>OX637467.1:24535788-25829229 GCA_951799995.1 Trifolium subterraneum
TCATGAATATGTTTTTTCTATGAATTCACCTGGAATGTTACGTACCTAAAAATATACTCTGTATATAACAACAAAAAACAATAAAAGGAGAGATACGCGGCAAGATATTTGGTCGTAATTTTACCATTTCACAACTGGAATTGATCACAATACTAAGTGCAACAATCACGTAATGACTGAATGTGTGCAATTAGTGACTGATCTTGTTACGTGAGATGAGTCATGATGTATTGGTATATGTTTTGATCAACAAAAAAATGTAATATAGATGCGACAAAATATTGTTGGCTTTAATGCAGTTTTGATCCCCTATTTTGAAAAACTTGAACTTTTGATCCCCCAACTCATTTTGGTCAAATTTGTGATGATGTGACAACCACATTGATGACGTGACAGTGTTTATGTGTCAACCTCATATTCCATGTCATTATTTTTTTTAAATAAAATATTATGTTTTAATTTTTTTTAAATCGATTTTTTTTATCAAATCTTTAAATCAAATATTAAAACAATATATTTAAATATGAGGTTGACACATAAACGCTGCCACATCATCAATGTGGTTGACACATCATCACAAATTTGACCAAAATGAATTGGGGGATCAAAACTCCAAGTTTTTCAAAATAGGGGGATCAAAAAGTTGGATTTTAAAATAGGGGGATCAAAAATTCAAGTTTTTCAAAATAGGGGATCAAGTTTTACAATTCATATTTATTTCAAATTCAAGTCCAATCAATTTTGTTATGGTTGAGTATGTAATTGTCAAGCTATTTATTACATGCCACAAAAATATTATACCGAATCAATGGTTGATCTTGTTGCGTGAGATGAGTTATAAATTATACTCCCTCCGTTTTTTTTTTTAAGTGTCCAGTTTTGTCGGATTTAGCGTTTCTATTTAACTGTCCATTTTGTGTTTTAATGGTACGATTTGTCAATTGTACCCTTTTTTAGTTACACTTGTCTTTTTCAATAAATATTTTTTTATATATATTTGAAAAACTAAAGTTTTTTTTTTTAAAAAAAAAAAACAAAAACGTTTGTTTATTGTTATATTCTATTGATAACAATAATCTGAAAATATTTTTTTTGTATAACAAAAAATCTATTGATGAGGGTATAATAGGAAGATAAGGTGCAAAAATCCAATTTCTTAATTTGGTGTTACTATTCTAAACGGACACTTAAAAAAAAACGGAGGGAGTAATATTTACTATACACTCCTCCATAAAAAGTAATATACATGCAACAAAAAATAATTTTTACAATTTACTTATTTCAAAGTTCTTAAATTTCAAGTCCAATCAATTTTGTTATGGTTTGAAAATTTTATGTTTTCTGTAAGTAAATGTAAGTAAATATGCAAAAGGTCCATGCACTTACGTGTCATTTGAATTTTGTCCGTATTTTAAAAATTATTCGTTTTGCAATGCACTTTCATTTTATTTTAAAAATAGTTTATGGACCAATTTTTTCTGATGTGTCATGTTTTTGCACACGTGACACTATTGACTTGGCTTCAAAACTAGTGACTTACAAAAAAATACCAAAAATGCCCTTAATGACCATTGGTACATACGAAATTCCATTTTTTCCCTTAATGGGTACATACAAAAATGTCCTTATTTTTCGTCCTTCCATATTGTTTTTTTTTTATGAGTTCGCAGTGTTGAAGCCTAGTCAACAGTGCCACGTGTGCAAAAACATGACACTGCAACAAAAAAAAGGGTCCAGAAACTATTTTTAAAATACAATGAAAGTGCCGTGGTAAAACGAAAAGTTTTTAAAATGTAGGGACTAAAACTCAAATGTCTCATAAATGGAGGGATCTTTTGCATATTTTTAAGCCAAACATTTTTATAACAAAATCATTAAAGCATGTAAAATTCTAAACATGGAATTCATATTAAGAGAAAAAAAAATGGAAAAGAATGTTATAATCAGTGACTGAGAAAATATTACTTTTATAGGGTTATCTTTTAATTAAAAAAATAAAGTTATTTTCTACTTTAGTTATTTTCCAAAAATATGTAAAATCGTTAAGGATGCGTTGGTATAAATAAAATTAGTACAGTTAAAAATTCTTAAATAATTTTATAAAATTGGACAAATAAAAATTCTTAATTACTACGTATTTTATGTTTTATATTAAAGAACAAAGATATAAATATATGGGATCAAGGAGTTAATATTTTAGAAATAATGTTTGGACACCAATTTCGACCCTCGACATTGTACAACAACAATTTTGACACACATTTAATTTTTTATTATTTTTTATTACTACTTTTTTCCTCCATATCTATATATTACAATGTTGCAGTTCTGCATATAAATATATGAATTCGATATAAACCTGAATATGTTATTTGATCATCTAAAAATTGAAAATGTATTTGACAAATGTGTGTGTCATACATTTTACTTTATAAAGTTTAACTAGGCACAAACAATAATTAACATTAAATTTTTATGTTCAAATATTTTTTCTCGAATAAACTGGTAAACCTTATATTTTCTTTCTACAAAAGCACGACTTTCTCATTGACTAAAACATAAGTAATATGAAAAAATGGATCAAAGTTAACAAGAATAAGAAACATTTGAAAAGACAATAGAGGGAAATAATTTATATTTTTTAGGGTAAATTAAATAGGGTCATTTTTTTAAAAAGAAATTATTAATGTATGTGGAATTTTAAAAATGATATTATATTTAAAGTTAAAAAAGTAGATAAAGTCTTATAATCAAACCAAAAAAGAGTATTATTTTTATATTTCAAGAAATTATATTAGCTCAATTTTGTTTATTGCCTAAAATTATCTCCATTTTAAATTATATAAAATTAATATTTTTATATTTTATAATAAAAGATGGAGATAAATTATGGGACAAATGATTTAAAATTTTAAAAATATTTTTTAGACTCGAATATTGACACTCTACACTATACAAACTACGATTTTGAAACACTTTTAAAATTTTTATTATTAGTTTCTCTAATCATGCACGCGTGCACACATTTTATTATTACTTTATAGCACCTAAGGTGGGGTTCAATGCCGGCCAAAAGAAATATAAAGAAATGTATGGCGGGGGGGGGGGGGAGAGAAAGAACGCGTGCATGGGGATTCTGATTATAATGGTGTTAACGTATGATATTGTAAAATTGTGTTACATACCTGAACTCAATATAAATTGAGGGGGATTATTTGAACATAAAAAAATTAAAAATATATTTGATAATGTATATGTTTATCGCTGTCTCTCTTATTTTGTACAATTTACACACTTTTTTTCCTCTACACACACATATTTTAAAAATAGACACATAAAATACTTGACAGCATATATTTTTTATGTTCAAATATCACTTCTTGTATAAACCAATAAACCTTATTTTTAAGCCACTAGATTTGGTCTAGTGGTGAGTGATATAAGTAACATACTAGAGGTCTCGAGTTCGATCATCAACTCCTTTATAAACAAAAAAAAAAATTATCTTTTCTTTCGTTCTACCTAAGAGTTTCTCTTTGACCAAAAATATATGAGTCACTCCCCTCTTTGCCCCAGGGTACTAGTTAGCATTTTCCTATAAATAATATAGGGTTAAATATGTTTTTGGTCCCTATAGTTTCGTCGAATTTTGTTTTTAGTCCCTGAAAAAAAAAATCGCACTTTTTAGTTCTAAAGTTTTTCCGTCAGTGTTTTTAGTCCATACTTTTTATTCAATTTGTGCTAAACTCGTGCATATCATTCGAAATTTTAATTTTTTTTTTGCGGTTATGTTTAGTAATCATATGAATCTCTCTTACAAAAGTTTAAATTTTTTAACAAGAGATGAATTAAATATTAATTTTTTAGTTTTTTGCATATAAAAAATTCTAAATTTTCATCGGAGACGTTCTTATAATATTATAAACATGAATTCAAAAAATCATTCAAAAATGTAAAAATATACAAGATATACAAGAATTTGATTAAAAGTAGGGACTAAAAACCTGACGGAAAAAACTTCAGAAACTAAAAAGTTTGGAAAAAATCTTCAGAACTAAAAACGAAATTCTGCGAAACTATAGGGACCAAAAACATATTTAACCCAATAATATATTACCGTGTTAACATACTATGTCATAGTTACGTGTCTAAGTATCTCAACTCAATACAAACCGAAGTATGAACATCACAAAAATTGAGAATGTATTGGACAATATGTAAGTTTATCTCTATGTTTTTTTACTTTATACAATTTATACACATTTCAAAAGCATATACAAAAAAAATACTTGACAACAAATTTTTTCCGTTTAAATATCATTTCTTCTTTAAACCGATAAATCTTATCTTCTTTTTTCTACGCAAAGATGAGTTTCTCTTTGACTAAAACAAAAGTATGAGTTACTCCCTATTTATGGTGATTAATATGAAAAATGACAAACAAAAAGGAATCACAGTTAACAAAAGTAGTTGGTCCAGTGGGTCGATTGACCCTGAATTTAATAGGGATGACCATAGTTTAATTCCTCACAATTGCGATCGGGAGAGAGTTAGAACCACTTTATGTTAGACCTCCAAATAAGATTAGACGATCTAGTGGACCAGACATTGATGATGAAAACTAAAAAAAATAAAATAAAAATTAACAAGAGTAAAAAAAGTTTGAAAACGCAAAAGAGGGGACAATTTTATATTTTTTATGGTTAATTAAATAAGGACATTTTTATAAAGAAAATAATAACACTTATGAATTTTAAAAATGATCTTATATTCAGAATTAAAAAAGTAGAAAATGTTTTTATAATTATAGATGAAGAAAATATTATTTTTATAGGTTTATCTTCCAAAAATAACGATGACGATAGAAACATGGGATAAAAGAGTTAAAATTGGAAAATGATGTTTAGACTCAAATTTCGATACTTAACATTGTACAAACTACGATTTTGAAAGTGATTTCAAAATAGCGGTGGGATTGTGTTTTCGCGATAATAGCGGTCATTTTATGGTTGGTATGACACAATGGCAGTAAACTGTGATTTCATCTATAGAAAGAGAAGCATGGACATTACTTTTAGCAATGGAAGAAGCTAGACATAGAGGACTGGATCGAGTTCAATTTGAAAGTGATTCGAAAGTTTTGATAGAGGTCATTCATATGCAGCGTAGAGGCAACTCTGAGTTTCTGTCAATTGTTCATGATATCCATAGTCTTATGTCATCTTTTATAAACTTTGAGGTTAAGTTTGTTATGAGGCAAGCGAATTTGGTTGCTCATACTCTTGCTAGGGCGGCCAATTCTTGGGCTAACTTTCATAGATTTGAGAATATTCCCTTTTGTATTGAACATTTAATTTTTAATGAAATGCAGTAAGTTTGTTTGCTTCAAAAAACTACGATTTTGATGGATTTTTTTTTATTATTTATCTCACAATTTCAAAACATGTCCAATATATATTATATTATATTATATTACGGTGTTGACATTAGGGATGACAAAAAAATCCGTACCCGCAAATATCAGTGGATAAAATCTGCATCGTGTCCGTGGCGAATAGCTTGATGGATATCCGTGGATAAAATAAATGAATATTTAATTACCCAAATTTAATGAATGCGGGTTTGATACTATTTGTGCCCACGGATATCCATACCCGCTAAATAATTAGTAAAATTACTAAAATATCCCTACTTAAATATAAATTCTAGTAATATTTATGTTATAAAAAAAAATCTTTTTATATTTTATGTTTTCTTTTCATAAGAGAAAACTTTTCTTATTCTTTTTCCATATTTTGAAGTAAATCTTTTGATAGCCTATGTTTTTTTTCTATAATCAATTTTCTTTTTATAAAAAAATGTTATCCATGGATATCTGTTAATATCTGCGGATACCACAATATCCGTGGATTATCAGCTTATCGGATATCCGCACGGATATGGGGAGGACACAAATATCATATTTGTCCAACGGAGATGACATAAATATCACACTATCTGCGTCCATGGATATTCATTGACATCCCTAATTGACATACAAAGTCGCACTCTTTGTCTAAAATCTTTGAACTCAATATAATTGAAGGTATATTATTTAAACATAAATAAACTGAAAACTTATTTGATAATGTATATATTTATCTTTTTACTTTGTACAATTTAAACACATTTTAAAAATAGACACAAAAAATATTTGAAAATAAATTTTCAATGGTTAAATATCATTTATGGTATAAATTGGTTAATTTAATTGTTAAAAGTTTCACATTGACTAGAGATATGATAAACGTAGTCTATGTAAATGTAGTGCAAACCTCAACTCTCAAACTAGCTTTTGTGGTTGAGTATAAACCATTCAAATTCTAATATTGTGTCAGAGTTTATCATAAATCAATTTGTTGTTTGTTGTGGAGACCTCCAATATTTGCACCCGTTGTTGTTGATTTCACGCACCAAACCCAATAGTGTTGGCATGAGAGGTGTGTTAAAAGTCTCACATTGGTTAGATATATGACAAATATAACCTCTATAAATGTACTGCAAACTTCAACTCTCAAGCTAATTTTTATGGTTGAGTTACTCTTCTCATAATTAATATAAAAAATGGATCATGGTACACCAAATCACAAATGTAACAAATGTCATCATTCGATTAAATAAAATGTGATGGGATACATTGATCCATTAATAATTCATATTAATCTAATGTTAAAATAAACTTTTATATAGTAAAAGATTTATATCATTTATAGATTATAGATATTACACAAAACCATGAAAGTAACGAGAGTAATAAAAGTGTTAAAAAACAAGAGTTACATTTGAACACAAATAAAAAAGAAGAAAAGGAGCCAACCCAAACTGTTGTTACCGGAAGAGATTCATATCTCAAGCATTGCATGTAAGACAAGTGTGTGTAATGCCAAAACACTTTGAATACTATATGTTAATAAAAGTAAAGTGGTCGGTGAGAGCTTAACTCAGTTAATACCACTTAATAGGTACAACACATATATTACGTAGGAGTCAGATTCAAATTTTAGACACTCCATATATTCACATTTAATGTGAAATTTCTAGTCACTGGAAAAAAACAAAAAAAAAAAAAGTAAAAATAGAAGGGCAATTTAGTCAACAATGAACAATCTCCTAAACTAAGTACCCTATCAAACAAATCCTTCAATTTTCCTCTAGCCCGGATCTTTCGCAACCGTGTTTCAGACCATTTTTCTTCCCCACAGAGCCAAAAGTCACTTCCCTTCATTTTTTAATATTAATAACATTTTTAAATTTTTAATCCAATAATAATAATATTATTATTATATTTTCTTGGCTTTCTAGCTTCCACTGCCTATAACTCGAATCAAACTCTCTGCTTTTACGCTGAAACTCTTGCTGTTCTAATTATATCTCTCTTTTCTCTCTCAAAACTCAAACAAACAAACCCATCTTCTTCCTCATTCCTATCCTCACTTCACTTGCATGCATTTTCATTTTCATCTTCACATTCTTCATCACTTCATTTTTTTCTCCCATTAAATAAAAAAAATTAACATTAACTCCACTACACTACACTACAGTCAAAGTTGTAGTAAGTAATTAAGTAGTATAACGCCAGAAGGGTGTGTATATTTTTTCAACTCTTTTTGTTTTTTTGTTATGACGATGATGGTGTAAAAAACGTTGTATCCGTTCATAAAAGTTGCTAAGTATTAATTATTCACATTTTATCATCTATATATATTTTCATCATCAGAATACAATGGCTCGTGCTACTACTACTACCAACTCTAGTATTAATCATAACTGGCTCTCATTTTCACTCTCACCCATGGAAATGTCTCACCTTGATTCATACGACGTCGCTTCATCCGTTACCAACAACAACAACAACCACACCTCTCATCAAAATCATCATCACTATTTCCTTGACAACATGTTTCACAATGGTAAGTTAGTTAGTTAGTTACTTATTTAACACCGTTTATCATCCGTTAAAATAACTGCACCGTCCCACATGAATTTCACACTCATTTCATTTCGTGCATTTGGTATAAACTTGTTTTGACTTTTTTATATTTACAGGGTGGGGAAAGAGTGCTGAAGTAGCAGTACAACCAGAACAATCGATTTGGTTTATGGATTCAACAACGCAATCACAGGGCGTCGTTAACCACGCGCCGTCACCTAAGCTGAATGATTTTCTCGGTGACAGTCAAGCCGAGACGCAAGATGATTCTTCTCTAACAAACATGTACGATCACCACCATTACTTCGGTGGGGACCACCACCAGCATCAGCACCAGCAGCAACAACAGAATCACCAGGATCTTGTTGTTAGTGGTTTTCAAGCTTTTTCAAACAACTCTGGTGGCTCTGAAGTTGATGATTCTGGTTCGATTGGAAAATCATCTCAAGCTGCTGCATGTGGAAATGAGTTTGGAACTCATTGTGTTGAGTCTGGGAATGAGTTTGCATACTCAGCCGCCGCCGCTGCTGCCGCGGTTAACGGTGCTTTGTCTCTCGCCGTTGTTCAGAGCTCCGATGAGAATGCTGTTGTTACAGTTGCTGATTCTGATAGCTCCAAGAAAATCGCTGATACTTTTGGTCAGCGAACTTCAATTTACCGTGGTGTCACTAGGTATAATTAATCAAATCTTTTATATTTTTTTAATTACTTTTATTTCTTATTGTTATTTTTTTGGTTTATTGTATGTGTATGAAATGAAAAAAAAAAAAAAAAGAAGAAGAAAGAAATCTTGTTTTTGAATCCAAAGGATCTTTTGTTGTTTTCAATTTTCACTATTTGGTACTTTGAGAAAAAACGTATGTAGGTGTAAGCTATTGATTTACTTCTTGTCAATCATGGAAATATTGTGATAGTGATTTTATTTATTAGATTTTATTTATTGATTTATTGACTATGGTGTGTGAATGAAGTCAAGTTCATAGATTTGATTTGGCATCTTTTCTCAGTGATATTTCATTTTCATTTTGGATTATAGTATTTTTTTATATTATTGTTTTTTTATATATTTATAATAATTTTTTGGATGATTTTGCAGGCATAGATGGACTGGAAGATATGAAGCGCATCTATGGGATAACAGCTGTAGAAGGGAGGGTCAAGCCAGGAAAGGGCGTCAAGGTAATTTTCTCTCTCTGTACATATTTTTCTATCTTGTTGTGATAAATTAAAAATTAAAAATAGTACTATTAATATTAATTAAAAAGATAAATAAATAAATTAAATAATATTTGATTCTGGGAGAGTGAAAAGTGTCTTGCATGCATTGAAGGTGCATTAATGGTTTAGAGTAGTAGGACACCTGGGTTACTTATTAGTACTGTGATTGATTTGATGGTATGGTGTATATTATGTATATTATATTATTTTATCATATGATTTAATATTATATAATATGATAATATCAGTATATGCTTTTTCATGTGGTACTTTGTTACACTGTTGTTCTGAAAATTTTCTTTCAATTTCAATTGATTTGATAAAATGTGCCGCCATTTTGTGCCTTTGTTTTCTTGTCTGTCCAGATAGTTGAGAAGGGACTAGTCTCTCTATATCTGAATAATCTGAAAATTTCTCTGTTCTTCTTCCTTTCCCAAGTGCTTAATTCCGTACTCATTATATAACACTCATAAATTTGTGTTTAAATTGAAAGGGTTCTTTTTTTATTTTTATAATTTATTTTGTATCTTTTGCTTTTTTGCTTTCAACTTAGCAGAGAAAAAGCTGCGTTTGACCACATCACCTATCACACCACACTATTGAAATTTGTACTTTTACTTACACTTATGAGGTAGTGAAGCGTTCACTGTTAGATGAAAGGTTTTGTCACATTGCCTATCTCAGAACAAACTCACGGGACTTGTAATTAGATCTCATTTTGCAGATAGATACGAATGACATCAACATATATTATGTTTCTTTGATGTGTCAAAATAAAGCCACTAAAATTGTTTCTCAATGTTTAGTATAATTTATCCAATGAGAAAGTGACAATTCCTTCTTTCATATATGTTTTTTTGACTATAGACCAATAATCAATATTAGTATTTTTTTAATTTTTTTACCACCAGTATCCGGCCCACTGGATCAGTCTAATCTGGTTCAGGGGTCTGCCAACAAGTGGTTCTAGCTCCTTGCAATCACAGTTGCGGGGAATTGAACCGTTTTAATATTGAATTTAAGTTGTTTATAGTTTGAACTTTTTAGTACAAGTAAAATTTGATGAGTCCTTGTAGTAAAAAAAGGGATTAAGTTGATAGATAGAGTTCATGATTCTCATCCAATGTACAGTAGTTATCTAATCCTACGTAGCAGCTATAAAGGATGAGAGAGGGAAAATTAAAGGAAAAAAAAAAGTTCTAATACGCATGCACTATGTGATTGGCAATCTTTACTTTTATTTTGGTCATTTTACATTTTTAGATTATAAAGTAATTTTTGGCAGATAAATTTGACTATATTCCATAACTTGTTATTTGATTTTGTTGGCTTTTCCTTTGCATGGAACGTTACTTGGTGCATTGTTGCCTGTCATTGATCTCTTTTTGACTCCTCTACAGTCTATTTGGGTAAGCAGTGTTTTTACGTAATTATATTTTTTTAATAATTGTGCTTCTTAATCCATCATAATCTTACAATTTATTCATTGTTATATTGTTTTTGAGAAATGGTTTTGTAACATTGTAAATTGTCTTGGTTTGTAGGTGGATATGACAAGGAGGAAAAGGCCGCAAGATCCTATGATTTGGCTGCCCTAAAGTATTGGGGGTCCACTGCTACTACCAACTTCCCTGTAAGAGTCGCTTCTTTGTTTAATTTCCAATGTACAATGAAGAGATTCCTCTAAAATCATTTTTGATTCATATTTATGACTTTGTCTAATATACACAAATAAAATTGTCTTCAATCGTGCAAAAACGTCTATTTCATCGTTGGATTAATAATTCACGTTGTATTTTATTTGATGTGATTATGAGATTTATTTATCCAATTTTAAAAAATTAATTTATGATGTAAAGTTATCTCAATTGTGCACTATATATAGAATTGACTTATATTCATATTTTAAGTATGCCTGAGCATGTACATATATAATTTTTTGCTTAAAAGAATTTGGTTGGTGTGAAAGAAATATGCTTTACTTGGTACACAAAGTTTGTAGGCTAAGGTGCCAAAGTGAATTTGGTATCTTAGAAAGAGGACTTGAAAATCTTTTATAGGGTACTTTACTATGCAGCCAATTGTAGACCGTTAGATGAAGAGATACAATTTTCTCTCTCTTAATCTAAAGGTGTATAGCTAGCTGCACCGTATAGTTGATTGTAGAGAATACATTTCGAATCAATGGCTCAACCTATCCACATAGTCATGTAATAAGAATTAAGATTGTGCATGGATTAGTATTGCACCTTTCATGACTTACCTTATATTGTTATTTTCATATATCTTAGGTTTCGAGTTATGAAAAGGAATTGGAAGAAATGCAAGGCGTAACTAAGCAAGAATTTATTGCGTCACTGCGGAGGTTTGTCCGATTTGGCCTAATTAATGAAATTGAGTTTAAAATTATAACATATAAATAGTTACTAAAAATTGGCCTATCTATTGTCAAAAAAATTGGCCTATCTCTTCTTTCAGGAAGAGTAGTGGCTTTTCAAGAGGAGCTTCCATCTACAGAGGTGTTACAAGGTTCGGAATTTTAATTAATATAACATATTGAAGTGTTTTAATTGTATTACAATGTTTTCTGTTAACACTTCTTGGGTGTCCTGCAGGCATCACCAACAGGGTAGGTGGCAAGCAAGAATTGGCCGCGTTGCCGGAAACAAAGACCTGTACTTGGGAACATTTGGTAAATATTTTAACTTATTACACATGATTGAATAGTCTATTATATTATTTGTTTATGATCGAGTTTTCGCATACCCTTATTGTCACCTAAAACAGTTAAAGATCATCATAATAGATATATCATTGGCCTGTAAATGTAAGGTTTCAAATCGCAATAATTGTCGTGGTTGCATTGCGATCCTTTATTTTGCGTACACCTTTTTTTTATTGTTGTGTGAGAATGACTAATAATTAGTGAGGCCATATTAATGATAAATTGAAAATAGGGATTTATTGTAAATCATTACCGTTTTAAACATCTGTTGATTATAGACATAACTTGAAAAAATCTATTTTTTCCTTTATTGAAATATTAATTTGTTCATCAAACATGTTAACAGCAACCGAAGAGGAAGCGGCAGAGGCATATGACATCGCTGCCATAAAATTCCGAGGTGCAAATGCAGTCACAAACTTTGAGATGAACAGATATGATGTTGATGCTATAATGCAGAGTTCTCTTCCTGTTGGTAGTACTGCGAAACGCATGAAGCGCTCTCTGGGGTCTGAGCAGAAAGCTTCTGTCACTGGAAATATTCAGCAGAACAACGACCAGTGGGCGTCATGTCTTATTAACAGCAACAAAGGAAACAACATCAATTTCGCAACCATTCCGCATCAGCTGCCAGCTGCACCGAGTTCAGTCCCTTACGGAATGATTCCTTATGATGCGAATCCGACAGCATATTATCATCACACCCTCTTCCAACATTTCAACTCTGATACCAATGATGGCGCTGCAGAATCTGTTGTGAATTCCACCAATGCAGGAAACGGTGGACTCAATGCCATGCCACCAACATCAGCAGCTGAGTTCTACTTATGGCCTAATCAGTCTTATTGACTTAATTAGTGTTATCAATTAGTTTTGTCTTTTTCATTTCTCTTGCCGTCCTAACTAATCAAAAGGCTTAAGTTATTATCGATCTCTGGCATAGTTTCAGCCGACTCTCTTTTATGAACTCCTCTATATGATTAACATTTAGGTACTAAGAAAGAATTAAATGTGGTTTTTTGAGTATGCTAATCTTAGTTACAGTGGTATGCTGGATTATGTAACTAGTTAATTACTCAGAAAATGAGGATTATTTTTAGTGGTGCATATCATAGTTTTGCTCAAGAATTATTCCTAAATGCCTCTCTTAACTTGCAGTATTAGTGTGATGATGATCACATTTGTTTAATATTTAATTTGGTGTGTCTTGATACTTTGTGCTTGATTACTTTTTCTTATATAATAATTAACCTGAAAAAATGTGGTTAGGATATAGAAATATCTAGACATGTACCTGTTTGATGTTTTATATATTTGATGTTGTTTCTGCAATTAGTAACAATTTTTTTTAAAATGATTTTCTAGATGTTTATAAAATGAAGTTTTGAAACTAAATATTGTATTTGATTCACTATAAAATTTTCTCATCTTACAATTGTTGACTATTTAGTCTTTTTTTAAATGGTTTTACAAAAAAATTATTTTCTCTACAATAACATTATAATGATTTTCTAATAAAAAGCTGAGGCATCAAATTTGATTTTTCTGAAAATAATAATTTAAAAGTCAGTTGAATTAAAAAAAAAAAACCCTAGAGAGAAATGTCAATGAAAATGCTCAAGTGTCCAATAAGTTAGGTTTTTTTTTTTATTTTTACAATAAGTTAGTTATTTATTGTACCAACAAATAGACAAGTTTTCTTTCTATTAGTTATGCATCTTATGATTTCCATCAAACATGGAGTAAACAGTCTCTTGGTTCTCTAAAAAAATTGTCTCTTGCTTCTTTAAAAAATAATGCCAGGTGAGTTTTTGCACAAGATTTGGTTATATATACTATAAAATGCTAAATAGTATTTAGGGACACTCTGCATCTTAAATAGTAAGTTTTTGTGAAATTTTTATAAAAAATGTAAAGTCAACACAATGAAAATTGAAAGGTTTTATCTTTTGAATAAATAAATTATTTCTTTAAGTTTAATGTTTAATGAGTATCCGGGACACTGATTAGCAAAATCCTAATAAATACTTATATTTTACTGGATCTAATTAAGGGTTGATTATACTTAGAGCAAAGTCATTATATTATGCACGCGATACACTGCCCTGTCTATTAATATTGTATTAATTATTCATTCATCCAAGTTAAATTTGAATTTAAAAACATATACGATTCAAACTTTCAAGTAGTACACAGCCTGGGCATCAGTTAGTTCAAAGTTAGGATAATTTAGCCTTTTTTTAACTAGAAGGACAAGACATGAGAAGTTTCAAGATTAACTTATCATATTTTGTTGCCTTAACAAACACTGGATTGTGATAGGATATGACACATTTATCATATTCTGTCTTTTATCCTAGCCATAAAAAATGGACCTCAGTATCTTATTATGATGTTAGAATAAATATTAGTTTTAAAACCCTTATTATTCATCAATTACACATAAAGATTAATTATTGTTAACATCGGTTACATATATTTTAGATCATTTCAATAAATTTAGAAGGTATTTTAATGTATTTTTTTGTCATAGTTTAGTTGGAAGTTGCATAGAATTGAAGATTACTTCCAAGGCAAGAAAAATGGATGAATTTAGATGTAAATCTGGAATTTTAGCCTGGGATGGAATAAGTGGCGTCTGAGGGCGAAAAATTAAAGTTGAAGCCCAAGATGTGTCTGAAATTTTAGCATGAGGCAAAAGAAGTTGTGTCTGGAGCGATAGTTGTTATAAGTGATCTATTTTTTACCCTTTTAGTTCATCTATAAAAGTGGAAGCTTTGCTAATGGAAAAGGGTTACGAATTTTGATCCAAGATTATAGATTTGAAGCTTGCAAGGTTGAAGAAGATTGATCCAAGCTAGGAATCAATTGTGGATGCACATACAATTCCTAATTCACCATGATTTCATTTTCATCTTAATTCTTCCACGTAATTCTTAATTCAATCATGATTTGCTAGATTTCTTAGATTGGATCTTTAGAGGATTCTAATTGCATGTTGTTTGAACCATGTAATCTTTATGAGTCTTTGAATGGATTATGAAATTAGTTTCAATCAATTATTCCTCATGCTTAATGCTTTACATAATTTGGTCATTTATGTGATGATCTTAATTGTTGATTTGTTATGAGAGTAGAAATTGATTGTGGATCTAGGAATAACCGTTCAATTGAGTTATTGACAATCACTCTAGAGATATTGGTTTGTTAATTGTGGATGAAGGATCAACGTTTTCAAAGTCTCACTTAATCACAAATTCTCCTAAGAGATTAGGAATTTGTGATTAAGGGAGATGATTATGATCCAAGAAATTGGACATAATCATCTTGTTGATCCAATCATGAGACTAATCGATTAATTCGTTGAAATACAACAAGTTACCAAACAATTTGTAGTTAGATGACTCGAAGAGGTCCAATCACAACTACATCATTTGATCTAATCTCGAATTTTATTTTAACAATTGTCTAAACATATTGAAATGCAAACCCCCCATGCTTTACATTTTCACCTAAGCAAAGGTTTACTTGCTTTGTTAGAATTAAACTCAATCCTTGTGGTTCGATAATCTTTACTACTTGATGACATTTATTGCACTTGCTAAATTTCCATCATAAATAAATCATATAAACATCTAAAAATCACAAATTCTTAGTATTTATCAAAATAAAACCCTAGAAACAAGACTTTTATCATCTCTTTCTACTTGATCTCACAGTTAAACACATGAAATACATAAATGCATTCCATGTGGTTTCAATAACTATGAAAACATCCTTAAAGAATCTATGTCTAGTTTCACTTAGATCCAAATTTTAGAAAATTTCCAGCAACTCAGTCTATAAATGCATTTTCAAGTAATTCCAAAAAACATAGGAGATTTCTTAGTAGGGAAGGGAAACAAGAGTGAAAAGTAACAACCAAATAAAGAAAACAAAAATAGTAACTTCATTAACCAAAGTTGTCCCATAACAACAATACCATAATTTATAATCACCAAAGCAATGGAAACAAGATGCATGCAATTGATTAAGACTGATTAAGTTGGGATTGAAACAATGGCAATGCAGAGTCAAAAAGAAGTAAAAAAAACTCTGCTAGCATCATTTCTACATAACATGCAGGTTCATGCTAATTTACAAGCCTACTAAGCTTGAACAAAAAACACAAGCCTGTGACTTCAGTTTCAGCCACACATAAACCGCTACAACGATCATTCCATAGCCTTCACAACACATATACAAAAGGAGGAACAAGATATCTTAAAACGTAGTACACAACACATAGGACTAATAGGAGATTTACTCCATGATTAGTTCCCTATGGCGGTTAAGGTCGTTCAAGTAGTTAGAACAAGTGTAATCATGTAGGTCACAAGCCTCTAACATTTGTGATTTTGAGGAAGTTGAAATTCGCTTGGAATCTATAATTGCTTCCTCGCCCTTCAGTAGTTGCACAACCTGTCAGTTCCAGACACAGACACATGTGGTTACATTCAATCACTTATATTTTCTTCAACTATTATATTATTGGTGTTTATATGTCAGTGCCGTGTATGATGTCTGTGTTTGTGCTTTATAGAAAAGGATGCTTATTTTCTTACTTGTTTCATGAATGGCCTCTTGGAAGATGAATGATGGACGCACAAGGAAGCTGTCTCCATGGCACGTTTCATTTCAATAGGATCATACTTCCCTTCCATTCTAGGATCTGCTAGCTCTTTGACATTGTTTGAGTCAAGCAGTGGCTTGGCCTGAAAATAGTTGATCATGTTCATATCTTGTCACACTCAAATTAACTTAAATAGTATATAAACGTAAGGAGAACATTGCAAACTATAATATCAACATCTAACGTATGTTTGGATTGGTGGTATAGGGTGGAGTCGAGTAGAAAGGAATGGAATAGACTAGTTCGATAAGTATGTTCACTCCACCCTATACGACAAATCTAAACATCATTGATCAGCGTTCTCATAGAATCATACTACATTCAGTTAGATGAGAAATTCACTATGGATATTCAATGAGGCATAAAAGGTTATGAAAACTTACCCAAATCACAATACTTTGCCTGCTATCTGAATCAACTGCACGACGACCGGTTATGAGTTCAAGTAGCAAAACGCCGAATGCGAATATGTCAGTCTTTTCATCCACAATACCATGCATAAAGTACTCTGGTGCCAAATACCTGCAACCAGACATGATGCACTCAATGTATTAGAAAATAGTTATAGACCATGTTTTGATAAACTATTTAATTAAGTGGTTATAGCATAAACGCTTATTATAAGATAAGTGCTTATTACTAACGCTTAAAAAAACTGCAATACTAACCCAAAAGTGCCTTCTATAGGGAAACAAACATGGTGTGCCCAATTATTTGGAAGCCATTTTGCGAGTCCGAAATCTGATATCTGAAATTTGTTGCACAAGTAAATTAGAAATGTGCATTATACTAAGGTACTATGAATACAGGTAATAACTAACATTTCTCATTTCAAAAATAAAAAATAAAAAATCTAAGGAGCTACCAATAAGTACCTCAGCATCATAATTTTCATTGAGTAATATGTTTGAGGCTTTGATGTCCCTATGAATGATTCGTCTCGGGCAATCTTCATGAAGATAATTCAACCCTTCAGCAACTTCAATAGCTACCTTGTACCTTATCTTCCACTCTAAGCATTCAGAATCTGACATGTCGAACAAAATTGTGTTAGCAATAGCAATATAAAATAGAATAAAAGGTGCTAGAAAACCGAGAAATAAGTGACAGAAGCAGCATTGCGCACCAAATAGCAAAGAAGAAAGGCTTCCGTGTTGAGCTAATTGTAGGACGAAGTAGAGGCCATGATCGATACCGAACCCAACAAGACGTGTAGCATTTGGGTGGTTTATGTGTGCAATGATTCCTAGCTCTGTCAAGAAATCGCCAGCTCTATCGGCAAACTCTCTATCATCATTCATTAGTCTCTTTACTGCTACAACTTGACCATCTGCTAACTTTCCTTTGTATACTTCAGCATGACCACCTTTTCCAACCAAATTATCTATGTAGCAAAAATATCAAAAGATTAAAACAAATGAAATTTTATTGATGGTGGATCTATATTCAAGCACATAAAGACTAAAAGTGTATTCTTTACTACTACAACTGTTGTGCAATCTTAACTGTCTGGTCACAAATCAACGGATGAGATCTACTACTGCGTTAAACTGTGTGATAAATTAAGGCAGGTGATCTCAATCCATCTTACTCAGCTGAATGAATCTGCCCCCATAATGGAAACAAGCACATGCCATCATAATGTATCTTGATTACAATAGGTACTGGCCAAATAATTCAAGGTAACAGTGATTGAAACCAGTGACACATACCAACCATTTTTCACACCATTTAATAAACTTCTGAATCACCAAAACTTAATATAAATATATGTGGTCCAACTTATAATAAGTGAAAATTGGATCAAAAATTTGACGTATATGATTAAAATTGAACTACATCAATCAAATTTTGGTGAACCAATTTTCTCAAATTTTGTCGAATTGACACAGAGATTCGGTCACCGTGTCAGTCAAGCAATACCATCAAGTTAAAAGTGTGGTGTCAAAAATAATTTATGTGATTATTTTAGTCTAATGTGTTGATTCAATCCGGTAAAATTCTCATTGTCTCAACAAAAATTACACTTTATAACTTCAACAAAATCGCAGTACTAGTGCTTTGATATGATTAAACCCAGTAATACAAAACATTGAGATAAGGTTTGCTTGGCACATTGATACTATTTTATGAGGACCATCTCCTTAATTTATTCGATGAGCCTCTTTTTAATGAACACACTGCCTAAACCTCATAAAGGCCAATGTGGGACATCTTTCAATGTCGTTGTTGAGTAGACCACCAAAAGCATTAGCAAACACCATGCTTGTGCATTTTTTATTTTACAAAACACTCCTAACCTTTGTTTTTTTTGTCATTATTGTTTTTCTAATCTTATACTCGCCAGTCCCAAAATATAAGAATTACTTTGACTACTGCGCGTATGTCAACGCACAATTTTTATCACTAATATTTTTAATTCTTTATCAGTAAAAATTATAAAAACTTGATATTTTGAAAATACTCATCAAAACAAATCAAACAAGATCTTATATACTAATATTTATAAGTATATATTATTAAAAAAAATATGGTCAAAGTAAAATAAGTGAATAGTATCATTTAGTCAAAATAGTTTTTATAAAATGGGACGAAGGGATACTAGATTATGTTGGAGTATAAAATTATGTACTCTACATAGGACATACAAACAAGCTAATCTTATTAATTTATAAAAAATATGGAAAAACTAATTTTTTAACTCCTAAAGTTAATAATTAGTTGATAGTCTTAATATTTGGGAAATACTAAACCGTATCTCCGAAACACTAATTAAGTATATTAATAAAAAAAATTATCTTAAAATTTGTGCACCCAATACCTTAAAAATGTAAAAAAAATTAGTTTCTTAATATTAATTTGCGAACATGGTTTAACAAGACCCTTAATATTTTTCACCCTTGTCAGGAGTCAAGATCATCTCCATTTATTTTCCTCTTCATTTCCTCCATTTAGGAGAGAGATAGACACATAAAAAGTAAAAAATAATTAATGATGGTGGGACTCACTTAATAATATGACCCACCGCCTATTTTTTGTGTCTATCTCTCTCCAAATTGCATCTTCAATTTATTTTTATAAATGGAGAGGATCTTAAGCCCTTGTCAGAACTTAAACTCTTAGTTCCTTCAACCCTTTGTTCATACCACGTTAACCCTTCAACCGTTAACTCTTTTAATCCTCAGCCCAAACCACTCGAGGTAACCGCCCCATCCTATGGAAAAACTAATCTTTTTTATTTGATTGATAGTTTGAGACTGTAGCTACCACCACCATGAGGCAGGTGCAGACAGCACCGATAAAGAAGGGGGTTGTGGGGTCCAAATAAGTTACATGTCCTTATCTATGGACATAGAGAAGCCCTATTATGTTTTGGTCAAAAAGGTTCTATTACTCTGTCTCTATCTCTGTCATATTTTTCCCAACACTACAAAAACATTTGGCGCTAAAACCAACACCCAAGTTGACCACCGAGTCATCATCATCACAACCCCTAATAGTACTGCCAAAATTTGCTGCAGGGCAAAAATTCACAATTTCCACCGTCTTAACGGTTGATTATCAGATCAGACAAATGATATTGATTTATTTTACAAAAATTATTAAAATTGATCTCGGTCACATAATTATGATCGGATCAGATGGCCGCTAACTATTCAATTTTACTAAAATTTACTACTCTTCGGTCATAAATAAAAGAAAATGTTTATGTTTGGTACATTGAAAATATGATGTATCTAGTCCATAATTTAAATTAGATACATCACACTTTTGATGTATAAGTAAACATTTTTTATATTTAGGACGAGAGGTAATAATACTTTGGACGCAATTATAAATAAGAATTAATTTTTAAGATTCATCGAATAACTAGCATATTTGATGAATGAATAATGATACAATAAATTTAAAATGTTGACTTTTGTTTATAATTATAGTCCGAGTATTATTTATAGGGTTGCAACAAAAGATAAATAAAGTCAAATTATTTATGCAGATTTCACAACCTGATTTGAAGAGCATAATATATTAAAATAAGCACAAAAAATTTATGCCTATCCAAAACTTTTGTGACAGAACATGTTTTCCATAAATTCTTCAAATAGTATCAATTATCAAACTATATATGGCAATATATAAACTCCAATAAATAGATTAAAAAAATTCCTAAATTGATTAACAAAATAGATTAAAAAATTACTAAATTAATTATAAAAAAACAGAGAGAAAATAAAGAGATAGTAGTAGTAATTACCCGGATTGAAATCATTAGTAGCAGCACAAAGTTCTGCATAACCAAAATTCCTCCAAGAAGGTTTTGTAGGAATAGAACCAATATCAATACATTCTTCAGCACTTCGAATTCTAGCCAATTTCTTAGTTAATCCTTTCTTAGTAAGTTCATGGCTAGCAGCAACAAGAATTGGAATAGCTGTTAATTTTGTCACTGATTTGAATTTGAAAACACCCATCATTGATTTCAATTGTTGCTGCATTTGATTATCTTTACCACCTGATTTTCCTCCCGCCACAAGCTCGATCGGCGGTGAGTTACCGGATGAGTCGGACATGAAACTGCTGCTTTCACTGTTGTCTGATTCTGTTTCAGAAACAAGGGATAGTATTGTTCTTGGTGATAATTCTTCGTCGCTTGAAAATACTTTTCTGTTATTGTTTTTTGATGCCATTTTTGGGTTTTTCTTCTCTTCCTTTTTCCCTCTCTTTTTAATCTCTGCAACAAATACTAAACACCACATTTTACAGAGTTAACAGGGGAAAACAGAGCAAAACAGAGGAATACAAATAATAAATACCTTGCTTATGTATTCTAAAAATTAAAACTATATGCATATAATTAAAATTAATATCAACAATAAGATATGAAATCAATGTGATTTTCTTGATAATGAATTTAATGGTGTTCTTTTTTTCCGCTTTCACCGCCAATTTAATTGGATTCGGAGTCAGTTTGGAGTCAGTTTTGACATAAGTGATTTCAGCCCGTCTCAAATTTAATGGTCTTGTTTTATTTATCTTTTTTTATTTCTATGTTAGTGTGTGTTTGATTTGGGTGAAAAAACATATAACAAAGAAAAACACAATCAATGAATGAACATCAATTATTTATGTGTTTTTCTTTCTTTCATAGATTTCAGTGCTTTCTTTTTTCTTTCATTCTCTCAAACCAAACACATTATAAAAGTTGTTTTTTTCCACTATTATTATCTAGCTCGCTCAACCGAACCGCCTAATCTGATTCAGAGTCTATAGTTTCAACCCTTTTAATTACAGTTGCGGGAACAGAACCATGATCTCCCTACCACTGGATCAACTAATGATGGATTCTATCTTAAATGATCTGTTTATATGTAATATGCAACAAAAACAGAGGAAAACATTGAATATTGTAATAAAAACATACCTTAAACAGAGATAGATGATTTTTCTTATGTTGTGTTTACTTTTCCATATATTTCAACAAGAGATATCTCGTTCCCACACCTGAAAAAAATGATAGAAGGATCTTTTGTGTAACAAAAAAACCTTCTTTACATTAGGTGGGGATGAGAAAAACAGAGGAGGATGAAGGAAGAAAAGACAGAGAGAAAAATAAAAGAGAAAGAGAGAAGGTGGAGAATGAAAAAAAAGAAGGGATAGTAATAAAAAGAAGAAAGGATTTTCTGATTCTAAATTGGTATGATTATGAGCGGTGCTTATTCTTGGGAAGAGATGGAGAAATTCTTGCTTTGGAGGGAGTGTTGGAGATTTTGCTATATTTATACACCACTAAAGTGTGTTTTTAATTTCCTATTTTTCTCCTTCCTTCCTAAAATAAATAAAAAATTCTTATGGATACTTTTTATGGGTTGACTAAACAGTGTTCTTATCTCAAAAAAAAAAAAAAAAATTTGGAGCAATGGCTAGTGAAACCAAAATAGAAACAAAAGAATATGTATTAAGTAGAAAATTTTTTTAAAAAATTTAAATGTAAAAAATATTATATTACCATTTTTATTTCTTTAATTATTGTCCCGAAATATTTTTGGCATTTTCCATTTTTTATTTGGTTTGTCATCAATATTTTAAATTGGTTTAGAATCCTAAGAAAAATTGGTTTTATTTTTTGTTTGTATTAACATGTATATTTAGGACAAAGATTTATATTGTACAGATATATTTTTTCTAATATTCTCGCAGAGAAAATTATTTTTTTCAACGGATACTTTTCAAATGTATTACTGTAATTATTTTTTTAACACCATATGTATAATTTGGTAGGTAGCGGTATTATGGAGTTGAGTTGTTGATCAATTCTACCTTAGACACATCCTTAAATCCATTATGAATACATTTTTATATTAATTTATAAATTTTTACTAATAAAAATTATATTTTTATAAGTTTTTTTCATAAATTTTTGACTCAAACATAAACTATATCTTAAAACGCTTATAATAATAATTCATGATGATACATTAGTTATTTGTATAAATTATTGCTCATAATTGTTGTAATTGGCAAAATATAAACACGGTAATTATATCTCATCACTGTGTATTCGGATGCGGAGCGGTTGAATCAACGCAACATATATTCCTCTCATGCAGCACGTTCGGCTCCCTCTGGTCACTTGTTAGTTCTTGGATTGGTTCATCTCTGGTGGAGGCTAAGACACTGTCGCATCACTTTGTTCAGTTCACTTCTTCAGCAGGTGGTTCTCGGGCGCATCGCTCCTTTATGCAGCTCGTTTGGCTAGCTTGTGTGTGGGTTGTGTGGACCGAGAGAAGTCACAGATTGGAATTTTTTTTTTTCTACCCCTACAAACTTCTCTATACCCCTACACTTAATATTGAAATGACAAATTTGCCCTTGTATAAAAGGTAAAACTGTCAAAAAAATTTCATTTTCATCATTCTTTCAAAAAGTGTACCGAGCAGAAAATTTTCGGAAAACAGAGAGTAGGTGATTTTTTTCATTCCGGTACACTTTTTCAAGTATACCGCAATATACATTGCTAGCGGTACACTTTGAAAAAGTGTACCGGAATTCAATTTTGCATTGCGGTACACTTGGTAAAAAGTATACCGCGCGTTTTGCATTGCGGTACACTTTTTTATCAAGTGTACCGATTGATAAATGCACTGCGGTACACTTTTTCGCAAGTGTACCGATTGACTAGAATTTTTTAACTGCGGTACACTTGTTTTGAAGTGTACCGCAGTGCATTTCGTGTTTTTTTTTTTTACTTTTTTTTTTTTATAATTTTTTTCTTTCTTCCATTTCAGTGGTGCGTACAAGAGGGAGAGACGGTAGGATTAGATATCCCGGCGTAGGACGTGGAGTTTCCATTCCTGTTGAGCAGGAACAGGAAATTGAGCAGCCTATGATGCAGGAGGATGACGATATTGCGCAGCATGGATGGCCTGGAGGACCGCTTGATACGAGTATTCTGACGCGGTACTCAGACCATGTTGCTCGTTATATATGGTTTGGCACGGTATAAATTATCTTGCGTTGTTATTATTTGTTAATTATATTGATGAAGTTATCAACATAACTCTGATAATATTTTTGTTTAAATGTCATTCTAGTTGTGATACTGATTTCATTTAAATATATGTAGGAACGTATTGAAGGACCGAAACCTGAGTTACGTATAGCATCTCTTGGTGCCAAGCTTACTGGTTGGGTTCCTGGTGAACATCACCAAAATATTCAAGGCTGGTTGGATGATTCTGGGTTGAAATGGCTTGAGCGGACGAGTTTAAGTAAGGTGGATCCGCAGCTTTTATCAGCCTTTACTGAGAGGTGGCATCCAGAGACATCGTCATTTCACCTGCCGTTTGGTGAAATGACGATTACACTTGATGATGTGGCGTGTCTGTTACATATACCTGTTAGAGGTATATTTTACACGCCTGTACCGGTTTCCATGGAAGAAGCTGCTGCACTTGCTACTGAGTTGTTGGGTGTCCCGTATGAGGTGGCATATTTGGAGACATCACGACAGAGGGGAGGAACTTTTACACAACAGTGGCTATATGATTGCTGGCAGAGGAATCTATATATGTACCACAGATATGATTGTGCTGCCAGGGCCTATTTGTTGTTGTTGGTTGGATGTACCATTCTAACTGATAAGAGTTACACACGAGTCAACGCAAAATGGTTACCCATGTTTAGAGATTTGTCCACATTGAATAAATTTTCATGGGCTAGTGCTGCGTTGGTTTGTTTATATGATAATCTGAATGATGCATCCATGTTTACCACACATGCTCTTGCAGGGTATCCGACACTTTTACAGGTAACAATCGTATTAAGTGAAATCATGATTCTAATATATTGTTTGAATATGTTCTGTTTTAGTGAAATCATGATTCTAATATATTGTATTTGTTTTTGTTGTTTTGTAATAGTGTTGGATTCATGAGTATTTCCCTACCCTTGGTAGACGTGGAGAGTCTGTACACCGTTGTGATGAGATGGGTTACCCTCGAGCTATGCGGTGGGTATATAAGCAGGGGAAGACGAAGCTTCCTGCTTATCGACCTATCATGGATGCACTGACTCCGTCTGATGTGATTTGGCGTCCATTTGAAGGTCATAGAGGTAGCATTACTTCTGATCTGATTACCTGTTTCAGTGGTTACTTGCGTGGGTGTACCGTCGTTCCTTACTTGCCTGAGAGGTGTCTTAGACAGTTTGGATTCGTGCAGTACATACCACCACCACCACCACACCCAGCTCCATCATATACGGATATCGATACTCTGTGGTCTGGTTATCACACTTCTGTTGATCGGATACTTCAGTTCACACGTCCAGTGAGATTTGATGCTGAGACTACAGATGATTACCTGCCATGGTACTATACTGTATCACATCCTTTACTGTGTCGTCCGCATGATGGCCCGCATGGAGCACCACCTGTTCCACAGTTTGTGCCTGCATATGCACCACCAGAAGCAGATCCCGAACCACAAAACCGATGCAATGAAATTTTGCTGACGATGAATATGAAGTCATCATAGGAAAGAAAGTCGTGCTAGGTTTACCCAATGTCACCAAAATGACATTATACCTATTTGCTACCAAGTAACCCATGGCAGGTATGGTGAACCATTTATCTTCTAACTGATCTCCTAAACTATCTATCTGCAGTAAATCTCTCACGTGTTGTAAATTTTGTCCAAATAACTTCTCATACAAATTGTTATTAGATGTCAACTCATTATCTAACTCCCGGCGGATAATGGGCCAACCATCCTCTGTGTAACCAAGTAAACACGCAATAGCTCTAAAACCACAATTTCCATCTGGATTTACTTCAATAAAGTCAATAATATGTGGATGAATATGATTAGGAAATTGTATCAAATACTTATCATTTCTCAGCTTCTGAGATGCCTGAGATAGTTGCTTTTGAGATGCCTGAGATAGTTGCTTTTGAGATGCCTGAGATAGTTGCTTTTGAGATGCCTGAGATAGTGCATTCTGAGATGCCTGAGATAGTTGCTTCTGAGATGCCTGAGATAGTGCCTTCTGAGATGTTTGTGTACACAACCTCTTCGATGTCGCTTGTGAATCATTAACTTCTCTTTCAACATGTTCAAAGTATGACGGGTCACGATACACATCATAATCCTTTGGTGCTTTGCTTTTATCTTTCTTCTTCACTCCTCCTCTAGTTTTTATTGGTTCAGGTGGTGGACACAATGAACTTGTAGATGGATAAGCAAGTTCAAACACTTTACTCTTCAACGCTCTTTTACCAACAATATCAAGTGACTGATATCGAGTCATTATTGCATCAAATGCAGGAGTCAAGTCCAACTCATAGTCATCCTCTGTGTCATCCTCTAGTGGAGCTTCCATAGTTAGTTTCTTCCAATGACCATGAATTGAATCTAACGGTATTGGTACACCTTTTAGTGTATACCCACTCAATTCACACGCACAAGGCAATTCATGTGTTGACCTAAGTGCACAACCGCAAAGGTTCTTATTAGTTCCAACAGCGCCTACCCTCTCAAACTCATCAGAAATTAGTGTCATAGCATCCCTGGAGACAAAACTTCTTAAATTCTGATAAAGTGGACCACTATGAATGTGCTCTGTATAGTAAAAACTTTTTTGAAATGACGCCTTAATTTTGCCAACTTGTAGAATTATATTTTTATTCATGGCATCCAAATCATTGCATAAGTCACCTTTGCTGTGTTCCAACATTTGCTTTAGTTTCCAATGTGCAGACTCAGCTCTAAATATTAAATTGCACACAAAAGTAAATTAAATCATACCTAAAAACAAAACAAAACAAATTATTACAATTTTCAAACAAAACAAATCATACCTATTACTCGTTGTGTTTCCTAAATGCATCACTTTATTGGTCCATGCTGCAACAAATCTTTCTTTATAATTGTTCAACCATGAATTCTTGACATAGTCAAGAAACTTGCTTGAATTAACACATGCTTGCTCAAACTCATTCAAATTCTGCCCATACTCAACCTCATTTGAACTGAATACAATATTATTCCACAATTTTTTTACTAGATCACGCATATCCTTAGGTACAAGCACTGAGCATCTCGCAGACACATTTTTGTTTACGTGCCACGTACAAAGCAAATTAACAGCATGCGGAAATACAGATTCAATTGCATTCATCAAAGCAAGTTCTCTGTCGGTCACAATTACTTGTGGCAATATATCTTGCTTAGTAAACAAACCCTTCAGTTTCTCTAATGCCCAACGATAATTGTCCGTCTTCTCAGATTCCATATAAGCAAAACTAACATTAAATGTCAAGTTAGTTGACGTGGTACCAACAATTTCAAGAAGTGGTAGCCTGTATTTATTAGTTTTGTATGTGCAGTCCATCGTCAACACAGTGGGAAACAAGTTCAACAACTTTATCGAATCTGGATGTGCCCAAAAAATATCACTCAAAACATTAGAGCCATCATCTCTTCTTCTATTCCAGGTGACAAAATTAGCATCATCTAACCTTTGCAGCAAGTGTTGAGTGTCTGTTCTAGGACCTCTTTCCTCTTTTTGTAGTTTGTTTCTCTTCCTATATATCTGGTTGGCATCAACAACAGACTCTGGATTTTTTTCTTTCAACGAAATAACGATGTTCCTTGGTGCTACACGACACTTTGTAAGTTCTTCAACATGTTTGTTTTCTTCTGCAGTTAAACGTGCCTTACGAGGATGACCTGCATATTGGTCAGGTAGTCCGTGGTTGTGAACTCCACATTGAACTTGAACTTTTCATCCTGAACCATCTATCGAAGGTGTGGCTCTAAGTTTGAATGGACAGTTACACTTTTTTGATGCAGTTGACGTCGAACTTTGTGAAGTGTCATATTTTCCACCTCTATCGCAGCCCAAAATCAACTTGTCATTCCTTCCTCTTATGCCATTCTTTTTATCTGACCTTGTAATAATAATACTGACTTTGTTGGCAATTCCAACATCTTCCGCCCATTTAAGAACATCTTCTCGTGTATCAAATTTATCATTCGTAGTAAATACATCCGTAGTATCAACCGAGTTTTGACCTGTGTCGCCGGATTGCGCCATATCTGTTGAAAAAAAAAAAAAAAAACAAAATTTTTAATTTTCACGTTAACAAACCGGTACACTTTATTAAAGTGTACCGGTTCCCAATTTTATTACTCTAACCGGTATACTTGAAAAAAGTATACCGCAGTTTGAAAAATTTTTCTCCAGAATCGGTACACTTGTACAAGTGTACCGCAATACAGTTTTAAAAAAAAAAGCATTCCGGTACACTTAGAAAAAGTGTACCGGTAAATTTGACGTACCGGTAAAGGAATCTGTTCTGATCGGTGCACTTTTCAAAGGGTGTACGGATTTTACCGGCAAAGTGATAAAAAGACAAAGTAAAAAACATAAAATATACAAAAATATCATAAGGGTATAACTGGAATATTTAAAAAATTGTAGGGGTATAGAGAAGTTTGTAGGGGTAGAAAAAAAAAATTTCCACAGATTGTTCAGAGCCTCAACAAACTCATTACATCACATGTTGGACAAGATCAAGATACTTTAACTTTAAATTACTATAGTTGGTAATCTAGTCATTTGCTTTGTATGGGCCTAGTATGATTTGTATCCCTTAGTTTTTTTTATTTGACTATTTGTAATTTTCCATAATCTCCTTCGGTACACCTTGTGCTGAGGGGATTACTTGCACTTGTTAATATATATGTCTCATTTTGGCTTGTTAAAAAAAAAACTTTAAATGGACTAATTTTTCATCTATATTGAAATTTTTTGGATAATGATTTCTTCTAAATAGTAACAAAATTTGTTTTAAAAACAGACTTGTAAGGTAACTGTCAAGCACATTGATTTATAGTATGACTTCAAATTCATAATTATCTAGTTTTTCACATTTAAAAAAAAATGTATAAGTCTGACTACTAATCCACTTAATAAAAATTATTATTTTATCTAAAAATAAAAACTATTTTTAGGTGAACTAAAAAAGAAAAAAAAAATGTATATTTTAAAATAAAATATAGATCAATTGATTTGTAAACAAAATCATTTGTACGTAACAAGACATGCACCTTAATGGCATATGACGAAGTGTGGTTTGTGACATCTGCCGTAACAAACGCACCAGCAAAGTGGAAACATGCGTGGCCATATCATCAAAATAAATAAACAAGCAAGTACAATATGACCACATTTTTCACTTCTTCACTTTTATGTTTTTTTTTTTAAGTACTAGCAAATGCTATCGTGGAACTGTTGAAACACTTAAAAAAATCATCACTAACAATTACAACAGACTATTGCTATTTAGTAAAAAATATTTACATAAAAAAGAGAATAGTTTACAAAATTAGGAAATTCGATCATTCAAAAATTAACTAACCATATATGAGAGAGAGTAATTAGAATTTGACCAATCAAAAGTTGCCGCATAAAATTCTTTTCGTTCTTGCATAAATTTTTTTTACTAAATAACATTTTCCATTTCGATGCGCAACAATAGTACTTAAACAAAAAAGAATGGTAGTCTTTTTCACAAAAGCAAAATTAAGCATATTATTTATATATATCAAATGTGCAAATCCACGTTGAAGCTTCATCAATATTTTATATATTGTCACTTCTACTAAAATTTGATCGTACACGATGGACTCTTTTTTCTTCATTTTTTTTCTTCCTAATATAAACTATCAGTTAGTACATGCATGTATACTCTTCTACTTCATAATTCTATCGAAAAGATGTAAACGAAAGAACAGATGCATATATCATTACAAGAAAGGATCTTTTCATGTTAGAAAAAACTTGAGGAAATAATGTAGGAATCTATGCCATTAAATTTTAGATATAGAATAATTTTTAAATTTAAAGGAAATGGTGTAAAGTTGATCAATGGTTGAAAAGTGAAAATTGAGAGAAATTGAGGAATTTTTAAGGGGCCAAAAATTTGCATATAATTAATATATTTATGTAAGATATGTTGATATGAAATTATCGATGTTCTCTATCGGGTTCGACTTCAATAGGTTGCATTTCGAAGCGTTTAAGTTTCACAAATAAAAATAGTATAGATACCGGGGAAAAAATGACAATATGTTTCGCGGGATCAAGAAAATATGTACTCCTTTCTTTTTTTTCTTTTGGTAAGTCTAGAATTTTTACCTTCTAAAATAAATAACTTCGGTGTCTGGATTCCAACCTCAACCCTTATATATATTATATGATGTTATTATCAATTGAGCTAAGATCACCGAGATGTATGAATTCCTTTCTGATATAGGTTTGAGTTTATTACCATTGTGCTTTTATACGTTGACTAGCACCATTGTTGTAAATGGGCGGGTGAAGGCGCCTCCATCTCCATGTGGTTGATATTTTTACTTTAGTTAGTGAAAATCATTAAGTAGCACATGTATGCATACATTGAACTAGTTGAACTAGCTAAAAAAATAAAAAAAAAATTGTTGAGTAGTTTAGTTAGTTGCTACTTGCTAGGATTCCTACATTAAACTCTTGCATATTGCAATATCCCAACAAATATTTGTTGATTGCAATTTTTACTCCCTGCTAAAATTAAAATTGTTGAAATTGTCTTAAATTATTAAATTTTTGAATAATTTTTTGGATGTATGTTTAACACCTTATAAAATGTTTATTTATTGTTCACAAATCCTAGCTCAACTAGCAGAAATGTTGAAATTGCTAGTGTCGGATGTCATGACCGGGGTTCAATTTCTGGTCTTCAACTTTGTGTATGTAAGTTTTCAATGCCTTTGTCATTTCGTCTATCAACAAAAAAAAAACATTTATTTAATTTTGGAATCTTTTAATATATGATGAATTAAATATGACTTTTTTAAAAATCAAAATTTCAAGATTAACGTAAATTTAGACGTAAAAATCAAATTTTGAACTTATTTTATGCGAAAGAACTTTTTATAAGGTTTGAAATATGATTGCAAAAAAATCATTCAAAAATACCTATATATAAATCAACAATTAAAATAGGTGCTTGATAATTATATAGACTAAATTTAAAAAATCTCCATTTTATAAGGAAAAACACATATTTAACCTTACATTATATTTAAGGTTAAATATATTTTTGGTCCCTATAGTTTCGCAGAATTTTATTTTTAGTACCTGAAGATTTTTTCCACACTTTTTAGTACCTGAAGTTTTTTCAGTCAGTGTTTTTAGTCCCTACTTTTAATCAAACTCTTGTATTCTTTCACATTTTTGAACGGTTATTTGTATTCATGTTTATAATATTATAAGAACATCTCCGGCAAAAATTTAGAATTTTTTAACATAAGATGAATTATTTATGAATTTTTATGTGAAAAAAATTAAAAAATTCATATTTAATTCATCTCTTGTTTAAAATATTTAAACTTTTGTAAGAGAGATTCATATAATGTACTAAATTTGACCGCAGAAAAAAATTGAAAATTTTGAATGATATGCGCAAATTGATTGAAAAGTAGGACTAAAAACACTCATGACAAAACTTCAAGACTAAAAAAATGTGAAAAAAATCTTCAGAAACTAAATCAAAATTCTACGAAATTATATTTATATGAGCGTACAAACTTGAGTTTCTTATTCAAGATTCCGTAATTACGTACGTTGGCATGCCTTTGCATTTGGTGTTAGTGCATCTTAAAAAAGAACCCATATATTCAATATTTTTCTTTTCCATTCAAAGTGTATTGTGACATGTTTGTTTTTACATTTAAATTTTTTTTTTGAAATTTTACTTTTAAATTAAATTTGACCATTATTTAAGGGATTGTTTGTCTGGTTGAACTAAGGTCCTGCTCCTTGTTGAATTGTGTACCCGCAAACTCCGCACCAAAAAACAAAAGGAAAAAATCTCATTACCAAAGTCAGCATTTAGAAAATTAATTACAGAGTTAAGACCCAATAGAGAAATTGAAAAATGAATCTGATATATTATGTCACTATCGCACGCAAGAAATTAAGAGCTTAAATTAAGGGCATCACCCTTCGTTAATTAATTTGGTGAACCAAACCCGTTCGTGTTAATTTTTATTATTTTTTTAGTTTAAAATTTACAAGTACTTTTATTTAATAATAATATATATGAATTCTATCCCCACCACCACTATACATACCAACCTCACCAAGTCACCCATGTCACTTTGGTAAGAGAAGTGGGCTTAACTAAATTCTATTGATGTAATTAAATTAGTATAGTCAATTAGTAGCAAAACATAGGGATACATGGGGGGACCATGAATTTTATAATTGAGTTACACAAACTTGGAATTGGATTTAATGCAATTACTGCATGCACGCAGTAACTGCTTTTGGCCGTCCGATCAAATTTTAAGGGCTGTGATTAAAACTTTAATAGATTATTAAATTTATATTGCATTAATCTGGACCACATGATCATATATCAGTGATCCAGATTGACTACTGCGTGCACCTACTACAGCAGCCAATCCGGATCCCACAAACTTCAAACTGAACCAACAACTACCCTCCACTTAAACCCTAGTTTATTCTTTTTATTCATCAGGTGTAGTTTTAGGGTCAATTTTTAATCTAAAATCACCTCTCTAAGTTATTTTTCCTTTTCTTTTCAATTAAATAAGTGATTATCCACATAGATTTGCTCATTCGTTTTTTGTTTTTTAAGTTTGTCGTCGTCTTGTGCGGCGTTTGTCGGTTTTTCATTACGGTGTTTTGTTAATTCAAATTGGCATATCTACATCAACTCATTACAGATCTGATGAAGACTTTGAAGACTTGTACGTCAACGTTGCAAATCCAGTTTTTTTTTTTGTCATATTTGTAGGCACTTTAATGATGCCGTTGTATGCTATATTAACCTAGGAGCTGCAAATTTGTTTGTAGATTCACCTTTTTCAGTTTTTAGCAATCTTAAATTTCTAATAATCTATTTATTTTCAATTTGAATGAATGAATCCTTATTTTTAGTAAAAAATAAATGGAACCAACAACTATATCGGATTATCCACCTCCAATATTTGTATTAGACATGCTTACTTTTGTATAGATTTTGGTAATCAAAATTCAAAGTGGGACTACCAACTTAACGAGATAGACATGAATCATATGGAAGAAGATCTTTAGGGGATGATACCAATGAGGGTTAGTTAGTAATGCAACTGCAATGGATTTGTTCCATCGTTATATGATCTAATGAGTTAGGCAAGGCAACCACGTGATCATAAGCAATGGGAGAATATGATAAAGCAATTGAAAGTTTGTCTAATATATATGGGTCATACTTATACTTATTTTATTAAGCATACCAAAAAAATTATGAAGATATCATGTAATAATACTTCAATTGCATCTTAGGATCGACCGTGTTTAATATCTGACATTTCTCGAATAGATTACCTTTATTAAAAGAGATCTATGGAAAATATTTATTCTCAGATAGAATAAAAGAAATTAACTTTTAATAATTTTTTTTTAGAAAATGAAATATAATTATAATTTTTTTTTCTCCAGATTACTATGATACAAGTACGAAATTGAATCTTTCACCGCCACCATGTCAAGGCTACTTGAAATGCAATTGAAACAATCTTTTACAATTTAATCAGCACAATAGGATGAGGATGGTGGTTACGAGATCCTAGGGACATATTTGTTCTTGCAAGTTAAAATATCATCTATGAAAGGTTCAACACAATTGAATGAGAGAAGCTATATGGCGCCGAAGGAAGCATTAAGTGAAGTGATGCAAAAAATCTTTTCTTATGTTATTTTTGAAAGTGACTAAAAAATATTTGAGTTTTTTTCATCACAATTGTTCATTTTATGAGTCTTGCATTTTATTAATAATTTTGTTGATAAGTTAAAATTAAGACATATTTTAAAAAATAAAAGCATAAAATATTTTCACAAAATAAACAACCCTTACAATACAAGTTTGAACCTTCAACATTCATCTTTGTTTTTAGTATGTATCAATTTTCCCCCTAAACTCTTTTTTTTTTTTTTTAATAATCAATGTTAGTTGTTAGTATTACAATGTTAGATGAATTTTCTCCTTGCCAAAATTCGAACCCTGAACCTCCAGCTCCTTAATCCCGCTCAATTGGCTTATCTACCTATCCCACCCTCCCGCTAAACTCTTTAACAACAACATAAAAGAGGCTAATTCAATAATTGATTGATTTCCCTTTACTTGAGCTCAGGTTTAAGATACGTATACTTCTTAACAAACAAAAACTTACTTGTCTTGGTAAAAAATAAACTTATGTTGTCAACACTAATAAGATCATGGCCAAAAATGGAAAAAGTAACGTGATACAAATGAGTTTCAAAATTTCATAACATAGCCCCAAATTTAATTTGGGTCACTATTACCCAATTCACCTAGAAAATTTCTTTTCGCGCCCCTTGAGTTTTCAAGTTTACCTCCTTGCAGGTTAAGTAGTTAGTGAGTAAAATCGCAAAAAATGAGAAAAACAACCATTTGCTACCTATACTGCAAACTGAGTTCGCATTTCAAAAAAGATGTCGGCAGGTAAACACCATTTAAGTCTTTCATTTGACACCTAAAAATCTTTGGGTGGGAGGTACCATTTAAGTCTCTATTGTTATATTTAATTAGAAATTGAGATGCTAGATTGAATATATTGTTATATTATAATCTAGAAGTTGAAATGCTCGATGTAGTCTCTAAATTGAAATGTCCGTATACTTTTTGTTAATGTGTAATTATTTCACATATAAAAGAAAATTCGTTTCATTAAGAAAAAAAAGTTTTGTTTTGAGTAAGCTTATGATGTAATTTTTATGTCAAATCTTTTAATAAAAAACTTTATATTAAATTTGCCCACCTGTAACAGAAGGGTTCACTGGTTAACCTGTGAAACCCTACACAATTCGCTACATATCCAGCGAACCATCTTGTAGTTTACTGCTTAACCAGAAAACACCTTCCAGACAAGAACTGAACCTGCTCGCAGGTTATAGGGGGTGGTTCGCTTTCTAAAATGTCTACTGGGTGAAAAGTGTTTGTTGACTAGGTAGCGAACTGTAGTTTTTTCAAACTAGTGCATTATTTCATCTAGGGGTGTGAAAGGTCCAGACGTTGGGGTTGGGTCAAAAAAATATTGTCCCTCGTTATGTAGCCAATGAACTCAGTTTGCTACCTATATAATGAAGTGGATATTTTGATCATTTTAGAAGGTGATTGAAAAATAGTGAGGAGCAGAAAAATTTCTCATTTACCTAAACAGGCAAATTGGACAGAGATGTATAGCCAAAAAATATAAAAAAGACAGACCAATGCTCAAATAATTTTATGGTGCTACATTCATGAACCCTCAACATTATTTTATAAATATGCATTTGAATAAAAGATAGACCAATAATTTTATTCATGAACCCTCAACATCATTTTAGAAATATGCATTTGAAAAACTAATCAAACATTGCACATTGGAATGCATGCTTGCTTATGAATAATTTCTATACTCCAAATACCACTTCTAAATTAGTAAATGTGAAAAGTTTTTCATAGTAAAGAAAAAACAGTGAACCTTAAAACCATAATGAAGTTGAACCCTTACTTTATGTGCTAGTAGACCTTATAAACTGAATTAAGTCATGGAAGCTATTATAGGAAGAACCACCAGGACTCACACTCTTACAAGCCAACTCAGCCATTTCCTTAGCCGATCTTAAAAACTCATCCTTTCTATTCACCATAACATCATTCACCATATTCTCCACAACTTTTCTATCACAAACATCTTTCATATCCAAACCAATTTTCCAAACCTCACTCACAAACCTACTATTAATTTGTTGATCAGCAAAATAAGGCCAACAAATCATAGGCACACCACAAACCACACTCTCTAAAGTAGAATTCCATCCACTATGTGTCAAAAATGCACCAATTGACTTATGTGACAATACTTCCTCTTGTGGGACCCACCCCACAATCAAACCTTTTTCCTTATTTGTCCCTTCCTTAAGCTCATTTAATAGTCCTTTTTCTTGTACCATGTTTGGCCTAATCACCCACAAAAACTGTTTTTTACTATTCAATAAACCATGCCATATCTCAATAACTTCTTCTTTCTTCATTGGTGTGGTGCTTCCAAAGCTAACATATATAACTGATTTCAATTGTTGAGAATCAAGCCATGTCATGCATTCTTTATCCACTTTGAAAAAATTGCTCTTGAAGGATGATGATGGTGATGATGATGTTTTTTTGGTGGTATTGAGGTGGTGGTGAAGAGGGCCAAGAGTGTAGAGTTTCGGGAAATGAAGACGGATTTGGGAGAGGATTGGACCTTCTAGATCCTCAAATGTGTTGAATATAACCGCATCTGCATTAAGTGATTGTTTGGTTCGAAGAACAACCTCGTCTAAAAGGATATGGTCGTTGTTGTTTTTTCGACAGAAACTTGGAAGATCTCTACACCGAAGTAAGTTTTCCATGCCTGGAATGTTTCGTATGATACGATCCATGTCCTCTTCTCCTATAAATTGATTAAATAGGTAGTGTTACAAATTCAATATGAATATAGCAATGTTTGTGCATCAGAATAAGTTGTACACTAAATATTACAATCACAACAACAAGAAGTTGAATTATGCACAAAATTTATGGAAAAACAAAATAAAATTGATCATGATCATTTTGTATTAGTACAAGACAAACCAACACTGAATAAAAGTCTACTACCCAAAATTATATACTTAATAAAATGGCACTTATGATGATTCTTGAAACAATATTCAATAATCAAAAGGTAAAATTTTCTATCTAGCTATTTAATAATATGACTAAATAGTTAGATAGTTTTTAGGGAGAGTTTACGGCCCATTTTTGTCCACAAAGCTCAAAAAATTAGTCTCTACGGTTATGTAGAGAAAATGTCTGATTTAGACAACAACAAAAAAAATACATTTTTGGATTTTCAAGTATCGCGATTATGCAAATATAGCAGTCAATACATGTATTCAACATTAAATAAACAAGCCAAATAACAATCTACAGCTATATTCCCCTCATGGTAGTTTTCCTCGAAACTCACTAATTAAGTGAGTGAGTGCATATGCATAATTAAATCAAGAGAAAATTATGGAAATTTTTAAAAAATATATCTGATATATCTTATAAGGAATAACCAAGGTTGGTAAATTGTACATGAGAATATTACTAAATGGAATGAAATTGAATATTCTAGTTAGAATTTATAAATAGATATTATCTCATATATTTCATTCCACTTAATATATCATTAATCCAAACATACTCTAAAGTTAGCGATTAGCATTAGCATAATTAGAGAGAAGAATCTGATATTTACCTCTAATTGGAAATTCATTACACTCCAAAAGCTTAGGAACACAAAAATAAGCCCAAAAGCAACAAGAACTAATAGTACGAAAATGAATCAATGGTATCCCAAATTCATGAGCCAAATCAGTAGCAAGGTCACCAAAAATTCCATCCAAAACAATACAACTTATTTTCTCAGAAACAATAATCTCTCTCAAAAAAGGCTTACTATACAGACTTAATGAGAAAATTACATCTCCTATCTTTTCTCCAAATCCAGGATGATTCTCTTCATCAAGAAAATCAGGAACAGTCTTGAATTGAAGCTTAGGATAACATTGTAAAAGAGCTTGAATATCATCATTGAATTGAATGAGTAAGTTGTGGATGTATTTTGTGTTGAGGAATGTTATGTGAAGATTTTGAATTGCAAAAAGTTCAGCTAGTTTTAGCATTGAATTTACATGGCCTTGTGCTGGACATGGAAAGATTAGAACATGTGGTGAAGATTTTTGTTTAGATTGTTCTGTTTCCATTGATTTTTCCATTTTTCAAATATCTCTTAGTTTTCTGAGTTATATATAAAATATGCTACTGCATTTAATTTGTGATGATTAATTTTGAGCGGTGTAGAATGAGTCGTGCACTAGAAAATACAAATGACTGACATATGCATATGCTGGTGTCTTTATTTAACTCACAAACATCATGGTATACACTACATGGTATTGACTTTTTTAGTATATATGAAAATTTGTTATATTTGGTTCACAATATGGTAACCAGTTTCTGTTTTATAGTTTTTAACACTATAAAATGAAAAATAGTTTTTAAAAATATTTTTTGAAAAGAGAACTTCCAAACATGTTTTTTTTTTTTAACTTTTGAAAATTAAAAAAGAGTATTTGCTGTTTCAAACAAGCTCTAAGTTTCTTTGACTTACTTTGACTTATATTTTGGGACGGATGAAATGTGTTAACTTGATCAAAATTAGTAGAAAGTCAACTTTTTTGCAACAAACATTAAAATTAGGGAATTAAACATACCATTATAAAAATTATGAGCTTTTAAAATTATAAATTTATAAAAAAAAAAAAAAATTGACTTATAAATTTGTAAAAGTTAAGAGACCAAAAATATAACTTAATAAATAAAAATTGAGGGCGGCTGTAGTTTGGTTGCCCTAGTCCAAGGTCAACTCTGATCATTAGGCCTAATTTAAATTATATTGCCTTAATTTTTTTATTTGATTGATATTTAAAAAAGCAGTCCCCGTTTTCTAGCCATTAAGCTACCTAACAAAAAAAACACAAGTGTGCCTTATAAAAAACACAGGTGGGTTTTTTTTTTTTTTTTTGTCTTTTTCATCATGTAAGCCGAATTTGAGTTTATGATAAAATTGAATTTCTATTTCATCAGATTCTTATCGAAGTGAAATGACAACTCAAATCGAAATTCTATTTTATCCTTATCGGTGCAAACTATATTAATTTAGTGAAAATGAATTATCAGTTTATCACATATATGAGACTGAAATTTTTACCAATTCAGTGCACCGTGAAAAAGGTCCCAAACTGTCAGCATCAGTGACTCATCCTGTCATCCACCACTTGCTTTTCTTTTTTGGTTGGATTTGATCAATATATTAAATTAAGTGATTTTCACATCATATTTTTATTTAAAATTTGAAGTATTAAATTTATAGGTTTTCTTCTTTGTATATTACTATATATATTGTTCAATTTCTTCTCTTGCAAAAGTAATATGAAATTTAACGGACATTTTGATACATCTCACTATTTTGCATTTTGCAAAATCAAATGAGTTTTAGGTAATATTATCTGCGTCTCATTTTCATTGCCACATTTGACTATATTGCACTATTTACATATATTGTTTTGACCATATTTTTCTACTAATAAATAAAAATAAATATTAGCATATAAGATGTTGTTGGATTCGTCTCGATGAGTATTTTTAAAATATCAAATTTTTATAATTTTTACTATAATACAATTAAAAATATTAATCGTCAAAGTTATACATCGGCATGCGTAAAACAGTCAACTGTGTCAATCAATTTGGGACAGAGGGAGTACCAATAGTACACCTTACAAGGCATGTGAATGTTGGGACAATTTTAATTTTCATAGAGTTGTGTGCACCATAGTGACATTTTCCTAAAATAATGAGGTGAATTATTTATTACCTTGAACAAAAAACAATCATAAACTTAAAATTTTAAAATTTACTTAACTTTCAATCTCATATATAAATAAAAATTGATTTTTTAATTTATTGAAAAAATGGCGTATCTTGTTAATACTATAGAATGAAAAAAAAAATAGTTTTGTACACGTTTTTTTGGTATAGTTTTGTACACGTTTTTAAATATAGAAAATCTATTGGGTGCATGTTTCAGACCATAATATATAAAATATAGAAAATATCAATAGTTTCCGTGTTTTTTTTCTCTCTTTATTTCTCTCAAACCAAACACACCATAAAGAAACTAAAATAAAATTTAGTATATTTAAAATAACTATAAATATATTTAACACACTATAATCAATAATTCAAGTCCCAAAATGAACAAAGCAATATAACATTTCTAAGCTACAAAACTCCATACTATATCATGAAATTCAATTAGGTCTCGACTACCCCAATTTATCTAAACAAACAAATTGTACACAAATGTTGACAATAAATATACAAAAGACAAATAATCAAATTATTTTATGAGACTACTTTCTCTAACTTTATATCAATGAAATCTCATCATCCATACCTAATGAATTGGTATTCTACTCTCAATATCATTAGAGAAGTATATATTTGAAGAGATCATAACCTTTTTTGGTTTTTTGGTGATAGAAAACCATCAAATTTTACACTTCAAATACGGAGTACTTCTTTTAGTGATGTTCTTACACACACTTATAAAAATATGAGAAGTTTTTAGTAGGAGAATTCTAAGGAAACCCCATATTTTATGGGCTAGTGGACCTTATATATTCAATCAAATCTTTGAATTTGTTGTAGGAAGAACCATCACAACTCACACTCTTGCAAGCCAACTTAGCAATTTCCATAGCTGATTTTAGAAACTCATCCTTTCTATTCACCATAACATCATTCACCATATTCTCCACAACTTTTCTATCACAAACATCCTTCATATCCAATCCAATTTTCCAAACATCACTCACAAACCTACTATTAATTTGTTGATCAGCAAAATAAGGCCAACAAATCATAGGCACACCACAAACCACACTCTCTAAAGTAGAATTCCATCCACTATGTGTCAAAAAAGCACCAATTGCCTTATGAGACAATACTTCCTCTTGTGGAACCCATCCCACAATCAACCCTTGTTCCTTATGAGTCCCTTCCTCAAGCTCCTTTAGTAGTCCTTTTTCTTGTACCATGTTTGGCCTAATCACCCACAAAAATTGTTTTTTACTATTCAATAAACCATGCCATATCTCAATGATTTCTTCTCTTTTCATTGATGTGATGCTACCAAAGTTAACATATACAACGGATTTCAACGGTTGAGATTCGAGCCATGTCATGCATGTTCTATCCGCTTTGAAGAATGATGATGATGATGATGATGATTTTTTTGTGGTATAGAGGTGGTGGTGAAGAGGGCCAAGAGTGTAGGTGGTGAGTTTGGGGAAGTGGAGACGAATTTGGGAGAGGATTGGAGCTTCTAGATCCTCAAACGTGTTGAGGATCAATGCATTTGCTTTAAGTGATTGTTGGGTCAGAAGTACAACATGGTCTAAAATGATATGGTCGTTTTCTTTGTCTACTCTTTTGAAACTTGGAAAATCTCTACATCGAAGCAAGTTTTCCATACCTGGCGTGTTTCTTATCATGCGATCCATGTCCTCGTCTCCTATAAATTAAACGACTAGAACATTCATATACCTCATTATTTGCATCTATGAAGCACAAATACAGACACCAAACACGATACAGACATTCTGACATGTTGACACCGATGATATAATTTAAGAAAATAACATAAGTAATCATAAGTTTTTGTATCATGTCAGTATCCGACACCTGAAAACACCTAATCTGAGACATATTCAACATAGTTTTAAATTATAGAGAAAAAAACTCTAAAGAGAAGTTTGAGACTTGAGAGTGCATATACATACCTCTAATGGGAAGTTCATTGCATTGAATGAGCTTAGGAACACATAAATAAGCCCATAAGCAACAAGCACTAATAGTACGAAAAGTAATCAATTGTATCCCAAACTCATGAGCCAAATCAATAGCAAGGTCTCCAAAGATTCCATCAACAATCAAACAACTTATTTTCTCAGAGACAATAATATCTCTCAAAAGTGGCTTACCATACAAACTCAAAGCCACAAGTACATCACCTATCTTTTCTCCAAATCCAGGATGTTCTTCCTCATCATGAAAATCAGAGATAGTCTTGAATTGAAGCTTAGGATAAGATTCTAAAAGAGCTTGAATATCATCATTAAATTGAATGAGTCGATTGTGGATATATTTTGTATTGAGAAAAGTTGTGTGGAGATTTTGAATTGCAAGAAGTTCAGCTAGCTTTAACATTGGGTTTACATGGCCTTGTGCTGGACAAGGAAAGATTAGAACATGTGGTGAGGATTTTTGCTTAGGTTGTTCTGTTTCCATTGATTTTTCTATCTTTCAAATATCTTAATTTTGTCGAGTTATTAGATGCTATTGCATCTAATTATGTTCCATAATTAGTAAAGTAAATTTTTTTGTCTTTATTGAACACAAATATCATGTATGAGTGGAGTGGAAATTTTGCTAATTCCAAATTCAATGAAAGAGTTTTGACTTTTGAGTTTTGAGTAATGGATAGGAGTAGTATGGGTAGGTAGTACAACTATTCGGTATATAGCATAATTTTCATCAAAATGAAATACTCCCTCCGGTCTCATATATAAGAAACAAAAAAAAATTACAAAGTCTTAAATATAAGAAAAAGTTACTACAATCATTACATTTATTTTGAATATTCCAATTTTATCCTTTGTTTTACTTTTTCATATTACTACAAGTCAACACCTTGGAAACCGTATAAAAAGAAGTAAGCAAACTTTTAATTTATTTAAAAATAAAACTAAGGGTAAAATAGTAAATGACATATTTTTTTTATAATTTATCCACTTTTCTTAAAGGGTGTGCCTTTTTGTGTTGTTTCTAATATTCAAGACTAGAGGGAGTAATATACATCATAATGATATTTTCTTAAAAAGAGAAAAAGGTTGTTTTTTTTTTTTGAACGTAGAAAAAGGTTGTTATTGTTGGAACTTTTAGGGGGGTCGATTGCATTGAACTAAGAACAATTATACGAATGAGTTTGTGCATAAAGCTGGAAAAATTAGGAATCGATTTATGCTCATTAATTACAATGGTGACGTGTAAATGTTATAATAATTGTTAGTATTTTATTTTTCGATAAAATAGTCTAATGGTTAGAAATTATTATTTGAAATATACACTTTTAGTTCTTTGGTGGAACAATTATTTCTCATAGGAACTGGATAATTAACACAAACAAATATAGGACCCGTTTGGATTAGCTTATTTTTGAGTTTATCCAAACAGCTTTTGCAATTTTTATGTATCATTATAAGTTTTTTTAAGTTAGTTTATGGTAAAATAGCTTATAAAAATATAATTTTTACTAGTTTGAACTTATAAAATAGTATAAAACCTAATTTATATTGCATAAGTTATTTTCATAATCTCAAAAATAAGTTGATTCAAACGGACCCATAATATTATATACCTTAAAATAGGGTAACCAACTGTACCATAAATATATATATAAATTATTATTATATACCTTTAATGAAATATCTACTCGGCCCATAATATATATATTTAAAGGTTTTCATATGTACATTTTAATCTAATTATTATTATTTTTTAAATATATATATATATATATATATATATATATATATATATATATATAAAATAATTAGATATGAACAAAAGATAGACAGACAACAAGTTGCGCCGGTGTGATGCATGGGTACTCCATTTTAGAGAGAGTACCGGTACCGGGTACCGGTACGCCTACCGTACTCCTATGGTACGCACCGAAGCCGTACCATTTTTTTTTTCATATAGGGTACACGTGGGGTACACATTGGGTACACCAAACACAAAAAATGCATTTGTTTTCCTTCGGTTTTTAATTGAGAAAAAACAAGATTTATAATAAAGGAACGACAAAAATGTAGGATTTTGGTGGATATGAACGTGATCTATTCAATGGAGCTGTAATTCTTGAAATTGCTAATCTTTGTCTCAATGAACATGAGCTGGAGACCGCTCTTTTCGAGCAAATTGCTTTTAAATTTGATCTTTTGTTGTCATTTGAACAATTTGAAATACTTTTAAAGTATGGTTGTTATTTTATGTTTAATTATTTGTTTTAACAATGAAATTTTATTTATATAATTACATTAAAAAAAAATTACCTTAGTTTTTCTAAAAATGCCGTATTCCGTACCGGTACCCGTATTGGACCGATACCGTACCCGTACCTAGGCAACGTAGTATATAACAAAAATTGATATCATAGTTAATATAAAATAATTTATATTTTTAATCATAAGTAAAAACAAGACGGTAATTGGTGAGAGTAATTAATCAGACTAATTTGGGCCCTTTATAAGAAAATTTTGAGTTTCAAAATATTAACCAGGAAGGACAATTTTGGCATCAACTAATACTTCACGTAAGTTACTATCTGGCTGTAGCAAATTTTAATTATAGGCACCAAAATTATAGTGGCACCAATTTTTTTTTTAGAGAAATGATATTTATGCAATAATTTTTGGACAATATTTGACAACTTTCTCTCTTATGTTCACATTATATTTTTATTCTCTCTCTTCCTTTTTCTCTTCATATTGTTGTTATCCAATAAGACTTGGAAATAAAAAGTGTCCCAAAATTGTTAACAAATTGTTGTTCAAATAACACTCATCTTTTTTTTACTTAGTGTGTGTACATGTGTGCATGCATTTGCGAGTGTGTGCGCGTCTGTGTGTTAAAATAAATAAATTAAAGAATTATTATAACAAAATTTTAAAATTGACTTAGACTCTTATGATCTTAATAGTAAAATATTACTTTAACTACGAGATAAATTACTTCCTCTAATCTAAAATATTACATTCATAAACTAAAGTTCATTGTATATCATAATTTCAATTTCATTACAAGTGGGGCACGCATCACGCTTTAATACAACATCAGACATACATTCCTCAAAATATATGTTCACACGGTAAATTGGAATATGTCTGTATGTTTGTGAAGTCTTGCAAACATACAACACATTTCGTTCGGCCAAATTGAGGAGGATCAGTGTCAAATGTTGACACTTTCACCCTCTCTCGTCGAACATATAATGTGCTTGTTGAGCTTCATCAAGTGATCGACGAGCCAGATAGTTTCTAATATAAATAAATACAACCCATATTATAATTGCTAGTACTAAAACACCCATAATAGCTATTAATATTTTCTGACCTAACGAATCAATTAAAAATTTGTCTTTTTTGACCTAACAAATTCATTTTTAATGTGTAGGAAAAGGAAATGTCATCGGAACTCCATGACGACATTTCCTTTTCCTACGAATTAAAAATTTGAAATTAATTAATATATATAAATAAATATATTAATATCAATAGGAGTTTAAAATATTTTTTTCCATATAACTCTCAAACACACCACACACCTTCTGTTTGACCAAACTGTGAAGCGTCAAAAATGTCATATATTGACACTCTTACCCTCTCTCGTCGAGCCGCATAACGTACTTGATGAGCAATATTGTGTGCTCTACGATCCCGACATTCTCTAATAATAATAACTAAACATCTTATTACATGGTAATGAGAAGCAGGTAAAAGATGATATTCAGGGGTTTGGTGACAAGATTGGAGTGACATGTCGAAATAGCTTTCAGGCGTTAGATAAAGGGAGAGGGAGAGGGTCGGTGAAGGGGGAAAAGGCGACGAAATAATTGGCCAGTGGGAGGTTGTTTGAGAGTGAGGGCGGTTAGCTTGGTGTGGGTGTTTAGTCATGAAGATGCTGTCCTTTAATGTGCGAGGGTTAGGGTCCTTTGAGAAGAGGCGGGAGGTGCGTAGATTGGTAACTGAAATTAATGTGGATTTCTTATGTATACAGGAAAGTAAGGTGGGGGTGGTGGAGGAAAACTTTATGCGGTCTCTATGGGGTTTAGGTGCGATGAACTATTCTTTTATTCCGTCGGTGGGAGCGTCAGGAGGCATCATCACGGCCTGGAATCCTTCTATTGTTAATGTCTGGTCTTCTAGTACAAAAGAGAATTGTCTGATTGTTCAAGGTAGATTTATTTCTTCCGGTATCGCTTTCAGCCTAGTCAATGTCTATGCTCCATGCAATTCAGGTGGCCGAGAGAGGGTGTGGGCAAATTTGAATAATGTGATTCAAAGATGTCCGCATATTGCGTGGTGTGTCCTGGGAGACTTTAATGCAATTCGGTCGTCAGAGGAACGGAGTAGTCAGGTTCGAGCTTCCGGTGGTAATGGGATTGTTGAGGATTTTTCATCTTTTAATCACTTCATAGAAGGTATTAATCTTATTGATCTTCCTTTATATGGCCGAAAATACACATGGTACAGAGGCGATGGCTCTTGCATGAGTAGACTTGATAGATTTTTGCTCTCCGAAATTTGGTTAGATTCTTTTCCAAATTGTTTTCAAACAGCTTTACCGCGTACTTTGTCTGATCATTGTCCAATTATTTTGAGTATTGATGATCAAAACTGGGGCCCCAGGCCACTCCGTATGCTAAAATGTTGGTCTGATATTCCGGGTTACTCAGACTTTGTGAAGGAGAAGTGGCAAGCTCTTAGTGTACATGGCTGGAGTGGTTTCATATTGAAGGAAAAACTCAAAAAGATAAAGTACGAATTGAGGAACTGGCATTTGACTCATACTTCTAATATTGATAATAAAATTAAGTTGGCATCGAAACGGTTGGAATTTCTTGATGTTGAGAGAGAAAACCGAAGACTGGGGAGTGGGGAGGAAGCCGAACTCAGGTCCCTTCCAGCTGAGATTTTGGCTTGTTCAAAACTTCAGGCTAGCATGAATTGGCAAAAATCGCGTGTTACTTGGCTGCAGGAAGGTGACGCAAATTCAAAGTTTTTTCATGGTGTTATGTCAGCTCGTAAACGCGGTAATGTGATAAGTTCGTTTGTGGTGGATGGTATTAATATTGACGGAGTTAAAGAGGTGAGACAATTGGTACTAGATCATTTTCGACAACATTTTAAAAAAAGGTCTCCGGTCCGGCCAACCATAGATGGTTTGAGTTTCAAGACGATCTCTGTGATTGAAGGTGCGGAACTTATTAAACCCTTTACAATGGAGGAAATCAAAACTGCGATATGGGAGTGTGATAGTTTCAAGAGCCCAGGTCCTGATGGCATTAATCTCGGCTTTTTTAAGGATTTTTGGGAACTGTTGAAAATTGATTTATTAAACTTTTTCTCGGAATTCTATCGACAGGGTATTCTCACGAAGGGGCTTAATGCTACTTTTATTGCTCTGATACCGAAGGTTGACAGTCCGCAACGTGTTGCTGATTTTCGACCAATTGCTTTAGTAAGCAGTGTTTACAAAATATTATCCAAAGTGCTGGCTAATCGTCTGAAAGGTGTTATTGGCAGCGTGGTTTCTCAAACGCAGTCTGCTTTCATAAAAGGAAGACAAATTTTAGATGGTGTGTTGATTGCTAATGAGATTGTTGATGAAGCTAAGAGCAAAATGAAAGATTTAATTATGTTCAAGGTGGATTTCGAGAAGGCCTATGACTCGGTTGATTGGGAATACTTAGATGAGGTGATGATTAAAATGCACTTTCCGAGTATGTGGAGGGGGTGGATTATGGAATGTGTATCTTCGGCGACAGCTTCGGTTTTAGTAAACGGCAGCCCTACAGATGAATTTTCTTTCGAACGAGGCCTTCGACAAGGAGATCCGCTCTCCCCCTTTCTCTACTTGCTTGCGGCCGAGGGCTTGCATGTGATGATGGCAGCCTCGGTCGCGAACCAATTGTTTACTCCTTTCGGTATTGGTGGTCTTAACGAGGTATTGGTATCACATATCCAATTTGCGGATGATACTTTATTGATCGGTACTAAAAATTGGGCTAACATTCGCGCCCTTAAAGCTGTTCTTACTCTTTTTGAGGATGTCTCGGGTTTGAAAATTAATTTTCAAAAGAGTATGTTGTGCGGGGTGAATGTGAACGATTCCTGGTTACATGAAGCGGCGTCGGTTTTACGATGTAAACATGGTCGGTTTCCTTTCTTATATTTGGGCTTGCCTATTGGAGGAGACGCTCGAAAATTAAACTTTTGGTTTTCGTTGATTGAAAAAATCAGAACTCGATTATCTGGTTGGAAATGTAGGTACTTGTCAATGGGTGGTCGGTTAATCCTGTTAAAATCTGTCCTGTCTTCAATTCCGGTCTACTTCCTTTCTTTCTTCAAAGCTCCCTCAGGTATAATTTCTTCTCTTAATTCTATTTTTTGCCAATTTTTATGGGGAGGGAATGAGGAAAACCGAAAATTCAATTGGGTCAAATGGGATACAGTTTGTCTGCCTAGGGAGAATGGAGGTCTGGGAGTGCGGAGGATTAGGGAGTTTAATTGTGCACTGATGGGAAAATGGGTGTGGAGACTTCTGGTGGAGGAAGATAGTTTTTGGAGTAGAATTCTTCAGGCAAAATACGGTCAGGAGGGAGGGAGAGTAAGGTTTGAGGAGGGTGTAGGCTCGATTTGGTGGCGCTCTTTGAATAATATTAGAAAGGGTGCAGGGTTTTTGGATAGTCGGTGGCTGTTAGACAATATAATCCGGAAGGTGGGAGATGGTGGTGATTCTTTATTTTGGAAGGATCCTTGGCTAAATGAATGTCCGCTTAATCACACTTTTGCTAGACTCTATGATCTTGCGGAGAATAAGTTGATCTCGGTGTCGGAAATGTTTGAGTTAGGGTGGGCGGCCGATGGGAATGGTTGGCGGTGGAGGCGACCATTGAGAGCCTGGGAGGAGGATTTATTGTCAAATTGCATTGTCTGTCTTTCTAATGTGGTTTTGCAGGTGAATGAGAAAGATAGTTGGGTGTGGAAATTACACCCATCTCATTGTTATACCGTGAAGTCCGCTTATTCTTTATTGACATCAACAGACACCAATCTTAATGAAGAATTCAACAGGTTTCTTTGGATCAAATCTATTCCATTAAAAGTAAACCTCTTTGTATGGCAGTTGTTTTTGAATAGAATGCCTACCAAAGACAACCTTCATCAACGAGGTATTATTGATGCTACAGGTCTTCCTTGTGTGACAGCTTGTGGCATGGAGGAATCCATTGACCACTTGTTCTTCCGATGCAACCATTATGGGAAACTTTGGTCTTTGATTTCAAGGTGGTTAGGTTTTGACACTGTTTTTCATGGCTCTATAGGCACCCATTCCGCGCAATTTTGCAGTTTGGGAGTTTCATCTAAGAGCTGCTTTTTACTACTCATTACTATTTGGGCAGCGGTACTTTTTACTATTTGGAAGGATCGCAATCTATGGTTATTCAGGGCTACTCACGATTCTATAGAATCACTAGCTGAACGTATTAAAATTCACTCTTTCTGGTGGTTGAAAGCAAAATATGTCTTATTTGATTTTGATCTTTCAGTTTGGCAACAGAACCCTCTCAGTTGTTGCCGGGCCATTGTTTAATTTAAGGCTTTCTGGTCTTGTTGTTTTACCTTCGGCTGTACGGACACAAATGTAAACTTTCTCTTTTAGCGCCTGTTAGGCACACCTTGTGCTTAAAAGGTAGCTCATTATTTTAATGTCATTGTCTAGTTTATTCAAAAAAAAAACATCTTATTACAAATATAAATGCTACAAGTCCCAAAAATCCAAATAGTAACCCTAATACTATTTTTCACCTAAATTGCCGATATCGGCGAGGTCAGTAGACTTGCGTGCTTGGTCTTATTCACAATTGAAATTTCAAGTGTATTAGATAACATCACAGATCAAAACATGAGTATCAAAAAAATAAAAATCATAGAAACAATGATGGTATGATACAAATTATTACATTGTTGTTAATTGGTCCTAGTGTTACTATTATTAGTGTTTCTACCTCAACGGTGACCTCAGTTCGTACACTTATGGAGATGGACAAATCTCACGAGAAATTTACTTATAGACTGTTTTTCAAATTATTTAAAAAGAGTGAAGAGTTAAAAATATGAATGTTACAAAAAAGGTTTGCACTTAAATTTCTCGATCCATATCACACACCAACTTCCACTTATCTATCTAAACAATAATATGTCTAAGTCTATTTTAAAATTTAGTTTAATGATTATTTAATTTATTTATTTTAACACGTGAATGCATGCACGTACACACGACTGCACGCACGCACATAAACACACACTAAGTAAAAAAAATCGGTGTCCCTAAAGACACACACACACATATATATATATACCCTACAAGTCGGGTAGGCCTCACACTTTTATACGACATCAGACATACACTCATCATAGAATATATGTCCACATGGTAAGGCGGAATATGGTTGCGTGTTTACAAAATCCTGTAAACACACCACACATTCCGTCTGATAATATTTATGAGGATCAGAAGTGTCATCTATCGACCCTCTTACCCTCTCTTGTTGAGCGGCATAATGTACTTGACGAGCGATATTTTGAGCTCTATGATCCCGACATTCTCTAATAATAATAACTATACATCATATTAAAAATATTAATGTTGCCAGTCCCAAAAACCGCAATATATTATAATTCATGTGTTACACCATTTTTATGGAAGATTTTGAATTTCAAAATACTAAATGGGGAAACAAATTATGTACTGTTTAAATTAATGGGTTATGAACCATTTACTTAACTAAGTAAGTTTAAATTACTAAATTAATGGGGCGTGAACCGATTTTAGGGTTTATGGTTGATTTTAGGGTTTTTGGCCGATTTTAGGTATTTCGGCCAAGTTTAGGGTTTTAGATGGGTTTAAGGTCAATTTTAGGATTTTCGGCTGATTTTAGGGTTTATGTCGGGTTTATATGGTCGATTTTAGATTTTTCAGTCGATTTTATGGTTTATGTCTAATGTAGGGTTTTCAGCATATTTTAGAGTTCGTGTCGGGTTTGGTGTTGATTTTAGGGTTTTAAATTAATCATCCAAAAAAGAAAATTCAGATAAAAGTATTTAAATTCCCTTAAAAAATTACATTACTTAAAAAATTCCTCCATCCAAACACAATCTAAAGCATATAGTCTTCTCCATACAATATAAAGCATATAGTCTTCTCGATGAATTGATGCTACATATTGTTGATTATATGATATAATGCTGAGTACTTTTTATAAAAAGATTAATGTAAATAATTATAAAAATAATCATTTCATTTCGTAAAAAAATATAATCATTTCAATATACATATTGTATACTCCCTCCGTAACGGTATATAAGCAAAAAAATTCAAACTAAATTGTTACAAAATATAAGCAAATTTGACTTTTCTCATCATATAAAAGTATAGAATGCCAAAAGTACCCTTAATTAAATGTGATACAGTTTTTCATTAATGAATGGTGCCTTGAAAAAATAGTACTCCAACTTTCCAAGTAGTAGCACGCATACATTAATCAATGGTAATGGTAGTACTTCTACCTTCTTTTTTCTTTTTTATTTTTTCTGATTCTTCAGCTACTATAGTGATAGGAGTATTATTATAAATTCACTATTTTTGGCTTTTGTACTCTAGAATGAAAAGAAACTGAAGAGTTTGCATTGAAATATTATAAAAAACTAAAGGAAGTATGACTAGTTATTAATGGCAAACTGATTTTGTCGGCTTACCTTAATGAAGGTGTTTACTTTTACAGTAAACAAGAAATATTAATTATTGCAACTAAACAATTTTTATAAGGGTAAAATTGACTAATTACTAATATAATGAGGGTAAATTGGGTACTGCAGTTGAGAATAAATAAAGTTGACTACATTTCTTAAACTGTGTGAATTGACGGTTTATCGTATATTTATTATCTTTTTTTTTACTAATCATATATATTATCTTTTAAAATTAGAAATAAAATTTAGATTAATAATTTTTTTGTCTACGATTAATATATATAATGGGGAAAAATTAACTTTCAACTTTAAAGATAAAGAACTCTCATAAGTCATAGTTCTACGAGAGATAAGTAAAATTTGATTAAAGAATTTAACGATGAAACTTTAAAATCCCTTAATATTATTCCACCGAAACTTATTATACTCCCGAAACTTAATAATTTTTTATAAGTATGTTCTAATGTAGCATAATGATAAGCTTTAACTTCTTTTCCATTTTTATTAGGTGCGATTTATTTGAATCATCACATCAACGCGCGATCTGTAGTACTTATTAAAAGAAACACACGACCTATGTTACTTATAAAAAACGCGCAACCCGTGTGGATAACAAATATTTCACCACTTTGATTTAATGAGAAAGTTTTATTTATTGTTGAAAAGATGAAGAAGAAAATTTAATTTATTTTACCAATCGTTAGTTGGTTCAGTGGTGATTGACGCTGAACTTGGTAGGGAGGACCACAGTTCGATCCCCCGCAACTGGGATCGGGAGGGGGCTGGAACCACTTGATGTCAGAATTGACCCCTGTCATACCCCATTTTTTGACCGATCGCTTTTATGCGTCTTTTTAGGACGGTTTTTTTCCTTTGTCATTTCTAACGAAATTTCGGCAGAGAGGTATTTTAAAATACCTCATTTTTGTGTTCATTTATTATTTATATTATTATTATTATTTTGTTTTTCCAATTTTTATTATTTTTATTTACTTATTTATTTTATTTCCATTTTCTGTTTTTTAATCTATTTTCGTTTTTTTATATATTTAATTAATTTAAATTATTTTATTTTTATTATTTTACATTGTCCTTTTGTCCTTTTTTTTTCTGATTAAAAAAAACCAGAAAAATTGAAAAGTCAACTTCTTTTTCTCCCACACAGCACAGGGAACACACAGTACAGGGAACTTTTTTTCTGTCTAAAACAGTGTCCTTCATTGTCCAAATTCAGATCCTGGTTCCCCATCTTAGGACCCAATTGGTGTATATAGTGAACAGCAAAAATCAGATCTGGACAAGAAAAAAAACTCAGCCGCAGCAACACCAACTATCAAATTTTTCTTCCTTCTTCCAGATCAAAAATCCAAAACAGAACCAAAGAAATCAAAAATAATTAAACAAAAAAACAGAATCCATCATCACCGAAAATTCATCAGTAATCAAAAAACAAAAATACATCTTCATCATCATTTATCCTTCATCAAACCAAAACCAAATCAAAGAGCAAACCACCAAACCATCCAAATCGAAAAACCCATAAACGAAACCGAAATCACATAAAACCATCAAACCCAGATCGAAACAAAAAGAAGAAAAACAGAGATGGAGTGAACCGCAAAGCCAAATCCAGAAACGGAACCGAATCCGAAAGAAAACATAAGGGTGATTTGTTTCTTCACTCTTCGATCCATTCTTTTTCCTCTGATCCGAACTGTCTTTTTCATTTATTTTGATTTGGGTTCGGGTTAAAGTTTTATTTGATGTGTGGTTTTGTTAAAATGAGAGGTTTGGGTTTTAGAGAAAGTTTGAGAGGAGACTGAAATCGTGAGAGAAGAAGGAGGTAAGGTTACCAATGGAGTTTGTTTGTTTGGTTTGTTTTAAAAAAAAACTGGAAAAAATGAGAGAGAGGAGAGGAAGAAGAAGATTGAGCCGCGGCGGCCAAGGGAGAGGAAGAGAAAGTTTGTGAAAATTTTTTAGGGTTTTCTATTTATACCCACTCTCAATCCAGTGCGCGCAGGTGCACAGCCTTACGGTGCACCTGCGCGCCTATGGCTTCCTGATCTCAATCTAACGCCACAGATCTACTTTCCTTTTAAATTTAGATCAGGGCCGTCTGATCCATCAGACGGCCAGATTAAATCCTGTTTTTTTTGTTTGTTTTTTTTACACAGATGGGCCTCAAGGGCTGGGCCTTTACTGTTTCACTGCTATTCACACCCCCCTGATATTTCGTTTCATGATTCACACCCCCCTGTCTTAATTTTATTTTTATTTTTTTTTTAGCTTATGAGATAAGTGCTTTTGGCATAAGTTTTTTAAGCTTTTATTTTAGCCAATCAAGCATGATGTCGAGGCTTATTTATTTATTTGATATTTAGATATTGGTAATATTATTTCATGCTTTATTTTGTTAATTAATTTTTTAAAGCTTATGAGATAAGTGCTTTTGGCATAAGCTATTTTAGCTTTGTAAAGCATGATGTCGAGGTTTATTTTCATTGTCTTATTTTCGTATTTATTTACTTATGCTATTCATCCATTACATATCATATTTATTTCGTTACATCGATTTATTCATCATTTTTTTTATCTTTTATTTTATTATCGTAACATTGAGTATTTATCGCTCATTAATTGCCATTTACTTTTGTTTTTGAATTTAGGATGTAAATAGGCCAAGTGTAAATTCTAAATAAAAGTGCATAGCATACCCCGTCTCTTGCATCATTTCATATTTATTTTCTCGCAAAGATTTTAGAGTGTGATTAGGCCAATGTACCCTAAATGAAAAATTGCATCTCATGCATATTTATTTTTTTATCGCTTTCCGCCAATATGTGTAACGTTAATTTCCGAGGGAAAAGACACCGTTTTGATCAAAATATCATTACGGACCGTCTTCGCGCTTAATTTGCTTATTGCGACGTTATTTTTTCTTTAGCGCTACCTTTTAAATTTTAGATCCAACATTCCCCTTTTAAATAGTTAGTCATTTTCTTCTCAAAAAAAATGAGGTCAAAACCTCTTTCAAAAAATACATAATTATTTTATTTTCAAAATATCACAAAAACACAAAAATTTTCATCAAACATTTCTATCAAAAAAACCTTGGAATTCAAACCAAGTGTTCTTTTATCGCAAAAACCTTGGAATTCAAACCAAGTGTCTTTTATCACTTCAAACATTTTTCTCAACAAACCTTGGATTTTAAACCAAGTGTCCGCGTCTTATTTCATAATCAAATCTCAATCAATTTAACCATTTAGACTTTCTTCACAAATTAACATCAATCAACTTCACATTTTTGCCACTTTTGGCTTTTGGTCTTTAAAAACATTTTCAAAAAAAACCTTAAAATCAAAACAAACAAATTTACTCGTCTTTTTATCCCGAACTACGGTGGTTTGATCCTTCGGGTACGTAGGCATGAGACCCGTCTCTCCGATCAATAAAATCAACAAAAAACATTTTTCTTCTTTTCATTCTTTAAGCATTTTTTATCATCACTTTAATTTCCCACTTATACATTTTTTACAAGCAATTAAAATTAAGCGCAAAGTTAGAAATAAAAACAAGAGGTTCCTATAGAGTACTATAGATACTTAGGGTGCTAGTACCTTCCCTTCGTATAACCAACCCCCGAACCTTGTTCTCTTAAAAATAGGGTTTTTTCGAACTTTTTCCCTTTCCCTCGGATAAATTAAAGATCGGTGGTGGAATATTAAATTGCGATTCGAAGTTAATTAATAACTCGATATCCAAAAATCACCGCGACAGAAATGGCGACTTCACTGGGGACAACCAAGCGGGTTGAACCTAACTTGTTTTAATCTTTGTTTTGCGCTATTATTGCTTATTTGTTTATATGTGTATATATATTTTCTTGGGATCTCTTGAGTGGTGAGATAAGTCCTAACCCGGGCTTGAGCGACACAATAAGATAGGATGGGATGAAATCATAGTGACATGTCTTTAGATTATGAAGCACATGTGATATGATCCCGCTCGGTGGAGGCCTCGCGACGGTAGTACTCGTCGTCATGATAAGTCATGATGGTGTTATTACTTTCAATGTGAGTGTCCGGAGAAGCCGAGGACCTTTAGATTACCTTTAACCCATCTTGGCCTTTTTAGGGCGTAGTGCGGTGACTAATCAAGAGTAAGTCTTGAATTTAGTTGTCACGCGAGACTACACTCAAACGAGATCATTTTGTGAATATTGTTGGAACGAGAGTAGTCACGTAATCCAATGATGTTCATAAGGCGGTTGATGACTTTGGGAACTTTGTAGAACCCGTCATGCAGGTACAAATAACCATAGTACTTATCATATGGGAGGGCTTTTACCCTTAAGCTCCATCATTATGTATCCCAACCTTCAAGCTATGTTGTGAATCATTGTAACATAATCATGCATCCATGCATTCATTTCATCATAAGGAAAAAATCTTTTTCGAAGGACCTAAGAGAATTATTTTGTAAACATCGCAGATTATGGACCTAAAGAAAAGGAACACTAAGAAGTACAGTTTCAAGGAACCGGACCTTTCCCGACTAAGAGAGCTAGGATCTCTAGTCCCTTTCCCCGAAGATTTCCAAAAGCAATATGGGAAGCTTTTGAGCATCCTCAATACAAATGTCGAAGAAGGGGCTCTTAACACACTTGTCCAGTTCTACGACCCAATTTATCATTGCTTCACTTTTGTTGACTATCAGTTGGTTCCTACTCTAGAGGAATATTCTTATTGGGTTGGTTTGCCGATCTCGAAAAAGTACCTTATACCGGCTTGGAAGAATTTCCCGCACCTTCAGCTATTGCACAAGCTCTCCATTTGAATAGTTCTGACATAGCCTCTAATATCACCAAAAAGGGGGGATCTCAAGGATTGACTGCCAATTTCTTATTCGGAAGGGCATTTATGTTTGCTGAAAAGGGGAGTGTGGACGCTTTCGAAGCTATCCTCGCTCTACTCATCTATGGGTTGGTGTTATTCCCCAACGTCGACTACTTTGTTGATAGTAGTGCCATCCAAATCTTTTTGGGAGGAAATCCTGTTCCTACCTTACTTGCGGATGCCTACCATTCCATTCACCATAGAACTCAAAAGGGTAACGGACTTATTATTTGTTGTGCACCATTACTATATAGGTGGTTTATTTCACACCTACCTCAGACTAGTCGCTTCAAAGAGAATCCAGAAAAGCTCCGGTGGTCCCAAAGGATTATGCCTCTTACCTCGGCCGATATAGTTTGGTATAATGCCGCTTCTGATATAAGCGCAATCGTTGATAGTTGTGGAGATTTCCCCAATGTGCCTCTTCTTGGCATACGAGGAGGAATCAGTTATAACCCTACTCTTGCTAGACGACAGTTCGGATATCCCATGAGGGATCGGCCTGAGAGTGTCCTTTTGACCGGCATATTTTATTCCAATGAAGAAGGGAGCCAATACATGAAGAAAGAGTTTGCTCGGGCTTGGTACAATGTCCATAGGGAAGGAAAGAATCAATTAGGAAGGAAGCTTGGTATTGTCTCCGAAGAATACACAAAGTGGGTAATAAGTAGGGCTATAGAACGCGGGATGCCTTATAGTTTTTCATCTTCTGCCGATGCATCTTCTCCTACCACACCACCTTCAGTTATCCCATTCGAGACTATAGATGAGTTCCAGGAACTTTTGACTAAATTGAAACTTGAGAAAGAAGCGTGGGAGGGAAGGTTCCGAGAGTCTGAGATTGAGAACAAAGAGTTGAAGGAGAAGTTGAAAGAACAAGAGAAGATGCTCTCTCTACAAAGTGGTCTGTTGGCCGAGAAGGAAGATATGATTAAGGTCAAGGATGCCTTATTGAGACAAGATAGCAAGAGGAAGAAGAGGCAAGGGGATTTATTTTCCTCTGGCTTCGATTCACATTTTGATGGCTAGTTGGCTTCATGGAAATTGAATTTAGTTTTATTTTATGTTTTTATTTTTTGAAAAAAATGGTTGTAACCTTTGAATTATTAATGCAATTTTTATTTACTTTTCCTTTTCTTAAAAATGTTTACAAAATTATTGTCTTAAAGTCCTTCGAAAAAAATCTTGCATATTTTAACATAACATATTCATGCATCATATCACATTCATAAGTTTCAAAAAAATCGAGTCTCATATTCTTTCTCTCCTCTCTGTCCCAGTTAAAGTGGCCCGACGACCACGCCCACAGCCATCTCGCACGTACAACACTCGAGCAAACAGGAGAAAGAGAATGGACCAAGTTGAACAAGAGAATGTTGAGCTCCATGGGGAAGTAACAACGCTCCGGGCTGAAGTAGAGAAGCTAACCGCCATGGTGACATCGTTGGTGGCTGCGCAGAATCGGCCACTAACCCCTCCTCCTCAAGCTACAGTCATCTCTGAAATTGTCACCGCCCCGGTTCCAGTGGTACCCGTCAACGCACATCAGCACGTCATGCCCGAAGGTTATCCTTGGGGCATGCCTATGAATTTTAATGAAGGGCTTCGACCCCAAGTTCCCGAGGTCCCCACTCCTACTTTGCCGCATGCTACTGTTGTTCCCCAACCTGGGATGATTCTTCCTCAAGTCACTATGTGTGTCCCTCAGTCAACAATGACCATTCCAGCTTCCGTAGCTCACACCGTTCCTTATGTGAGCGAACCAGTCTATCATGCGGAGGATCCAGAGACTTATGGCCGTATGGATAATCTTCAAGATCAGTTTGATAAGATGCAGCTCGAGATTAAGGCCCTTCGTGGGAAGGATTTGTTCGGAAAAAACGCCCATGACCTTTGCTTGGTACCAAACGTTAGGATCCCACCTAAGTTTAAGGTCCCCGAGTTTGAGAAGTACAAAGGAAATTCTTGCCCTCAGAGCCATCTGGTAATGTACGCCCGAAAGATGTCTACTCAAACAGACAACCATCAGTTACTAGTCCACTACTTTCAGGATAGCTTGACAGGTGCCGCTTTGAAGTGGTACATGGGCTTAGATAGTGCCAAGATCCAAACGTTCAATGATTTGGGCGAAGCTTTTGTCCGTCAATACAAATACAATCTAGACATGGCTCCAGATAGAGATCAACTTCGAGGAATGTCTCAAAAAGACAAGGAGAGTTTCAAAGAATACGCCCAGCGATGGAGAGAGATTGCCGCTCAGATTTGTCCACCACTAGAAGAAAAAGAAATGACCAAGATTTTCCTAAATACTCTTGATTCATTTTACTATGAACGAATGATTGCTAGTGCACCTAGTGATTTCACTGAGATGGTAAACATGGGAATGCGACTTGAAGAAGGGGTCCGACAAGGACGTTTGGTCAGAGAAAGTGTTCCGGTCAACAGTGCGAAGAGGTTTGGAAGTAACTTTGCAAGGAGAAAGGAGTCAGAAGTAAGTATGGTGGCTCATGGACAGCATCAACGACCGTATATGGGCTACCAACACGTTGCAGCTGTCTCACCAGTGCCTCAAAACCCGCCTTACCAGCCACAAATGACCCAAAGACCACCTTCACACTATCCACCACTTTATCAACAAACATATCCTCAACAACCATACCCACAGCAACCACAAATTCGACCACAAACTCCCCAACAACCTTACAATTATCCCAATCGCACCCAGAGAAATCCATCATTTGACCCCATACCCATGAAATACGCTGACCTACTCCCCGCCCTACTCGCCAAAAATCTTGTCCAGACGAGACCACCTCCACCTGCGCCAGCAGTACTACCTACTTGGTACCGTAGTGACCTAACTTGTGCCTTCCATCAAGGGGCCCCTGGCCATGATGTAGAACGTTGCTACGCCTTCAAAAAAGCTGTTCAAGAATTAATCCATAATAAGGTGCTGTCCTTCAAAGATGAAAATCCCAACGTCCGAAACAATCCGCTGCCCAATCACGGGTCCTCTGTCCATTTTATCCAAAGTTGCCAAGAAACAAGCACCATTCTCAGTATAAAAGATATCAAAACCCCGTTGGTGCCCATTCATAGTAAAATGTGTGAAGCAAAGTTGTTTAGCCATGATCATGCAACTTGTGAGGAATGTTTGAAGGATCCTCGAGGTTGTTCCCAAGTTCAAGAAGACATACAAAGGTTGATGGATAAAGGAGAATTGATAGTTACAAAGAAGAGCGAGGATGTTTGCGTCATAGTACCAGAATTCAATGTCTCTGACCGTCTCGAGATGATATATAATAGTGGAGAGCCCACAGTTACCCCGCTGGTGATCTGCGTGCCAGGGCCTATGCCATATACGTCCCTGAGAGCTGTGCCGTATAGATATGATGCCACCATGTTGCAGGATGGGGTGGAAACACCTATTCCTCCTTTGATATCCGTGGACAATATTGCAGATAATAGCAAAATACTGAGGAGTGGGCGTATTCTTCCGGGAGTGGTTCAAGAAAAGACCGGTAGTCCTGTTGAAAAAACACAAATTCCTGACTCTAGCGGGACTGTTGAAAGGGTGTATGAAGACTCAGATGAAATTTTGAAAATGATCAAGAGAAGTGAGTATAAGATCGTGGATCAATTACTACAAACCCCTTCCAAGATTTCAATTTTATCACTCTTGTTGAATTCTGATGCGCACAGAGATGCACTAATGAAGGTCTTGGACCAGGCATATGTCGACCATGACGTAACCTTGGGCCAATTTGGTAGCATAGTGGGGAATGTCACAGCCTGCAATAACTTGAGTTTCAGCGACGAGGAACTCCCTGAAAAAGGAAAGGATCATAACTTAGCATTACATATCTCGGTAATTTGTAAATCTGATGCCCTATCAAATGTGTTGGTGGATACCGGGTCATCTTTGAATGTAATGTCCAAGTTTACTCTCGACAAGCTCGCATACTGTGGTGCGCCTTTGAAGCCGAGTGCGTTAATCGTGAAAGCCTTCGATGGGTCAAGAAAATCAGTAATCGGTGAAATAGACCTACCCATTTCAGTTGGTCCCTATGAGTTCCAAATTACCTTTCAAGTCATGGATATTCAAGCTTCTTATAGTTGTTTGTTGGGGCGACCATGGATCCACGAAGCGGGGGCGGTGACTTCCACACTTCACCAAAAGCTGAAATTTGTGCGGGAAGGAAAATTGGTGATTGTGAATGGAGAGGAAGCTTTATTGGTGAGCCATTTGTCAGCTTTTTCTCATATCAGTGCTGATGTTAGGGACGGTACGTCTTTCCAGGGGCTTTCTATTGAAGAGAAAAGGTCGAAAAAGGGGAAAACATTTATGTCTTCTGCAAAAGATGGGCAAAGGGAAGTACAACAAAGGTCACATCTGAAATGGGGGAAGTTATTACAAATGCCGAAAAGAAGACACATGGAGGGTCTGGGTTCTACTACGTCTACAACAAAGGTCAATCCAAATAAGGGTACTTTCGTCAGTGCTGAACCAATCTACACTCCACCAGAAACTAATGCTATCATTGAAGACAAAGTTGAAGAAGAGCAGCCTTCTTTCGTGATTCCAGGAGGAATTTGCCGCAATTGGGTCGTTGTTGATGTCCCCTCTGTCACTCCTCTATCTAAGTAATATGTTTGTCTATTCTTGTTTTCCAAAAAAAATTCTTTTGTCCTGCCCAAGGCAAAAGCGAACGCATGTGGGGCTTTGTTTTGAGCTTCAAGTATTTTAATGAAATTGTCGTTTTTATCATGACTTTTGTTTTTGTTTTCTTTTTATTTCTGGAAAATGGTAACACAAAAAAACCAAAGTACATATTTTATTTTCCTTCTATTTCCTAGCTTTTAATCATTTTCCAAAAGGTTTGCATTCTTTTATTTAATAAAATCAATCATAAATCATATGCAGATTAAGCATCAATGAACCCGTTGAACACAATGTTCCTAGGCCCTCTCCCAACTTTGAGTTCCCTGTTTACGAGGCTGAAGAGGAAGAGGATGAAGGGATCCCTGATGAGATCAAACGACTATTAGATCAAGAAAAGAAAGTCATTCAGCCTCATGAGGAAGATGTGGAGTTAATTGATTTAAGTTCCGGCGAAGGAAAGAAAGAAATCAAGATTGGGGCATCCTTAGAAGCATCTGTCAAGGAAAGGGTGATCGTTCTACTCAGAGAATATGTTGACATCTTCGCCTGGTCATATCAGGATATGCCCGGTTTAGATCCCGAAATTGTGGAACATCATTTGCCTCTGAAGCCAGAATGTCCTCCGGTAAAGCAAAAGTTAAGAAGAACTCATCCAGATATGGCCCTCAAGATCAAAGAAGAGGTACAAAAACAAATTGACGCTGGTTTTCTTATTACATCAGAATACCCTCAGTGGTTGGCTAACATAGTACCGGTTCCGAAGAAGGACGGCAAAGTCAGGATGTGTGTTGATTACAGGGATTTGAACAAAGCCAGTCCGAAAGATGATTTTCCTTTGCCTCACATTGATGTATTGGTCGATAACACAGCTAAATCCAAAGTTTTCTCCTTCATGGATGGGTTCTCCGGGTACAATCAGATCAAGATGGCAGTTGAAGATAGAGAGAAGACCGCTTTCATTACACCTTGGGGCACATTCTGTTACAAAGTAATGCCTTTCGGTCTAACGAATGCGGGTGCTACCTATCAAAGGGGCATGACCACCCTTTTTCATGACATGATGCACAAAGAGATCGAGGTATACGTAGATGATATGATTGTCAAATCGGGTACTGAAGAAGAGCACGTGGAGTACTTATCGAAAATGTTTCAAAGGTTGAGGAAATATCGTCTCCGTTTAAATCCCAACAAATGTACTTTCGGTGTTAGATCCGGAAAGCTCCTGGGGTTCATTGTTAGTCAAAAGGGTATCGAGGTGGATCCAGACAAAGTCAGAGCCATCAGAGAAATGCCAGCTCCACAAACAGAAAAGCAAGTTAGAGGTTTCCTGGGTCGGCTAAATTACATCTCTAGATTCATCTCCCATATGACTGCCACGTGTGGGCCGATATTCAAGTTGCTTCGCAAAAATCAGGGGATTGTTTGGACAGAGGACTGTCAGAAGGCTTTTGACAGTATCAAAGAGTATTTAATGGAACCTCCGATCCTTATCCCTCCAGTTGAAGGAAGACCGCTCATCATGTATTTAACCGTGCTAGAGGAATCTATGGGTTGTGTGCTGGGGCAACAGGATGAAACCGGTAGAAAAGAGCATGCAATCTATTATTTGAGTAAGAAATTCACAGATTGTGAGTCTCGATACTCCATGCTTGAGAAGACTTGTTGTGCTTTGGCTTGGGCTGCCAAACGTCTCCGACATTACTTGATTAATCATACTACTTGGTTGATATCCAAAATGGATCCAATTAAGTACATTTTTGAGAAGGCAGCTCTAACCGGAAGAATTGCCCGTTGGCAGATGTTGTTATCCGAATACGATATTGAGTACCGTACCCAAAAGGCAATCAAGGGTAGTATTCTTGCTGACCATTTGGCTCACCAACCAGTTGAAGATTACCAGCCGATCAAGTTTGATTTTCCAGATGAAGAGATCATGTATTTGAAGATGAAGGATTGCGATGAACCGATGTTTGGCGAGGGACCAGATCCTGAATCCCAGTGGGGTTTGATATTTGATGGGGCCGTCAACCTTTACGGTAGTGGAATTGGGGCAATCATTGTTACCCCTAAAGGTGCTCACATTCCTTTCACTGCGAGATTACAGTTTGAATGTACTAACAATATTGCAGAATATGAAGCTTGCATCATGGGCATTGAAGAAGCTATTGACTTAAGGATCAAAAACATCGACATTTATGGGGACTCAGCTCTTGTGATTAATCAGATCAAAGGGGAATGGGAGACTCGCCATGCTGGTTTGATTCCTTACAGAGATTATGCAAGACGATTGTTAACTTTCTTCAATAAAGTGGAGCTACATCACATTCCTCGTGACGAGAATCAAATGGCTGATGCTTTAGCCACTCTATCTTCAATGTACCGAGTTAATCGCCGGAACGAGATACCAACCATCAGTATTCGGTGCCTTGAGAGACCAGCATACGTGTTTGCAACCGAGGAAGTGGTGGATGACAAGCCTTGGTTTCATGATATCAAGATGTTCCTTCAGAAGCAAGAATATCCCCCTGGGGCATCTAGCAAAGACAAAAAGACTCTGAGAAGGCTGTCCAGTAGTTTCTTCCTGAATGATGAGGTGTTATACAAAAGGAATTTTGATATGGTCCTACTGCGGTGTGTGGACAAACATGAGGCTGATCTATTGATGCATGAAGTACATGAAGGTTCATTCGGAACCCATCCTAATGGACACACAATGGCCAAGAAAATGCTAAGAGCCGGCTACTATTGGATGACAATGGAGTCTGATTGTTACAAACATGCCAGGAAATGCCATAAATGTCAGATTTATGCGGATAAGATACATCTACCGCCAACTTCTCTGAATGTTCTCTCTTCTCCTTGGCCGTTCTCCATGTGGGGTATCGACATGATTGGTCGGATTGAACCAAAGGCTTCCAACGGACATCGTTTCATCTTAGTGGCTATTGATTACTTCACCAAGTGGGTTGAGGCGGCGTCTTATGCCAATGTGACCAAGCAGGTGGTCGTACGTTTTATCAAGAACCATCTTATCTGCCGTTATGGTGTTCCTAACAAGATTATTACGGATAATGGGACAAACCTGAATAACAAAATGATGAAAGATCTGTGTGACGAGTTCAAGATTGAGCATCATAATTCATCTCCTTACCGGCCTCAGATGAATGGCGCAGTTGAAGCTGCAAATAAGAACATCAAGAAGATCGTGCAGAAAATGGTGGTCACTTACAAAGATTGGCATGAAATGTTACCTTTAGCTTTACATGGATACCGTACTTCAGTTCGTACTTCGACAGGGGCAACCCCTTTCTCTTTAGTATACGGCATGGAAGCAGTACTTCCCGTAGAGGTTGAAATCCCATCAATGAGAGTCTTAATGGAAACTGAGTTGGCCGAGGCCGAGTGGTGCCAAAATAGATATGACCAATTGAATTTAATTGAGGAGAAACGCATGGCGGCTTTATGTCATGGACAGTTATATCAGAGAAGAATGAAACAGGCTTTTGACAGGAAGGTTCGGCCTCGTGAGTTCCGTGAAGGTGACCTTGTGCTCAAAAAGATTTTGTCCTTTCAGCCGGATTCTAGGGGCAAGTGGACGCCGAATTATGAAGGCCCGTATGTTGTCAAAAGAGCTTTTTCTGGTGGTGCTATGACTCTTGCAACCATGGATGGTGATGAGCTCCCTCGTCCTGTGAATGCCGATGCAGTCAAGAAATACTTTGTCTAAAAAAATAAAAGAACAGCTCGCTAAGTTGAAAACCCGAAAGGGCGGCTTAGGCAAAAATGAGCGTCTCGGTGGGCTGAAAACCCGAAAGGGCGGTCCAGGCAAAAATTAGAGACATAAACAGAAAGTAATATCCTGATAGGTCGAAAACCTGAAAAGGCGATCTATGCAAAAGTTAAGGAATAAGACAAGTAACTGCATCGGATCAGGCATCACTTGCTCAGAGTACCTCGATTGACAGAATATCTTTGGCTTACAACATTTTAGACTGCAAATTCAAAGTTGTTAGGGAGAATAGCGATCATTGTGTTTAACGTACCTTTCCCACCCAATTACCATTTTTCATTTTTGTAACGATCTGTGGGGTTGTGCTTTTCGCCAATCGCCACTCTTTTAATCAAATTCGAGCCTGTGCCCTCTATTTGGAATTCAAATTTATTTGCAATTTTGTTTCTCCCTCTTTCAATTTAAAGTACTTGAAGCAAAAACAAAAAAATAATTTAAAGTTTTTTAGTAGTTCCCTTTTTCAAAAAATATACAAATGACAAACATATTTCTTAGATTCATGAGTCATACAAGCATATATCAACATTGTTCCGAAAGCAGACAGATTCAACAAGGCAAATACAGTCATTGCTAAAAAAAAAACAAAAACAAAGCTCGATAAGTCGAAAACCTGAAGAGGCGGCTTAGGCAAAAATGAGCGTCCCGGTGGATTGAAAACCCGAAAGGGCGGTCCAGGCAAAAATTAGGGGCAAAATAAAAAAATATATATACTCCCGGTGGATTGAAAACCCGAAAGGGCGATCCAGGCAAAAGTTAGGGATTTCAAAAAAAAAAGCAAAAAAAGCAAAAGCATGACTGTTGAAACAAGACCATGAGACAATATTCGGTTTCAGTGTACAAAATGGCGACTTCTACCGAACCTCTGACCGATGGGCTTTACCCCAAGAGGCAATCACTCTTAACATGGATTGACACACCAGACCGGGTTTTACCCCGAGGATCTGATTTATTTCACCTATAACGAGGGTGTCCCCAGCGGAGGACTACCGAGTGGTTGTACGGATACGTCGGCCCAATGTTCATCTTTTCTGATCAAGTTTTTGTCTCATCCAGTCGTGTACAAATATCATTCGATCATACAGATACAAGCTTCATAACAATCATTCATACATACATACATACATGCACACATACTTACAATCATTCACATGTCCATACATATATTCATATTCATATGCAACGTGCAAACAAAATCATTCATACATGCTGCATTGACCATCACGTGTCCTGCTTCAATACATCACAAAAAGAGTCATCCCCAGTGTATCTGGTCCAGAGATGTCCCCATCAATCATACATCACAAAAAAGTCATCCCCAGTGTATCTGGTCCAGAGATGTCTCCATCAATCGTACATCACAAAAAGAGTCATCCCCAGTGGGTCTGGTCCAGAGATGTCTCCATCAAGCATATTTCAAGTAGCAGGTTTTGCAAACAATCAACTGCAAACTTATGGTGGATTTCCCCAAAAGAAGTCATTTCCGGTGTGTCTGGTCCAGACAAATCCACATTCTTGTCATATCTCGCTCTCCCACAATGTCAGCAGACAATTTATTTCCTCGATGTGTCCTTACCATCCCACAATGTTGGTAGACACTGCCTTTACTTGTCCTTACCATCCCACAATGTTGGTGGACACTGTCTTTACTTCTGTCCGTACACAGGACTTTATTGCTTTCTGTATTTACTTCTGTCCGTACACAGGACTTTATCGCTTTCAGTCTTTACTTCTGTCCACACACAGGACTTTATCTGCTTATGTCCGCACACAGGACTTTATCGCTTTCAGTCTTTACTTCTGTCCGCACCAGGACTTTATCTGCTTCTGTCCATACACAGGACTTTATCGCTTTCAGTCTTTACTTCTGTCCGCACACAAGACTTTATCTGCTTATGTCCACACACAGGACTTTATTGCTTTCCGTCTTTACTTCTGTCCGTACACAGGACTTTATCGCTTTCAGTCTTTACTTCTGTCCACACACAGGACTTTATCTGCTTATGTCCGCACACAGGACTTTATCGCTTTCAGTCTTTACTTCTGTCCGCACCAGGACTTTATCTGCTTCTGTCCATACACAGGACTTTATCGCTTTCAGTCTTTACTTCTGTCCGCACACAGGACTTTATCTGCTTATGTCCACACACAGGACTTTATTGCTTTCCGTCTTTACTTCTGTCCGTACACAGGACTTTATCGCTTTCAGTCTTTACTTCTGTCCGCACCAGGACTTTATCTGCTTCTGTCCATACACAGGACTTTATCGCTTTCAGTCTTTACTTCTGTCCGCACACAGGACTTTATCTGCTTATGTCCACACACAGGACTTTATTGCTTTCCGTCTTTACTTCTGTCCGTACACAGGACTTTATCGCTTTCAGTCTTTACTTCTGTCCGCATACAGGACTTTACCGCTCGCTGTCTTCATTACTTTTGTAAAAAAAGAAAAATCTTCATTTCATTCAAACATTCATAAGCATAACATGCATAACATCACACTCCTAAGCATAACATTCATAACATCATATCATAGCATTTTATAGTTCAATCCGGTCAAAAAATGGTGTGCTCTGTATTTAAGTCTCTGCCATCGTCGAACCAAAACAAAAATATCATCAAAAAAAAAATCATCTTTTTCTTTTTATCTCCGATGGAAGAAACTTAAATAGGGGCATCTGTCATACCCCATTTTTTGACCGATCGCTTTTATGCGTCTTTTTAGGACGGTTTTTTTCCTTTGTCATTTCTAACGAAATTTCGGCAGAGAGGTATTTTAAAATACCTCATTTTTGTGTTCATTTATTATTTATATTATTATTATTATTTTGTTTTTCCAATTTTTATTATTTTTATTTACTTATTTATTTTATTTCCATTTTCTGTTTTTTAATCTATTTTCGTTTTTTTATATATTTAATTAATTTAAATTATTTTATTTTTATTATTTTACATTGTCCTTTTGTCCTTTTTTTTTCTGATTAAAAAAAACCAGAAAAATTGAAAAGTCAACTTCTTTTTCTCCCACACAGCACAGGGAACACACAGTACAGGGAACTTTTTTTCTGTCTAAAACAGTGTCCTTCATTGTCCAAATTCAGATCCTGGTTCCCCATCTTAGGACCCAATTGGTGTATATAGTGAACAGCAAAAATCAGATCTGGACAAGAAAAAAAACTCAGCCGCAGCAACACCAACTATCAAATTTTTCTTCCTTCTTCCAGATCAAAAATCCAAAACAGAACCAAAGAAATCAAAAATAATTAAACAAAAAAACAGAATCCATCATCACCGAAAATTCATCAGTAATCAAAAAACAAAAATACATCTTCATCATCATTTATCCTTCATCAAACCAAAACCAAATCAAAGAGCAAACCACCAAACCATCCAAATCGAAAAACCCATAAACGAAACCGAAATCACATAAAACCATCAAACCCAGATCGAAACAAAAAGAAGAAAAACAGAGATGGAGTGAACCGCAAAGCCAAATCCAGAAACGGAACCGAATCCGAAAGAAAACATAAGGGTGATTTGTTTCTTCACTCTTCGATCCATTCTTTTTCCTCTGATCCGAACTGTCTTTTTCATTTATTTTGATTTGGGTTCGGGTTAAAGTTTTATTTGATGTGTGGTTTTGTTAAAATGAGAGGTTTGGGTTTTAGAGAAAGTTTGAGAGGAGACTGAAATCGTGAGAGAAGAAGGAGGTAAGGTTACCAATGGAGTTTGTTTGTTTGGTTTGTTTTAAAAAAAAACTGGAAAAAATGAGAGAGAGGAGAGGAAGAAGAAGATTGAGCCGCGGCGGCCAAGGGAGAGGAAGAGAAAGTTTGTGAAATTTTTTTAGGGTTTTCTATTTATACCCACTCTCAATCCAGTGCGCGCAGGTGCACAGCCTTACGGTGCACCTGCGCGCCTATGGCTTCCTGATCTCAATCTAACGCCACAGATCTACTTTCCTTTTAAATTTAGATCAGGGCCGTCTGATCCATCAGACGGCCAGATTAAATCCTGTTTTTTTTGTTTGTTTTTTTTACACAGATGGGCCTCAAGGGCTGGGCCTTTACTGTTTCACTGCTATTCACACCCCCCTGATATTTCGTTTCATGATTCACACCCCCTGTCTTAATTTTATTTTTATTTTTTTTTTAGCTTATGAGATAAGTGCTTTTGGCATAAGTTTTTTAAGCTTTTATTTTAGCCAATCAAGCATGATGTCGAGGCTTATTTATTTATTTGATATTTAGATATTGGTAATATTATTTCATGCTTTATTTTGTTAATTAATTTTTTAAAGCTTATGAGATAAGTGCTTTTGGCATAAGCTATTTTAGCTTTGTAAAGCATGATGTCGAGGTTTATTTTCATTGTCTTATTTTCGTATTTATTTACTTATGCTATTCATCCATTACATATCATATTTATTTCGTTACATCGATTTATTCATCATTTTTTTTATCTTTTATTTTATTATCGTAACATTGAGTATTTATCGCTCATTAATTGCCATTTACTTTTGTTTTTGAATTTAGGATGTAAATAGGCCAAGTGTAAATTCTAAATAAAAGTGCATAGCATACCCCGTCTCTTGCATCATTTCATATTTATTTTCTCGCAAAGATTTTAGAGTGTGATTAGGCCAATGTACCCTAAATGAAAAATTGCATCTCATGCATATTTATTTTTTTATCGCTTTCCGCCAATATGTGTAACGTTAATTTCCGAGGGAAAAGACACCGTTTTGATCAAAATATCATTACGGACCGTCTTCGCGCTTAATTTGCTTATTGCGACGTTATTTTTTCTTTAGCGCTACCTTTTAAATTTTAGATCCAACATTCCCCTTTTAAATAGTTAGTCATTTTCTTCTAAAAAAAAATGAGGTCAAAACCTCTTTCAAAAAATACATAATTATTTTATTTTCAAAATATCACAAAAACACAAAAATTTTCATCAAACATTTCTATCAAAAAAACCTTGGAATTCAAACCAAGTGTTCTTTTATCGCAAAAACCTTGGAATTCAAACCAAGTGTCTTTTATCACTTCAAACATTTTTCTCAACAAACCTTGGATTTTAAACCAAGTGTCCGCGTCTTATTTCATAATCAAATCTCAATCAATTTAACCATTTAGACTTTCTTCACAAATTAACATCAATCAACTTCACATTTTTGCCACTTTTGGCTTTTGGTCTTTAAAAACATTTTCAAAAAAAACCTTAAAATCAAAACAAACAAATTTACTCGTCTTTTTATCCCGAACTACGGTGGTTTGATCCTTCGGGTACGTAGGCATGAGACCCGTCTCTCCGATCAATAAAATCAACAAAAAACATTTTTCTTCTTTTCATTCTTTAAGCATTTTTTATCATCACTTTAATTTCCCACTTATACATTTTTTACAAGCAATTAAAATTAAGCGCAAAGTTAGAAATAAAAACAAGAGGTTCCTATAGAGTACTATAGATACTTAGGGTGCTAGTACCTTCCCTTCGTATAACCAACCCCCGAACCTTGTTCTCTTAAAAATAGGGTTTTTTCGAACTTTTTCCCTTTCCCTCGGATAAATTAAAGATCGGTGGTGGAATATTAAATTGCGATTCGAAGTTAATTAATAACTCGATATCCAAAAATCACCGCGACAACCCCCGAACCAGATTAAACTGGTGGTGGAAAAAAAAAAAAGTTTAATTTATTTTCATATACTTTTATTCATATTATTAAATTATTTTATTTTATATAAAACCCTACTAAAATAACAAAACGCAGTAGCTTCATCATTTTGCTTTAGTATCAGAAACACAACTCGGAGTCGCTCGGAACTCAACTTCGCCGGAAAACGCAGGCGGAGTTGGTCGTCGACAGCCACCAACAGTGAGAAATTCCGTCCAGGTTTTCCTTCTTCTCAATTTTAATTTATAAACTTTCTTTCCCCTATCGAATACACTGATTCTCTCATACACACACTCTCATTCTCCCCAAATCTGACTCTTATTCCACCGTCATCGTCGAAAGTACCTCTCCCGTTGTGTCTTCCGTCGAATATACCGCTTCTTCTTTAAGTCTCTAACCATAGATTCTGATTATTTTCGTCACTAATGTCGACTTCAAACTCGCCGGCGGCGAAATAATTTCCTTTTGATTGTTGTTGATTTTCCGTTTTGGCTTCACGGATCAAAATTGCTTCTTCATACAATAAATTATTTTATTTATCAATTCAAACTCAGGTTTACAGGTTTGGCATAGAAGTAGATTGAAATTGATTCAACACAGTATCGATTAACGAATTGTTGTATAATGAAGTTTGAATATATACATAATTAAAATGAAATTAACGTTGAATTTGATAAATTAGTCTATGAAATTATTGGCGGATGATTTTCTGTTGTTGATTTCAATTAGTTGATTGAATATTTCATTGTGCTTATATTAGTTTGATATGAGAATGTGTGTTGAAATAATTGATAATCTGGTTTGAACAGAAAACGGGTTCAAAACTAGTTATACCACTGGTTGTGTAAAAAAAAAAAACTATTTATACTGGTTTGTAGCTATAAACTGGTTCAGAACCGGTTTAGGACTGAACTTGAACTGGTTTGAAGAATTATACAATTCAGTTCAGTAAAGGTTTTAAACTGTGGTCACGGTCGCATTAAGGATTTCACGATTTCGGCCATTACGGATGCTGCCTTATGGATTATGGTCTTCACGGTGTGAATTAATCACAATATCCTAGGAATGTTATTAAAATTATTTGTAGTATAATATATGTATAACAACTTAAATTAGAGATAAACGTGAAGTTTTGAACTAGGAAAGAGTTAAAAAAGGAGATAACACTTTGTAATTTATGTTCATATTTGTATTAATAACGTGATTTTTATTCATTTCAATGGAAAAAACGGAAGTCTCTATCTATTAGTATTTTGTCGAGGCCGTAATGGCATTTCGTCGCGGAGGGGCATCGGCGTGATTTGTCGCAGCCGTTTTTGCGGTAACGGACCATTTTTTAAAACCTTTTAGTTTATGAACCATGAATACCCCTATCCCAACCTGTTCTACAAACACCCCTATTTTATTCTCATTTTTTCCCTCAATATTTCCTAGTCAATCACTTTCTTCTCCATTTGTTTGATTTTTGGGAAAACTTGAAAATTTGAAACAACCAGAAGAAAACTAAGTCATTTCAACTCAAAGACACTTGGTTTTGTAATGCTACTTTAGATTACCCTTTTACTAGTATTTATATAAAATAGTTTTTTTTTTCCCTTTTTCAGGTTGTCACCAAAATGCCGGATGTTCACATACTTGTTAATGAATTTGTGAATCAGCTTAAAAAACGGTAAATTGTTTCTTCATTGGCACCATTTCAGTTCAGTGAATTGTATATTAGGAACATTTTACGACTTTTGAGGTTTAGGAGCTGTTTTTTTTTTCTCTCTCCCTCTCTTTGTTTGTGTTGGTTGTTTTTGTTATTCATTTATTTATTGATGTGTGATGCTAGTAAAATTGAAGGTTCTCAGGCCACAGCAAAGCAGACAGCAGAGTTGCTTCGGTCTGTGATTTCACAGCAAAGGGTGCCTCAAACAAACCAGGCTACAGCTCTGATTAATGCAGTAAGGGCTGTGGGGGAGAAGCTTATCGCTGCTAACCCTGTCGGTATGCTGAGATGGAGTTTTTGCTTTTTTTAAACTACAATTATGCATCATGTTTGTGTTGTTTATTGTCTTTATGGAAGTCAAGTATGTATTTTTGGGCTTATTGCTGCATGATTGCCTACGTTTGAATTAATTTATAGCTTGTGGAAACTTCTCAATTGAACTATATTTATTACGGTTCTTTACTTATGATAAAGTTTTTACAGGCTTGTAAGTGTATATGTGCAGGAAGAGGGAGAGTAAGGGGAAACTAATTGAATATAAGCTGTAACTACCTTCTGTTGTAATAGAATGTACTAAATAGACAGAAGGGAGGGGGTTAGAGTTAGTTTTAGATAGATCGTCAGAACAAGTAGAGGTGATGCACTCTCAAATGAGACCTAAAAAATGTACTCATTCATTGGCATTGCTCACGATCACATTGATCTGGGGGGTTAACAATAAGTTTCTCTAGCGGGTTGCGTTGCGTAGCCTTAAATTTTGAACCGTTTGGAGGGTATATGTGGAATTTTCTTAAACCCTAGTCTTAAGTCTTTGTTTCCTATTTTCCTTGAATTTTATGTTTTGCTTAAGACATGTCTTTTATTGGTATTTTGGAATACTACTACTGTATGTAGTATGTATGTATTTGGATTTAGATGATTAGTATATGAAGTATGTATTTTGATGAGAGATTAGTAGTTTGATATTTATTATGTAATTTTTATTGTCCGCGACGCGTCACTGAAATAGCGCCCGCGACGCTCCCTGCTACCGCGACGCGTCAATTTTGGGGTTGTCCGTGCTGCGCCGAGTTTCCGCTTTAACAACATAGGTTTGAAATTATACAAGTAGCTTTATTTAAAATACTCATGGTTATTGCAAGATTTTTTTAATACTTTTTTGTTCATAAGTTTTTACGGGAAGTTTATCCAAACTATCTCTATGCCTAGTTTTACTTTAGTGGAAGGATTTTTTATGGTTACATCGCCACACACAGTGGTTTGCTGTGATTTGTGGATAATTGAGGTTGATTTATTGTTTGGCTATCATAAAATGTTATGTATGTGATTGCAGAGCTTGCTGTGGGAAATATTGCAAGGCGTGTTTTGCACATTATAAGGGAGGAGGATCTTTCCCTTGCCACAGCTGCTATAGCTGGTTTGGAGCTATCAGCTGTAAGTGATGATGAAGATGATGCGGAGCGAGATGATTATCCTGTTTTATCTGCTGCCGCTGTTGCAGCTAATGCAAGAAACACCTTGCGCCCACCATCATTGCAAACTCTTCTAGAGGATGCACCTATTACAGCCGCCATTCCACACACATCTTCTTCAGGGGGTGATTCTGAAGGGAAAAGTAGATGTGAGTATTGTTGACCATGTTTTCTTTTCCTTCTAACTTGATCTGAAGGGAATGATGCTTGTATTTTTAGATATGCAGTGGAGAAAAAAAATTAGTTCTGCTTTTTATTTAAGCTTTTGCTTGCAAAAAATCATAATTAAACATGTTTTTGTTTTTAATATAGATAACTTTTTTGGATACAATTAATGCTTATATGTAATAAGTTTCCTTTCTTTTTTTAAAGACATCAAAATGTCTCATTGACATTACTATATACTTTAATTGTTGAACACTATGATTATTGTTTATTATCAATTCCTTCTTGCTTATGGCAAGCCTTTTCACAATGGAATGTTGCTGCCTTGCAACTAGAAGGTCACGAGTTCAAGTCTTGGACACAGCCTCTCTGTTTGTGAGGGCAAGATTGCATACATCTACATTTCCCAAACTCCACTTGGTGGGAGCATCGTTCACTGGGCCGCCCTTTATTTTTTTCATTCCAGTGACATTTGTTCTGTTCTGATATTCAATTGCTTTTGTCATTTTGAGTTTGACTTTTGTTTTTCTTTGTTTCAGCTGTTGATAAGGGCTCAAGAGGTCGGAAGTTGAAGCATGATGTCATTGAAGCAGTTAATGAACTAATTCAAGACATATCTACTTGCTATGAACAAATAGCTGAACAAGCAGTAGAGCACATTCATCAAAAGTTAGTTTCACCTTTATATACTCTAAGATGTGTGTGTTTATCTTTTGCCAGTTTTAGAGTGCTTGCTTGTTTGAAAACATTTTACATCTGCTCACCATAGGCAAGATCGGTCACTGATCAGTGGCTCTGATACGCTTATATGGATATTTGTACATATTTGCTTGCCAATGTTTTGAGACTATTATGCGCCAAAGAGTCATGCTATTTTATTTTGTGGCCAATGCTAAGGTTTCTTACTCTTGTCTAAATAGACATTAATAAATTATTTCAATACCCAAGAATTCTCTACATGGTTGATCGAATGCTTTTGTTTCTTGAGTAGAGTATTCTATACTAAGCGATATGGTGAACATACAGCTATTTCCAGACGGGTTAAATTTTTTAATCATAAATAAATGAAACTGTCATTGTTCTTTATAACAATTAGATAAGTGGCGGTGCCTATTTTAGAAGTTTGGTGCTTTGTTTTTTAGTGTTTTCTATATTATTTTAGTAGGATTTGACTGTAATCACAAACACCCTGATAAAACTGTGAAATCCCACATAATTTAACTATTTATATGGTTAAATTTATCAAGCCACACTTTAGTTAAAGCTTTTCATGGAGGCTGTATGTTTGATCCTTCTTACATTGTAGTTTCCTGGGGAGATTGCATTACCTTCATGTAAAAGCATGGCTGAGGTATTTGTCTTGAATGTAAAACAAAAACGTAATGGTTAGTTATTTTATAATACGTGACAGTGTATTTCTGAGGATACATACTCTTCGCTGATATAATTGGTCAAAGAGTAATTTTCAAGTACATTACTTAATATTAACTTAAAACATTATACATTTGTTCAATAAATACCATGTAATTTACATATCAAACAGCCACACTGCGTGTCATTATTTTATCTTTTTGAGATTAACTTTGATGTGGTTTGTTGTTTTTTGTTTATTTGGAAAATGAACTATTTTGTCCATCTCTGTTGTATGTTCCTTATCTACATCTACAGACTAACATTTGGCTCTTAACGTATTATTATTGTTATTATTTCATGTTTCGCTCATCTTAATTAACCAACACAAGTGTTCTGTTGATTTATGGAATTATATTATGTCTTGATAGATAGGAATAGGATGATCTTTTTCTTTATTTTCTTTTGAAGATAGAAGAATTATTATTCCTTTTTCTTATTTGTTTGCACTTCATTTCCATGATTTTCAGTGAGGTAATATTAACGCTAGGTAGTTCAAAGACAGTTTTGGAATTTCTTTGTGCTGCAAAGGAGAAAAAGAGATCATTTAAGGTCTTTGTTGCAGAAGGTGCCCCAAGGTTGGTAATAGTGGCAGTCTCACATTTGCAGTGGATGGTGATGTTCAATTAGCAATTGATTTCTTTATATTATTCATATGACTATTTAATGTTGACATTACATGCAATCAGATATCAAGGACACCTCCTTGCAAAAGAATTGGCTGCTAGAGGCTTACAGACCACAGTGATTACTGATTCTGCAGTTTTTGCCATGATTTCCCGAGTGAACATGGTATGTGAAAATCCCTCCATTCTTTTTGGAATCAAGACTCGTATGCAAAATTTAATCTGATTTCAACTTACCAAGCTGACATGGTAAATGTTAGAGTTATTCCTAATTTAACATATGTAAAAATCCTGCCATTATATAGGTTATCGTTGGAGCTCATGCTGTCATGGCTAATGGTGGAGTCATTGCCCCAGTTGGATTAAATATGGTTGCACTTGCAGCTCAAAGGCATGCTGTTCCTTTTGTTGTACTTGCTGGAAGTCACAAGGTGATATGCTGACTTAGCTGACTTATAATCTAAATCTACCTCACAATTATAGTTTACCAAATCTTCTCGTTATTATTTTTGTTTTGTTAAATGCAGAAATCTGATTATTGACAAAATCTATGGGAAGCAAAGAATTCAGCATGTTTTTTTCACAAAATTTACAATTTTGTAAACTGAAATATCAGAATCAAAATATTTAATCAATGTGTTGTTTTTTTAACTTGTATTATTGCATTTCAAGATGAATAATCACCTAACATTATTTGATAATTGAGATATGATATTTCATATTTATATTGGTATGTGACTTGTACCAAGGAATTGAATTCAAAGGAAAGAACTATTTTATTGAAAGATTAAGACAAGAATGAACGATAGACAGAATTCGAGAGAAATCTCTCCTCCAAGTGTTTCCCCTTTCTACAGTAGAGTCACTACTCTATTCACAAAAGTTTACAGTACTCAATGATAGTCACCTCTATTGTTGTATTCCCCTATTTATTCTAATACTCTATAACTGAACAATTAATCAACTAGCTTTCCTAACTAAAATCCTTATTCTATATCCTAACAGTGACACTAGTTGAGCTTTTTACCTTTCTATTTTAGTAGAAACAAAGGATAATCATTAAGATAGTTAACCAATTATGAACAATCAAACCAAAATAAATGTTCATTAACATTTTGATACGTGTTTTCCCTACTTAGAAAACTTTATTTTTTGCCCAATCTTACTTGCAACACTTTATTATGCATTAAAAGGGCTGTTGAGGACTTCATAGTTTTAAAAAAAATGTCTTGTAAAAAATGTTGCTGTTGTTTTAAAAGAAATCGTATAATAGCTTGATATTATCTTAGACAATCACTTTAGATTAGTTTTCGAATTTGTTAGTTATTATCATGATTTGGTTCCTTTTTAATTAGGATTTCGAGTGTTCCATTGATTCAGTTAAGATGTGTTATGATAATATTATATTACCAATAGACAATATTTCCAGGCTTTTTGTTAATTGCTAGCAAGAAAACTTTGGTGCCATAACCATGTTTTCGAATCGAGTTTTGATCTAGTTCCTCGTAACGGTTACCAAATGTTAGGCTTTTGTTGATTGTTTCTTTATCTTATTGACAGTTGTGCCCTCTGTATCCGCACAATCCTGAAGTCCTATTGAATGAGCTGAGGTCCCCGTCTGAGCTACTTGACTTTGGGGAGTTCTCAGATTGCATGGATTCTGCAAGTGGTGGAGGTTCTCTTCACGTCGTTAACCCAACATTCGATTATGTGCCACCAAAACTTGTTAGTCTCTTTATTACTGACACGTAAGTTGAACTGTAACTGTTAGAAAACTAGCTTTTCTTGGTAATTGACATTAGAAAATGTGTACTAACTAATTGGTTTCTTTCCCTGCTTTTGCTCGTTTGGAACTTACTTCTTCTCAGAGGAGGGCATAACCCATCATACATGTACCGGCTCATTGCTGACTACTACTCAGCTGATGATTTGGTGGTGAAACGAAGACCTGCTATTGGAAGTTGAGTTCAGCTGCCTCAAATTTTCTCCTAAAATGGTAAACAACTGATATTGTGGTGTATAGAATTATAATTTGAGAGTGAGAGGGCCGGAGCAGCTGTGTTTGTTTATGAAACAAAAAGGATGAGTGTAGGTGTAAGGTGTTAGTGGCTGTGCCTCAGAATTGCAATGAATAACTCACAGTCTATTATCTAGAAAGTTAACATACTCTTAAAGAAGTGATTTGTTTGAGGCTGCTAAATGGACTCTTTAGGAAAAAAATAAAAGATGTTTTAGAAAGTTGAATTAAAAAACATGTTGCCATTCCCTTAGGCCCGGGTTTGGGTTCCCTCCATTTATTATTCCTCCATTTGTCTTCCATTTAGAGAGAGATAGACACAAATAAAAATTAGTGGAACCTACTAATTAGTGGGAGCCACTTTTAATGGGTCCCACTAATTTTATTTGTGTCTATCTCTCTCTAAATGGAGAACAAATGGAGGGATAGTAAATGGAGTAAACCTAAATTCTTCCCTTAGTATCACTATTTAGATGATGAATCTACACTCCATCTTTATTTCACCATACTTCATTTTTTTCCCGTATGAGTATGACGGCTATTTTTTGAGTGATAAGCTCATCTGATGGGTTGGGCGGGGGCATAAACATAGGCGTTGGAGAAATAAGGTGATGTGGATTTGATTCTCCCCTAACATTACTAACACCTAAATACTACAATTTTCCGTTAAAAAAATAAAACCATCTATTAATGTTGATGTTGAAACAAGCAAATCCTATTCTACATTTTTCATGACTTTCCAGTCAAACAATAAATTATCATCATCATTATTGAAATTTAAGGCTTTTTGTAGTTGTAGAGATCAGTGTTGTCAATAACAGCTTATATTGATGCTGTAGCATATTGAAATTAGAACAAATTTGTCTGAAATTCTTATTGGCTCATGAGTGGGCTATACGCAATTGTCAAAACTGATGTAGATCTCACAATGGTATTACAGTCTCCTAAATATATTTTTAGATCATCCATTCGTTGGGCCACTTGTAGATGTCAAGTCATGCAAAGTTCACGCTTGAGATGTCCAATTATGAACTGAAGGGTGTGTGTCTAAAGATCTCACATTGACTAATGATATGACTAAGTTCTTGTATGATAGTCTTCCCCTTTATTAGTTGGTTTTGTGGAGTTGAATTAGACTCTTATGTCGGAATTCTATTAGTGATGTTTGCAATGGTTTTTCTGTTTCAGAGGAACCTATTATCATGGAATGATGACATTTCAATGCTCACTTTTCAGGGTGTCTGTTGTCCTCTGATGAACCATGCTCTAGACAGATGTTCAATGCGGAAGAAAATGAACCTTGTGTAGTGCTGAGAATTGGGACGGAGCAATTGTATACAGAGAAATGATCTGTGAAAATACCCTGTGAAACAAGGAAAATTCCATTTTTGTGATTGCTTACCACCGGGGCATAACCCTTTTTTGATTTAATTTTTTGTCCAGTCGCAGGCTATCAAGGGTACCCCAACTTTTTTGACTTGTATATCTTTTTTCTACTCAAAGAAATGATAATAGTACACAGAAACTCTTGTTGTTTGAGCTTTGTTTCATAAAATGACTGTGACAGTAGATTTTTGACAACATGAAGTCTAAGTGGATTGTTTGTTAGATAAATCTATGTACAAAAATTGTTTGGTCGGATGTATTGTTTAGACATGACGTTCAAGTGGAATGCTTACATTTGTCGAAAAAAAGTGGAATGTTTACTTAGATAGATCTATCTACATTACTATTTTTAGAACATGACGTCTAAGTGGATTATTTTGCATAAATTTGAATAGATTAGTATGTGTATACAGTATATTCCCATATTTGCAAGTGAGCAAATAGATAACTAAAAAGTGCAACTCCATACTTGGGAATAGAATATCGAATAGAAGCTTAATCACAAATATAATGAAACATTCATATTATGATTATTATTGTTCAAGACGAACTTTGGGGAAATTTAACTATGAAATCGACAAAGTAAAATTTTCTATATGGATAGCTTGGCAGACACCAGTCTTTTGCATGTTTTTGGAAACTAGAATGGCCATTGAATCTCAAATTTCAAATCTTTCTATGGCGCCTTTGAAGAAATTGTATCTTGACGCAAGATTATCTCACTGTTCATAGTTTTAATTGTCCATTTGTATTTTACATGAGATTTTCTTGTCATCTTATCCATTTTCTTAAGCGCCCTACGAATTTACTGAAATATCTTTGTTCGCTACTTAAGTAGCGGATACACTCCAAAGACATCCTACTAGGTTTTTTTTTATAACGTTCGCTACTTAAGTAGCACACATTATTTACAAATTTTTAAAATTTTCTCATTTCTATAGCGTGTGCTACTTAAGTAACGGAAGGGTAACAATGAAAACGTATAGGGTGTCCAAGAAGCAGGGAGAGCGGCAAAAGAAAATCTCATTCTACATTTGTGATTGCCATGACATATAGGGTGTTGATTATTGTTGGGGGTGATGGATTTGGTCCAAAACGCATGGCAAATAGTGAAATTTTTAGAGTGTTTCTATTTATAACCCGCAACGAGGATGAATGAATCTAAGAGACGATATCTTGCAATGAAACTTTGGAGTACATGGAGGGGACAAATGCTCATGTGATGGTGCGAGCTAAGACCACTTTGGAAGATTGGAAATCCACTCGTTAGACTTCTTTCGGAGATTTGTTGCAGTGTTGAAATGTATTTCGTTAGATTTTTTTTATAAATGAACATTTCAGGTCTTGAAAGTATCAAACGTCGTCAAACAAGTCCCTGAATCAATAAGAATTATCAAAAGCTCCTTCATTGTTGATTCATTAGTCAAATTAGTTCAAAACATTAAATTGGTGTTAAATTTGATAGGGCGCCCCCTTGATTTTTGCCATGTCAGATGCTTATGTACGATGTCCACACTGGAGGGAGACCAAAATGATGACAAAATAGAGAAACACTTAATCTTTTTGAAAAAAGAAAAACATAATAAACCATAAATTCATACCAAACTCATATTAGCTCCAATCCTTCATCGAAATTTGGAAAATAAATTAAACCATCTCCAACCCATATTAAAACAAAACAAAAAAATATCATAATTGAAAATTGAAGGAGATAGAGAAAGTGAAACACAATCATCAACACAAGCACAAACAAATACAAATATTGTTAAAATTGAAGTGAGTGTTATAAAAAAAGAGATACGTACATGTTACAAAAATTTAAAGATGTTCACATACATCATCGCAAATTTTGACAAAATTCATCAATGAAAAATAAATCGAAAAACAATTTTCATAAACTAATCAAACCCATAATGTGTTTGGGACAAATTTTGCGACCAAATATACAATTTGCAACGAAGGTTTTTCGAACAGGGCACGGTCAATCTGAAATTCATTTGAATAACATTTCTTCTAATATATGTTTGAAACATGTCTCAAATCTAGTTACAATTGCACGAAATTCCGTCTGAACATGTCTCCTGGACGCTATCTTTCATTAACGTAAATGGGCCAAAAAGGAATGGGGTGTTCAATGCATACAAAATTTTTAGGTCGCGGGGAAAACCAGCAGAGTAATAAAAGTAAATTTCATCTTACAAGTCAAAGAATCTAAGAAGTATGGACACCGGTGACACGACACAGACACGCACACCGTGACACTACTAATATAAAAAATATAGGACATCAACACCGCTACATATTTATAAAAGATATAAATTGAAAATCAAAATATATACATGTACGTCTAATTTGAAGAATTTATTTCTCAAAAAAAAATTTAAAACAAAATACGATAATGTTCCTGCTAAGGATACAGGGGGTGTATCTTTGATGATGGTGATAATGTTTTACGGATGTGGATCCTCTCCTTCACTTTCTTCTCCATCTCTCTCCTTCCTCTCTATCTCTCTCTTGATTCCATTATCTCTCTTCAATAAAAAATTTAAAAATAATCATGAGAGAGTGAGATTAAGAGAGAGATGGAGAGGAAGGAGAGAGATGGAGAAAAAAGTGAAGGAGAGGATCCAATTTCATGTTTTACGTATGTGTGTATTTTGAACGTATCCTCCTTGTTGTGAGTAGATGCTTATATATAGGCATTGATAGGATATAGGCATTATGGAGTAGCGGAGCCATGGTGGAGTGAACATAGAGAGTCATGGACTATTGTTATGACCGAGTCATTTGGGTCTTCTCTCACTTGGGTGAGTGGCCCAATTGAGCGTGTTGGGCCTAGGCAAATAGGTCCTAGGTATCCCGCCCGGCACAGATAATATTTTACCTTTATTTATTCATGTAATCAAAATGTAATGTTTTCAATCTCTCTTTGATCAATGATATAATGTTGTTTCAACACATCTTTAATTTTTGTAGATATGTTTGATATGTGTCTAAGAAGAGTATAAGCAAAGAAAAAATATTTTTTTGGGACACTTGTACGACACGTGTCGTGCGAGTGTTTTACAAGTGTCGAACACTGATCAGAAAATGTCAAAGTAAAGGAAAAATTGAATTTTATTAGACATCAGTCTGAACTATCTAACACGTATCGTACAGTGTCGAACACTAACACATGTCAAACACCGCGACACGCGTAATCATACAAGAGTGATTCATATCAATAATCCATAGTCAAATTAGAGTTTAAAACTTGTCCAAAACAAAATAGAGTTTAAAAATTGAAAAACAACAAAATCCAAAGAGCAAATAACCAGAGAGTGAGAATCGAAGTTAGTTCGGTGGCAGTAGCAACCAAACCAAACCAGAACCGCCATGTCTCTACTCGGCGACGACGGACGCGGTTACGAGCTAGCTCGAAAACTCGAATCCGCCGGAATATGGCGAACATGGCTTGGCGATTCAAATTACACAAATTTCGCACCATTTCTCTCTTCACCTTCCGCGTGGAATTCCTTCATGTCAACTGATTCTTCCAAATCTACACTTCACATTCATCTTCAACTCAGAGTTCGTGCTCTTCTCTTCGATAAAGCTTCTTCTTCCACTTCTCTTTCTTCAAACCCTAATCATAAACCCTCTCTTTCCAAACTTAACCCTAATTTTCTTAGGTTGTACCCTGATGATGTATATTTCACTCTTGATAACAACAATGCACCTAGTTCTTCTAATTCCAAGGTTAATTTCTTATTCATCTTTTTAAATTTTTTTATTGAGAGGTTTACCAATTTGGTTTATGAAATTGTGTGCTCGCTAATTGTATTTGACTCACAAATTAATCTCTGAAATTGAATTTAGTGGTAGTTTGCATTAATGGAAAACCACCATTTTGGTGTCCTAGAAGTGTACTTTACATTAGTACCTGAATGTATGGAAATTATCGAAATTGCAAACACATCCATAAGTGTTTATTTTATCGAAATCATCTCGGATTTGATTTTAGGTAGTCAATTTAGTTTTCGAATGTGGTTTTGGTTGGTTAGATTAGTCGGTAGAATTACTAACAAAATGGGCACTAGGGATGTGTTTGCAATTTCTATACATTTAGGGACTATAGTGACTGTGTCTCACACATTTTGTTGGTTATTTTCCCTATTATTAAAGTAGTGATTTTGAAAGTTGAATTTTTTATTTTGATAGATTCAATTTGGAGGCTGTTTTCTTAGAGGTTTTTAAGAAAAATTTAATTTAGGCCTGTTTGGTATAGACTATAAGAAAGTGATATTAGCATTCATTAATGTAGATATTATATTCTAGAGATTTAGAAAAATAGAAGCTATTTCATGTTTGAATATCATAATAAAAATCACCTTTTTAAGAAAAAGTATCTATTAGAAAAGATTTTTACGAGAAGCTGTTCAAAAGAGCTTTGCATTTGAAGCAGTTTTTAGATTTCTTTTGGATTCTATTTATTTTAAACCGTAACAAACGTATGAAAACTTGTAAAACTGTCATCTTCTTTTTTAAATGTAATTTAGAAATGTATGAAAGTATTGAACAAGTTTATTGAAATATGCTACACATTGAGTGTGCTGCAAACTGAGTATGCTCTAGACAGTAGACAATGGAAATTTAAATTTCAGAGATTAATTTGTCATTATGTATATTTGGAGGAACAAAATTGTAATTTATTATTGTTTGTGTACTATAGTGCCAAAATGTTGAGCTCTTCTTTCCTAATGCAGATTGGATCTAGATATGTTGATTCTGAGTTGCCTGAAACGTGGTATAATCAAGTAATTGAGAATTATAAAGCAAACAAGAAGTTAGTTATGTGGGACAGAGAATTGTCACCGAAACGTTCTCCAGCGGAGATGGCTTCCTATATTATGTGCAGTAATAACTATAAAAAGAGGCGTGTAGTGTTTCAGGAAGAACAGCATCAGGTTATGGATCAATTAAACGGTGGTAATTTAGTTGATGGCAATGATGAGTTTGTTTTTCCGGAGATAACATATGCGTGGAACTGTGTACCTGAAAGTGCAATTCCTGTGAGTGAAAGAGTGGAGAATAATAACAATAACCAGAAATTGAGGATATTTAGTGTGCTTGATACATTGCCTCCTGTTGTGACTCGGAGTGCTGAGCATGTTAATGGGCAACGCGGGGGAGGGCTAAACCGTGGGAAGTTGGGAAGTGAGGAAAATGGAAGAGTTCTTGGTCATGAGGAAGCAGCGAAGCTCTCTCAGAAGGTAGTGGCTCGCATGTTGCTAGGTGCAGGATTTGAAGCTGCCATGGAAGGTCCAATTGAATACTTGTCTGATGTGATGAGCAAACGCATTGTTAAAATAGGAACCAATTTGAAAGTACTTACTGATAGTTATAAAAAACAGTGCTCCGCCATTGAACTTCTGAAGATGTTGCTTAAAACTGTGGGTTTTAGGTATGTTTGAAATTCCTATAATCAATACTGGTCTATTATATATATCCAAGTTAGCTTTATCAGGTTTTCTATTCTTCGATACTGGTCTAGCTTACCTTACTTTGCTGTTTATGTATATGTCCAATTCATCTTATGAATTCGGTAATTGTAAAATGCAATTTACTATTGAATATATGTAGTATGTATAAATATGTAGGTCTTGCTCTTCATTAATATATTCATAAGATGATTGCTCAAAGACTACAATTTGTGTTCTATTTTTCATTCATATAATGAAAAAGTAACCAGTGTACTCTATTCTTGAACATTTAAGAAAAATCTAGACGGGAGAGGAATATCTGACAATAAACTGTAGTGCTGCTGTAAACTTTTTTATGCTCGAGTGTATTATGTGTGCATTCACGTTTTCTTTTAAATCAAGATATCTTAAACATTCAATGGATCCATTTTAATATTTTTCCTTCGTGCTCACAGTAATTTTACGCCATTAGTGGATGTGGTTAAAGATGGCTCCAAAAATATTGTACAACAAGGTCAGCAACGTGCTCATGGAATCCAGTCACAGTTGCAGCAACAACAGCAGAACTCCCTTCGACTACCTCAACAAGTACTTATATCTACTTCTTTCTGCATTGTTTAATATTTTGTAAGGTACTTGTCTGAAGTGTGGACATGAAAAATAGCACCGGAAGGATGGCACAGATAATCCTTATTTAGGATCGTTTGTTATGTCCTAGATTATACTTTCTTAGATGTACCTGGTGCTTTTTCAAAACAAAAAATTACCCTGTGCCCCAAGTATGCCCCAAGTATAATTATTTTTTTTACTTATCAAAATATTATTTTCTATGGGTTGCATGTTAGTTATTTCGATACAATGTGTCAAGTTATTAGGGGACACAGTAACCCAAATTACATACAACCTTTCATGATTTCACGGTGTGCATTGGACGAAACTGCACTTCACACGCACTCACCAATCTCTTGGCAGTTTTTTTCTTTTTCTTTGCCTCATGTCCAATTTATGTGACATGGTTTCATATATTTGTTCATACTTCATACCTTATCCTATTATGTATAATGTACTTCACTATTAGGTTTTGTGATTAATTAGGTTCATTCTCCCCATATAGGAATAACTCTAAATGTGGCAGGCTCTCCTCCCCCATCACCACCACAAAAAAACACTGCACTCTGTTTTTGTTTATCTGATGGAAATAGCGGTGATTGATTTATGATTTCTGTGAAGCAGTATTACTCAATGTATTGTTAACTTGCAGGTTCAGATGCAAAGACAGATGCATCCGCAGATGCAGCAGATGATCAATTCCCAAAGTATGGCTTATCAGCAACAGCAGCAACAGCTGCACTTAGAGAGAATGAGAAACCAGCAATCTACTCACCGTCCTGCTATGGATGTAAATAAGGAAAGACCATTAGTTCAAGTAAAGCTTGAAAATACATCAGATTTACCAAGTGATGGTAATGCCTTCAATTCCAGACATCCTCAAATGCAGTTTAGGCAGCAGCAGTTGGCTGCAATGTCAAATTTCCATCCTCAATCTAACACTCAGTATAGACAGATGGGTTCGCCACAAATTTCCCAAATGCAGTCACAGTAAGTAAATTCGAATAAATAATAAATGCTACTTCTAGGGTGGTAGCTTTTAAGTTATTTTATTGAGACTATTGTTTCATTGTTTGCATATAGGAACAATATTAGCATGGTTAGAGCACCACCTGTGAAGGTAGAGGGATTCTCGGAATTAATGGGTGGAGATTCTTCATCGAAGCATGATTCAGAGGAAAATAGATTGACTTCTCCCTCTAGTAAATAATGGGTGCATCCCTGCTGATGACCTTTTGCATTTGGATCGGGTTATGTCAAAATTGTCATGGACCGATTGTAATATATCTCTTCTGTGTATTGTATAGTAGTCAACACATAGGGCATCAAAACAACTGTACCATGTTGGATCAAATATATGTTCATTGAATTATCGACTCCTTTAATGCACTAGTTTCTTCTAGTGGTATATTATTCTGCAACAGAAATAGTCCAATCTTAATGACATATCTGCTTTTATGTTCATGATTATTTGACTGCTTCAAGGTTTGGAAGGAAAATTCTATGCCTTTTAACCAAACTTACTATTCTTTGCTCTTATCGTTTTTATTTTCTGTTTTAATGTTTGTGATTATTTATTTTGTATATACATGTAAAACAATTTTACACATGGATTCATCAAATCATTTCATGATGCCATTCTTATAAATTGAAACAGAAATGTACTATCCGACATTAGCTTCCCCATGGAATACTCTTTCTTTTTTCCTTTTTTTTAATAAATACTAGAATAGCATCATTGTATTCTCCAAAAAGAAAACATCATATCTTTACTCGTTGAGAAGAATAAAATAAATATTTCATCGCAATGTTTCGGTTCGCTCTTATTCATCCTCACTCCTGTAGCTCGGGGAGTTTTGTATGCCCAGCAGGTCCTGGGATGTTATGAAACTATATCTAAACAATAGGAAGAATAAAGACATATGAGAGAAAGGGAGAAAAGAGAAGAATAATAATCTGTATTATTCATCATTAAAATTAGGTTACATTACAATGATACATAGGTCTTATTTATAGGTAAATATAATGGGTCAATTATATGAGTCAATGACCTATATGAACATCCACTAATAATATTCATAACAATTAATAATTGCTTTTTCCAAGAAATATATATATTAAAAGCAAGAATATTATCAAATTTGTAGAATGAAGAAAGCCCTAAAGTGGATTATGCCTAGTATATGATGTTGCAATGAGCATCAAATCAGCAATAGATAAGTTTGGGATTGTCTAACTTCATAGAGGGAACTGCCCTCTACATTTCACTCTTTCTCATCTTATTTCCCTCTCCTTTTCTTCTCTTCCTCACTTCTCTCTTTGAAAAATACCTAGTCATTCAAGGTAGGGGATCTCAGTATCTAAATGTAACATTTCATTGACATTAGATGAACTAGAGCAGTCCTTGTAATAACTACGCCGAGGCCGCAATGATGAGACTTAGCAAGGACTCCTCTGTCCGTAATTATAAATCTCTATTGCAAATTTCACATATAATATATATATTTAAAGGATAGTGTTTGTTTAGTGTATTCTAACTAGCCAGCTACTGATATTAGGTTGCAATTTAGCTTCTAATTAACTCCTAATTACTCTACTTATTGATAGTGATCAAGTTATATGAGATTTATCTTTCAACATGGTATTAGGACCTATGTGATCATGGTTTTCAAGAACTCTATTCTTTTGAGCTTTGATCCAGTTAATGTCTTTAAACTGCTCAAATCAGATGAAACTACGATCGAACTGCTCAAATAATCGAACCATAGACAATATCATTTCACAAGTCAACTGAATTGAACAGTTCAGTTTGATGTTTAAAACATTGCTTTCACCCCGCTCTTCTAAATAAAAGTTGAACTCAACACAAAGTTGGGTAAGTCCGTGCATTGCTCAAGCTCATACCGAAGAGCCAAAAAAGTCCCACCTAATGTCGCGTGTCATAGATCATAATCAAAATGGTCAAATTACTCATTTGCCACACCCAAAATGCCAACCATACTAATGCAAAACAAAACACAAACTGGAAGGAAATAAACAAAATAAATTTCAGCTTATAATTGATAACTCTTTTGCTAAAGTCTGTTATCAAGTAATTTTCCATTCAAATGTTTTTCTTCAATAGTTATTGCAGACCTTGTACACAAATTTGTGAAGAATTTGTTAGAACAATAGTGACATGATAGTGGAAGGATATTAGGCTGCCATTTACTGCAGCAACTACTTGCATTTGAAATGGATGGCAATACAATGGATCTTCAACAAAAATTCATTCTTGAGCCTTCAAACCATAGTAGCATAACAGAAGACATTGAACTAAAATTTGCTGGGTTCTCTTACCACAGCTTCCGCTGTGGATCACAATAGTTGCAAAGAATAGAATACCTAAGAAAATAAAATAGAAGGGAAATCAGTGGTTTTTCAGTAGCTTTTTTGGGCAGATTAATCTCGGTGCTATAAAAAATATTGTCAAAAGGACTGCAGCATAGCTCCGACAAACAAGTTAATAACTTGGTTACATTTCTATATAGAACCAAAATAATTAAAATGCAGTGTTGTCAATCGTGGATTGTGGAAAATAGTGGTTTGTTCAAATTTTACTATGCTATAGTGATGCTAAAGCTGATATTGGACAATACTTTGTACTAAATTGCATATCGTGAAATTGTAATGGTTTGTTAAAATTCGATTACACTATAGCACCATTATAGTCGCTATTTAACAATCTGCTAAAATGTGCATCCATCAATCAGCATAGTTAAACAAATCACTCGACACCATTAAGAAAATAGACATCAGATTACTAATTCAAAGGACTGGAATTGAAAAGGAAAAAATAAGCTCAATTTAGTTGTCCCAAAAGCATACTTATCAACAGAAAAATGAATTTTCTTACTTGTACATTACACATCCATTAGAATTAAGTCATTAACTAAAAAAAATAAAATACAAACTACAACAAAGTACAAAATTGTACTAAAAGAGATCTAATACAAAAATCCATGCATTTTTATGTATTTCACCGCATCAACTCACTAATTTAAACCCGCCAATATCTTCCCACCCCCAAAAGAAACTGTTGAAGACATGGGAACAACCTAAAGGTTGTGTCCAATATAAAACATATGGATAGATTTAAGGAACAGAAATTTGTAATATGTAGTATGATTCAAGTAAAGTAATGCCCCAACATGTCTGAGATAAACTGAAATTAAAGTTACAAATTTGAATTGAGGCTTTATTATGTGATAAGAATAAACGAATAAATAAGAATTTAAATCGTCACTTGCCTCTTGGTCTTCTGCTATGTCTGTGTGAGTGTCACAGTTAAGTTACACTGGTCTGTGAAGTTAACTGTCACCGCAATCGTAGAAAAGAGTTGCTTGCACCTCATTTACTGAGAAGAATGTTTAGCATGTATTATGAAATTTGAGGTATTCCTCTATACAACAACCTTAGACAGACTCATCAAAAAATAAATATCAATGGGAGGAATCCTTTTCCATGTTCCATTCCACGAAAAAATAAGCAATCATTGCATCAAGTTCCATTCAGCTCCTGACTTAACATAGCGTGCGTCTCAGAATGTATACGACAACCATTTTTCTCCATAATTTCCCACAATTGTGAGCATTCATGAACATAACCCTTCTTAGCTAAACCATCAATTAGGACTTTCCAAACCACTTCGTCATAATTATATCCACCACTTAGTAAACTGCAAAAAATTGCTTCAGCCTTCTCTTTGTCACCTTGTTCGAATAGCCCACAAATGAGAAGCTTATAGGATTCTATATGTGCTAAATGATCACACTCCATCATAGAATCCACCAATCTCAATGCTTCTTCGTGCATTCCCAACTTGCAGCAACCACTTAGAAGAGAATTATGAATGTTTTCAGATGGAGATATTCCACTTTCTCTCATATGGTTTAACAACCTGAGGGCTATGCATAATTGTTCTACTTCGCAAAGTCCTTTAATAAGCTTGCTATAAGTGTTAACATTAGGCACACAGCCATGTTCCACCATTTTCTCAAATAGCACAGTTATGATTTCAAAGTCAGTTATCTTCCAGACACCGGCATTATCAACTGAAATATTAGTTGAATTCAAATCAAGTCCTGTGCCTTCCTTCTTTTGTTTTTCATTCATTAGATGCTTCATTAGGATGGAATATGTCTGACGCGAAGGCTCACAGCCAGTATCAAACATGCGTTTGAGAACACCAAATGCATTGTCTAGTTGTCCTATACATCCATATGCACTAATTAGTAGATCATAGATCAGGGAGTCGAGTAATATGCCTTCTTCTTTAATCTTGACCACCATCTCTTCAGCCTCCTGTAATCTTCCTTGGCTGCAATATGCTTTAATAAATGCAGTATATGTGACCACATTAGGCTGACATCCAGATGAAATCATTTGGTCGAGAAACCTATTGGCACGATCAAAGTCACTTTTCCTCAATATTTCCTCAATGAGAATTGTATATGTATAAACAGTAGGCTTTGCATCAAACTTTCCCATGTCATCCATCAACAACATCACATCTACCACTTTCCCCTCTTTGCGTAAGCCATCTAACAATACATTGAACGTAACAGGGTCTGGAAAACACCCCTCAGCAAGCATCCTTTTGAAGAATGAGTGAGCATCATCAATTTTCCCAGCCTTGCAGTATCCGTCAATCAAAGCTGTGTATACGAATTCATTTGCTTCGATGTGATTTTCCTTGAGGGACTCAAAGACCTGATGTGCTTCTCCTACTTTTCCCATTCTACAGAGGCAGTCTATAACAGCACAAAAAGTCCTCTGATCAGGAATGAAGCCATCTTTAATCATCAAATGATACAGCCGCCAAGCGCTATCTACCACACCCGCTTTACACAGCCCATAGATTAAAGTGTTATATGTGATGAGGTTAGGCGACAGCTTGTTTTGAAACATTTTATTAAGCAACGCCATCGCCCTGTCCATGCTTTTTCTTCCACAAAACCCACAAATTAGTTCATTATAAGTACGAGCATTTGGACAAACTTTATTTAACTTCATCAAATCCAAAACACAGACGGCATCCTCCATCATTCCCTGTTTGCAATACCCAGAAATCAAGGCATTAAATGGTACAACACTTGAAGCCAAACCTTTCTCCAACATTCTATTCAACATTTCCATCCCCTCATCCATCCTACCCACGTTACAGAAATAATCAATCAACACAGTGTAAGTATAAACATTAGGCCCACAACCTCTTTCCACCATCTCCTCAAAAAACTTCAAAGCCTCCATCTCCTTCCCCAACTCACAGAATGCAGCTACAAGAACCGTATAAGTTCTCACAGTCGGAAAACAACCATCCTCGTTCATTTGAAAGAACAACTTGAGAGCCTCATCAATCTTTCCAGCTTCACAAAAACCATGAATAAGATTAGTATACGAAACCTCATTCCTCCAACAACCCTCTTGCGGCATAATCTCAAACACCTTATAAGCACTCTCCAATTCATGAATTTTACAATAACCCAATATCAATGAAGTATACGTAAACACATCGCAACAAAAACCACTCTTTATTAACCCACCAAAATAAACCTCAGCCACAAACACATTCCCCATCTTACAATGAGCATTCAACATAGTATTAAAAGTAATCAAATTAGGCAAAACTCCATCATCCAACATATCCTTAAACAAAAAATCCAATTCATCAATCAAATCAAATCGGGACAACAACATAAGTAACCTATTATACGAAGTAACAGAAAGCTTAAAATCAGTTGTGTTCAATTGACACAAAAGGTTCAAAACAAACCTTGCTTCTTGTGAAGACCCACATGATTTAATCATAGAATTACGAACATTTTCTGCAGCATTAAGTAACCCATTTCGAACAAGAAACAAAAGAAGGGATTGGTAGGAATGAACAGTGTGAATGAAACCATGTTGGTAATTGATCCATTTGAAGAAGCTTAAAGCAGTAAAAGGGTTAAGATTAGGGTTATTGAAGAGAGAAGAGAGATGGGTTGGGGTTAAAAAAGGGATTAAGGTGTTAAAAGAAGGGTCTTTTCGCCATCGGGCTTTTGAGAGAAGGGTGAAGATCTGTGAAGGAAGATCAAGATGAGGTTTTTGATGATTGAGAGATGAAGATGAAGAGAGAGAAGAAAACGGTTTAAGGAGAAGATGAAAAAGGTTAAGTTTTTGATTATGGTTATGGTGGAGAAGAGTGAAAAGGGGTGTGAATTTTCTCATTTAAAAGCCATGAACCAAAAAAAAAAAGGGTTTAGTGTGTTTGTTTAGGGTTTATGAATCGTTCTTCTTCCAATGCATTTGGAAGAGAGAAAGAGAAGAATATGAATGTGACTTTTGGAGGCTGCGGAGGAATTACTGTGGTGACATGTTTGTTATTTATTTGAAATCGTGGCTCTTCCATAGCCGTGGGGTTCTGTTCTGCTTCTGCACTCATTTGGGTATAGGTATATTGATGTCATGCTTACTCACTTATAACCAATATGTTTTTCCTCTATTTAGTATACATGCTTCAACTTTTAGATAAGAAATATGAATTTTATAAAATTGAAAATAATAAGAAATATGAATTTTATAAAATTGAAAATAATTTGATAGGTTGTGTCGGGGTTGGATCCTCTCCAATTTTCTCTCATGTTTTCTCTCTTTTTTCTTAATTCAAAGGTTGATTTTCTCTCCTTTTTATTCATGTTTTTCTCAACCCTTATATTAAGAAAAAAAAGAGAAAATTGGAGAGGATCTAAATCCTCAAAATTAATGGTATTTGATTAAAATACATAAAAACTGTTAATTTTGATGGGTCACAATTAAATGGTTTTTAATTTTTTTTTAAAGAAAATTATGGATGATCTATATGATATAAATTTTCAATCTAACGGTAAATTTTGTATTAGAATTTGCCTAGTATATATCGGATTTGGATGCTGTCCAAAAAAAAAAATTCATGTTAATTATCTGATATTAATGTTAACTATTAATTCTCTTTTCTTAATTTTTTTTTATCTTTATGAATTATCAATTATTGAATGAGTGAAGACCCATTTTGGTCCCTCACAAAAACTACATAACCCAACTTAGTCCCCGACAAAAAAAAAGTCCCTATTTAATCCCTAACAAAATTAAACCGGGACATGTTAGTCCTTCGTTATTATTTTTCTTAATCCGGTCTTTTTTTCCTACTTTTAAACCGTGACTGAACTGTCATGTGTATTATTTATGTCACGTGTATTATTTACAAACATAAGGGACTTTTAGGTCCCTACATTATTTTATTTTGGAACAATTTGATCCCCGTATTTTTTTTAAAAAAAATACGAAAATTAGACAATATTCATGGACAATATTTTTAAAATTTGAAGGGATCAAATCATCGAATTGACACCAATTTTTGCCCCTAACAAAAACTACAAAACTAAAATTTATCTCTAAAATTTTAAGGGATCAAATCATCGAATCTCCACTACGCTGTATGCCGTCTTCTCCGGTTGAATCATCTGAAATGAATATCACCATAAAAAATTGATCTTGTTGGAAAGGAAAGTGTGTTGCCGTGTGGGAGGAGAAAAACCAAAGACTGAAAACCTGGAACTAGAAAACCCTAGTATTCTCTCTTTCTATTTTGTGAAAGAGAAAAACATGTATTGTTTTTTTTTTCAAATCAGGGACTAACTTGTCCCTTAAGAATATTAAAATAATACACATGGCAGTCTAGTCACGGTTCAAGAGTAGAAAAAAAAAATCATATTAAGAAAAATAATAAGGAAGGACTAATATGACCCGGTTTAATTTTGTTAAGGACTAAGTAGGGCCTTTTTTTTTGTCGGGGACTAATTTGGGTTGTGTAGTTTTTGTGAGGGACCAAAATAGGTCTTCGCTCTTATTGAATTATGAAAATAAGAGATAACATGAAAAATAAATTGGAGAGGATCTAAATCCGTATATATTAATATCATTATGGATTTGAATTCCTTCACCAATGTTTTGGGCTCGAATATTGTAGACAAAAAAATGTTGTTGGAAGATTTTTTTTTTTTTTAGAATTTTCAAAATATATTTCAATGGTTATTATAAAACAATATGTTTATTGATTTAGTTTTAGAGATTTTTGTTAATAAGAGTGAATCATTGTATTGTTTTCAAATGATGTTGCTGAAAACTTTAAAAAAATTTAAGGGTTATGTTCCTTCATTAATTGACATAAATGTCCCAATAAATAGGAACAATTTTTTTTTTGACGAAAAATAGGAACAATTTATAAGCAGGAAAAAACCACTAATTTCATTTTGTATGAATCAAATTTTGCCTACATATTTCTAAATCATTACTTTATTTCTTAGTGTACGGGAGTCATTAAAAGAACTGTATCCCGTAAATTATCGTTGGTCGATATACTTGATATGATTGTGTAATCCATATTATGGTTTCCAGAGTATCCTGAATGGAATTTGTAGGTTATCTCATTTGCATCCGATTTGCACAAACTGATGAAGTGAATCGAACATAAAGTTTAGTACGTTCACACACACTTTAGAATTTATGTTAGGACAAAACTTATACACTATTCCTTAAGTGCAATTTTTGCTGGTTCTCCAATAAAAAAACAACACCTGTATAACTATTCCATGTCACCAATTTTTACTCATATTTGCATTTTCTCTCTCTTCATTCGTGCATTCATGTTTTCTCTCATTCTCTTCTGTTTCGTGCTCCTATTATTTTCTCTCTTCTTCTCTGTTTCACGGAAAATCAAACCGCAAATTACAAATCTTTCACGTACCCATTAAAAATTAGCACATCAAGGCTACTTTACTCAAATTATCTGCAATTGCACTCACCCTATCTCTCATTTGGTTTAGTGTGAAAAAAATTGATTCCTCTCCTATATGTTCTTCTGAGTATGGGAATGGGGATCAATATGTTGCCCCTTTCATTTTCAATTTTACTTACAACAGACATATCTCATTCAACCTTCAAAGCATTAGAGAGGTATTCTGTAATAATCTATGTTTTGGGAATGATTTATGAAGATTATAAAAAAACTTTATCCTTTTCAGAAAGTTGCAAAAACACTCGGGTTAATGTATAATCTATGACTAAGACGGACGTCGACCCATGCCGATGTGTTTGACATTCACCCGACAATGACATATATGCTTAAGTTTAATAATTCAATTTTGTCAAATTTATATAGTGTCGTGTTCGGTGTTTGATATATCTAAAGCTCATCTTACTATTGATATAAAATAGCTCATTTGATACTCTTAGCTACTTACTTTTTATTTGTTTAAAATGTGGTACCTAAAGTTCAATGTACTCTCTCGGTATTGACTTTGTTGCTTATTCGGTTTTTCTAAAACAATGATATGTACTAGTTAGAAGATGTAGATCCAAATTAGTTGGTGCATATCGGTGCAGTCTGCAGAGAAACAAAAATATGATGATCCACAAATAAACTAAGCATATATTTGGTATCATGGTGAGTACGTTAGAATCACGGTGACTCACAAAGTGAAGCTTTTAAAAAATCTCAAATGCTTCATAACAATTCACAATTCTGGCATTGTCTTTCTTATTGCCAAATCAATTACTTTACTAATAATAATAAGGCGCTAGTCACTAGTATACTTTCCCCTACTAAACAATGGTCTCAAATGCTTCATAACAATTCACAATTTCTTTTATCAATTTGTACCATATCTGACTTATTTACTAAATCCTAAGTTTCAACCTCAAAATTCTTTAAAAACATTGAATAATTTCAATAGAAAAATTATTACCATTAGAATTCAAACTCACCGGAGATTTATTGTCAGTCCCTAATAGTTCATTGACATTGTTTGTAGCAAAATTTGAATTTTCCATATGTTGTTGGAGTATCTTCCTAAACTAAAAAAACAATGGTCTGAACCAATTTTTCACGGGTACATTATATGGAATTGATGGCTGCAATGAGTGAAGAAACAGAGAGAAAATATGAGTGCAGGAGTTGGAATCGATGGGCAAGCGGGAAGACGAGAAAAAATAGGAAGAAATGAACGAATCAAGAGAGAGAGAATGGAGGAATATGTGTTGCTTTTTTATCGGAGAACAACAAAAACTGCACTTAAGGAACATTGTATAAGTTTTGTCCTTTTTATTAAAAGAACAACAATTATTTATTAAAAAGTTATACATTTAATATGAAATGCACAAATCCCAATAGAATTTTTTTTTTTTGAATCAAACAAACTTACTGCATTTCATTAAAAACTAAACGTTCAATACAAAAGGGAATATTCTCAAATCTATGGAAGTTAGCCCAAGAATTGGCCACCCTAACAAGAGTATGAGCAACCAAATTTGCTTGCCTCCTAACAAACTTAACCTCAAAGTTTATAAAGGATGACATAAGACTAAAGATATCATGAACAATTGACAAAAACTCAGAGTTGCCTCTACGCTTCATATGAATGGCATCTATCAAAACTTTCGAATCACTTTCAAATTGAACTCGATCCAGTCCTCTATGTCTGGCTTCTTCCATTGCTAAAAGTAAAGTCCATGCTTCTCCTTCTACAGGTGAAATCACAGTTTGCTGCCATTGTGTCATACCAGCCATGAAGTGACCACTATTATCGCGAAAACACAATCCCACCGAGGTCCTTCCAGATCCAGACACAAAGACAACATCAACGTTACATTTTACCCAGTCTAGAGTTGGTTTCTCCCACCTTACTAAATCTGCTTCTGTAGTCCCGCTCACATTATTACTCTGTAACTTATGTACTGAGTACCAATCATTCCAAGCATCAAAAGCATGTCTTCCAATTTGACGCGGCATCTGTACATTATCATTTCAAAGCTTATCATTACGATTTTTCCAAATGCACCAGAGTAACATAGCCACTCTACCAACAATATCACTACTTTCATTGCTGCAAACAGCGAAAATACGGTCCATAGCATTAGTTTGTTGGTACATAGCATTATGTAAGACAGACGACAGACCAGCTGCACTCCAACTATCCCGGGCTACTGCACACCTAAAGAATATGTGAAGCTCATCCTCAATCTCCTCATCACAAACAGGACAATTGAGAGTACATTCCACTCGTCTTTCCTACAATCGAGAACGAGTCGAGAGACATCCTCTACATAAGCGCCAAAGTAAATGACGTGCCTTGTGCGGAGCTTGAGCTTTCCAAATACCATTTCAATTGCCCATAACATGATATTTGTCGCTACCTATTAAGTAACGCATAGCTAACTTATACCCGGATTTCACAGAATAACACCCATTTCTTTCCTCCTCCCAAACCACTTTATCCTCACGGACTGAGCTAACAAGTGGTGTTTCCAGAATCTTCTCTGCTACATCCCTTGAAAACAAGTTTCGAACCTTAACTATATTCCACGCTTTATAGTTTTCGTGTAACAAATCTCTGACAGATAACTGATATACACCTGCTGGTTGATGCGAGGGCACCCATCTATAAGCACTCCCACACAACCAAGGATCATGCATAACACGAATATTATCCCCACTCCCAATCCGCCACCTACATCCAAGAGAAAGAATTTGTCTAGCTTGACACATACTACGCCATGCAAAGCTAGGGTTGTATCCCAATGGTGCCTCAAATAAAGAGGAACGAGGAAAATATCTGGCTTTAATTAACTTTGCTACTAATGAGTTCAGATTCTGGACGATATTCCAAACTTGTTTTGCAACCATAGCCTTATTAAAAGCTTCAAAATTACGAAAGCCTAAACCCTCATAAGCCTTCGGGCAAGCAAGTCTCACCCAAGCTAACCAATGAATACCTTTAGTATTATTATTATTAGTACTACCGCTCCTCCACCAAAAAGCATTTATCATTTTTTCAATATCATCAATAAATGAAGCAGGAAGAATAAACATACTCATTACATAGGAGGGTATTGCCTGCAGAACCGACTTTACCATGATTTCCTTGCCTGCCTTAGACAGCGCACGCCCTCTCTAGGAATTAATTCTTTTCCAAATACGATCCTTGATATAGGAAAATATTGCTTTTTTACTTCTGCCAATCATGGACGGTAATCCAAGATATATACCCGTACCCAATACAAGTTTGACACCAAGGATACGAGAGAGATCCTCTTTAGCTGCCTGAGACATATTCCAACTAATAAAAACTTCTGTTTTAACTAGGTTAACTTCCTGACCTGATGTTGTTTCATAAGTATGTAAAATCCTCATGAGTTCATTCACCTCAGCTACATTAGCCCTACAGAATAAGAAACAATCATCTGCAAACAAAAGATGAGAGACCTCTGGAGCACCACGACAAATCCTCACTCCATGAAGGTCACCCCTACCAACAGCCTGGTGAATGAGAGCAGTTAAACATTTTATTACCAAAATAAATAAATAAGGAGATAATGGATCACCCTGTCGCAATCCTCGACCTAGCGAAATAGGGCCAACTCGGTCAGAATTCATCAACACCGAGTAATTGACTGAACTAACACACATCATAACTCATTGAACCCAGACATCAGTGAACCCCATCCTAGTCATAACTCCGTGGAGGAAACCCCAATCCACCTTATCATAGGCCTTACTAATATCAATCTTTAGTGCCAACTCACCTCTTCTACCCTTTGTCTTCCGCTTCAAAGCATGGATAACTTATGTGGCAATAAGAGCATTATCAAGGATCGATCTACCTTCCACAAAAGCTGACTGCTCTTGAGAAACACATTTATCTAGACAACACTTCAGCCTGTTGGCTAACACTTTAGAGATCATTTTATACAAGACATTACAAAGCGAAATAGGGCGCAAATCCTTCATTGATGTAGGATTGTCACATTTCGGAATAAGACAAATATTTGTGTCATTGAGACTGGTAGGGAAATATCCCCTCTCTAGCCAAGTAGAGGCGGCATTAAATATATCATCACTACACTGCTCCCAAAATCTCTGATAGAAAGCTGGATCAAACCCATCTGGTCCAGGAGATTTGTCTGGATGCATCTGAAACAACGCTTGCTGAATTTCAACTTTAGTAATAGGCGCCGTCAGAACGAGATTATCATCGTCGGTCACTCTCGGCTGAATAAGATTAAGTACGGGGTCATGATCTCCATCTCTTGGATTGAAGAGAGTATCAAAGTAACTCTTGGCCACCTCACAAAGTTCCTCCTGAGTATGTGCCTCTGTACCATTATCAGTAATCAACTTTGTGACCTTTTTCTTTTTGCTACGCACAGTTGCTGACATATGGAAAAATCTAGTGTTCGTATCCCCCTCTTGGAGCCAATGCATTTTAGCCCTTTGTTTCCAGTACCCCTCCTCTTGTATCAGCAAAGTGACATGCCTCTCTGATAACTCTTGATATTGTATACTGCCCTCTTCATCTTGGTTACATCGTAGCTCATTCATCCGCCTAACACATTCATCAATCTCCTCTTTAAACTTTATCCTTTTCTTTTTTCCCCAATAGAAATTTATTAAACTTGTTAATATGTGCAAATTTACATATGATAGAAAAACTCATTTGATATTTAAGTTTATCCCCTTATAATTAATTTAGTCTACAACATATTCTCTGTACAACTAATATAAGTAAAATTTCACAAAGTTAGAAACTTTTTAAAAATATTTACAAAAACATAGAGTTATTTAAAAATGTATTATAAAATCATAGTTTACTTATTATTGTGGATGGGGAACTCATGTGGAAAGAAGTGTGTGAGAGAAAAAAATCAAGCGTTACATATTATGATATAACCATAAAAAAATAAACATTTTAATCTAAACGTAACTTTATCTTACAAGGTATTTCATAAGTCGTAGCTCAACTGGCAAAAATGTCTGGACGTCGTGATCCGGGTTCGAATCCAGAATCTCACAATTATTAATTTTAGTAGATTACCACGTCATCTAAGACAAAAAAAACAACTTTGATCTTGCAAGGTACTCCCTCCATCCCATATTATAAAGGAAAAAAAAAACACACTTATTAAGAAAACCAAAACTTGAGAATTTGAAATATAATTTTGTGGGTTTTTCTTGAAATAAGTTGCATGAGAAGATATAAAAACAAATTTGATTGGTTGTTGTTTATTGAGAAAATGAGAGAGAAAAAAAATTAAATGCAATTTGCATTTAATTTTGTAAGAATAATTAAAAAACATTCTTGAAAGTTGTTTTTTCCCTTATAATTTGGGACAAAAAAAGGATCATTTTTCCTTTATAATATGGGATGGAGGGAGTATATCACAGTAAATTTGTCATTAAAGACTATTAAGAAGTCTATTTTAACTCACTTTTGTAATAGACAAAATTATTCCAATAAAATAAAATTAAAGTTGACATTTTAAAGTTAAAACGTAAAACTTTTATCAACAAAACTAAATTGCAACAATATTGTGAAATAATAATCAAATTTCTGTCGGAAGAGATGTGCTACATCTGATATCTAACACAAATCAAACAAAATTTTCCTCCAATGAAAAGAATCTATGAAAAATATAAAATTTTCATCAAAATACTTGTGTTTTTAAATTTATTATACTTTGCATCCAATAAACTTTTATTAAAATAAATTTTATAAAGTCATTTCATTTTGCATCAAAATCCTAACTCATTCAAAATCAAAATTTACTAGTGTAGGCCTTAGTAGTAGGTAAATAATATAGCATAAATTCTCTCCATCTAAACCTCAAACTAATATTCCATCCGTCCCATTTTCATTGCCACATTTGACTATATTGTATTATTCACACATATTATTTTGACCATATTTTTCTACTAATAAATAAAAATAAATATTAGCATATAAGATGTTGTTGGATACGTCTCGATGGGTATTTTTAAAATATCAAATTTTTATAATTTTTACTATAATACAATTAAAAATATTAATCGTCAAAATTATGCATCGGCATGCGTGAAACAGTCAACTGTGTCAATCAATTTGGGACGGAAGGAGTAGGACATTTTTTATCTGCCTATCCTAATATTCTAAAGTAACAATTCACTTTAGAGTAGCTATTTTTTTATCTACCTATCCTAATATTCTAAAGTAAAAATTAATTTTAGTTTTTATATTCATTAGTAATGTAAAATGATTTATAATTCAGTACAAATTTTTTTTTTCAAAATAACTTACATTTACATTTTAGAACGGAGAGAGTATTAATTATTCAATCAAACTTTACTAAGCAGATCTGAGATAATAATTACAGTCTTAAAAAGTTCACTATTACAGCGTCCCACCTTAACCTCAGCTGTAATACAACACAATTACACTGTTTCATTAACAACAACCTCAATTTCAACTTTGTCAACAAATAAAGACAAAAACTGCTTCAAAAAAGCAAAACATTCAGAATAATAATACCAAAAAAAAAAAAGACCCATCTTCATAAGTCATAACCCTTTCATTTCATTTCATTCAATTTCCATTTTCTAACTCAATTTCATTTTCACCATGAAAATGAAAACACCTTAAAACGACGCATACCCATTAAATACAACGCAAAACCCATTTCAAAAGTTCAAAACTTTAAACCTTTTGATATCAAAATGCAAGACCCAACTTACGCCGCCGTCGAAACCGATTACAAACCACCACCACCACCGCCGTCATCTTACAAACGTAACAACAAAACAAAACGACCCGTTTTCAAGGTCTTACCAGGTCAGATCGCGTTTCGTTTGGTCTGTCACTCATCAACAGTTGGTGGTTTGATCGGAAGTTCAGGGTCAATTGTTTCTCAGCTCCGGCGAGAAACCGGTTGCAAAATTCACTGTGAAGATGCGGTGGCTGGGACTGAAGATAGGGTTATTTTGGTAATTGGGTCAATATTGCCTAAAAAGGGGATTCCAGTTGGTAGTGGTGAAATTGAGGTTTCAAGTGCACAAGAAGCTGTTGTTAGGGTTTTTGAAAGGGTTTGGGAACTTGAAAATGAGAAAGTGGTTAATAGTAATAGAGGGGTGAATGTTGAAGTTTTTGGGAAATTGTTGGCTCATAGTTCTCAGATTGGTGCTGTTGTTGGGAAAGGAGGGAAGAATATAAGCAATCTTAGGAATAATACTGGTTCTAATATTAGGGTTTGTTCTGCTCCACATTGTGCTGCTAAAGATGAGGAGTTAATTCTTGTGAGTATTATTACTACCATACTAATTATAATTACTATTTAATTTGTATTTGTATGTAAAACACTTGCATCTAATCAAACCAGACAATAGATATTTATAGATATTTTAGAAAATAACATTAGACGGAAATTTGGTTTGGAGGGGATAAACTGTGGCCTACTGGTTCCCCGACGGAGATTAGTCATGGCTAATGCGGTGGAAACTTCGTAGTAACCCAAAATTAATCTTAGACGAAAATTCAGTTGGGAGGGGAGAATCCACCTTGTGTGACATACATGTTTCATCGCTAACAGTGATGGAAACTTCGTACCTATATCATGGTAATCCAAAATTAATCTTAGACGGGTATGTATAAAAAAGTTTATATGGGCGGGCATATAAGTTAATTAATCACTAATTAGTTGTCAGAAAATAGTTAATAACTAATTATTGTTATTATTACGATTGTTGTTGTTATTATGTTATTGGTTGTGTAAAAAATATGTTATTGGATTTGACTCTAAGTTGACCTCTTTGAATTAAGGCAACTCAATCATTAATTAATATTTTAATCTAGAGATAATGTGCAGACACGCTTGTAAAATAGTTTTACACTTACGTTGATAGACCACTATTTTTCCATGTCATACCACCAATTTCAAAATGCATTTATAAAAGTGTGTTAAGGTGGAAAAATAGTGGATTTTCATTGGATATTACTAATGTAAAACTGTTTTACGGTGACAATGCATACCATTAAATGATCGGTAGTAAAAAACACATTAATTGCAATTATTTCCTTTTGGTTAAGATTAAAAATTAAAACTCGCACATTTATTGATTTTTTTGTTCAAACTAAGTTGATAGACCACTATCGGTCCGTGCAATCATGCTATTGTTTTCTTCCTATAATTTGGCATGAAAAGCATATTACAATGTGCATGTTGGGTAAGATAATTGGAACTTCAATTTTGAGATTATAGGTCAGTGTGCCTTATGATAAATTACAAATGTCTAACTAGAGGAAACAGGAAAGTTATCGAAAATAACACCATTCACTTGTCATTGAACTGACTATTTGAATTTCTTTGTTCTTTATCCGGGAACTCGTTTGATTGGCAGATAAATGGTGAAAGTTTGGCTGTAAAGAAAGCACTGATTTATGTATCGTATTGTCTTCAAGATTGTCCACCTATGGCCAAAGTATCTTTGAACGCACCAACTATTAACTCTTCTGATAGGTCAACCTCTAACACACACGAGGATCTTTTTCCTAACCTTAATTCATGGTTACCTCCTTCCATGGAAGGTTTATCTATAAGCGATGCTTCAAAACAGACAACAAACTCTAATGGGAACTCTAGCCTTCCCTCGAAAGGTACTGGTGACGAAGTTGTTTTCAGACTCCTTTGTGCTAACAATGTAGCTGGAAGTGTGATTGGCAAAAAAGGGTCTATTGTCAGAACTTTCGAAATCCAAACAGGTGCTTCTATTATCTTTGCACCTCCTATAAGTCATTTTGAAGAGCGCATCGTCACCATTTCTGCTTTTGAGGTTAGTCACGAATTTCAATAGATCTGAATGAGAACACATTTTGAATTGCCATTAGTTGATGTAGAATTGCCTTTTTTTTTTCATCCAGAACCTTGAATCTAGTAATTCTCCTGCACAAGATGCTGTTATTCTTGTCTTTGCTAGAATTGTTGAAGATCACATTCGAAATGGATTTCACCCAGCCTCTACTGCGGAATCACCTGTAACTGCAAGGCTTTTAATTGCACCAAGCACAGTAAATTTATTGACTGGTAGTGAAGGTGAGGTTATTTCTGAATTGAGAGAAGTGAGTGGGGCTGATATTCAACTACTGCTAGGAGAGCCAATTCCAGATGTTACTTCAGAAAATGATGTGGTTGTCCAGGTACAATTGTATAATTCAAGACAACTATGTTTTATAAAAGGTTCTTAAGGGTCCGTTAACTTCTGTAATTGTTTAGATCCTGATTTTATTATCATATGCTGATATCCTTCTTGATAAAAGGATAAATTTTGCTTGTTGCTTAAGTTCCAATTTAAAGTTCTTTAATGCGGAAAACAGTTAATTATATTTGGCTTGTAGAAATCCTATCCAACTTACACAAATATATTTCAGGTCCTGTTTGGATAAATGGCTTATCTAGCGCTTATGTATGACCTGTTTCCATATTGTCCATAACAAAGCTAAAATAAAGTCAAACTCTCTCAAACAGTTTCACTAGTGATTATGTGTCAGTAGATAAGCTCAAATAAGTTAATCGAAACAAACCCTCAATAAAGTACTTCAAGTAGAAAAATGGTTATTGTATCCAGCAAAAAGGTCCCCATCTGATGATAGTTTCAGGAGCCTTCTGTCTAATTTGCGCATGCTCATTTGACGTGTCTTTTCAATCCTTATTATATATGCATATTATTGGTGTAGAGTAATGCTTTTGTTGCCAGCATAGTTAAGACCATAAATTATAACAAATATCTTATTTTATTGCACTGTGTTGACTACTGAGGCGAGGCATTCATGTGCTCAGAATAGACGGGGGCTTGTTTGGATAAACAATTTAATTAAGCACTTATAGCATACGGGCATGTCATATAAGTGCTTATGTATACTCTATTTATGTAACAAAAGATAATGAAATCAAACTGTTTTCATATAAGTTGAAAACAACTTATGGACATGTCCTAAGCTGTTTTCATAACCTCTACCAAACAATCTTAGAAGGGTTAATACCAGAGGCTGAGTTTCTTGTTGTGGCTACAACAATCTTTTATTACTTTCTGCTAGTCATGTTTATACTTAGAGAGATATTTATGCAGATCATCGGTGGATACAAATGTGTAGAAAATGCGCTACGTAAAATCACTAGTAGAATTAGGGATAATCCTTTCCCAAATGAGGTGCTTGCTGAAGCAAGAAAGAAATCAAGTTTTCAAGTAAATAAGGATACTGTTAGGAGTAAGTTTGTTACCCGCAAGAAATCTTATGTTCCTTTTGGGAGGTCTCCAACCCAGGTATTGTTCCCCTCCTTTGTGTTTACCGTCTTCCAATTTCTATTACATCCTATTTTTCCTAGGGTTCTTAGTACAAGATTGTTTAGGAGGTTGTATATTTGCAGAGTGCAGGGATGTATCAAGCTAAAACGATCACAGAAACTGGGGAATTACATACAAATTTCATCGAGAATTCAGAACCTAGCAGGTCAGTATAATCCAACTGAGAATACACGTCTTTGCTGTGATTCTTTCTCCCTTTCCATTTCTGTAAAATCTTAGATTCCTATAATTATTTGATCTAGAAGCCAATGGCATGATAATATAGTAACTACGAGTCAATAAAATAACATTGCTGAATAGACAAATAACTCGATCTTTGAAGACAATTTCCTGCTTCTGATCTTTTTTCAACCTTTCTGCTTTGATAAAATCTTTTGGCAGAGCAAACATTGTTGCCACTGTCACAAACACTACTGTGGAGATTATAGTTTCTGAGCATGTCTTTAGTTCTGTTTATGGTGAAGATGGCGGCAATGTAGATCGAATCAGACAGGTGTGTTATTATCCCCTTTAGAAAGATATCACAAATTCTTAATATATGCTATGACTCGTGATTGGACTGTGTTACGCTTTATTCTGATTATTTAGTGTGATTTGAATCATATGATCAATCTGGTTTTTTGAGTGCCAGTGATTTTAATACGGTCTACTGTTATGTTTGCGGGAGCAGATTTCAGGTGCAAATGTCGTCGTGTATGATCCTAGCGCTGGTACAAGTGGAGGGAAGGTTGTGATATCCGGAACACCTGATCAAACATTCGCAGCTCAGAGTTTACTTCAAGCTTTCATTCAAACTGGACAAGGAAGCTGATGACCTGGCAAGCAACATTTCATTTCATTTTTCAATTCTTCCTTCAAAGACAGGAGGAGGTGCCATTAGTGCTTGGTGTACATATCACAATTCACACATCTTATCTAGTCACCTTCACATTGTGAATAATAATATTAACATAGACTCAATCTTTCACTTCAAAATGATGGTTACCTCCTATAGACTAACAGACACATTTTGTTTAATTTCGGTTTATATCTTAAAAGGGCCGAGTAGGCTGAGATAGCTGACATTGTCCCAATCATTAGTACTATCATTTGAGTGCTATTTTGTGCCGTCTGAAAATACACTTTAGAACAATTTGTGTTGATTAAAAGTGTACTGAAATTATGAGGTTTTTAGTAGTGAGGGCAGTTAAAGGTAGTGTGCCCTATCATTTTGCTCCGACCGATAGAAGTTCTTCCATTTCCTTTGGCTTTTTTAGGTATTGATTTGATGTTCATATATTCATTTTTACCATTGGTTTTTGCTTTGCCTATGAATAATAATAAACAAAAGGTAAGGATGGCTCCTAGTCCTAGAGAAAGGAAGAAAATAAAAGGATAAAGCATGAAATTAAATCTATTTTGCAGAAAGAGGATATGAATAAGTAGGTTTATTCTTTTCTTGCCTCAAGAGAAATCAGGCAAACATTTGATATATTTAAGATTTTGATCATTTTCAAACCCACAAATTTGGTCATTGGTTTTCACCTATGCATTTGTAGTATATTTTAAAAATGAGGAAATAGAATATGCATTGACAGTGTAAAATCAATAACAGTTGTGTATTTTGCCAAATCACTATACTGTATCCACTTTAATGGTATAACATGGAGGAATAGAGGATTTCTTTTGGATGTCAGTGTAAAATTAATTTACACTAACAAAGCATATACATTAAACTCTTTAAAAAAAGGAAAATATTAGTGGATTTTTTTTAATTCGCAACGTGGGAAGTCTTTGAACTCTATCATTTTCACATGTTGTATCTTAACTCTTTCAACTCAACCAACAAATTATCTTTTTTTTTTTACTAAAGTGACAATTAAGTTGATGACAAAGTGAGAATCCACAAAGTCATGAATGATGCAAATTAGAAGGATTAAAATTGAGTAGTGAGGTACGAGTCTTTACACTTTTACATTGTCAACCATAATCACTTGATCATTAACAATGTTTGACTTTCATCCTAATTATTTATTAATTATAAAGTCACACATATAAATGATTGATTGTGATTTATTGACAGTGTAAATTTTTTCACACCATCGCCGTATGAAAATTAAACTTAAAAAGTCCTAGTGTCAAAAGTAGCCCGCTCTTTCTTAGGTTTCAGTTCTTTGAAACATTACCATTGATGAAGAACATTAAACAAATGGTATTGTAGCATGAAAATATGAATTTATACACTTCCCTCATTGCACAATGCGCACAAAAAAAATCCATAACTACCCTCAAAGCAGTTCACACCCACATCCTCAAATCCGGTTCTTTGTTCTCATTCTTTGGTCATAAGCTCATTGATGGTTACATCAAATGTGGCATCATAGCTGAAGCACGCAAGCTGTTCGATGAATTGCCCAACAGACACATAGTTACTTGGAATTCAATGATCTCTTCTCATGTCAGCCGTGGAAAGACCAAAGAAGCAATTGAGCTCTATAATAGCATGCTCTTTGAGGGTGTTTTACCTGATGCTTACACATTCTCTGCGATCTTTAAGGCTTTTTCGGAGTTGGGTGTTTTGCGTCATGGACAGAAGGCTCATGGGTTGGCTGTGGTTTTGGGTTTTGAGGTCTCCGATGGGTTTGTTGCAACGGCCATTGTTGACATGTACTCGAAATTTGATAGAATGAGGGATGCCCGTTTGGTGTTTGACCGTGTTTTGGATAGAGATGTTGTCTTGTTTACTGCATTGATTGTTGGGTATAATCAGCACGGACTTGATAGTGAAGCTTTAGAGGTTTTTGAGGAGATGGTTGATAAGGGAATTAAGCCTAATGAATATACTTTAGCAAGCGTCTTGGTTAGTTGTGGTAATCTCGGAGATTTAGTTAACGGTAAATCGATTCATGGTCTTGTTGTTAAGTCTGGTTTGGAATCTGTTGTTGCTTCACAGACCTCACTTCTTACTATGTATTCAAAATGCAGTAAGGTTGAGGATTCCATAAAGGTGTTTAATCAACTTGCTTATGCAAGCCATGTGACTTGGACATCTTTTATTGTTGGTCTTGTGCAAAATGGGAGAGAGGAAGTTGCTGTGTCGGTGTTTAGGGAAATGATTCGTTGTTCAATAATTCCGAACCATTTCACATTATCTAGTATTCTTCATGCTTGTTCAAGCCTTGCAATGCTTGAAGTAGGGGAACAAATTCATGCTGTAACGATGAAACTAGGAGTTGATGGAAATAAGTATGCCGATGCTGCACTGATTCATTTGTATGGAAAATGCGGAAATGTAGGAAAGGCAAGGTCGGTTTTTGATTCGTTGAACGAGTTAGATGTAGTGTCCATCAATTCAATGATCTATGCTTATGCGCAAAATGGTTTTGGGCATGAGGCACTTCAGCTATTTGAAAGAATGAAAAATTTGGGACTGGCACCAAATGCTGTGACATTTATTAGCATTCTCTTGGCATGTAACAATGCAGGGTTAGTTGAGGAAGGGTGTCAAATATTTGCTTTTATTAGGGATAACCACAATGTTGAGTTGACAAGAGACCATTTCACTTGTATGATTGATTTATTAGGACGAGCGAGGAGATTCGAAGAGGCTGCAATGTTGATAGAGGAGGTGAAAAATCCAGATGCAATACTATGGAGGACGCTGCTGAATGCATGTAAGATTCACGGAGAGGTAGAGATGGCAGAGAAATTTATGAGGAAAATGCTTGATCATGCTCCCGAGGATGGAGGAACTCATATTCTCTTGACAAACATTTATGCTTCGGCTGGAAAATGGGACAGTGTGATCGAGATGAAAAGTGCAATAAGAGATTTGAGATTGAAGAAAAGTCCTGCAATGAGTTGGGTTGATATCGATCGAGAGGTTCATACTTTTATGGCAGGAGATTTATCTCACCCAAAAGCTCATGAGATCTTGAAAACGTTGCATGACTTAGTAGAGAAGGTTAAAACTTTGGGTTATAATCCTGATACCAAATTTGTGTTGCAGGATTTGGAGGAAGAGAAAAAGATTAGTTCTTTATATTATCACAGTGAAAAGTTAGCAATAGCATTTGCTTTATGGAAGACTTGTGGTAGAAATACTACTATCAGAATTTTCAAGAATCTTAGAGTTTGTGGGGACTGCCACAGTTGGATAAAATTTGTTTCTTTACTTACTGGGAGAGATATAGTTGCTAGAGATGCAAAGAGATTCCATCATTTTAAAGGAGGGATATGTTCTTGTAAAGATTATTGGTGAATCACAAATTCACAATTGTTTTTTCTTTGACAGATGTGAATCACAAATTCACAATTGGTTTTTCTTTGACAGATGTGAATCACAATTGCTGTATATCAGGCTTTGAAGATAAGATAAATGTGCATTTCAAGAACTTTTTTAACTCCCAGACTCCACTCTTTTTAAAACTCTACCAAAAGAGATTGGTCCAAGTAATTATTGGCAAATATTTATGGGTATGAGTACTATACTTGTTACATTTTTATATTATAATTTTAAGCTTTTTTTGTATATTATTTAAATCAAGTTAAATGCTTTGTTTTTAAGTACTCTTTGTTTTGTTATTTTTTCAAAATTAACTTTGATTACATCTTGTTTTACTTTTTTTTTTGGGTAAACCAAAGGTATCCTCAGCGCGCAATTGCAGAGACATTTTGTTTTACTTTGTTAAACAAAATAGTAAACAGACAAGACAAATCTACTATGATTCACTTCAGTGTTATTAAACTTGTAATCATTGAACTAGTAGGTTAAAAATTGAGACAATCTATTTCAGTTAAAAATTAAACCAATCATCCATGTATATTTACTATGATTTAGCTGTTATTATAGTTGAAAATGGAACCAACCCATGTTAATATAGTTTGGATTTTGAACAACTCAATTGCACCTATCTTAATTTTCAATTTTCAACTCAACAAACAGACTCACAGAAAACAAATAATAAATAACTGTGTGGATGCAATTGAAAAACCAGCTGTTACATACAAAACTGTAAAGTAGTTATTTACAGTGCCTCTCTGGGTTTCTAAAACTGAAGTAAGGTGTATACAAAACAAGAGTGAGTCTTGGTCCTTGTTTGGTTTTACTTCTACACACACTCAACTCTCGTTTACAGGCCAATCGACGGTGATTTAATAGAAGTTACGAACTGTAGCTTTGATCCTGACGTACATTGATCCACCAAAGAAGCACCTAGAATCAGTATTGGATGGTGTGATGGCGTAACCAGAGGTCATACATAACCATATGGAAAGCATCATATCTCACTGGAGGCGAATTCCATTGAAAGTGTTTCTGAATCTGATACAATATGACAACTTTCTTGTCAGTTCCACCATATCAACAAATAGTTCAATCAATTCAACCACTATGGATTAACAATATATATTTCCGATGCAGTCATCCAATTAAGTTCTACTACCAATGACTTTTCAAACAATATAACAAATGATAAAAATTCCAGAGTAAAATTTACGCATATTATATAGCAATGATATATTTCCTGAACTATAAGCAAAGGGTGAAAAATAAACTATTCCACACATAGAGCAATGAGAAGATTACCTTTACTAAATTATTATGAAGTGTGACAAACTCATCCTGCGATATTTTTTTGAGGATTTGTTTAAGCTGATATACATCACTCTCCTTGAGTACAACAGCAAATTTTCTCCAGTCAAGAATATCATTAAAAGGAAGGTCATAATAATTTGATAATATCACTGCAAAACAACATTAACAACTTGAGGTCAGTTACTCGGTTGTCTAAAGGCTCAATCATCCCAATCTCATCCTCAAAGCCAGAACATCAGAGTCAAAATTGTAACACTTAACGATAATTTATTCAAACCAAGTTATAGTTCAAATGTAACCCGTGTAACAACTGGGGCAGAAGTATACACGCAATTCAGATAAGTGAGGTTTTCACTGAATTTGAGATTTATTATCAATTTATACCCAATAATTAAGTACATTGACCTTAGCTAAGGTGATTGGATGGGTGGAAGGTCGTAAATTTGATTCCAAGGCACACTTTGCATTCCATACAAAATTAGTTGCAACTATTATTCATTCCTATCAAGAAATCTGCTTTCTAAAATTGAACTATAAAGCAGAAACCTACACCTTGATTATTAAAACTCCATATTTCACATGCTTATTACAGAGTTGAACATTCCTATGTTAGACCATGTGAAGATCATAATAAGAATCAGAAGAAGGATTTGGGGTTGGGACGATCTTGACTACGTGGCAAGGAGGGTGGGTGTGAAGAAGGATTTGAAGTTGGGACAGTCTTAGTGATAAGCAAGAAGGGAATGGGAACTCCAAGAAGGCACATATTCAATTTGTTTTGGAGTGATAGTGCAGCGAGTGGTCCTATTGGATGAAAAGGAGTTGCACTTGGACAAGGGGAACCGCTATCAAAATTTGACATGCTCCTGTTTTGGGCAGAGGGGGTCAACGGGGTTGAGTGTTATTTTGAGCCCAAAGGAGTTTTGAAAAAGGAAAGATTGCATGCCATAATGGTTACCACAAAGGATTGGACATTCGTCTCAGTTCCAATGGTGAGAATTCTATTACATGCGGTGTGTAAAAAAAACAAACCAAATTGTAAACCAAACTAGACTACACGACAATAAACTGTATTATCTAAACCAGTTCAAGAACTTGAACCTGTTTTACAAACAAGTTCAATATCCATAATTGAATTTCTGGTACAATTGATAAACCGGTTATAACTCAACCAAAACTATCTACTGAAATCCAATAACAAATACATAAGGAATTTAGGAGTCATGAACGATGAACACTAAAATCCCAAATTATATCTCTAAGAATCCAAGCCATTCATGTAATGAATATGAGACTGAGTTTTTCAAAAATATTGATATACTCTGCCAGAAACAGTGGGGAGAGGCTTGAAACCGATGATTCGAGATGCTATGTGTGCTGCGATGTGAAATATATTTTGGTTCTTTCACTTGAAATTTGATGAAGTTTTATCCCACTAGATGCTTGACTGTGTTTGTTGTGCAAACTCGAATTGTCATTGCAACTGAAGCAATTCATAGTCAACCTTTCTATCCTTAATTTTATGCATGCTTAGAAAATTGATGTGTTTCCTTTTTATCCTGAAACATTCTTTGTTTCACCCTCAAGTGTTTGCTAACGAAAGAATTTTGATCAACGGAGAAAGAAATTATTGGTTTGATATTAGCGCTTAACTTCTTTTATATTTATAGCTCTTGCTCATTTATCTATTTTAACTGCTTACATATTAAGGTTCAAAACTGGTTCTGAACCAAACAGGTTCTAATCTGTTTAGAAACTGTTTGTGAACTGATTTACAAAAGGTTAATCAGCAAGGACAAGGATAGGGATTGCAAATGCATGTTTTGTAACGAATATATGAGAAATGCAAGGTAAATTTACCAATCTTCTATCATCCATGAAATATGATAAAAACCATTGGGTAATACGTATCTAGCTCGTATATGCATCCATAAAATTAAGGTTTAAAAATATCAGAAAGGATGACTCACCAGGTATGCATCCATAATGGATAGAATCTGCTATGCGAGCACTATTAACCTGTGATCCACCAGGGCATATACAAAACTTACTCCTGTAAAATCTCTTCTGGTACACTAGATGCCCGGTAGCCCTACTAATTCGGTTATTTGAAATGTCAAGTTCTGTGTCATTTTCCCATACACGTGCAAGAATAACTCTAATTTTAGAGTTACGATGACCAGCCCAAAATCCAAGAGTAGTCCTACAAAGCACAAATTTATCAAATTTTCGCAATGGCATGTAGAACTATTGTTTATTGATCTTCCAGAACAAATTATACATCAATGTACCGGCAATATTTGTTTATCTTATGAAATAAAATATCCCCACCTAGTGGCAAAAGGATTTGTTTTTTGTTGTTGTATGAAATAAATTATCTCTGCATCCAAACTAGTTCTTTTGTTTGAAATACTGAACTATCTATTACCTTTTCATACTATTTTATATAAAATGGATTATTTGTATTAAAACACTGGTTCTTGGATAGCACACCAGCACTGAAATTCAGATGAGCATTTCATTCCGAATTGCAAAATGAATTAGAGATCATAAATCACAAAAAACACAACATTTTTCATGTATTTAGCTCTTTGAAAGTAGTTATTATTACTTCCATGGGAGATACTGAGATCCACAATTTCGGTACTGTTAACTCATGTCAAAAAGTCGAAACTTAAAAAAACAGGACCTTAACAATCTAAAGAGGGAAACAAGTTTGATCCACAAAACCTAATTTCCATTACTTTTTGTATAATAATCTGACTAAGTGGAAGAGGCAAAAAACATAAATCTTAAAAAGCTTCACCTGTTCTCTACATCATTTCCTCCGGCTGGAAGAGCAAATGGCTGTAGCACTTGAGGGAGAGCAACATCTTTGTGTGGAATGAATCCAACATCATAGCTAGGGGAGCACACTGCTCGAATGGAATTCTTCACAAGTAATGGAAGTCCTTCTGTTGCCCTTACACCAACATCATGACAAGTAACAAAGAAGTGATCGGCACCCAAGGTTCTGTTCCAATAAGGATACTTGGATATCAAGCTCTCCACGTAATTTTGTACAATTATGGTCATATTCTCATAAGATGTTCCCTGTGTAATATCCAACCATGAGATTGACTACATTCCACATAGAAGTAAGCACTTAAGCATCTAAGCTAAACATTCTAAATCTTTCTTACTACTCATCATTTCCTTTTTAGCTGTAAATTTATAGCATCATGGTAACAAATCACGAACAAGAAAAACAATTATTTCGATCTCATAAGCAGGGTTTCAAGACGATAAAACTTAGGTACATTACTATAGATACCTATGGCTTTTCACTAAACAGATGCAAAAATACTCAGAAAACAGTTAATGCAATTCACACCTTAGAATTGGTAGAAAGCAATTAGTGATATTTTTGGTATAGTTTTGGTGGGGAACTCAACATAGAGAACATAAGTCTCTAGATGTAAGTTTTGTACTTTTAACAGTAGCCTAAGACGAGACCACAATCTAGGCCAAGACATCAAGATTTTTGCTGATATTCTCATAAGATGTGCCCTGCATAATATCCAAACATGAGACTGACTGCATTCCACCTAGAAGCAAGCACTTACACATCCAGGCTAAACATTCTAATTCTTTCTTATTACTTATCGTTTCCTTTTTAGCTATGTACTTATGTATGTATCAACACAACCATGGTAACAAATCATGAACAATTAATCAATTATTTCCATCTCAAGAGCAGGGCTTTAAAGGGATAAAGCTTAGGTACAGTACTATAGACACTGATACTATAGATACCATTACTACAACTCTTTACTAAACAAGTGCATAAATACTCAGAAAACAATTAACATAATTCACCCCTTAGAATTAGTGGAAAGCAATTGGTGATAATTTTGATACATTTTTAGTAGGTAACGAGATTTTAAAAAAAGATCCAAAATCTCAATTTGGGCCGTAACAGAACAATTTTTTATATCACCGAAATCATAATACAAACACGAATGAGGCTGCATTTGACCACAATTCTCCGTAATATCAAGGATCACAACACAACCACAACTGTTACCACTATTTAATACCCTAGTAGGGAATATGGCATAAGGATCTAGATGTAAACTTCACCAAGATTTTTATGTCTCTACAATCCTAACCTATGAAGCACGGACACTCCTAAGATTGCGTGTGAGACACAGACACTTATGATTACACTAAATTATGTCATTTTCTCAAATTATAAGTGTCCATGCTTCATAGATCCTAACACTACTGTGATTCTCTGCGTATCAAGAATTGCAACAAAACCACTAAAAAGCAAGCAATAAAACACAACATTACAAAATTGAAAACAATATACAAAATGTGGGAATTATATACCTTTCCACGCATCTTATGACATGAAATAGGAATGAAAAACAAATGAGCCTGATCAGGATCAAGAGTCCGGAACCTACTCTCCCTAATATTCTGAAAGAAATAACCTTCACTAGCATACTTTCCAGTAAGCTTTCTTGGAGTCTGATAAAAAGTTTTAGAATCCCCATCTGGGTATATATAAACCTTGAAATTCTTCTCCATCTCCGCAAAATTCAACTTGAACACACGTGGCGAGTGATAAACATCACCAAATTCATCACCACCATCATCAACAACATCATCTTGTTCTATTCTTCCTGCATCAAACAGCTTCGCAGGTGAATCTGTCACCTTAAAAACAAAAACAAAAACAAAAAACATCAAAAGGGTTGTTACAAAATTGTAAATTTAGAAATGGGATGGGTTTAAAATTTGATTTTGATGTTTACCTGAGTTGAAGGGGTGGAGTATTTGAAGGAAAGAAAGGTGAATGAAAGAAGAGTGAGAATTGCGAGGGTTAAGAGTAAGCCACGAAGAGAGAAGAGAGAGTTGAATGAGGGTTGTTGATTTTGCTTAACGGAAGACATGATTCATGAATCAGAAATCAAATGAAGAAGAAGAAGAAGAAGAAGAAGGGTTTGAATCTGTGATGTAAAACTTTGCTTGAGGATGGAAATTTCTTTAACTGTTCCATGATTTCACTTTGCTCTACTGCCAGCCTGCCTATTTTTCTCTTTTTTTTTCTTTCTTTTTTTCCATTACTAAAAAGACAAAAAAAAATTATAAATTCTTACACAGCTTGGTAAATACTAGTATTGGGCCAATTTTTTCTTGTTAAAAATAAAATTGGAAGATTTTTCATGTTAATTTTTTTTTGGAAGATTTATGATTTTAAACTTCAATCTTATATATATATATATAATATATGATGTCTTTATTATGTTTATAGAACATGCCAATTTTTCTTTTATTATTTTTATTTTAACTTAGGTCAAAAAAATATAAATAAGAATCTCTTGATAAATTGAAACAATACAAAGTTAAATTTATTAAAAGTAAAAATAATGAGTATGTAAACAAAATTCAAAGCATTCATAAGAATACAAATATCTATGTTTAAGTGATTGAAAAATTCATGTCTTGGGATATGTAATGTGACGATGCTAAAGTCAATGATTGCATTTTTATTGAAGTTAAGCTAATCTTTCAACTTGAAGCAAGTAACACCATACAAATAGGAAAAATCAAACTAAATAATGTTGCACTAAGAAGAAGACGAAGTGGTGGCAACTGAATTAAGAGAGGAGAAGAAAATAAGAGCAGTTATATTATTTTAGTTTGTGTGTGATGCTCTTTGTTATTCAATCCTTTATGTGTAAAAATAGGTTAAGTCGACTTACACTTATAAGATAAGATTAGCTAGCCTAATCAAAACATTTAACATTTGTAAAAAAAAACATTTAATATAATTTATATATGTAATAGTATAAATTTTTGGTAAGAAAGGATAAAATGACAAAGAAATTTACAAGAACGGCTAAAAATGAAAAGGAAAAACCACGCCAAAAGTTTCTATTCGCTTTATATATAATGTAGACAAGGCCGGCCCTCCGCTAGGGCAAGTAGGCCTTCGGATCCGGGCCTCTAAAAAATAAGAGTTGCAAATTTCTATTAATAGTGTAGTATAATAGGTTTAGTCCAAACTATCATGAAAAATAAAAGGGAGCTAAATTGAAAATTAAAATAAACATGAGACAAAATATGTAATTAAGTCTAAAAATAATTACTTTTAAAAATATTGTATCTGTTTGTTACAGATTTTTGTTAAAAAAAAATAAAACCTAGAAATAATAAAAAAATAACTTCAAATGAGAAACTATTAAGAGTAGCTCTCAAATAATAGATTTTTTAGAGAAGAGAGAAAACAAGTGTTAAAATGTAAAAATTATTTTATAATTAAAATAATTACTTTTACATATTGCATCTATACAAACTAAAAATTATTTTATTAACTTTTTTGGTTTACAAATGTTGTTAATGAAGATCGAACCTATGACCTTATACATGTTACTCAAACCCCTCACCACTAGACTAAACCTAGTGATTTTATTTTATTAATTTTTTTCATTACAATGAACAAACATAAAATAAATTCTATTTTTCTATAAAATCAGTATTGCTAAATAGACACCCCTTTTCATAATTGATCCCTCACCTAGATGCCACCCTTTTCTTAATCTGTATGAAATAAATTATAAATATGTCAATTATTGTATTGCATGAAAAAGTGGTTGAACATGTTTAGGAACGAGATTGGCCTCCAAAAGTGAAAGTAGAAAATGTACGAGGCAATACATACACAATCATGTACTCACTTTCTTGTTTTGTAGATTTTCTTACATGAATGGTGGCTTGTGAACCCTCAAAACCAGATTAAGGGTTTAGCTCTTGCTGGATTTGCACCAATGTTGTTGAGACTGAAGATGGCATCACAATAATCTCAAAATGGTTTTATTAATGTCTTTGGTTTTGTTAAGAGTCTCACATCGGTGGCAAGATGACATGAATATACGTTTATAAGTGAGCGCAATCATCACCTTACAAGCCGGTTTTGTAGGGTTGAGTTAGACCTAACTCTAGTGGGAAAAATTGGTTTTTGGAAAGTTTGATTTTAGTTAAAATTGAGTTGGAGTATGCAAAATGTTGTGTTTAGATAGATAAATTCAAGTAAAAGGGATTGAATAATAATTTGAGAGTAAAATCACATTTGTACATCCAAACTTCAAATTTCAGCTTCAAGCTAGAATTCATTCTTGAGCGAAAAGTGATCCTACTTACGAATATGCTTAGAGTCTATCAATTTTATCCAAAATACACACAATCTTCAATGCATTGAATAAACACCCTTGTGTGTGATTATGCTTGTTAGTGACACAATTAGTTTTCTGAAAATATCCAATGTATTTCAACAGGTGTGTCGCCGGTTCTCAGTTAGATTTTCACACAATTGGAAAAGTTACTCAGCTCATAGTTCAGGAAATGAATGTCAATATGCGGATAGAGTTACCGGTTTTGATGAATCAAATGCACTTTTCCCCCAAAAAACAGCTGATGAGACTTCACAAGAAGCTATTGAAGCTGAAGATAATGACAATATTTCGAGTATTAGGTTGTCTCAACTGCATGTTGGCGTGGTTTATAATGGTGAAAATGTAATCTCAGATGTTAACGACTTACATGCTTGTTCCCACAAAAAAACAGCCGATGTGACTTCGCATGAAGCTATGGAAGCCGAAGATAAAGACAATATTGCGAGTCTTAGGTTGTCTCAACCGCTGGTCGACGTGGATCATAATGTTGAAAATAGAGTCTCAGATGTTGACGACTTAAATGCTTCTTGCCACAAAAAGACAGCTGACATAATGTGTCATTGCCTACACGATACTTCTTTCATGAGCTTTCTTTGACGTCCCAGCTATTGCTACACGATCGACCTCTCTACTCTCAAATTTATTTTTCATCTCCAACAATTTTCAATCTTATGTGTTCACTGATTGTAATTTGTAAACAAAAGATGAGCCACCTTTATGTGCTTCAACAATTCTGTTATAATGGAAAAAGGTTATTGCATGCTATCATTTGTCCTCTTTTAGCTGGCAAATGTTCATCCCAGTTAAGATGATACTACTCACTCGACACACCGATTTATATTGGCAACTCCTATACACGGCCTCTGAACTTTCATAGGTCTTGCTCATATTTTTTGCAACATTTCATAGAATATAGCACAACTGTAGGTTCGATCCTGGCACGCACATTGAACATTGATCCACCACAAAAAACAGACAAGCACTTTGAATCAGTATTGGATGGTGTGATGGCAACATGGCGGCATAACCAGAGATCATACATAACCATATGGAAAACATCATATCTCTTTGGAGGCGAATTCGACTGAAAGTGTTTCTGAATCTGATACAACATGACATACCTTTCTTGTCAGTTCCACAATATCAACAAATTATTCAATTGCCAACCTACCATATTAACTTTTTTGTCATTGTCGCCCTCGCCCTCATCATCAATTGAATCCCCATCAAGATTCCTCACTATTGTTAATTAATCCCTCGTAGTGTTATTTGGACTAAGATGTAGGCTTTGTACTCTAATTTAAAGATAGCTTGGGAAGAAGGCTAACAAAAAATTATCTGCGATCTTTAAATTATACTTACAAGTTTATTTTGATGGAGACATTCTAGCTCTTATTTAGAAGCCTAATTGAAAGGTCAGTGTCCATATTAAAAAAGAAGCTAACAAATTTACTAATCATATTGCTTAAAAAGATCATAAGGCAATTAAAAGATATTTCTTAGTCTAGAAAATATAGCCTAAAAGATATGTCTAACACTATAGGATGTGAATGATTATAAGATAGGATGATCATAGTGTTAGACATATTTTTTATTTCATAGGATCATCCTATCTTATATTTTTTAGCCTGAGAAAATATAGGATCTTCCTCTCATTCTTTCCCGAGTCTCAATGGATATGCATACAATGACATTTCTCACAAGAGTTAAGAGTTACAATATTATTAGAATCATTCAAATCATTGGAGTCAATCTAGTCATTGTCCATATGTCTCAAGACATATATTTATAGAGAAAGTGGGGAGGGGATCTACCCTTTCAGGTAGGTTACAATAGTTCTATCAATTCTTTTATGAATAGTCATAAAGTATCAAACCACACTCTTTCATGAACAGTTGGATGGTTCCACCCATCATGGATTCATTCAATTATAGGCTACACTATTCAAGCACACTCATTGCGTAAAAAAATATATTCAAGCACACTTACTGTGTGATGTCTAACATTTATTGATCACAATATGAATACTCCAGGATCCATCAAGATATATATCATATTCAACCAATTAATATTTAATAAATAATAAATGAAAGACCAAAACATAGAAATAAAATTTCTTACATTCTCCGACTTGGGTGACATTGATTTATAAAATTAAAATAAAACAAAATTAACCAAAATTGAATTTTGAAAACTAAATTAAAAACAAAATAAACTCAAAATATGTTGAATACAAGTGACCACTTATATATCGACTTGATTATAATCACAAATAAACATGATCATTACCGATCAACAAGAATCATCAAGTTAAAGCCATAGCAAAAATAAACTATTAAAAGTTTATGTCAACCACATAACCAACAATTCTAGCTATCATGATTATCAAATAAGTGTTCTAGTGTAATACACATCATGAGGAGGGAGTTGGTGAGGGAGGAGTTGCGAATACAGTAGTGGGTCTGGAAGTTGCTGAAGGGGGGAAGAGGCAAAAAGAAAGGTTGACACGGGTGATGACAACATAGAGGAGGGGAACAACTCTGGTGTCTTGATCAAGGTTTATGTAGTTATTATGATTTTTTATTATTTTTCTTTGGCATTTTCAGTTTCTTATTTATATGTGTTATTAATTTCTATTTCTTTTAGGATGACATCCAAATGCTTGGTTTAATGGTAAAAAGACGGGTCTTGAATCTAAGAGGTCCCGAGTTCGAGCCCTGCTAGTCTCTTTGGAGAGAAGTAAATATAATTACCTTCGTAAGAGTTTTTTGAACCCAAAGGTCTTCTCTGTCTTGGACTGGGGCACCATTCCTTCCCCTCACCCTAAATTTTTGTATACCAAAAAAAAAATCTATTTTTTTTGTAGGTTGATGCGAACCACGGAGTCGGAGCCGAAGAGGGCGCAAAAAAGATATATAGTCAAATAGTTGTTAATTTTAGAGAAATATTATTTATACAATATTGGTATTTGCAGAGAGGAGAGGAACAACTCTGGTGGTGTGATGATCAAGGTTTATGTAGTTATTATGATTTTTTTAATTATTTTTTTTTTGGTATTTTCCGTTTCTTATTTACATGTAACATGTGTTATTAATTTCTATTTTTTTTAGGATGATGCAAACCACGGAGTCGGAGCTGAAGAGGGCGCAAAAAAGGTATATTGTAACATAGTTGTTAATTTTAGAAAATGTTATTTGTACAATAAATTTTGTATAACATTTTGGACAACTTCTCTCTCATACTCACATTATATTTTTATTCTCTCTCATTCTGTCTCACTTTATTATTTTTTGTGCTAAATGAAGAAGGAACAAAAAGTTGTCCAAAGTCCAAACAAGTTTGCAAAATTGTTGTATAAATAACACAACTCTAATTTTATGCGTGGGACGTACATTTGTTTTTTGGCTTAGTTACACTTTTGATTTCTTATCTTTATTTTAGGTTGTTGGTCCCTTATCTTTTAAAAATTTCAAGTTGGTCCCTTATCTTTATTTTGGATTTGAAGTTGGTCCTTTATCTTTATTTTAAGTTTCAAGTTGGTCATTTATCGTTAAATTTGGACACGTGTCATTTGTCCATGTGTGTCACGTGTCCAACTTGACACCTAAAATAAAGATAAGAGGCCAACTTAAAACTTTTAAAAGATAAGGGACCAACTTGAAACTTAAAATAAAGATAAATGACCGTAACTAAGCCTTTTTTTTTAAATAGCAATGGGTGTTGTTATTTGCAGCACCAACCTGCCTGGGCCGAATTTAAAGTGGAGGAAGTAAAAAAAAAGCCCTCCCATTTCTTTTGGTTTGCACACCTCCGACCATCTAATCCAAATGATTTTCGGTATTTGCAATTTTACATTATTATAATAATTAATTAATTAATTAATTAATTATCGTTTATCTTTTCCTATAGATCATGATTCCTATCTTTTTTATTTTTATATTTTATCCTTGTTCTGTAGCAAAGACCAAGATGCATAATGCATCAACCGATAAAAGAATAACATCAGTTGTAAAAGAATTAATCTCAAACTAATTATGATTGGATTGGAATTAGGATTGCAATTTTACATCATCGTTTTCCTTTTTCTATAGATCATGATTGGAAGCGGTATTTGCAATTTTAGATTACTATTATCATTAATTAATTAGTTAATTAATCATCGTTTTTCTTTTCCTATAGATCATAATTGAAGCAATATTTGCAATTTTACATTATTATAATCATTAATTAATCACCATTTCCTTTTCATATAGATCAGGATTCCTATCTTCTTTTTTATAGGTTAAATGATTCAAAATGAAGTTTAATGTTACCAGTTAGATTTGGTTCGACACACATTGCTTTATGTCTTATTCTGTAGTGAATACCAGGATGCAAAACTCATCAACTGATAAAAGAATAACATCAGTAGTAAAAAAATTAATATCTGGAATTGACAGTAACAGAGTGACAGTAACAAAAATAATTAAATTATTGGCTTTAATGCACTTTTGATCCCCCTATTTTGAAAAACTTGAACTTTTGATCCCCTATTTTAAAATCCAGCATTTTTTATCCCCCTATTTTAGATTTTACTCAATTTTGGTCCCCCAACTCAATTTTGTCCCACTTTTACTTATGTGTCAATCTCATTGATGACATGGCAGTGTCCATATTGACATGTCATATTCCATGTCATTAATATTTTTATTTAAATCAAATATTATGTTTTAATTTCTACAAAAACATTTAGTATAAAAAAAATGGAACTCAAATAAAATAAAAACTCAAAAACAAAGAAACTCAGAAACGCATAAACAGAAAATCAGAAACTCGGTTCCCAAATCATGGAACCCTAATAAACCCAATCGCGGCATCTTCTTCGACGATAATCATCACACTCGCTTATGATAATCATCATGCTCGCTGCAAAGTAAATCACAACATCTTCTTCTTTGGATAATTTATTAATTTTTAATTATATTTTTGGATAGTTTAGTAATTTTTAATCATGTTTTTGCGTAATTAATTGATTTTTAATTATATATTTGAGTAATCTACAAATTATATTTTTGGGTAATTTACTGATTTTTAATTATTATTAATTAATTGTTTAATTATTTTAATACTTTTAACACATAATATTTGATTTAAATAAAAATATTAATGACATGAAATATGACATGTTAATATGGACGCTGCCATGTCATCAATGAGATTGACACATAAGCAAAAATGGGACAAGTTGAGTTGGGAGACCAAAATTGAGTAAAATCTAAAATAGGGGGATTAAAAATGCTAGATTTTAAAATAGGGTATCAAAAGTTCAAATTTTTTAAAATATGAGGATCAAAAGTGCATTAAAGCCTTAAATTTTTAATAAGAGTACATACAATATCTCCTGGTACGGATATTGTTTGGGCCATTAGTGATGATACCATGCCGTCTCCTTCCATGGCAATAGAAATTTTCTTCCTCTCTTCAATTGGAAGCTGATTCACTACATCATAACAGATTCTTTGGCTTTTTTCAATTATTGCAAGGTAGATCAATTTAGATGGTAATGTTTTATTTCATTCTTTCAATAAACAAAACAACTGATAGATTCATAGATTGACCCCTCATCTCCGTTACCCTTCCGTTTTGGTTTCCATTTTTTTTGGGTACAATATTTTTTAATGTATGATTGATGAGACCTTATGATTTATCAAACCTCACTTTTATAAGCTTAAAACTTCATCTTCTTTTATGCAATATGTTTTTTGTTTGAAAACGGATACATTATATTTATCAAAAGGCAAAGATTTGTTTGATAAAAATTAATGGTAAGTAAATATCAATGAGGAATTGATGTGCAGAAGAAAAAATCAATGAGAAAAGGAATTGGGCATGAATGGAAGATCGATTGTTCTGTGGAAGAATATGGAAGGGTGAGAAATAATAATAGAGCAGCGAGAGGTACATGTGAGATTTTTAATCTCATTCATCTATTTTTAATCTAAAGGTCAATAAGATTATCATCATTCTCACATAAGAAATGCATTTTCACTATATATAGTTTAACAGATGCATGACAATAAAATAAACTTATATAGTAAATACCCGTAAACAATGGTCGCTCTGAACACAGTTCGAGATGTACAACTTACATAAATATTTTATGAACATAAATTTATTTTAATAGTATTTTAAATAGTTAGAGGATAATATATATTTTTATTTTTCTAGTAGCAATGTACTCTAAATTTGCAAAATTATCTTTTATTTTTATTAATGTATGCAAAAAAGATGACAGAAAAGAAAAATATGAAAATAAATAAGAGATCCAAGAAATAATGATGCACGTAGTATTGCATAAAATATTAACGAGAAAATGAATTCTAATATGTTTATGGTGTTATGCATGTAATAACTGGTTGTGAGTGTCTTTTGTGATTGATATTCATGACTCAAAGAGTCATATTTAATACACAAGAATAAGAGAATTGTGTATGATTTATTAATATTAAAATTTTAATTTTTTCACTTAAACTTCGTAATTGGTTGGTGGTGTCATGTATGTAAATTGGTTGGTGGTGTCATTGGTGATTAATATATATTACTTCAAGAGTCATATTTAATACATGAAAATGAGAGAAAACAAATTGCGTGTTATCTATCTAATATTCAATAAAAATTAAAATGTTATGCTATTTGTGTTTTCTTCATTTCTTTAATTAAATTGTGCAATATTTAAATTTCTAAATTAAAAGTAAAATTCTTAATTTTATATTAAGTTCAAAATTAAATTCTCAATGAAGAGTATTCAAGTTTGACATCTTAGATAATCCTTCAAGTTTGATATCTAACTTGTGTAAAGAAAAGTTCGGTATCTAACTTGAGTAATACTTGAATTTTTCTTTTCAATATACTTTAGTTTTTTTCCCTTTAATATAACGTTAAGTAATAAATAATTGGGTAAATAGAGTTTTACCCCCTACAAAGTTGGTAAGTTTTGGATTACCCCCTGCAAAGTTTTTTTTTGGGATTTGCCCCCTGTAATGTTCAGATTCTATGCTTTTAGCCCCTAACCGCACAACTTGACATGTGACTGTACATAGTAAATGATGTGGCAGATACACGTGGAATTAAATTATTTTTTATTTATTTTTGAAAACCATGTCATTAAATAGTGTGTAATTATTATTTTTGTAAAACAAAAAAATTAGAAAATGGTAGTCTTCTTAGTTCTTATGCACGTGAGCCCAGAAAACCTCAATCTAACAATAGAAAATTCCAAAAACTCAAAAGTTACCCCTTCATCTAAGAACAACAGCATTTCTTCATCTAATAACAACAAAAATCACTAAAACAAAATTTTAGAAACCCAAATTAAAAAAAAAATCACAAAAACAACAACCACCACCATAATCTAACAACAAGAAAAGGGAAAATTCATAAATCATCAACTCTATCACCACCGTCTTCGTCGAGAATGTTGTCGTTACCTTCAAACTCACCACCGGCAGCGTCAATTTCAACATCGCCACCGTCACAACCTTTCACGATCTCAAATTTGTCTCTTGATCTCGATTTCGAATCTCTTTCGATCTCGATTTCAAATCTCTCTCTCTCGATCCCTCTCTCTCTCTCTCATACGTTTTTTTTAATGGGTTGTTGTTTTTGCTTCTTTTACAAAATTATACCATTTTGTAACCCCTATCCGCGCTTTTTCTGCTTCTTCTATCAAAAGGACTGGCCAATAAAATAGTTTTTTTAATCTGCGTTTTTTTTTAATAATATTGTGATGATGTTGTTTTTGTATTTTTGGGGTTGAATTGGAAGAGGAAAAATGTTGTCAAATATTTTTTGGGTTTTGTTTTTATGATGATGTTCGTTGATGATGTTGTTTGAATGTATTTGGATTGAGTTTTGAATGAATTTGATGACCGACGGAGGAAGAAAGAAGAACATGATAATGGTGGTGATTTGTTGGTGTTGAATCTGTTAGTGTTTTAAGGTTGAAGAAGATGAACCTTCAAACCCAAATTCCAATTTCTATATTTTTTTTTTCTTTCTATTTTATTCCAGCTTTTTTTTAATTAAAAAAAATAATAATTACACAATTATTAATGAGTTAGCAAAAAAAATAAAAAAAATGCCACATGGCATGCCATGTCAAGATTCTATCCATGTCATATGCTAAGTTGTACAGTCAAGGGGTAAAAGCATAAAATCTGAACATTACAGGGGGCGAATCCCAAAAAAAAACTTTGCAGGAGATAATCCAAAACTAGCCAACTTTGCAGGGGGTAAAACCCTATCTACCCTAAATAATTTAAGCAATTTCAAAAGTTTGATTTTAAATATAAGATAGAGTAAATTACACTCCTCTCCCTCCATAGAAGTTTGAATTACACTCATCTCCCCTCTTATATTAAAATATACACTTTAATCCATTTTAACAAAAATAAATATTTTTGTGATAACAATTACTCTTTTATGTCAAAATAATTGAGTCATTATTTAAGAAATTAATTTTCATTTGTTTTTTGAAAATTTTATTATTAATTATATCTCACCAACCAAACCTCACTACTAGCATATAGTCGAAAAAACTCCAGGTCACAATAGTCGTATGCCTTTTCAAAATCAACCTTAAAAATAAGGCAGTCTTTTCTTGACCACCTAGCCAAATCCACGACCTCATTCACCACAACAACTACCCCGTCCACTAACAACATCCCTTCTACAAAAGCCGAGACCGGGTGATAAAATTAACATTACATTTGTCAAACTACCAGAAATTTACAATTTATTAAAACTTAAACTAGAACTCTAAAATTCAATTAATCCTAATTTACTTATAATCGTAGGCCAAGAACTTTGAAATTGATTGATTAACATAAGTCGAATCATTTTACATAATTTGATAGATACTAACCCGCGTTTTCATCACCACTACCCCGTCCACTAACAACCTCCCATTCACAAAAGTCGATACCGGGTTTAAAAATACTTCGTAATACTAATATAAATTTTTTAGGAAACCGGATTATAAGACCGATTCATTTGATTTAATTTGATTTAGTCATGAAGTTCAACCGATAATCTAATAGTTCGATAAAAAAACCACAAACCAATGACCTAGTCGGCTCGATGGTCGCTTCTGTTTGTAAGATCAACAGCAGGCTTGATTATCACTTTCATCGGAACTTTAATCACAATCACTTGAGAGGTAAACAACTTTCTTCCAGAGGTACTCCGATTCAACAATAATCTTAAAAAAAATACATGTATAATTGTATTTAGTATTAAACTAAACATTGATGTAAATTTGTTTATTTAAAATAAGAATTGATTTTGCTTACATTATGATCCTTGATGTATAGTCCAAATGGATAGTTAACTCGACATCCTAAATTGATTCCGTAACAGCTAAAGTTGTTCCAATTAAATGCTTGAGAATTTACATCCATTCAAACTTGTAAATTGAAGTTTGATTTTCTACCATCATCAACTAGCAGGTTATGGAACTTTTTGAACTCTTCTATCACATCTAATTTGAAAATAATAAAAAGACATATTAAATCAATAATTAGCAGTATATGGAACTCTTATACCACATTTAATACTAATACTACATTTAATAATAATTCTAGCCGTATCTGGAACTATTCTACCACATTTAATACTAATTTAATACTAATACTACATTTCATATTAATTCTAGCAGTATCAGTAACTCTTCTACCACATTTAATATTAAAAAATTAAAAATGATTACATCTACCAATGTACTCCCTCCGGTCACTATTATTAGCAAAAAACCACTTTTTAGGTTCATTGAAAATATCATGTACATAGTCCATATTATAGACCAAATACATCCATTTTTCAATGTATCTAAAAAGTGATTTTTTGCTTATAATAGTGACCGGAGGGAGTACTTGTCTATCTTAAGTTTAGCCCATTCCCATACCAATTTGTTGATTATGATTTCAGTTAGCTTTTCGCCTGTAAGGTAAACCGAGGAGCAAATCATAAGCTTCTTCCTTAGGTAGGTGTTTATCATTGTTTTAGCAAAGAATGATTCCAATTAGTGATGGGGGTGCCATTTTTATGGTGATGGAGAAATGAAACGAAACCCTAAGGCTCTGTTTGGATTGATTGTGCATAACAAAATGAAATATAATGGAGTGGAGTGGAGCGGGACGGAATGAAACACAAATTTCATTCCATTGTTTGGAAATTCAATGATGGAATGGAACATAACAACCACTCCATCATTTTGGAAGTGAATGAAATGAAATAAATTATAACACTCTTATTCCAATTTTACCCCTATTTTAAAGCATTAAACTATAAGACAATAACTCCAATTCACTCAAACTAAATCAAGGAAGAAGACTCAAATACTAAAATCACATAATATATGAGCATCATAACACAACCATAATCAATTAAGAAAGACTGATATACAAGAAGAGACTTCACAACATTGAGTACAATTTGAATTACTTTCATACTTATAAGAGTTTCTCAATTGACATAAAGTTAATGTTTTATTTAAAATAAACATAGATAAACATATTTAAAATAAACATAAGTTAATGTATAATTGTATTTAGTATTAAAAAAACATAGATGTAAATTTGTTTATTTAAAATAAGAATTGATTTTACTTACATCATGGTCCTTGATGTATAGTCCAAATGGATAGTTAACTCGGCATCCTAGATTGATTTCGTAACTGTTAAAGTTGTTCCAATGAAATGCTTGAGAATTTACATCCATTCCAACTTGTAAATTGAAGTTTGATTTTCTACCATCATCAACTAGCAGGTTATGGAACTTTTTGAACTCTTCTGCCACATCTAATTTAAAAATAATAAAAAGACATATTAAATCAATAATTAACAGTATATGAAACTCTTGTACCACATTTAATATTAATTTAATACTAATACTACAATTAATAATAATTCTAGCAGTATCTAGAACTATTCTACCATATTTAATACTAATACTACATTTCATACTAATTCTAGCAGTATTAGGAACTCTTCTACCACATTTAATATTAATAAATTAAAAAATTTAAAATGATTACCTCTACCAATGAAGTTGTTTATCTTAGGTTTAGCCCATTCTCATACCAATTTGTTGATTATGATTCTAGTGAGCTTTTCACCTGTAAGGTAAATTGAGGAGCAAATCATAGGCTTCTTCCTTTGGTAGGTGTTTATCATTGTTTTAGCAAAGAATGATTCCAATTAGTGGTTGGGGCGCCATTTTTGTATGGCGATGGAGAAATGAAACGAAACCCTAAGACTCTGTTTAGATTGATTGTACATAACGGAATGAAACGGAATGAAATATAATGGAATGGAGTGGAGCGGGATTGAATGGAACACAAATTTCATCGTATGAGTATCATAACACAACCATAACCAATTAAGAAAGACTGATATACAAGAAGAAACTTGACAACATTGAGTACAATTTGAATTATTTTCTTACTTATAAGAGTTTCTCAATTGACATAAAGTTAATGTTTAAAATAAACATAGATAAATATATTTAAAATAAACATTAGGTAATGTATAATTGTATTTAGTATTAAACAAACATAAATGTAAATTTGTTTATTTAAAATAAGAATTGATTTTGCTTACATTATGGTCCTTGATGTATAGTTCAAATGGATAGTTAACTCGGCATCCTAGATTGTTTTCGTAACTGCTAAAGTTGTTCCAGTGAAATGCTTGAGAATTTACATCCATTCCAACTTGTAAATTGAAGTTTGATTTTCTACCATCATCAACTAGCAGGTTATGAAACTTTTTGAACTCTTCTACCACATCTAAGGTAAAACTAATAAAAATACATATTAAATCAATAATTAGCAGTATATAGAACTCTTCTACCACATTGAATACTAATTTAATACTAATACTACATTTAATAATAATTCTAGCAGTATCTGGAACTATTCTACCATATTTAATACTAATACTACATTTCATACTAATTCTAGCAGTATTAGGAACTCTTCTACCACATTTAATATTAAAAAATTAAAAATGATTACATCTACCAATGTAGTTGTCTATCTTAGGTTTAACCCATTCTCATACCAATTTGTTGATTATGATTCTAGTGAGCTTTTCACCTGTAAGGTAAATTGAGGAGCAAATCATAGACTTCTTCCTTAGGTAGGTGTTTATCATTGTTTTAGCAAAGAATGATTCCAATTAGTGGTTGGGGTACCATTTTTGTATGGTGATGGAGAAATGAAACGAAACCCTAAGACTTTGTTTGGATTGATTGTACATAACGGAATGAAGCGAAATGAAATATAATGGAATGGAGTGGAGCGGGACGGAATGGAACACAAATTTCATTATATGAGCATCATAACACTAAAATCAATTAAGAAAGACTGATATACAAGAAGAAACTTGACAACATTGAGTACAATTTGAATTATTTTCTTACTTATAAGAGTTTCTCAATTGACATATAGTTAATGTTTAAAATAAACATAGATAAACATATTTAAAATAAACATAAGCTAATGTATAATTGTATTTAGTATTAAACTAAACATAGATGTAAATTTGTTTATATAAAATAAGAATTGATTTTGCTTACATTATGGTCCTTGATGTATAGTCCAAATGGATAGTTAACTCGGCATCTTATATTGATTCCGTAACTGCTAAAGTTGTTCCAATTAAATGCTTGAAAATTTACATCTATTCCAACTTGTAAATTGAAGTTTTATTTTCTACCATCATCAACTAGCAGGTTATGGAACTTTTTGAACTCTTCTACCACATCTAATTTGAAAATAATAAAAAGACATATTAAATCAATAATTAGCAGTATATGGAACTCTTCTACCACATTGAATACTAATTTAATACTAATACTACATTTAATAATAATTCTAGCAGTATCTGGAACTATTCTACCATATTTAATACTAATTTAATACTAATACTACATTTCATACTAATTCTAGCAGTATCAGGAACTCTTCTACCACATTTAATATTAATAAATTAAAAAATTAAAAATGATTACCTCTACCAATGTAGTTGTCTATTTTAGGTTTAGCCCATTCCCATACCAATTTGTTGATTATGATTTCAATTAGTTTTTCACCTGTAAGGTAAACTGAGGAGCAAATCATAAGCTTCTTCCTTTAGGTAGGTGTTTATCATTGTTTTAGCAAAGAATGATTCCAATTAGTTGTGGGGGTGCCATTTTTGTATGGTAGTGGAGAAATGAAACGAAACCCTAAGCCTCTGTTTGGATTGATTGTACATAACGGAATGAAATATAATGGAATGGAGTGGAGCGGGATAGAACGGAACACAAATTTCATTCCATTGTTTGAAATTCAATGATGGAATGGAACAAAATTACCACTCCATTGTTTGGGAAGTGAATGAAATGAAATAAATTATAACACTTTTATTCCAATTTTACCCCTATTTTAAAGCATTAAACTATAAGACAATAACTCTAATTCACTCAAACTAAATCAAGGAAGAAGACTCAAATACTAAAATCACATAATATATGAGCATCATAACACAACGATAATCAATTAAGAAAGACTGATATACAATAAGAGGCTTCACAACATTGAGTACAATTTGAATTACTTTCTTACTTATAAGAGTTTTTTAATTGACATAAAGTTAATGTTTTATAAACTTTCTTTGTTTACGAAGAAGCTAAACGAAACTGTTTTTGAAAAAATTGAAATACAAAAGTTAATTCCAACACATACAGTAGTTTAAAAAACTTGTAATAAGTGTGAGATTTTTTTATGATATATATTAAATGCTTCTTGAAAAATTTATCTAAAATGGTTGTTCTTCATGAAGATTAAACACATACAATCCATATATAGGCCTCATCTAGATACAAATTGTTCTTGATGAATTGAACTGTATTGTTTTCATAAGATAACAAAATTCATAATCAATACCATTGGAAGCCAATCCATAAGACAAAGCAACAATACCATTGGATAACAAAATTCATAATCATTTCAACCAAAGCAAAAGTATGGCTTTCCATAAGGCAAAGAAAATTCCAAAATATGTTCTTCAATACAAAATGACAATTCATACGGTTTGTTCGGCACAATGAAAGGTAACATTTACTTGCGCTTATCAATTGGAACTCCATTAAAAGCTTTCAATGCTTCAGGATGTTGAACAAGGTGCATGTAGAGATGAGAAAAAAAATCTTCTTCAACACCAGTCTCAACCAATTGAGCCCAAGTATTTTCACCACTAGCACTCTTACTTTGTTTGACCAACTCCACTGTGTTCATTTCAAACAGCTCGATCATTTTTTTAAAACTATTAACGATGTTGCTCATGCTTGTATCATCTTCAAAACCTTTTTTGCTCGTTTTTTAATCTTAGATGATGGTACATCTTGAGGCTTGCTAATAGAAGGCATTTTAGGAGTACCTTCAGGATCAAATTCCTCATCAACATCAAATCCCTCCAAAGTAACTTCATTCGCTTCAACCAAATGGTCTATTTCCTCGATGGGTGAAGGCCTTTTAACATTTGCAGCTTTTCTTGCTCTCATTTCAAATGGTGTATCTTCATGTTCTTCCGTTGCTCTATCTTTTCCAAAAAGTGTTGCAAGTTTATCATAAAACATTATGATCTTATTTTTCCATTCAGCAGCTTCGGGTTTTGCCTACATTGAAGTAATAAAACAAAACATCGCATAAAACATTCTTAACGTGTAAATTTATTAAAAAGTATTCCAATTAAAGTAAATAATATCTCAACTAGTTTTTCCCACACTTTTTCTTCAGCAACCCACATGTTTTTTGTTCTATCCCATGCAAACCCACTCAGACCATTCTTGAAAACATCATAACAAACATTGAATTTTGTTTTGATGTTTTTCATGTGATCTTTAATCTTGTCTTTAGTAATTGACTTGTCCGAAAAGTGAGTTTTCAACTCTTGAAGAATGCTATCCATGACGCTTGTTGTCATACTGTTACCATTTTTATTTCCCAAAGTTTGTTGATACAAATATGCATCAATCAAAACCTCATCCATAGCTACTGTCCAATTGCAAGTATCATCGGATTTTTAGATAGTCCAACAAGCTCCACCACCCTTCGACCCCCGGAATGTCTTCCGTCCTCTCGAAGTATTGCTTGGCTCCATACAAACCTTGGATTTTTAGGCGGTTCCACAAGCTGCAACATCAAACTCCCCTTGCACCCGACTACCTCCAGCAGTCCAACAAGTTCCCAAGTTTGATCAAGGTTGCTTCCAATTGTGATAAGTGCCAAATTATAGCTAAATTTCATGTTGAATATGAGCACCTATTGAATAATTTTGATAACAAATCCATCGAAATGAATCCCTTTTTCCTGTAAATATGGTGTGTACTAAGAATATGTCAAATTATTTCAATTCCAACCATTTTGTTAGGTTTTGTTGAAACATAGAAAAAGAAACAAATTTTTGAAGCATTCGCTACAGCGAAGCATCAGCGAAGACGCAGCGAACAAAGTCAGAGAGACAAAGGTCCTTAGCGAAGTCTCAGCGAATCAATGGCGAACGTGCTCGCTACAGCGAACCAATAGCGAACCATCAGCGAACAAAGTCAGAGAGACAAAGGTCCTTAGCGAAGCCTCAGCGAACAAAAACAAGAAATGTTCGCTACAGCGAACCCTCAGCGAGCAATTGCTGAGTCATGTTTTTAATGCACGTGTCAGCAAACCTCCCCCTTTAAGTAACTTATTCGCTTAGCGAATGTGGATTCGCTTAGCGAACATGCTTATATCAGAAGACTATAAATAGCCTTTAGATCATTTTGTAAATCATCAATTTAGCTAGAATCAGAGCAAAAATTACGAAATCCATAGATCTAAGTTGTTAGGTGAGGTTTTGAAGGTGGATTCATCACAACTTGAGAAATCAAGTCACATGTTCTCTCAATCCTTCATCTCTTCACTTGTTTGTAAGTTTATCATGACTATTCATAGCTAAATCTCTCTTTGTTGGGGTTGGATGTAATTAATTTATGATCATGAATCTAGTTTAACTTTGCTATATGTGTTTTATTCATCAATCAATATTAGTGATATCCTTGTTTATATGCTTTTCTCAAAAGATTTGAATGATATAGATATATGTTATTTGAATCAAAGATTTAGGATAATCACTTGTTAAATCTCAAAGTTTAGACATAGATTTTGGATTTAATAGTCACTCAAAGTATTAAAGCTTAATGCTATTTTATCGATTAATAATTCGAGACATTGAAAAGTTAATAGATACAATAGATTTCACGATATATTCCGGACACGGATATGATCGACGAATAATATGTGACGATATTGATTGGTAAATGAAACATATATATCAATAGTTGACTGATACATGTGAATGATTTAATGAAATCCGATCCCAACAAGTTTTTCTATCCAAAGTTTATTACACACTTTTATATCGCACTTCTATGTTACGAAACCAAAACTTAATCAAACCCGCACTTAAAATCATGGAATTTGTGTATTTACAATTGATATCACACTAGTCCCTGTGGATACGTTATATTGAAATATACTTGCTAAAAGTACTTCAACAAATTGCCTCCTTGAAGTTCTTCCAAGTTTTGCACTTCTTCAACCACAATTGGAATATAATCCACAAGGTCTCGATAGCTACACTCCTTTGGTGCAACAATACCACTCTCCTCCCTATCTCCTATTAGATTGCCAAGAGCTAATGTTGACCGTCTTCTTCTAGTCCCACTAGTAAAAGACTCCACCTTAAACTGAGTTTCCTCCACCAAAGCCTCACTATGTTTCCCACCTTGTAACGTGCAAAACTATTAAACTACTCTGAAACATACTTCAAGCCATTGTTAGTCTCCAACACTTCCTGTTTAGTTCCACCGCCTAGTAAACTTTGTTCACTAGACCAACTAAACCTATGTCACTAACAAGTACCAACCGATGTCCACAACTCAACCACATCATGAGAATCACCACTAGTAACAGATGCATGACCAATAGTAGAACCAACAATCTTTGTATCAAAGTTCAGGAACATACCTCACATCGTGTAAAAGAAATCCACAATTGTCAAACCTCGTAAGACTAATTGAAACCATACCTTGAACCTTAAGCTTTTCCGTCTCCAAGATGAACGATTCCACCTTAAACCAGCTCTAGGGTTTCAAAGTATTCCTTCTTCAAACACATGTGATAGGAGCATCCAAAAGTCAATGACTCAATACTCAACCGATTCCCAACTTCTACTAGAGCCTCCGCATCCTCATAATAAAGTTGTTGTTTTAGATAGTAACCCGAGTATTCTTAGCACCGCCTCTCCAGGTTGATGTCGAGTATTATTACCACCGCCTCTCCAGGCCGACCTTCTTCTTCACCATCTCCATCAACTCATCTTCGAGGCACCGAATAACAACACTCTATGTTTTATCCATCATCCCAAACATTAAAATTGCTTACATCTTCTCTTTCCACAATTCTAAATTGTCTTCGGAAAGTCCCTCGATATCCCACTTGGAACTCATGGTGCTCACTTCAAATTGTTCTGATTGCCCCATGGTGGGCGCCAATTGTTGTGAATTCATCGTTAAAAATCACACCAATAAAACTTTGATGTGTGGAGCAATAGAACGACAACCAATAAACCAACAAAATAAGTAATAATAATAACAAGTGATAAAGAAGATAAGGAGAAGAAAGAACACAAAGAATTTGGTTACCCAGTTCGGCTATAACAACCTACTATAGGGGAGAGAGCAGCCCCTCCGTTCCACTATAATTAAAGAGTTACAACTTACAAGAAATTCCCAAATTGGGTTACAAGAATTAATCCTAATTCTACCCAAAAACTCAAATCTCTTCCCGTGGCCAAGAGACTCAATTTGACCCAGTCTACCCAAGGTGTATTGCAAAGATAGTCCGCCCACCCTAGAGTTGTACCAAGAGAAAACCCCTTTTCCTCTCTAAAACCCTAGCCCTTGTGTGGTGGCAAACCCTAATCCTTGCCTCTACATCTCTACTCTCTCTCAATTTTTCTATGAATAAAGTGCTCCCTATTTATAGAAAAATATATGCCAAAAAACTAGTAACAAATCTATTTTAAAATAAAACAAATCCAAGTCAGAGTGTCCTTTAAGAAAAAAAAAAAATTCCACAAAAATCTCCAAAGATATTTTTCTAAAAATCTTCAAGGATTTTCTAACTTTCTTCAATGACGACTAACAATTTCATTTGAGCGTCGAAAGAAGAAGGACATCACACGATTTCTGACATTATGCCCGACTATGTGAAGAAATTTTGCTACTTGTTCCTCAATAGATGCTCCCCGTGTATTTGTACGACAACAATGATCTCGTAATAAGGTGCATAAGTTTAAGAAAGCTTTGGGACCCATACGAATTATATCATAACATCGGTCACTACCTATTATATGTTTCATTAGTTCGTTCCTAACTTTCTCCCTATGTTCTGTGATTCTTGGAGGTATTTGAGATTTTCTAGACTGATTTTTTAGTCCACATATTAAAACTATAATGGTGGATACTTAAAAAATCATCGTTTCAAGCAATTAGAAATGTTTTTTTTCCTTATATCTTCATTAGTCATCTATAACAAATAAAAAAATAAAATAAGATTCATTTATATATAATTAACATCCAACAAAATAAAGGTACAACCAACTAGAAAGAAACTACATGATAGCAGTCCAAAAACCATGTCAACAACCACTTCAAAAGCACAACATAAAAACTACTAAAAACAAGCATAAACAGAAAGCTCTACAAAATTGCAGTCTAAACCAAAGTTTTAAATATAGGTCTGTTATCGAGAAAAAAGCCGCAACAAAAAGGTATAGGCGCCTACCGTTACCGTTTTTCACCGTTTTTATATGGTGAAAAAAATCACGCCGAAAATTTTAATAAGATTTTGTGCGATTAGTTGTAATTAATTCACATCGCGATGGCCGTATTTCGTAACGCAACAGTCGTTACAACCGAAATCGCGAAATCCTTGACGCGACCGTAACCGCGACCGCTATTTAAAACCTTGGTCTAAACAAAAAGCTTCAATTCAAAAACAACCAACAAACTAGAAAGAAAGCTCTACAAAATAAAACATCAAACTCAAACCACGAACAACAAACTCTCATACTCAAAACCTACACAAATAAAACCTTCATCCTTAGCTAGGGAGTTAGGTTAGAATATATAAAATAGCTCCAATTGAAACAACAAACTCAAAACCACGATCTAAAGTAGCACATCTCATATTCAAAATACCATTACCACCAATCACAAATATGAAACAAAACTAATAAAAACCACAAACAATCAAAACAATAGCAAGGGAACCAGTGAAAAACCGACACACACAATACAATAGCAACACACACAATACAACAAAAAAATGAATCCCTAACTATAAACAATGAATCGCTGACACCCATACCCCCAAGGCAAGACAACTGCAATAAAACAACCCCAACACAGTAGTAGCAGACAAACCAAACAACAAAAAACCAACTCTATACACGTCTAGGCAACAAACAGGGATGATGGACAAACCATGATCAATGAAAAATGTCATACCTTTCTAGTGTTGAAGAAGAACATGTGAGTCATGTGAAGAAATGAATAGTCACAAACAATAAGAAGTTGTGAACTAGAGATTGATGAGTGAATATGAATATTTGAGAATAGGAAGAGACAAATAAAATAAGGGTAAAAATATAATTATAAAAATATGATATTCCATTCCATTGGATACCCCAAATTCGGTAAACATAAATCGAAATTTTTAACAAAGGACAAAACAAGAAATCCATAAATTTGTGGGGTATAAAAGAAACACAGGAGGCAGGAAAAACAATTTTCTTTTTTAAATCCAAACAATGAAATTTAATTATATATCTTCCAATCTTATTGCATTCCACCACATACCATCAAACCAAACATAGCCTTAAAAAACCGGTCAAAACAAGCGGAAAAAAAAAAAAAGAAAAAAGAAGGTAATAATAGGAGAAAGTAAGGGGAAAAAAAGTTAAAACGGTCCAAAATCGAAAGCTTCAACGGTAACGAGAAATTCAAATTTGAAGATCACACCGCTAACATCCGAATTTCGAACCACACTGTCTAATCTTTCTTATTCGCTCTCTCTCTCAATCTTTCTCAAATTTTCTTCTTCTTGCCGAGTTACATGGATCCGATTCAATTCAACGATTTTCAAAATGACCCACAAACCCTAATTTCAGATCACCACGATTCAGTTATGGAAGATTCCAACGACTCCGTTTTCGATTCAATCCTCTGTGATTCCACTTCCAAACTCATTCCAACTGGATTCACTGCCAGAAATGAAAACGCAGGTTAGTATCTATCTCCGAAATTAAGTTTATGAATTTTTCAGATTTACATGTTTGTTAGCATGAAATTATGCAAAAATGATTCGACATATGATAATCAATTAATTCCAAAGTTCTTGGTATGCAATTATAAGTAAATTAGGGTTAATTGGGGTTTTTGAGTTCTGGTTTAGGTTTTGATAAATTGTAAATTCAGGTAGTTTGAAAAATGTAACTTTAATTTAAGCTCACAAAAATGTTCCAAGAATTATGATTAATGAATGTAGTAGATTAATATTTATGTATTAATTTGTTGAATTAAGTGTTTAATTCTAATGTATGTATTTTGAAGCAGAGGAGTGTGTCATGTTTGTAAATGCGGGAGGGGAAGAGTTTAATGAAGCAGCTGGTGGAGTTAAGTTTCTGGGTGACACTTTTTTTGACGGTGGTAATGTTTTCCGCACAAATGAGCCGATAGTGGAAGGTGGAGATTACCCGTCTATATATCAATCAGCTCGGGTGGGAAGGTTTTGTTATAGAATTGATAACCTTTCTCCTGGGGACTATTTTGTTGACCTTCATTTTGTGGAGATTATTAATGTAAATGGGCCAAAAGGAATGAGGGTGTTCAACGTATACATACAAGAAGAAAAGGCAAGCTTGTTCACACAAAGAATTTTTTGTTATGATTTAACATTTGAGAAACTTATACATACAAGTAATATCTTAAGTTTTATTTTATAACTGAAATGATATGGCAGGTTCTATCTGAATTGGATATCTATGCAGTTGTTGGAGTCAACAAGCCACTACAGATGATTGATTATAGGGTCACTGTGAAGGATGATGGGGTTTTAGTCATAAGATTTGAAAGTATTAATGGAAGCCCTGTTGTTAGTGGGATTTGCATTAGGAGAGCGACGGCAGTTTCACCAGTGACAAGTGATTTCATTAAATGTAACTACTGTGCTGAGCTGATTGAAATTCCTTCATCACAGGTTAGAGGTCCAAACTAGTTGATATGTGACTGTTTGAAGTATAAGTATCATAAGCTCACAACAATTTCTTTTTTTCTGCTTTTATTGGGTTGTTTCAGATGAAAGTTATGCAGACAAAATCTACAGCAAAGTATGAGAATAAGATAAAGGAGCTCACTGTGCAGTGCGAGCTTAAGGCAAAAGAATGCTATGAGGCATGGACGTCATTAACTGAAACAAGTAGGAAAATGGAAAAGGTCCAGATGGAGCTTGATCAAGTGACATTTAAGTCACTCACTACTGGTATGTTTTGCAGTGTCTTCCAACCAAAGTATGGAAATCAGTATTTTACAGAACTTTCTCAGCTTAAACTTCAAATGTTTTTGTCCCAGGTCAAAAATATTCCTAATTTTATTGTCAATAATTTCTTTGTCAGAACAAACTGTGGAGAAACAAGCCGAGAACCTGAGGAGTATTTCTAACAGGTATGAACTTGATAAGAAGAAATGGGCAGAAGCAATTACTAGTTTACAGGAAAAAGTAAAGGTAAATGACAGAGCGATGTTTAAAGTTACTATATATTTTTTTCCTCACTTCTCAGGAACACATTAAGAATATCAGCACTAAATTTGTTTTTCAGGTCATGAAGAGTGAACAATCTCAGCTTTCCCTTGAAGCACATGAGTGTGTCGATTCAATCCCTGAATTGAATAAGATGGTTTTTGCCGTTCAGGAATTGGGTAAGCTTCAGTAACTTACATTATTCAATCTCCATTTTATTAGTTAAGACTGAAGAGTTGTACTTATTTTTGAGTTCTGAAATAGTGTGAATAGTGTTAAAGGACTACAATTATTTTATGCAGTTAAGCAGTGTGAAGATCTCAAAGTGAAATATTATGAAGAGATGACCCAGAGAAAGAAGCTCTTCAATGAAGTTCAAGAGGCTAAAGGTATGTTATCATGTTTACTTATTTTACGTAGTATAAGCAGACTATGTTTCCGCTTGAAAAGAACAATTAAAAGTCAAAGGCATTAAAGTCTGCTGTGCTTCTGTTATAAATACATAGGGAACATTCGGGTTTTCTGCCGTTGTCGACCATTGAATAAGGGTGAAATGTCAGCTGGGTGTACAACAGTTGTGGATTTCGATGCATCAAAGGATGGATGCCTTGGAATTTTGACAACTGGCTCCACCAAAAAAACATTTAGATTTGACAGGGTTTATACACCAAAAGATGGTCAAGGTAAGCACAAAGTGTAATCCAAGAACTGTATTTGCTTGAATGTCATTAGTCGTTGATATCATAATTAGTTCACAGTTATTATTATTATTTGAACAATTGGATGTTTTCTAAATGATAGTGTTTTCTTTTTTTAACAGCTGATGTTTTTGCTGATGCATCACCGATGGTAATATCTGTGTTGGATGGCTACAACGTTTGCATATTTGCTTACGGACAAACAGGAACAGGAAAGACATTTACCATGGAAGGAACCGAGCAGAATAGAGGAGTCAATTACAGGACTCTTGAGCACTTGTTTAGAGTTAGTAAGGAAAGGAGTGAAACATTTTCATACGACATATCTGTTAGCGTGCTTGAGGTTTATAATGAACAAATAAGAGACTTATTGGCTACTGGACCAACATCAAAAAGGTAATCTTTGTTGGGTTTGTCACTGACATCTCATCTGTGAGTCAGTTTGGTATAGACAGTAAAACTTTCTCAAGCATGCTAGAATGTGCAATAGTATTAGTCTGAGTAGGAAACTCTAGTAAGCTGAAATGAATTATCTTGAACACAGGTTGGAGATAAAACAAACCTCTGAAGGATATCATCACGTCCCTGGTGTTGTAGAAGCCAAGGTTGACAACATATGTGATGTGTGGAACGTACTGCAGACTGGAAGCAATGCTAGAGCAGTTGGAAGTAATAATGTTAATGAGCACAGCAGTCGATCTCATTGGTACCAATCTCATGCCTTTTTTCCCCTATTTTTTAACAATTTCATGTCGAGGACCTCTACATGAATGTCAGATTTTCTTTTTCTATACTTGGCAATGATCACTTGTTTCTTGTTGTTCAGTATGCTGTGTATAATGGTAAAGGCTAAAAATTTGATGAATGGCGAGTGTACCAAGAGCAAGCTCTGGCTTGTAGATTTGGCAGGTAGTGAGAGACTTGCAAAGACTGATGTGCAAGGGGAGCGACTTAAGGAAGCACAAAATATCAATCGATCTCTTTCTGCTCTTGGAGATGTGATATCCTCTTTAGCAGCCAAAAGTAGTCACATTCCGTATAGGTATCACTACCATTTCATTCTCTTTACTGTTACCCATATTGATATGTAAATGTAAGCTTCAATGATGCTATATTCTTTTGAATATTTCAGGAACTCTAAATTGACACATTTACTCCAAGACTCACTTGGTATGTCTACTATTTCAGCTTTCTTTGTGTTTGTTTTTCATTTTCAGGGATCTGGTTTCTCTAGAATTATATTGGTAAAGTTTGTTCCATACTTTATTGCAGGAGGTGACTCAAAAACTTTGATGTTTGTACAAATAAGTCCATCAGACCAGGATGTAGGTGAGACTTTGAGCTCACTTAATTTTGCAACTAGAGTGAGGGGCGTTGAGTTAGGTCCTGTAAGGAAGCAAATTGATACAAGTGAACTTCAAAAGACAAAAGCAATGGTAGACTGCTGATCCTTACTAGAACATATTAAATTTATTTCACCATGTTTTATAAACAATTTATATTTTTTTCCTTTTACACTTTGGCATAGCTTGACAAAGCACGGAGTGAGTGCAGAAGTAAAGATGAATCTATGAAAAAACTAGAAGAAAGTTTGCAAAACATTGAGAGTAAGGCCAAAGGAAAGGATCATGTCCACAAAAATCTACAAGAAAAGATTAAAGAACTTGAAGGCCAGATTGAGCTTAAAACATCCATGCAAAATCAATCAGAGAAACAAATTTCTCAATTATGTGAAAAGTTGAAGGGAAAAGAAGAAACCTGTTGTACTCTCCAACAAAAGGTATTCAAGATTGTTACTTGATATATGTGGCTCATCTGTACATTTTTTAATAACATTTAGTAACATCGGTTGTGTTAGCATGGTTTTGGTATTAAAAATGACAGCCGGTGTTTGAAGTTATAATTACAAACAAATAGCGTAGTTTCTTTGCTTTGGTTATTGGATCATTCGACATTATGTTTAACTAGACATTTGCATTTTCTGAAGGTCAAAGAGCTCGAGAAAAGAATAAAAGAGCAGCTGCAGTCGGAGACTGCAAATTTCCAACAGAAGGTTTGTAACATATTTGGAAAACTTCCTCCACTCTTCTGTAATTCTTTATTCTTGTAAAATTGAGCCAGTTCTTGTACATTATGCAGGTTTGGGATCTAGAGAAAAAATTGAAAGATCAGTTGCAAGGGTCTGAGTCTGAGTCTTCCTTTTTAAAAGATAAGGTTGTCAATGGCTAGAGTTGCTCCTATAGTACGATATTCTGCATATTTGTTAAATGAATATTTTCAGTGACCTCTTTTTATAATTCATTGCATCATATTCTTCAGATCAAGGAGCTTGAGAGAAAACTGAAAGAGCAGGAGCAGAACTCAGAAAGCTTGCTTAAACAACAGGTACTAATTTGTTACTGTTGCACAATACATTTGAAATGTTGTTTGATAACAGTCACTTAATACATTTACAAGCTTACAATGGCTGGAGTTAAATAATAGTAATAACAGTCTGATTTATCTAACTCCCTTCATACACTGAAAGGAGGAGTACTATGTTTAACTTTACGATTTTCTATCTTTGGCTTCTGTTCAGTGAGCTGTTTCATTTATTTTAATTTATACTGATTAAAATAATTCATGTTGTAATATGTCATGGCAGATGAAGGAACTAGAGGAGAAATACAAAGAGCGAGAGCAACAGTGGAAGCAAACTCATTGTTATGTTGAAGCCGTAAAGATGGCTGCCACACCAGACATAGCTAAAAACCGCACAAGTGATGAATGTCCAAACGAGATTGAGACTCGCATTTTATGTAGTTCAAACTCAGTAAACCGCCAAATAAGTCAAGACTCTGTTTTGATAAAAGGGAATGATTCTACTCATCAGATGAGAAACAAAAGGCAGCTCAGAAGCAACGAAAATGAGAACCATTTTGTCCTGCCATCGTCCGCTTTACGCGATAGAAAAATCACAAGGAAATCTGATCCACCACCTAAAATTGTAAGAACCGGTAAGATAACTACAAAACCGACTGCCGTTGCTAGTCAAGCTCCTGTGTCTCATAAGAGAGCTAGCACAAGCAGAGATCAAGCTCAAGGAGTTAAAGAGAGGGACAGTAAGAAGAAAGTATGGTCAAGATAGGAGAAGAATTTCTCATGTAATAACAATTGACATTCGATATAATTTGTGTGTAATTCTAATATGGGTTGTGGTATTGTTTTGTAATTATGCTTACTGAGATAATGTTATTTTGGGCACCTCCATCTATTCCCTTATTTTGACTACTCTAAAGTGACTAGATAATTGACTCTTTTTTTAATTTAATATTTATATACATACTTAGGTTTCATTATACATTTATATAATTGAGGTTTCATTATACATTTAGGTTTCAATTTATTTTTATCAAAAGAAGCAGTGTTAACATCTTGACTGTATTATGAGTTATATACACTGTCCCACAATTGTCAAAATATGTTGAAATTAACATAATATGTAAAAGAATCTTTGAGATAAAAATACATTTTAACGTTCATATTGTATACAATCTTATATACACAATAAAGATTTGTCTTCACTAACAAAGTGTGGCATGCCTGGAAAATACTTGAGTCCCCTAATCAGTTAAATTAGTCTTCCGCACATAGATAACTTGAGTTTTTGAAAAAAACCTTGTCTTCCAAAGTCTTCATTCTTTTGACAATAACTATATACCTTGACAAAAAAAAACTATATACATTTATTTTGTTTTCCAAGTCTCTGAGCAAATTACTGGCAAGGTGGAGGAGATGGGCACTTGGATGGATGGGGAGTGGGTGTGGGACCTGAAATAGAGGAGGATTTTGTTTGTTTGGGAGGTGGATTTGCTGGATGAACTCATGAGGACTCCGAATTCCATACAAATCACAAATGCTAATGATAATTGGTTTTGGAAACATGATGCTAATGGAATTTTCTCCGTCAAATCGGCATACTCAGTTGTTGAGCTAGCATCTAGGGTTGATGTGGTTATGCTAGAGGTGTCCAGTCTTATCTTGGCTAAAGTGTGAAAGTCTTGGGCGCCATCCAAAGTGATTGTCTTCTCGTGGCAACTACTCCAGAATAGGATTCCATCTCGTCAAAATCTCTTTCGGCGAAAGGTGATTACGAATATTAATAATACATTATGTGTGTTATGTGGGAACTCGGTTGAGTCAGTGAATCACTTGTTCTTAACTTGAAAAGTGTCATCTATGGTGTGGTACTCTATTTTTAGGTGGTTAGGGTTCCAGTGTGTTTTGCATGGGGGATTATAGGCTTGTTTGAGTTTTTGCTAGGGATGGGTACTAGTAGGGGAGCTCACCTAGGGTGGTTGTTAATTTGGTATGCTGTTATTTGGTCGATCTGGAATTCTCAGAATGACTTAATTTTTACTGGGGGATCTACATCGGTTGAATACCTGGTTGATAGGGTGAAACTTTTTTCTTGGAAGTGGTATCTAGTCAAAAACCCTGTCAGCCCCTGCTCTCTTTATGAGTGGGAGGTGCAACCTACTTTGTGTTGGAACCGTTAGAGTTTTGCGTGAGGGTGTTTCTGGGGTCTGGTGGTCTTGGTGAACGATGGACTCACTTTTTGCTTTCTTTTCTAGATTTCTACTTTTTCTCTCTCTTTTCTGGCCGTCTGAGGTTTTGGGGAAAGTGACTCTTGGGCTAATCTGGGGGGCATCTTAGGAGTTTTCTATCTTTGTTTTCATTGTTTTTTCTTTTCTTTGAGGACTTTGTACTTATTGTACCCTTTTGTAAACACTTTGGTGTATCCTTTATCTCTTTTTATTTTATATATATATATATATAATTATATTTGCCATTCAAACAAAAAAAAAATACATTTATTTTGAGTAGATAGACAAAATGACGGTATTTATTAAACAGAGTTCACTCCATATATATATATATATATATATATAAAAGAAGCAGAATGACATAAACCTATATATAATTCTCGAGTGATCTAAGAGCATGATTATCAGTTGTGTATAATCTGTATAGCAATGCTCCTTGTTGGTGAATAATATCAATATTCAACACTTTTCTACCGTTCATATATACATCTATAAGTGTTTCTCTGCACAACAACACACTTTAAGTGCCACACGTGTATGCTTTTTTTTCCTTCTTTCAAACAATTAAAACACTTGCTTTTTGAATTATAAATAAAGCAACTGAGATCAATTTTGAAGTGTTTGATGAGTTGTATGGATATTTAAAAAATGTAGTTGAATTGTTTAAATAATTGAAAAGTGTAAAGGGATATAAAATATTATTTGAAATCCATTTAAAAAACTCAAATGAGTTTGATGGACGTAGGCACTCTAAGAAACTTGGTCAAACCACTAGGTTTTGTCCAGTGGTGAGGAGTTTAGATAGTATGCATGAGGTCCTGTTCAATCCTTTACTCCGTTGTAAACCAAAAAAAGAAACTTGGTCTTTGTATATGTGGCGTCATGTATCTTAGAATTGAGTTTTGAGCCTAACTCATCCTTATAAAATCGGCTTATAAGGTGAGGATTGCCCTCACTTATAAACACATATTCAGGCATTCTCGCAAGCGATGGATAACTTCTTTAATACACCCCCTTGCGCTCAACACTGTTGGGCTTGTTGCGCAGATATAAATGGTGGAAGGCCCGATCAGAAATCTGATTGCAGGCGACCCAATGAAGTAGCCCAGCGAATCGTCGATAGGCTCTGATACTAAGTGGTCTAGAGTTCGATCTCTCCCCACACTTTCCAATTAAAAAGTGGAATTTAAACATATGATAGGTGGACCTATGCATTATCCACGCTTCAAGTCCAAGTGGCCTCTTGCATAAAGGGATATGTTAGAAATGATATAAAATCATTGATGTAGCTCTATCCTAATAGCTTAAGTTTTTGAAATAATCGATTATTTAACGTATTTCTTCACGTTTTCCGTCATACATGTGATTGCATATTTATTTTTAGTATTAATCTTCTAAATTTTTAAATTTTTTTAAATAATTCAAAATTCGGCAATAAGATAAATAAATCTTCTAATCAAACACATATTTTTTTCCAAAGGATGATGATTCGTCCTAAAAAATTTGTTGGTCTTTGTATAGGTGGCGTCATGTCTTCCTTTATGATACATATGATTGCATATATTTGGTTAGTGGAAGAAACTATCGAGTGATTAAAGTGTGGTGGGGACAAAATTTTCGGCGTAGGATAAGGAACGAACAAACAAGAATGATGAAAATTATGGATGGAGTATAGATTTTGTTCTTGTATATGTCATGAGCTTCTTGCAGTACTATTACTATATTATGGAAGTTGTAAAATGACGGTTTTCACACATTCAAAACACAACCAATCCAACAACATATTTTACAAAAGTGTCTGTCTCAAACTCACGTTAATCACGCAACTTCATGTTCTTCATTTCATAAGTTTTCTGTTTATCTCCTTCTCTTGCATGACTCATGTGAGTTATTTTGAACAACCCTCCAACAAACACACGCATATGACATATAGAAATACAAGACGTTGTCGACAAGTTTTATCTCAACTGCTAAATATTGATATTGTTTGGTCGGATATATTAAGCAAAATTGAACAAGAGATCTATGGGTATGAGTTTAAGTAATATTTATCATTTTGTTTAAAACAAAAAAATTTATAAAAAGAAGGGTCCAAAGTTCAATTTTTACTTTTTATTAAAAAAAAGAATTCTAATTATAATAGTTGAAATTGAAATATTTAATATTGGTGAGGGCTACACTACCTTGATAATTTGGGGATATTTATATAAAAATCAATAAAAACAAGCTACATAATTAATAAGTAGATTTGTATGTGATATTAACAATTAATTTTTAACCAAATTTTAGTATTTAGTGACTTGTTCTCTTTAGTTGTTAGATACATATACTCTCAAATTATTAAGTGGTAGTCGGGAAAAAACCTTTAATATTTTATCAAATTTATTTAAGTAGTAAGAGTTTATTTTGGACTTTTTTTAGAGGTTTATAACTTTATATATTAGACAAACTCAAAATTGATCAGCTTTTAAAGGTGCCAAAAATTTGAATGAAAAAATAAAATTATACTCATTTGTCACTAAATTGAGCTGTGATTTTGATCTAAATTTTAAATTTGACGGAAAAGTTTAAACTTTGAAACTAAATAGTTGCAATTTGTTTTTTATTATAAGCCAAAGTAATTATATATTTTTTTATAGGAGATATATGAGCCAAAGTAACACATTGTTGTTTACGTACGTATTACTGTACAATTTAACTTCTCCTTGATTAAAGTACACTTTAACTTCTATAAATACTTATTACAGTTGTTACAATATTTTTTCTTACTTGAGAATTAGAGGCCAGTCAAAAATAATTTCTTATTAGTAGGACACATGAAGTAAGAGAGAAAATATGTCTACATGAACATAATATCTATATATTAGTCATTAGACTATTTTTGTTTTTCTTAATTTTCTCTTGTGCTTTTTTCATTTTTTAATTAATATATAATATATTTTTCATTAAAAAAAAGTCATTAGACTATTTGATAAAAAATATAAGAAAGAAAATATGATATTCAACTCATTTTGTGACTAAATTTAATTCTTCTTAACGGTGGGTAAAACTTTAATATATTCTTGGTAGATGTTCATTAATTAAACTGTACAAATATATGGGTAAATTTTAGTTTAAAACAAAAGGAAGATTGCATGAAAAAATATGTGAATAGATAAATGTGAGGAATGAAGGAGTAAAGAGGAATATCATATAATAATGCAAATGTTTGACGCATTTGTGGGGTCTAAGTTCTTTCGAGATAACAATGAAAGTGAAGAATAAAGACGACAAACAAGCAACAAAAGTAATCAATCCTCACTCACTGCTTTGCTTTTTAACTCTCTCTACACATCACATACACTGTTGCTTTGAGAAATCGATATTAATCAATGGCAAGCAAATAGGATGAACAAAAACACAAGTGATAGATATATATTTAAGTCCTTTAATTATTTAGTCTAAGATTTTGTTTGCTCTCTCTCTATATTTTCTAATGAATATATTTCATGTGTTAGTGTGATTCTCACTTCCTATAATTGATTTAGTGCTTATTTGGATTAACTTATTTTTGAACTTATAAAAAGTAGATTATGCAAATAAATAAGTTTTCTCACTAACAAAAAATCCTATCTATATAAGCTGTTTTTTCATAAATGATTTTGACAAACTTATAATAATATATAAAAACTTATTTGTTTACGTAAGCTATTTCGCATAAGCTAAATAATAAACTAATCCAAACAAACCATTTAATACTATGATCTATTTTTGCTCTTCCGCCAAGCCGAGCCACAATTTTGATACTATTTATTGAGGAGTTTGGAAAAATGTTATGAAAAATAACATGTCAATGATCCAGAACCACAAGAGAGACACCCACAACACCAAAAATATTAAGACATCCTGTTCATACAAACCATTTCTTATAAATCCAACATTATAATTCTTATTCATCGTCAATACAAGACTTAAGCATTCACTTGAAATCAGGGATATACACATTTTTTGCCTGTTTCCCGAGAGATCACTTGGTTGAGAAATTGTTCTTCAACCTCGAGAAACTCGGTTCGAAACTCGACAATCATCCTATGGATATACACATTTTTTATAGTATATATATTTACGTGTATACACTCATGTCTGTCTGTTATTGAAATAATAATAATTATATACATTGACAGTGTTTCATTCATTGAATTCTCACTTTAAACCAGCACTTTATCAGACAGCACCAAATCACAGCACACTGCAACAAGAGAGAGAGAGAGAGAGAGAATAGAGCAACAGGGCTATTAAAAGAGCTTTGATAATATATAGTGCAGGGCTAATAAGAGGGCAAGCAGCGAAATCTACGCCCAGCCACTGCGTGTTTTGTGTTTTACATTACTCAGACTCAGACTCATTTCTCTCATAGATACAGTAACAGACATGCTAATGCTACTACTTCACTTCTGCACAATATATTATACTTATTTTTCTTTTGTTTCTATATACTCAAACTTATTATAGCATAAAACAAATCAAAGATATCCCATTCATTATTCAATTCCTCTCTCTCTCTGCTTCACTTCAATTCATAACAGTCCAAATCTATCCTTCACAGATCCCAATATTATGTATGCTATGACTGTCACTATTAGTGAAAACGGTAAAATTATTACTTTCACTACACCCTACTCTAGTAGTAGGGATACCTACTAGTTTGGCTTAAAAAATTCTATACTATAGTCATCAACAAATTCATTAATTAAAATTGATTACAATTGAATGGAAGATATACAGACAATAAACTACGCCGTTAATCTTTTTTAAATGACAAAACCAATATTCTAAGTTGTGATTTAAGTTACCATTCAAATTTTAAAAATTGTGGATAAATGATTTTTGCTATGATGCTAAGTTTAAACCTTAGTAAAGGTTGAAGTACTCTGAGTACTTTTTTATTAAAATAATTGTTACTATAAATTATGGCAAAATACAATAGAGTTTTTAAAATTTAAATTGCGGTCACAATATAGGCATTTTTCTGCCGTGCAACTGAAATTGAAACCGTAATTTAAAATTGTGGGGTTAGCTTATTCAATTTCATATATGGTGTGCATGTAAAGAAAAAGCACCAAATTTTGCTTTCACTTTTATGTAGGACTGATAATAAAGGCAACAATTAATAATGGAGGAGGAGGATCCACATAAACAATTTTTTTTTGTAGGGCACAAGAAATTATGTACTACTAGTACTATCTAAAATTAATATTGAGTAAGAATAAGAATTTAGAAAGTAGACAATTAATTAACTTATATGTGAACACATGAGGCATTGTAATAATTTTATATGACAAATTAAAGATTATAGTCTTAATTTTCCCATTTTTGCATTACATATATGTTTTCTTTTTCAAGCCAATGTAAACACCATTACATAATAACTAACATATTCCTAAAGAAATTTGATTCAACCTATTAATTAATTTCTTCCTAAGTAATTTCTAGAAAAATCTCTACCTCTTACTTAGTCTCCAATTTGAATTCGCAGTGACTCGCTGTGATTCTGATAATTTCACTGTGATTCCAAACATGCACCGACCTCTCTTGAATCTCGATCCTCCCTCAAACTAGGGCAAAGCACTATATTGCTGCTGCACATCACTCCAACCATGAACACCGCCACCACCACCGTTCCAGTTGCTTCCACTATCATGTCCACCACCACCACCGCCGCCACTAGCAGTTGGTGTAGCAGCAACAGAACCATAAGAATTACCAAAAAACCACTCAGTTGGTGTATCTCCACCATTTATACTTTCTCTTCTTGAATTTCCAACAGAAAAATTTCCACCATCTTGCTGCTTTGTAACCTCAAGATTCTGAAACAAAATAGGTTGCAATGGTTTCTCTGTCTGATTATTTTCTTTCTGCTGATTTTCTCCACCACCAAACAGCATAGATAATCTCTGTTGCTGTAGCTTCCAGTGCAAGTCTTGGTTCATAGAACTCAATGATTCAATAGAAGAAGCAACGTTACTATGAATATTCATTGAACTCATACCTTGAATTGCACCATTATAATTATTATTACCACCACCAACTGAAAATGGAAAATTCATAGCAGAACCAGCAACAGAATTTGAAGAAGCAGGGTAATTATTATTATTATGATTCATAGCAGAAGAAGTTTCTCCAAAAGATGAAAACTGGTTAAACATTGGAGAAAGATTATGATGATTTTGTTGAAGTTGAAGCCTTGGAAAAGGTAAACAACCAGTACCAAGATGAAAATCCATGGAAGGAGAAGAAAGAGAATGAAGAAATTTTAAACCACCAACAAGTTCAGAAGAAGAAGCAGAGTCTTTTGAATTATCACCACAAGAGAGTCTTGATGATGATGATGATTTCATTTTCTTGTTTTTTCTACATCCACCGCCAATGGGAACGTTGCGTAAAGCTCCACCTTTTGTCCAATATCTTCTACATGTTTTGCAGAAATGTCTTGGTTGTGTTAAGCTATAGTTGTTGTAGTAGCAGAATTTTGTGTTTGGTGAATCACATCTTGGACACTTCATGTTTTGTTCATGTGGTGGTTTTGTTGTTGAAGTTGAAGATGATGAAGATGTTTTCTTACCACCACCACCACCACCACCACCACCACCACCAGAACCTTGTTGATTGTTGTTGTTGTCTTTTGGAGATTTTGAGGTTTTTGTTTCATCAGGTGACATAGTTTTTTTTTTTTGAAAGATAGAGTTTTGGAAGTAAAATAAGAAACTTTAGCCTAATGGGTTGGAAAAAAGATGTAATATATTTTTTTTTTCAGTTTCTTTTAGAAGAGGCAAAAGATATTGAGAAATTGAATGGTTTCATGCATGGTGGTGTTGTTGAGTTTTGATGAGTTGGGTTTTGTTTGTTTGTTAAACTTGTGATTATAATGAAAGGAAGGTGAATGAGAAGTGTTTGTATGTGAAGTTGGGTAAGTAGTCTTTTTCAGATCTAATGGAATAAAGAAAGCTGCATGTGTGTGTTGTGTATAGACATAATTGTGTATATATGGGATATGGAAGAAGAGAGAGAGACAGAGAGAGTGGGGCACAGATGGCACTAGATCATCCAAAACAGTTGTGTCAGTATGAATTAAGTGATCCACCACTACAACAAAACTAGTATTAGTACATAGATTATAAAGACTAAATAACTATTTAGAGGATTAAGATTGCTGTAATAAAAATACACACTTTCATACTGTGTTTTTTTAGACGAAATGACAAAGCCATTGGAAACTCGCACATATAAAGTGAAGTAATCGATCAGGGATCGAACTTCGGTCATAGCGTTCGACACTAGCAATTTTAGTATTTTTACCATTTGAATTAGGATTTGTGGACTCATACTGTTTTTTATTTTTAACTGTCAATATAAAATCGAATAGCTTAAATTAAAAATTGTCTTTTTAGTAATAATGATCTCATTCGTTGATTTATGATCGGACAATGAATATCAATAATAGCATATTATAGTGTATTTTTGAACTACAAAGAATTTTTTTTCTCTATTTTGATGCTTCCATATGTTTTATGATAGTTAATTAGGATTTTTAAATATGTTTTTTTTTTCTTATATAAAATTATTAAGGAAACATACTTATGGATTTTTTTATCATGCTTTTCTATATTTAACGATTATAATGACACCGTGTAAAATATGTAGACATCAAAATTATTGTTTGAACACGAATTCTTTGTAATCACTGACTACACAAGTTAATCAAGAGTTTGCGAGTGTCCAAATTTAAATTAAAAAGTTCAATAATAAAAATATTTTGACTATTTAAAAAAAAAACTAAAATTTATATTGAGATACAATTTACTGTTATCAAATTATAGTCTAAAAGAAATAGAAAATGGTTTTTTACATCAACACTTAAAAACCGGTTTCTATTATCCTTTATGCCAACTAATTTTTAGTCATCGGCAAGATTGACATGGCCTAAAATAAAAAACCTTATAGCGTGTGAATGTGTGCAATAAATGACGGAATCATCTAATTTTTGGTCACCATTTTCTCTTTGAATTCGGGTTCTTATTGTTTACTCTAACAAATAAAACAAGTCCTTTAGTATGGTTTACTCTAAAATTAGGGTTCTTGATGAGTGTGGAATTGTTAATCACAAGTTCTATGCAGTTCAAATTTGCACATCCTAGCTAGTGGCACAAGCTAGTAATATTATTGTTTGTTGTTTTGCATAGCGTGATTAGTACACATAACTTTCCTTTCTCAGCTGGGACATGTTTAACAAACTTTTTCGTCACACATGCATGTCCTATTTTCTTTCTCTTTTAAGTTACATATAAACGTGGATTTTGACACTTGTGCTTTGCATATAATTCAAAGATTCTTGGTCACAAACATTGCGGACCAAAACTATAATCACTTTATTACGTACTCTTCATAATCAGTACTTTTGTTTGTTTTTACAATTAGTTTTGGTAACTAGCTCATAAAAATGTAGGTACCAAATACCACTTAAAAATGTCCTCTCAATTCTTGTATATATAGTTGTATGTTTGGAGGTTTTTATTAGAAATTGGGTAAGTTTGTTATGAATTTTTTCAAGAAAAAAAATCTATAATTTAATTCTTTTTTAATCAAACACTCTTGACATATATCATTCATTAAAAAAACTTCAACGCAAGGAGGAATCATATAAATTATATGATGATTAGATCAAAACATGGTGACTAGTCACCATCTTACAATTGTTTTTCTGACGATATTCAAACTCAGCACCTTGAGAGAATTAAGCTCTTACATGGCTATGATTTTTTCTTTTTCTTAAAAATAAAAATCACTTTTATCATTTTAATAATATTTATTTAAGATTTTTCAGAAAACTATAACAGTATTTGTTTAAGATTTCTAAAAACAAGGAATTCAATGTAGGAGTTTCAATTTATATTTTTTTATAAAAAAATTATGATATAGACAATAAGAGACTAGTTTCCTCCAAATTAATCCCTCTGTTATAACGAATCAGAAATTAGTTTGCCTCAAATATAAAAATGTTAGGAATTAATTTGATTTTTATGTTTGCCAGGACTAAATTTTTAATTTTTCCATCAAAAATTTGTGAGAGATCTAAATGTTTCTTCACTCTAAAATTAATTTTCAAAAAACAAACACATCCTATATCATCTAATCCAAATGCTGATAGAGTATACATTTAACTCAATTCTATTCTATTAATTTGTAAAGGAAAAAGTCTGAGGAATATATTTATTAACAATAGAGTGTAGCCCATACTATTTTTTAAGTAGTGTTCAATTAAAAGCCATAATTAAAATAAAAATAAAAATAGCATTAATTAACAAACTCTGTCTTACTCTGCAACCTAGTGTTATAGAATTGATAAAAAGGGGATGCAAAACATAAAAAAGTAAAAGAATGAAAATAAAAAAAAGTAAAGGATATAATAATTACGATGGTACATAACTTATAGATGATGATATTAATTAATAACAATAGAATATAAGCTAGAATTGGAAGAAGCTAGTATAAGAAAGAACGGAGAGATGGTAGAAGGAAGGAAGACAGTAAAGAAAGGGGAACAAGAACACAAAAACAGACAGCAGTAGTACAACAGAACTGGGTGCTCTGTATACTGCCAACACCGTGTCTGTCTATTTTCTTTTCTTTTCTTTCTTTGATACGTCCCTTTTCAACCAAAGACTAACTGCACCTCTCTTTAACTTTTTACTTTCCATTCCATTCCATCATCAAAGCCTCAAACAAAACACCTCACACGTGTGATCTATTTTTGTTATCTTTGCTTAAACTACATCATGAGTTATTTAGCTTTCCATGATTGTGTTAGAAGTTACTGTGAAATTGAGAGAAAAATTTAGAAGGAAAATTTATTATTTCATTAATGGAAGAGAAAAATGAATATAAGTGGTGTGCAAGCTCAATGCAAGCTGTGTTACATACAACAACTACAGTTACTTATAGCTTAAGTAACATATACAACTAACTTTCAGCTGTAAAACACCTTAACAACCTTCTAACTAACATTAGTGTCAACTGTCATAACAAACTTAAACTGTTAGCACACTGGATATACAGATGTTTCAACATCTGATAGAACATTTGAATTACAACCTTTCACAATGGATGTTTGAATTAACTTCCAAAACACCCTCTTAATTCAAACATTCTCTATACTAAACACATTTAGCATCTTCCTCATGTCTTTGAATTTTTCTATCTTCAGTGACTTTGTGAGTACATCAGCCATTTGTTCTTCAGTCTTGCAGCTTAGCTTGGTGTTTGTTTTAGACCATGTAGTGCTTTGTTCAGCTTTAGCACATGATCTTCTTTGCCCTCAACTATAAAGCCTTGAGGTTTTTCAACATATACTTCCTCCTCAAGTTTGACATTGAGAAATGCAGACTTGACATCCAGTTGATCAATAGGTCAGCTCATTTGATTTGCTATGGCCACCACAACTCTAACTGTTTATAATCTTGCAATTGGTGCAAAGATTTATGTGAAGTCAATGCCAGGTTTTTGTAAGAAACCTTTTGCCACAAACCTTACTTTGTGCTTTGTAATTGACCATCAGGTAGATGCTTCACTTTATACACCCATTTTACTGCTATTGGCTTCTTGTTAGCATGTAGCGACATTAAATCGCATGTGTTGTTCCTTTCTATAGAGTGGATCTCATCCTCCATAGCCTTCCTCCACACTGCTGACTTGGCTGCACTTGCATAGCTCAATGGTTCCATGTCAACAAATAGTGCCAGATGCACTAAGTCACCATCATCAGTTATCAAATTATCTGGAATTGTGTCAAAGTCCAACAATCTACTTACTGGAGCTCGAGGTCTATCTGACTTTCTGACATGTGCTTCAACATGTGGTTCAACATGTGTTACTTCTGGTTCAATTGTTGCAGTTGCTTGTGGAGTTTCATTCTCATCAATGACATCTTCAAAGATGAAAGGTACAGTTGGCTGTGAACTGGTGCCTGCATTGTCCCACTTCAATTGACTCTTCTCATCAATAGTCACATCTCTACTAGCTACAATCTTCTTTGTCATTGGATTGTAGAGCTTGTATGACCCTGCAGTGTGATAGATAACAAGTATGAGTGCTTCACTCTTATCATCCAACTTCTATCTCTTTTGATCTGGAATATGCCTATAGCATAATGAACCAAATACTCTTAAGTGTTTCACTGATGGTGTGGATCCAGTCCATATTGCTTCAGGGACCTTGTCAAGTCTTTTGGTGGGGCTCTTGTTCAACACATAGCAAGCTGTTGTCACTGCTTCACCCCAGAATTCATTAGGTAACCCTTTCTCCTTCAACATGCATCTTGTCATGTCCATAATTGCTCTATTCCTCCTCTCACACAATCCATTGTGCTGAGGTGTGTACGGAGCTGCTACTTCATGTGAGATACCTTGTGTGGCACAAAACTCTTTGAACTCATGAGAGGTATACTCACCTCCACCATCACTTCTCAATGTCTTAAGTGATCTCTCAACTAGTGCTTTGAATTTTTTGAAAATTGTCAGCACTTCATCTTTTGTTTTAATGAGATATAGCCACATCGTCCTGCTATATTTATCAACAAATGACACAAAGTATATATTTCCTCCTAGAGATGCAGTATCAAAAGGTCCGCAAACATCAGTATAGACCACACCAGCTTGTTCCTAGCCCTCATAGCAATATGATCAACAAATGATTTTTTGGGTTGCTTACCAACCAAGCAATTTCTACAAATATCCTTTGGCACTCTAATCACTGGTAAACCACAAACCATGTCATTACTCTTCAAGTTACTAAGACTTTTAAAGTTGAGATGTCCATACTTTAGATGCCAAAGCCAAGCTGCTTCATGGATTACTTCACTTGCAAGACAGTGAGATGTTGAAGCATTGAATTGAACCTGGAATGTTATGCTCTGTGACAAAGGAGCACTCATGATCTATTTGTTGTCAACATTGTAGACCTTCATTTGATTATTCCCCAAAGTCATGGTAAATCCCTTTTCAACTAATTGTCCCATGCTTAGGAGATTGGACTGCATATTTGGCACATACAATACACCAGTAATCAATGCTTGATTGCCATTCTTTCCTTGAATCAACACATCACTTACACCTTCTGATTTGATGGTTCTGCTATCAGCAAATCTGATGTTGGGTTTCCTTGATGCATCATAGTTGAATAACCAATCCTTATGACCAGTCATGTGGTTAGAACAACCTGTATCCAAGTACCAGCTTTCCTTCTTATCATAGTCTTCATTGGTGATTGCCATCATCAATAGAGGATCTGCTTCTGAACCACTACCGTTTTGTGCCAAATTTGCCTTTGATTCTTCATGATTGTACTGTCTTGGAACTTTCTTGCCTCTGCATTCACTAGCAAAGTGTCCATACTTCTGACAGTTATAACATTGGATATTCTTCTTATTCATAAACTTCTTACCCTTTCCATTACCATTAGATTTTGATGATTCACCTTGATCACCATTCTTCTTTGAGCTTTCTTGCTGAGAGTTCTCTTTCTTGAACTGATCTTTACCCTTGTTATTGTTGCCATTTCCCTTCTTTGATGTGTGTGCCCACAGTGCTTGATCATTGGTTTTATTCTTTGCCCTTGCATTGATTCTTTGTTCATGGGATTCCAAAGAGCACTGTAATTCCTCCAATTTCATGATAGACACATCTTTTGCTTCCATAATAGCAACAATAATGTAATCAAACTTTGAAGATAAGGTTCGAATTACCTTTTCGACCATGTCACCATCACTTACAGTTGAGCCACAACTTTTCATTTGGTTTATATTGTTGGCGATCTTGTTGAAATACTCTGCAGTGGATTCATTCTCATCCATCTGCAACAATTCAAATTGTCTCTTCCATGTGGTTAATCGAACTGCTTCAACTTATCATTACCAAAATGACCCTTCTCAAGAATGTCCCAACACTCCTTTGCTGATGTTGCATTCTCTATCTTCTGGAAATTTACCAAGTCTACACATTGATAAATGAAGAACATCGCCTTGAAATCTTTCTTCTTCAATGCTCTATGTGCATTTTGTTCAGCCTCAGTTGCATTCGCTGAAATGGGTGTGATCCATTCTTCAATCACTTCTTGAACCTCTTGGAATCCAAAGATTACTTTCATTTATTTGCTCCATCGATCCCATTTGTTGGAATTATCAAGAATTGCGACTTTTCCTCCAAAACTGGTGGGATTCTCCAATGAACTTGCCATCTTCAATCAGTGATCTGAATCAATGAAAAAAGAATGATTCTTGATCAATCTTGTTGCTCTGAACCGTTTTGGCTCTGATACCAGTTGTTAGAACTTAGTGTGAAATTGAGAGAAAAATTTAGGAGGAAAAGTTATTATTTCATTAATGGAAGAGAAAAATGAATACAAGTGGTGTGCAAGCTCAATGCAAGCTGTGTTACATACAACAACCACAGTTACTTATAGCCTAAGTAACAGATACAACTAACCTACAATTGTAAAACTACTTAACAACCTCCTAACTAACATTAATGTCAACTGTCATAACAGACTTAAACTGTTAGCACACTAGATATACAGATGTTTCAACATCTGATAGAACATTTGAATTACAACCTTTCACAATGGATATTTGAATTAACTTCCAAAAGATTGCAGTTAATTAATTAACTCATGCTCAATTTTGGCAAATATTTTTAGAACATACTTAGGGTGATGGTTAAATCGGCTGAACCATGAACCAAATCACTAAAATGTAAATATTAATACTGTTAAATAGTGTGAAGACATACGTCGCAAAAATTTATGAATGCAGATGTGTTTAATAGTCAATGGTTTCATCTCATCTATTATGTATATTATGATGGCATAAATGTTAAGTGACTAAGATAAATGAAATAGTCTCTACCAAAAAAAAAAAAGATAAATGAAATAGTCAAGTGTTGTTTAAGTTGTATAATTGCATTAGTGCACTTTTATTGTATGTTTAGTTTATGATTTTCACCGAACAAACCATTTCAGATGGTCTATTTGTAAATTGAGAGGATTGAATTTCTCACAATTACCTCATTAACTGTTATAAACTGTTCGATAAAAAATGAATAGATGAGATGAAAAGTGAAAACTGTGTTAATATGTCAAATCAACAATGCATGAATTAGAGCTATCTGATCATAAATCAAGTGTTAAAATTGTCTACTGCGCATAACTGCGTGAAACAACTACTACAGGAAAATAGATCCGTAAATTGAGTTCGACTCAACTGATGAAACCCATTCATATTTGAACAATGTGAATGTGTAACCTAAGTAGTCAATCCTAGTACACATGGACACATGGCCCATCTCAATCAAACCACAACCCTTTATTTGCCACTTAAATTAATAAACAGCAGATTGAGCAAGAATAGTACAAACCCTATAAAAGTTTTGTTCAGTTACAAAAGGAAAGTTGATTAATTAATTGAACTCAAAGACTCAGATTTTTTTTTTTATATTTTAAAAAAAGTATTAAAAACAAACAAGTACTAGTACTAGTATAATAGACAACACATAAACCTTAGTTTCTTTTGGTCTACATTGTATTATTAAAATTAAAAGAAGAAAATTGATTGAATCCACTCTGTTTGATGTCTGTTTCTATATTTGAATCTGACATAAGGAAGGAAGTACAGTTATGAAAATACTCATAACTGCAAAGATACCCAATCTATGAATTTAACGGTTGGGATTAACATATTACTTGTTTGTCTTGTTCTAGCTTATTTGATAGAATAAATTACCTTTCTGGAACCAGGAGATCGTTAATTTAAACTTCAATAATAATAAAAGTGACACTTTAATTACTTTGAGATTATTATATGCAAATCAATGTTCCAAACAATCTAGATATTAGGCTCAAGTAATTGATGAATTTCTTATAAGACGGATCATTTGTAAACTGGAATTCAATTATTGATGGAAACAATTTTTAATCAAATATTACTTATTTCGCGGCCGAATTCTAAATTATCAGAATGTTATTCTTCTAAAAATCATAGAGTTAATAATAAAAAATAAATAAATTAAAGTTTCAAATTAACACAAGTAGGAGTACTAGTGTGGACGCTGGATAGGTCTCCTATTGTCGGCTATCAAGGGAAAGGTGATAATCTTCTACATTAAACTTCTTTGGATTGATTTATTTGTCTTTAAGTATTAGTGAAAGTGAAACTATTTGGTTAAATTATGAGAACAACTAGTTTATTTCATAATTTTTAGGAGGATGGTGGATCATATCACAATCTTTCAGTGTCTGACAAATTAATTGAGACCATTAAAAATAATTTTTTTTCCATTAAACTAATAACCTTTTTGAATGACAACATCCTTCGCATCTTCATCAGGGAAACAGGTCAAAGATATAATAAAAAATACCTAAAATTTAAGTATCTCAGAAAATTTATTTGAACACACCAACGGAAAGAGCAGGCCGAGACGAGAAAACTGACACCGGAATCGTAAAAATGGAGACCTCTAGGGCGGCGCGTGGATAACATGCGCGGGTGATGGCGGTGCGAGTGGTTGTCACGCGCCGGTATAGAAGAGGCGCGTGTGGAAGTTTTAGGCGGCGTTTGTTTTGGCATTGGACTCGTAATATGGAGACGGTTACAATGGTGCATGCGTATGAAGTTTTGATAGGTTCACTAGAAGTATGAGAAACGAGAAGGACAGGTTGATGGTTGTTGCAAAGAAAGAATGAAAGCAAAGAAAAAAAAATTTGCAACTATGGCGGCTAGGGTTTATGCGGAAGCGCTTCCCAAAATCGGGAGCTCATGATACCATGTTGAATAAAATAATGATGAATAAAATATGTGTAATATTAGAATTGTTTTTTTGGTACAATCACTAAAGAGTTTAGATAGACTATGCTATACCTAATAAGCATAACTTAGAGGCTAAGTAAAACTAAATAGAATCTATATATAATAATAATAATAATAATAATAATAATAATAATAATATATTTACATCATGTTTTGGAGGAATCAACACCTTCAGGACCAACTCGGAGGTATCAAAGAAGAAGTAAACCCGTTCCGCTCTAACAGCAAACTCAATCGTATGAACCGGTGGTAATCACTAAAAATGATCATCCTATTGATAATTCTCATATTTCTGATACTTGTCATACTGACCCGAATGATGTACCTCTTGCTTTGAGAAGAGAAAAGAGATCATGTCCCTCCATATATATACGTACGTCCTACTTCTAATTTTGTCTCTTATAAACAACTCTCACCACAATGGGAAGATCCTATGAAGTTATGTTACGATAATAAAGATGAGTTTACCAACAGAGCAATTCAACCAACGCACTTGCAAGTTTCGAATGATTGATATCCATTCATCAGCTTGAGGGGGAGTGTTGTAAATATATTATTATTATTATTATAGATTCTATTTAGTTTTACTTAGCCTCTAAGTTAGACTTATTAGGTATAGCATAATCTATTTAAACTCTTTAGTGATTGTACTCAAAAAACAATTCTAATATTACACATATTTTATTCATCATTATTTTATTCAACCGATAACTTATAAAAATAGTTCATAGATTATTTGAAAATTATTTTACTTTATATTTTGTGATAGAAATAATTAATATATAAATGTTTATTATGATAAACAGTTGTGATATATTACCTCTTTGATATTTTATAAGTAAATTTTATATTTTTAGATTTATTGTATAATTAATGTATTTTTAGATTTACTTATAAACTATCACGGAGAATGTAAGTCACAAAATTAAGCTGGCTATCCAAAATTCCAAATAGAGTTGTTGACCCATTACTAAGATTATGCAATTTATAGTTTAGTGAGATATTTGAAATTGCACTTGCTATGTCAGTAGTCTTGATTATTATCCTTAATAATATTGTGGTGTTGTGTTGTAGTTAGTGCATGTTTGGTTTGAAAAAATTGATTTTGAATGAATTATTAATGTTATAAAATTGATTTTTATTAAAAGTAATTTTAATGTAAAGTAGTTTATGTTTAAATACATTTATATAAAATTGAGTTAACAATTAATTTCAGTTAAAAAATCATGTTTAGACATGGTATTGGCTTGAGATTTCGAAGTGTGTTCATCCTTAAAATTTCAAGTGTAATTATCTCTGGTGTCAATTTGAATGGACTAATTTAGCTTCTTTAAAAAAATCACGTTTAAATTCAAAAGCTACAAATGCTAATTTCAAATTAGAATTAATTCTAGAGGTAAAATTACTTGAAAGCAATCAAACAATATTAAATTCAATTTTATACCTCCAAAATTAATTGCAGAGGATCCAACCATGAAACAAACATAGGCTTAGCTATGCTTAGATGTTGTGTTGCATTAGCCACAGCCTTGGTATAGACTTTTTTTTTGTTGAGGAAAAGAACATGTTAGACTTACCTTTAATTAAAGTCTTGTTTGGTCCGAAAATTTAGACCAAAATTGTGTGTATATATATAATATGGACAAGAAAATTAAACATAGACTTAGTTATGCTTAGAAGTTGTTTTGCATTAGTGATAAAAAAATTCTCAATACTTTTATACTTTTGGCAAACAATTATTTTTAGAAGTATAGTTTGCATTGATATTATTATGTGTCAATTGCATTGAAGAATATTGAGATATAAGTTATCATATATGGAAGAAAAATAAAGTGTAATCCTTGTGGTGTTGTAACGATTTTAATAAGAGTGTAAACTATAAAGATGTAACCACCGACTAAATATTGTGTTATATGGTTGAGAAGAAACGTGCAAATTGACGTAGGAATATTGCTATAGTGAGTGAGTGAGAGAGGGAACAAACAAACATGTGATATATGTGAGTGAGAAGGGTGGCTGGATTCTCGTGAGACCAAACCTAAAACCACACTCATAACATAATATTACGTTACATATATGATATGTGAATATTATGAATTAAAAATAATTTCCTTCAACGTTACATCTCACGAGTTACATCCTTACTTCTCTATGTCTATAACTACTCTTACCATTTACTATTTTGGCATTCATAATTTTCAGCTTCTTGAATAAGTAGGTAAAAATAAGAGTGTATGCACTTTGCCGCTATAGGCTCGATCGTTAGAACAAAATATATAGTAAGATAAAATATGATGAACATAATATAAATAGTAGAAGCAAAAAATAAAGATTTACTTGATAGTCTCCATTAGTATATCTCAATTGATAGAAACATCGCATTATATTTTTAACCAGTAGACTATTTTACAATTTTGTTTGACTATTGATGCTCACTAATTTATCGTAGGAGCAAATGGGGTGTTGGAATTTCTCCCACATGCCCCGGATGCAATAGAGGCAATGAAACGACTCTTCACTGTACTGCCCCAATGCAACCCAAATTTGGATTATATGTTTGTCCCATCGAATCAAATTACAAATTTCTTCTCTTTTAATTGAAGGGACTGAATCTTCAACAATATCAACAAACATTTGGAAGGAATTCAAAAGAAGATGTGAACAACTACCTTTTTATTAGCTTGCTGGCACAAATGCACACGGAGGAACAAAACCATTTTTTAGTATCATTTTCAACGCCCGTCCAATCCAACAGACACTATTCTTGAGATTGTTGGTGACATAGACAATTATAACCACCATCCTATGAATATATTTTCCATGGAGACATCATTTTCATTGGCTGGAAAAGATCTTGAGAAGAGTGGGTCAGACATAATTATGATGGAATATATAAGAATACTCTAGGGCTAGCCGGGTATGGTGCCATTTTGCGTGACTCTGTTGGCAAATGGCTAACAGGGTATTCTCGTAAAATTGGAACCTGTGAAGCTCTTAGTGCTGAGATGTGGTGGCGTACTTGTGTATGCAGATTGCGTGCGGAGAGAGTTTTCACAATCTTTAGGTGGACAGTGACTCAAAAATTCTGATTGACATGATCATGGGGAATGCCTAAAATCAATTGTAAACTGCCTACTTGTGGTATGTCACATTAGCTAGGAGCTTTTTTAGTTGAATTGGCATATGCAGTTCAATCACACCTAACAGAAGAGAAATAGAAGTATTGATTGGTTGATTAATTTTTAATTTTTCTATAAATTCTTTTTAAATTCATGTTATGAAAACTCGTTCCAGTGAAATTTCAAGTTTTTTTAAAGACATTTTCAAGACTTTTGCTTGCCTAAAAAATATTCGTGTAACTTAAGTTTTTCTTTTTGAACTACGGCCCTCTATTTTTTATTTTTTTTTACAATATAAGTAGGGGTGGAAATGAACCGAACTAACTCGAACAAAGTTCGAGACTCGATTCGACAATTGATTCGTTGAACTTGGTTCATGAACCAAATGAGCCGAACTTGAGCTAAATATTAAGTTCATTAATTAAATGAGCTGAACTTGAGCTATATATAGTTCGGCTCGTTTGGTTCACGAGCTGACTCGATTATATATATAACACTTCAGAATATATTTTTACATAACACTTCAAGAATAATATATATATATATATATATATATATATATATATATATATATATATATATATCTTCAAAAATAAATTTTACAAAATAAAACACACTAGCATTATTTCTCTTTTGAAGCATAAGTGATACTTGTTTATTTGATACTTCCCAATTTATGTACTAACACTAAGTCTCACATCGGTTAAATTATCTAGCATTGAGAGAAAACTTTGTTATAAAAGGTGGTATACTACATGTCTTGGAAGCACAACAAAATGTTTATGGTGGGTTTGTTACTGTTTCACATTTTCCTAAGTGTGATAATACTCTCAAATACGGCTGACAATGAACCGAACCAACTCGAAAATAGTTCGAGACTCGATTCGATTCGATAATTAACTCGTTGAACTTGGTTCATGAACCAAATGAGCCGAACTTGAGTTGAAAATTAAGCTCGTTAAATAAATGAGTCGAGCCGAGCTTAAGCGAGTTCGACTCGACTCGACTCATTTCCAGCCCTAAATATAAGGGAAAAAGTGATGCATACTACCTTGGCTCCTCTTTCTCTAAAAAAAAAAAAAAGATTTGTACTACATTTTATTTGATCGATAGAAATAAATGTTAACGACAAAATGCAGAAGCATGCTTTATTTATCCTACGCAAAGTATTAAGGTTCTTCATATGAACAATCGCTTTCACTTCTGATTGAAACATATGGTTGACTACTTGACTCAATCTGAGTATCATGAAAAAATATTATATATATATATATCATATTATAAAAAAAACCAAGTTCTATCCTTTGATGAGTATGAATATCTTCGTACATACCATGCATGCCTGCATCAGAAATCTGTCAACTGATAATAGTACTGGTGCTGAAGCCGTTTTTGATTCATAAAATAAAATAAAAATCTTCCAAGGATATGGCTAAAATCGATAAGCATGCATGCTACTACCAGCTGTCACTGTTTTGCAATAGTTCATCCAATCCTAACTCTTTCATTAACCACTCTTAACTCTGTCCCGTTCTTATGCTACACTCTTCTGCATCACATTTGTCACAGTTCATTATTCATATATAGTTATTTTCTTGGACAAATGATTTTTATAGATATGCGCTTTTGAATTATTTTTTGACTTATATAATCATTTATGATTATTTTGTATGATATTTGTGGATAAAATAACATTTTAGTATTTTAGATAATTTATAATTGGAACTAAAAATTGTCATATAGTTAAAAGAAAGTTTTTAATCCATCTCTTTTCCTTCAATTTATATAGTTTCAAAAACAATTTTAAAATCGAACATGATGCGATTGAAGTTGTTATGATTAAGCCTTAATTATTAACAAATCAAACACAAGCTATATATGTTTGAACTCTAGCATATAGGAATGTATTGTCCAGCAATTCCCAAATTCTCGATTGTTTTTTGTCCGACATCATTTGTTTTTGTCCTCCTTTCATTATTAATTATTAAAACTTTTTTTTAGCATTATAAGAACAATTTTAAAATCAAATTAGATATAGTACAACTGTACTAAAGTTGTCATTTTATTTAAGAGAGTCAAAAGACGAAATCACATACTAAATGCTGATAAATGAAGAATTGCAGGTTTGAATTGTGTCCCAAGCATATCAATCAAAGGTGTTTGATGTTTTTTATCATTTAAGTTGTATTTACTAGATAAATGCTAGTTAAACTAAATTATTATTTGACATTTATATGAGAATGTGTCCTCTCCTCTCCTGACACCATGAAACATGAAGAAATAGAATTTAGGAAAAAAAATAAATTTTAAATCATGGAACATGAAGAAATCTTTTTGGGGAGAAAATCCATTCAGAAAATTAATTTTCTTGGAAAAGAATTTGGTCTTGGGTCGGAGTGTCTTCATAGTTTTGTATTCTATAATAGCCTTTTTCATAGTTTTTTTTTGGAGAATTGTGATTTTCAAATTGTCCATTATATCCTAGGAGTCCAATGTAGGAAAAAACAAACTAAAAATGTAACTAACAAAACCTAAACAAACTAAAAATAAAAAAAAAAAACAAAAAGAAGAAGAAAAAGAGAAGAGGAGAGGTAATAAGAGATTGCTTAGGATCGTCTTGAAAACAGGTGAAGGAACTTTACCGCGACCTGTCGGTAGAACCAACGTTATCAAGAAAAAGAGGAACTTGACCTTAACCGTGACCTGCCAGTAGAACCAAAGTTATCAAATAAAGTTTGACCCTAACCGTGACCTGCCGGTAGAAACAACACTATAAAGTTCTTATCTCAAGAAAGAAGGAAAAGTTCTCACAAGAAAACTCTCAAATTGATAATAATATTCAAGTTGTGTTTGAAAAGTACATGAGAGTCCTATTTATAGCTTATCCTTACATAGTATGCTTATAAAGTTATAAATTCCCACTAGTCACTATAATGACTTAGTGCACCACTAGGAAGCATCTAGAGAGGCTAGAATGAAGTTAAAGGTCATCTAAAAATCCTCCAAATGCCAAAAACGAAAATTGCAATAAAAATAAGAAAAATTAGACCACAAAATCAACCTATGGATGTTTCTATCATGTGAATTGAGCTTCATGTTGGGCTCAAAACATCTTCATCCAATTGTAAGAAATTGAGCCAAGTTAGTTCAGCCTCCGATGGATATCGACCTTCTTTTTCTTTAATCTTGATGATTAGGCTGTTGGAACATGATGAGAATTTGGAGGGAACTTGGTATTGAAATAAACACAAAGTGTTAGAACCAATGTGTAGTGTGAATTGAAAAAAGGCTCTTTGAGTCCCACATTGCTAATATCACACTTCTTGGTAGTGTTTATATACTACAAAGTGACAACTAAGGGCGTGCCCTTGGGGTACCCACTTTTGTAAGAAAGGGAGACCGCACACCATGTCGAATATCACACGCGCGCCGCCGCCGTCCGTCCGGCTTGGCTTGGGTCATGTGATATATTAATTTTTTAATTTTGAATGTGCTTTAGACCAAGTCTGAAACGGATGTACATCTGTAAACGGTCAAATTACGTGGCCCTGATTCTTTGCCCACGTTTCGGTTTGACTGAGCAATTTCGGCTCCTATAACCGCTCTGATTTCAGCTCCCTACTTGCCTATAAATTATGTTTTCCTTCTTCAGTTTCAAACTGCTTCATTTTTTTCTGAATCCTGAGAATACACTGCTTTCTCTTCTCTCTATTTTTATTCTTCAAAATTAATTTTTTGTTTCAATTATCGAACGGTTATTACCGTACAAAACTGATATTCGTATATCAATTAGAGTGGTTCGTAGTTTCGAACCATATTGGTGTAATTCTGTCCGATCACTGCAGTGCAGTAGTGCTTCGGTATTTTCTTAGAAAAACGGCTGTTTTATCCTGGGGACTTCGCGGTCGATATACTACAGTGCATTTTTCGAGTAGTTCCGCGAAACGTCTTAAAGAAAGCGACCTAGTACGCGACTCAGCCAATAGTTTATTTCGTTGCCATTTTTGAAAAAATTGTTTTCTGTTTTTTATAAAGTCAGTAAACTGTTTTTTAACATAGGCTTTGTAAAGCTTTGATTCATCCCCATAGTCTTGGACTTAGTCATAGGACCTCCTATCTCATGCAAAGGGATCATTCCCTCCCTCTTCGAAAGGATTTGTCCTCGAATCTGATCCATTACTTACATCAAACAAAGAAAAGTCAACTACATTAAAGGTGGCACTTACATTTTCATATTCACTTGGTAGATCCAGCTTGTAGGCATTATCATTGATCTTCTCTACAACTTGGAAAGGTCCATCTCCTCTTGGTTGCATTTTGGATTTTCTTTGATTTGGAAATCCTTCCATCCTCATATGAACCCAAACCCAATCTCCAGGTTCAAAAGTAACTTTCACACGCCCCTTTTTTACTTGCTTGACATATTGGTCATTCTTTTTCTCAATGTTGGCCCGGACCTGTGCATGTAACTCCTTAATAGTATTTGCCTTTTTCTTGCCATCCAAATTAATAAACTCATTAGTAGGCAAAGATAAAATATCTAAAGGAGTCAAATGATTAAAACCATATGCAATTTCAAAAGGAGAATAAGAAGTAGTAGAATGAAATGTTCTATTATAAACAAACTCAACATATGGCAAGCATTTCTCCCAATTTTTCAAATTCTTTTGTATGATAGCACGCAACAAGATAGTAAGTGGTCTATTTACCACTTCGGTTTGTCCATCCGTTTGAGGATGTGCAACCGTAGAAAACAAGAGTTTTGTTCCTAGCTTATTCCACAAGGTTCTCCAAAAATGACTTAGAAACTTCACATCTCTATCACTTACTATGGTTTTGGGCAACTCATGCAAGCGCACTACTTCTTTAAAAACTAGAAAAATAGTAAAAATACCAAAACAAAACCAGTAAAATACAGTAAAAAAAACCAGAGAAATAGTAGAAAAACAAAAAAAAAAAACTAAAACATGAGATGTGATGAAAACCCATTAAATACTATAAGAAATCCTGCAATTACTCATGGAAAAAACCGTCGGTAACTGACAAAAGCCGTCCGTAATTTACTGTCGGCTTCACCATGAGTAATTTGTGGGTAAACATCATTTCAACAACCACTTATTTGTGTCGATTTACCGATGGCTAAACCATCAATAATATTACCCACGATTAAACCATCTATAATTTTCGTGTTCGTTAGAACAACTTTACCCACAACTAGGCGTACATAATATATTTAATTTGATCATGATAGTTATGTTTCACTAATTACCATCATATAACAACGTATCACTTTGTTTGTCATAATTATAAAATCACATTCACCGTTATGTATTCCGACAACAGCAAAAATAGAACAAAATATGAAATTTTTATACAAGTTCAATAAATCTAGTTTGACATAAATAATTGTATGAATGTTTACAATTAGAATCTCCTATAGCCTATAAATCTACAAACATCAATGCATGAGCTTAAATAAACATCAATCTAGAGAGGCTACTCCATCATTCTAGAGAGTCTCCAAAGTGTATATCCATCATTCAAAATTCTTATTCATCCACCGGTTTCTGTTTTAGGATGAATGAGAGGCAACTCCGACCCTTGGTTGTCTCGAAAATATGCAAAAGGCCGTAGAAAATCCATACTGACCATATCTCCAAGCACTGTAGCAAAAAAAAAAAAAAAAAATTAGCCTTTCACAACCAACACAAATTGTACTTTTCCAAATATGAAATTTACCAAACAAGCATTAAATTTTAATTAAAAAATCATTCAAGTTTGAACAGTAAAGTTCAAACTCTGTTTTATGTTTCTTAGGTAAACCTATCATCATTTCAACAAAGCAAAAAACAAATGTATAAAAATCAATACCTACGGGTTAAGGCTTACTTTTTCTCACGAGAAACAAGTAACGGCAATTTTACTTACTCTATTGCACTTTCGCAATTGGTATTTCTTGTACTACCTGCCACCAATCAATACCAATAAAGAACTTAATGTGAGGTAAATTGAACTTGAGTAAGCTAATCGAATTATTGATATTCAAAAAATTAATTTCAATTTGAATATTGTGTGAATATGTAACATTGTTTATACCGCTATAATAGGGGATGATTTCGACGTTATACCAGTAGTATCTCTATAGTGGCCCATATTTTCTTTTAGTCTCCTTATACCTTATTTGAAATCCTCATATTTTTCCTTCAATAAGAAAAAAAGAATACTTCATGACATATTTCATTGAAGTTTTTGAATGAAAGTAAAATATATTAATATAATAGATCCAAGTATAAGGAGTATTGTTTTTCAATAATTAAGAATAATATTAATAGAGTCTAATCCAGCATCATAGTGAGAAACTCTACCCACCTTCTATATGAAGGGTTGCAAAGATCTCACACTATCATTTGCTTGAAAAAAGGGCTAGAAAAAATACAACAAAGTTATCAAAACAATACACCAAGAGGTAACACAACTCCAACACAAGCAACACCACAAGCCTAACAACTCCTAAGGAACCAACACACCAAGAGATAACACTACAACATGCCAACACACCAGGGGGCATAACAAAAGAAGACTTCCAACCACCTAAAGCTAAAACTAGGCCTGCAAAATAAGTACACCCTACAAACCGAAAAGCAAGATACCAAAGGAACACCAACACAAAGCCATACAAGAAAATTAAAACCAGTGAATCCATCTATCACACGAGCTTGAGCCCCTTTTTGCCAAAGCATCTTTGATATGAATCAAGTAATTGAAGAAATGCAAGAGGAGCCACGTGATTAAACCAATGAGAATGATGTGATGGATCCTGTATTTAAGGAAAAGAGAATTGTGAATTTACCAAAACACTTAACAGATTATGTGTTGCCTAAATGGAAGAAAGGTAGTAACAAATGAGACTTTGGTAAGCATGGAATATACCTCTGATACGTGTCACTCAATTTGTTAGAATGAGTCACCAATTTGGTTGTTAGTGCATCAGATAAGGATTGTACGTTTTGGACTTTAGCCAAAACTATGTTATTTATGTACCCCTTTGTACTCAATAAAAAAGGAGAGAAAATTAATGCCATTAGTACTAGTTGTTTGTTAGTGTAGTATTTCTCTATAGCTTTTGATACTCATTATTCATTACAATTTGGTGCTATCATGGTCGATGTTCCTTCAGACCTTGGAATCTCGCTTTGCTCCATCGTTGTATGAAGATCCAAAAGGAGCTTTGTTTAAACTCTGTCAAACAACAACCGTCCGGGAGTACCAATCGCATTTTGAAACTCTTGCTAATCGGATCGTGGGTCTTCCACCTCCGTTTTACTTGAGTTGTTTTATCTACGGTCTCAAACCGGCCATCCGCCGTGAGGTTCAAGCGTTCCAACCGTTGTCACTCACTCAAGCCGTTCATCTCGCCAAACTTAAGGAGGAGAAGTTTGCGGATAAAACACCGTTTCCGGCGAAAGTTGTATCCCAAACAGCCAGTTCTGCTTCTTCATTCAAACCCACTTTGTCTGTTGTGCTGGCGAAATCTCACACTCCGGTCAAGCGTCTCACACCGGACGAATTGCAATCCCGTCGCGACAATGGGTTGTGCTATAATTGCGATGAGCGTTTTCAACCTAGCCATCGTTGCAAACGTCAATTTCACCTTCTGATTGTGGAACCTGAATCATCGTTTGAAGTAAGTTCAGAGTTGCAAACGCTTCAATCTGATGACATACCAGATACAACTGCTCCAACTGTCCAAGACCCAGATCCAGACCCGGCCCATATTAGCCTCCATGCATTAATGGGTCATTCTATTCCTCAAACCCTATGGGTCATGGGCCAGATGCAGCAAAGAACAATAGCCATTTTGATTGACAGTGAAAGTACCCACAACTTCCTTCAGGATCGGGTCGCCAAGCAATTGAGCTTACATTCCGAACCGGCCCATTCCTTCAAGGTCTTGGTAGGAAATGGTGAATTACGACATTGCACCTCCTTATGCCCTCAGGTAACTCTCTTTTTGCGCCAACATGAATTTGTGGTGGATTTATTTGTGTTACCTCTTAGTGGTGCAGTGGTTAAAAACGTAGGGCCCAATAGTTACAGACTATGAAAAACTTACTATGAGTTTTTCAAAAAATGATGAAATGGTTCACTTGTCTGGAGTACCAAAGCCCAGCCCAGAAGAGGCAAACCTCCATCAGCTCCAATGTTTAGTGGATACACACTCCATTGACACTTGTGTGCATCTCCATTTGAGCAACCCTGAAGCCTCACCTCAACACCCCAACAACGTCCCTGCCTCACACATTACAGAAATCCTTACCAAATTCTCTTCACTCTTCCACAACCCAACCCACCTACCCCCACAACGGCCAGTAGACCACAAAATCACCCTCGCCAGTAATTCTAACCCGGTCAATGTTCGTCCATACCGTTACCCCCATTTTCAAAAACAAGAAATTGAAACCCAGATTAAAGATATGCTTGCTCAAGGTGTCATTCAGCCTAGCACTAGTGCATTTTCATCATCGGTTCTATTGGTACGAAAAAAAGACGACACTTGGAGGTTTTGCGTAGATTATAGAGCTTTGAACGCCATCACCATTAAGGATCAATTTCCTATTCTGGCTATAGATGAGCTATTGGATGAGTTGTATGGCACGAAGTGGTTTTCCAAGCTTGATTTACGATAAGGGTATCATCAAAACCGTATGGCTTCACCTGATATTCACAAGACAGCATTTCGAACCCACCAAGGTCACTAGGAATTCCTGGTAATACCTTTTGGCCTTTGTAATGCTCCCTCTACGTTTCAAGCAGCTATGAACCTGATTTTTGCACCTTATCTGCGACGCTTTGTGATAGTTTTCTTTAATGATATCCTAGTCTATAGCCCTACATTAGATGAGCATATTGAACATCTAGACCTTGTTTTTCAATGCTTGTTGACTAATGAATTCTATCTTAAGCAGTCCAAGTGTTCAATTGCTCAGAGTTCCATTGAGTACTTGGGCTATATTGTGTCTGCAGAAGGTGTAGGGCCTGATCCTAGTAAAATCAGTGCAATGGTATCTTGGCCAAGTCCAAAGAATGTGAAGCAATTGCGTGGATTTTTAGGATTGACAGGATTTTATAGAAAGTTTGTCAAGCATGACTCCTCATTAGCTGCTCCACTCATAGCTTTGTTGAAGAAGGACTCTTTTGAATGGAATCAAGAGGCCAATGAAGCTTTTGAACATCTGAAACGTGCTATGTCTGCAGTACCCGTTTTAGCTTTACCTAATTTTACTGAAAAATTTATCTTGGAGATAGATGCTTTAGGGACTGGTATGGGTGCATTTCTCATTCAAGTTAACCATGCTATTTGTTATTATAGCAAACAATTTTGTCCACGCTTGTTGGCTGCATCTACTTACGTTCGTGAGTTATGTGCAGTTACTTCAACAGTTAAAAAATGGCGCAAATATCTATTAGGTGGGACTTTCACTATACATACAGATCAGAGGAGCCTAAAAGAACTCATGACACAAGTAAACCCCAGAGCAACAATTTTACTTGGGCAAATTGTTGGGGTATTCTTATGAAATTGTGTATAAACCGGGGGCACAAAATAGAGTGGCAGACGCATTATCTCGTATACATTGCTTGGCAGTTTCTATTCCTCATATGGAACTGATTGCAAAACTCAAGTAACAACTTAGTAAGGATGAGGAGTTTCAGCAATTCATCAGTAAAGTTCTTGATAAACCTGATGAATATAAGCACTTTCAAGTTTTAAATGGCCTTATATTTTTTAAAGGAAAACTCTTTCTGCCCAACAATTCTATATTTAAACAAGTTTTGCTCGATGAATTTCATGCTTCTCCTCTTGGTGGCCATAGTGGGATACATAAAACATTTGGTAGATTACAAGAAAATGTTTTCTGGTTTGGTATGCGCAAAGACGTGGAAGATTTTGTCAAGTCTTGTGTAGTGTGTCAGCAAACCAAATCTTCCAATCATGCTCCCTATGGCTTGCTTCAACCTCTCCCTCTTCCTGATCGGGTATGGGAAGACATTTCAATGGATTTCATTGTAGGACTCCCTTCGTTCCAAACGAATACTGCTGTCTTTGTGGTAGTAGATAGATTGTCCAAGGCAGCTCATTTTGGCATGCTACCCACACACTTTACTGCAGAAAAAGTGGCAGAGATTTTTGCTATTATGATATGCAAACTTCATGGCATGCCTCGCAGCATTGTATCTGATCATGACCCTGCCTTTTTGAGTCATTTTTGGCAAGAGTTGTTCCGTCTTAGTGGCACAAAATTGCGCATGCCACAACTTATCATCCTCAAAGTGATGGCCAAACAGAAATTGTTAACAAAATTCTGCAACAATATTTACGTTGTTTTGTACATAACAAACCTAAACAATGGGGCTTATACTCCACTGGGCAGAATGGAATTATAACACAGTTGTACACACTTCTACAGGACTTACTCCATTCCAGGTGGTCTATGGCAGGACACCTCCAGCATTATCAAGTTACATACCTGGTAACACTCAACTCCAAGCTGTGGAGGCTACATTAATGGATAGAGAGACAGTGCTACAAGAGCTGAAGCAGAAATTGCTGAAAGCACAGGCAATTATGAAAATTGCAGTTGATCAGAAGCGCATTCATCATAAGTTTGCTATAGGAGATATGGTGTTTGTGAAGTTATGCCCCTATAGACAAATTTCTGTTGCATGAAGACGGGTTCATCGGCTATCTAAACGTTATTATGGACCCTTCAAATTGGTCAAGACTGTAGGAGAAGTGGCATTCCAGTTGGAATTACCTCCCACAAGCAAGATTCATCCCGTGTTCCACGTATCTCAACTGAAACCATGCTTTGGAAATACTGATATTGTGTTAGATTTACCTGCAACAATTGTGGACAATCAGCCCTTAGTCCAACCTTTAGCAGTAATGGATTGGAAGTGGAATGAAGAAGCTAAGGAATGACAAGTTTTAATTCAATGGGAGGGACTCTTTCCAGAGGATTCTACTTGGGAGAGTTATCAAGATATTGTGATAACTTATCCAGCCTTCCACCTTGAGGACAAGGTGAGTCTCGATGAAGCAAGAGATGATATGAATCAAGTAATTGAAGAAATGCAAGAGGAGCCACAAGATTCAACCAATGCGAATGATCTGATGGATCCTATATTTAAGGAAAAGAGAATTGTGAATTTACCAAAACACTTAACAAATTATGTGTTGCCTAAATGGAAGAAAGGTAGTAACAAATGAGACTTTGGTAAGCATGAAATATACCTCTGATACGTGTCACTCAATTTGTTAGAATGAGTCACCAATTTGGTTGTTAGTGCATTGGATAAGAATTGTACGTTTTGGACTTTAGCCAAAACTATGATATTTATGTACCCCTTTGTACTCAATAAAAAAGGAGAGAAAATTAATGTCATCAGTACTAGTTGTTTGTTAGTGTAGTATTTCTCTATAGCTTTGGATACTCATTATTCATTACAATCTTCTAATTCATTGGCTTCTCTAATAACATGCAGAAACTCCACATTCTTAATTACTAACAGCAGATTATGCAGTTTATTGCAAGCAAATCTCAAGTTCCAGGGACACATGTCTCTATTATTCACCCACGCTAAATCATTTTTGGAGTCCGATTCGATAATTACAGAGCCATTAATTAGCCATTCCTTACCCAAAGATTGCTCCAAATCAAAAACAATGGCTAAAAACTCAGCTTCATTAGAGTCCTTATTTCCAACCGGAACTGCAAACTCTAGCAAAAACAACTCCACAGTGATTTCTCAAAACATGTCTGCCGCCCCGGTTTACCTCTCGAAGATCCATCAACATTTCACTCCCAAACATTATCAGGAGGTTTCTGCCAAACAACATCAATTCTTGCATTAAGTCCAAGGAGTATTAAGGAGCTAAAAACCACACAAATAAACCAACACCAAAACAAAATTAAAATTAGACAAGGACACAAAACATAAATAGATCCCAACATCAAAAGCTACAAAAAAAAAATCCGAAGAGCTCCTAGGCCACTAGCTAGAGAAAAAACGATACAGCCCAATCAGATACAAGCTATCATCCCTCATACCATGACCAAAAACAGTAGCAGCTGCAAAAGCATAAGAAAAACCAGAAACACAACCAAGAAAAACCAACAATATAAGGCTAACAGAGCAGAAGCAAAACTGTCACTAAGCCAAACAAAGCAATCATATTGAATACATTGGTTAACTTTCGAATTACTCAAGAACCACCGCAAAGACAACACATTGATATCATCTAACAACTCAACCGTATCACTTCTTCTGTTATATCAAAGATTCATTGATTTCTCCTACACCAAATCAACCAAATTACAGAGTTCCAAATTAAAAGAAGACCCCTCCTCACAGGGCAGACCCAACATATTGTGAGGCCTAAAGCTAACTTTCAAATGAAGCCTAACACAAAAAATTGATTTATTTTAAGTATAAAATGTAACATCCCACTTTAATTATTGGAGTGATAATAATTAGAGTAGCAAATGAAATATAAGTGGACCTTAGACTAAAAGAATTAGTAGTGTTATGATTATGTGTATTGGCTTGAATCATGAAAATTAAAGGGAAGGGACATAAAAGTCTTTTAGCCACAAACATAAGGGTATGGATTAAAAACAAAGCTTTGTACAAACTGAACCATTCAGATTCTTATGCCCTTCTTCTCTCTTCCCACGCCTCCATCATCTCACCATCACAACCTCCAATTTTGCTCACTTACCTCATCAACCAAGATTGCATGCAACATTTCCTTTCAACCCCTGATTGATTATAAACAATAAGATGCAAAGCCAACTTTGATATTCTCTATTCCTTTCAACTTAACCCAATCAACCCTTTTCACTTCACTCTTCAAATTCATTCAAAATCTGAGTTGCATGTGGTTAAAAGATTGGAACATCAAAACAAATGAAGACATAGTTATGTGAATCATTGGAAACAAGGTAAGGGATTTACTTCCTTATTTCCTTTCTCAAACCCTAGCAATTTCCTTTTTCTCTTGTCCAATTAAGATTCTGATTGTTGCTCTATTTAATGAGTATAAGAGCTTACTTATGAAGTTTAAAGAACCATGGAGTCATGGATTGAAAGGTTGGAATAATTTTAGAGATTATGCAGAATTCGGATTTGAGGATACACCTTCACTTAAAGGTTTCATAATATTTGGATAAGAATTGTGGTCTGGGCGAATTTTTGAAGTTAAGGGATCAACTCAGGATTTCTGCAGAATTGATGTTTGACAGTGCTGCACTAAAATGGTATGGACTCCCTCTCTATAACTTCAAATTGAACGAGGCTGGTTTCATTGGAAAGCTAACTCAATTCTCGATTTTTGTGGTTTTGGTTTCGTTGAAATTGGATGAGAAATGAGGTCGCTAGGATTTTCTGAAGTTGGACGTATAAAGCAGAATTATGCAGAAAAATCTGAATTGGAGTTCGAAGTATTTCTAATTGCAAATTCCACTGTTCGACGAGCTCTAGAGATGGCGATGGGATTGATCAAGCGTCAATTTCAGGTGGGTTTCTTTAAGTAGACTTGGCAGAAGTTCCAAGAGTAGGAAGTTATTTAATTGCAAAGTTAGTAACATTGATGACATAGTTAGAATTGTTATAAATTGAAATGCTTGAGTATATTACCTTTTTCCCCATGCTCAAATTGTGCTGTGAATGTGTTTAATTAATTGTAGATTCATGTGGTATAAGTTAGGAGTCAATGGGCATTGTTAAGGATGGATTAAGAACTTGGTTTTCATGAAAAACATCATTTTATGCAAATCCAATCGATTGAAACTGAACCACTTCTGTCCCAATCGATTGACTCTGTAAAATGGAAAAAATTATGTTGTTTTAAAGCCCGAATGACTCCCGACTCGTACGGTAACAGTTCTCGATTAGTAAACATGTTCACACACCATTTCAACATCAATGGTTAGAGTGAAATAATGATAATTTAGAGGTTTATGACTTGTGCAAATTTATCCATAGCTTAGATACATTAACATCATATTCGATTATGGGTTATATTGTGGTAATCATTTGGAGTTGACTGAACTTTGTAACTTATAACCTATTCGTGAACTCTAAGTGCTTAGCACAATATAAGTAAATCCTAAATTGTCTAAATGTGTGTTAACATGTACTGACGAATGAGAGCATAAGTTATTTAGTTTCCCCGGGATGGGTTGCTAAGTTAAGAACATTAAGAATTTGAATAGTTGATCAAGTTAGTGGCTAATCCCAAACCATAGTTCAGTATAGCTTAAGCTATAAGAGGATTTCCGTATATTATTAGAAATCCATTTAAAATAAGTTAAGTATTGTGAGCCGAGGTAATCGTCTGATCTACATTTAATATCAGATATTACAGTCCGGCCTTCGAGACCCGCTCACCTCGAAGTGTCCGTGAGTTATAAAATCAACCAAGATAATTTGTGTGATACACCTTTATTTATGTTATGCTATTCTTTAATGAATATGAGTTTATTAGTGATCAGCTATTTCAGGACCCCGGTGTTAGCAGACCAAGTAGAGGGTAGTAAGAAACTCACTGAGGCTTAGTAGTCTCACCCCACAACTATTTTGATTACAGATAAACAGGTTGCTGAGCAGAGAGCTATGGATTGGTCGAAGTGAGGTGGCATTGGATGTTATTGTCATTGTTTATCTGATTTCTATTAAATTGTTGTATAAGTTAGTGTCATAGAATATTGTATTGACTGGCTTTTGGTGGCTCCGATGTAAGTTTTAAGTTACGTTATGACAGGAATGTCAACATTCAGTTAGTCAATACGTGTATAATGACAATGCCTTTATGTTTTATGAGCATATACAACGAGTTTACTTATGTAATTTTAATGCATCCCGATCCTTTTATTTATGTCTAGGCTAATATTCTAGATAAATTAGCTGGGGTGTTATATAAAAAATGTAAGAAAGAACATAAAAGTTATACGAAATGACAAAATCATTATAAACTCACACACGAGTGGAAGATCCGGTGTACGAACCCCTGTCAAGATGTCACACCTAACAATTTTATCATTTTTTTTTACCAATTGAACTAAGATTTGTAGATATAACATAAAAATTAAATTTACTTGTTCCAGTATTATAATATCTATAATATTACAACATAAAAATTTCGGTTTTAATAGGAATGTTAAATTCGATGTCAAAAAATTCTTAAAAAAATGGAGGAAGTATTATTAAATTTAAATAAAATTTGGGGAAAAATATTTTACAAAACAAAATTAGATAAAACATAAAACATTTAGGTGGATATTATAATCGTAATAATAAAGTAGCATATCCTTAAAAAATAATTAATAATAGTATAGTAGTAAAAAATGTAGCATATCCTTTAAAAATAAAAGTGGTAAAAATAATATATAATAGTAAAAATGTGATGAGCATGAATTGATTATTAATGCGCATAAAAAGACATCATGGGCCGGAACCAAACCCATGACCTCCTAATGCAAGTAGAAAACATATGATGCCAGTATGCCACTCAGCTGCACAGCAAATCTTGACATATTCTACACACGAGCGTTAATATATACAAATAGGGGGCCTAATTTTTAGGTTCATATTGTCCAACAAATTGGGGGCCTAAAGCCCTAGCCTTAGTGGCTTTGGGCCGGCCCCGCCTCCTCACTTTTTTATTTTCCCCAAAACCACACAAATATCTTCGACATGCAAGTTTCCCATTTATAAAAGCATGAAGGAATCGTCAAGGGATTCATTTTGAAGGACATATTGAGCACCGACATTATCTTCAACACATCACTTCTTCTGTTAGACTTCAAAATAAATTGAAAAAGGTTAACACAAAGCAGAGAAAAACCAGTTAAAATAAAGCTATTTTAACCTTGGAAACTCAAATAAGCTAATTATGGTCTTATGCAGACTGTACGTAGCAGCCATTACCTATTTCTCTTAAGCATTTTTATTTCATGTTTCTCATGGTACTATGCTTATATAGTAAAGCAACACCACATATGTTTGAATATCTTGGCAGAATATATATTTTTTTTTAAAAACACAATCAAATTATATTTCTATTGAATAGCATAAGGCACACTCATGAGAGAAGTGCATAGTTTTGCCCGCATAAACAATCAGGGTTTTGTGATCAATCTCGATAGTATCCATTGGATTAGAGACTGAATCAAGGTCAAGTGGATAGTTTAGGGCTTAGAGAAATTGATCAGGGTTAGAGATCTTTCAATTCCAAATAGTCGTATTCATTAGATTAGATACTGAATAAAGGTTAGAGAAATTGATCAATCAGAAGGGTTTATCAAACAAAATCAAGGTGGCGTATTCACAACTGAGAGCCCGCTTTATTAGATTTTTATTTAGGAATAATGAATGTATTTTTTATTTGTTAGTAAATTTGAAGATAATTTTATGTGAATGAAAATAAATAGAGTGTTATAAAATTGTTATATACGAGTAATATTTTTGATTCGTCTATAATTATTGACGGTTAAACTGTGGGTAACAATTTCAAACAATTTACAAAACAAATTCTTAACTTTATAGACGACTTAGTAGTGGGTAAGTCATCGGTAATTTCAAAATTACTCACAGTCGCAAAGCCGCGGGTAATTGTTCATGGGTAATGAAGGGATTTGTTGCAGTGAAATCCCATTTCCTACAGGTACATGTTTTTATGTTATTTTTTCTTGTTTTTTTAACTGTATTTTACTGTGTTTTTTTTTTTGTATTTTTACTTTTTTTCTAATTTTTTTACTGTATTTTTACTTGATATTTTTTTTTTTTAAAAATTAGTATTTTTTCATAATTCAATAACAAATAATTAATGACATGGAAAATAATATTACATATCAAAATTGCTACATTAACAAAATATGATAAGGCGGAAAAATCCAAAAAATAAATAAAATAGTGGGGTAAGAATCTGGATTTTAAAATAGAGGGGGTAAAATTCCAATTTAATCAAAACAGAGGGGAAAAACTGCATTTAAGCCTTCATTTAATTAAACAACCTTATAAACTATTCTAATAAAATATATGTTAAATGTCCCATAATTAGTCCTAGCTCAACTAACAAAAATGTCAAAATTGTTAGGTCGGACGTCATGACCCGGGTTCGAATCTGGAATCTCACAATTATATGTGAGTTTCATTTCGGTGGATTACCACTTTATCTAAGACATAAAAATAAAAATATATGTTGTCATGTCCTAACTCCTAGCTCAACTTATTTTCTTTTATAAAATTAATTAATATATTAATTTACTGTACCTTAAAGAAAATAAATTGTCATGTCTGCGTCAAATGAATATAGGGAGGAGAGGGAATTTTGGTTAAAAGAAAAATCTTATATAGAAGGTACACAATAATACTATGGAGTTAAAGATTAATCTAAAGGCATATTGTTTGCTGTCCATCATAGACCACTTGATACAAGGGTCCATATTAGAATTTGTCCTATATATAATATACTATGTATTATACATATGATCTTACTTGATCAGAGTCGACCAACTGTGGTGGTATCTTGGCGTTTGCTCTTTGCTCCGCTCCGATAGAACCGCAGGGGATTGTGTACCTGCAGGTGCTCCGACGCTCAAGTCAGTAAGGTGAAGCAAATGTTTTCTGTATAAAAGATAGCGTACCTTGTGAAATTGTGGAAGTGATCCTTTTATAGTCCCCCAGCGCTGGGCCAAGGCCTTTGATGGAGTTAATGGCTATCAACAGGCTGCCGGAAAACGGCTGAAGAGCCATGATGAACATTAAATGCTCATCATTTCGGTGTCGAGCGTTACAAATCGTTGGGGATTTGTACGCTGACCAACGGTTAAGTGAAATTGGGCTAGCGCTCTTTGGGCCTGCTCGACATGTTTATCCTCAGCATGTTGGGCTTTAGGCTCAGTCCAGAACAGGAGTCCCTCCAAGTCGTCATGCTCGGGCACGAGGATGATGACTTTAGTTGGCCAAAATTCTGGTACTTTGGTTAAGACTATCGAGGATTTTAGAGATCTTTTTTCGTCGAGCAAGACATAGCGTCGAGCAAAATCTCCCTTTTGGGTGTGCCCGTGGAGTTTCACCTTTGCACTTTTTTTCCCGTCGGTTGTTAATAGGACCTACAATTTGCAAGACTTCGTGGAGATATCTACAAGCATTTATCACGGTTCCATAAATTTCGTCTAAGATTCTGTGCATCTTCGTTTCCGGTGAAGATTTTCGACGTGATTTTCTAGGGTTTGCAAGATTTGTGCGATTAGAAGGTCGTGACTTGAAGGGACAAGCCGCTTCGTTTTCTGTTGCCACGTGTAAAGGCTATTGAGGTAGTACTTGAGTGCCTATCTGCTTGGTTTGAATCAGAAGGACGATTCTCAACCGTGAGATCTCCACGCCCTTTGGTTTTCGCGATGAGTGGATTCAGATCGTTGGATTGTTTTTGCATCACGACCTTTGGATTGAAGCAACAATTCAGATTAGGGTGGCGTCTCTCAAGTTCGTGCAGGTGCGTCCATTGGGGATTCACCTATATATAGAGAAGTGGAGGGATGTTATCAAATCCCTTCTCATTTCTCAACTTCTTCAACTTCTCAGCTTCCACTCTCTCGAGTTTCAAGCTATTTCCACCGTATTTCAGTGATTTGATCCAAGTTCCAAGCTTTTCCTGCATCTCAACTACTTTCAAGAACAAGTAAGTGTACAACGCTCTCTCTCTTTCTTCTTTTTATTCGTTTTTTATGTTTGTAGGAATTTTTCAGTTTGCTTATGTTTGTACTGTGATGGAGTTTGTTTGGATACGTCAGTTGAGGATTGTAAGAGTTGGCTAGCACCCTTTTCCTCCCACGAAAACGGTGGTTTTTAGTAAAACCGATACTTCTAGGGTAGGATCTAGGCTCCGACATGGAGGTTGCTGGCGTTTTCACGCCTTTGCAACCTTTATTTATGAAATTTTAGTGTATAACACTGCCGGGCATTCATAGCTTAATACCAGGCATTCATATGTTTAGTGAGAAACAAGGTTGAGTTACTCAACCTTGTTCTCACTTAAATGGCACAATACCATTTTACCCCCAAAACTCAAATGGGACTCAACCTTGTTCTCACTTAAATGGCACGATACCATTTTACCCCCAAAACCCAAATGGGCTTGCTACTGATACACCCTTACTCATGGGTCACGCCCCCCAAACATTGGCCCAACAATTAAAGTCCAAAGTAAAACACTTAGTTAAACACATAACCACACATCACATAATTAAATAAAATAATATAACTATAAGAATACCACTAATGTGAAAATTGGGGTGTTACACGATCACTCCTACAAAAAAAAGAGCTTTAATAGCGCTTATTTAAAAACGCTATTAAAACTTTAACACGGAACTTTATAATAGCGGTTTTGGTAAAATCGCTATTAAAGTCGTGAACCCAGGAACGCTACAATAACGCGTTTGAGAAAAGCGTTATTAAAGCCATAAACGCAGAACACTCTAATAGCACTTTTGAAAAATTGCTAATGAAGTTGATACCCTATAATAGCGCGTCTTACATAAGCGTTATTGTAATGAAAATTAATAAATTAAAATTGTGGTGGGTGGGTGTCGAACCTTTGACCTATTGGTTGTAGAATAATAATAAAAAAAACATATCAAAATTTAAAATAAAAATAAAAACTTATCTCCTACTCTCACCTGCATTGTTCCTCTACTTGCAGTTCCTTTGTTCCGATTCTCGTCATCACTCCATTGTTCCTCCATCTCGTCAAAATCCTCTATCTCCATCCTTATAAAGGTCATTCGTTTCGACCCAACACCTTTCTATCGAACACTAAATCCTTATGCCGTCGTTCAAACTCAATCTCCGTCGAACCCTAGGTCCTTCGTTTTGGGCCCAACACCTCCATCTTAGTCGAACCCTAAATCTCTTCATTCTTAGTGCACCTGAAACGACAATTCTCAGCAAACAACCCTTATATCTCCACATTTTTTTTCTCTACTTTTCCTATACAAGGTGAAATTTTAATTAATGGTTGTATTGTTACTATTATTGTGAAATTTTAATTTGACTAGTATTTACAAAAATTGCAGGCTCAGTCATGAACTCCATATATTATTTTGATTTTGGCAAAGTCCCCAACCCACTACGAAGAAAACTGTTGAAAACATTCCCTAATTAAGCTTGATTCCAGCATAGGTAGGGGAACTTCTTTCAATTTCAAGCTTGGACATGTACAAGGTGAACGACCACCATTTGATTGGTTTTATTTTTATCTTAATTTCATTGATTCATATTATACAGGATTGTTAATTGTTGATTTGATTGAATTAGTGAAATTGAAGCAGTGAAATTGTTGAAGTAGTGAAATTGATTTAATTTTTATCTTAATTTCATTGTTAATTGTTGAAGTAGTGAAATTGAGTTACCTCTTTTGGAAAAGAAATTCAAATTCACACTTCAAGTATTGGATTATTCACAGTTGTCCATCAACACTCTTCTCTAACGGTCATCATTGACAACATCTCTATTTATCTCTATAAATAGAGGTCTCTGTCAACAATTTTAAAATCTACAAGATTTTGCACTCAAAACTATCTAGAGTAAAAATTGTCTAAGCCTCTGAAGATCAATTGGTTATATTCACTTATTTTTTAAGTGTTTTTGTGAAGAAAGCTTAGAAATTTGTTTGGAAACTCCTGCGTGAGTATTATATTGTTTTAGAAGTTTCTTGTTACTTGTAACTTGAGCATTGTGTTTAAAAGTCTCTTGTTAGGTGTAACTTGAGCATCTATGAAATCTCTTGCTTGTGTGCTTGAGTATTTGTGTAATCTTCGTGATTATAGTGAAATTTCTTGGAAGTGCAAGGGGACTGGACTACTCTCAGATTGTGAGAGGAACCAATATAAAATCTTGTGTGTCTCTCTTTCTCTCTCTCTGAACTTTTTATTTGTGTTTATCTAGCTCTGATTTCGCTGCATATACTCTTAAGCTAGACAAAGTTTTAAATTTAAAAAACACAATTCAACCCCCCCCCCCCCCCCCCCCCCCCCCCCCAAAGCTAACATTCAATCCTTTGTCACACAATTGACTTATACTTATCAAGTTTGCAGTTAGTCCTTCAACTAATAACAGATTCTCAAGGTTTGGGAGGTCTGGACCACTTAGTTTGCCTATGCCTTTGATTTTTCCTTTTGCTCCATCACCAAATGTAACATAGCTCTTAGAGTAAGATTTTACCTCTTTTAGATATGTTTTTTCTCTAGTCATGTGTTTTGAGCATCCATTGTCAAAGTACCAATCTTCTTTTGAGGAGACTCTGAGTGATGTGTGAGCTATCAGGCATGACATCTTTACTTCTTCCTTTTTTGTTTTATTGGTTGTCTTCCTTTTGTTCCAGAATTTAGGAAAACCAATCAGCTCGAAGCAGTAGGCTTTTGTGTGTCCCAGCTTTCCACAGTGATGACATCTCTTACTTCTTCTTTTCTGATTGAAGAACGAGTGATTTTGATGTTGAGTCCATTGTCTGTAACATGATGTTGAGACATGTGGTTCTCATTTTTCTTCTTTGGGGAAGCTGGTGTGCTACGTCGGTGGTTCAAGTCTCTTGCAGGCTTTGTGATGTCTGTGAGCTTTGAGTTCACTATTGAGGGATTTTATCCCTCAATAATGTCAAAATTCGGTAAAGAATGCAAGCATCAGTGGCGGCCAAAACGCGTCAAAAAAAGGGGTCGAAGGTAGTGGTTTTTTGACGGACAAGGACCGTCAATAACGTTACTGACAGACTGGAACCGTCAATAATGTATAAAGTACTGCGCAATGTCTGCAACTCTACCACGCGTTTCTAACGGACTACAACCGTCAATAATGCATAACAAGGACATCATTATTGACGGACTGCACCCGTCAATAATGTACATCGGTTAAATAAAAAAATAATTTAATTAATTAAAAAATCAGAATTAAATTAATTCTGGTTTTTAATTCATTAAATAATTAAATTATTTTTTTAAAATTAGATTTTTTTAAATAAATAAATTACTTGTTGTTCTTTAATTATATTTTTTTTATAATAACTAAAAGAATATTTTTAAAAAATCAGAATTAAATATACTAATATATTTTTAAAAAAACTAATACGTTTTTTTTATAAAATCTACTATTGTTTTCTTTTTTGATTGAAAATACACTTTTTTTTTGGTTAAATATTAATATAAAGTAGTTTATTGTTTAACAAAAATACTAACTTCTTTATTTTTTTTGACCAAAATAGAAACTTTTATATTTTTTTGGACTAAAAATAGAAACTTTTATCATTTTTCTTTTTCTTAAATATACTAATATATTTTTAAAAAAATCTAATACGTTTTTTTTATAAAATCTACTACAGTTTTCTTTTTTGATTAAAAATACACTTTTTTTGGTTAAATATTAATATGAAGTAGTTTATTATTTAACAAAAATACTAACTTTTTTATTTTTTTTGACCAAAATAGAAACTTTTATCATTTTTCTTTCTCTTGAATATACTAATATTTTTTTCATAATTATAAGATAATATTTTTATAACTCGGATGGCCACGAGAATATTTATATCAACACTTGCTAAATAAAAAATGCAACAACAAAAAAATTAGAACATATATACATATTTAATTCAAATAACAAAGACATAAATTAAATTAAAAAATAAATACTTACAGTTTTTAAATGTAGAAATGGAATAAAAACTAATAAGTGAAAAATATATGAAAGATAGAAAAAAAAATTAGAGAGAAGTTAGAGGTTTTTAGAGAGAAGTTAGAGGAGTAAGTGTGTAGAAATGAGATGAAGTGAGAATATATTGTGTATGGAAGGAGTTAGTCGTTGCATTTTGAAAATTCTACACAAATCAATGACATTATTGGCGAACAAGATCCATCACAAATGTGTTGATCAACAGTCAACAACATTATTGACGGTCAGAAAACGTTCCTGCGGAATTTACTACTGAGAAAAGAAAATAAATCCGCAGCAAACTTTCCTGCGGAAATTCCTCAGGTATTTCCGCTATAATTACTGCAGGAAACTCCTCAGCAAACATTTTTCCGCAAATAAATCCGCAGGAAATGCATTTTTTTTCTTTTCAATTTTATTCTTTTATTACATACCAAAATGCATATTATTAAAAAGAATTTTCATTTAACTAAATACTTAATTGAACTACAATAAGTATCCTGACATAAATAATATCAAAACAAAAGAGATACATAATCTTTTGTTATTACTACTGTTATGAATGGATTTGGTGGAGGCATAAATAAAACGCAGAAAACAAAATAACAAATTCTCTGAAAGGGAACTTTTCTTAATATTCTTTTTGATACCTTCTTTCCTCAGCCAATCATTACATAAATAGTGCTATCTAGCTGCAGAATCCAATGCTAGTACAATTCAAAGTGACGTAAGCAATCTAACAAACTTATGACTCATCAACAAAAAGGGAAATAGGTATTACATCAATAGATCATTCTAGAGACTCAATTACTTCTTCTTACCTCCCTTCTTGACGGAAGGAGTTACAAAGTCTTTAAAATGCTTGGGCTTTGTGACTATCCTTTTGGGCTTTGGTATATCAGCTTGAGTCTCTTCACCCCCTGTTTGCTCTTGTGCCTCATTCATAACATCCCTTGGTTCATCAAAACAAACCTTGTCCTCAAGGTTATATTCCGGGTAGGTATCTTTAATGTCCTGGTATTCTTCCCAAGTAGCATCTTCTGGGAACAAACCCTCCCATTGGATCAAGACTTTTGTTGGTTCTCCGTCACAAAACTCCCAATCTAATACAGCCAGAGGACGTATCTGGGGCAAATTCCCCACTGTCTCTAATGGTAACTCCAGAGTTGGGGTTGAATCACCAAAACAGGGTTTCAGCTGTGAAACATGGAATACTGGATGTATACGGCTGGTTGGTGGAAGTTCCAATTTAAAAGCTACTTCTCCCACAACACTCACTATTTTAAAAGGACCATAGTATCGTTTAGACAGCTTGTGAATGCGTCGTCCTGCCACCGAAGTTTGTCTATAGGGCCTCAGCTTGACAAACACATTATCTCCCTCTTTAAAGTGATGTGGTATGCGTTTCTGATCAGCCAATTCCTTCATAATGTCTTGTGCCTTTAGTAACTTCTTTTTCAAAGTTTGTAGAACCTCAGTTCTTTCAAGTTCAGTAGCTTCCACTGCTTGTAGGGTAGTTGTGCCAGGAATATAATCAGTAAGTGTTGGTGGTGCACGCCCATACACTACTTGGAACGGTGATATTCCTGTGGAGGTATGGATGGCTGTGTTGTAATGCCATTCAGCCCAATGAAGGAATTTACCCCAATGCTTTGGCTTGTCATGCACGAAACACCTCAAATACTGCTGGAGAACCTTGTTCACAATTTCAGTTTGTCCATCACTTTGTGGGTGATAAGCTGAAGACATTCTCAGTTTTGTTCCACTCAATCGAAACAACTCTTGCCAGAAATGACTCAAGAAGATTGGGTCTCTGTCCGATACCATGCTCCTTGGCATTCCATGCAACTTACAAACCATTCTTGCAAACAAATCTGCAACCTTACTTGCAGTAAACTGAGTTGGTAACATTCCAAAATGTGCCGCTTTAGATAGCCGATCCACCACTACTAAAATGACGGTGTTGTTTTGGAACGAAGGGAGCCCAACTACAAAATCCAAGGATATATCCTCCCAAACCTGATCCGGAACGGGAAGTGGTTGTAATAAACCATAAGGGAAATGATTTGCTGATTTTGTTTGTTGACAAATAGTGCAAGTTTTAACAAAATCAGCTACATCCTTGCGCATACCATACCAGAAGACATTCTCTTGAAGTCGCCTAAAAGTTCGATGTATCCCACTATGTCCTCCAAGAGGTGAAGCATGAAATTCCTCTAATAGTATCTGTTTGAGTGAGGATTGACTTGGCACGAATAGTTTACCTTTAAAGAAAGCTAGTCCATCCTTAATCTCAAAATGAGGAAATTCTTCTGGTTTCTCTTGCACATTTTGAACCCACTGTTGAAACACTTTATCAGTATTCAACTGTTCTTTAAATTTCTCAATGAATTCAAAGTGTGGAACTGTAATTAACAAACAATGAACACGAGATAGTGCATCAGCTACCTTGTTCTGAGCACCTGGTTTATAGATAATCTCATAGGAATACCCTGACAATTTTGCTAAATAAAATTGTTGTTCCGGAGTTTGTATTATTTGAGTCATCAGCTCCCTTAAACTCTGTTGGTCAGTATAAATAGTAAACGTGGTACCCAAGAGATAGGTTCTCCATTTCTTAATTGCAGATGTGATAGCACACAACTCTCTGACATAAGTGGATGCTCGTAGTAAGCGTGGACAAAATTGTTTGCTATAGTAGCATATGGGATGCCCTTGCTGAATTAACACTGCCCCCATACCATTTCCCGACGCATCTGTCTCAAGTACGAAACGTTCCTCAAAATTTGGTAAACTTAACACTGGAGCTGTACTCATTGCGTGCTTCAATTGATCAAACGCAGTCTGAGCTTGACTATTCCAGATAAAAGCTTCTTTCTTTAGGAGAGCTGTGAGTGGGGAAGCTATAGCTGCATAGTGATGCACAAACTTCCGATAGAATCCAGTTAATCCTAGGAACCCTCTGAGTTGTTTCACATTGCTGGGTGTTGGCCATTCCATCATAGCAGATATTTTGGAAGGGTCAGGTCCTACCCCTTCAGCTGAAACCACATGGCCAAGGTACTCAATTTTATTATTAGCAATGTCACATTTGGTTTTTTTTTAGACAAAAACTATTATCCAGCAAACATTGGAAAACAATCGCCAAATGTTGTACATGAGCTTCTAATGTAGCGCTATATATAAGAATGTCATCGAAGAATACAATTACGAAGCGTCGAAGATATGGCTCAAAAATGACGTTCATTGTTGCCTGGAAGGTTGAAGGTGCGTTACATAAGCCAAATGGCATGACTAGAAATTCGTAGTGCCCTTGGTGTGTACGAAACGCCGTTTTATGGATATCTCCTTGAGCCATTCGTATCTGATGGTAACCAGAACGTAAATCCAATTTCGAAAACCAACGAGTGCCATAGAGTTCATCTAGTAACTCACCAATAGCTGGGATTGGAAATCTATCTTTGATGGTGATGGCGTTTAACGCCCTATAATCAACACAAAATCGCCATGATCCATCTTTCTTTCGTACCAACAATACTGGTGACGAAAATGCACTAGCGCTGGGTCGAATGAGGCCATTGGATAACATTTGTTGGATTTGGAGTTCAATCTCATTTTTTTGAAAATGGGGGTATCGATAGGGGCGAACATTGACAGGGTTGGATTGATGGGGTAGGTTGATTTGGTGGTCTACTGGTCTAGAAGGTGGTAGGGATGTTGGTGGTTGGAAGAGGGAATCAAATTTGTCCAGAATTGGAGAAATTTGAGGGTGAATGTTATCAGAGTTGGAAGGATTTTCTAGTATGATGAGTTGTAGGTGAAGATAAGTGTCAATGGCGTCAGTGTGGATAAGGCGTTGGATTTGGTTGAGATTGGACTCTTGTGGACTGGGCTTTGGTACCCCCATGAAATGGACTGTTTTTCCATCTTTCTGGAAACTCATGGTCAATTTTTCATAATCAGTCAATATTGGGCCAAGAGTTTTAAGCCACTGTACCCCTAAAACTAATTCAGCCCCACTCAATGGTAAAACAAATAAGTCAACAATAAATTCATGTGGACCTAAGAGTAATGAAACTTGGGAACACATAGTAGTACAAGAGAGTTGCTCACCATTGCCAACCAAAACGGTGAAAGATTGGGCTATTTGAGTGGGTAGGCCCAATTGCTTTACCACTCTATCTTGAAGGAAATTGTGGGTGCTGCCACTATCAATCAGAATACCCACTGAATTGTGATGAATTTGACCAGTGACCCGGAGTGTTTGTGGAATTGAATGACCCATTAACGCATGGAGACTGATCTGTGCCGGGTCGGGTTCCGGGTCCAGTAGTTCAACCTGAAACCTCTTCATCGGGTTCGACAATCAACAAGTGAAAAGAACGCTTACAGCGATGGCCTTGGATGTATTTTTCATCACAGTTATAGCACAACCCTTTGTCACGGCGAGCTTGGAGTTCAGCCGGTGAGAGACGTTTAATAGTTGGTGATGGTTTAGGTGGATTGACCGTCATAGTTGGGCGGAAGGAGGAAGATGAAGTTGGTGCTATGGTGGACTGAGATTTCTGTGGATTGAGGTTGTAGGAGGAACGATCAGCAAGCTTTTCTTCTTGTAGCTTAGCGAGATTGATGGCTTGATTCAAGCTGTGTGGTTAAACGCTTGCACCTCGCGGCGAATCGCCGGTTTAAGGCCAGAAATAAAACAGCTCAAGTAGAAAGGTGGAGCTAGACCAGTGATGCGATTGGCAAGTAATTCAAACTGACCTTGATAATCTTTGACAGATCCGGTTTGAGTGAGTTTGAACAAAGCACCCTTTGGGTCCTCATACTGAGAAGGGGCAAAGCGAGTTTCCAGTGCGTGTAAAAAACGTCGACCAAGTGAGGATGTCACCATTTGAATGCATCCACTGAAACCATGGTAAAGCTTCATCATCCATGTAAAATGAAGCTATATGAAGGCGTTGTTCATCGGGTGTCAAGTGGTAGTCAAAAAATTGATTGATCTTGAAGATCCACCCCATCGGATCAGATCCATCAAAGCGTGGAATATCCAGCTTGATGGAGGTCGTCGGAAGCGTAGCCAACGCCGGACCCGGCAACGTGAAACCCGGAGGACCGAGACGGGTGCGAACACTCTGAAACTCATCGGTGATGTGGTTCTGGAAAGCTTGTTGGTTGAGGATGAGGGCATTAATGGATGCAGCAAGCTCTTCAATGGTGGGAGGAGAAGACATGAGCAATGAGAGCACCAAATTGTTATGAATGGATTTGGTGGAGGCGTAAACAAAACGCAGAAAACAAAATAAAAAATTCTCTGAAAGGGAACTTTTCTTAATATTCTTTTTGATACCTTCTTTCCTCAGCCAATCATTACATAAATAGTGCTATCTAGCTGCAGAATCCAATGCTAGTACAATTCAAAGTGACGTAAGCAATCTAACAAACTTATGACTCATCAACAGAAAGGGAAATAGGTATTACATCAATAGATCATTCTAGAGACTCAATTACTTCTTCTTACCTCCCTTCTTGACAGAAGGCGTTACAAAGTCTTTAAAATGCTTGGGCTTTGTGACTATCCTTTTGGGCTTTGGTATATCAGCTTGAGTCTCTTCACCCCCTGTTTGCTCTTGTGCCTCATTCATAACAACTACATTCCATGAACTGCACAATAATTCAAAAAACAAATGCACATAAGTTGCTTTTCAAGCAAAAAATACACAATAATCTTTGTAAATGAAGCCATCTTTTTTCGTTCAAGACTAGCTGTTGTTTATTCACATAGCTTCACATCTATTTCTTCAACCTATAACTTAAACAGAATGCAAAAAATATTAGCTTGCTTACTAAAAGTAAAAGTGGCCAAATTGGCCTTTAGAGCATAAATACATTAGCTTGCTTACTAAGAGTTAAATGCACAAGCTAGTGTATGTAAAATTGTCGTCGCCTGTTCTAAATTCAAACAACTCTGCTTCACCATCATTGTAGCCCTTCTTAAATCTAAATATGAAATGCAAGGCGGAAGAGAGATGAGTGAAAATCAAATTAAATCTAACCTGTGATGTGTGTATAGATCAGAGAAGTATTACCAAATGCTAAAACTCTTGGTAACACCCATGTGTTAAGTTGTACTCAAGCTACTATCTCTATAAAAGAATAAACACAAAGTCCATTCAAACTAATAGTAACTACTACAATAATGAAAAATAGGGAGAGCATTAATAAGGATACAATGATGCTAGAGAGAACTTTTACTTTAACTAATTCAATCATTTGACTTGTCACATAAGATGGCTAAACTAAATTGAGTAAGAGGCATGCTAAGCCAATTATATATGTCACCTCTGATACCTCTCATCTTATATAAAGCTAAAAAAATATTGATTGATTTAATGTGACTGAACCATGGATGAACCTCAGTAATCACTTCCGGACGGATTGATTGTTGAAGAACACACAAAAGTTCTAGTAGTACTACAATATCACTTGGATCTACTTCCACTATTGATTTATTATCCTCTTTTAGTTTGAATTCTTCATCTTCTAGTTTTTATTTAAGGTATTCTCGTTTTAGACATAATTGTATGGGAGACATCCTCAAAGGGACTTCCTGAATGACTATAGTGGGAAATTCTACCTTATTCCGTGCGGCTATTGTTGTTGATCCTGCAGATCCTACCCAAAAGTTCAGGCCAGATTGTAGGAAGTGGGTGATACGTTTTTGTATTTCTATGAGTTTTGCTTCTTTTACTTCTTTTCTAACATCTATTTACAGTTTGTTTGAACCCTCTTCTTATAAAGAGGCTATACTTGACCCAATATGGAAGTAGGCTACGACCGAAGAACTTTCTTCTTTGCATAAGACAAATACTTGGGAATTAGTACCTCTTTCTATTGGGAAACGTGCTATTTGGTCTTGTTTGGTATATATACAAAATCTAAATTAAGTCTGATGGCTCAGTTGATCGCTACAAAAGCACGTATTGTTGCTATGGGATTTTCTCAACAATATGGTATGGATTATGAAAAAACTTTTGCTCCAGTAACCAAGATGACAACAATAGTTGCTTTCAGTTTCTAATTTATTACACTGTTACCCTTCCTGATATTCTCCGTTACATAAATTTGTTGCACCATTACCCTTTTCAGTTCTGATCGTTTTTTTCATTGAAACTGAAAGCTATGAACAATGACTAAGTTTCTCTATAATTTCAGGACACCCCCCATTAATTCTGGAAGCAAGTTTTAGCTATTATCTTGCAAATTTAATATTTTGGCGACTTACTGATCTGTCATATGCACTGAATTGGTCTTACTACAGGTAGGAAAATGGCAAAAAAAGCTCACAATGCAATTAATGAAGGCATACATAATCAAAGGAACATTCTTCTGCATTTGGTAAGCATGTTTTTTGAATTGGAATGATGTTTACTGCTCTGTCTTTGAGGTGTGTGAACTGTCTTTGTTACTATTAAAATAGAATTTTGTTATTTTTATATGCGATGCTTTTTTATCTTTGAATTTATTTGATTTGATGCTTGCATGAATTTATTAGATCATTTCTTAATAGCGATGAAAACTTAATTTTTGTGGACAATTATTGGTTTAAATTTGTAAGCTGCAAAGTTATATTTTTTGGGGTTGGGGGCTCTTGTAGATAGATGGCTAGACCATGAATAGAAATTCTTCAACTATGAATATTGAATAGTTTAATTTGTTTTTAATCACCATCGTACACAATGTGTATGTAGTAAAGTTGAAAATTGTTTGTTTTTAATCACCAGCCTGTTTTTGTTCTAAGAATATAAATTTGTTTTTGATTTTAACCCTCTAAGTTTTACAATTGTTCGATTTTAGTCTTTAAGTTTCAATTGCTCGATTTTGGCTCTCAAGTTTATCCATTTTATATTTGTTAGCCCCTCGTTGACTTTTTTGATTAAAAATTGGTTATGTAGCATTTTGAAATTATATAAATATTTTAAAATAAATAAAAATATTTTGAAATTTTAAAAAAATTACAAATTGTTATAATAAAAAGTAAAAAACAAACTTATGAACTATTTTTTAAAAACTTTGTAAACAAAAAATTACTAAACCTTTTATTAAAAAAAATTAATACATTTTTATAAAAGCAAATATTATTTTATAACATTTTTTAATTTGAAAAACATATTCTATTTATTTTTAATATATATATATATATATTTTAAATGCCACATAAGCAATTTTTAGACAAAAAAGTCAACGGGGGTAGCAAATGCAAAAAGTCAACGCACAATTATAAAACTTAGGTGGCCAAAACTGCATTTAAGCCTAGAATATATAACATTTAGTTTATATTTTTTGTATGACATTCTCTAACAGGACAAAAAAATTAGACACTTTGCATATATTTATCATTTATGTATACTTAAAATTTAAAATAAAATACAAATAACTGTTTTTCTACTTTAGTCTAAATATTATTTTCTATTATTGTAAATCAAATTTCTTTAATAATTTAATTTTTTTTTTAAAAATATTCAATTTTTTATTTTTTTATGATCTCTAGGCAATTTGTAAAAAATTATTACAATTTTAAATAGATTTATCTAGATAAAAAGGCATAATTCAAAAATTATTACACAAGAAAAGTTAATTATTATATTTTAAATTAATTACTTTAAAAACAAAGAAATCAGGAGAGAAAAATATAACTTAATTACTTTGAAACAACAAAATAAAAATTAAGAGACAAACTTTTAATAAATATGGATTTCATTAATTTGTCCAAAAAATGAATTTTGAAAATGAAATAATTCAATTGCCTTACCCAAACAATGAATTTGGATAATGAAATGAAGCATTTGAATTACACGAAATCTCAAAATTCCAAAGATGGGTAATGTTATGAGGTAAAGTCATTTTTTGAGCGAATTCAAATCTATCTAAATTTATTTATTTATTAAAAAAGATAATTAATTTGGAGAATTTTCAAACCGAAAATTTGTGGAGTATTTTGTCTGAGCTAAATTTAAGGAAAATCAAATGACACCTAAAAACTAGGAAATTGAAATTCTTTCCTCTATATATTTCAAAATTTTCAAATTGACCCCTATAAATTTGTTAAAACTGCAAATTCACCCTTATTTTTTTCCAAACACACAAATTTGAAAATGAAGGTAATTTATATAGAATCATTTGAATTGCTTAGAATTTCAAATCCTCTAAAATATCTAATTACTTCATCCAAATACACTTAGATCACAAAAAAAAATATTAATGTGAATATTATGAGCTTTTATGTTTAACATATTTCGTGCAATTGCTAACATGGACCACCGTAAACTAGTGTAAAATTTTTATCATAAATTTAAATAATGTCGATGATATTCTTAAGGAATAATAATTCATGACACTCTTAGTCTAAAACTAATAATTCATGACACTAATATTCTTTACGGCTTAAATGGTGACCTAATTGATGACGGTTCAATATCATATGCATATTTGTTTCTCGTGGTTTGCATCTGCCGCGCCAGATGTTTTGCGGATGGTTTTAAATTTGTTTAAGTTCTTCATGATTGAACTCATAGTGTATGGCTCGAAAGAACTTTGATATCTGGTGTGGCGTTTTTCCCAAAAGGTTGCTGGTACGTGAGTCAATTCGTGTTGACGGTCGATCCATTCGCCATTTTAAGATGTGAATGCTTACTCAACACTTTTTTTGCTATTTGGTTTCCCGGTCGTACGCGGGTTCATTGGGTAGTGCCTGTGATGTGTGCGCATTTGTTTCAGTTTTTTAGACCATTTTTGTTGTATTTGCACAATCTTTATGTCCGTTCGAGTAATTATGTGGTTTGACTGAGTTTCGTTTATGTCCCTTAATATATTTAGTATTTCTTTTATTTTATTTTAATCTATATGGGTGTTGCAGTGGTTTACCATTTGCACACCTTTTGTCTTAAAAAAATTTCAAATCAACATTAATTAAGCCATTTTTAATTAAGTCATTTTTAATTTCAATTATAAAAATAAAACCGAATTATTTTAAAAGATGAAAACATTTATTTTATTTTTATAAACTTAAATCAAAATTCAATATATTTTTATAGACGAAATACTAATTTAATTTTCAAAATTATAGGAATAATATTATCCAAAGAAATATATAAAAATAAAAGGAAATCGAAACTATTGCTTCTGAAGTATTGTATTGGTTAAAAAAAAGTCAAAGTATTGATTAAAAAAGCCAAAAATAGTATAACCAAAATATTAAGTTCGACCGGTTAATAGGGGCGGAGCCCTTTGTGGGCTGGACACGGCCATGGCTCATTCTAGAATTTTTAATTTATTTTTTATATGTATACTATTTAGCGGCGGTTATAAACCCCCGCTAAGTAGTCTATGTAGTTTGTTATTTTCGAATTTGCGGGGGTTTCAAACCCCCTTTAGTTGGACGACACATAAATCTTTAACAGGTTTACGGAGGTTTCAAACCACCTCTATTTGGACACCCATAATTCTCTTAATAATTTAAACATACTTCTTAATTTATTTTTGAAGCATCCCTTCTAATGTTTTATTGTTTAATAATTTATACATGTTTTAAAATGTGTTATTTATTTTGTCAAAGTATTCAAGTATATTTTTTTGAAGAAAAAAGTACTCAAATTTTTATTTAAAATAGAGTTTGTGTATAAAAATTCATGTTTGATCAATCTTTTGTTAAAAAATTTAAATTTTTGCTAGAGAGATTCACATAATATTATAAACATAAGTACAAGAACTAATTAAAAAGTATAAAGTTTACGCATATTGAAATAAAATTATTTTTAATATTTGTTTATTAAAAATGGTAATGGTCTACCTTTTGACTATTTTTTGAGACATCCATATTAAATATGCCTTCAAAATGATATGTCACTTTTTTAGTATTTTTTTTGCATATTCAATTTATATTTGTAGCGGTTCACCCCCAATTTTTGGGCTAGCTCCGCCACTGCTGGTTAATGTACTTTCACTCAAAATGAATCGTTCTGAAGAATCGAGTTCATCCTTGGTAAAAAAAAAGAAAGGTGAACACTCGCGTACATATATTATGTGGATTTGTACCAGTACACGGTTTAGGTAAATGATTATTACTGATCCAAAAATAGTATTTAATATAGAAAAATTAATAAATATTATTTGTAAATCAATCAGAATCATCCACCTCAACCAATCGTTAGTTGGTCAGTGGTGGTTGGCGCTGAACTTGGTAGGGAGGACCACGGTTCGATGCCCGCAACTGCGATCGGGAGGGGGCTGGAACCACTTGATGCCAAAACTGACCCCGAACCAAATTAAACCGATGGTGAAAAAAAGAAAAAAAAAGAATCATCACCACAACAAATGTATTGGTACATATCCGCATATTATACGTACAGATGAATTAAAAAAATAATTCTCTCCGTACCAAAATATAAGAGCTTGTTTTACTACTGCAGTATGCCAACGCACAATTTTGATCATTAATATCTTTAATTCTTTATTAATAAAAATTATAAAAATTTAAGCCACTAGGTTTGGTCTAGTGGTGAGGGGTTTGGGTAGTACGTTATAAGTCTTGGGTTTAATCCCCAGCTCATTGTAAACAAAAAAAAATTATAAAAATTTGATATTTTAAAAATACTCATCAAAATAAATCAAACAAGATCTTATATGAGGTGAGATGAGTAGCTCAATTGATTAAGCTAGTTGAGCTAAGGGTTAAAGAGATCGAGGTTCAGGGCTCAAATCCTGACAAAAAGAATACTAACATAATATTGTAATACTAACCACCAACGTTGCTTATAAAAAAACCAAATCTTATATGGTTATTAAAAAAATACAATTAAAACAAAATGAATAAATAATATCATTTGATCAAAACAGTTCTATAAAATGATAAGGAGGGAGTAATTGTATTTGTCACTACCCTACCCAACCCACTAGTGCCCAGCGACCCAAAAATAAAACTTAAGAATAACGAAAGACTGTAACCGTTAACTTTACCTCGAAAACCGAAATGGAAGTGCCACACAATCCAAAGCAAAATGACGAAAATCGTTATCCATCCGACACATGAGCCACGAGTGGGTATTTGATTGTGTGGATGCCACGTGTCATTTAATCAAGTAGATAGCCCCATCCCTTTCTCCTTCTTCTCCCATCACCCAAAACCTTGAACCCACAATATCCCCCTTCTCCTCACATTCTAATGGTCCCTCCCTCCCACACTAGAAAAGATTTCTTTTGGGTGAGTATGTTTGGAATTTGGATAGTACATTGTTTTAGATATACAAGTTTTTTTTATTTTTGTTTTATTTTAACATGCAAATTGTAAGAGATTTGATTCGTTAAATATGTAATCATAAGTTTGATTTTTATTTCTGTGTATATAGAACATCGATCCAAAGAGATCACTTGATTGAGTAATTGTTATTCAACACCGAGAAACTCGGTTCGAGAGTTGGCAACGAAAGAAAGAAGAATAATTCAAACTTTTTGATGAAAATTTGTCACCGTTAAACAACATCGATAACTTTGTGTTTATAACTTGATAATAAAAAGAGATATTATATAAATCATTAGGTTTAATCTAGTAGCGAAGAATTTGAATAATATATTAGAGGTAGTATCAAGTTTGATTATCATCTCTCTATTGTAAACACAAAAATAAAAGCTATATTACTATATTTTAAAGAAAAATAATTGTTACATTAAAGATTGACTAAATTGTTATCAATAGAAAAATATTGAAGGAGTAATTTATGTAAGAACTAATTTAATATTATATTTTTTTTAATCAAGTAGCCTAGTAGTTAGAAATTCCACATTTAAGGTGGATAAATTGAATGATCGGAGTTCGAATTTCGACCCCTACATATAATATGCAATGTCTTATCAATTGGGCTAATTTCACGGAACTGTTTGATATTATATTTTTACTATATTGAATTGCAAACAAAATGTTAAAGACTATATTCATCATATAATATTTCAATCATTTAACTTTAAATATTTCATACAAGTTTTTCACTTCCGATTGAACACAACTAATCAAGTGTGAATTTAAAGGTGATTAATGTAATATTAACTATGATTAATTGACAATATAAAATTTCTTAAAAAGGTTTCCATATTTTTAGGAGGCTCCCACCTTTTGAGGTATATGCCTAATCCCCGCCCACAGCCCCTCCCCCAACAAGGCAACAACTACTCTTCAACTCAACTCCCTAAACTTTTTTTTTTTTGTATTTTTTTTTGGGGCAGAGATATAATACTTAGGCGCAAACAAATCAATCAAAATAATTAAAATAAAAATAAAATAGTCATACCAATTAATATAATTTTAATTATTTTTTCTTTAATTTTCTTTTTATGTGTATATATCTAACACTTCTAATTTATGGTTGTGCTTAAGTATTTCTCCTTGGCCAAAGTACAAATGTCACTTAAAATCATCGCTTCACAATCCCACAAGATTTTGGTTCAAATTCATAAAAAAGTTGGCTAACAATATCGACATTTAGCAGTTGATTGACCACCCTAAACTTCCTTCTATTTTATTTTATTGTTGTATAGTAACTTAACTTCTATATATAAAATGTGATTTCATATCAACTCAACTAAACTTCTTTCCATGAACAAAAAAGAAAATACTATACAATTTCTTTTACCAGGTAACTACCACTTGTGTCACACTATGTTGGTAATACTATAAGTTGTCTTAAAATACTAGTTAAATATATTAATAAAAAAATTATCTTAAAATTTTAAGCATTAAATATCTTTAAAAATCGTAAATAGCAATATATAAGGGATGACATGTATATATCTAATGGAGTTTGGTACGTACGTAGTTGATTGGGTTGAGTCAGTTACGATTCATTCATTTCATCATCACCATCATCATCATAGACTGGAATTGGAAAGTTATCATTCATTGATTCAATCGAAGATTGATTTTTCAGAATGGACCACAGCGCAGATGCACAACGCACAGATTTGATGACCATAACTCGTTTCGTTTTGAACGAACAGTCTAAGCACCCTGAATCACGCGGTGATTTCACCATCTTGCTCAGTCACATTGTTCTTGGCTGCAAATTCGTTTGCTCTGCTGTTAACAAGGTCTCTCACCTCTTCTCCAAAACTTTTTTTTTTTAATTTGTTTTGGTTTTCCTTAGTTTTACTTCACATGTGACAATCTTATTTGAGACGTCTCAGACACTAAATATATCACTTCTATCATAGGTGATTCAAACCTCGGTTATTATTATTATTATTTATCAAAGTAATAATAGTACAGTATTCTTTTTGGTCCTTAGTTTAATTTTTAGGTTCATAGAATGTTTGATGTATCTAATTTATATTCAAACATTCTACTAAACTTTTTCTTATAATATGAACCCGAGAGAGTAATATTATTATCCAGAGGGTTTTATTTCGTTCTAGTGTTGTAATTTTTTATAATGGAGAGAATATGATTAAATATATATGTTATTAGGCCACACTTATGGTTGTGGAGACATTATAAGTGGTTTAAATTGTGGTTACGAAGAATCAATTGCACCTGTGATGTGGTTGTGAAGACTACTAAGTGTATGTTTGGTTCCGAGTAAATTAGTTTTTTGACGAGTGTGGACTTTCCAAGTAAATTGGTTTTGCATAAAGAATTGATTCTAATTTGAAGATAGGATTTGTAGTTTTTGACTCAAAATGTGAGTTTTTACAGCTCAAATTTACCATTCAACTCACTTTTACGTAAATATATCCAGACACAAGTTATTTCACGTTAAACTCAATTTTAACTATACACAATTTTACAAAATCAATTCCTTCAAAATCAATTTTTGTCCCTAAAAAATCTTTTATATTGCAGTTGCGGACCACAATTTAGAACTATGATCTGAAGGTCCACAGACTAATTGCAGTAGAGACATCAAAACGTGTTTTAATTTTTTGAATACCGTAGCTGTTGCATTGAAGTCAAATATGGCTGATGCAATCACAATTGATTGCAGATAGACAGATATGAATAACTTGAATGTTGCAACCACACCAATTTTCCGAAGTCTTGATTGTGACATTTATGATTACATCTGCAATTTATATATTAATCTGGTGTTGATGCTGATGATGATGAAATTATATATTATGAGATTTTGTTATATGTGCAGGCTGGTCTTGCTAAGCTCATTGGACTTGCTGGCGAAACCAATGTTCAGGCAAGTGTTTCCCAGACAAACTTATGATTAATATCTTATTTTTCTTCATATATATTGCTTTTTTTTTTAAATATAAAAATGTCGGTATTTATTACAGAAGGAAAAAAGAACATGGTTGGTACATTTTTATTTTAAAAAAGTGAAAATAATTTTATTTGTTGTTGGTGAGGGTACACAGAAAGTGATTTTTAAAGAACTTGATTTTATAAAATTGATATGATTAAAATTAAGTTTGTATTGAAATAGTATATTGATAAATAAGTTTACTCTAGAATCAAATTGACACAGACTTAGTGTAAAATTTACAATTGAGAGCAAATAATACTTTTTCATGATGGTTAGTCAAATGGAAGTTTGGGTATAAAATCACTTTTCATTGATGATAGTAATTAAAAGTCACTATCTTACTAAACTCATTGTTAAGAGATGAAACAGTAATGTCAAATAGCGGCTATAGAACTGCAGTGTAGTGGAATTTGCGATCTTTTGTGATCTTTTGCGATCTACAATTGACAAAACTGACATGAAATCGATTTGGACACTTACTTTCTAGTGAAACCAAACACACCATACCAATTTGTTTTATATTTTATTTTATTTTAATTTTTTCTTTATGTTTGTTTATTGTTTGGGAGTGAAGGGTGAAGAACAGAAGAAGCTGGATGTTCTTTCCAATGAGGTATTTTGCAAGGCTTTGATAAGCAGTGGCAGAACTGTAAGTGATTAATCATTTTGACTGTGAATTGAAGAACTGAGTTTAATGGCTTTTGATGATTGTAATGATGTTTTAACAGTGCATCTTGGTCTCTGAAGAAGATGAGGATGCAATATTTGTGCAGCCTTCACTGCGTGGAAAGTTGTTCACTCTCTCTTTCTTTAGTAGTGTCCATTTTTCCTGTTTACTCTCTTAGAAGGTTTTAAATTGCAGTGGTGATTTTGTCGCAGTTGCATTGTAGCCATTAGGTGCTGTTGTAATCAAGGTTGATTGAATTACAATATGCATCTATAATTGCAATTTTCAGGTTATCAAGAATCATATTGCGACATGATGTCCACAGTTTAAACCCTTTTAGGGAGAAGTTTAACTTTGACTGTTGAGTCTGATTTGTTAATATGAACCTTTTATCTTTTATGATTCAGGTACTGTGTTGTATTTGATCCATTGGATGGCTCCTCCAACATTGATTGTGGTGTTTCCATTGGAACTGTATGATCCCTATTCCCTATTCAATTTTTCTTGAAATTTGTTTCTATGTAGCACCGACACTTTTTCTTGAAGTGTGTATGGTCCAACACCGGCACAACACAGACAGATGTGGTTACATTTAACAACTTTCATTTTTTCAAATTATTACTGGTGTCGGTGTATCAATGTCGCATTTAGTGTATGTGTCGGTGCTTCATAGATTTGTTCCACTACTACTATTGTTATTGTTTATGTTTAGAAGAATTGATATTCCATACTAACTGGATATTGGTGGTGTCAATTGAGCATGTTGTAGATTTTTGGGATTTATATGATGAAAGATAATCATGAACCAATCATAGAAGATGTTCTTCAACCAGGGAAGAACATGTTGGCAGCTGGTTATTGCATGTATGGAAGCTCTTGCACGGTATAATATTAATAAACTTGTATCCTTGTTTATTGCTCATGGCTTTTTATGTCTTAATTTTGAAATTACAATGCTTAATTACTCCATAACAATTTGAGATCTATTGATTTGTAGCTTGTGATAAGTACTGGCAGTGGTGTTAATGGTTTCACCCTTGACCCTTCTCTTGGCGAGTTCATCCTAACTCACCCTGATATTAAGGTATTACTCTGCTAACTTGTGTATCACTATTATAAATTGTTATGTTATTCTCTCTTGATGTCCTCTCCTACCTTCTTCATTTCCTATTTGATGGATCGGGTATTACTAGGCCATACAAACTTGCTCAAGTTATTTTGAGGTGGATTCTACAATGGACCGCCTTGATAGGTCCACGATAAACGAGTACTAAAAAATCACCTGAAAACTCAAACGATAATCATTGATGCTTCTTTGAAGTAAATTTTGTGCGGTCCTCCTCGTCCTTACAGCTGACAGAATGGCCTAATCTGTGTTACTTCCACAAAATAAGGATAGACGAATATGAGTTGAGTTTTGAAGCATGCAGATATGTTTTCCTGCTTTTGTCTAACCAGCTCCGATCAAATCATTGTCTCAACTGTAAGGACAAGGAGGACTGTGAGGTTCTATATCGGTCTGTCAGCTTTGGAATTTCTAACAATTTTCATGTATCGGCCCACGATGGACCCCCTATTAAAGTGGTCCACCATAGATTTTTCCTTATTTGTTGACTTCTCAGCCATGTGGTCTACGCCGAATGTCGGATAATATTTAATAACTACTTGTGTGATTGAGTCTCAAAAGAAAGATGATTGACATGATCTGTTCTCCTTCAATTATCAATATATGTTGGAAAATACAAGTTTTTCTTCTTTTATCTTTTTCTTTCTGGTATAGTCTTTCGTGCTCAAACCCTTTGGAATTAGGATTTATGTTGTTCAAAGTGTCCTTAGATATCCTCAGAACTTCACCTCTTCTCTCTATTGATATTTACCTATTTTAAATGTAAATTTAAGAGTATTTTTCATATAGACTATAAAGACATGTATATCTACACCATTTATGTTAATGGTTTGGTGTGTTGTTCTGTGTGCAGATTCCAAAGAAAGGCAAGATTTATTCAGTGAATGAAGGGAATGCCAAGAATTGGGATGGCCCTACTGCCTCGTACGTATGAATTTAGTAATGTTATAATGTTTTCAAGCACTAACGTGCAAATTTGACCATGTTGTAATCCGTTTTTATACTTCAGTTATGTGGAGAAATGCAAATTTCCAACTGATGGTTCACCAGCAAAGTCTCTAAGATATATCGGAAGGTATTACAGATTCTCAACCGTTGCAATTTTGTTTACTGTCCTTGTTTCGATCCTCTTCATAGTTGGTTTTGTACGTTTTTGGATACGCGGTAGATTTGACACAATCACGGTGGCACAACGATTTTGTACCTTTGCCAAAATTACAGTGACACCGCGATTCTGCCAAAATCATTGTCAATCAAAACATGCACTTGCCATGAAATTAACTTGTATTCAACTTACATCAAATAGAACACTAATATCTTTTACTTTGCAATTTCTATTCATATTCTGTTGCTTCTTCACAATTAGTTTATTTAAGTTTTAACATCTTTTTTCAATGTATGATATTTTTGTACATCAACAGTATGGTAGCTGATGTTCATCGTACATTGCTTTATGGAGGTACATTTTTGTACCCTGCTGACAAAAAGAGTCCAAATGGAAAACTACGGTATGTCAAATTCAACTTCTGCATTTTGTAAGCTTATTTTCCTACCACACATGTGTTAGGAAGTATACTTTTAGGCAGAAAAAACTGTGATTTTATCATGAAGTACTATTTCTGGCGACATAAGAACTAATTTTTTTCGTAAATATATTTTCCAAGTGATTTGGAGTGGGAAAAGAAGCTCCCCTGCATTTATTTTTGGCTCAATGAGCAATTGGGCATTTCCATACTAATATATTTTTAGTAGGTCTAAATTTTTTAAAATTAATGGCTTAACTTAACCTCTTTTATGCAGTGTATTGTATGAAGTCTTCCCAATGTCCTTCTTGATGGAACAGGCAGGAGGACAGGCTTTCACCGGCAAGGAAAGGGTAATGTATCTTTATTTGGCAATTCTTAAAATTCATTAGTCAAGGATATAAAGATTTTTTTTAATGAAATAGAAAAATTGAACCAATAACAGAGTGTTGTTTGCATAACTCATTTAATTTTATTAGTACATGTCTAATGAGCCTTTTTTTTATTCCATAAGAGTGTATTTGATCTTCTAAAAAATAAGCGATTGGATAGGACAACTCAACTTATATTGTGTTTGATTTTAAAATTGTTTCTGGGACTATAGACAAATTGGAGGGCAAGAAACATGAGAAAAACTGAAATTTGTGTTCCCTCAGTAAACCACATGACAACTTTTTGTCTCAAGAAGTTGTCTAAAATACTAAACACTCTTTTGTCTATCAAACATGTTACAAGACAAAAAATTGTTTTAACACTTTAAAAATTTGTTACAGCATTTGTTGTTCTGTTCAGTACTTATGTTTTACAAATCAATCGAACCCTAAACTAATTTCGTTGTTGTGTGAGGAAATTACTTTAGCTCTATGTTGTTTAACATATTATGAAGGCATCATTTTGCCAATGAACTAATAAATCTTCTATCTTATCAGGCACTGGATTTAATTCCAACAAAGTTGCATGAAAGATCTCCCATATTTCTTGGTAGTTATGATGATATCGAGGAAATCAAAGCTCTTTATGCTGCAGAAGAGGGTAAATAAGAGGAACCTGAAAAAAAGTTTCTTCTGTTTTTCACTACTTGCAAGCATTTATGCAATTGTTAGGCTAACAAGTGCCTATAACAATTAAAACTTGTTTACCTCTTATCATGTATATTTTATAAGAAAACTTGTCAATGTGCTTGCTTGCCTTGGTTATTGTTTATTAATGGATAAACAACATTAGATTAAAAAAGGCAGTCTAATTGTAAGCATGAACTACGTGATCATTTTAATGAAAACTACTACACAAAATTGTGCAAGAGTTCTCATTAAAATGATATGTAGTTCGTCGTCAAGGCATAAACTAACAAACAAAAAAGGACCATTGGAGCATAGTTCAATTGCTTTAAATTGCTCGAGCTGAAAGGGAAAAAAAAAGTGTTCTAACCGTTCAAATAACTGAACCTTGAACACTGCCAGTTTAGAGTTAATTGATTGAATAATCAAATTCAGTTCAATTTTTAAAACGTCCATTTTGATTGTTGATGCGGATTGGAATTGGAAATTGTTAATATGCATCCAGCATTCCTTTGATAAGAACAAAATTCCATAGATTAATAAAACCATTTAAATTGTAATATAAGAGGAGTGTTAGGAGCACTCTTTTTATCATTCTCTTTAACACTAATTTGTTGAAATCAATTTGACACAATTAAGTGAAAACAATGGTCCTTCATCAACAGTATGATTGTTATTTATTTTTGTATTTTTTGTTTGGATTTCATAAAGATTAAATTACACTTTCCTCCCATGAGAAATGCTTAAAAAGAAGCTTCATGAGAAATGCTTAAAAAGAAGCTTAATTCCAAATTCCAAAACACTAATTCCTAATTCCAAAATGCAAAAGCTTAATATGCAACTCAGTTAAATCGTACATTGCAACCCAGTTCTTGGAAGAATTCACAACTCAGCTCTCAGAAGAAATTGCAACTCAACTCTTAGAAGAAATTTCAAATCGCAAAATCGGCGAGTTTTCAACATCTATGATTGAATCACATATCTTAAATAGCATTAACACCAATTCATGAAACGATTTCTCTATTTGTTGTTAGATTATTAGATTATGGTGAGTTTAACTTCTATTATATGCAAATGTAGAATCTATTCTATCTCTATGTGCTGAATTTATTAAGTAGATTATTAGATTATGATGGAGTTGACTTCTATTCTATGCAAATGTTGAATCTAATCTATTCTATCTCTATGCATGGGGTAGTGACAGTGAGAAAAAAAGAATGACTTAGAGTGTGGAGTGAAATTTCAAATGACAATTGTATTGATAGATGTAGTAGGTAAACTTGTATATTTTGAAATTACTAATTGATACCAAGATCTTGTACAAACATAAATTGTAACAATGTCAATGTTCCTTTAGATTTGCTCAAATTTTTTTTAGGAAAATTTCTTTAGATTTACCAAGGTCTTGTACAAACATGAATTTCTTCTTTCCATTTTTATCCTTCTGCTACTTAAGTAGTGGATATTATAAAAATGTAATATGAAATTTTCAAGATTTTACATCATGCGTTACTTAAGTAGCGGATATGTAAAATCTTAAAAATTTCATGTATAAAGAGTGTCAACTAATTAAGTAGCAAAGATATTTTAATAATTTCAAAGGGTGCGTGAGAAAACTCAGGCACCAAAAAAATTCTCTATTTTGAGATAAAGCGTTATAAAAGCACAACTCACCACAAACATGCTTGAAGTATGCTTGGTGTTGTTGAGATAAGCATAAAATTTAAAAGATTTAGACTAGAAGTTAATTTGCACAAAAAGTTAGTATCAGAATAGTGCAGCTGGTAAATAAATTAGCAAAAATCAGTTTAGAACAAGCAGACCATGAAAAAAAATTTGGAAAAAAACCAAGGTTTAGTTTGGTTCATGAAATATGCAGACCCCTAAGGGGAGGAGAGCGTAAATTCAATCATCTTTCGGGAAAAGAAAAAGGAGTATAATTTACTCTTTCATAAACCATGGCTAGAATATTAATGTGAGAACATAGTCCTTGATTCTTGGCAACTTCCTTTCTTCATAAGTTAAAAATAATGAAAAGATTTCCATCATGAATGACCAAAAAATGATCATAAACAACACCAAAATGTAAAATGAGTTAAATAATGGAATCCCAATAATGGAAACAAAAATTTACCACCCTAAATTTGATAAACCCTCTAGAAGCCTAGACAAAAAGCATAATTTAATTAAGCACTAGAAAACATTCCAAAATTTTGAAGTCCAATTCCTAAACAAGAACCTTATCTTCCTAATCTTTATTGAAAGCTTCAATATAACATATCATTCATGCTGCCCTCAAAAACAATCTTCTCCAAGTCTTCTTGAGACAATAACGTTTTCCGGCCAGTGCCACCGGTCTTATCATATGGCTGGGCCATTTTCCTGAGGAACTGCATCCAACATATAAGAAATTGGTCATTATATTATCACATATTCTTATCAACATGCAAATCTAATTAACAAGGTCTCCCATTTTTGTAACCTTTGTTATACCATCTACTAGTGCCTACAATTGCATACATAAACTTCATGGATATTAATCAACATACAAATGCAAAAACAGTGTTCAAAGATGATAAAATGCAACTTAGATATCTACATTTTAACCTAATCTGGAAAGATGCAGAAAGAGCTAAGAAAGATTCTCTTTCTGATTTCAAAGCAGACAAATGAAGAGAAAGGAAAAGTTAGGCTGCTAGTAACAAAAGTCACTTGAGCCCTGCTTTTTACCCAGTCTACACACATAAGTGAAACTTAAACATTTGTTTCGTTTGAAAAAAAAAAAAAAATTGACGGTAAATATATTTTATTTTCATTAACTTTTTCACTATTAACTACAGAGAGACTCTTCTAGGGTCAATATGGTTTCTATTTTCTTTTTCTTTTTCACTTTTCATTACAAAAATGATACCTTATGCTCACTTGTTTCTTGTTTACAAAAAATGGAAATAAAAACTAAACAAACCCTTACGCTATGACATATCATCTAATTAGTATTTCCAAATTCCAATTTTTGGCCTTTTAGACTAACTATTTCTTTAGACAAAGTATCTGTATTAATCGATCAAATAGGAAATAACTAACAAAAAGAAAAGAACAAGAATTCTTAAACCAAAAACAAGATGGGCCATATCGTTTCCCTGAGATTCCAGTGTAAAGTAGTGCAATAACTACAAAAACATCAAAACTACAGATACGAGGACAGACCTCGCGTGCAATATGCAAAGCCATGTCTGTGCTCAAGTTCAGGTTGGCATCACGTAAATGAGAGAGTATCCAACCAGGCAATTTGGAACGTTTGTCATGACGACTATACCTGCAAATATAGTAATAATCAACCATATATTTACTACCATAACTCTGTCAAAGATAAATGAAGTAGAAGCCGAAACCAAGTAAAATGATACATTCATCACAAGTAGACATGTTCAGCACATGTACATCTAACATGTCATACATTTTTTGGAAAATGTAGAAGCCCAACCCAAGTAATGTGAAATATGTTAGGCAATTATATATACTGGGTGTTTTTTCCTTATAACAACAATAATATATATGGTTGTTAACATTGAAAGCAAGTAAACGATACATACATTTATCACAAGAAAAAGAGACACGGTGAGAGGGATATATGTGTGTGTGTGTGTGTGTTATTTTACCCCCATGCAACAGACAGAGAAATATGTTAAGCAACTATATATGCTACTCACACTTTCAAAGTTTAAATCGGTTCTGATAATTTGTAGAATCTATTACAAATTAACAACAATAACAGATATTTACAGTAACATCTGCCCAATTTTTGTGACGGTAGTTAATCATTTATTTCTTTGACTAAAGCTTGTCAAAATTGTCTTAGCTTGTTCTTTATTATTAGGACATGGGTAATAACTTCCAATCCATTTTGCGACAAATACCAACAAAAGTTACATACAGAGAATGAACATATTGTGCATTTTAAATCAAAATAGAAACTTGCAAATTTTCAAAAAGTCAATTGCATTATAAAGCAAATGCTGAACTTTCCACTTGCAAACTATATTGTTTGAAAGTGGAAGAAAAGGTCATACCGACACTAACCTTTTGTCTGCAAAAATCATCATCCCATAATCAGCCTTTGAACGAATTACACGGCCCACACACTGTGCAGCTTGTCTCTGTTTACACAAAAAACTAATGTTAAGGATTATAGTTTCACAAAGTTAGCAATCAAATGATCATATACTAGAAGGGTAGAGGGAGAGTCTCACCAAGGCATCAAAAGTTAGAAAATCTCCTTCCTTAATTTGAAAAGTCTCCCTTAGATATTCTAGGCGTGCTAGCAAAATCCTGAAAAACTATTCTAATAAGTTCTGCAACCAGCAATATAAACTCTGAAATATGATCAAAAGAAATAGATATAAATTGCTCTAAATTGTCCTTATTCGGAAACTTAATCAAATGGAACTTACTTGCTTAATGTATACTGAAAGGGAACACCAAACATGATTACTAGACGTCCATAATGTCGATCAAAATCTATACCTTCTGCAACCTTTCCTCTGCAAAAAGTACATATATATTCTTAGGTTGTGATGAACTTGACAGACAGAAAAAATAAATAGAAAACAAATGCAGGACGTGGTAAGTAGCCCAATTAGTGAATGAGAATAAGTTTTTTTTTTTTGAAGAAGCTAAACTAGCCCACCCAAATTGGCATCAGAGAGAATCGAACCTGAGACCTTAAGAGGAGCACACTCCCAGGTCCCAAATCAATAACACGAATGAGAATAAGTAATTCTCGTTTATCACCAACACGGGTAATGGAGAGATCAACAGAGATAACCATGGTTTATGGTACTTAAATTCAGGAAGGAAAAGTGCCAACAAAAGCATCAGCAGCATAATTAGGTAGAGGTGAGAAAATTGCAATGGATAACAAACAAATTTAAGATTGTGAATGAATACATTAGAGAAAGCGGCAATAGTACATATTAATAAAAGATGGTAGAATCAATTGTACCTAAGATGGTTTGACTATGTGAAAAGAAGAGAATACTACCCTAAGTAAATAGTTAATCCCATTTTTCATTTGTCCATGAGGTGTCAACTCAGTAGTAAGAGTTTGGTCTTCTAACCTCAAGTGACAAGATTTAAATCCCCTCAAGAACAGTTTTAAAATGATTATTAGTGTCACTTGAAAAAAAAATATACGATAAGTTGGATCTAAATGGAATCTCCAAAGACTTATTTTGCACAAAATACAATGTAAGTATTTGAGCCATATACATGACTTAGCTCCTTTTATGAAATATCTTTTTTTTCAAAACTCTGGAAGTTGTTGTCAAAATAGTGGTTTTGGCCCAAAAAATAACCATGGGAAGCAGCTTCTGTTGTTCCCTTTTTATTTTGTAGTATAAACAACCAGCGACAGAATATGCCCAAACCCAGAGAGGAATTGCAATTTGCAAATGCTATTATAATTTCTAAAATAAACCTAGTTCTTGTTGCATGTGCATCAAGCAATGTAACAGGTATGTATGTAAAGCATGAATTGATAAAAACAAAATCTATGGATATAAATCAGAGTTCAAATCTCGAGATCCTATTTTAATGTAGTACACTAGTACTCAGGAGAAAGGAGCATGAATGAGACTAAATTAATTATCTCACAGAAAAGATGCAACAGGAGGTTCAGTTTTCAAACATAGAAAGACTATAAAATTCTGTAACCAACTGGCTAATATACACCAACCAAGGTACATCCACATAAAAACAAGCTCTTACTTCTCTTTTCAACAAAATATAACAGTTGGTTCTAGATATTCTAGTAAAGTAAACATATTACCGTAAAACAGTACATGTTTTGCTTTTAGTTAAACAGAGTGCATGTTTCAAAAAAAAAAGTTAAACAGAGAGTGCAGTTTTTGATTAATCTTATTCAGTGTTACAAAAACAAAACTAAACACGAGAGCCGTTTCTGTTATCTTACCTTGCAACTGAAAAGAATATAGCACCTCTTCCACAATCACAAGCCTTACGATAGTTGTCGAGAGCCAATGTAGTTTCTACCACATCCTGAGTCTCAATAAAGACAAGCTTATGCTGCATTATTTCCTGCAAAAGATATGTTTATAGTAACATGAAACAATGTAACAAGCACTACTGGTAAAAGGATTGTGGAAATCAACGAATTTAACTAGTGACACACCTTCAAAATTCCATTTTCATTCCAGCTATTGACTATACCGTCCATATACGAGTAACTCACGAAGAAACATACAATCCCGTCTGGAACAACTGATGCCATCTCCAATAAGAGCCTTCCATAATTCCTTACAACGCCAAGATCACTTCTCATATCAAATTTGGTACTGACTGGGAGCTGATCACTGAAACAACAGTCCAATGAAACATTAAAAGAAAACGATAGGGGAAGTGAGAGAGTAAATTTTTTAATAGGTTTAGTGGGAATACCTGCCACGAGTAAGAACCATAGGGCATATGCAATCTCTTGTTAAGGACATTGTAAAACTTCGACTGACAACAGGGTTAAAATTTAAATGACGGGGGTACAAATCTATGGGGCTTAATGTGCCAGATGTAATCACAACCGACTGAAATCGCTCAAAAACAGGTTTAATGGCAAGGGAAGCATCATGGCAGCAGAGCTGAAATATCATGCATAAAGAAAAATTAGAAATATATACTAGAAACATAAAAAATATATAAATCTCACATAGAATAAAACGAACTTTAAGGATTAAACAGTAATGAAATAAATACAAATCAAAAACATCAGCGCTGACCTGCAATACAGGATCCGGAATATGAGGCATTCTCTCATCAAAAGGTTCTATTATAATGGAAAAACCACGAGCATATGTGCCAACAAGTGTGGCAAAATCACATATCGTTTGGATATGAAGGAACTCATCTGTGTCTGTAATCCCCAAAGTCATCATTAATGAATGAAGGCGGTCATAACAGAACTTCAATGTTTTTTGGTCAATTCCAGCATGGTTAAGAATAGAGAAAACAAAGCTAACAGGGTTTTCCTTCTCCACATTCTCAGTTTCCAAACGCCCTTCAAGATATTGAACTAATCTACGCAAGACCTGGATGAAGTGTTCAGCCTTACGAATATTTCCAGGTACAGCCTCCTTTAGTATATCATCAGGCAAGGCTGGATTTGCAAGCCAACCATCAGCGGCTACATAAGGAAAATAAAGCTTTGGTTAGTGAAGATTTGATATAACATTAAGAAATACTCCCTCCGTACCACAATATAAGTCATTTTGGCCAAATTACACAAATTAAGAAATGTAATTAATGTTGTATGGAAAAGAGAAATTTTGAGTTAGTTTACAAAATTGTCCTTCATTAATGGTATAGGAAAGATAAATTGAAGAATTGAAAGAAGAGAGAGTAATAAATAGTTAGGGGTATAATAGGAAAAATAGCATTAAATGTTTCATTGGTAATGTAAAGTGACTTATAATTTGGTACGGAGGTAGTATAACAAAACTGACATCATACATACCAGGAAGATCTCTTCTTAGAGCCAAACCCTCGACAAGCCTGTTGTATTCAGCCCGGAGTCTACTAGCATCTGTGGCCTTGAACCTTCCTACCAGTTCAAATATTAAAGAGAATATGAATACGAATTTTAGTAATGGGAATAAATGGAAAGTTCAGCAAGATTGATACTATCAGTAGCAAAAGATAGGGCCATTTCAACTTTCTAGTAAACAAAGGAATAAAGAAAGCCCCTACTCACTATCTACAAAGAATCCTAAGATATTGCAATGGCTAGAATCCCTAGTTTTTTAAACAAATTAAACCCCTACTAATTCACTATTTGAAACTTAATCAAAAATATCAAATTATACCCCTAGTCATATACTTTAAATTTACTAATTAAAATATCAAAATTTAACTAATAATAAAAAAATCACAAATTTATCCTTCGTAAGAACCCAATGTCACATCCTACAAAATCTTTGAAACTCCGTCAATTTAAAAAAAATAAAAAATTAAACTCAAAATTTTTTGATAGTTGATACTATCACAAATTCATCATTGTGCCCCAAATACTTCAATGACAAATGACAAGATTATAACATGCATACTGAACAGATGTTATTGCAATCACTAGAACCCCAAGTTTTTATAACAAATTATACACCCTTATTCACTATTGAATTTGTCAGTGCAAAATCTAGAAATAATTCCACATACTTGTCCATTTCTTGACGCATTTTATTTATATTTCTTCTAGCACCATCAACGGTCTGCCTCCTCACACTCACACTAAGTGCTTCTATACAAACATTATCGATATTATGAGCTTCATCAAATACAACAACCGATTCTTTCGGCAATTCCTTGGATATTATGGCAGCCACCTTTGGATCAAGCAAATATTGATAACTATACACTACCACGTTGGCAAACTCAACCGTATGTCGCGCTAAAAAGTAAGGACACCACCCTTTCTCCTTCCCAAATGTTCTCAGATCCTACAATCATGTACGCAATCAGATTCAAACATTGTAAAAGTTCTGGTCATATCAAAATACAAAACCACAAAGAACATCTAAAAATGAATAAAATCAAAATTAAATCAATCACATTCATCCTTTGAATATCACTGGAAATAACCAAAACTGTTCAAAATCAAATTTTTCAGTCAAACCTACTAAGAATTCTAGCATTTTTGAATCAAAGAACATCTAAAAATGATCAAAATTGAATTTTTCCTCATGCATAAAAATACAAACATTTTAGAATCAACACGAGTCCAAAACTTGTCAAAATCGAGTTTTTATTTGATAAGAGTAAGAATATCAAATATTTCAAAACAAGGAAGGGAAGTAAAGAACATCCAAAGCCGATAATACCAAACAATCCACCTAACACTTAAATTCTCTATATAATCAGAATCCACCATCCTTTGGATCCTCTGAAAATATTCAAAATTAAGTCAACAACACTCAAAGTTTGAGTATTTTAGAATTAAGAAACGTCTAAAACTGCTAAAAATTGAAACATTAGTCAACCAAAGTTTGAACTCGAACATTTAGGAATAAGAGAAAAACATCCAAAACATTCCTGTTGACTAATCCGAGTCCTTGAGAGCTTAGACGTCAGCGGGGAAGAACTCCGAAATAATTTCATCGGCTCCTCCTCTCTTGCCCTCTTTATGGTATAACCCCGTTTGAAAAATTGAAATCAAGCATTCTAGAATCAGCAGACAACACCAAAATCAACCACGCTTGAATTCAAACATTTAGAAATCAGAGAACAATATCCAACACTTAACATACAACCTCACTCAAAAAAAAAAATCAAGCATACAAGAATAACAAAGCATCATCAAAATCCATTTTTAATGGAACTAATAAAGAATTGAGAATAACATAGCTTCAAAAGCATATAAAATCCAGCGGTGCAACCAACCAACAAAACAAAAATTCCAAATACCTGCAAAGTATAAACACCGGGAGGCAAAACAGCACCAGACCCAGCCCTTTCAAACTGTTCAAAAAACTCACAGCTAGGAACATCTGGATTCTCCGCGGCAAGCTCCCTAACCCAACTAGCAGTCAATTTCCTACACCCAGCATCAACCGAATCACGATTCTCAGCCGCAAGGACACGCTGATTAACACAAAGATTCTTCCTCGAAGACAATCCAAGCGCAAGCATCTTAGCAGCAGGACCAATACACTTAACCATATAATCATGAAGAAGTCTCAGCTCAGCAAGCGTCTTTTCCATCTCGTGAACCGTTCGAGTACAATAAATAAGCTTAATTGGTGATTGAGGCTTTGAAAGTGTGTAGCTTGTAATGAGCGAAAGTAAAGCAATTGTTTTTCCTGTTCCGGTCGGCATTTCGAGTAAACAATGTCCTTTTGCATCTAGGGTTCGTTTTAATTCAATCATGTATGCATATTGTTCTGGGTAGATATTATCATATGGGAAATACACCGTTACTTCTTCAATTGTGAACTTCATTTTTGTTTCTTCTCCTAACAATTCAAAAATATTAAACAGAATCATAATCAAATTTCAGAAACTGAAGAGTAAACTATCAATTTAGTCCCTCAATTATCACGTTTTCTCCAATTTAGTCTCTAAACTATATAAATGTACTATATTAAGTAGTCCCTAAACTATGTGTAATATATAAATCGAAATTTTTTAAAATAGTGATAGTATTAAAGTAGAAACCGCATAAAAAAGGCACAATCTAATCCATATCAGAAAATCACATAGATTGAAGTGAGAAACATGAAAAAGAAGAAAGAGAAGTGCGTACCTGTATGGATGCAGGCAGGAGATACGGTAGTCGGGGGAGGTGCGACGAACAGAACAGGCGGCAGGTGATAGCCAGGAGGCACGGCGGTGAGAGTTGCCGGTGCGACGCCAGCGATGAAAGAGGCACGGCGAACCAGTTCATCGCCTTCTTTTCTCTCTTTTCTGATTTTAATATTATTTTATAATTTTTTAAAGAAAATTAAAAAAAAAAAAGAACACGTGGAATTCTCTGGAACCCACGATTGATCGGACGGCTGAAGATGGACCAAAGGCAGGTTCCAGTTCCCGCGTAAAAGTCACTCAATTCTTGTACCTTTTTTTTGTCTTTTATTGCTTCACTCGTTTTCTTCATTCATTTTCTTCTTTGTTTTCTTCTATCATTCCCTTTCACTCTTCCTCAGTTATGGTACAATTTTTTTTCATCATGCTCTTCATTTCTTCATTCTTGGATTGATTCCATCAAAAAGATTCAATCTTGGCTTCTGGGTAATATCAGATTTTATGCAGATTTTTATCAGATAAGTAGCAAAGTTTGAAGCTTTTTTTTTAGTCTTTGAAAGGTTCTTTTTTGACTTTTGTTGTTGTGAAATTTTGTTGAAGATTTTTACTTTTTGTTTTGAGCATTTGGGTTGTTCTTGTTCAAACTTTTTGTTTGTTTGTTAGTTTGTGATATTGTTGTGTTGAAATTGGGTTTTGGTGAAGGAAAAAAAATTGGGTTTTGGAGAAAGGTTTGAATTTGATTTTGGGATTGTTTTTATTTGAAGATCTAAATAGGTGGAATTGAAAAAGGTGTGGGAAGATTGAATTGAGATGGGTTTTGTATGATTTTGATTTTAGTGTGTTGGTTTGGTGGAAATCGTAAGAAAATGTGTGTGAAATTGGAGGTTAAATGATGGGTTTATTAGTTTGATTTGATTTGATTTTTGTTGTTATTGAGAAGAAATGGAAGGGAATTTAGCTCAGGGAGGTATAATTCAAGGTGGTGGCGGTGGTTCTTTTGGTGGTTTTGATTTACCGGGATCCATGCGAGTTAATCGTCAAGCACAACATAAAATGAACCAACATCAAGCTCATCCATGTCAAGGGTCGTCTGTGCATTCGTCAATTCATGACGGTTTTCCTCTTACAATGGGGACATTGCAGAATTGTGATCAGACAATGTCGATGAATGAGTTTGGTCAGGGAGATAGAAACAAACACTCGGGGAGTGAGGAAGACGAGCCTGAGGAAGGCGGTGATGGTAATCATCAAGAAGGTAGTAGAGGGAAAAAGGGGACGCCTTGGCAGCGTGTGAAATGGACTGATAAGATGGTGAGGCTTTTGATAACGGCAGTGTCTTATATTGGCGAGGACGGAAGTTCTGAAGGTGGAGGTGGAGGAAGGAGGAAATTTGCGGTGTTGCAGAAAAAGGGTAAGTGGAAATCTATTTCTAAGGTTATGGCTGAAAGAGGTTATCGTGTTTCGCCTCAGCAATGCGAGGATAAATTCAACGATCTTAATAAAAGGTACAAAAAGCTTAACGATATGCTTGGAAGGGGAACTTCTTGTCAGGTTGTTGAGAATCCGGCTTTGTTGGATGTAATAGATTTTCTTAACGAGAAAGAAAAGGATGATGTAAGAAAAATATTAAACTCGAAACATCTCTTCTATGAAGAGATGTGTTCTTACCATAATTGTAATAGATTGCATTTGCCGCATGATCCTGCATTGCAACGTTCCCTGCAGATAGCTCTTCGAAATAGAGATGACCATGATAACGATGATGTGAGAAGGTCCTATCATGATGATCATGACGAAGATGATCACGATATGGAAACTGACGATCATGATGAGTTCGAAGAGACTTTTGCTTCCCACGGTGATAGTCGAGGAATCTTTGGAGGAATGGGAGGAACTACGAAAAGACTAAGACAAGGCCAAGGACACGAAGATGCTACTAGTTTCGGGAATTCTTTAAATTGTCAGGAGTACCATAAAAGTTCGCATCCTCAGGGACAAACGGTCCAAACAGACGGAAATCAAGCTTTACCAGAAAACATGAGAGCAGCTTGGTTACAGAAGCAATGGTTGGATTCTCGCTCAATTCAGTTAGAAGAACAGAAGCTACAAATTCAGGTTGAGATGCTGGAATTAGAGAAACAAAGATTCAAGTGGGAGAGGTTTAGCAAGAAACAAGACCGCGAGTTGGAGAAGTTCAAGCTGGAGAACGATAGAATGAAGATTGAGAATGAACGTATTGCTTTAGAACTAAAGCGAAAGGAGATCGGCGGTACCAGCTTTAACTAGGTTTGCTGTTTTGCAAATTGCAAGCTTTTGTCAATGGCATTATATATGTATGGTGCTCTTTATATTTTATTTAAAGAGTATATTATTTTTCTAATCTCTATGGTATGCTGTGGTATATTTAGCTGAAACTATCACATCACATGCTTAAGTTGTCTACATGCTTAATGTCAAATAACCAATTCTCCCAAAAGCTTAAGCTGAAGCGTGGATAATGCATTGGCCCACCTACCATATGCTTAAATTCCACTTTTAATTAGAAAGTGAGGGGAGCGGGGATCGAACTCTAGACCACTTAGTCATAGAGGCTCTGATACCATGTCAAATAACCAATTCTCCCAAAAGCTTAAGCTGTTAGGAAAGGCTACGTCAATGGTTTTATATTATTTCTAACACTTAATTTGTTGCTATAAATAAAAAATGTAGTGAATTTTGTTCTCATTATAGTTTCTTGCCAAGTTTTTTTCACCTTAAGGTAGAAAATGTTTTCTGTTATAGACAAATTGATCAACCTAATAAACCGTTATATAATAGATTATGTAACAAGTTGCATTGGTATTTATGAGTGAAGAATTCCAAACTATTACTTAAAGGTGATAATCTTCTACATTAAACTTCTTTGGATTGATTTATTTGTCTTTAAGTACTAGTGAAACTATTTGGTTAAAATTATGAGAACAACTTACGACATAATCATAAGTTGTTTTTAGTTTATTTCATATTTTTTTAACATAACTTATTAAAATAGTTCATAGATTATTTGAAAATTATTTTACTTTATGTTTTGTGATAGAAATAATTAATATATAAATGTTTATTATAATAAACAATTGTGCTATACTTCCTCATTAATTATGCAATGAATATGTGCTTTACTTATAAAATATCATGGAGGGAATAAGCTACAATATAATTTAAGCTCGCTATCCAAATAGAGTTTTAGTCTTATTATACTAAGATTATGCAATTTATAGTTTAGTGAGATATTTGAAATTGCAGTTGCTATGTCAAGTAGTCTTGTTAATTATCCTTAATATTGTGGGGTTGTGTTGTAGTTAATGCATATTTGGTTTTATAAGGAAAAATTGATTTTGATTAAAAGTGATTTTAATGTAAAGTGATTTATGTTTGAATACATTTATACAAAAGTTAACAATTAATTTTAGTTTAAAAATCACGTTTAGACTCAAAAGCTACAAATTTTAATTTCAAGTTAGAATTAATTCTAGAAGTAAAATCAATTCTACTTGAAAGCAATCAAACAATGTTAAATTCAATTTTATACCTCCAAAATCAATTATGGAGGATCCAACCATGAAATAAACATAGGCTTAGCAAATTGAATAAAAGTAGCAAAAATTTAGACAACAAGTGTAAGTGTAGCGTAGAGGATTAGGATCAATTTTTTTTATGGAGGCATTCGCTGTTCAATTTTTAGCTTTCTTCGATCAATCCTCTTAACAAAATATTACTGCATATTAGTGTTTAAATTAGGAAAGATTATATATTAAAATATTTTTCAATCCTCATAAATAAGATTTTAATTGAGTGGAAACATTTTAATCTTGTGCGTCAATTAAATCTGATGGTTATTATTAATAGTTTTCATTTCTCTTATTAATTATCACTTTTCGCTTAATAGTTTTCATTTCTCTTATTAATTATCACTTCTCGCTATATATGAAGTTGTTTAGTGATAAAAAAAATCTCAATACTTTTATACTTTTTGCTAACAAATTATTTTTAGAAGTGTAGTTTACATTGATATTGTGTGTCAATTGCAATTACATGTCACGAAGCAGACTATTTTTTTAAATCCGATTGTGAAGAATATTGAGATATAAGTTATCATGTATATGGAAAGAAAAATATCCTTGTGGTGTTGTAACGATTTTAATAAGAGTGTAAACTATAAAGATGTAACCACCGACTAAATATTGTGTTATATGGTTGAGAAGAAACGTGCAAATTGACGTAGGAATATTGCTATAGTGAGTGAGTGAGAGAGGGAACAAACAAACATGTGATATATGTGAGTGAGAAGGGTGGCTGGATTCTCGTGAGACCAAACCTAAAACCATACTCATAACATTACGTTGTGAATTGATAATATACAGAAGAATAAAATTGTATCAGAGTCGGGTTAAAGACTACAATGTGGCATCTGACCCAAGATCACGCTAGGCGTGAGGGTGGGTGTTGAATGTATGATTGTGTTGTTGGAGTTTGTTTGAAGTGTTGGGTCACGAGAGGGGGCGGCCCGGGGATCATCCACATTGGGTCTAAAAACAACTCTACGAGTGAGTTGGACACCACACTCTTACCCAAAACCTTAAGGTGTTAGGTTTATGGGTCCTCTCACTTATAAAGTGTTCAACCTCCACTTATCTAAGCAATGTGAGACTTAACACTTACACTTGCCACAACATGAAGTCCGACATTGCTTAGGTTTCCGAATGTGAAGTGTATAAATATGTGAGGGCAATCTCACCCTTAAAGCTAACTTTTGGGGATGAGATCCAAACATATTTAACATGAACATTATGAATTAATAATAATTTCCTTCAACGTTACATCTCCCGAGTTATGCATTCATAAATTTTCAGCTTCTTGAATAAGTGGGTAAAAATAAGAGTGTACGCACATTGCCGCTATAGGCTCATTACAACAAAATATATAGTAAGATAAGGAGGGATCCGTTGACGAGACTTACTCCGCTTAATAATTCGATATCAGTATTATATGTCTTCAATTCAACCGTTGAATTCAAAGATCTCATTGAGTAGATCAACTCTACAAATTTTTATAAAAATTAAAATCGTTTGGTACTTTTTCTGATAACTTCAATTGAACATACAACAAACTTTTAAAAAAACCGTTGAATTTCAATAGTCTGAACTCATTGAGTAGATCATATATATATCATATTATAAAAAAAACCAAGTTCTGTCCTTTGATTAGTATGAATATCTTTGTACATATATAGCTACATTACATACCATGCATGCCTGCAACAGAAATCTGTCAACTGATAATAGTACTGGTGCTGAAGCCGTTTTTGATTCATAAAATAAAATAAAAATCTTCCAAGATATGGCTAAAATCGATAAGCATGCATGCTACTACCAGCTGTCACTGTTATGAAATAGTTCATCCAATCCTAACTCTTTCATTAACCACTCTTAACTCTGTCCCGTTCTTATGCTACACTCTTCTGCGTCACATTTGTCACAGTTCATTCATATATAGTTATTTTCTTGGACAAATGATTTTTTTTTTATAGATATGAGCTTTTGAATTATTTTTTGAGTTATATAATTATATGTATGATATTTGTGGATATATAAAATAACATTTTAGTATTTTAGATAATTTATAATTGGAACAAAAGAATTTCATATAGCTTAAAGAAAAGTTTTATGCGGTCTCTTTTTCTTCAATTTATCTATTTTCAAAAGCAATTTTAAAATCAAACATGATATGACTGAAGTTGTTATAATTAAGCCTTAATTATTAACAAATCAAACACAAGCTATATATGTTTGAACTCTAGCATATAGGAATGTATTGTCCAGCAATTCCTAAATTCTCGATTGTTTTTTGTCCAGCATCATTTGTTTTTGTCCTCCTTTCATTATTAATTATTAATATTTTTTTTGTAGCATATATAAGAACAATTTTAAAATCAAATTAGATATAGTACAACTGCAGTTGTCTGTTTGCTTAAAAGAGTCAACAAATGAAATCACATACTAAATGCTGATAAATGAAGAATTGCATGTTTGAATTGTGTCCCAAGCATATCAATAAAACGTGTTTGATGTTTTTTATCATTTAAGTTGTACTTACTGTTAGATAATAGTTTAGTGGGCTTAGGATATTGGACTTATGTTTGTAAGTTAGTAGTTTAGTCAGATTAGTTCTTCTATATATATTCTGTATGTAATCATTATTTTGTTGAGCAATCATATTCTAATATTAGTGAAACCCTAGCCGTTTTCTCTTTCTCTTAATTTTTATCTCTGAATCTAACATGGTATCTAGAGCATGGATTGGTTTGATCCGCCCTAAACTACCCAGTGCTTCCGCTGTGAGTTCCCAGCAAAAATTGGGAATATATTTGTTGCGAAAATCTGATGAGAATAAATTTGTTTGAGTTCGTGCTGCTGCACTTTTGGTCTCTCGAGTATTTGATTGGTAGTGATGTGGTTCAAAGGAAGAGGGAGAGTCAAGGTCTTGTGGTGGGATATTGCTATTAGAATGTAAAGGTACATCTTGATTTGTGCGGTTTTGCATGTTTGCTGTATGTAGTGCGTTTTGTTTTCGTTGGTCCACTTCATGTTTACTGTCATGTGGATTCGATTTGTTTGTGATTTTGGATCTTTTGTTTTATGGTTCAGTTCCGTTTGATTTGGTATTGGTTCTGTTTAGTTTAATTGGTTATGTCCGGTTTAGTTTGGTTTGATTTGTTTTGTTATGATTGGTTATGTCTGAGGAAATACTTACCGTCTGAATATCTGAATCCGGTGAGAGAATACTCACAATCTGAAAATCTAAATGGAAATACTCACAGTCTGAATCCGGAGTCTGAATACTCACAGTCTGAATCCGGAGTCTGAATCCGAAGTTGAGGGGAAACGTTAGGAGTTTATATTTTTTGAATAATGTTTTTCGTATTTTGGTTGACAAACTCATAATGCTTCATGTTGATTGCATGATGAGTTTGAGGGGAGGTGTTAGATAATAGTTTAGTGGGCTTATGATATTGGGCTTATGTTTGTAAGTTAGTAGTTTAGTCAGTTTAGTTTTTCTATATATATTTTCTATGTAATCCTTATTTTGTTAAGCAATGATATTCTGATATTACTAAAACCCTACCCGTTTTCTCTTTCTCTTAATTTGTATCTCTGAATCTAACACTTACTAGTAAATGCTAGTTAAAGTATTTTTTTTTTTTGTCTTAAGTTAAACTATAAATTATTATTTGACATTTATATGAGAATGTGTCCTCTGATGACACCATGAAACATGAAGAAATAGAATTTAGGAAAAAAAAAATTTAAATCATGAAACATGAAGAAATCTTTTTGGGGAGAAAATCCATTCAGAAAATTAATTTTCTTGGAAAAGAATTTGGGCTTGGGTTGGAGTGTCTCATAGTTTTGTATTCTATATATAATAGCCTTTTTGATAGTTTTTTGAAGAATTGTGATTTTCTTAATTAAAGTCGAATTGTCCATTATATCCTAGTTGTCCAATGTAGGAAAAAACACACTAAAAATGTAACTAACAAAACCTAAACAAACTAAAAATGAAGGAAAAAAAAAGGAAGAAGAAAATGAGAAGAGGAGAGGCGATAAGCGACTGCTTGGATCGTCTTGAAAACAGGTGAAGAAACTTGACCTTAACCGCGACCTGCCGGTAGAATTAAAGTCATCAAATAAAGTGTGACCCTAACTGCGACCTGCCGGTAGAACCAACACTATAAAGTTCTTATCTCAAGAACAAAGGAAAAGTTCTCACAAGAAAACTATATCAATATTCAAGTTGTGTTCGAGAAGTACATGAGAGTCCTATTTATAGCTCATCCTTACATAGTAGGATTTATTGTCCACTATCATGCATTCATCATAGGCACTAGAAAATGGGCACTAACATGCTTATAAATTCTCACTAGTCACTATAATGACTTAGTGCACCACTAGGAAACATCTAGAGAGGCTAGAATGAAGCTAAAGGTCATCTAAAAATCCTTCAAATACCAAAAACGAAAATTGCAATAAAAATAAGCAAAATTGGACTTAATTATTTTCTATTTAGTCCAATATTATTAGACCACAAAATCAGCTCATGGATGCTTCTATCATGTGAATTGGGTTTCATGTTAGCATCTTCATCCAATTGTGAGAAATTGAGCCAAGTTGGTTCAACCTCCGATGGATATCGACCTTCTTTTTCTTTGATCTTGATGATTAGGCTTTGTAAAGCTTGATTCATCCTCATAGTCTTGGACCTAGTCATAGGACGTCTTATCTCATGCAAAGGATCTTTAGATGAGTTGGTTGCATCTCCATCAAGAGGTGAGGTGAAGAAGATAGGTGAATGAAGATGCTATTTATAGAAAAATAGGATGGCTTCCGTTGGCAAATGTCGTGGCATGGCCGCATGTGGTCAATTAAAATTGACTACTTGACAGACCTTTGAATGTGATTACAGACTTGATCACCGGCCAATTTGCAAGGCAAGTAGCTAACTCTGGTTTTAAAAAAAGAAACTGAGCAAGGCGTGTGAGAAGGACGAGAGAGGCAAAAAAAAAACATGTTGTGAGCCATTAACAATGAATTGATTCAAGTGGTAAAAATTTTGATCCCCTTAAATATATGGTCTGGAATTCGATTCCCAACTCATGCATATGTAGAAAATTTAATTAGTTGGGAGAGAAAAATACATCTTTATGTACATCACATGTTTTCCAACGGACATACAGTGGAAACTTTCGTATTATGATAGAAACGTTGTGGGCCATTGAATGACACCCTTATCAAATAGATTATTCCACGTATTATACTTCCAAATTGCGTCTCATACCCATACAAAGCAGCACACATTTCATATTCTTCAATATATTTCTCTTTTATAATTATTGTTTGCAATTATTTGACGATATATAGCATATATCAAAATTAAACTCTATTAAAAAATTAAATAAAGTATTTATTTTTTATAATGATAAAGTACAAAAAAAAAGTACTTTTTTTTTATTGCCATACATATAGTGAAGGATAACTGAAACTGCTTGCTAAGCTGGCAAGCTTATTTTACTAATGTATTATGAAGCTAAGATAGCCATTAAATATTAATCAATATGAGAGACATTAAGAGTGTTTGCCACATCAATGACAAATCTGTATTTAACATCATTCTTTGCAAGTCTCTCAAAAGCAGTGTTCACATAATCCATAGAAATCACTTCAATATCTGCTATGATATTGTGCTTTGCTGCAAAATTAATCATATCTTGGCTCTCTTTCATTCCTCCACCAGCACTACCAGCAATTATCTTCCTCCCTAATTTATAAAAATATTTCTTAATTAATTCCAACCAGAAATGATTCAAGAGCCAGATATATTATAGATCATTACATTCCTGTGAATTAATTAGTTTAGTTTATAGAACATCGTAGTATATATAAAAAATTTTATTTATTTCCAATACTCTATTTATTCATCTTGATATAAAATTTCTAGACACTAAACTACTTAAAAAAAAATTATAAATTATTACAAAGTTAATTATAGCTTACCAAACATCAAAGGCATGTATGGCAAGACTGGAGGTGTAATTGATGCACCAACTAAAATCAATTTTCCACATGTCTTCAACATATCAACCAATGGGTGGAGTGAGTGAGGGCCTGAAACTGTGTCTATGATGCCATCCATTGTGTCCTTCGCTTCCTAAGAAGAAATAAACAAACAAGTTTAAATATATATTTTTTGTTTTATAACATATAATTTTTTCCTTTTAGTTTCATTTTTTTTTTATTTTGTAGTTGAACTAACAAATATCACCTGAAATTCATATATACACAACTACAATGTCTCGAGTTTAAACGCAAATAACGATGTCAGCTTAATAATATTGATATTGTTAGTTGAATTAAAGTTTACAGACTATTCTCGTTCATTTTTAAATGGCTCATTTTTTATATCAGATTCGACAACAAGCACGTCGAAACACATTAACCATTTTGTTGAACACAATTTTGAATATTATTGATCATGAATTTTTAGTGCATTCACTAATTGTGTTGAACATATCTTATGTATATTCGAGCACCTGAAAATCATATATATATATATATATATATATATATATATATATTTAAACCTATTTTAGATGATTAATAGATGTGTATTTGAACCTTGAAAATTGTGTTTAACACGTTTGAAATTATAATATTTTTTTGAAAAAATAAATTAAAGGGTAAATAGTGTTTTACCCTCCGCAAAATATGCGAGTTTTGGTTTACCCCCTGTAAAATTATTTTTTTGGATTACCCCCTTGCAAAATGAAGATTCCTTCAATTACCCCCCTATGTTGACAACTAGGACATGGAATATTCACTTTTGCTTATGTGGCATGTCTAGGTGGCATTTATTTTATTTTTTATTAATTTAAAAAAATTAAAAATTGATATTGCCACATCATAATTGAATTTAAATTGACATTTTATTTTAAAAATCAGAAAAAAAATTAAAAAGTAATAAAAAAAAGATTTAATTTTTTTCTGGTTTCAATTTTCTGATTTTTTTATAAAAAATGTTAATTTTAAATTTTTTCTGATTTTTTTTTAAAAAATGTTAATTTAAATTCAATTATTTAAATAGTTGATTTTTAAAATAAAATGTAATTTTTTTTTTAAATACAATTATTATGTGGCAATATCAATTTTAAATTAATAAAAAATAAAATAAATGCCACCTAGACATGCCACATCAGCAAAAGTGAATATTCTATGTCCTAGTTATCAACATAGGGGGGTAATTGAAGGAATCTTCATTTTGCAGGGGGGTAATCCAAAAAAATAATTTTGCAGGGGGGTAAACCAAAACTCACATACTTTGCGGGTGGGGGGGGGACCCTAAATTAAACTAATTCTTAGAATTAAGTATTTGGTCTAACTCAACCCTATTAAATCGGTTTGCAAGGTGAGAATTGCATATACTTTATAAACACACATTTAGGTCATCTCACAATCGATGTGGAACTTCTTAACACCCCCCTCGCGTCCAGTGCTATTGAGTTTGGGGCGCATATATAAATGGTGGATAATCCGATCAGAAACCTGATAACATGTAGTCCGACGGATCGTGAAGAGGCTCCGATACCATCTTAGAATCGAATATTAGGTCTAATACTCAATTCTAAGACTAATAATCATTTAACAATCATTTTCGAGAAGATTTGAAATTTATACCTTGAGATTACAATGTTAAGAGACCACCACTGAACTAATACATCAAGTGTACTTTCAAAATTATAATTGTATTCTAATTACCTGTATTTGTTGTTGATCATTGATAAGCAAGAAAGAATCAGCACCAAGTCTTTCCAAAGCTTCCTCTTTCTTTCTAGGAGAAGTACTTATCACAGTAACTTTCATGTTAAAAGCCTTAGCAAACTTGACTGCAACATGACCAAGTCCACCTAACCCAACAATACCCAAATGTTGTCCACTTTCACACAATCCATGATAAATCATTGGACTATAAACTGTTAATCCAGCACATAACAATGGAGCTGCACCTTCTAGTGGTAACCCTTTTGGAATTATAATAGCATAATTTTCATTAACCACTATTTTATTTGAGTATCCTCCATAGGTTGTTGATCCAACATAGTCAAGTGAGTTATATGTTGCAATTGTTTTGGGGCAGTAACTCTCCCAACCCTTGGAGCAATTTGAACATGTACCACATGAACCACATATTGGACCAACTCCTGCTATGTCACCAATTTTGAATTTTTTGACATTTGGACCAATTTGTGTCACTTCACCTACTATCTCGTGTCTAATTTAAATTTGCAATCATTAGTTAGCGAAAAAGAAACTTAGATTCTAAATGCAATGGTAACAAAAAATAAATACTCTATAGTGATCTATTTAGTGGCCGTAAATGTTGAATCGATACGAAGACTGAAATATTCCGTTCACTAAATAAAATTTATTTAGCAAACAATTTGACGACCAAATTTTCAAATTAATCACTACGAAGACCGAAATATTCCGATCACTAAATCAAATGCTATATTCCACATTGTCACATAAATTAATCAAGAAATATACCCGGGAACCATGGGATAGATGCTATGACTGCCTAACTCGTTCTTGGCAAAATGAATGTCTCCGTGGCAAATTCCGCAATAGAGTATCTTCATAGTGATATCAAAATCTCGGTTTGCCCTATATGTTTAAAATAGACAATGAGTTGTAGAAGAAATAATAGATGATATAACCATAAAAAATTCTTTATTATTCTATCGCTCTTTTTTCTACTCTTCTATCTATATTAGTGTTATTTCAACTAGTCTAACTAATTCATGTGGATCCAACATAAATTTGAAAAATTATATTAATTTCAAAAACCAAAAAATTAAGAGTTTATTGTTAGCATTATTGTGTAATTTGTTTACCTTCTAGAGAAGTGAAAGGGGGAGAGAATTCCTGAGGAGTCTCTAGCAGCCCACCCAAAAGCAGACACTTCCTTTTCATTTGATAATGTGTTTGTCATGTTGTATCAAATATTAGAATATGATAAAATAGGTTATAAGAGTTTGAGAAAATGACAATTTTAATGTTTGTGGAGGACTAAGGAGGGAGTGAAGATGTGTATATATAGTGGGGTTATGGGGGGTACGTGTTGTGCTTAGGAAGAAAAGCTTCAAAATATTCATTGATATGTTTTTTTGACAAGAATATTCAGATATGTTGAACATTCCGATTAAGGTTATTTTTCAAACTTGTTCACTTGGAAAAGAAGACGAATTTTTAGACTTGAATTTCAAAAGGTTAAATAAATAAATAAAGGGGAACGTTAACATGTGCCCTTAAGCTATAAATGTGGTAAAAATTTATTACAACTTGTGTATTCATTAACTATTTAAACATTAAATGTTTTGTATCATTAAATATAAAGTTTTTACTTTTAGATAGCTTAACATGTGCCCTTAACATGACCCATAAATAAATAAATAAAAATATGCACTTTAAACCGTCAATAGGGGGTGTCTCCCGATACGGGTTCGATTGGCACAACGTTATGTAGATTGTGAACTAAGTTGTCCCGTGTGTGAGGATGAAGTAGAGGATGATACTCATGTGTTTTTTGGATGTGTCGCAGCCCGTGAGTGTTGGAGGGCAGCAGGTTAGTCACAGTTACTGGAGAATCCGGCGTACCAGTATGGGACAGTCGTAGACAGAGTATTTGAAATGTGTAGAAAAACGAGGACAATGCAATGATAGGGAGGGTATCATCGTTATTTTGGTGCATTTGACATAGCCGAAACGACAAGATCTGAAATGATAATATTCAGTTACCAAGCCAAGTTGGAAGAATGACATTCTCCGTCTGGAATGAGTGGTTTACGTCCATCAGCTGCGACGTCAGAATATTGTTCCTGTTGAGGATTCTAGGCCGGTTCAATGGGAGAAACCAGGTGTGGGATGGATAAAATGTAATGTTGATGCTGCGATTGTAGTTGAGTCAAGTATTACTTCTATGGGTCTTTGTTTTCGCGACACCAATGGGCGATTTGTGGCTGACTTGACTCAATGGCATCAACCTGTTTATTCCATAGTGGAAGGCGAAGTTTGGGCACTATTACATGCTATAAAAGAGGCTATACATCGTGGATTTGAGCGAGTTCAATTTGAAAGTGATTCAAAGTTGTTGGTTGACGCTATCCATTCGAGAAAACCGGGCAATTCAGAATTTAATTTAATTGTTAACGACATTATTCTTTTCATGTCATCTTATGTAAACTTTGAGGTTAAGTTTATTAGGAAGCAAGCGAATTCGGTTGCTCATACCCTTGCTAGGGCGGCCAATTTTTGGGCTAGTTTCCATAGATTTGAGATTATTCAATTCCCCTATGAAATGCATTAAGTTTGTTTGTTTGAAAGAAAAAAAACCGTCAATAAATAACAACCATATTTTTTGCCAAATCATTTCACTTTCTTCATACAATATGACAAATTGATAGTTTTGTATTGGATGAATATATAAAACTATTTTACATTGTCGATGCATCTCCATTAAACTCAAAAAAATAGGTGCAAAATGAATATCTAAACGTTCTAAACAAGGTCGTCCCTGACATTTTGGAGGCCCTATGGGTTTAGTAAAAATAGATCTGAATTAAAGACTTGTCATTGATTTAAATTACAAATAACATCAATAACATTAAAAAATAATCATTTTTGTCACTAATATAGAAAAAAGTCTGATAAACAAGTCAATCTCTATCATACGTCTCTTTATTTGATAAAGTTATAGTATAACAATTAGCTATAAAACATATAAAAAAATTATTCACGACAATATCTTTATGAACATTTTGTAACTAATAAATCCCTCATTTTAAAATAAAAATAATCTCAAAAAATATTGAAACTCCACAATCCCTTATTTTGAAGCCCGCAATTCCTCGTTCTATCTACCACTATTTACTAGTAGTAGTACTACTAATATATAATTTTTTTATTTTTGAAACTTCCATTTTTATGAGACGGTATGTCATGCCCATGTGACACATGTATAGGAGCCGTCCCTAGTTATAAATAGTTAGTTTAGTATATTTAATACTTCATTTGTATACACTATTGGTACAAATATTTTTTTAGTTTAAAAGATATGCATCGTCAACGTAAATTAGTTTTAATATCTTTATATAGCAAGTAATTTTTTGATGTTGCTCTGATTCTTTAATTGACGACTAGGTACAATTAATGCACTTTTCGATGTAAGTGACTTCAAACTTGTCTACTCATATAATTCTTGTTTTTTAGCCAAAAACTCAAGTGCAAATATTAGTAGATCATAATTCATAAAATTTATTATTTATTTCATAAAATTTGTTATTATTAAAATATATATCAAAAATGTTTTGCTATCAACAATGCTTATTAAGGATATGCATCGACAATGTTTTATGTGGTGTTTCAATGATATTGAATCCATTATTCACTTGTTTGTATCAAGATTTAAGAGGTTTGGACCATAATTTTCAACTGGATAAAGTAAAAGTAAAATTTAAAAATAATAAAAAATAATGTTTTTACTTCTTATTTATAAGAATAAGTAAAAATAAATTTTAAAAATAATAAAAATTACTATCCTTTATTTATAAGTTGAGACAAAGAAAAATCATTTTATTTTCTTATAAATTAAAACCCAGGGAGGACATTGTAAAACGCAGTACAAGATAAGGTCTTGAATGGAAAAATAAGTCAAAAATGTCACCGAACTAATATCACAAGAACGTAACCATATACGTCATTGCAGCCACTGATAAGTATACTATATAATAAGTAAAATTAATCAAAAACTACGATAATTGTTGGTTAATGGATAAATCAATGACTTGCTAACACTTAATTGATTAAGAATGTTGGGATTTACCTTGAATCGATGAAGCAGCAGAAATCTGGTTTGGGACTGTCGTCTGCGTGTGGCATAGAGTCCTTTGCGCGTCGTGCAATTGCTGATGTGTGATGGCTTGGTTGGGTCTGTCATCTGCGCGGCGCGCGAGTACGCGTGCTTATATATAAGTTGTGCGTTTTTCAGATTTGTAAGGTGTGTTTTAGGGTTTCTAAGGCCAACAAAAGACTAGGATTAATAGAGTAACATCTTGAGAAGACTCTAGGTTTGGAGAAACATTCTATCACCTTGGGAAACACTTCTTTGGAAATTTCTTGGTCACGGGAAGAAATTCGGGACTTGGGTAGAATTAGGGAATTTCTAATTCTTGTAACTCTTGTGGAGAGAATTTCATTGTAATCAAGAAACTTCATTGATAGTGGAAAGGAGAGGGCTGCCCTCCCCCCAGAGTAGGTTCATTAACACCGAACTGGGTAAACAATATATGGTGTTCTTTACGTTTTCGCGGTTTACTTTGTTATTGTTATTATTGTCAGTCCTACTTGTTTGATTGCTTTAATCTAATTGCTCCACACAGATCAAAGGTATTGATGTGAGTTAATCGAATTCACAACAATTGGCGCCCACCGTGGGGAAAGGATCAACCGATTAAGGTATCATGGGTTCTAAGTGGGAGATTGAGAAATTCACCGGGAGTAACGACTTCGGGTTGTGGAAGGTGAAGGTTAGGGCAATTTTAACTCAATAGAAGTGCGATGAGGCGTTGAAAGGAGAGGCGGGTATGTCGGCTAATCTCTCAGACACGGAGAAGGCCGAGATGGATGGCAAAGCAATGAGTGTCATTATCTTGTGTCTTGCGGACAAGGTGCTGAGGGAAGTGGCCAAAGAGAAAAGTGCAGCTAGTATGTGGGTCAAACTTGACAAGTTATACATGACCAAGTCCTTGACACAGAAACAATTATTGAAGCAACAACTATACTTCTTTCGTATGGTTGAGAACAAGTCTGTGGTGGAACAACTTAGAGAGTTTAACAAGATAATTGATGATCTGGCGAACATTGATGTGAAGATAGAAGATGAGGACCAAGTTTTTCATTTGTTGTGTGATTTACCTAAGTCGTGGGAAAACCTCAAGGATGCATTGCTTTATGACAAGGAAGGCACTATCACTCTGGATGAAGTTCAATCGGCTTTGAGAATTAAGGAGTTGACAAGGTTGAGAGACTTGAGAGTTGATGATAGTGGAGAAGGTTTGAGTGTGGCGAGGGGTGGAAGCGAGAACGACGGAAGATGGAAGGGGAAGAAGAACTGGTCTAAGTCTAGGGCAACGGGTGATGGTGGTGGCAAGTTCAAATGTTACTATTGTCAAGAACCTGGTCACTTCAAGAGGGACTGTCCTCGAGAGGGGCAGTGGTAATTCGTCGGCTCAGATTGCCGTTAGTGATGAAGCTTATGAGGAAGGCTATGAGAGTGCGGGAGCACTCATAGTCACAAGCTGGGAACCATATATGACTGTACGGCCTGGAGAGGCAGTGGAATAATACTTAACATCGGCCTGAAGAGGCGGTGGAATAATACTCAACATCAGTCTGAAGAGGCGGTGATAAGAATACTCAGGCTCGGCCTGGAGAGACGGTGGAATAATACTCAGGTTACTACTGAAAAGTAGTGGAAAAAGTCTTGCGTTACAAGGTGAGAGTCATAATGGAAATACCGATTGTAGTCTTTGGTGGAGAGGAATCTCGGTTTGAGGTGGAGATTGATACTAGTGGGACTAGGGGAAGACAAACAATCAACAATAGCTCTCGGCTATCTCGGAGATAGGGAGGAGAGTGATATTGTTGGACCAAAGAAGTGTATAGCTATGGATACCTTGTGGGTGGCTTGTGGAACTTACCTAAAATTCCAAGGTTAAGTTGATAGGCAAACAATTCTTCAGGAGTATGGACATGAACAATCCAGGGGCTGAAGAGTGTATGGTGGAGCTTGTGGAATTGTCCTAAAATTCTGAGGACAATTGGAGGCAAGTATTTCTTCGAGAGTACGGAGCGGTTCACTCCGGGGTTCGAAGAGGGTGTGGTGTTAAATCATGTAGAGCAGCATGACGGTTGGTGGGAAGTGGCACCATCATCAATTTTAAGGTAAGGTGGAGATTGTTGGGATTTACCTTGAATTGATGAAGCAGCAGAAATCTGGTTTGGGACTGTCGTCTGCGCGTGGCACAGAGTCCCTTGCGCTTCGCGCAATTGCTGATGCATGGTGGCTTGGTTGGATTTGTCATCTGCGCGACACGGAACCTTGCTGGCGCGGTGCGCGAGTGCGCGTGCTTATATATATGTTGTGCGTTTTTCAGATTTGTAAGGTGTGTTTTAGGGTTTCTAAGGCCAACAAAAGACTAGGGTTAATAGAGTAACATCTTGGGAAGACTCTAGGGTTGGAGAAACATTCTATCACCTTGGGAAACACTTCTTGATTGAATTTCTTGGTCACGGGAAGAAATTCGGGACTTGGGTAGAATTAGGGAATTTCTAATTCTTGTAACTCTTGTGGAGGGAATTTCATTGTAATATAGAAACTTCATTGATAGTGGAAAGGATAGGGCTGCCCTCCCGCCATAGTAGGTTCATTAACACCGAACTGGGTAAACAATATCTCATGTTCTTTACGTTTTCGCGGTTTACTTTGTTATTGTTATTATTGTCAACCCTACTTGTTTGATTGGTTTAATCTAATTGCTCCACACACATCAAAGTTATTGGTGTGAGTTAATCGAATTCACAACAAAGAAATACAAAGACCACAATTTATACTATGAAAGCATAGTACTTCCTAAATTTGCAAGCTTCAACATATAGAATCAATGCGGTATAATGTTCAATTTTTTTAAAAAAAAATTGTGATTATACTTTGAAATTGCATTATTTCAAAAATAAAATTATAGAGGCTTTGGTTGGTAAATTAAGCTATAAGTTAGTTTATAGTTGAAAAATTGGTTGATAGCTGAAAAGTTAGCTGATATATGATACATAATTGCTTATAGCTGAAAATGTAGTAGAATAAAATTAAAGTGTTTAACAAATTTAACTATTGTAAGAACACAATACATAAAAGTACCTACATGGTTAGTGGATAATTATCATGTTTCTTAAAAAATAAAGAAATAATCAAATAAAAATAATAAGGGTAAAATATAAAAGCTATAAGTTATAAGCTCAAATAGTACTTACAATAGCAACTCAAAAAATAATATAAACTAATTAGAGAAGTTTTTTGTCTCATTTTTATCAAGGAAACTATTGGTATCCACGAAAATGGAGATCGAGGAAGAATACTCTCTGAAATGGGAATTAGGATAGAGATGAAGATCATTTTAAATGGAAAAAAAAATTGTGTGGAAAAGTACTCTTCGTTCATTCCCCGCCCGGTTGACATCCTTTCTGTGTGATAGAAAACAATAGCAATCAACTACTAAAGATTCCAAACAATTAATCTAGTAACTATGTGACAACAATAGCAATCAACTACTAAAGATTCCAAACAATTAATCTAGTAACCATGTGTCAAGTAAAATATTAATATGTTAGGCCGTTAGGGAAAGCCAAATTGAGTTGATTTAATACAAAAGAGCAATTACACAAGTGACTGAGTTGATTTAGGGTGGAAAATTGACTATTTTCTGTTGGCGCCCCATGTGCTTCTTGTGCGCCCTTTTGGTTTTTAATTTTGCTATTTCGCTACTTAAGTATCGGATGCTATAAAAAGGAGAAATTCTAGTAAACTATTGTCCACTACCTGTCTTGTGGATTAAGTCCACAACTATAAGTAGCAGACGGTTGGTGGTCAAGTCTACTGCATCAATAAAATGATTTTCAAGTGGTCAATTTTGATTGGCCACTTGTGCGGCCATAATATGACATTGGCCAACCAGAGTACCCCAAAATTTCTATAAATTCCCTCTTCTATGCTCTCATTCACCTCTCATCTTCTCTTTTCTTCTGTTTTTTTTTATTTCATTTTTAGTTTGTTTAGTTTTTGTCATTTCGTGTGTAAATAGACGCATAGTTTATCGTCGGTTACTCATAATGTTTCTACTGGTGTTCTTTAATGATCATGGGTGAGAATGATATTTCATTTTTTTGATATTATGTATCAATTTTATTTTGCTTTTCTTGTTATTATTTTCGTTTTCTGTACAAACTGGTTTGCTACTTAAGTAGCGAACACCTTGCAAATCGTTCACTACTTAAGTTGTGGACGGCGCGGTTCCAGAACCAACATGTTAAATTTTCATAGTTGAACCTGTTTTCTTTCCATACATTTTAGTAACGTGTGTAATTATGATGTATTGAAACTATAAAATAAATCTGTATTATAGTCGTATTAAGAAATGTGACCAATTGTGTACTAACTTCGTGGTTGAAGTTGATTTTGAGTAGCTTTCATTCACAAATGCAAAGAAGTCGGTAGATTTGAAGTTGAAGTTGAGTGTTTTTTGAAAGTTTATGTTGAAGAATATGTTACCAAACTATATTATTATTGTATTGTCATTTGCAAACTATGTTATTACTCTATTGACATTTGCAAACTATATTATCAAACTATGTTACGTTTTGCATTTTATCAAACAGAATTCGGGTCGGATTTGTGTAGGTAATTAATAATTAGTGTACTTATTGCGGGTTTGAGTTTGGGTGGAAAAACCCGAACCCAACATATGTGGGTGTGAGTTTTATTTTACCACCCGAACAACATTTGGAATTGGGTTTGGGTTCGGGTGGTATTTTCGGGTGTAAGTTTGGGTAGTGTAAAACCAGCAACCCTGGGCACCCATTGCCATCCGTACCGGTCATAACATCCGACACCAACAATTAATCTCGATATTTTTACCAGTTGAACTATGATTTTTGGACAATTACTTTTCTTTTATTGCCATACATATAGTGAATACAAATATAGTGAATGAAAACTGAAATTGCTTGCCAACCGTGGGCACCTATTGCCATCCCTACCGGTCATAACATCCGACACCAACAATCTCGATATTTTTACTAGTTGAACTATGATTTGTGGACAATTACTTTTCTTTTATTGTCATACATATAGTGAATACAAATATAGTGAATGAAAACTGAAATTGCTTGCCAAGCTGGCTAGCTTATTTTCCTAATGTATTATGAAGCTAAGATACCCATTAATCAATATGAGAGACATTAAGAGTATTAGCCACATCAATGACAAATCTATATTTAACATCATTCTTTGCAAGTCTCTCAAAAGCAGTGTTCACATAATCCATAGAAATCACTTCTATATCTGCTGTGATATTGTGCTTTGCTGCAAAATTAATCATGTCTTGGCTCTCTTTCATTCCTCCAGCAGCACTACCAGCAATTATCTTCCTCCCTAATTTATAAAAAATATTTCTTAGTGAATTCCAACCAGAAATGATTCAAGAGCCAAATATATTATAGATCATTACATTCCCGTGAATTAATTAGCTTAGTTTGTAGAACATCGCAATATATATAAAATTTCTATTTATTTCAAGATATTCTATTTATTCATCTTATATGAAATTTCTAGACACTAAACTACTTAATTTTGTTTTTTATAAATTATTACAAAGTTAATTATAACTTACCAAACATCAAAGCCATATATGGCAATTCAGGAGGTGTAATTGATGCACCAACTAAAATCAATTTTCCACATGTCTTCAACATATCAACCAATGGGTGGAGTGAGTGAGGGCCTGAAACTGTGTCTATGATGCCATCCATTGTGTCCATCGCTTCCTAAGAAGAAACAAACAAACAAGTTTAAATATAATTTTTTTCCTTTTATTTTTATTACCTAATAATATCAACATTATCAGTTGAATTAAGATTTATGGATTATTCTCATTCATTTTTAAATGGCTCATTTTTTAATTAAATTCGACAACAAGGAGTTGAAGTTACACCCTAACCATTTGTTGCACACAATTTTGAATGTCATTAATTATGAATATTTAGTGCATATTAGACCACAAATTGTGTTGAATATATATATTGTGTGTGTATTTGAATCTCTAAAATTGTGTTTTAAGATGTTTGAAATTATAAATTATATTTTTGAAAAAAATAAATTAAACTTATAATCATTTTACAATCATTTTCGAGAAGATTTGAAATTTAAATATTTGAGATTACAATGTTAATATCACCACTGAATTAACACATCAAGTATACCTTCAAAATTATAATTATATTCTAAATGATAAATATACCTTCACCAGTGAAATTTATACCTGTACTTGTTGTTGATCATTTATGAGCAAGAAAGAATCAGCACCAAGTCTTTCCAAAGCTTCCTCTTTCTTTCCAGGAGAAGTACTTATCACAGTAACTTTCATGTTAAAAGCCTTAGCAAACTTGACTGCAACATGACCAAGTCCACCTAACCCAACAATACCCAAATGTTGTCCACTTTGACACAATCCATGATGAATCATTGGACTATAAACTGTTAATCCAGCACATAACAATGGAGTTGCACCTTCTAGTGGTAACCCTTTTGGAATTATAATAGCATAATTTTCATTAACCACTATTTTATTTGAGTATCCTCCATAGGTTGTTGATCCATCATAGTCATGTGAGTTATATGTTGCAATTGTTTTGGGGCAGTAACTCTCCCAACCCTTGGAGCAATTGGAACATGTACCACATGAACCACATATTGGACCAACTCCTCCTATGTCACCAATTTTGAATTTTTTGACATTTGGACCGATATTTATCACTTCACCCACTATCTCATGTCTAAATTAAATTTGCAACCATTAGTTAGTGAAAAAAAGAGTAAGAAACTTAAATTCTATGTGCAATGGTAACTAAAAAAATGCTCTATAGTTTTCTTTTTAACGGAAAATATATTATTATTAGTAATCAGATCTCTGCATAAGACGAACAGAAACCTGTAAAAGAGGAGCTACAAACAAAGGTGTCATATATAAGCGGAACACCAATGAAAACTAACACAGACACCTAACTCCTAATCGCGAATCAAAAGTGATCGAATGACCAGAATCCAAAAAACAGTTCCATGAGACAAAATTGATGGGGCGCAATCGATAGAATGAGAACTCAAGCAGATAAGTCTCAGCTTGCAAATCACCTCCAAATAGTCAACACTGACACGATATAGGTTAACCAAATACACAAGAAACCTGCAAATCTCAACAAATTTGGACACCAACAGAGACTCAAAAAGAATCATGCAAATCTCAACAAATTTAAAAAACGGTTAGAGAATCAAGTATCATAGAAAAACCGCTCACACAGGACATCAACCACATGCCGGGCGGCGGCGCCAAATCCAAACCCCACCACATCAGCATCTCACCACCACTGCACCACCTCAACACCTCCAACACCCACTACCACCCCAACAACCGTGACCACCGCCACACCTCACCACCTCCACAGTGTCAAAACCATCACCGGAGCCAAAACAAGTCGGCAACCCCGCCATCTCATCAACAACCTCGTAGAGATCCGAACAACAACCAGAAACCCCTCTTTACCAAACCAGAAACCAACACGGAGGAGGATCGTGGAGGTCCACCAGGCTCGGAACAGTAACTTTCTCACTGGCGTGGATGGTACCAAGCAGACCGGAAGACTAGAAACTCAAACCGACCACCCAGAAGAGGATTCAACACCAACAACACGTATCTTGCAAAGCGGCGACGAACCAAAGGAGGTTTAAACACACTCGATCATACATCGGAAGAAAATGCACAATACCGAACCGACAGACACGGAACCGGTGGTGCGGAGACAAATCTCGTCGCACCACCAATCTTTCATGCTACATCTCGATGTAGAGGTTTGGATTTGCAGGGAAAGGTACCACGGTGGATGTATGCTTTTTAGAGATAAGAGAGAGCGTATTTTCGTCTGTTTGGTTCAATCGAGGGGAGGGAAGGGGAGGGATTTTTATGGAGGGGGAGGGAAGGGGAGGGGAGGGAATCAATCTTAACTCATATATGTTTGGTTCAAAAGAGGGGAGGGGAGGGAAGATGAGAGATTTTAATTAAATATGTGTTTGGTTCACAAGGGGAGGGGAGGGATTCTATAACTAAATTACATTTTTATCCTTATAATCTTACACCACTCATAATAATAAATCATACCACATATTTGGTAAATAAAAAAAAATTATACCCACATGAGTTGAGTTATATCTCTTTGACACAAATCAAACTATTTGTTGATAGTAATTTTTTAATCTTAATACTCCATGTAATCAAATAAGACATTTATAAAATTAAATTCTACAAAAATTAGGCATGGCAACGGGGCGGGGCGGAAACGGATTTTGCCATCCAAATTCAAACCCATAAAGTTCGGGTTTCTCCAAACCCATCCCAATTTCATACGGGGATAAAAAGTATAACCCCAAACCCCTATCCAACGGGGATCGGGTATTCCCAACGGGGTTCGGTATCTCCGTTACGCCTCTTTCCACATGAATTATGATTGTATTTTAGTATTTTTTTATTAAAAAAAAAGGTTAAAAGTCCAATATTATTTTGTTTTAACAATATCTTTTTAAATAAATAAAAGAAATAGAGAAAATCATTTGTTTATTACTCAAATTAAAAATAAAAAATAAACATATGAATATAATTTAAAAGATTGTTTAAGAGTTTCTAATTTTAAAGAAGTAAAATCTAATTTTAACATAAGCGGGTTCGGGGCGGGTATCAATGTCCCTGTTACCCGCCCCAAACCTATCTTTTGAAATCGGGGAAAATCCATACCCAAACCCAGTCAACCCGGATTTTCCCCTTCAAAGCGGGTAGGGTTTAGACGGGAACCCGCGGGTCTGGGTTTTATTGTCATTCCTAACAAAAATACATAAATAATTTATTAAGACTATATAGAATATGAACTATTTGCGTCAAAAAAACTACAGGATCGAAAAAACAATTAAGTGATGAAATCAATAAACTACAAGCAAGAAAAATGACGTTAACATAAAACATGATAATAATAATAATAATTGAACAGGTGAGATACAAGAATGAAGAGAAAAAAAAAAGAAACCACAGGTGTTACAGTGTAATCGATTACATAGGAGCATGAACAGAAGAAAAAAGAAATTACTTAATAAAATCTTAAAAGATACAATAAGGATAATTTTGGAATTTAAAAATTATACCGAGGATAATTTGGTGAATGTAATAAATATTAAAAGAGCTCCCATTCCCTCCCCTTCAAATCCCCCTGAAATGGTTCCGATCACTAAATCAAATGCTATATTCCACATTGTCACATAAATTAATCAAGAAATATACCCGGGAACCATGGGATAGATGCTATGACTGCCTAACTCGTTCTTGGCAAAATGAATGTCTCCGTGGCAAATTCCGCAATAGAGTATCTTCATAGTGATATCAAAATCTCGGTTTGCCCTATATGTTTAAAATAGACAATGAGTTGTAGAAGAAATAATAGATGATATAACCATAAAAAATTCTTTATTATTCTATCGCTCTTTTTTCTACTCTTTTATCTATATTAGTGTTATTTCAACTAGTCTAACTAATTCATGTGGATCCAACATAAATTTGAAAAATTATATTAATTTCAAAAACCAAAAAATTAAGAGTTTATTGTTAGCATTATTGTGTAATTTATTTACCTTCTAGAGAAGTGAAAGGGGGAGAGAATTCCTGAGGAGTCTCTAGCAGCCCACCCAAAAGCAGACACTTCCTTTTCATTTGATAATGTGTTTGTCATGTTGTATCAAATATTAGAATATGATAAAATAGGTTATAAGAGTTTGAGAAAATGACAATTTTAATGTTTGCGGAGGACTAAGGAGGGAGTGAAGATGTGTATATATAGTGGGGTTATGGGGGGTACGTGTTGTGCTTAGGAAGAAAAGCTTCAAAATATTCATTGATATGTTTTTTTGACAAGAATATTCAGATATGTTGAACATTCCGATTAAGGTTATTTTTCAAACTTGTTCACTTGGAAAAGAAGACGAATTTTTAGACTTGAATTTCAAAAGGATAAATAAATAAATAAAGGGGAATGTTGAGACAGCATACGTCAACTGAGAAGTAAATATACCTCACTGAATATCTCACCAAAAAAAGGAAATGCATCATTCAATATGTCATCTTACATTATTTATTTTTTTTGTCGTTAGAGTGAGTGTATGCACTAACAATTACTTGCTACCCATATAAATAAAAACAAATATATATGCATAAAAGATGTTAAATTTGTTTTTATAAATTATTTTTTAAATTTTATGAATATACAATTAAAAATATTAATGTTTAAAATCGTGCTTGACAAATCTAAAGTGGTCAGCCGTGTCATTTATTTTGACACAAAAAAATAGTAAATTTAACAAGTGTAACAAATATCCCTGCGCAATATAATTCTAAGTTTATATCCTCAAAGGTTGGGACTAATTTATCAATCGTTAATTGGTTTAGTGGTGATTAACCTTGAATTTGATAGGGATGACCATGGTTCAATCCCCTACAACTGCAATTGGGAGGGGGCTGAAACCACTTGATGACAAAACTGACTCTCAAAACAGATTAAACTGATGATGAGAGAAAGAAAGAAAAATTACTTAATATCTTCTTAAGTAGTAAATAAATCGGAGGTTTGGATAAGCAATTGGTTCACATATTTGAAAATAGATTTTACTTGAAATTAACAATGAATCAAGAGCGATTACGTCTTTTCGAATCCTTTATTTCTCGCTATTTGATAGTTGTGTGTGTCTATTACCTAGAATTGTTTGCCTAGTATCACAATGAATTAACAAAATAGTTACGACCAATATATTGGCTCATAATACTCTCCTTTGATTACAACTATGTCTTAGGTGGATGTTAATTCCTAAAATCACAATCAAAATATGTCTAAAGTCATTATTAATTGAACAATTATTCTAGATCTAATAACAAAACCAAGTGCTAATAGCTAGTGAATTATTTCTTGAGTTCAATTCATAAATAATCAGAACATAAAATACATTAGACAATAAAACAATAAATAAAATAAATAAATAAATTCTTCAAAAATAAATAAATAAATAAATAAATAAACAATGAAACAATAAATAAATATTAGAATATGATAAAATAGGTTATAAGAGTATGAGAAAATGATAATTTTATTTCTCCAAATGTTGTGGAGGAGGGAGTGAAGACATGTATATATAGTGTGGCTTTCGTAAAATAAAAATAAAAATAGTGTGGCTGTGGGGGTACGTGTTGTGCTTAGGAAGAAAAGCTTCAAATTAAATTATTCATGGATTTTTTTTTAAGACAATGGATTATGTTGAACATTGTAGTTGAGGTTATTTTTCAAACTTCAAACTTGTTCACTTGGAAAAGAAACATAGAAAAGAAGGCAAACTTTTTAGACTTGAATTTCAAAAGGATAAATAAATAAAAAGAGAAGAAAAAAAATGCACAGACCGTGTGTAAAATAATTAACACCTATATTTTTCACCACATTATCTCACTTTGTTTATATGATATGGCAATTTAATGATTTTTTTATTGAACGACCATATAAAACTTTTTTATACTACTACTAGTGCATCTCTATTAATCTCATAAAAAATTAGGTGCAAAGTGAATAACTAAAAGTTATAAATAGTTAGTGTAGTATATACAATACTTCATTTGTCTTATGTCTACTATGAGTTTCACTTTATATAATTTAGTTCAAGAAGAATTTTATTTGTATACACTATCGGAATAAATATTTTTTTAGTTTAAAGGATAGACATCTTTGTGATATTAGTGTTGTAATTTTTTGTTGAAGGTCTATAAATATTTTGTTGCACTAATTTTAAAAACCATTGTAAACTATTAGTGTTGCAATTAAGTGTTACATAACAAGTAAACGTAAATCTTAAAAATAATAAAAATTAGTATTTTTTACTTATAATTTAAGATAAGAAAATATCATTTTTTACAAGAAAGAGTACAAGATAAGGTCTTGAATGGAAAAACAAGTCAACAATGTCATTGTAGAACTAATATCACAAGAAATTGCAACACTAATAAGTCAACAATGTTAATTACAAGAAAATGTTGGCCAATAAAAAATATAGACCTTCATCGTGTGTAAAACAATTGTGGACCTTCATCGTCAAGTAAATTAGTTTACGATAATTGTTGGTCAATGGATAAATCAATTAATGACATACTAACACTTCATTCATTAAAGAACTACAAAGATCAGAATTTACTCTCCTAATTTAATTTTAAGTGTAAAACAATTGTGTGTAAAACAATTGTGGACCTTCATCGTTTTTTACCACTATACACATGTTATCAATGGCGGAGCCAGTCATTTTTTTTTAGGTGGGCCGCTAAAGGTTTGCTCGCGTAAAAAGATTTGGTCACTAAAAAATTAAACTACGTACTTTAAGATACTCTGTTTGAAATTAATTGTCTTTTTCTAATAGTAACAACAAATTAAGGAAGTTGATTTTTGCACATTATCTTCATATTATACCCATCTTAATTCACCAATAAATTATTATTTTTGTGCACACAATGTCTCTTTTCAATAAATTTAATATATTATCTACAAAACAAAACATGAATTTAATATATTATGTACAAAAAAAAAAAACTTTAATTTTTCAAATATATAGCAATAATTAGTTTTATTGGAAAATATAAGAGTAACTGATAATGGGTATAATTGACAAATCATACCCTTAAAAGATCAAAACGATAGTTAAATAGAAACGTTAAATCCGAAAAAAGGTGACATTTAAAAAGAAACGGAGGGAGTAATATTTATGTTTACCAATTAGTGACTCAAAATAATAAATAATTAACTTTGATCTAATACTTACACAAAATTGATCATAAAAAAATAATGTTTATTATATTACATATATATACTAAAAAGTAAAAAGAGAATGATATAATCCATAATAAATTATATTAATCAAAAGAGAATAATTTTTTTTAATTGATAAAAAATTGTGTTTATTCACACAAAAAAATAGTGAGAAAGATAATAGTGGATACATAAATATGAAAAATAATTTTTACAAAGATAATAATCCGATTGGTTTCTTGAGACATTAATTTTGTCTCAATTGACGTGGGTTTCAAACCCACTTTACACAATTGATTTATTTTTAAAAAAGAAAAAAAAACGGAAAAATTAAAGAGAGAATGATTTTTTGAAGAAAAAATAGAGAAATTAAAAAATACATCCAGCAGGAATCAGACCTGCAATGTTTGGATATTCACACGCAACCAGACCGCTAGGACGACTACAATATTATGATACTTTAGCACATCCATTAATATATATGTATCCCAGCCTCATATTTATATACCTATCCAAGCAATTTCCAATTTTTTGGGGTGGCCGCTGCCCGGCCGGGCCACCCTAGCTCCACCTCTGCATGTTATTTCACAATTTTTATCACTAATATTTTTAATTATTTATTTTGAAAATATTCATACGCAGTCACATGTGGATCCATTTGTTAACATTTGTAGCCCATATTCTGCTATGAGATATACTTTTGCCACCCTACTTCATTTCTCGCGCGCCCTATTTAATTATCAAAATATAATTTTTTCAAAAAACACCATACATTTATAATATCCGCTACTTAAGGAGTGGACGACATTTTTCAAAAAAAATTCATTACTTAAGTAGAGGAATGTTAAAATGAGAAAGGCGTAGAGCGCACGAGTAACTGGTATTATGGCAAAAATAGATATCTTCTACTATAGATCCACACCTTTCCAATATGTGGATCCACTGTTGAGGCTTCCTTCCAGTGCAAGAAGATTATTGTAGAACCACTTTCTAATTTATATGGTCGGGACATTTTGGTTTGTCATAATGTTCTTAATTTGGCCACAAACAATCTCTCGTTGACTAGCATAACGATCCCAGCCATCATCGTCAAAGAACATTGATGAGATCATTATGACAAATGACGGACTATGCAATCTTTTACATACGTAAAGACAAAAGCTAACAAAAACTAAACAAACTAAAATGATAAAAACAAAAGAAAAAGATCAGAGGAGAGGTGAAGAAGAGAGGTCAATATTGAGGATGCTATTTATAGAAAAATAGGATGGCTCCAATTGGCAAATGTCGCGTCATGGCCGCACAAGTATCAACCAAAACTGGTCACCTGACAGACCTTTTACTGTGACTACAGACTTGATCGCCGACTAGTTCGCAAGGCAAGTAGCGAACTGTGGTTTTTTTTTAAAAAATACACACACACACACACACACACACAGATATATATATATATATATATATATATATATATGTTTACAATAGTTGCTACCTATAAGTAGTGAAAGAAGGAAAAATATAAACGACCAAGACGCATAAAAGGATGAGAGGAAAAAAAAATTACACTTGTAAATTTCTTTAAAAAGCATGGTAGAATATGTTGTGGGCCAGTAACAATGAATTGATTCAAATGGTAAAAATTTTGGTCCCCTCAAGTATTTAGATCCTCTCTTGCTTCCATTCAGCACCAATCTCGACCATTCATTCTATTTTATTTCTCTTCTAAACAATATTTGTTCCTTTCCTTATGAATTATCACTCTTAGATGAGGAAAATGAGAGATGACAGCACCAAAAGAGCATGAGAGAGTTTAATTCCGTGTGCCGCACAAGTTTACACTACTAGAAATTCTCTTTTTTCTTGCGGAAAATAATCCGTAGGTATTCCCAAGGATTTTCCTGAAAAGAGCAATTTCCTGCGGACTTTTATATTTCAGGAAATTCCGCAGGTATTTCCAAGGTTTTTCCTGCGGATGTTTGCACTCAGACCACTTTCCTGCGGATTTGGCTATTTCAGGAAATTCCGCAGGTATTCCTATAGCTTTTCCTGCGGAGTTTGACACCCCACGTTCCTACGGATTTTACTACTCTAAGAAGTTCCGCAGGTAACTTTTAATTTTTTTTTTAATTTAGAAATTTTCAAAAAAAGTAGTAATTTATGATTAAGATAAAAATATTAAAATTAATAAACATTAAACTCCTTCTTTGAGGGTAATCTAAACTACTTACCATAAAAAAAAGAGTAATCTAATCTCCAGTCTAAAAAAGAATAGTCTAATCCACTACTAGAAATTTGCTATATTTCTGCAGTTTCGATAAAAAATTTAATTTTTTTCTTGAACTTTTTAACTTAATTTTGAAATAAAATATATTTTTAATTAAGATAAAAAAATTGTTTAATTATCATTGACTTAAATGCAGTTTTATCCCTTTATTTTGAATAAATCGGAATTTTACCCCCTTATTTTAAAATCCGGAATTTTATTCCCTCTATTTTATAATTCTTTGGATTTTGTCCCCTATATCACTACAAGAAAATCTAGGATTAGCTACGGCGGCATTTGTAGCTAATTGATAGCTATTTTCTAGTAAATCAGATTTATTTAATTTTTTTGTTTTTTTAAATAAATCAATAAATGAACATGTGCCAAAAAAATAAAAATAAATGAACAAACACCAAAAAGAAAGGATCAAGAAAAGAAACAAGATGTAAACAGAACACATGAACAAAACATGATCCAAAATTGAAAGAAAAAAAACGCTGGAGCTTCCACGTGAGAAAGGGATCGCGTGCGAGAGAGAAGGAGAAGGTTGGTGACGGTTCCGACCAATTCTGCGACGATGGCGGTGAACCTTTCTTGTTCCTTTCTTTCCTTGTTCTTCTTCTTATGTTTATTGCAGTTTTGTTTTGTTCTTCTAGTAAATCAGAGTTAGCTACAAATTTGTTGTGAATTAGCTACAAATGTCGTTGTAGCTAATCCCAGATTTTCTTGTAAGGGACCGGAGCAAAATCCAAAGAATTATAAAATAGTGGGGTAAAATTCCCGATTTTAAAATAGGAGGGATAAAATTTCGGATTTTAAAATTTCGGAGGTAAGATTCCGATTTATTCAAAATAGGAGGTAAAATTGCATTTAAGCCACTATCATTATACAATAAAAGAGCTTGGTTTTATTTTAATAAAAAAAAATAAAGAGCTTATTTTTATTTTTATATACAATTTGAAAGAGTGTTTTTTATTTTTTATTATCATCCACCACAGGTTAACAATGAAAAGTGCACTAATTAAGATGGCGACAATGAATTTGAAGAAGACCATATGGAAGATGAGAACAATTTATTTGAAGACCTTAATGGAGAAGACAACAATGAATTTGAAGAGCTTGAAGATCTTAATTAGTGATCAAGACATGTTGATAAAGACTTTAATATGATTAGGATTTTAGCAAAAGACTTTTTTAGTGTTAAGATGTCAATGATCTAGACATTTTGATGATTAGGATATTTTGATGAATACTTTTTTATTTGTAACATGATATTAGGATGTTAATGATTAGGATATTTTGGGATTTATGTTTTTTTTTTCTTTGGCTTTGATCATTTAATACTGTTAGAGTAATTTAATTAAATGGTTTTGTAATATTCATTTTGATTTAGCAGAAAAAAAATCATTTTAAAAAAATCATTATTGGGAAGTTCCTGCCGATTACTCTGCAAAATTTCCTAAGAAATTATCTGCGGAAAATTATTTTTTGAGGAATTTCCTGCGGTATTTATAGAGGAATTACGTGCAAATTTTTCTAGTAGTATTATCGACATAGATGAAACTTCCTACAAATATAAAGGTAAAAAAAATTGTTGTGAGCCAATGGATGACACCCTATCAAATGGATTATTCCACTTATTCCAAATTGTATCTCATACCCACAAAGCACACATTTCATATTCTTTAATATATATATATATATATATATATATATATATATATATATATATATATATATATTTTATAAAAAGGATTTTGTTCAGAAATACCGTGATTATAATAATTTTATACTATTAATAAATTATAATCATCACATATCACTAAAAATGTTTGATTAAAATAATAACATCTTGGAAAATCACAAAATTGTTTGCAATTAGTTTACAATATACGGTATATATTAAAATTAAACTCTATTAAAAAATCAAATAAAGTACTTCATTTTTATAATGATAAAGTACTTTTCTTTTATTGCCATACATATAGTGAATACAAATAGGGAATGATAACTGAAATTGCTTGCTAAGCTGGCAAGCTTATTTTCCTCATGTATTATGAAGCTGAGATACCTATTAATCAATGTGAGAGACACTAATTAAGAGTATTAGCCACATCAATGACAAATCTGTATTTAACATCATTTTTTTCAAGTCTCTCAAAAGCAGTGTTCACATAATCCATAGAAATCACTTCTATATCTGCTGTGATATTGTGCTTTGCTGCAAAATTAATCATGTCTTGGCTCTCTTTCATTCCTCCAGCAGCACTACCAGCAATTATCTTCCTCCCTAATTTATAATCAATTGTTTCTTAATTAATTTCAAGCCGAAATTAATCAAAAGCCAAAAATATTATAGACCAATATTACAAAGTTAATCATAACTTACCAAGCATCAATGGCATATATGGTAAGACAGGAGGTGTAATTGATGCACCTACTAAAATCAATTTTCCATATAACTTCAACATATCAATTAATGGATGCAGTGAGTGAGGGCCTGAAGCTGTGTCTATGATGCCATCCATTGTGTCTTTTGCTTCCTATGAAGAAACAAAAAATTAATTTATAAGAAATGTTAACGTGTGCCCCTGGGGCATTTTTAAGATCTTAAATAGTAAGTTTTTATAGAATTTTTATGGAAATGTGTAAAGTCAACGCATTCGAAATTGTAGTATTTAATGCTTAAAGAGTGCTACGGTAACACTTGTTAGCAAGACTCTTAATTTATTTATCTAATACATTTTGCAAATCAAACTTACCATATAAGTTTAATTATTTTATTTTGTCTTTAAAAATATAAATTTGTTCGTTTTAGTTATTTTTCTCTCACACATTCTTAAATGACTTTTTTGTTTTGTATTAGTCCTCTAGTTTCTAGAAGAAGGAAGTTCGATAATTCAGAGTTCGACCGCGAGGTAAGTAAAGTCTAACCAATAAATAACTTCTTTTTTTGAGATGTGACATTTTATTATATTTTTAATGGATTAAGTATGTTTCTTGTCGGTAGAAAAATAGAGATATCCTGGCTATGCCCTCTTTTTGTAACAAAAAAAATAGAGATATTCTACCAATGGTTAGTTGGTTTAGTGGTGATTGACACTGAACTTTTTTTAAGGGTTAAGGATACTTAAATAAATTTTATTTTTGCAGGGACTATAAATATACTTTTTGTTAAAATTGTAGGAACTAAATATTTATTAAAATTTAAATAGGAACTAAAATTAGAAGGTCACAATTTTATAGGAAAAAAATTATATATTAACCCTATATTAATATATATATACCTGCAATTGTTGTTCATCATTGATGAGCAAGAAAGAATCAGCACCAAGTCTTTCCAAAGCTTCCTTCTTCTTTCCAGGAGAAGTACTTATCACTGTAACTTTCATATTAAAAGCCTTAGCAAACTTGACTGCAACATGACCAAGTCCACCTAACCCAACAATACCCAAATGTTGTCCACTTTGACACAATCCATGATGAATCATTGGACTATAAACTGTTAATCCAGCACATAACAATGGAGCTGCACTTTCTAATGGTAACCCTTTTGGAATTATAATAGCATAATTTTCATTAACCACTATTTTATTTGAGTATCCTCCATAGGTTGTTGATCCATCGTAGTCATGTCCATTGTATGTTAAAATTCTTTTGGGGCAAGAATTCTCCCAACTTTTGGAGCAATGGGAACATGTACCACATGAACCACATATTGGACCGATTCCCGCTATGTCTCCAATTTTGAATTTTTTGACATTTTTGCCGATCTTTATCACTTCACCCACTATCTCGTGTCTGAATTAAATTCGCAACCATTAGTTAGCGAAAAAAGAGAAAGAAACTTAGATTCTAGATGCAATGACTATAAAGAATAATGGTCTATGATCGGTTTAAAGATTGAAAATGTTAAATTGATCACTAATATTAGATATCACTTGTAGTTTAACGGCTTTAACAATTTAGTTTCTAAATCAGATACGAACTTATTTAGCAACTGATTTATAGACCAATTTGACAACCATTTTTTGAAATCGATCACTACGAAGATCGAAATATTTCGATCACTAATCACATTGCCACATAAGATCAGATGAGATTAATTTTTTAACTTTAAAAAACAAGTTTAAAATATGACATTCAAGATAAATTGTATAATCAAGATCAGTCGGTCCATCTGAACTTGTGAATTAATGCGGAAAATACATTTCCAATTAACTTCAAATCAATGACTTTAGATGTTGAAGAATGATTAGCTATAACGATAAGTATATATACCCGGGAACCATGGGATATTCGATATGACGGCCTATCTCATTCTTGGCAAAATGAACATCTCCATGGCATATCCCGCAATAGAGTATCTTCATGGTGATATCAAGATCTCCATTTGCCCTATACGTTCAAAATAGACAATATAATCAACTGTAGAAGAAATAATAGATAGCATATTTTTTGGTACATGAAGAAATAATAGATAAGATATAGTCATATAAAATTCTTTATTATTTTGGCTAAATTGCACTTTTGGCCCCCTAAGTTTCAGAAACTTGCAATTTTGGCCTCTTATGTTTCAAAATAGCACTTATGACCCCCTAAATTTCAAAAAGTTGCGATTTTGGCCCCCTATGTTTCAAAATAGCAATTTTGGCCCCCTAAGTTTCAGTAGTTGCGATTTTGGCCACCTATGTTTCAAAATAGCACTTTTAGCCCCATCTTTACCCCTTTTGCAAAAGGTCAATTTTGATTGAGTCAAAGTTAATGTGGCAAGTCACTTAAGCGACTCAGCTGCCACATCAACATTTTTTTTCTCACTATACGTAAAAAAAATAACCTAATCCCAAATCCAAAAATAGGAAACAATGGATATTGAAAACCCTTTGTGCTTTTTGTTATGTCATTTTGATTTAGAAAAGTGTCTTGAACTTCCATTTTGAATGTAATTTCTTATATGTAATACGTTTGACTTGTTATATCATTTTAATTATGTTATTTTGTCTCTGCAATTTATTTTGCCTTTTGCAAAAGGGGGTAAACATAAGGGGCCAAAAATGTTGTTTTGAAACATAGGGGGCCAAAATTGCAACTTTCTGAAACTTAGGGAGCCAAAAGTGCTACTTTGAAATATAGAGGGCCAAAATTGCAACTTCCTGAAACTTAGGGGGCCAAAAGTGCTATTTTGAAACATAGGGGACCAAAATCGCAACTTTCTGAAACTTAAGGGGCTAAAAGTACAATTTAGCCTATTATTTTATGAGGAGTATTAACAACACATTCTTATCGCCGTTTATCAAAAACACACTTATATCAATATTTTTTGAAGTTGTTAGTATTATTAAGCAATTTAATTTGCTTATTACCTTCTAGAGAAGTGGAAGGGGGAGAGAATTCCTGAGGAGTCTCTAGCAGCCCACCCAAAAGCAGGTACTTCATTTTCATTTGATAATGTGTTTGCCATGTTGTATCAAATATTAGAATATGATAATAATAGGTTATAAGAGTATGTGAAAATTATAATTTTATTTATCTAAATGTTTGTGGAGAACTAAGGAGGGAGTTAAGATGTGTATATATAGTGGGGTTATGGGGGGTACGTGTTGTGCTTAGGAAGAAAAGCTTCAAAATATTCATTGATTATTATGTGTATATAGTGAGCTGTGGGGGTACGTTTGGTTTAGGAAGAAAAGCTTCAAAATATTCATGGATTATGTTGAACATTAATGTAATTAAGAAATATTTTGGAAATTTTAAACTTGTTTACCTGGAAAAAGATCAGACAAGACCTTTCAGATTTTTTTTTTATTTGACCTTTCAGACTTCAATTTCAAAAGGTTAAATAATTAAAAATCTGGTGCAAAATGAATATTTAAATGTCTCCGTTTGGATTAGCTTATTTTTGAGCTTATGCAAACAGCTTATGTAATTTTTATGTATTATTATAAGTTTGTCAAGGTAGTTTATGATAAAATAGCTCATCAAAACACAATTTTCACTAGTGTGAACTTTTAAAAGGACATAAATTCTAATTTATATTGCATTAACTGCTTGCACAAACTCAAAAATAAACTAATCCAAACAGACCCTAAATAGTATTTTTTTAAGCACGTTCCAAATAGCTATTTTAGTATAATTAAATTACTTTTTCTTTTAACATCTTAATTTTGAGACAGCATACGTCAACTGAGAAGTAAATATACCTCACTGAATATCTCACCAAAAAAAGGAAATACATCATTCAATATGTCATCTTACATTATATTCTATTTCTTTTTTGTCGTTAGAGTGAGTGTATGCACTAACAATTTACCGTACTTGCTACCCATATTTCCTAACCACACATATACTATTCCGATATCTCATTTTAACCACATTTTTTATAAATAAAAACAAATATATATGCATAAAAGATGTTAAATTTGTTTCCATAAATTATTTTTTAAATTTTATTAATACACAATTAAAAATATTAATGTTTAAAATCGTGCTTGACAAATCTAAAGTAGTCAGCGATGTCATTTATTTTGAGACAAATTTAACAAGTATAAAAAATATCCCTGTGTAATAATTCTAAGTTTGTATCCACAAAGGTTGAGATTAATTTATCAATCGTTAGTTGGTTTAGTGGTGATTAACGTTGAACTTGATAGGGATTACCATGGTTCGATCCCCTACAACTGCGATTGGGAGGGGGCTAAAATCACTTGATGACAGAACTGACTCCCGAAACAGATTAAACTGATGGTGAGAGAAAGAAAGAAAAAAGGTTGAAACTAATTTAAAACATAACAATTTAAAATCTTCTTAAGTAGTAAATAAATTGGAGGTTTGCATAAGCAATTGGTTCACATATTTGAAAATAGATTTTCCTTGAAATTAACAATGAATCAAGAGCTATTACGTCTTTTCGAATCCTTTATTTCTTGCTATTTGATAGTTGTGAGTGTCTATTACCTAGAATTGTTTGCCTAGTATCACAATGAATTAACAAAATAGTTACGACCAATATATTGGCTCATAATACTCTCCTTTGATTACAACTATATGTCTTAGGTGGATGTTAATTCCTAAAATTACAATCAAAATATGTCTAAAGTCATTATTAATTGAACAATTATTCTAGATCTAATAACAAAACCAAGTGCTAATAGTGAATTATTTCTTGAGTTCAATTCATAAATAATGAGAACGCATTAGACACAAGATATAACTGAATAATATACTATATATGCAATTTATTAGAATAGTACTTAACAGCTATATATACAATAAATAAATTCTTCAAAAATAAATAAATAAACAATGAAAGAAAGTAAAACCATGAACTTGTGTCACTTCAGCTAGTAGCCGTCCCTGTATTCCTTTGTTTGTTTTGTTTGAAAATTTCTCTTCCGACTCCCTACCATTCTTTTTACTCCACAATATTCCAATTTTGCCTCTGTAGAAAATTTCAGTTTTTAGAAATCGAAAAAAAAAATTCAAGGCATAAAAAATTTTGATTTTTAAAAATCGAACTTTTTTACAAGGACAAATTTGAAAATTCATGGATAAAAAAGAAATAAGGAGGTCGCTTGAGAAATTTTCCTTTTGTTTTCTATCCTTTCATGTAGCGTAGCGGATTTGGATCTTTTTCCTTAAGCCCATTAACGAAAGTGTCTTTCTTTATTTGGGCCAGCTATGGTTATGTCTTTCTCTTTTTCTATTCACACCGGTCCATATATTAAAACACATATATTAATAATAATAATAACAATAATAATAATAATAATAATATTCATAAATCTGTTAAGTTGAACAATGTAAATTACAAGTACACAAAATATCATTTTATCAAAGTACACAAAATTTCCATTTTGTACATGTTGTCCACACTTTTGCTAAACATAAATCTATCAATTATAAAATATCATATCATTTTAATAAATTAAAATATTTTAATGTTGACTAATGAAAATTATAAATAATTTTTTTTTGAAGAATCCAAATAATATATTAACTAAAATACTCCCAATCAAGTACAAGATGTACTTAACTGGAACAAATACAAAGGTTTGAAGAAGAGACGACACATCCCCCTTCAATAAAAATACAGAAAAAAACAAATACATCAAGTAGCATTAATCCATATACAATATAAAGGATTGAGCCACCACAAAACGAGAATTTTAATCTTATCAAGCATAAGCTCACTCGATATAACCTTCTGAGAGAAAAACATGTTATTCCTTTATTTCCAAATAAGCCAACAACACGTTGTTCAAATTGCCATCAAGCACTTGCGAGTCTCCTTTTTAAATAAAAAACTATTTCCAAATTGAAGAGCATGAAAAGGAGCATCAATAGAAAAAAGTTGTATCAATTCCCAACCACTTTACAACACCTCTCCAAAGCTTAAAGAAAAAATCACATTCAAAAAATAAGTGACTGGTTGTTTCATTGGACCCACATCCCCCTGAACAAAGTAGAGACTCCAAGTGGGTTACCCATTTTCTCACCAGATTATCCTTTGTTGCTAGTTTATTTTGTAAAAGCTGCCAAGTAAAAATAGACACCTTGAGTGAGATTAAATTGTTCCATATCACCTCATTTTGTTTTGGCGTGACCACTTGATCCTCCTCTTTGACAAAATAACCTTCAGAAGGATTTGCTGCCACTTCCATGAGTCATTAATATTCACCTACAAAAGATAATTTTCCAAAAAAACACAACACTCGACTAATTGTTCCTCTTCCCAGACAAAAAGTCGTCTACGCCATCTCCACCCCCACCTTCCAATCCCCAGCCCAACCTACACATCTCTACTACTGTAATATTTTTATGTGCGGCCAGCTCGAATAGTCTACTAAATCTTAGACAAAGAGGAACACCCTCCACCCATCTATCCTTTCAAAAGAGTGTATTTTCTCCATTTCCCACCTCCCTCTTAATGTTCTCCTCAAACCACCTTCCTACACTCAACCCAACATCTTCTCTAATCATCCATAAGTCCCTCCACCAAACAGATGTCAGTCGCCCCCCTTCTTTAAGTTTACCATCCTCTAAACCATATTTAGCCACTAACACCTTAAACCACAAACAACCCTGATTCACATACAATTTCCAACTTCACTTATCCAATAAAGAAAAATTAATTAAACTCCCGAATTCGACGTACACCTAACCCCCCTTCTTCATGCTCCCGAAAAATCTTATCCCAACTAATCCAATTAATTTTCCTAGAGTCCAGACACCCTCCCCACAAAAAAGATTTAAAAATAGATACAAGGGAAGAAATTGTACATGTTGGAGCCTTGAAGAAGGAAAGAAAATAAACCGGAATCGAAGACAAGACAGATTTTAACAGCACGAGGCGACAACCCATCGACAAATGTCTACTCTTCCAACTCGACAACTTTTTATGAATACGATCAATCAACGGTGACCAAAACTCTAATCGACGAGGATTACCCCCAATTAAAAGCCCCAGATACAGAAAAGAACCTTCCAATCTTACAATTGAAAGCATATGCTACATCCACCAACCAAGTTTCCAAAATATTGACCCCGATCAAAAGACTTTTATGGAAATTCACCTTAAGACCCGAAATTATTACTAACCTCATGCTAAAATTCATATCTACGTTGACATATTCACATTATATTTTGCGCTATGTTATAAATAAACATTTTTATAAAAGAATGTGTAATAGTTTAATAGTATTGTATTTTTTAAACTATTATAAATATATTATTATATAATAATAGAAATAAAATAAATAAATATATATTATGTGGATATGGGGCGGAGTGAATAATAATACCTGTACGCACACCCATACCCACTCATTTTAGTGGGTAACTACTCATACTCTTGCCCTTACCCATAATGTGGATTATTTTGGCTATTTAGTGTGCTAGTTCCAAGTCCTAGACAAATGTTTGGCTTAAATGGGACTCTAGGTTTGTTACCTTAGCCTTCAAGTCATCACACATTATTCTTTGGCAGCTAAAGAACATATGACTTAGTTGCATTGCTAAAATCAAAGGCATGCATGAACTTTGTATAACTTCATATATTTATAGGGAATGAAACCAGTATGTTGATAAGCTTGCTTCTTCAGGTCTTTTCTCAATGAATTCACTTGATGAGATATTGCTCATATGGTCACTAGAGAAGACTTATCTAAGAATATATTAGGTTTTTCATTTTATAGATTTTGTTAACTAGCTAGTCTTTAGTGTCTTGGTATAGTCCCCTCTTTTTATACTCCACTTTTCTTTTATATTATATTTTGATTTAAAAAAAAATATTATCAAAAGGAGATAAAGAGGATGGGGAAAGCTCCACAACCTCCAACATATCTCTTATATTATAAGATTGTTCCGTTTTACTATTCTTAACCATAATTTTTTCCCGCTCATTTTCTCTTTCATTTTACCTTAATTAATTCAAATAAAATGTTAAAAAATACCTCTCACCAAGAATCGAACCCACAACCTTTAACTCACCATGTTAAATATTTATTATTATTAGCTTCATACTATTATTATTATTATTATTATTATTATTATTATTATTAAATAAAATATTAAAAAATACCTCACCAAGAATTGAAACCCACAACATTTAACTCACTATGTTAAATATTTATTATTATTAGCTTCATACTATTATTATTATTATTATTGTTGTTGTTGTTGTTGTTGTTGTTGTTATTATTATTATTATTATTATTATATCTCTTATATTCTAAACTTGCTCCGAAATGCTAACCCTAAACCTTTTTTTTTCCTCTCTTTTTCATGTGGTCCATTATATTAAAAAAATCAAATTTGTCTAGCATGAGAATCGAACCCGCATCCCTTTAATTTTTTCTTTTGCGATGACTATATTAATAAGAGTCAGGGATAACCTCTTAAACATGTTGGAATATATCTTTTGTCGACAATATTTTTACATGGTCAGTTGTATGTTGCAACTTCAAGAGTTATTTAAAGAGAATGATTAAAAATATTGATTATCGACGAATATGGTGAAAATACGAATAAAACTTCCAATGTAGTCTATAAAGAAGTATTTCGTAATATACCATAATTTTTGTTGTATGAACATTTATCCAAATTTATTGTCGAACTAATATTAAATGGTACTCGACATTTTTATATAGGTTTTAGTGTTAAAAAATTTTATATCTTATTTTTTCATATTATGACTAATTAGACCCGTGCACCGCACGAGTCGAAGTTCTAGTTAAGCGAAAGAATACTCATTAACCTAGAACACTTAACTATTTCTCTACTCCCTCGGTAACACTATATAAGCAAAAATCACCTTTTTAGGTATATTGTATAATCAATGTATCTAGTCTATATTATAAACCAAATACATTAATTTTATAATGAATCTATAAAGGTGATTTTTGCTTATATAGTGTTACGGAGGGAGTACAATTATTTCCAATCACTACAATTAATTAGATAAGTATTTTACACATTACTAATACTTTACTAGAGAATTATTTTTTAAGAAGTGTGCATGACCTAAAAGACGCTAATTGTAATTAATAAAACCAGAGAAGTTTATAATGGCAGGATTTATAGGAGTAGTATTTTTTTACGGAAGGATTTGTGTAGGTACATTGGAAAACGTAGTACAAGATAAGGTCTTGAATGGAAAACTAAGTCAAATATGTCACCGAATTAATTAATATCATAAGAACGTAACCATATACGTCATTGTAACCACATATAATCATACTATATATAAGTAGCACTTCACTCTAATTAAGCTCACCACCGATCACACTATATTTTTCTATTACATATTTTTTGCATCTACCAAGAAAGTTGAATTGAACAAGAACTATATACATACATATATATATAAATATAATGGCAACACAATATGAGTTTGAGCATCCTAAGAAGGCTTTCGGTTGGGCAGCTAGAGATACTTCTGGTGTTCTCTCCCCTTTTAATTTCTCTAGAAGGTTCATTATTCATATTATCATTTTATACATTCTTTTATTTGTTACACCATTTTATGTCCTCATTAAATTATGATAGTTGCTAATTCCCTACTCTAAATTGCTCACACTAAAAATATTTATAATTTTAGAAAATATTTTTCTTGGTAGGATTTATAATACTAGAAGATCAATTTAAGAGAAGCGAAGAACAAATATCTAAAATTCTGATAGGTTTTAGATTGAATAAGTCTCACATGTAATAATAGCCCATAAGGCCCAATTACACATGGTATTAATTCAATAAATTTTCTTCTTATTTGTCTAAATAAAAATTGTTTTTACTAAAAATAAGTCTTATTGTTATTAAATTAATGACATTTAAAAAAATATTAGATGATTAAAAAAAAATTACACATTGTCCTGTAAGCTTAACTCAGTTGACAAAAATATTACATTATATACACGTAGCATTTAAGATGACAATATATATGACAATATTTTCCAGGAAAACAAGTGAGAATGATGTAGCACTCAAAATATTATATTGTGGAATATGTCACTCAGATCTTCATAAGATGAAGAATGAATGGGGCACTACCAACTATCCATTAGTTCCTGGGTACATTTTCTACTTTTATTCCATTTTTTAAAAAACTAAACATATAAGACATAAACCCAATTTGATTCTATTTAATGTAAAAATTATTTACAGACATGAGATTGTTGGCATAGTGACAGAGGTGGGAAATAAAGTGAGAAAGTTCAAAGTTGGAGACAGAGTAGGTGTAGGATGCTTGGTTGATTCATGTCACTCATGCCAAAATTGTGCTAATAATCTTGAGAATTATTGTCCCAAATTTACACTAACTGATGGTTCCAAATATAGTGACGGAACCGCCACCCATGGCGGTTACTCTGACTCAATAGTTTCGAATGAACACTTTGTGTTTCACATTCCAGATGAGTTACCTCTTGATGCCGCCGCACCTCTGCTCTGCGCTGGTATCACCGTATATAGTCCTCTTAGATATTTTGGACTCGACAAACCTGGTTTGCATGTTGGTGTTGTTGGTCTTGGTGGACTTGGCCATATGGCTGTGAAATTTGCCAAAGCTTTTGGTGCTAATGTTACGGTAATCAGTACATCACCTAGCAAAGAAAAGGAAGCAATCGAAAACTTGGGCGCAGACTCATTTTTAATAAGTCGTGATCAAGATCAAATGAAGGTACAAAAAATTGTTATATATCGATTCACTTAGAGATGTAAAATGTAAAAATGGTCACTAATTAATATTAGTGAACATTTTTTAAATTAGTCTCTAAATTGATCACAAAATTATTTAGTGACTGATTTAGATACTAATTTCAAAATTCAGTTACTAAATTGGTCGCTACATAGACTAAAATAATTCGGCCATTAAATCATTTACTAAATAGTGAATTTTTTGTGGTGATTTGATTCTAAAAGTATATTCATGATTAATTTCATGATTAATTTGCACAATTTTTAGGCTGCAATGGGTACTTTGGATGGTATAATCGACACAGTTTCAGCAGATCATCCTCTATTACCATTGATTGGTTTACTTAAGTCTCATGGAAAGCTTGTAATGGTTGGTGCACCTGAAAAGCCTCTAGAGCTTCCAGTTTTTCCTTTACTTGCAGGTACAACAATAATATGATGCTATGTACTTCTAAATAATTAAATTTAAAATGAGTTTATTTCAGTTGGTAGAAATATCGCATTATATATATAGGAGTCAGAGTTCGAACTCCTAACACCCTACTTATTTATCTGTGAAATTTATAGTCATTAGACTACTTGACAAAAAAAATATGAACCGTCCTACAAGGGTAACTCAGTTGATATAATTGGAGGAGTTGAAGTTCGAACTCCGGATTCTACTTCTTTATACTTATAGTGGGTTAATCTAGTCATTAGATTACTGGACAAAAAATAAAAGATAAAAAAAAAATTAAACTATGAACCTTGAAGCTCACAAGTATTTTTTATTTATTGGTAGGGAGAAAGATAGTAGCTGGAAGTTTAATTGGAGGGATAAAGGAGACTCAAGAAATGATTGATTTTGCAGCAAAGCATAATGTAAAGCCAGATATTGAGATCATTCCTATTGATTATGTCAATACAGCAATGGATCGTCTCCTTAAAGCAGATGTCAAATATCGATTTGTGATTGATATTGGAAACACATTAAAACCAAGCTATTGAATTTAGCAGGATATTCAAATATTTCAGAGAATAATTTAGTGGTCAAATGATAATAATAAAAATTACTTTCTAATCCTTAATATAATAGAAAAGTTAATTTTTAAATATATTGAGTAATTAATGCATCTGACCTACATGCAATCTTAGATATATTAGTTATTCCATGTATTTAAAAAAAATAATTTTTTTTTATAATTAAAGACGTGAAGTAATAGTATAGTTTATTGTATTTGTTAAAAAAGATTTTATATCTATGTCATTATTATATTGTTGTGATGTCATCTCTATAGAAGAAAAGTAAGTTTCATATTATGGACTATGTTTGCTTTTGTTATAAGTGATATAAATCTTTTTTGGATTTTAAGAGAAAATACTCATTTTAGTTTTTAAGGAAAAATTCAAGATTTAATTTAGTCATTAATAAAAAAAAAATTGCATCAATAGATTAATGGTAAAATATGAGGTTTGCGATAATTTGAATATTTTTTGAACAATATGTTATCATGATCTAGTGGTAATGCACCATTTGATAATGAATATTTTCTACATTAAGTGCGCTTAAAAAAATGTTTCCAAGTCATCGTGGTGTTATTATACTCTTAATTCAGTAAAAAAAAAAAAAATATAACTTTTAATTTTTTATAAAAATAAATCAAAACAAATTAGTTTTTACCTAATTTTTATTTGTTTGGTTGATGAAAGAAATATAGAGGAAACAAAAAACAAAGAAAATGAATTAAAAATAAGAAATAAACATGTGCTTGTTGATGTAGCAACATGATATAAGAGAAAAAGAAATAAATTATATATTTTTTTACGGAAAGAAAGAAATTAATGATAAAAAAAATAAACATGTGTATTTATAAAATCACAAAATAACAAAAAAACAAAATTTTCACGTAATGTACTAAATTTAGGCAAATATCCACTTGTATTATTTATCAATTTCCACACAAAGAAAATATGTATAAATATTTATCCTTTTGAACTGAAATTTTGAATCATACTATAATTGATGGATAAAAAGGGAATAGAGAAAGTAAAAAAACTGAAAGTAAAAAAAGACTAGCAATGGGGTAAAGTTAACATAATGTTTCACATCAAAAGAGGTATAATGAGAGAATCTAAATCCATAAAAAAAAACAAGAATCCAAGAAAGGTGCCTTTGTGAGAGTGTGAAATCAAAACAACTAATATTGTTTCAAAAAAAAAAAAAAGAAATCAACACAACTATTAGATTTATTCTAACTTGTTCTTCTATTGTCATGGTTGTTTGTTAATATACTCTCCATTATTTTATAAGTGTCTATTTAGAATGGTAACAACAAATTAAGAAAATGTATTTTTGCACCTTATCTTTCTATTATACCCTAATTAAATCACCAATGGGGCCGAGGTTCGAACCCCGGTCATCCCACTTATCCACCTTAAGGGTGGAGTTTCTAGCAACTAGGCTACTTGACAAAAAAAAAAAACACCAATAAATTTCCATTTTTTTGCATACACTTTCTCTTTTCAATAAATTTAATATATTATGCATTAAAAACAAAATATATTTAATATGTTATGTACCCAAAAAAAATAAAAAATAAAAATTATAGTTTTTTAAATATATAGCATCAATTAATTTTATTGAAAAAGATAAAAGTAATTGACAAAGGGTACAATTGACAAATCATATCCTTAAACCACTAAATAAACAGTTAATTAGAAACGCTAAACTGACAAAACCAGACGATTAAAAAAAAAACAGAGGGAGTACAAAGGACTTGCTATCATTTTCCAATTCATAATTTGGAAATTAGGATTCATGACTTTTTTTGTCTTCATAATTTGTGATTGTTACTTTTTATGAGTTGGATAAACAAGATTAATTCACTTTGAATTAGCCACAAGTTTAATAATAGATCAATAATTCATTCACAAGACTAATAAAAAAGGAATATGCTCAGCTTTATGATTGGCCTATTTCTTTTCTTCTTTCATTTTCTTTTATTTCCTGTATTTTTTCATCATCAACCAAGTGAAAATAAGCTAGGCAGCGCGGGACTAAATTGTCCCAGTTTAATTTTTTAGAGATTAAAAGTTACTTTTATTTTTTGTTAAATTTTAACATGTTAAGAATATTATAGTAATATTTTCTTGAAACTTAGTGTATTATACTTTTTAAATATTAAATTCATTTGTATTACTCTATTCGTACCATAGTATAATATTTTTGACCAAATCACACATGTAATTAATGTTGTATGGAAAAGAGAAAACAGAACAATACAAGATAAAATAGTACAAGACAGAACAACACACTACAAACGTTTAAGGTATTGAATAATTGTTGTGTTTGTACGATGTTTGGTGGACAAAAATGTTATTTTGGTACTTTAGACAACTTGTGCAGAGGACAAAAAGTTGTCCCATGGTTCAGTGGGGGACAAGAATTTCAGATTTTGTCTTGTCCCTTGGCCCCCAGTTTGTCCAGTACCAGGAACAGTTTTAGAATCAAACACAGTACAACTAAAGTTGTCCTGTCCTGTCCCTTATTTTTTAGCCGATCAAACTCACCCTTAGAAAGATAAATTGAAGAATTGAAAGAAGAGAGAGTAATACATAGTCAATGGTATAGTAGGAAAAAAAACATTAAATACTTCACTGGTAATGCAAAGTGACTTATAATTCAGTTCAAATTTTTTTCTCAATGTAACTTTTAATTTGGTACATAGGTAGTACTAGACAAATTTCTAATATTAGATAACTTAATTTCCAAAGATTAAATTAGATATTGCAATTGTTTTCAACGACCAAAATAGTTCATCACTCTTAATTAGTAAAAGACAAAATTCCACCATATGTCTAAATAAGGTATTAATCGAATCCAAATTAAACAGTTCATCACTCTTAATTAGTAAAAGACAAAATTGCAATGCTTAATATCGATGGAGCGAGCAAACGGGGTAGTACTGCTGGATGTGGGGGACTACTTAGAAATTCGAGTGGCATTGGCTCGGGGGCTTCTCTCGTCACTTGGATCAGTGTAATGCCTACCTTGCAGAGTTCTGGGGAGTCTTTGATATATGGGCTCACGTTTGCATATGATAGAGGCTTTAAAAGGATTGTGTTGCATGTTGACTCTAATGTAGTGGTTCACACTTTACAAAGCGACAGAGACCATAGTGTTGTTGGTTGGAGATTTATTCAGGAAATTCGACGTTTACTTGTTATGAATTGGGAAGTTCAGATTTGTCACTCTTATCGTGAATCCAATGCTTGTGTTGATGCCCTTGCTAATTTGGGGTGTGATCATGAGCCGGGAATGCGTGTGTATGAGCAATATCCAACGAGTCTGAGCTCTTTGTTATTAGCTGATGTTATGAGGATAACTACCCCTAAAGTTACATCTCTGTAATCTCTCTTTTCTTTGGGCTTCGACCCTTTTTGTATAAAAAAAGACAAAATTGCAACATACGTCTAAATAAGGTATTAATCGAATGATAACCAAAATGACAACCAGTTTTTTTTTTGGTAAGGACAACCAACTTTTATGACTATCAAAACATGAACGAACGTGTAATATTACATTTTAAAATTTTTTTGTCTTAGTTTTGCATAAGTAATGATAGACAAAATATAATCGATTGTTAGTTGGTTTAATGGTGATTAATGTTGAACTTGGTAGGGAGAACTACAGTCCGATCCCCACAACTGCGATCGGGAGGAGGCTGAAACCACTTAACGTCAACTGACTCACGAACCAGATTAAACTAGTGGTGAAAGGAAAAAAAAATGATAGCCAAATATACTAAAATTCTTTTTCCTATTTTTTTTTTTGACAGAAATTCTTTTTCCTATTTATTTATTTATTTATTTGTAATACTTAAGTCTTATTTATCATGCATATATAAGTTCTTTTTTAAATTTTTTATAAAAATTTACGGATGTGTCAAGCCACACAAGATTATTTTATTTTTTAAAATATATATATTTTTTCGGATTTTCTAAAACACCCCTTCATAATTTGGTTTGAGGAGAATTGGTTTGAAAATCGAAAAGAGAGAGAACTGCGAGTTTTAGGAACATAAATGGAAACACGAAATATGATGTTTCTATGAATTGAGAGTAATGAATGAGGGGGTAGAAGACTAAATGGTCTTGTTAGATCTATGCTCTTTAATTAATTATGTCAACTCAAATTACGTTCTGGCCACAGTAGGGCGGGAACAACAACAACACATGTAAGCTGAGCAAAGATAGCAGCAGCGTACAATAGCATACAGGCGAAACCTTTGTTACAAGGTTAATTAAAATGTAATGTTGACAAGTACTAGCTGTTGTAATGAAGGCGATGTAACTGGATGAGGTTGGTGTATTCGTGATCACCACTGCCGATCCATCCTTGCCAGTTCCATCTTTCTATGTACGAGGCTCAACAAAATTGAAGCACAAGCTATGCCAATAAAAAAAGTTATATACTTGAAGTGATCAAAAAAGGTTTCTTCAATATTAATTTTGAAAGTGACTAAAAAATCATAGTTGATGCAATTTCATCTCGCGTTGGTTGATTCAGTTCATATGAGTTTAGTGCTTTAATTTCAACTATTAAATCATTGTTATTGTTATTGTTATTTTCCAACTTTGAGGTAAGATTTAATTATTAGACGAGAAACAAATATAATTGGTCTTATTTTAGCTAGAGCGGCCTATTATTGACTTAGTTTCCATTTTTTCGATTTGATTCGTCTTTATATTAATTAATAATCTTTTTTTTTTATCTTTTTAATATTAACTCTTTATTTTTCAGGAGAAAGAGGCTCCAATAATCCAACATTTAACTGTGAAATAACTAAAGTCTAACGAAAAAAAATAATAATCATTCACACCGTAAATTGAACTTGACGAATCTTTTGATGTTTTGCGGGTACATCGAATATTCTGTTTGCCAGCCACGATTAAATGAAAGAATAACCATATAAAAAAACTGTTTGTCAACAAATTACAACTCATATACAAATGAATACATTATATATTGATATTGTTAAAATATTACTATTGCATCGAAAACATGTAATACTTAAATATCTTAATCATTGTTGAAAGTTTTATCTTGACTGATACATATAAAAAATATTTGTCGATGGAAGAAGTAGTCACTGTAAATTAAAAAATGTGACGGCCATCCCTTGAAAACTAAAATATTTTCAACTTTTAAGCAAAACGGTAAAAGAAAAAAAAATTGAAATCGGGAAACATAAAAATCGTGTCCCGTATATATTGTTCAATATTAAAGATATTATTGGAGTATTACAAAAAAGAAAATTTATTGGAGTAGTTAGAATTCTAAATCCGAAGACTTTAGGATACTTAAAAATGTGAGTCTAACTAAATTATTTCATAATTTTATTTTATTTTTGCAAAATATGAATAAAAGTAAAGAATCATAATTGTTAGATATTAAAGTATTCATTTTCTCCCAACTTTTCTCTCTTTTAATTCTCTCATCATAGGGGTGATTTTTGGCCCTGAAATCACCTCTCAGCACCGTTTTTGTCTCTCTTTTTATTTAAATAAGCACATAGATTTGCTTTTTGTTTTTTGTTTTCTAAGTTTTCATTGTTTTAGTGCGGCGTTGTGTTTGTCGTCGTCTTGTGCGGAGTTTGATTGTTGGTTTTTCGTCTCAGTTCGATGTTTCGTTAATTCAAATTGACATATTCACAACTCATTACAGATGAAGACTTGGACGTTAACGTTGCAAATCCGAGAGTATGATCATTCAAGTTACTTTTATTTTGTCATAGTTATAAACACTTTCATGGTGCCGTTGTATGTTATTAACCTAAGTGCTGCAAGATTGTTTGTAGATTCCTCTTTTTTGGGTTTTTAACAATCTTGAACACTCAAATTGGCACAAGAGAGAATCGAACATGAGATGTCAAAGACAAGCGCACTCTCAAATCGCAAGCCAATACCACAAAACCAACATTATAATATATGTTTATAACATGTTTACGTACTCTTTGATCGATTCTTTTAGGAAAAAAAAAGAAAGGAACAAAGAGAAAGTATAGAAAATCCTACACAGTTCACACAAGATATGTTTTCTAGATAACAAGATATATTATATAGATAACGTCATCAAATGCGTGGACACAATAATACAAGTACAACACTCACATGGTAGCCCTTATAAATATCTCCATAAAGCATCTCCCATATCTTTGTAATAATTGTAATAATATCCCTAACTTTATGCTTAATAAATACATAACACAACCTGTATTTTTAGGACATAATTGAATTATAACATATAGTTTGAAATGGCATCAGAAAGTAAAGTAGCAGAGCTTCCTAAGAAGGCCTTTGGATGGGCAGCTAGAGATACTACTGGTGTTCTCTCTCCTTTCAATTTCTCAAGAAGGTAATTGAATTATAACATAGTTTAAAATAATTACACGTGAATAAAAGACAAATAGAACTGGATTTTGCAACAAGGTGCGCTGCTAATCCTTTCTGGATAGCAAAACAATCATCCTATAAAAGACAAATATTTGTAGACCTAGGAGAGACAATATTGCTGTATTAATTGAATTAATATTTGATGTTTTGATCTATGTTATTGGCTACTAATTAAATTCAACTTTGGTACATCACAAAACTTTTAGGGAAACAGGTGAGAAAGATGTAGCATTCAAGGTGTTGTATTGTGGGATATGCCACACTGACCTTCATATGATACACAATGAATGGGGCAATTCAGTCTATCCATTAGTTCCAGGGTATGCTCTTAACTCGATCTACTATGATTATTGTTTATTCTTCCGTTTCTTTTTAATTGTTGTGTTTTAAGGAAAAAAATTATTTGCTCAATTTGGTTAAAATTGATGTAAAAATTGAATACAGGCATGAACTTGTGGGTATAGCAACAGAGGTGGGAAGCAAGGTAGAAAAGGTTAAAGTTGGAGACAAAGTAGGTGTGGGATACATGGTTGATTCATGTCGGTCATGCGAAAATTGTGATGAAAATCTTGAGAATTATTGTCCCCAACTTACAGTCACTTGTGGTGCCAAGTATCGCGATGGCACCTTTACATATGGAGGTTACTCCGACTCAATGGTTGCAGATGAGCACTTTGTGATCTGCATTCCTGATAACTTACCTCTTGAAGTTGCCGGTCCTCTCCTTTGTGCTGGTGTTACAGTGTATAGTCCTCTTAGGCATTTTGGTATCGACAAGCCTGGTATGAATATAGGCGTTGTCGGTCTTGGTGGACTCGGTCATATGGCTGTGAAATTCGCCAAAGCTTTCGGTGCTAATGTAACAGTCATTAGTACATCGCCTAGCAAAGAAAAGGAAGCAATTGAACACTTAGGAGCTGACTCGTTTCTAATAAGTCGCGACCAAGATCAAATGCAGGTACAATGCAATATATAATTGTGAATTACACTTTAGATTATTTCAGAAATCGACAATGTTAATTAATAAACTAATATTGTCTAACATTTTGTAGGCTGCAAAGGGTACTTTGCATGGTATTATTGACACAGTTTCGGCGAGTCATCCTGTCTTACCGCTGATTAGTTTATTGAAAACTAATGGAAAGCTTGTAATGGTTGGTGGGGTAGCAAAGCCTCTAGAGCTTCCTGCATCTTCTTTACTTGGAGGTAAGCATATGAAAAGTAATGCTTCATGACAAAATGCGAAATATGCAGTTCTAAATCTGCAGTACTTTGATGTTCATTTGTATTAATTTCACTTTTTTTGTAGGGAGAAAGTTGATAGCCGGAAGTTTAATCGGAGGGATAAAAGAAACTCAAGAAATGATTGATTTTGCAGCAGAACACAATGTAAAGCCTGAGATTGAGGTCGTTCCTATTGATTATGTCAACACGGCAATGGAGCGTCTTGCTAAAGCAGATGTGAAGTATCGTTTCGTGATTGATATTGGAAACTCACTGAAAGAAAGCTCTTAAACTTTGTAGGATTTATTCGTAGAATATGATTCGCAGGTTAACAAATAATAATGGAATCATATAACTTTCAGAAAGTTTTAATGTACCAGTTGTTGAGGATATTTTAGATTTCCATGTTTATTATATTGTTGTAATGTAATTTTCTATGTCTTGTAATCATGCTATTTTTAATAAAATCTCTTTGGCTTTTAACTTTTTTCTTAAAGATAGCCTTGTAATTTTTCAATCAAATACAGCATTGTTAAGGATTAGCTGCACTGATCTTGCAGCCGATGCAAAATTTCCACTGCGGCAACGCTGCAACGATCTTGTGATAACGTGGACCCTCCATTTTCCATCTAGCCCGATATAGCTCGTAGTGTGGCCTTCTCAGATACGGAAGCATCAGTTTGGATCGACCTCCTCGCTCCATGACAGGTTCTCTCATGGAGATGAATTGAGAATCTATCAAATTCGGCAAGAAATTGCTTTGGTCACACTATGCAGATTGCTCACATACCGACACAACAAACAGCATGGTCCTCCTCACATCGCAAAGACTTGTGATGCACCTCAAATTAGAAGGTAGCAAGCTCCTATCTAATTGTCACCAAATTTGTCTCTTGATGGAGTTCTTCATGTTCGTAATTTTCATGTGAATTTGATATCCGAGTGTAAATTGACACAAACATTGAAATGTATAGTGACATTCTATCGTAATTTTTGTGTTGTACAAGATGTGGATACGAGGAGAATGATTAGCCTAGGCAAGTTTTTAATTGGTCTTTACTACCTCGCACCAACCCAGAACTCTCATCTCGCCCATCGCATAATCCACACTTTCGACCTTGGACATCAATGCATCGGGCATCCATCTGCTGCACGCACCTTTGTGAGATTTATCACGTAGCAAAACAAACTCGTTTATCTTTTCCTTGAAGTTCAATAAAAACAATTGCACCATTTGATTTAATCTATCGTGATATTTGGGGAACATATCCAAAATTCACAAAAATTTAAGTGCTCATTATTTTCTTACCGTTGTTGATCATTTTACTCGTTTTGAGTACATCATGAGTTTTAAATCTCAAACTCAAACTCTATTGAAATATTTTTTCTCTTGGGTTCAAACTCAATTCCATTAAGACAAGTTTTTGCGCACCGATAATAATGAGAATTCACATCAATGCGATCCTTTCTTGACCAACATATCACCATCTTTCAACACACATGTGCCCATACCCCTTAACAAAATGTGGTAGTAGAGCGCAAACATCACTATCTTTAAATGTAGCCTAGCTCCAAGCTAATTTGCCCTTATAATTTTTTTGGGGGAAAAGTCCAAACATCTTATCTTATCAACCATCTGCCCACACCTCTAATTTCCCACAACACTAGGCACTTTGGCACATGACACACAAATTAAAAGATCGCTGATATATTAAGTGCGAGGAAGGGTCTTTCTATGAAAAATGAAAGGGTAAAATATATTTTTGGTTTCTGTAATGTTAGCAAATTTTAGTTTTAATTCTTTAAAAAATTCTTTTAATTTGTCTATGTAATTTCAAATGACTATCGTTTTAGTCCTTAATATGACAATGTCACATAAGAATTTCGCCATGATCAGATCTACTGACTGAATCACTGACATGTGTTTTAGAGGGCTCACTTGGCACCAAACTATAAAGAGGATAACCTATAAATTCAATCCATGTGATCAATTTTGCTTAATCTAGTAGTAGTAGTAAGTAAATAGTACTCAATTCTCAACCTCTCATGACCTACATGGGCAACATGATTAAATGTGCGGGTACAAGTACAATATATACAACCACTTTCTGACAGCTCTTATAACTATCTCATTCATAATGTAACTACCATATATCTTTGTAATAATATCCATAAGTTAACCCTTTGGACATTTTTCTTAATAAATACCGTATAACACAACCTCATTTTGAGCACATAATTGAATTATTATAACATATAGTTTGAAATGGCATCAGAAAGTAAAATAGTAGAGCATCCTAAGAAGGCCTTTGGTTGGGCAGCTAGAGATTCTACTGGTGTTCTTTCCCCTTTCAATTTCTTCAGAAGGTTTACTTCACTAATCACCTCTTCGTAATTTAATGCATATTTCTAACTCCTTATATACAATTTGTTGTATCATTTCCCAACTCTGGTTCTATTAGTTTTAAGGAAATTAAAATGATATCCTTCACGTCATTATTATTAGTAAAAAGTTACTTTTTAAATGTATTGAATAATATATACATCTGATCTATATTATAGATTAAATATGTTAGTTATTCAATGAAGGTAAAAAGTGATTTTTTTTACTTACATTAGTGATCAAATGTTGTATATAGTAATTTTGATCTCTGGTTGTGTGATATGCAATGTCATGTCATTATATATATAGTTTCTAAATGTATATAAAAACAATTATTAAACAAAAGACCCCACATACAAATTTACTGCAGTAAATATTTTCCACAGTTTTCACACAGTTTTGATTTTCGACCGTCCAATCTGTTATGTATGGTTGAAATTGTTTTAATTGATTTTATAGCTAACTTAATCAGATCGATCTGATCAATAAGCAATGATCGAGATTGAAACTGCATGAAAACTGTCTGTTTTTTTTTTTATTTACTTTAACAAATCCTGATCCCAAAAAGACTTCCTAGAGTTAAATTTGCTTTTAAATCTCACCTACTTTTAAAAATGATTGGGTCTACCTTGATTTTGATAGGGTGTGTTAACTGAATTAATATTTGATGTTTAGATCCATGTTATTGGCTACTAAATTGATTCAACTTTGGGGCATCTAAACTTCAGGGAAACAGGTGAGAAAGATGTAGCATTCAAGGTGTTGTATTGTGGGATATGTCACTCTGACCTTCATATGTCAAAGAATGAATGGTACAATACCAACTATCCATTTGTTCCCGGGTATGCTTTCAACTCTTTTTATGATTATCATTAGTACTTTGTCCCTAAATATATAAGTTACATTTGAAAGAACTCATTTGCTGTTAAAAAAATACATTGTTAAAAATACAATCGTTAATTGGTTCAGTGGGGATTAGTGCTGAACTTGGTATGGAGGATCACAAATCGATCCCCCCCAACTACGATCAGGAGGGGACTAGAACCACTTGATGTCAGAAGTGACACCGAACTAGATTAGGCGGTGAAAAACAAATGCATTATTCATAGTTATTGATTTGACTCAAAACAACTAATAAAAAAATGAAATTACCGCGTTGGATTAGAAAATAGTTGTTCAAATATCATATCTCTTAAAAATAAGTTTAAAGGTCGACCTTTATCATTATTAATAAAAAATAGAAACAAATTTAATATTTCATTAAAATTAGTAAAGGGAGAAGGTAGCATATATTTTAGTTGTAATTGTACTTGATGTAATGAATGTAATGAATACAGGCATGAGCTTGTGGGTGTAGTAACAGAGGTGGGAAGTAAAGTAGAAAAATTCAAAGTTGGAGACAAAGTAGGTGTGGGCTACGTGATTGATTCATGTCGATCGTGCCAAAATTGCGACGACAATCTTGAGAATTACTGCCCAAAATATACAGTTACATGTGGTGCCAAGTATCGCGATGGCACCATCACATATGGAGGTTATTCTGACTCAATGGTTGCGGACGAGCATTTTGTCATCCGCATCCCTGATAACTTACCTCTTGATGTTGCCGGTCCTCTCCTCTGTGCGGGTGTCACAGTATATAGTCCACTTAAATATTTTGGACTCGACAAACCCGGGCTTCATATAGGTGTTGTTGGTCTTGGTGGACTTGGTCATATGGCTGTTAAATTTGCCAAAGCTTTTGGTGCTCGTGTCACGGTAATTAGTACATCGCCTAACAAAGAAGCGGAAGCATTAGACCACTTAGGAGCTGACTCGTTTATAATAAGTCGCGATCCGAATCAAATGCAGGTACAATTCAATATGATTCGTTTGATTGTGAAATTCATTATTTCAGAATTTGACAATTATATAATCAATAAAATTAACATTATATAATTTTTTTAGGCTGCAATAGGCACTATGGATGGTGTTATTGATACAGTTTCAGCTGGTCATGCTCTTTTACCAATTATTGGTTTACTGAAAACTAATGGAAAGCTTGTAATGCTTGGTGTTATAGTAAAGCCTCTTGAGCTTCCTGAATATGCTTTACTTGCAGGTAAGTATATGAAAAATATTTGACTTAATCGTACACTTGGTCCCTTACGTTTATTTTTTATTTCAAAATCAAAATGCTAAATAATTAAAGATTTGTATCATGTAGAATTTTATGCTCACTTTGTGTTAATTTCATATTATTGGTAGGGAGGAAATTAATTGGCGGGAGTACGGTTGGAGGAATTAAGGAGACTCAAGAAATGATCGATTTTGCTGCCAAACATGGTGTTAAACCTGATATCGAGATTGTTCCTATTGATTATGTCAACACAGCAATGGAGCGTCTCGCTAAAGCAGATGTGAAATATCGATTTGTGATTGATATTGGAAACACACTGAAAGAAAGTTCTTAAACTTTGCAAGATATGTATTTCATGGATTTTTTTTTTTAAAATCAATGTATTTCATGGAATGGTTCACTAGCCAAGGATATTTTAGATTTCTATTCTCTATGTTATAGTTGTGATGTTGTACTCTGGTTAATCTTGCTATTTGAATAAATTTCTTTGGGTTTTGAATAAAATGCTCCAAACATTAGACCCTTTGCAGACTCATTGTCAAACTTTAACTCCATTTTAGCATAATCTTAGCTTATAGATAATTTCCAATTTTCCACTTGCAAAAGTATAAGATCAATATTCATCACCTTTCATACTGATGACAATGAAAATCTTTGCTTTGCATTGTTCCAGATGCCTATAAGGTTAATGTGAAACATTGGAACATTATAAGAATTTCTGATGAAACAGATGTGCATTGACGCGTAGGTGGAGATACCTGCGGCTACCATCAACATTTTACTAGAGTAGGCAAGAGACTTGGTATATCGCAGAGGACTAGCGCATCATCGGAGTCTTCAGGATCAAGAGTATCCTCGTACGCTCCTGGTGATCTCGAGTGATCCCATACTGAGATAGAATAAGCAAACAAGGGACTACGCAACTTGCCGTGTTTTGTAGCCAGTGTTAGTTACCACAGGCTTTTGGTGTACTTAATGTTTTTAATGTACTTTCTTATATATATAAAGTTTATTAAGAATAGTTACTTAAGTTTCACCGATGAAACGTCGATGTCTGAAAAATATTATTGAAATATTTAGAAGTTAATGTAAACTTGTGCAAGATAGAGTTACCTACACGAGTTGTAACTCGTAACAATTTGGAATCCCTATCAAATAATGATGTTATCACATCATAAAATGCATACATTACTCATTTTCATAATTGCGAACAATGTCAAATTTGAATCCTTATCATTTTAACCGCAGAAGCTCTATGTCAACTGTCAAAATCTTTATTGTAACAAGAAAAAAAAAAACAATTGACAAACAAAAATCATAATAATTGTGACGATGATCAAACTTTAGAAGGTTGAGTTGTGTAAAATTTAAGAGCTTGTTTTCAGAGTGTTTCCAATGTCGATCACAAATCGATATTTAACATCTGCTTTGGCGAGTCGCTCCATTGCAGTGTTAACATAATCCACGGGAATGACTTCAATGTCGGGTTTTACATTATGTTTAGCAGCAAAATCAATCATCTCTTGAGTTTCTTTCATCCCTCCAATTGCGCTTCCAGCAATCAACTTTCTTCCTGCAACAAATATTATATTAGCATTATATATGTATTTCAAATAAAACACGAGATTACTGAAATATTTTGTCAAATATATGGCGGCTTACCCATAATTAAAGGAAAGAGAGGGAGCTCCAGAGGTTTCTCGGGTGCACCGACCATTACAAGCTTTCCATTAGACTTCAGTAATCCAATTAGAGGTAAGAGAGGATGAACCGCTGAAACTGTATCGATGATACCATCCAAAGTACCTATTGCAGCCTATAAAATCATTCACATGAATTAGTCAACCATTTTATTACCACATTTAAAAGTTTGAACTTTGAATGTTGAACTATATGTTATATTTGTAACATTTTAATCACCTGCATCTTATCTTGGTCGCGACTTATCAGAAATGTATCAGCTCCTAAGTGTTCTATTGCTTCCTTTTCTTTGTTAGGCGATGTACTAATTACTGTGACATTAACACCAAAAGCTTTGGCGAATTTCACAGCCATATGACCAAGTCCGCCAAGCCCAACAACACCTATACGAAGCCCGGGCTTGTCGAGTCCAAAATATTTAAGAGGACTATATACTGTGATACCAGCACAAAGTAGAGGAGCAGCAGCTTCAAGTGGTAATCCATCAGGAATGCGAACCACAAAATGCTCGTCGGCAACCATTAAGTCAGAGTAGCCACCATATGTGATTGTGCCATCACTATATTTTTCACCATATGTGAGTGTTTTTGTAGGACAATAATTCTCAAGATTGTCTTCGCAATTTTGGCACGTGCGACATGAATCAACCATGCAGCCTACACCCACTCTGTCTCCAACTTTGAATTTTTCTACTTTGCTTCCCACCTCTGTCACTATACCAGCAATCTCATGCCTATATTCATAATTGAATTAGAATGAAATTGAAGTTGTGGAAAAATCTAAAAAAATTCTAACATATATGTTTGATTGAATAATTTAAATTTAATGCATACCCAGGAACTAGTGGATAGGTTGACACTCCCCATTCATTCTTCACCATGTGGAGATCAGAGTGACATATCCCACAATACAATACTCTAAATGCCACGTCTTTTTCACCGGTTTCCCTGAAAATTCATGACAAACCAAATTTGAGTTATTTAGTTAACAACAATGCTCTTAACATATATACTTTTTTTTTTAAAGTAGTTTAGTGACCAAAATTTCACTTTTAAGACGAACAAATGAAAAATCAGCAATTCCAATATAAACTTATAAAATTTATCTTTGCAATATCCTTACCAACTCAGCTATCTGCTAACGTGACTACTCTCGACATATTCTAATATTTAATTACTAGATCAACTCAGTTATCTGCTCACGTGATTACTTTCGACATATTCTAAGATTCAACAATTAATTCCAAATTCGAATGTGAACTTATTTCTACATATTACAATATCTTTACCAACGGAGTATATAGCTCACGTGACTACTCTCGACATATTTTAAGTATTCAATTACATGATCAACTTAATTGTTCCTTGTATAATAAAGCAATAACAACTAATGAAATAAAAGTGTAAAAAATACAATAATGAGTTAATTAAGAAAATGTAAAGAATTAAGAGGTGAATGGAATTGATGAACCTTCTAGAGAAATTGAAAGAGGAGAGAAGACCAGAAGAGTCTCTAGCTGCCAAACCAAAGGCCTTGTTAGGATGTTCAAATTCAGGCTGTGTTGTTGCCATTTCAATTGTGACGAAAATGAAGTAATGAAAGTAAGTATGCGTTATTATTTGAATATTCTTACAAAAATATGGGACGGAGCTATTTATAATGACTATTGTGTTTTGTAGCGTAGTTTTGTGTTGCGTTGTTCTCGTACTGACGTATTCGCTGACGCTATGTATGTATGTGACGTTATCTAGTACGGACTACTCTCTCCATCCTTAATTAAGTGTACTTTTTAGATCCAATTAAAAACCGATGTATCTAGTATATAATATAGGTCACATACATTAATTATTCAATGAATTTAAAAAGTTGACTTTTGCTTATAATTAAAGATGGAGGGATAGCGTTTTCTTGACATATTAGGTGACGTTTTTGTTTACTTTAAAAAAGAAAAAAATTACTCCCTCCGTCACAAAATAACTAACCTAAATTTGGCTTGGTGTACTATTCATATGATCTACTTTGATCATATTTTTCTACTTATATGTACATGCAAATATATGCATATGAGATTTATTTGATTTGTCTCGATGGGTATTTTCAAAATATATAATTTTTATAATTTTTATAATAGATAATTTAATATATCAACGATCAAAGTTGTACATTGGCAAACATAAATGTGGTCAACTGGGTTAGTTATTTTGGGACGGAGGGAATATTTGATTTGTTAACACTAAAAAAGAAAAAAATATTTTAGCAAAAAAATTTAAAAATATGAAAAATTTATTGATATATTTGGTCTAGAAAATGAACTAGATACATCAATCATTTCATGAATATAGAAAATGGACTAGATACATCAATCATTCATATTCATATTCAGTTTTATTTATTTTTTCATTCAATTTGATAGTTTTCATTGTTTTCTTTATATGATTTTGTTTTAATATACTCCCTCCGGCCACAAATATAAGTAAAAATGCACTTTTTGATTCATAGAATAATAGATGTGTCTGGACTATAATACATATCAGCTACATACATATGTTATTCAATAAATCTAAAAAGTGGCTTTTGCTTATATTTATGGCCAGATGGAGTACTATACTTGGTAATAATAAGAAGGAAAATGCTTATTTGTAAGAAAGGGAAAAATAAAAAAGACAAAAATAAATCCTATTAAAAAGGAAATTAAATTTATAATAAATTAAAATTATCCTCTAAAATTAATGACATGTGTCCATTCTTATCTTTATTGCTCAAATATTTTCTTATAAAATAGCAATGCTGTGATAAGAATGAACAAATTATTATATTAATGTTTGATTGTCAAAATTACAAACACTTTAAAAATTTGTTTTTTTTGTAGGTCAATGACATGGAAACAGTTAAGTAACCGACCATCCCATTTCCCATTGACAAAGTCACCCACTCACCCATGCAAGTAGTACACATATGGTTATTAAACTTCCACATACACACACTCTTGTGTGATAAATAACTTGTGGATTTCACTTTGGCCTTTCCTATAAGATCATCAACAATTTCCTTTCTCTTCTCTTCAATTCAAATCAATGGCTGTACAACCAGAGGTAGAGCATCCCAAAAAAGCTTTCGGATGGGCAGCTAGGGACACTTCTGGAGTCCTTTCTCCTTTCCAATTCTCTAGAAGGTCATTCCAAACCAATATATTCTCGACTCGCAATTGTAACCTAACAAATATTTTTTCATACGTACCAAATGTAACATAATAAATAATTTTGTCTTATTTTTTTTCCAGACAAACAGGGGAAAAGGATGTGGCATTCAAAGTACTATATTGTGGTATATGTCACTCAGATCTTCACATGGTGAAGAATGAGTGGGGCAATAGTATTTATCCATTAGTTCCCGGGTACTATAACATTGTAAAACAAATTAATTTTTCTTACACTATTTTTTTCAATGACTTAAAATTGAACTAATTTATTTTTTGTTTTTTTTCTCGATATTGTGTAAAGACATGAAGTTGCTGGTGAAGTGACTGAGGTAGGAAGTAAGGTAACAAAGTTCAAAGTTGGAGACAGGGTAGGTGTAGGGTGCATGGTTGGATCATGTCACTCATGTCAAAGTTGTGGTGACGATCTCGAGAATTACTGTCCGAAGGTGATTCTCACATATAGCGTAAAAAATATCGACGGAACAATCACATATGGAGGCTACTCTGACACCATGGTTTGCGAGGAACACTTTGTGATCCGTATTCCTGATGCCTTATCACTTGAGGCCGCTGCTCCTCTTCTTTGTGCCGGGATCACAGTGTATAGCCCTTTGAAATATTTTGGACTCGACAAACCTGGTTTGCATATAGGTGTGGTTGGTCTCGGTGGATTAGGTCATATGGCTGTGAAATTCGCCAAAGCTTTTGGTGCTAATGTAACTGTGTTAAGCACTTCTCCTAATAAAAAGAAGGAAGCTATTGAACACTTAGGAGCTGACTCATTCGTGGTTAGCCGCGAACAAGATCAGATGCAGGTTTGTACTAATAATTCAATTTTAATGATGCATTCGTGGTTTGTCCAATCTGAAAAACCGGCCTATAAGTAAATCAGCAAATGAGTTGCGATAAATATTAAGACTTATTTTTAAAATGTCGCAAAATCAATAGTCACTAATTTAATTTAGTATTCGATCTGGCAATCAATTTGACTAAATAGAGATTTTTTTATAGCATATCTATTTTGTGACAATTGTGGAATCAATTATAAACTTGTAATGTTGTTCATTATGTTATAGGCTTTAATGGGGACTTTTGATGGTATCATTGACACTGTTTCAGCACAACATCCACTAGTGCCATTGCTTGCTCTAGTGAAGAATCATGGTAAATTTGTTATGGTTGGAGCACCAGAGAAGCCTTTAGAAGTTCCAGCATTTTCTATAATTGCAGGTAATTATAATCATATGACAAATAATTCCATTATATAGGTTATGCCATATTAAAATATAATTATAAGGGTTGTTTATTAATTAATACTTAATATTATTGGCAGGGAGAAAAACAATTAGTGGGAGTATGATTGGAGGAATAAAGGAAACACAAGAAATGATTGATTTTGCTGCCAAACATTGTGTGAAACCTGATATTGAGATTATTGCAGTAGATTATGTGAATACTGCAATGGAGCGTTTACTCAAAGCTGATGTCAAATATCGATTTGTTATTGACATTGGAAACACATTGAAGGCAAGTTCTTAAGTACCTAACTAGTAATTAACAAAGGTCAAGTTTAGCATTTTAATCTCTCATATTAAGTCATTAGTATTGTTAGCTTCCAACTTTGAGGTCAAATTTGTAAAATGACAAACGAATATGGTTACTCACTCCTTAATAAGGGCAGCCTATTCTATGTCAGGTCGTTGTTTCTTTGAATCGATTCCTCTTTATATTAATACTTATTTGGTTTTTTTTTTTTTGGTTACAATACTGATTTGCTTCATGAAATGAATTAAATTTTCTTTTGTCAACATAAAAAACTAGTAATTAACAAACATGTATAAAATATCTCCGTTCATTTTTATTTGTCGTTTTAGAAAAAAAAGACCAAATTAAGAAAGTGTGTTTTTGCATTGTATTTTCCTAATTATACCTTAATTTATCCACCAATAAATTTCTTTTTTTTTTTCTTTTCATATTTTCTCTTTCCAAAAAATTTAATATATATATATATATATATATATATATATATATATATATATATATATATATATTATGTACAAAAAAACAATAAATTTAATATGTTATGTATATAACCTTAAATTATCAAAACGATAAATCATTTGAATTTTTTTTTCTAAAACGAAAAATAAAAAGGAACGGAGGGAGTAATTATTTCTTTTACATTATTTTTCAATTTTGTAATTCTTTTTTTTTTTTACATAACATTAATAACCTATTACATTTGTATATAATATTTGTGTCTTTTTTATATCTCTCTCATAGAGAATGAATGTATCTACCTGAAAGTTTTATCATCTAATTTTAATCAAACGGTTATAGTGAATGTGCGAATGCAAGATTTTTTTTTACTAGAGTGTATATGTCTTCGTGTCGGACTTGTTGAACACTAGTAATATAGAATATTTTTTTACTCATTTCATCATTTATCTATACCTATATATAAAGATGATACATGAGTTTGGAATGTCTTTTTCATTATTCTTATTTTACCCTTAACTTAGTTTTACTACTCCCATTAAGTAATTGATTATCTATACCTCTATACCTATATATAAAGAGGATACATCAGTTTCATATGGCTTTTTCATTATTTCTATTTTACCCTTAACTTAGTTTCACTACTTACATTAAGTAATTGGTTATTTTTTTAAAAAAAATTCAAATCCATAAATTGTGAATAACTGGCAAACGGGTTTCCTATACATGAACAATTACTAACTTAATACTACATCTATTTTTTTTAGCAGCAAATTTTTTTAATTAACAAACTCACCATAACATAAGGCATCATTTTTTTTTACATAAGTTAGACATAGGCCGGCGCGGCCAACTAGTATTATTAAAAAATTGAATTACCATTAAAACAATATAAGAAATATAAGCACAAAATTAAAAACATATACTTTATTATTGCTTTCATAAAGAAATGTATACAATACAATAACAAAATAAAATAAAGAACTAATTTATCTATTTCTTTTTCTAAACTTTATTCTTTCTTTCAAATTATTTGATAAAATATAAGAAGAGAATTAACCGTGATACAAACTCATACTTATATGTATATATCTTCTTCCTCCAATATTGCAAGAATCACACATTTAAGGGAGTTGATGGACTCTCTAAACGGATATAATCATATAGAACTGCTTGAAAAAATGATTGAAATCTTGGTTGTCTCAAATATACCGTATTGATTCCTTTCACCAAATTAACACTAGGTATCTCTATGGTAAAGAACCAATATAATCCATGGATTCCATGCCTTGGTATGGCATTGTCGTCGCCTATTCGATGTGTCGTGAAGTAAGGATGGTTAGCGCTCATCTTATTGAACCAAACCTAATCATCCATCATCGAAAAAATGCCGATTAATATTATTATTATTATTTAAACAACGAAAAGTAATAATTATTTAAGGCTATGATATTGTATTAACTAAATTAAACTTGGTTAGAAAAAATATCAATTATGAAATAGATAAATTAGTGTACCTGAACTTCAGCATTAGAGGCACTTGCAAGGGCCAATTGTAATGTATAGTTTCCAGGCAATACATTTTCAAGTTTAAATACAACACTCCATGTGGTTGCTTCAAATGTTTTATTTCCTACAATCCTGCATATAAGTGAAGTTTAGATTAAAAAATACACCCTAACAAGACAATTAATCATAACAAATTAATCAAACTAGTAATTTACCTTGGAACATGAGCGAAAAACCAATCCTTTTCCCATTTACTGACGCCAACTGTGTAAACAAGATCGTTTTTTGGATGTAAATCGGTGTAACGACTCCATATTCCGTATTGCCTATATCTATTATAGAATAAATATTTCGTCCGAGTTAGTGGAAAGTGAATTTTAAAATTAATACTAATATCAACATTTTTTTACAAGAGAATCAACTATTGAACGGTTTATAGACTAACCTGTCTTTGTTGTCGTTCACGAATAATTTGTTTATGAGGTTAGGGTAAGGTTCTGGTACATAAAATTCGCCGGCTGAGCGATCTGGAATGCCAATTTCCCAAAGAGTTGGGCCATTTCTTGGAGGATGATATACAAGTGAATTCAAGTTGATGGTGCTTCCTACATTTATACACATTATTATTACAAAGTCATTGTCTAATACAATAAGGTTATAAATACTTTGGGTAAAAATAACAGAGTCACAATATAATGTAGTCACAAAGTTGGAACTTTTGTTTATGTTTTAAACTCAATAATTCAAATTAAATAAATAATTCGAAGTGAGAGTAGTCTTATTTTATTAGAGACGTAATTAGTTAATACATCAGCAACTAACTAACAACAAACTATTAACTAAGTTAGTTGATAATTTGTTAGTTAGTTACTAACAAGTTATTAACTAATTACGTCTCTAATAAATTTACAGTGATCATGTGATATTATTTTCTTATCTTACCTGGTTTAATTGTAATTTGTTGATTATATACATAATCACCAACGTAGCCAGGAACCCATGCAAATAAGTTGTATACCCCAGGAACAATGTTTTTTATAAGAAAATTTCCATTTTGGTCTGATCGGATCCAAAATTGATAGCCCTGTAAATTTCATAGAATTCAAATTATTTTTACATAAATATCAATATTTTTTTTCAAATATTTAAGAAATTGAAATTCATTGGATCTAATTTTAAATGTACCTTGCTTTCTCTCTGCCATGATCCTGCAGGTCCAGGCAATGCTAGACCAATGTAAGCATTGTTAGCATTTTGAGGTTTGTTTGCCCTAATAAACATGGTAAAGCAAGAAATTAATTAGTTATTCCATGTAATCAAAGAACATAATGTATATAAACATGATCATTAGCTCGATCAGTTCACTTTAGAGGATAAAGTAAATAATCTGAATAACTTGTGTTAAAATACATTTTGTTATAAATGTTTATGTAACATCGATAATATATCTCAATTGGTCGTGAAAATGAACACTATATCTTATATCGTAAATTGTTCAATTTATAGAAGCAAATTTCGATTATTGTATACCCGTCTTGGACTTGTAAACGTCCCGATACTGTTCCCCGTTGATTAGGTGGAATGAAATCTTTTGATGCAATGAAATTATAAGGCCAACTTTTGATTTCATTTGATAGCTGATTAACAAAAGAAGAATAATTAATTATGTGTCATTAGGTACTAATAAAGGAAAATTAAAAAAAAATATTATTGCAAGGGAAATATTGACCTTTTGTTTGGCATCTGACCATAGAGATTTGAATTTATCTTTACTTGGTGCAGAATTTAAGTAAACAAAAATAGGACCAAAGGCCTTTTTATAAGCTTCTCCTTCTTTGAATTCCATAGCTACCGTTTTGCCAGCATAGTGGGTGCTCACAAACATCTACACACACAAAAATATTAAACCAAAAGGAAGGAAAAAAAAAATTATTTTATTTTTTAATCTAAACTTATTGGAAATTTAATATTTAAGGTCCTTTTTAATTTCTAAATATCATTTTCTATTTTTATTTTGTGTGTGAGTGGGATTTTGTTGAACTTACAGAGAGACAAATTGGGCCAACATGAGATGTGAGGTCTTGCTTTACAGGCCCACCATTGCGGAACTCATTACTTGGTGTTATGATCCAAAAGCCCACGGGCTTTTCAGAATCTGCAGTAATCCATCCATTTACTTGGTTGTATTGGTTTTCACTTGAGTATTGGTATTTATCATCCACCTGAATAGAGTTTATTTATAACTATGTTAGAACTATATATAAATAAAATAAATATACAAAATAAATAATAATATATATAATATTAGAAATGACACACATAATATATATAAAAAATAAAAAGTTCCATGGAAACAAGAGAGTTACTTGTCCTTTAAATTGTGGATCAGTTGGATTTGTTAAGAGAACTGCTTCAGGAAATGCTAAAGGTTGACCTGTTTCTCTATCTTTCATAAGTGGCATTCTTCTTTGTATAATATCTGATACGGCCATATAGTTGAACCTACATATATTTTTTATTTTTATTTTCAAATTCTAAATTGGAATAAATAATATTTGTAATTCTTCTTTGGTCAAAAATAATATTTTTTTTGTATTGCTCTTCCCATAAATTTGCATCCATAATGAGTAGGATAAAAGAAATAATATTTGTTTTACGAAAAATAAGAAAGAATTTTATTTTCATTGAAACTTTGTTCTTTGTAACTTACAAGTTTTCTTTTGGCTTAAAAACGGTCCTTATTTGATCAACTGATATAGCAGGAAATCCTTTTGGTCGCTCAAATATCACGTAAGTATAAAATCCTGAATCACCTTTTCGTACTATATACCTGTATAATTAAATTCATGCAAAAGAAGTCATTAATGTTAAGTATAAAACAAATTGTTTCGAACAGACACTAAATTTTCACAAATGTTACCAAATAATTGAGACTAGGAATTCACCTTTGGTCTATGTTTATAGGGACACTTGAACTATCCATGGAAGGTTGCCATGTCCTTAAAAATGAAACCTCCACTATATTTTCATTCCTTGTTATGACGGTGAAACTTGTCCCGTGAACTCTACAATAGTAATTTCAGTTATAAATTACATCTATATAGCATCGACACTTATAATTAAAATGTATGTGTCGATAATAATATTGATGTGTGTCGTCTGATCTGATATTCGCACATGTGTCGGTGATTCATAGAATATATTAATCGAAGTAATATGACTTAATTTAAATCATAATACCTTTGAAAAGTTTTGCCAAAAACAACGTCAAAGTACCTATAAAAAAAAATGAAAGCATATAGAATTATGTCAATGCATCTTATTTTTATACTAAAATAAATATAAGTCACAAATATAAGCATGCAGATAATCCAAAATTGAATAGAATTAATTTAATCAAAGAGAAATAGTTAGGTACCCTCTATCAATATCTTCATTTCCACCTTCAAGTACATTCTCAATTCCAGAATATGATATTGCTGTGACAAACCCCCCAGGATTTGCCAATGTGAGGTTAAAGATGCCATTGCTAATCACCACCTGAAAAATCAACTAGAAAATTAGGACACAATAATTTTTCTTTTACATTCTTCATTTTTTTATCAATCTTTATTTCATTTTTTTTCTAATGAAAAACAAATATTCTTTTTCAAAAATTAATTACCTGTGGAGAATTTTGATTTTGAATTTGATTAGTCACAAGAGTGACTGGAGATTGAGCACTACTTAGGCTTCTCCTGCAAGTGGAAGCAATAAAATGAGTAAAAAAATAAATATAAAAATATAGCATATATTACTTTCTTTTTTGTCATTTTAATTGAAAAATGAAAAGAGGAAAGAATAAGAGAAATGGACAAAAAGGACAATTTGAATACTACAATAAACTTTTTTTATTTAACAAAACCAAAAACATATGCAACTTTTTTTATGAGTAAATTGTGAATTAATGGATTTTAACCATTATTAAAAGACCCTGTACAATTGTGATTAGGAGTCAATTAAAATAAAGCAATCCAGCTGAGATTTAATAATCACAATAGACACACAATGTCAGACTCAGATGGTGCATGGGATATTTTGATTCAAACTAGTTAGCTAATAAACTCTTTATTTACCACCACAAAAAAATATCATACAAGTGAAATGTTGCATGCAAATGGAACCATAATAACAAAGAGATAAATTAAGAATATGAATTTTTGAAACTTTTGTTCTCCGTTGACACGGGACACCGATCACACCATAGACTAAAAATACGACTCCTCTAATTTACGATATCTTCTTTCTCTAGTAATATAAATTTTCTCTTTCCTTCTCCTCAATAATTTTTTTATTTTGTAATTAATTAACTTTATTGCATCTATTTTGTAGGAACAATAGAAATAACTTAATTAATATATATATTTTGCATAGAATTAAAATCATTTTTTTTATAAAAAAATAAAAAAAATCTGGAATTTAAACACAGGTATGCGATTATAATTAATCTGGGTTGCGAACAACAAAGACAACAAATAATTGAAACTTCAATGCAACCGTAATTGAGAATGCATTGACCATATTTGACTCCAAAAACATAATTATCGCAAAATTAAGCATCGCGGCGCGACCACAATTGTGACAATTATTGAAAATCATTGTTAGAAAGCAAGATTAAGGAATAGGAAGAACCTGAATGATATATGCTCAGAATAGGCACCAAAAATGAAACTGAGTTGCAAAACCATTCTAAACCACAAAAACAATTGAAACCTTTTATTCATGGCACGTCCCATCTTCATCTTTAAACAATATTAACCTGCAAATAATTTTGAGAATTTCATTTCAGAAACATATATTCTCATAAGGTACATAAAAGATGTCATAGAATGCCAAAATCATTGATACATAATGCAATAATTAATTAATTAAATACAACAAATTTCTTAACAAAAAAAGAACAGATAAGATAAAGAACCTTGATAATTTTTTTTGTTTGAAAAAAACACATAAGATAAACAACCTTGATAATTTTTTTGATAATGATCAACAATGATTTGACAATAGAAATAAGATGATCAAGTTTATGTTTTTTCTAAAAATATATATTACTCTACAAATTGCAATGCATGCATTACTATGAATTTATGAAAAATAGAAATCTCTATAGAACCTTTCCTTTTGATACAAAAATCCTTATAGAACCTTATATAAGTACATTTTCAAATCGAACACGTGCATGCATTTGCATAAAGATAAGTGAATGACCTCATATTATTTTATACAATGACTTAAGTTTAATAACCAAGTTTAGAAAGCAAAAAAAATTAAAAGCTATTTTTATACATATAGAAATTTTTTTATAAGGACTACAATTAAGATTAGCTCAAATGTCGAATTAATTGTTTTATCATTGATATATATAGGAAAAGAGTGTTTATGTCAATGAATGATTTCTGTCGTTTTACAGAAAGGACCAGAGAATCTGTGGCATCGTATTAATTTATTTTGATCAATGAAATAATTTATTTTGATCAAATGAAATAAACAACGAAAGACTTTATAGCCTAATATGTAAATTTGAGGCGTTTGGTACACACACCTAATCCCTAGTTCTAGATAATCATCAAATTACATCGATTTTTTTTTATATTTAGTATACATATATTTTATGTTTTATTTAGTAATCGTTATAACACAATTATAAGAATCAGTTAATTAAATAAGCATGATTTCTATATATATTTAGTTTTTTATTTATTTTTCTTATAGTGCTACATTTTTTATTATTGTGCAATGTGCTTTATTTTTCCATCTGAGCGGTGTTTATGTGTTTTAGGTTGAAAGATTATATTTGATTTTGTACAAATTCAATCAATGATTTTGGTATCATCAACACTATTGATCCAGAGATCAACATGGATATTCCGATCAATGATTTATGCAATTTTTCGTTTATGCTATTAATTAACATGAATGTTGTGTATGTATGTGTGTGGGAGGGAGGGAGGGAGAGAGAGGGGTGAAAACAGGTGAATTTTATTTTAAAAAGAAGAAATTTTATAATATCAATATTTTGATTTTTAAAAGTAATTTTTCTAAAATTTTATTTTGTAATAGTCAGTGGGTCAACCGTTTAATTCGTGGACTAACGTGGACTGAACTCTGACCAACTTATAATAGCCAGTTTTAATTTATTGACATTTGATGGACTATAATCCGACTCGTTTAAAGTGCAAATTTATACCCGGCTATACTATATATAATCATATATCAATTTTGTAAAACAAGAATCATATAAATCTCTTTAATATTTATATCAAAATTAGCTTATATCTTAATTAATCATTCTTTGAACCATTAATATTTTTTTAAAACAGAAAAGAAGGTAAGTAGTCACATCTCCCCAAATGAGACTTCACACCATGACTTCTCACCTTGGATATTTAATCATTCTTTGAACCGTTAATATCAAAAAAATATTGTGAGAAGATGTACTCCCATGACTTCTCACCTTGGAAAAATTTGAGCTAGCAACAATTTTTAACATAATTAAAATTTAGGAGTATTTGGAATATAATTTGAAAAAGAAAAAAAAAAGGTTATCTACATTATATAAATAAATCCCAGAAAAGTTCATCAAATGAACCTTTCCCATAACTTGTAGTAACCAATCTCAACCTTCATTAGTTAATACTTGATAGTACTATATATAAATATATGCTCATTGTATTTATATGTTATATATATATATATATATATCCTTTAAACCGATGCCAATATGCCAACATCAAGAGTTGTTTCTTATATAATATATTTGTACGTATGTTGAAAAAGAATATTGTTTCTATTTGGAAGTTGTGAAATACAAAATGGACAAAATGCATCTAATAGTATAAAGTAACAAGTTTGTTATTTGAGAAGAGTCAAAGAATCATAATAGAAGGGAAAGATGACAAAGTAGTAAAAATAACCAAACGTCATTATTTTTGTCTTTTTTTTTTTTCTAGATAGAAAACTTTGATGGACTTAGCACGTAGTGGAAGTTTATATTTAAACATCAAAATATTGATATTATATCTAGCATTACATGTGTCTATTTTTATCTCTTTTACATTTTTTTATATATTTCAAAAACTACAGAAAAACACATTGTATTTGACAACAAATTTTTTCTTGTTTATTCTTTTTTTTATTTTAAAGTTACCTCATAACATACTACTTAATTGATCGAGCTTACAGAAAAAAAAAATAGTACTTAATGGATAGAAATATTATTAAATATTAATAAAATTTGAAACATTTAATTCAATTTTTGATCAAATATAATTATATTTAATTAAGATCAAAGAGTATTTATTTATAATAGAATATTAGAATATAAGAAAATATTTTAAGTATATCTTTTCTATTATACAAGAGTGTATCTCAGAATATATTTTAAGATTAAATTTTATATTACGTATAATTATGATTTTTTCTAATATTATGATCCCCGACACACTCTTGATACAAAAGAAACCTCCCGTCATAGAATAGAGAAGAAAAAGATCTAAAGTCTAGGTCTCCTCTTTCATCCTATAATTCCCTTTCACCTGAACTCTGGTCGAGAGGAGACCGTGTGTCATTTAATATTAATAAAGATAAAGAAAATAAAAAGTGCGATAAATGAATGTAATGCATGAGTATGAGTTTGTTAAATATACCTGATTTGAGTTTCTTCGTATAAGCAACTTATTCAGAGTCTTCAAGTTTCTTTCAAAGTCTCAAAAAACAATTGTGACCATGAAGTACTGCATGGGTTCATGCCAATAAAATCAATAAAAAATGTGTCATTATTAACTACACATGATATAACATTGTCAAAAAAAAATATAACAATTAATTGCCAAATAATAGTGTTATTAAAGAAAAAAAAAGAAGAATGGAGAGAATTAGCTAACCAGAGAAGAACGAATGCGTTTGGTTGACATAAAAACACTCTTATGTATGTATAATATTAAAAATGGAACTAGTGGTATTTATAATAGTGAGATAATAGATTATGAATGGCAAATATTTCGTATAATATTATTTTACTGATGATTTAGTAATATAATATCATTTAGTAATATAATATCATATATGATTATGCATTATCATTGATGGAAAAAATTAGTATTAAATAACTAAATAGTAAAAAATAAAAATGGTAAATAGTAAATTGATTGAACATATAAAAATATTTACTTTTTTTTTTTCATAGACTAACAAAATTTACTTAATATATTAGTCAAATTTGTAATAGGCAATTATATCAATTAAAACGTCAAGTCAATAAGATAAATAAATTGAAAAGTCAACACTTTGTTTTTTTTAATAAATTTCCTCTATCAAAAGATAGTCTTATTCAATTTGAAGCCTGTCAAACACTATACATGTATATCTCTCAGAAAAAATAAAACAATTCAGATATTCTATATTTTAGGAGAGTCTAAAATATTTCACTATATCCAACCAAAATTGATGTCACCTTGATATATTATTAATATGCATTGGTTAAATCATGAAAATTAGTGTTAATTCTTTTATATAAATTTTATTTATAATAAGTTAAAAATTCCACAATAAATATGATTCTTATTAAAGTTGTTAACCCTCTGCCAGTTTTGTATATACCGTGTTGGATCCTTTCCAAGATCTAATTTGCAATATATTTCTCGTTCAAAAAAAATTTGCAATATATTTTGAAATAAAAATTTCTTTTGGCATGCAGGTTTTAGGGAAAAAAAAAGTTGAATTACAATTTAAAATTCACATTATTATTATTATTATTATTATTATTATTATTATTATAAAGAGGGTCTTTACCCCAGCAAATGGAAGAGATTACACATGAACTAAACGAGGAGAGTTAATATCCATAACATCAGCCAACAACAAATTACTAATAAAAGACGGACATGTGTTAAGGAAAATGACTCTTGAATCCATCGAGCGATGTAATTTACTAACACGTCTGCACATTGATTTGCCTCAAGATAAAAGTGATGAATCACAACTTCGCACTCTAAAGGCAATAAGAGACGAATTTTCTCAACAAGTCTCCCAAGTGGACTACTACACTTTCAAGCTAAAATTAACAGCTCAACAACAAGCAATGAATCTACATGCAATTCTACTGTTCTAAATTGAAATCTTCTAACATAAACAAGCCCCTCTAACACACCCCACAACTATGCCAAGAAAGCATTCCCATGTCCAATAAATGCATATTCTGTTCATGTTTCTGTTGATGCATATACGCAGTAGTAAGTAAGCCTGATTGCTTGACTTGTGAGTGCTTAGTACAAACAATTGGTGCTAATTTAAAAGTTAAGTGGGTGTAAAATGAATAAAAATATTATTGTGACAAATTAAGATTAAGATTGTCAGACTCACGGGTCTATTCAGACTCGTAGAGGGTCTATAAACTTGACTCGTAGACTCGATTCGTAAACTCGTATGAGTTTATGAAAAATTAAAAATGACTTTCAAAAATCTATAGGTGACACATATATGACACTAAAGTTGTAAATGACACATAAAAACACATACACACACTCCAGACCAAACTTGTTAACAAAAAAACTCCATAATAAAATAAAGAAAAAGGTAAAATATGTAAATAAGATATCAGTTCCTTCTTAATCGGCTACTAAATAAAATAAACAATCATAAAACATATATGTCAATGACTTCAAACATTCAAAGCTTCAATAAAATAACCACCACCAACATCATCGTCACAAAATTTATTTTATGAAGGATGAGAGACGATCGCGAACACATCAAGAGACAAACGTAATCATGTCGTCGATGAAGGGTAGAAAAATGTCAATGAAGGAGTAGACTAGACACTCCAAATGTCATCCTCGCTGAAGGTGGAGACTAGAAGAGTGAGAGCTCTTTAACATTTTTAATTTTAAATGTATACCGTTATACACAATAAAAAGAGGTTTAAGGCCTTTAAAAAAATAAGTTTGCGGAATTTGTCCCCTTTTATGGGTTTTTCAAAAAACTTATAGACTCATAAATTCGTCATAAAGTCGCGACTATATACGAGTTTGTGCGAGTCTACCCGAGTCTATCTGAGTCTATCAAAAACCAATTCTATACATCAGTCCACTCGTTTGTGCTTCCTATACTCGTAAACTCGTACGAGTTTAAGAGTCTACCTGCAAGTTTGACAACTTTCAAGATTAACGATATTCAATAAAAATGTATAAATCGTTAACTTTGACCAGTTTAAAAAACATATTAAACAATTTTAGATTTTTGTAAAGTTTAATATAGATGGTCTATATGATATAATTTTCGATCCAGTGATAAATTTTGTAAAAATTGTATTCATTAAAGCATTATTAAGCGGTGTAACATTACTCAAATTTACACCGGAGTAATTTGATCCCATCTTTATATATATATATATATATGATGCCTCTGGAGCACTAGTTAAAGATGCACACTAATAAGGAAGTTTTATATATCTTGAAATTTTTGCATTCAATATCTTAAAAATATAAAAAAACTTATATTTCTAACATTAACTTTATCTTTAATTTTCTTTTTAAGTGTGTTTAATACAGTGTCCCTAGGACACTTGTTAAACATACTTAAAAATGAAATAAAAGATAAAATTAATATTGATAAGATAACTTTTTACACTTTTAAGATATCAAATATACAAGTTTTAAAACAGAATTTTTCTTGAAAGTACTGAAAATGAATCAGCGGTTTAGGGGGTTAGGAAATGAAAATGAGGTTAGGGGTGCGTTTGATCTGCTAAAGAACAGGGGACTGGACATGACAACTTTTATTGTACCCTGTTTGATTCAGAAAATGTTTATGGTACTGGACAAATAAGCAGTACGGGACAGGACAAAAACAAGAATTTTTGTCCCCTACTGAACCACAGTACAACTTTTTGTCCATAGTACAACTATAAAAAATACGAAAATACCCATTTTATTTTTTAATATAAAAAATATTATCTCTCTATCTCTCTCCAATGCAGTTTTGTCCTGTCCTGTACTGTTCTGTCCTGTGCAGTACCTACTGTTTTGCAAATCAAACGCACCCTAGGAGTTTGACAATTGCATTAAAGTTTTTTGGTAGCATTTATAGTGGGTCTTGGTTATAATTAATTATACTACTTGTTTTCTTTAGTTGATCGATGTTATTATGTGAATTAAGTTATTGATCTTCAAAAGCAAATTATTCATAAACACAAAAAAGATGTATGAAATGTTTACCCCAAAAGAATAATGTATGAAAAAAATCAAGAATAATTTTTACAGGTAGGTAGGGGCGGAACTGCACATGGGTTGGGCTACGGCCCGTTAAATTTTTTTTACGGGTACAATATTTAGTGGTGGTTTTAACAATATGGTGTGGTGGTTTCAAACCCCCGCTAAATATTCTATACACTAGTCTTCCATTTGCGGGGGTTATAACCCCCTATATTTTAAACCCCCGTAAACATGTTCTGCTAGTTTTTTTCTTCCTATTCTTAATAATTCAAATATTCTTTTTAAATTTCTTTTTTAAGCATCCTTTCTAATATGCTCTATTATTTAATAATGTATTAAATGTTTTAAAATGTGTTATTTACTTTGTCAAAGCATTCAAATATTATTATTTTTGATAAAAAGAAGTACTTAAATTTTTATTTAAAATAGAATTTTAGTGTATAAAAATTCATGTTTACTCTATCTTTTGTTAAAAAATTATAAATTTTTGTGAGAGAGATTCATATACTATTATAATCATAAATAGAAGAACTAGTTAAAAAATGTGAAGTTTACGCATGAATTGACTTAAAAATATGACAAATGTGGTAATGAAAAACATTTGGAAAGGTTTATACATGAATTTTTGGTAATTTTTTTGAATATTTGATTTATATTTATAACGGTCCACCCCAGATTTTTCGTCTAACTCCACCACTGCACACGTAATTTAGCAAATCATAAAAAGCGGATAAACATGTATAAATATTAATTTACTACAGTATGTTGATAGAAGCATTATCTAATTCAGTTCAATAAATAAGTATACCTCTTTTTTCAACATTAGAACTTAATTGAAGGAGATTTTACATTGGTTTCAACATTTCTATGTGATTATATGATAAAGAATTAATGGTTTAAGAAGGAAAAAGTTATGTGAATGTTCATATAATCTATTATATAGTTGATTCTTAATGCTTTCACCCCTCATCTAGGGGTGGAAATAGGTCAAACCGTGAGCTAAGCATTGTAAAACCTATGTTTTGTCTGGTAAAAAAAAATGAAGCCTAAGTCTGTTATGTAGTTTATCATAAACTTATTTTTAAGGTCTAGTTAGTATCACCTTTTGAAAGTCTGATATGATCTATAAGTATGTTTAAAAGCATATGTCTTACGAGCATATTTAAATAACTAATTATGTATTTTTATACATAGACATGAACTAATAGATCATTGAGATTAAACCCATTTATTATATTAAACATTTAGAGAATCTACTTCTATAATATAATACTCCCTCTAGTCTTGAATGTAAGTAAAAATAACAAAAAAAAACACCCTTTAAGAAAATGGATAAGGTGCATTGAGTAATGAGAAAAATTATTCTATTTCCAATTTTACCCTTGCTTTTGGGTTTGTTTATCACATTAATAGTTGCATGGATTTGTGGAGTGGAGAAAAACCATGATGGAAACCGCACAAAACAATGTGATTATTATAGGTTTACAAAAAGTTGTAATAAATATAGTAACTTTTGCTTATATTTGAGACTTTCAATTTTTTTGTTTTGTTGCTTATATTCGAGACCGGAGGATTACAATATAATTGTTTACTACCAAACTTACTAATTTGTCCTTATGTATTTTAATAATATTTCAAGTTTTATATTCTTCATTGTAACTTTACTCGATTATAATAATAAGATCTGAACAAAATAAAAATATGAAACTATGCATATTGTACCAGCACGGGCCCAATAATTATTTTGGTAGTGCGAATGGATTGAACACGTACTGAACCCTAGGGTACGTGGTTCTATTCCTACGGAAAGCAAAAAATCCACCAGAAGGAGTGGAGAAGATCCTGAGGTTAAATGTCGGGATCGCCAAGATGAGGCCCGAGCTGTTACAAAAAAAAAAGCGCCTTTTTTTATAACAGCTCGGGACCCATCTTAGGCGATCTCGCCACTGCTACCTCACGATCTTCTCCACCCTCTCTCTAGTGGAATTTTTGTCTTACATGGGAATCGAACCATGTAGCTTGGGTTCAAGTACATGTTCAATCTATTCTCACTAGCAATTGTGCTCAGGCCCCATCTTAGGCAATCACGACACTGCCAGCTCACGATCTTCACCCCCTCTCTAGTGAAGTTTTTGCCTTCTATGGTAATCGAACCACATACCCTAGATTTCGAGTACTCTATTTCCACTACCAATTTCTCTCTCTCTCTCTCACTCTATATATATAATTAAAACATTGAGATCTTTCAACAATCCAAAACAAAGAAACCTCTTTTATTGAAAGTAATTATTATTTTTTTAATCTTACTGAAGTAATTATAAAACTCCCAAAACTCCAAGAGTTTCTAATTACAAAGCTGAATCCAAAGACCAATTAATGATATCATGTGTTTCAACTAATTGTCCTGTAGCTGCAGAAAAACCAACTTTAACCCATTCTGGTAGAACTCTCCTAAAATCAACTACATACGAGACGCTAATTCCATCTCTCTCACTCTTAGGGTAATCAACAAACACACTCAACTTGTTAGTCGCAGGAATATAACTTATACTGGCTTCTCCTAAAATATTTGTTTCCACAAAATCATCAATAGGCCAATTCACAGTTGCGACTGAATCATTAGAACCAACATCAATTCCAATATGAGGAAACTGTGATGGTGACGATGGATCCCAACCATTTGTATAAGCATCAAACTCAATAGCTATTACTGGATCCCAACCATATATTTCCTGGTTAAAAAGACCAAGATATCCTCCGCTTGAATTTTTTGGCAAGTTGTTGGAACAGAGTTCACATCGATGTGTGAATTGAAAATAAAATTTTGAGTCCACGTCACATTCTCGAGTATACCAGTGTGTTGTAGCATACTAGTGTGAGATTTTGAAGAAATAAATAAATTAAGTTTCATATTTATTTATTTATTTGATTTAATTGTGGTTTATTTCCATTAATTTATAACCGACAATTTTATGTGACTATAACTCTAATTGATGATTAAGCCATTAAGTATTTCTCTTCTTCTCTTCTTCTAACCCTAGCCGTCACTACTTTTTCTCTTCTTCTTGATTCATGAGAGAGGGGTGATTTAAGGTCAAATTAGGCCTAAAATCACCCCTCCAAATCGTTTTTCTTTCTATTTTGATTAAATAAGTGGATTTTTCACATATATTTAGTATTTTTTTCCATTTGTTTTTGTGATTTCATCACGTTGTTTGTTTTGATTTTCCCGTCTTAGTACGGAGTATTGTTGTCCCGTCTCAGTGCGGAGTATTGTTGTCTCGTCTTTGTGCGGTATTCATTTGTTTCAAGTTGAAGGATTAAGTTTGATCTAGTGCAGATCCAATCAATGACTTTTGTGTCTTCAACGCTACAGATCCGGAGGCATGAATATTCCGGTGACTTCAATATAGTCAAATATGTAGACTTTTGCAATATGCCGTTTTATGCTATCAACACGGATGCTGTGAGTTTGTTCGCAGATTCATCCTTTTTGTTTTTAGCGACTTTGAATTTGTATTGCATCGATGTACTATTCTCAATTTGAATGAATGAATATCTTTTATTTAGTCAAAAAAAAAAAAAAACTCTAATTGATGGCTACTAAGGAAAAAAGAAAGAAAGAAAAAACCGATGCTCTATTTACATTGGTCTGGCGTGTGGATAATATAATTGCAGCGGCCATGTTCCAAAAGAGGTCACTTTTTGGTACATGGCAATAACCAATATAATAACAAACATTCTAGAAATTTTGGTCAAATTCCTTATGACCTTGTTGCAAGCAAGAATGGGAGTGTGAGTGTGAGTTTAGAAGGAAATAAAGGTTTGACATTGCCACCTATATGTGTTGAAGTAATATTGGTATGTTTTCTGCATTAGCTAATTTTGATTTCTCATTGTTAATAAACATGTTAACAGTACGTGTTTATATGTATGCAATATAAATTCTTATCGATGATGTAATTGCATGAAACAAACCATTGATCTCTATGCTTCTAACTATTCAAATTGCTGTTATTAGTTTTGGTGATTTACTATGAATTCACACTTTGGAACTTGATATTAAATATGGACCTTCTGCTTAAAATTTAAGTTTGATGTGTACATTGAGTTTGCTCAATTGATTTTGCTTATATATATAATTTTAATAAAAACGAGAGAAAGTTAGATAATTTCTTTTGTATATTTCATAAGTTGAAATTCTTGAAAAATATAAACCTTGTTATTTTTAATTGGTTTAAGAGTGATCAATTATCACTTGTTCCTTCAAATTATAAATAGTAATAGTAACATAATCCCTTGGATTTAAAATTGGTCTTAGTACCATATTAGAATGACTTCAGTGTCATTATATTGATTGATATTGTAGTATAAATACGGTGGTATCGTAGTACCACGGGGATTCACAGATTGATATCGTAGTATCAATTCGAGTGGTATCGTAGTACCATTCAAGAATGTGTATTCTTTGACCGATTTCTACCGTGCAATAGCAAATCGGTATACAGATTTAACTGGGCTGTTTTATCCTGGGGAATTCGTGGTTGATTATGGTGGAAAAACCAAGGGAAAAAAAGCTTAAAATTACTTACAAGTCCAAAGTGTTGTGGCAAGTGTGAGTGTTAAGTCTCATATTAATTAGATAAGTGGAGGTTGAACACTTTATAAATAAGAGGACCCATAAACCTAACACCTTAAGGTTTTGGGTAAGAGTGTGGTGTCCAAACTCACTTATAGAGTTGTTCTTGAACCCAATGTGGATGATCCCCATGTCTGCCCTCTCGTCATGACCCAACACAAAGTATGATGGTTAATTAAAAGAAATTGGTTAAAAAATGTTTACAAATTCATTGAGAGTGTCACTTAACATTGCAACAAGTATCTTATTTTTTTCCCTCCATTTCGAATATTTCTATTTATTTAAGGATTGAGTGAACTCTCCAATGTCCTATTAAATGGTTAATTTGACCAATTGAATTATAATGAAATATATTTTTTCAATTTGTAGTTAACCTTGAGCACTCTACTTTTGTCTTAAAAAAAGAATATGTTTTTAAACTCATGCTCAATTCAATTCAAACCCCCTTATATGTCTCACCTTTAGTTTTATATATTGCTTCCATTTAATGTTGGAACTACACGATCCACACTCCAAAGTTTGTTCAACACCACCAAGTTATTTGTCACACCTTGATAACTCGATATGTCTAAAAACAATTATGTAGTGAACAATAAAAAAAAATCCAATTATAAAACGTATAAGAAAAGTAGAAGATGATGATGATCCAGAGTCATCTCCCTTGTGATAACTGTGAGAGATTATGAATTAGATTGAGACATGGTGAAATTTTGAGGAAGTAGAGAATAATTTGTTGATAGCATAATTTCCTATAGCAGGGAAAAATACCGATAACAAATGTGATGGAGTTAAGTTGGGTGGATTCTAAGGTGAGGGCTCAATTAAGTCCCTCACCGGTGTACCACTAACTTTCACCATTAGATTAAATTGCTCCACGTGATTTTGATGCTCATTGCCACACTAGATTTTGGTCTCCTCTCTGTACTTCTCTCTCCATACCATTACCCTCAACCAAAGAAGTTGTTTCTCCGGTAAAAAAACTATTCTTCCAAATTGAAACTCTTCCTTATAATCTTCCATTAATTCTTCTATACCTACATCTCCAAATTACATGGTTAATTTTTACGTGGTTACTGCGTCTATTTTCATTGTTTCCTTTGAGATCTATACACCCTTATTTTCCCATTCTTCACACTTGAAATTATGAAGATGAATTTTTTAAAATTAATTTATGAATTGGATGAAATAAAGGGGGTGATGAATGAATCTTTTAGAGAGAGGAGATAGTGGTGTACGGTGAGCAAACTGGGATTCTTTGAAAGTACCATAGTTAATAATGTCAATAATAATGCTAATAATAATGCAAAAATTCATGTTCTTATGCAAAAGAAATTTCATGAGTGTCTTTAGACTCTTTACAGAATTTTGTTTATGTCAAGCATTTGGTGACAATAATGACAGATATCACACACTTAGCTTTCAATTTTAAAGTTATGTGAAATTTGAATAGAATTTGTTAAATCTCAAATTAATCTATTAACAATTTTTTGGATGATGATATGTTTTGGTTGAAATTGAAAGTTTTATGGTTTTAGATGAAGATTGCACTTTTGCTTTTTGGTGATAGTATAGGGTTAAATTGTGTGTGAGAATGTGTGTATGTTCTATTTTCATTTTCAATATATCTAAACGGTTGATTAGATCTAATGGTGTATTTTTTTTCCCTCACCGGTGAGGGACTTAATTACACCCTCACCCTAGAATCCACCGTTAAGTTGACTATAAATAAATATTTATAAGGAAATGGTCTATGAACAAAGAAACTAATAGGGTTGAAATTTTTGCCGAAGCAAATTAGGAGTACGTTATTGCTATATCGAGTCTATCATTGGGCTTCCTACATCGTTCATGCTTCAGGCTCATTAGGTCGGGCTAAAGTGTGAGGGGGCGTGTTAGCGGCCAACACTCTGTGGGATTTAGTCTCACAACGAATATATAGGATTTTTTAGGAGTTTATAAAGAGGATGCAATCCTTACTTTACAAGCCAGTTTTGTAATGATGTATTACAATGAAGACATTCCACACCCGATTAAAAGTGACACGAGGTAGAAATTTTTTACATTAAAAAATATTCAAATTTGTTAGCCAAAAATAACCAACAACCGAAATTAGGGTAAAAGGCGAGTCAAGAACAATTTAGTGCATCAAGATTTGAATCAATGATTTCTTAAGAAAGATGCTAGGAAGGACATATATTTAGGAGGGCACAAGACAAACATGGAAATGCTAGCCAACTAGTTACAAGCCATGATATTACACACGATCATAATACAAGTTTGGACGAGCGAGTAACATAAATTAGACCAAATTTTTAGTTGGTCATGTACTTATATTAACAGAAGAAATCACGAAACCATTGATCTTCTGACAATCCATAACAAAGAAACATCGTTTTATTGAAAGTAATTATTAAACTCCCCAAACTGCTAGAGCTTCTCAAACTCCAAGAGTTTCTAATTACAAAGCTGATTCAAATGACCAATTGATAATATCGTGTGTTTCAACTAACTCTCCTGTAGAAGCAGTGAAACCAACTCTAACCCATTCAGGCAAAACACTCCTCAAATCAACAACATACGAGACACTAGTTCCCTCCCTCTCACTCCCAGGGTAAGCCACAAACACACTCAATTTTTTAGACTCAGAATTATAATTTATACTAGCTTCTCCTAAAGGATTTGTTTGCACAAAATCAATTGGCCAATTCCCAGTTGCAACCGAATCAATAGAACCAACATCAATTCCAATGTGAGGAAATTGAGATGGTGTAGCAGGATCCCATCCATTTGTAAAACTATCAAACTCAATTGCTATTATTGGATTTTGAGCTGGAATATGTGCAGTTTCTGGGTTAAAAAGACCAAGATACCCGCCACTTGAATTTTTTGGTATCTCAAAATGAACTGGTCCTATGAAGAAAGTAAATCCATCTCCATGGAGTCTTGAACCGTTTGTGTTCACGACAAAGGAGAAACCAACGGAGAAATCTGCTAGTTCTCCACTGGCTTGATCCCAAATGTGAATCGGTGTGAAATATGTTGCGCGTCCAACACTATTTTGGAGTGGTTTACCATATTGGTCGGCTTTTGTTAGTTTTAGAATGCCACCGGTGGTTGAGGCGCCTCCACCAAGAAATATATTGGGATTTTCTTCATCGAATTGTCTTACGGTGAAAGAAAATGTTTCTGTTCGTGCCAATTCTTGCGATGGTGAATATTGTGAATTGACATTGTGGTATTGAAGGAAGAGGAATGCAATGAAGATTTTAATGAGTTGCGAAGAAAGAGTTGTTCTATTAGATTTTAAGTTGGAGAGAGCCATTTTGTGATGCTACAAACCAATGGACACTTTGGTTATTTATAGGGTTGTGTTGTGTTGTTTTGTGTTGGTCGTCTAGGAAAATAAAGTATGAATACGACATGCAACTCGCATAGTGTAGGTGTATTGCCATTTAATAATGTGCCAAATGCCAATTATTAAGGTGGAAAATCCAATGAAAGAAAGCTAAGAAACTTACAATAAGTCCAAGTATATATGTTAGTAGTATTAACTTGACATTTCATGACATTTCAAATTCTTGTTCAATAAAGCTGTATCTGTTTTTTTTTTCTTGGAGTTATAGAACGTATTTAAACTAAATTATAATATTTAATATTATTTATTAAATATTTTCTTTACAAAGAATTTTTTTATAAAAGCTTCAAATGAAAATTTTGTTTGAATAGTTATTTTTAAAATGTTATTTTAGGTATTTTATCATTTTATTGAAAAAAATTTGGATGCCAAAATTTCAAAAAATCACTTAATTTTGAAGCTATTTCAAATAGATTTTCCAAAAAAAAAACATTTTTGAAATACAACTTTTTGAAAAAATTGTGATTTTGACTATGTTTTGAACTTGAATAATGTACATTTATGTTATATGATGTCAAAATTAGTGTTTCAATTTAGAAAAAACGAATACAAAAAATTTGTAATATTTTGAAAAACGATTTTACAAAATCTATTTCAAAAAATACAAAGAAAAAAATCCATTTTTTAAAGCTGAAACAAACATGTCTTATATGTATTCAATCATATTATCAATTAAAAATTTATCTAATTAATTTTCTAAAAAATAACTAATGAAATCCAATGAAACATAATTTTGAGTGTATTGATAGTCCGGTTGATAACAATTTGATGAATGTACTAAAGCATGCAAGTAATGGTAGTAAATAAAATTGTCCTTCACCTTAGAGAATGTGTATAATTTACTAGTGCAATCTAATTTTTACTACGCTTTGGAGTTTGTGGAGAAGTGGGAATATCACGGTCTGATGGAATGAGTAGCTATATAATGATATAGTGTACAAAAGTAAAACCATGTTGAATATGATTTGGATTCTCAGCGGCAACCTCTGTTGCGGTGCCTTATTCTACGATTTTAGTGGGAGTGTCTCCGGACAGGTTACATTAAGTACATGTAATTAATTTCTTGGATTTTCAATGAGACAGCGATTGATCTGTGTTTCAAAGACGGGGCTTGTCTCTTTGTTGGGGTCAATGTTGAGACTAGTGATGAGTCACTTTCTTGTGATGCAAGTAAAAGTTAGTTAGAACATTTTTGGAGGAAGTTACAAGTCAGTTACTAGTTAGTTTCTAGTTTGTTAGAGTTACACATTGTATAAATAAGAGCCCAATGGCTCATTTGTAATTAGATTTGTGATCAATAACATTTTACTCCTCTTTCTCATTTTCTGCTTTTACTTCATCTTCTTCATGGAGTTTAGCTCCAGTTGCGCCTATGGCATTGGCATGTTGCAGAAATTGCACTTTCACAGTCAAGACTCTTTGGATTCAACCGGTTGTCGCCATCAATATATTGGCGGAGTTTGGGATTTGTTGGCTACAAATGGAATTCGATTTAACTAATGTAATGTTTTCTTTATGAATTCTAAGATAGTGGTGGATGCTTTCAATTCGTACTTCCTTGACGACACGGCGCTAGGCTTCATCCTTCCGCCTTGTTGTTTTCTATTATCTTTTATACTAGTAATATAACTCTCATATGGAGTTTTCTAGGCAAGATGTTAAAATAGTTGGTCCTTAGTTTGCAAAGGTGACCATTTTTAATGTCAATTCTCAATTATATTTTGATATTCCAACTTGTATTGATCTTCAATGAAATAAATTTGAATTTTATTGCTTAGAAGAAAGATCAACAATGAATACTCTTAACACATATATAGTCATATATATTTCGATATACCTCAGTTAAATATTTCTATGGCTAAACATAACAATTCAAATTATTACTATTGATCATTTCCCAATGGTTGAGTATAACTCAAAACTTAATTCAAGAATAATTAAATATAAGAGAGCATCAAGAACTGATGTAAAAAGTTAAATCAAAACAAACATAATATCATAGTTTAATTTCAATCAGGTTCATTTAATCCTAGTCTAATGAGTTCAGCTTCGCATGTTCAATGACTCAAACATAGAAAATATAAAGTTATACATGTGTAGAGCCATTGAATCTTCAATATCTTGTTTCTAAGGATGAATCTTCAAATGTTTTCACCAGTGATTTTCCACCTTTTTTCACAATATCCATTGTCCAAACATAAATAGGTTTTCATGTTACTAATCTTTATGTACGGGAAAAATCATAACTTTCCCAAAGTTAGTAAGACAGTCTCATCGTTAGGAGAGATTGGACAGAAGTTCGATTGGCGAGATAATCATTTCGCCAGAAAAGAGAACAAGGCAAAAATAAAGAATTTTATTGAAAGTAACATTGATTTTAAATATCTTTTTATCAAGGTAATTGTTGAACTCTCAAAATCCCAAGAGTTGTTGGTTACAAAGATGATTCAAAAGACCAATTAATGATTTCATGTGTTTCGACCAATTGTCCCGTTGCAGCAGAGAACCCAACTCTAATCCATTCAGGTAGAACACTCCTTAAATCAACAACAAATGAGACACTAGTTGAATTCCATTCAGTCCCTGGATAAGCCACAAACACACTCAAGCTTTTAGACTCAGAGTTGTAGTTTATACTAGCTTCACCTATAGGGTTTTTTTGCACAAAATTAATAGGCCATTGTGTATATGCAACTGAGTCAATAGATCCAACATCAATTCCAATGTGAGGAGACTGATACGATGAAGGAGGGTCCCACACATTTGTAAAACCATCAAACTCAATAGCTACTATAGGATTTTTGGATGGAACATGTGCAGTTTCAGTGTTGAAAAGACCAAGATACCCTCCACTTGAATTTTTTGGTAAGTCAAAATGAATTGGTCCTATAAAAAAAGCAAATCCATCTCCATGAAGTGGTTCATCGTTTGTGTTCACGATAAAGGAGAAACCAGTGGAGAAATCTGCTAGTTTTCCACTAGCTTTATCCCAAATGTGAATCGGCGTGACATATGTTGCACGTCCAACGCTATTAGGGAGTGGTTTACCATATTGGTCAGTTTTTGTTAGTCTTAGAATGCCTCTCGAGATTGTGGCATCACCCCTTGTAAAAATGTCAGTATTTTCTTCCTCGAATTGTGTTATGCTGAAAGCAACGTTTTCTGATCGTGTTAGTGGTGTTTGTGACTCGACATTGTGGTATTGTAGTAAGAGGAAAGTAATGAAGATTGGTAAAGAAAGGACTCGAGATTGAACGGTGTTAAATTTAGAGTTAGAAAAAACCATTTTGTGATGCAAGATTGCAAGAGAAAATATGAAGAGTAACCTAATTTATATGGTTGTATTGGCCGTCTTGAAGAAAACAAAGTAGAATAAATTGCCGAAATGAATACGACATGCAACTCACACAGTAGGTTGTGTTGCCATTTGGCAACTAATTAATATTAAGGAGGAAAATCCAAGGAAAACATTGTTGGAAATTAACTTACAAGTACAAACTGCAAAATTTGAATGTCTCAGCCATACAAGAATGGGTAAAATACTTGGGAATGTGCTCACATAGATATAATTGTGAGAAAACGTTTGCGAAACCTATATTGGCTACAGTACTATTTTATTTTATTTTCTTTTTGTGGCAATAATATAATTGGATACTAATAAAATATGAAGAAGAAAAAAAAAAACCAAAGCCGATTAATTTGACAAATATCAATCTCATCGTTCATTAACGGAACCAATTGAAGTGTATTGTATTCCCTCTATCTAACCGTCTCGATATTGTCATTATCTTTGCTTGAACATACTTATATAACACTTATATTTATTGCAACATATTAAAATGTTGTTTTCAGAACAGTCCAATGTAAAACATTGTCTGTTTCATAAATCATGCTAGTTATAAATCATTATTAAATATACAAGAGATGAGGTTAGAAATATTTCATGAACTTCTGCACATACCTACCAGCTCTTGTTCAAGTACCGCATATCAGACACTCCCTTATGTATATGGATAGGCAGGGTTTAGAGCTCTTTTACGATTGTCTTCACTTAATTTCTATTTAGAAACATGAACAAGTATGAAGTATCAACAATGATTTCACAGAAAATGATATGAAATAATTATTGACACTTAGAAGTTATTTTTTTACTACCTGAAAATCCTTTGAAAGATGATGAGCTACAAAGTCCCTCCAAACAAGTTCAGATATGATTTGTGGATATTTTCATAAACTGATAGGAAGTAGAAGGATTTAGAACAGATTACAGTGAGCAGAGAAGTTAGAGGGGTTGTATCAAAGGATGTTGCGTATGTTAGGAGAAGATGAGTTGGAGCATATCAAGAAACACATGGAGCTCTACTCCCACATATACTAGTTTGAATTTGGTGAAGAAATTTTAGTGAAGGAAGTCATCCCCTCGGGCATTTTCCAGGTGTAGTCAGGGACGAAATTAGTAGGGGGGCTAGAGGAGGCCACGGTCCCTTCTAAAAAAAATTTATTTTTTTTATACTAGTATATTATTAGTTTAATTAGTTTAATTTCATTTTTGGTTTCTCAATTTTATTAAACTCATGAAAATTGTCTCCCTTTTTAATTCAACTTTTTGGATCCTATTTATACATTTGTTATAAATTTGATCTTAGCAAATGGTTTCTCACCTAAAAATCGTATTTTTTGTAACAAAAAGATCATTTTATTGCACTAATTATATTGAACTTAATGACAAAAATATCTCTTTTGAGATTAACATTCACCTTTTTTTTACGCAAAATTTACAATTTTTATGGAAAAATACATGAGCTGAGCTCAAAATTCCAATAAACGTGAAAATAGAGGGAGTAAAAAGTTCAACTAAAAAAATGGCTCATAAAATGCATATTCACAATACTAACATTAGATTTATCTTATAATTTCTTATATATATATGTTATGCTTTTAAAATTTAGTTTTTTCTTTACTAAATTATACATTTAATTTCGGTCCCCTTAGACTTAATTCCTAACTACGTCCCTGGGCGTAGTATTGTGTTTCCATAAGTTTGTTACCTTTATTAATGCCATCCTACCACTACAAGGATTTCTGGAATTTGCGGCGGCCAAAAGCGGACGCAAAAGCCATAAAAGCGGCCAGCAAGGAGATTTTGCGGCGGTTTCTGTCCGCTGCAAAACCGCTTGTTGCAAACTGTTGCAGCGGTTTTTTTGAATGAAAAGCCGACGCAAATTTGCAGCGGAAATTTGCAGCGGTTTGTTTCCACGGAAACGACAAGGTTTTTGGACTGGTTTTTTCCTTTGCGTCGGACAAAAGCCGCCGGAAAGGCTGACGCTAATTAGTGGCGGCTTATAACCGCCCGAAACGTTAGCGAAATTTTTATATTTATATATCGTTAGCGTCGGCTTTGACCGCCAGAAACGACATTTTTTTTATAAAAAAATATAAATTTTAATTTTTTTTTTGAAATTTAAAAATATTTATTTTTTATTACTTTTGAAGTACAAAGAATAAATAATATTTTTTATAATTATAATCACATTTTCAACCTATATTAATTAAATCTATCAAAGAATAAATCAATAGTTAGAACAAATATTAATACAAATTGATATAAAAAAATATATATTAATATAAATTAAAATTAACAATAAAATGACTGCAAATTGATCATTATAATGGAAGGAGAAGGAGAGTGGTTGCAGATTTGCAGATTTGCCAAAGGCCGACGCAAAATATATGAACGTTTGTATTTGCGACGATTTTTAAGGTTTTGCGGCGGTTTTGTTTTTTTAGTTACCCGCCTATAAGTTTGCGGCGGTTTGTTTTGAATTTGTGGCGGTCTATATTTTTCGTGTTTCCCGCCTAAAGTTTGCGGTGGCTTCCTGTCCACCACAAATGCCCTTACCCAGAATTTTTTTCCCGCCTTTTTTATGCGTCGGTTTGAAACCGCCGCTAATGTCTTAAAAACCGCCGCAAATTATTTTTTTTTTTGCAAAAAACTCTGGAATGAGTTGCGTCGGATTTGGCCGCCGGAAATGTCAAAAAGCCGCTGAAAACCTCTCCGTGGGCCAAAGGCCGCCGGTAATATTGGCCACTAATATGGGAAACTCTTGTAGTGTACAACTCTTAGAAACAAAGATTTTATAGGATACTCCATTCACATTCAATATACCTTAGTGCACCAAATGCTATCAGTTTTACAATCCCAATTTGAACCATTATATTCTCGGAGATAGAATATCGATAAAACCTTAAAAACAATGGAAAGATTGTCATCGCAACCATTTCCAGGTTCGATAGTCCATTATGCAAGAGGAAAGTATTAGTACCCCTCACATCCGTTAAAAAAAAAAACAATTAAGTGCACATGGACGCGAGAGAAATAAAGTTTGATGAGTTAAGACTATATATATTTGGAAATCTTGGGACATGTTTGTGCATTTTATGATGAGAAAACATTTAATGTTCATGATTTGGAAATTCTATTAAAGAAACTTAAATTGAAAGCATGTAAATGAAAGTTAAAATACAATAAAGTGCTTTGAACGAAAAAAGGTTTGTAGAAAAGTAAACTTTGCAGAAAACTAAATGAATTTAAAAGAAAAATGCATAATTCATTCGAATGAATGAATTATTTAAAGTAGACAATAAAGATTGCTAGAATATGAATTGCATTCAAATGTAAATGTTCACAAGGAATAAGAATGGTACACAGAATCATACGTTTCCTTTGTTTCGCTCATTTCGCTCGAACGCTTGGGTACTCTGAGTTTTTTATAAGGATTTAGTATGTGAATTTGTTACCCTGATTTTGACTACAAAATACATATATATAGACTTTCGATCTCAACTGCTAAATAACGGTTATTATTTCACTTGTTGACGCGTGTCTTTGCTTGATGCGCTATCTTCAGTTTTTGAACCAATGCATCCGTTGCTAGAAGACGAGATCGAAGTAAGAGTGAACCATTTGAAGCACTTGAAAATACAAAGGTTTTTTTTCTTTAAAATCGAACACACTTTCGATTATCAAATGAATTCGATTTTAATGTTAAAATCGAATCGAAAGAAAAATCTTTGAACAGGTTTTCTTGGTTTCTAAATATATTATTTAATATATTTATCCAATTTAATTCATTATTTCATATTTTGTCTTTAACAAAAATATGAGATAACACAATCGTAGTGTCATTCAAATTGCCCACAATGATGTTTTCCATGAGCGAACCAAACATATTGAAATTGATTGTCATTTCATTCGACAACATCTTCTCCGTGGTGAACTTTATCTTATCTCCATTGGAACTCTTGACCAACCGGCTGACTTGTTCACAAAAACTCACTCTCCAGGACGCTTCCGCACTTTAGTATCCAAACTCAAGTTGGTAACGGTTCCACCCACTTGAGTTTGAGGGGGAATGTTACAATATATTATGATTCTATATTTAATATAATTTATATAGCAATTATATTAGGAGTAATTAGTCTTTATATGTAATTATTTTTTATGTTTTTTTGTCTCTAATCCTATAATATAAATAGGACCACCTACTTGTACTTCAAATATACAATGAATACACAAAAACTATTCTCTTATATTTTCTTGAGTTTCTACAATCACAAACTCCAATTTTCTTGGTGTAATCTTTGATCCATTTTCCGTATGAATCATGAAAAAGATTGCCACATCTAGCAATCCCACCTCTATCCTTACACGCAGGCATCGTCAATATTGAGTTTGATCTAACCCTCTTGCATTTGCTTCCATCCTATGTACATAGTATCCTTCAGTTGATCGAGGACCTCTGTGTGGAGGCTCCATATTACAATCTTTAATATCTTCGATGAATCTTTGTGTCACATTGGATATATTATTCGACCTTTATAAATTTGCTTCAAAAAGTTCTTCTATTCCTCCACTGAAGCAGATACCAACATTTTATTGCATTTAATCACATACAAAATTAACACAAATAATTATTTTCATAAGAATCACATGCAAAATTGACACAAATAATCATTTTATCATTGAGATCATGTCACACATATAGTTTCATTATGCTTCAGATCGGTAAATCATGGTCTTTATTTTCAATCCTAGAGGATCACCTTTGTGTGTTTTCCCGCCTAGCAACATTTCATTTGTTGTTTTTTCTCTTTTCTTTTGGCTTCGCTACAATTGGGTTCACAATAGTTATGTTTTCATCTCTATTAATAAGACATTTGTCTCTACTTATAAACTCATGTTTATGTCATCTTGTATTCAATGTTTCTCTCGTATTCATTAGAGTTAAAACATACCTTGAAGTTTAGAGAAACTCAAACTTAAAAATTATTACAATGTGGTTTCTACATCAACAGACAATGGTAATTGAGCTCAATCCCTTATGATATAAGTGAACTCCTTACAACATGTATTGGTATGCATAAAATCACAGGTTGTAACTAGATTGTTTCTATCCATGATCAAGTGAAAAGTACTATTGGTTTAACAAAACACAACATATTCATAAATTCAATTGAGTTCATTCTTATTAAGGAAACTTAAACATTAGAAAAACCAACAATTAACATAAAAGAGCTTAACAATAGTAATATTGTTTGATTACACAATTTATTTATTTCTCCCATGCAGTGATATTCTCTACAAGTTCGAAGCAAAAGACCAAGAAAGAATGTCATGTGTTTCCGCTAGTTGGCCCGTGGAACCTGAGAAACCAACAATGACCCATTCAGATAGAACAGCCCCGAAATCAACCGGATAAGATACACTAACTTCCACCTTGACAGGACTATTTGGATAAGTTACGAGCACACTCAATTCTTTTGAGGCAGAATTATAACTTATGTGTGCCTTCCCTATTGATCCTTCTGGTTGTCGATCAATTGGCCACGGAACAGTTATCGCAGATTCAATTGTGTTGATGTCAATTCCTATATGAGGTGAGTTCTCTGGGTAGAGAGGGTCCCATTCATTTGTAAAACTATCAAATTCAACCGCAACGATAGAGTTTTTTGAAGTATTGAAGGCCGTTTCTTTATCAAAAAGTGCAAGGAATCCACCCTCTGATGATGAATTGTCCGGAAATTCATAACCCAATGATGCAATAAAGAAGGTGAATCCATCTCCGTGAAGTTGAGAACCCTTTGGATTCACAACAAACAAAAAGTCAGTAGTAAAGTCCGCAACTTCACCATTTTTGTCGGAGAGAATAATAATATCATTGAATGCGGAGAGGCCAAAACTATGTGGAGATGGTCTTCCAAGTTGGTCCTTTTTAGTCAGTTGTAGCACTCCACCATTTATTATAGCATCACCGCCGAGGTCTATGCTTTTGGTATCGTTTTCAAACTCGGGGAAGTTGAAAGAAAATGATTCTGCTTTGACATTGGTAATTAACAAAAGAAAGGTTAAAATGAAAACAGAGAAGAGGTTTTGGGTTGCAAGGAGTATTGTTTTGGAGTTGGCCATGGTTGTAATGATGCATAGAGTAATGAGTTAATCCATCTATATATAGGGGCTTTTGTGTTTTGATTTATTTTCTAATGTTGTTTTTCGAAAATAATTAGCATTTTTTTTTAGTTTACAATGTCGGCAATGATGATCGAACTTAAGACCTCACGAATATTACCCAAGTCTCTCACCATTACACCAAACCTAGTGGTTTAAATAATTAGCAATTTTGGTCAAAGTAAAAACGAAATTGTCTAGCATAGATTAGTTACAAAATATGAAGAAAATCTTATATGGGTCACGATAGGACTGAACATCGGTTGGATTCGGTCAGATTCAGGTCGAAAACCGCTAAACTGATAAAAATCACAGTATGTATTAAATTTGTTTGGATTACAAATTACAATTGAACTGGCCGGGTCATTTGTCTCTAGCACAAAACTGGCGGAGTAAAATCAGTTGCCAAAACTATTTTTCTTTTACGGCTAAATAAACTAATGATGCAGATCTATTATCTGATTAAATTCTTTTTTTATTTCTGATTGATACATATACTGGTGCAATTAACAGTTAGATTAATGTTGACCCCTGTTTTTTAACATTGGTTGCAAACATGGTAAGCAATTTTAAACTTAATAGATAAATAATCGATGACGACATTTACTATGAAGTACATCCAATTAGAGTTTTTTGTTTGATTGATACATCTAATTAGAGTTATAAATAAATTGCCTGACCAAGTAAACAAAAACATTATAGGTTTTATCAACTAGTAAAAAAGTTAAGGAACATTTTTTCTTTAAAAAAATTGTCATTTTTATAAAAAATACTATTTTAATTTATTTTTTATTAAATACACAATTATGTTACGTGGGTGTAGGTGGCGGATTGGCAGTGGTGACAAGATTTGTGTTATGTATGACCCGTGGCTACGAGGGACTTGTGAGCGTTGGGTGTCATCACCTCAAGGGGCAGGTGTCTATACTTTATTTGTTAAAGATTTGCTACTTGAGAATTATAAAGCGTGTGATATAGCTAAAATTCGCAATTTGTTTACGGACCCGGTAGTGGAAAAGATTATTGCAACACCTCTTATTAGTTTAGTTAAAGAGGACAAAGTGGTTTGGGAGGAGGAATGAAATGGGTGCTATTCAGTTAAATCCGGATACAATCTAGCCATGAGATGTATTATTCGAAGTGATAAACACCATATGGCAGGTAATTGGAATGATATATGGAAAGCTCAATCTCCTCACAAAGCGCGTCACTTACTTTGACAGTTGTGTAGAGGGTGTCTCCCAACGCAGTGTCGATTGGCACAACGTTATGTAGATTGTGAACTAAGTTGTTTTGTGTGTGATACTGAGGTAGAGGATGACATGCATGACCGCGAGTGTTGGACGTCAACAGGTTTGTCATAGATACTTCAGAATGCAGTGTACCAGCACGGGACAGTTGCGGATAAGGTGTTTGAAATGTGCATAAACGAGGACAGTGCGACAGTAGGGAGAGTAGCATCGTTATTTTGGTGTATTTGACATAACCGGAATGACAAAATCTGGAATGATAATATTCAGTCGTCGAACCAAGTTGGAAGAATGGTGTTCGCCGTCTGGAATGAGTGGTTTGCCATCCACCAGCTGCAGGGTCATAACGTTATTCCTGTTGGGGATCCTATGTCGGGTCGATGGGAGAAACCATGAGTGGGATGGATAAAATGTAATGTTGATGCAACATTTGTAGGTGGTTCCGGTGTGACTTCTATAGGTCTTTGTTTTCGCAACACAAATGGGCAATTTGTGGCTGGCTTGACTCAATGGCGGCAGCATGTTTACTCCGTAATGGAAGGCGAAACATGAGCTTTATTACATGCTATGAAAGAGGCAATTCATCGTGGATTTGAACAAGTTCAATTTCAAAGCGACTCAATGGCGTTGGTTGATGTTATCCACTCGAGAAGATCGGACAATTCAGAGTTTAATTTAATTATTAATGACATTATTATTCTGATGTCATCTTCTCATGAAAACTTTGAAGTTAAGTTTGTTAGGAGACAAGCGAATTTGGTTGTTCATACTCTTGCTAGGGCGGCCAAAGTTTGGTCTAGTTTCCATAGATTTGAGATTATTCCCTTATGTATTGAACATTTATTGATTAATGATATGAATTAAGTTTGTTTGTTTAAAAAAATACACAATTATATTTAAAATTAAATAATTCATTCTAATGTTAGTGCATTAATTAGATAGACTTATTTCTCACGCTAGTCCAGAGTTAGTTTTAGAATAAAACAAGAAATTTTAGAATTATTAATGAGAAAAATTAGCTTTTTTAGTCTTGTAATTTTTTCAACATGTTTCTTATAAAAATGACCGAATGCAATATAAATTAATAGGAAATGCATATCACTTTGAAAATTGTAAATTTTATGAAAATGCGTGAAATTAATGCATTTAAAATTGAAATATTTAATGGAGAATGTTAACATGTGCACTAAGGGCACATGTTAAGGAAGTAAATTTAGAAAGTATTTATTGAAATTAGTTGTGCAACTTATCTCTCCAGCATTAAATTTTTTGCAACATTAAATGCACAATTTCTATTTTAAGATATCTTAACATGTGCCCTTAGGGCACATGTTAACATGACCCATATTTAATTTGGTCAGAGTTTCTTTATTTTACAACTGAACATTACCAAGTGCTTTTTGTTTAAACATAAGGATTAATAAAAAAAATTAAAATATTTAACTTTTTAAATAAATAACTTCTTTAAATGAAATTTTTTAATGAGTCCGTTCTAAAAAATTAAGAGAAGCTTTCAATGAAAACACCAAATGATATGTTTCAATTTGAATACGAATAGAGACCACAATTTAGAATTTAAAGAGAGAAGTTAAAATTAATAGAGAAAAATTATAGTTAAATTTTTCATTGATTCAAATCACGAGACAATATAATGCATATATACATAGTAAAATAGTTATACCAGCTGCATGATAACATTACTCACAAACTATATATTTTTTTTGTAAAATGCTAAAGGAGAACAAAAACAAAAACAAAAAAAATAGAGAAAAAAGAAAAGAAAATTAGCAGAGCGAGGGTGTTGCGCATCCTCTTAGAGTCATATCGCAACAAGTCGTTCTTTCCTTCTAGTGGGTGTTCCAAATCTTCAATTTCACATTATTACTAGAGCCAAATTTTGCTAGAAAATCTGCAGAAGCATTGCCTTCTCTTAGAGTGTATGAGATAAATTCACCTCCCGTTAATCCAAGTTCAACAACTCTTTATTGTTAGCAATCACAGGAGCATAAAAGTGAAATCTATTCATAGGCTTTGAAATGATATTCATTGTTGTTTGGAGTCTGAGTAACATCAAATATAGGTGCAATCATAGTTCATAGTCAAGTTCAGCCCTTGATAATGGCCATGAGTTCAGCATAGGTGTTATTAGATGTGACAAGGTACTGAACCCAATCACCCAAGAGTCGTCGCCTCTTCTAATTAACCCACCTGTTCCAGCCCTGCCCGACACACCGAGACAACACCCATCAACATTAAGAATGGAATAATTTTCTCTAGATGGGTGGCAAGAAACCAACTTGGGAGTAATTTGAGAATCCATAGGTCTTAAATGCCGCATTTGTACTATTTTGACCTTTAAGAAAACTATGACATTTACGATGAAGTACTCTTTTGAAGCTCTTAATGAAAGCACTAAATGATACAACTCAATTCGAGTAAGGATTACACTCTAAAATTTAGGACTTGGAAGCACTATTGTAACTGTTTCAGGCAGTTACACACAATAAATGATTTCAATCACAAATTGTTGATCGGACGGTTCTTATATTCTACTCTAGTAGTCAAATTTTACTTTATTTAATCTCAGCCATCAAATTTGATTAGATGGTTATAAATAGTTACTGTGTGATGCAGTTACCGTGTGTAATCTAAACCCCAAAATTTAGAGAGTTAAAACTAAAAGGAGAGAAATTGGTTATAGTTTTCATTGATTCAAATGATGAGGCAATGCAATGCTTATATAAATAAGTGCATACTCTCATAGTAAGATAGTTATACCAACTACACAATAAGACTCAAAATAACCCACTTTTCAAATTAAACACCAAAGAATCTTGAAAGCAACTGCACAAACATGCCAAAATTGAAGTTTGTTAGTTAAGCATAAGTAGATTTGTTCAATATATCCCACCAATGATCAGGTGAAGTACTATTAGTTTGATAAATACAACATATTCACATCATCAATTAAGTTCATCCTTATGAAAGAAACATAAACATTACAATAACAACACAAAAGAGCTTATCAATAGTAATATTACTCTTTGAACGTACACAATTTATTTTCTTATCCCAGCTGTGATACTCTCTACAAGTTAGATGTAAAAGACCAAGAAAGAATGTCATGTGTTTCCGCAAGTTGGCCCGTAGAGCCTGAGAAACCAATAAGGACCGATTCGGACAAAACAGCCTTGAAATCAACAGGATAAGATACAGCAACTTCCACTTTGATAAGACTAATTGGATACGTTACAAGCACACTCAATTCTTTTAAGGTAGAATTATAACTTATGTGTGCCTTCCCTTTCGATCCTAATGGTTGGTCATCGATTGGCCATGGAACAGTGATTGAAGACTCGATCGTGTTGATATCAATTCCAATATGAGGTGAGTACACTGGGAAATGACGGTCCCACTCATTTGTAAAACTATCAAACTCGATTGCAACGATAGAGTTTTTGGAGGTGTTGAAAGCCGTTTCTTTATTGAAAAGTCCAAGAAATCCACCCTCCGATGATGAATTTTCCGGAAACTCAAAACCTAATGATGCAATAAAGAAGGTGAATCCATCTCCACGAAGTTGTGAAACAGTTGGATTGACAACAAACCAAAAGTCGGTGGTAAAGTCCGCAACTTGACCATTTCTTTTGTTGTAGAGAGGAATAATATAATTCAATGTAGAGAAGCCAAAACTATGTGGAGATGGTTTACCAAGCTGGTCCTTTTTAGTCAGTTGTAGCACACTATCATTTATTTTGGCATCACCACCGAGGGCTATGTATTTGGTACCATTGTAAAACTCAGAAAACTTAAAAGCAAATGAGTCTGAATATTTAACATTGGTGATTAACAAAATAAAAGTTAAAATGAAAACAAAGAAGAGGTTTTGGGTTGCAAGGAGTATTATTTTGGAGTTGGTCATGGTCGTAATGATGTGAATGATGCATAGAGCAAAGAGGCTAATCCATCTATATATAGGGGTTAAGCAAGTTAAACCGGAACTTGAATGAGTTCGGGTAAAATACAGATTAAACTGATTTGAATTACATTTACAGGTTAAACCGGCCGGATCAGTTGTCTTTAACACCAAACTGGAGTAGTAGAATCAGTTGCCAACTATTTTCTTATTTTTTCTGTTGAACTAAATGATTCAGATGATCTCTTTAACTTTTTTTCTTTTTCCTGAATCATATACTGACGGTTTGCGATTAACAGTTAGATATTAATGTTCGACCCTTTTGCATTGAAAATATAATATAATTGTTTAACCCTTTTTAAGAGTGGTTGCAACCAAAGCAGAGTAGTGCTAATAACACACCTTCTAACACATTCTTTCCAATACACTCTCTCTAATTGGTTGAAATTCAAATTGATCTCACCAAATCATGTAGGCCCCACATAAATTTGGTCGACCCATGTGAAATTCAACCAATTAAAAAGAGTGTGTTAAATGGTGTGTTGCTAGCATAATTCAACAAAGTAAGCAATTTTAGTGCTCGGTATAGCTCAGTTGATAAAACATTATATTTAGGGTCCGTTTGGATTTGAGTTATTTTTTTAGCTTATAAAAAGACTTAAATAAATAAATTTATATGTTAATTCATAAGTTTTTGCTAACAAAAATTGTATCTTTATAAGCTGATTTTTTCATAAACTACATTTAACAACTTATGATAATACATAAAAGCTTCTTTATTTGCATAAGCTATTTCACATAAGATAAAAAATAAACCAATCCAAACGGCCCCAAAATGTTAGAGTTCAAACTTTAATACACCCTTATTTACTAAAAAAATTAATTAATTCCAATTTTGGTCTCTTTATTTTCACTAATCATTCACAAAATTTGCCCCCTATTTTAAAACCACACAACTTTGGACATTCAATTAGATTTTTATATTTAAAAATTTGATTTAATATATTTCAAATGACATGACATACAACCTAGTGATTCTTTCGATAGTATTAATTACTTGCATTTTAAATATGAATAATTTTTTAAATTGAAAATCGGAGTTCTTAATGAGTTTTATTATAATTTCATGACTTTTTATGATTTAATATCATCGAGTTGTATGTCACTTCCCTTCTAACTATGTAACTCATTTTTGGAGATAAACCCAACTACTCGGAAATCTACCTTCATGGCACCTTGCTGGAATTTATGGATGTGGCAGAATAAAACTATTTTTGAAATTGACTTCCAAAGACGACCAATCCAACATTGGTGATCCAAAAGTTCACTAAAGAGATCGAAGACAATACAATGCATTTGATGTATAGAAGACCTTGGAAAAAAGGAAACTATATGCATTGTTGGAAGAGACCATAGGTTAAACTCAACAGTGATGTAGCTTTGAAGGGAGTGGGTACTCAAGCAGGGTGCGGTGGACTTCTTCAGGATTCTGATGGCAGATGTATCAATGGCTACGTGAAGAAGATTGGAATGTGTGATGATTTTCACGATGAGAAGTGGGGCATGTACCTTGGTTTAAACATCGCTTGGAGGGAGAATATCACTCACCTTATAGTTGAGAGCGACTAAAAAATTCTTGTTGATATGATTAATGACAATTCCAAGTTTAATGCGGTTATTCATACTTTAGTTCGGCCCATCCATAAAGTTTTGAGTTTCAGTTGGAATGTTCAAATCAACTATACTTGACATGAAGGAAACCGAAGTGTAGATTAGTTGGCTAACTTTAAAATTTCAAGGGATTCAATGAATTTTTATATTTTGAAGACTTCCCCTAGAGAGCTTTAGAGTCTACTGTTGATGACATCTCCGGAGCTTGCATGCTCAGAATGTCCTTTTAGTTTCGTAGTTTTTTCTTTGGGTTTTGCCTTCTTTTGTACCAAAAAAATACAAAATTAAGTAACTTTTGGTCCCTCAAATATTTTCTATCACGATTTTTGGTAAAATAAATTATTAGCGAATAAAACTTAAAAATTCATATTTAATGCATCTTTTTTTTTTGCCTAGTAGCATATAGTGGCTAGAAGATTCACCTTAAAGATGAATAAGTGGAGTATCCCGAGTTCAAACACAGGCTCCTGCACATAAATGTTATATCCTTACCAACTGAGCTATGCTCACGGGGACAATTCATCCCTGGTTAAACACATTTAAACTTTTGCAAAAAATATTTCTATAATATACTAAACATACCGCGGAAAAAATTCAAAATTTACAATGATATACGAGTCGACTGAAAAGCGCGCATGGCCAAAATCATGACAAAAAGTATTTGAGACACCAAAATTTGTAGAAACTTCAAATAGGGAATAAAAATGAAATTTGAGATATTTATAGAGACCAAAAACATATTAAACCATTTAAAATAGGTTAAGTTCCCACTTTTAAGTACAAAAATCTAATGGAGAGACCAAAACTGAGTGATGTTAAAATAGAGAACCAATTTCGCGAGTGAATAAATATAAGGGAACCAAAACTATCTTTAAGCCAAAAAAAAGAGTAAGTGTAACACCCTACTTAAATTTACCCAAAAATTTCGACCAAATAAATAAATAAATAAAACACAAGTAGAGCGTTACATGTGAAAATCATCAATAATCAACTATAGCATATAAACCAAATATATATCATACTCATCACATACATTGCAGTGGAATAATAAGACCTTCTCATTCATATCATGATTCAAGAGTAATGCTATGAACACACCCACCAACACTCTCATTTTAACACACTACCTTCCATTGGTCCACATCATCACTTTTTTAAAACCACTAACTTGTCACCGGTAAAGGAAAAAGTGGGAAATATTAACATTTTTTTAATTATTATTATTTTGTTACACTCACCCCATCACCTTCCACGCTTATTCTCCCTCCTAAACTGTTTATCTTCTTCATTCTCCACTGAGTATTTTTTTCCTTCCCTTCATCTTCCACATGCTTGGTACTGCACATGTTTGATTGTTAAAGCATCGACAAAATAAAGCCATAGCTCTCACTCAATAAGGTAATTTTGTGAACAATTTTATGAAGCATAACACAATTGATTGAATGTTTGTTCTTGCTAGTTTTGTTTTTTCTTTTCTTTATCTGCATTTTGAACTTTCTGGAAGCAACTTCATCTTATGTCTATAGGTTTTAGTGTCTCTTATTGCTCATAATTTTGGTCATTGTTTTCACACATGCATTTTTTTTTTTTTGAAATATTAGGAATTAATGGAAGTTGTTGATGAGAATAGAGAACTTAATATTGAAGGAAACAGAGAGTATGTTGTTGATTCACATGTTAGTGATTCAAATGCTGATGGAAATCAAGAACCATACATTGGAATGGAATTTGCCTCACAAGAAAATGCTCATTCATTCTATGTTCACTATGCAAAATGTGTTGGGTTTGGGATTTCAATCAAAACAAGTCGTCGTTCAAGGGTTTCTAGAGAATTTATTGATGTAAAATATGCTTGCACAAGGTATGGAAAAAAGCGAGAATCCTCTGCAATTAATCCACGTCCTTGTTTGAAGGTGGAATGTGAGGCTTACTTGCATATAAAAAGAAAGTTTGATGGGAAATGGATTGTTCACGACTTCATTAAAGAGCACAATCATGAGCTTTTTCCAGCACATGCACATTATTTTCCTTGCCATAGATGAATTAATAAAGCTCAAAAGAGCTATATTGAAAATTTGCAACATGTCGGAGTGAGAACAACCAAAATTTATGCAACAATGGCCAAACAACATGGAGGGTATGAAAATATTGGTTGCTTGGAGAAGGACGTTAGAAATCATTTAGATAAAACTCGTCGTCTATCTTTAGAATCAGGAGATGCAAATGCAATGCTGGACTGTTTTGTGGCTATGCAAGAAGAAAATCCAAGATTTTTTTATGCAATTGATTTGGATGAAGATAATCGTGTGAAAAATGTATTTTGGGTGGATGCAAAAGGTAGAGAGGATTATCAAGAGTTTGGAGATGTGATTTCATTTGATACAACATACATCACAAATAAGTACAAAATGCCATTTGCTCCTTTTATTGGCGTGAACAATCACTTTCAGTCACGATTACTTGGTTGTGCATTACTAGCAGATGAAACCTCAAATACTTTCATATGGTTGATGAAAACATGGCTTAGAGCAATGGGTGGAAATCCTCCAAATGCAATAATAACTGATCAAGACAAAGCGATGAAAGTGGCTATAAGAGAAGTATTTCCAAATACGCGGCATCGGTTTTGTCTATGGCATATACTTAGGAAGGTGCCTGAGAAGCTTAGTCATGTGTTACGAAAAAACGAAGACTTCAAGACACATCTCAACTCATGTATTTATAGGTCTTGGTCAAAGAAGCAATTTGAAGATAAGTGGCAAGAAATGGTAGAAAAGTTTCAACTGTTGGAGAATGAATGGATTCAGTCTTTGTATGAAGAACGTCAACACTGGGTTCCTGTTTACATGAAGGATACATTTTTTGGTGGCATGTCTACAACTCAGAGATCAGAGAGCATCAATTCATTTTTTGACAAATATGTATGTAAGAAAACTACATTGAAGGAATTTGTTGAAAAATATAAAGTTGCTTTGCATGATAGAGAGGAGGCAGAAATGCAAGCTGATTTTAATACATGGCACAAGCAACCTATACTTAAGACTCCATCACCTTTTGAAAAACAAATGTCTTCGATCTACACACATGAAGTCTTCAAGAAATTTCAAATCGAAGTTTTGGGATTATCTGGATGTCGTCTTTTGAAAGAGAACAAGGATAGTCAAATTACTACTTTTGAAATCTTAGACTTTCAAAACAATGAAGAGTTTGTTGTAGAGTGGGATGCATCAAAAAATGAAATTTCTTGCTTATGTCGCTTATTTGAGTTTAATGGATATCTCTGTAGACATTCATTGATGGCACTTCTAACTGTTGGTGTGTTTGTTATCCCACCACAATATATATTGAGAAGATGGAGCAAGGATGTAAGAAGCAAGCATCATAAAAGAAAAATAGATGAAGATGTTTTCTCTAGTAAGGAGAGGTTTGATCGTTTATATGAAAAGACTATTGAATTTATTGAGGAAGGATCGTTAAGTAATGAGAGTTACAAATTTGCATGCCATACACTTGACGAAGCTTTGAAACAATGTGCAACTATTAATCAATCTTTGAAAATTGATAAGGAAAATGTTGGTAAGAACAATTTATGTGATATGCCACTGCTTGATCCTCGACCATCAAAAACAAAAGGGGCTCCACCACGAAGAATAAAAAGTGGGATCGAAAAAGGGAACAAGAGACATAAAAAGGTTAGTCATACTTATTTGATTATTATTTTTGCAATATACAATTTACAATGTTCTTATTATATCATGATTTTACTAAGTCATTTGTTTATGCTATTTTTGTAGGAGAAGTGATTTTGAGGCATGATAGCTGAGCTGAATTTGTTGGAGATGTGATTTTGAGACATGATGGCCGAACTGATATTGGGGCATGATGGCTGGGCATGATTTTGGGACATGTTTGTTTTGTTAATTAGTTAATTGTGAAGACTATAAGCATTGTAATTGTTGTTATGCAGAATTTTGTTATGGTAGACAATATTATGTAGAATTTGTTATGGTTGACAATATTATGCAGAATTTTGTTATTGCAGAATTTTAGTTGCTATTGTGCAAAATTTTGTTATGCAGAATTTTAATTGTTATGCAGAACTTTTGGCATAACCATTATTCCATCTATTTGGATGGAATAAAATTATGCAGAATTTTTTGGAGATTTTTCAGTTAACTGGACAAAGTTTAATTTACTTTCAAACTTGTGAGGCACAAAATTAGAATTCTTATAGTCCAAAAGATACAAAGTTGAAATGTTACTCCAAAAGACACGTATCAATTTGGTATAATAATCATTATAGTATTAACATTGCAAAAGTCAGAATGCTACTCCAAAAGATACAAAAAGATGTTCAAAGCATCACACTTGTTTTACAACAATCACACTTGTTCAAAGCATAAAAAATACTTATGAACACTTGTTGTACAACACCTGCAAAATAATGCAGAGAAATGGTAACAACAACAAGTGTTTCTACGACTCAATTTGGGACTGATAAACGATACAGGAGGAGCACCACATTCTACTTCAACAACATTATCCAATTCTACAACAACAAACACAAATAAACTAAATAAACGATTTGGTAAGAACAACTAAGACAACAATTTGTGACTGATAAACGAAACAGGAGGAGCACCCCACTCTACTGCAGTAACAGAATCCAATTATATGACTCAAAATTCAACTACAAAAAACTGAAGCCGCAAAGCCGCAAAGGTGAGACTCAAAATTTAGATACAGTGTTACAAAAGAGCATCAATAGCAAATTGATAACAACAATTGTTCAATCAATTCAGCATATGGATGATATCCATCTCAATTTGTCTAAGAGAAAAGGAACCTAAAAATCAATTAAAATTCCATTGCGAGTTGACAACGGCGGTCGGAGGGTGCAACCAAAACGATTGGGTAAAACGTATAGCTTTCCAAAAACGAGAGCCTGTGCAGATGGAGAGAACACGGCGGTCCGGCGGAGGAGCGGCGGAGAAGAACAAATTGTAGAGAAGGAAGGAAGCAAATTGATTTTTTTTTCTCCGTATCTCTGTTTTTTTGTTACAGGAAAGTTGTTTTTTTCTATACCTGCTTAACCGGTTACCAAGTTAGTGATTTTAAAAAACTGATGACGTGGACCAATAGATGGTAGTGTGTTAAAATGAGAGTGTTAGTGAGTGTGTCTATAGCACTACTCCATGATTCAAATATTAAAAATCATAAACAAGTCACCGACTAATAACCATTAAGTTCAACGATCATAATAATTCAACGTTCACATAAATCACCTACAAATATCTCGTCATCAAGTAATAGACAATTAAGTACTTGGCATAAGCCTTACACCATCATAAACAAACAAGGTCTAAAAACGACACTAGGCAAAACCCAACAATAAAGATAAAACCCCAACATGGTGTTACAATCCTTCAGAGCAACGGACAAGGGTACTATACTAATAGTAATGACACATCTCCTCACCCCGAATACTTGGCAACAATGTCGGGTACTCCTCCTAAGCAAGCAAAGCAAATCCTCACGCCTGAGAATCTGAATCGCCCAACGATCCATTACAAAAGAAATAGAGAGTTAGTACATATAATCGGCATTTAAATTAAATGAAGTAAATTACTAACATTAATTCCAACCCAACATATACAATGCATGCATATACACATTCATTCATTATCCACATAACTAACATACATACAATACCAATTCATCTCCATCAACAAGGCATATACATATAATCAATCTATATCCATAAATCTCATCCGCACCATCAACAATCAACAAGATATATGCACATTCAATTAGTACACAATCATTCAAATATCACATCATTATCACATTAACACAATTAAGATTCACCTTCCTAATGCATCTAATGTCACCTTCATGTATGTCCTAGACATGTCTACATGTGGTACCATATCACCATCTATATAGGATACAAGAATCCCTTCACCATCTATTATCACCATCAATTGACACAACTTATGCATGAATGATGTGTCACGACATTTCATCAATATAAATCAATTTATATATGTTCACCAACACTTCATGTATTAACACATGATATCACCAACTCGCCATCAAATATTTCATACACATATAAGCATATTCATACACATACACCCTAACATATTCATTACAATCCACCATCAATATCATTATACATGTTTAACAAGTATATGAAAAGCATCATCATTCATCTTATCATTTCATATACATTCCAACACATTTATACATACACCTATTTGAGATAAATTCAATTCATCACCATCAATCACGCAACACTCATTGGAAATATTATCATTATTCGTGTATCTCTATAAGACTAGTAACTTATACACCAAACTATCATCATCATCAATTAAAACCAACTAAGTTTGGCTGCCTTCGCCATCTCTCGCTACAGCGAGATCTGGCGAAGCAAGTCAGAAGCTTACTCGCCCTCTGGCGAGTCCTAGCGAGTAGTCTGGCAACCTTCGCCATCTCTTCGCTAGCTCTCGCCGTAGCGAAGCAAGTCAGAGAGCACAGGGCTGGCTGGCGAGGCCAACGAGTTCCCTCGCTAGCTCTCGCTTAGCGACGGACGCCCAGAATTGCTGCTCTGTTTTCGTGACCATTCGGATTCCACCCCCAAATCATCCAAAACGTGTTCCAGTTTAAAAAAGATGTTTCCTTTAGGTTATAGACATGTTATCATACATAGAAGTACAAGTTTCATCTCTTACAAACATCAAAATCATCACCAATTAAGATTATGCATATTTTTCATTCAAAACTCAAAAACCTATAATTTCATATGAACATACTTTGATTCTCAAAATTGAAACCATCAACATGTACTTTTAGCATCACATAACATAGATATCACGAAATCATTACAAAAGCAAGCATTTTAATTCATATAAAAACATAAAAATGCTAACTTTAAGCATAGCAAAGGGTGAGAGGGTTTGGGCAAAGAGAAACATGATTTCTCCTCCTCTTTATCACCCACAAATTATATGAAACTACTCTCTTACCTCTAATTCTTCAAGAATTAGCTCTTCCAAATCTTTCTCTTAGCCTCCTCTTCTATGTTCTTCTCCTCCCTTCTTCTCTAGATTTTTCTCTCTCTAGTTCTTCACAAAATGATGACAAATGATTTTCTCTCACTAAGTTTCAAACTTATACCTAGGTTAATTCCTTCTCAATTTACTAAATTGCCCTTCCTCATAAAACCCACTTCTAATTTTCTATCTACACCTCCTAAAAACACTACTATTCTAAATACACCACCACACTAAAAGCCACATATTTAAATAAATCATACAATATGGAAATTAAATAAATAAATCAAATTAAATAAATAATTAAATACAAACGGGATGTGACAGTAAGCATTTTAAAAAAATTAATAGATAAATAACCATTTTAATTTATTTTTTTTCTTACAAATGAGCTGAAGATTGAACCTACGACCTCTAACATACTCAAACCCCCATCACCAGACGAAACCCAGTGGATCTAAACAGAGTTGTACATAACACGAAATAATAAGGGAAATCTCAGATTCAATTATCGGTAAGAAAAATAAACATAATATTGGCTGTTTTAAATAAATAGTCAGATCATTTGGTGCACATTATAAGAAACATGATAGGATAATTGTATCATATCATTTCTCAATCTAGTGTTTGGTGAGACAATATGATATGATAGGTTTATCCTGAAACTTATCGTATCTTGTCTCTCTAGTTAAAAAGTTTATCTTGAATTTGGGATGATTTACTGACTGGATAAAATAAGAAAATAATTTACTGATTTATTTTAAAATAAAAATAAAATAAAATAATTATTTTTAAATATATACACGATTTTCTCACAAGGGTAATTTTGTAATTTATATAATCTATAAAATCAAAATTCTATTTTTTTTTTTAACTAACAGAGAATAACTGGAAGGACTTAAATGTCACAAATTACAAAATTTAATGGACTTATTTGTTACTTAAATAACTTAAAGACCTATTTGTTACAAATATAAAACTTACATGACCTATCTATAACTTAAAACACTTGAATGACCTGTATATTATAAATGTAAAACTTAAAGGTTCTATAGATGCATTTTGTCACAAAGGTCAGGGTCGTCTCCGAGAATTTAGAGGTCCCGGACAAATAATAAAAATGGCCCCCTTATAAAAACATTATTAAAAAATAGAATATAATATATTTAAATTGTATTCATTCAAAATACATTTCAATATCATCAAAAGTATCCATTCATTCTTATGACTAACAAAAAAAGGTCATATTGTAATCAATATCATCAAAATACATTTTAGCTACATAAAAAAAGCTCCCCTTCTAGCGTTTTTTGAAGCAAATTCATCAACCAAATCTTCATATTGTATATTCTCTAACAAATCGTTCTCAATTGCTATCAATGCTAACCCATTAAGCCTATCTTGTAATATGGTAGACCGCATGTATGACTTCAACAACTTCTTTCTTTCTTGTCACTTGAGTTAGAGGCGGTGCGGTGCGGTGGCTTGCAAGTTCGACGTCGTGAACATGAAGGTGTTGACGTGTTGTTATTGTTACTGTGTGCGCGTATTACCTAACGTGAAGGGAAAGACTTGAGTTTTTATTTTGTTGTTAGTAAGTTTTTTCTTTGTTGGGCCTCTAATATTACTGGACCATCTATTTACTACTTAAACCCCCTTCAATATTACTACCTATATTTATTTTTTGAGGCCTCAATTTTTTGGAGGCCCTTGGATGTGGGCCTGGTTGCCCCCTTTCAAAACCGAGCTTAACAAAGGTATTAGCTGAGAGCCCAAATCCGCAGGAAAAAAAAACTTAGGAAAGTAGTTTCCTACAGAATTTTTAATGAAATCCGCATGAAAGTTAAAGACAAAAGTGCAATGTAACATTATATTTTTCATTGATTCAAATCATGAGGCAATATAACACTTATATAAACTAGTGCATACTCATAGTAAGACGTACATTTGTATTTGGGGATTTGTTAAACATATATGGCGAAATTAAAATTTGTTAGTTAAGCATGAGCAGATTTGTTCAATATAACCACCAATGATCAAGTGAAGTACTATAATTAGTTGTGATAAATGCAACATATTCATATCATCAATTAAGTTCATCCTTTATTAAAGAAACATAAACATTACAACAATAGCAACATAATAATACTCTTTCAACACAATTTATTTTCTTCTCCAAGCTGTGATGCTCTCTACAAGTTTGAAGCAAAAGACCAAGAAAGAATATCATGTGTTTCAGCAAGTTGGCCCGTGGAACCTGAGAAACCAACAAGGACCCATTCCGATAGAACAACCCCGAAATCAACTGGATATGATACACCAACTTCCTCTTTGACGGGACTATTTGGATAAGTTACAAGCACACTCAATTCTTTTGAGGCAGCGGAATAACTTATGTGTGCCTTTCCTATTGATCCTTGTGGTTGACGATCGATTGGCCATGGAACAGTGATAGAAGATTTAATCGTGTTGATGTCGATTCCTATATGAGGTGTGTTCCCAGAATATTGAGGTTGAGGGTCCCATTCATTTGAAAAACTATCAAACTCAACGGCAACAATAGAGTTTTTAGAAGTATTGAAGGCCGTTCCTTCATCGAAAAGACCAAGGAATCCACCCTCTGATGATGAATTGTCTGGGAAATCAAAATCTATTGATGCAATAAAAAAGGTGAATCCATCTCCATGAAGTCCTAAACCCTTTGGGTTTACAACAAAGGAGAACTCGGTGGTAAAGCCAGCAACTTTACCACTTTTTTTGTCAGAGAGATTAATAAATTCAGAAAATGCAGAGAGACCAAAACTATGTGGAATCGGTTTTCCAAGTTGGTCTTTTTCAGTCAGTTGTAGCACTCCACCAATGATTTTGGCATCACCACCGAAAAATATGTTTTCGGTACCGTTGTTAAACTGGGGGAAGCCGAAAGAAAATGAATTTGATTTGACATTGTTGATTAACAAGAAAAAGGTTAAAAGAAAAACAGAGAAGAGGTTTTGTGGTGCAAGGAGTATTGTTATGGAGTTGGCCATGATATTAATGTTGTGAATGATGATACTTAGAGTAAAGGGGTTAATTCATCTATATATAGGCTTTTGTGTTTAGATTAAAACAACGAAATTTATTGTCTAGCATGCACATGCTGCAGTACTTTGTTAGTGTTGAAATATTTTTTTTAATTATTATTATTATTATTATTATTATTATTATTATACACGGTGAAAGACAATGCCAAAAATGCACATTGTTTGAACTTTTGAAACTATATACATGAATTTAGATTAGATGTAGAAATCACATCACACAACACAGTCATTCATTTTAATTGCCTCATTTTAAAATTGTGGTGGATATTAGCATGTTTGTTTTAGTTTTAAAAAGAAATAAATTTTTTCTTTGTATTTTTTAAAATAGATTTTGTAACACTGTTTTCTAAAATATTATAAGTTTTTTATATTCGTTTTTTTCTAAATTGAAATACTAATTTTGACATCATATAACATAAATGTACATTATTGAAGTTCAAAACATAGTCAAAATCATAATTTTTTCAAAAATGATTTTTGTGAAAATCTATTTGAAATAGCTTCAAAATTAAGTGATTTTTTTATATCCAATTTTTTTTTCAATAAAATGATGAAATACCTAAAATAAAATTTTAAAAATAACTATTCAAACAAAATTTTCATTTGAAGCTTTTAAAAAAATTCTTTGTAATTTCTTTTATACAAAATTTTCTAACAATACAAAATCTATTTTTAAAAAATCCAAAACAAACGGAGCCCATAATTTAATGATGATTTTGTAAAGGTGTAATACTGTAATGTGACCTAGCGGCTAGCTCATCGATAAATAAATCAATAATTCCGATTTTGAACATACATTTGAAGTGTTTGGTTACTAAGTCAGTTTATAAAGACACAAAGTAATAACTAATAACATAGCAATTTATAAAGACACAATTTATATCCACAAATTGGGTCAGTTTGAAATTTGAATCATGGAATCAATTGGATAAACTCATCATTCCGTGAACATCCTACAAATGGACTAGTTGAATTAGTTGGATTCATATAAAATATTATCTTTTATTTGTAAATATATTGGAAAACCAAGTTTAACATTAATCAATGGTAAAATCTGACTATAATTTATAAAAAGTAAGAACTTAAATCTTACAAGTCATTTTATTAAGAATGAGTTAAGGCCAATTTAAATATCTAATACTGGGCCCGTTTGAATTTTTGGATTTTTTTAACTTATTAAAATAATTTATACAAGTGAATAAACTTTTATGTTAAAATTCATAAGCTTTAACTAACAAAAAGTGTCTTTATAAATTACTTTTTCATAAACTATCATGAAAAACTTATAATAATATATAAAAGCTTATTTATTTACATAATTTTTTTTGCATAAGTTAAAACATAAGTCAATTCAAATAAATTGTAAATTATATACGGATACAATTAACAGTTGGATTGATGTTCGACCCTTCTTTCAACATTAGTTTTGCAAACAAGGTAAGCAATTATTAATAGTTAAACGATGTCATTTACAACGAAATACAGCTAATAAAATTACATACTAGGAAGCCAAATACTACATTACATACAGGCCATACATACGTTGACCAAACTAGGAAGGCAAATATTACAAATGGGACTTTGTGAAACCAAGGTGAAAAGAGAGAGAAAGTTTGTCCTAAGTGAACAAATCAAATTAACCTATCAAGTATCAAATGTAATGTATATTATTATATTTTTGTCTATATGTTTTTGGACATTTGTCCTTAATTTGGAGGGATTCATTTCGTTTGTTTCAATAATGTATTACATGTGAATAAGAGATTAATAAATGATGATGTTTTCTATGAATAAGTACTAAGGAAAATAAATTATCTTAAGGTCACACGTTCAAAAGTTTATTGTTGTAAACATGCCTACAAAAAATCACTCAAAAATAAGAGTTGTTTTAACAGTAGAGAACAAAATTTAGTGCAACATAATTTTTTTAGGGAATTAAAAGTTAAATAAAGACTAAATTTAGAAGGTCGCCATTTTATAGACCAAAAATATATTTAACTCTAATTTTTAAGATGTACTGTATTCCGATGAACAAATAATATCACTACAAGAAATTCTGCTATTACTCATGGAAAAAACCATCGGTAATTCACAAAAGCCGTGGGTAACGTTGAACTAGTGACGGATTACCCACGGCCACAGAGTGGTGGGAAAAAGCCTCGAAGGAAATTTTTATCCACGGCCGAAAAGCCGTCTGTAATTTACCGTCGGCTTCACCATGAGTAATCTGTGGGTAAACATAATTTCAACAACAACTTGTTTGTCTCGATTTACCCACGACCAAAAAGCCGTCTGTAATTTACCGTCGGCGTCACCATGAGTAATCCGTGGGTAAGCATAATTTCAACAACAACTTGTTTGTCTCGATTTACCCACGACTAAACCATCAATAACGTTACCCACAACTAAACTATCAATAACATTACCCACGGATATGCTATCTATAACATTCGTGTTTATAGGAAAAAAACTACCCACAACTTAATTGTACCTAGCCAAATATATATCACTTGCTTGCCATAATAATTATATAATTCATACCACATTCACCCTGATATCCAATCAACCAAAGTAAAAATAGACCAAAATTAAACTTAAATTGTAGAGAATTAACTGAATAATAGTAATAATAATTATATAATTTCACATTCACTAGTATGTAATCAACAAAAACAAGACATGCCAAAATTTGATAATTTTTAGGTAGCGATCAATCCAGTTTGACATAAAATTAATCCATGAGTCTAGCGTAAAGAAGTAAGAATAAAACATAATCTAATCATTTAGACTGTCGACAGACTCATCCATGCTGTCAGAGTCATCTTCCTCATAGTCTCGATGACAACGGTGTTGGTCACCTTTGATGCAAGAAACACTCTGCGCCAGTTTCTTCATTTGTCTCTCTAAATTCTTTGTGCGCTGATTTGCTCTTTGACATTCCTCCCGTGCAACTCGAGCATCTTCCTCTGCAGCATTTACTCTCTGCACAACTGCTTCTATCTGTGCAGTTATCTCAACAGAGGAAATATCTTCTTCACAAACACAATTAAGTTACAAGGACTATTCTGCAAGTAAAAAAAAATTACTCTAGAAGCTTTCTTAACCAAATCCCTACTTGGCCTTCAACATCAGCCGTGTCAAAACAAAGACTTAACCGACTACAGACCTCAAATTCTCAAGACATTCAATTAATTAAGAAACTCCAAAAGGAAGAAACATATTAAAAACCATATAATTATCATAGTATTTTGCATACCCAGATTGGGAAACTCAAACCTCCCCCACAAATATGACCAAATGAGAGGAAACTAAGGACTTGTTTTACTTTTGATGTTTCTTATTTCAATTTTCACTTATAAAACAAACAATAGATAACACAATTTTAAAATTCAAAAAATATCTAAACATTGTTTTCAATATTTTCCGCTATGACATTCAATATTGTGGGAAACCTGGAACATGAGCTACTTTACAAACAAAACTCGACTAGATGTAACCAGAATATAATATAACATACAACAAACCACAACATAAAACTGGATTTCAATAATTGATATCATAGAGGTATATAGTTCATGAACTGGTTTACCATATATAAATGGTACACATTATGCTAAGGATATGAAGTAATTTGAACCATATCAATCCATGAATATTCAATATTAGAATACTAAAGTGTCATGATTAATTCCTTTCACATGAGCATATTCCCACAATATATATTCACTAAAATATTAGCATGCTATCCAGTCTTATTTAATCAAACTATCCAGTTGTAGTTATTAGCATCTGATGCCATAAATAAATGAATTTAGCTAAGAAATGTAATAAACTTACCCCAAACTATCCACTTCTGCTTGCTGCAACTAGTCCTACAAAATCACAGTCCAAGCAAATCGGGCTTTGTTGAACATATAAAAGCATGATTCAATGCGCACTGGCACTAATCAAAACCATGGCAAAGCTAGTATCTCAAGTTAGAATCAGAATGAAAAACAAGACATCACTATATCAAAAGAAAATGTAAGTGTCTATCATCTTGATTTTCAAGCATTGGCAAGGAAAGACTCATTGTTGGCAACAATATCTAGAAATTTACTTAATTTAACATTAAAAAGATAGCCTTTTGTGCATCACCTGTTATATACTCCTAAACTCTGAAATCATCCTTATATTCTTCCTCTTAAGTAATAAAAATAATCAGGAACTGCAAAATCACGACGATGAACCTAATAAGAGAACAATGGCAATGCATGAATAACATCAAAATAAACTGCAACAGATATACTCATACATAACCAAAACTAAGGTGTTAATATCAACTCACATTGCAATCATCAATATTGTGGATGGCGGATGCAATCCAAACACAGTTGCATTGTGGTAAAATAGACATCAAAGTCCACGTCCTTACAATCACGGTTGCAAACATAACACTACATTTTACTATTAAAATACTGAAAAGATTGAAACCTTACATGTGGAAAAGAATGTGACACTATTAATTTATTTGCAAAACTTTCGTTGCTATACTTTCCTGAAATAAGAAGAGTATCTTAGCTTATCATTTATCGCAGATGAATGCTGACAAAATCCCTACTTGTTATCACCTAATTTGACATAACTGATTAAGTCATGAATCAGCACCAAAAACAATCAAAAGCAATAACTTACAAAGGAAATCATAGGAACAAATGCAGATAAAAATCAATAAGTTACATGGCAATAAAGGAACCAGCAGAAATCACACCTTGTTTCCATCATCACTGAAGTCGCTTTAAGCATAATATGCAATGGAGGATGAATGTTATACACTCTAAATAAACCACATTTTCCAATACATCAGCACCATCATGTCCAAACCTGATGCACATTTTGTTTGTAGTCAAGTGGTACTAACCTACCATTTTGGTCTTTATTAACATGAATTTCTATAGTTACTATAATGTATATCTCACACTAGTTTCTATAGTTACTATTATTGACATGAATTTTAAGTACAAAGTACTATTCCCTATGACAGAGCATGGCCATTATTAACAACACTTTAAGCATAATTCAGTAGTAATAGTACAAAAGGGTAATGGTTTAATATCGCTTACGCTTTTGTGACGGAAAACTTGTGCTTGCCAGAGGGATCCAGATACACATTTGCCTTAACAACATTCAACCCCAAGTTTTTCATTGCCTTAATAACAGCAAGCCACACAATATGTAGTTGTCATGCAGAGTACTCATTAAAACAAAGAGATAACTGGTCAATAGACACCTGTTAGCTGAAGGAAGGAGTACACCCTTCTCACAACACCTTCCATGATGATAACTAGTAAACTGAAAAGCAATCGCACAAAAAATCCATAAGAGAACTAAAATTGACATTTTGACAACAATGAAATCCATTCCATAACTACACATCAAATAACTCTAAAAAAAATGATATATTTTTATCAAGAACAAATGCTTGCTTTAGCTACCTAATTAAAATGAACAAGTCTTTATTAAAAGTAACACTACAAAGCTATAAGGGCAAGGTACCAACACATGCACTATACATTTCTTCATGCCAAGCCAATGAAACAAAGGGCAAGGCATCCAAAGCTTAAGCCTAACATCAGTTAATTGCTGAATGAAAACAATCTTTCACACAACTAGTGGCAATAGAATATTGCACTCTAACATTTAATTTAACTTAGGTTAGTACTGTAATAGTATACCTTGATATCCAATTCTATAAAACTAGCTCCCAATTCCAAAGCAAGCTTTAATGCTTCCAACTGTGTGTGCTCATCACTGTCATATAATCTGCCTCCAAATTTTGGCCTTTATTAATAAAAAAAAGTAGAAACAACTATATTGAAGATAAATAATATATACTTGGCTATAATCATAATGCTAAGAAATCACAAGTTTTTAAAACCTCACCATGATCAACAATAAGGATAGGCAACGTCCACTACATTAGCACCTTGTGTCTTTGGCTGAATCATGGCACACAAAATAAGTTCTAAGACAGATTGTTGAATCATTGACATTAATAGGCATTAGAGAAGATGACACACTCACATTTCTTATAGGATTTTGATGTCTGCAAGAACAATACAATTAAACTAAACAAAAACACTCAATCTTAAAACAACAATCACTCAATTGTGTCGAAGAAGATAAGAGGCGGCGACCGAACATAAATAAATAACCGATTCCAATCAAAACAAAGTTCCTACAATTACACCTACACAGATAGTGATAGTGCGCAGTTTCTACAATTACACCTACACAAATAGTAATAGAACAAAATCACACCAGAAATAAAAATGTATTATCAGCTAAAGGACCATCAAATAATCCATAATTCCATAAATCCATTAAATTCCAAAAAGTAATTGGATTACAGTGAAAGAATCAGAGATTGAACAAGAGCTTGAAGCTAATTCAAAATCACATTCAAACAAATTATATACAGAAAACCCTAATTCAAAGTGCAAATTGAACAAATCAAGAAAACGAAATCGCCTATTACCTGACGGCGGGGGGCGAGAAGCGGCGATGGGAGTGAGGAGACGGTTTCGGTGAGGCAGCAGAGGGAGAGAAGTGCATCGTGGAAGGAGCGGAGCTCGCGGCGGAGGGAGAGGAGTTCTTCGATTCGCTACTTTCAGAAACTGAATCAATTTTGACTAACGAGTTTGTGAAACGAGTTTCTTAGAGCGAGTTTTATTTTTCCTCTTTTCATTATATGGAGAGTAAACACTAATTTTTTATTATTGTTGTCAAATGTTGTAAAAAATTTGATGATAGAATATTTATTGACAGTTAAGCCGTCGGTAACAATTCACAAAAAATTCTTAGTTTTATAGACGGCTTAGTCGTGGGTAAATCGTCGTTACTTTCAAAATTACCCATAGCTACAAGGCCGCGGGTAACTGCTTGTGGGTAATATCAGAATTTCTTGTAGTGTATAGACACTACATCCTATATGGTGCTGCCAACCGCTTTCCCAGTCATGGAATGTGCATAGTGGGGTGGTTATCGGTCATGGGTTACCCTTAGTGGAAAACATGCTTTCCTGCAATTTTCCACCTCACTGGTTGAACCGTCGCTATTGGACTTGGATGAAGTGGATCGTTATCATTATTGTTAGGCCTAGGAGAAATATACCATACTCGAATTTTTTAATCTAAGTGCATTTTACCTTCATGTAAATGTTAAACTTTTTAATATGAGTTATGGTAACATGTTTACTAATGAGGCGTGTTAATGATACTTTAAAATAATAATTAAACCATGAGTCATGCTAACATGTTTTCTAAGGATACGTGTTAATGATACTTTAAAATAATAATTATTATATCTTGAACAAAATAATTTTTTACTTAAGCCACTATATGTTTGATCTAGTGGTGAGGGCTTTAGGTAGCATGCACGAGGTCTCAGGTTCGATCCTGATTCACAACATTGTAAACAAAAATAAATAAATAAAACTTACTTCTAAAAAAGTAAATGCACAATTTTCATTGAAAATTACTCACTAAGTACACTAATATGTGCCTTAAGGTCACATATTAGCTTTTCTCTTAAACAATTAAGGTTATTCTTCTCCCCATATGTTCTGGATCCTCTAAAAAGGAATGTGAATTAGTGTACCGTGTTTCTTTAAGACTTTTTTATTTTTCTTTCAGACTTGGTATCCGACTTAATAACAAGGAATATCAAACTCACTGTCCATTAGTTGGGTGTGGTAGCTGGTGGTGGGGGGATTTGAAGCCATAACTTTTGCTCTATATGGACCGGTTTAATAAAGTGACATAGGAAGAATTCAAACCTAAAATTTTAGAAAATTATTTTTGCCACCTACAAATTATAGGGCGCGCCTTAGAAATTACAATATTACCCCTGTCCGCTATTTAAGTTACGGAAATATATTCGTGTCATAAGTGACGGGCGTGTTAAATTTGTTTAGTTTTTTAACCAATTTAGAACTCACGCCCTACCAAAAGCCCCATTACGTTTTGCCGTCCGCGACATACGTAGCGGACATTAATTTGACAGTAGAATTAACAAAACACCAGAACATTATAACACAAATTGTTATAACACATAAGACCATTTTATAAGAAATAAAATTTGACAAAATATAAACATGAGAAACAAAACATAAAAATATTTTTACATTACATTGAGCTCCCGACCTTTTACTCGCCAAGTGATTCGTATCGATTAATAACAATGGTCAACCATCTTGGGGTGTAACTCAAAGGGTTTTGCTCCCAAGATTTTACACACCAAGAGGACTGACCACCGTTAATAATCTCGACCACGGACTATGAACCTTTTAATGCCTAAATCAAAAAAAAATTGAGAGAAGAAAGAAAGAAATGAGAATGAGCAGAAATGCAAGGGGGAGGCTTCAATTTATAGAATTTGAGCTGGAATTCCATTGGCTGAATCAAATAACCAGCCACATTGACTACCAATCAATGACTACCACCGTCCTTGACCATTGACTGTCACAAAGACCACAAAAATTCTGACCACCAGGGTGTCCGTGACTTAAGTAACAGATTGTCTAACTTATATAAAGAACCCACCACCTTCTCCTTCGTTCTGTGAGTTTCAAATTCAAGGGTAAAACCCTCCAAAATCTCCCCAAAATCCCAAAACATAAAACAACTCAAAATTCAACAATTTCTTCGCCATTGTACTCGGATTCAACTCCAAACAATGTCAATCATCGTCCAATGACAGGTTAGTTCATTTGTTCAATTTTTTTATTTTTAGCGTTTTTTTCTTTCCATCAAACTGGACAATTCTTTCACTTAAGTGACGGATGTGTGTGTTACATAAGCTTAACTATTTTTCTAGGCACGGTGTTGCACCAATGGAAAAATGGTTCACATTTTCGGATATGGGACACGTTGCAGCTACTCTTTTAGATAGAGTTATTGTAAAGCTGACAAAACATGAAATTGGAGCATCTCAAGCATTTTTCCCATTGCGTGGAAGCCCACCAGAAGACCCTTCTTCACAGATTGGTTGTCTTGGTTTGTTTCCCGGTCATTTTGTTTTTGTCAAGTTGAAAGATGGATGTTTCAATACCTTCGATGTGTCCTCAGTGGAGGAAACATTGTTCTGCAGAAGCTGCTACATGGGAGTCGTATTTTTTTTATCGACAAACCAAGTTTGATAAACTCATGAAAGATGAAATAGGCGACAAAATGAATACCAGAGTTTGATGTAATATTGATGATCTCATTGACCTTTAAATTAATATGGTTATGTATTTTATTTTAGTCATTTTGATATCTTTTTGCATGTGATTATGTACTTAATTTTGTTTGGCATATGGTTATGTACTTTATCGAATTATTGACTTTATCGAATTATTGACTTTATTTGAATTATCGAATTATTGACTTTATTTGAATTATCAAATTATTGACCACTTACCTCTTACCACTTACCTCTTGCTTCAATATTGGTCACTTACTCTTCCGCTACTTAAGTCGCGGACGGTAATAGTGAAATTTCTCAAAAATTACTCATTATACAACGTCCGCTACTTAAGTAGCGGAAGGGTAAAATGAAAAAATTGTAGGACACGCGAGTAACCGGTAGGGTGACAAAAGTAATTCTCAAAATTTTAAGAGGAGCAAATCCAAAATCCTAAGTTTTCAACATCCCATCATTGTATATCATTTATTTATTTGTACTTATTTGCCCATTATGGGTATAGTACTATTTGTACTTATTTGCCCATTCAATAAATATTACTATTTTGCTGTTAAAAAAAAAAAGATCATTTATTTATTATGAGATTTTCTTTTACCACCTTACTCATTTTCTCACGCACCCTACAAAATGATAGAAATGCCCATGTCTGCTACTTAGGTAGAAGATATTGGAAACACCCAACAATATTATACCAGATTTGTTTTTTATAACGTCCGCTACTAAGTAGTGGACGACTTTTTTTTTAAAATTTCTCAATTTTATAACGTCGACTACTTAAAATTTCTCAGTTTTATAACGTCCGCTACTAAGATCTTATATATTATTACACCATTTGGGTTATATTCACGGAGGCCCATATATAGTGTTTATGCCCGGTCAATCACTTGGATTAATGTAAGAGATTTTCTTTTCGCACCCTCCGTTACACTCGCACGCCTCTTGGCATATCCAATCTACCCTCTTACTACTTAGGATGCGATGCGAGTGTGTAAAAACACGAAAACTAGAAAAAAGCGTTCACATGCTACTCTGCGAATGTGTAAATAGTAAAAACTGCGAAAAAAAATCAGAATGCGAACCTTACGAAAATCAAATTTTGTGTCTTCTTCACCCTTCCCTCACCTCTCGGTGGCAGATGAAAATATGTTTTTTTGCAGTAACAGTAAAGCAAGCACATCAGTTATATTTAAATAGTTTTACTCATCATAAGGAAATTGTACCAATTTGTTAACGATAATATCTCTTCTGTTTTGCTTATTGATTTAATTATTAATTAATAACATATATTTATGTTTTCATATGATTTGATTGCTTGTTAGAATTTACTTATTGTACTTTCATATATAGGGTGCATTTGATAGGCTAAAAAACATAGGACTGGACTGAATAACTTTTGTTATATCCTGTTTGATTCAAAAACTGTTTATGGAACTGAACAAATAGGTAGTAAGTGACAAGATAAAAACAAGAATTTTTATCCCCAACTAAACCACAATACAACTTTTTGTCCACAGTACAATATATTATATAATTATAAAAAATACGAAAATACCAATTTTATTCGATAAATAACTGCTAATCCAAATTAGTAACTTGTTATAAATTAGCGTAAGAATAAGAAATCGAAAATTGCTTTTCTGACCCCCCCCCCCCCCCCCCCCCCCATTTCTTCTATACCCCCCAAACTGACGTTTTTGCCCTTGGGGGATACCAAAATTTTTGTCAGGATGTCTCAGTTCGTAGAAACCGAACTCCTCTCTCGGTTTTTAAAAACCGAGCTACTGCTATATATAGAACAACCAGCAGTCACTTCTTATTTTCTGCAAAACTTTTCAAATTCCCCTCCCCAAATCAAATCCTAATTGGTGCTCATTCAAGGATTGGATTCAACATCAAAGGTTGCTCTACAACATCAAACACTCATTAAAGCGTGAAATTAAGGTAATCACCGATTTAAATTTTGTTTAAATGTGGTTGTCATAGGTCTAGTTTCGTAGGGTATGTGTCAGGATTCGCTCGGTTTCTACGAACCGAGCTAGGCCTGCGTTTTGGAAAAAAACTGGCAGCTTCTGACTTGTTCATTTTTTTGATATAATTGGTTACTAATGACTTATAAATTGTAGTACAAATTGCTTATTAGTATTGTAGGTGTGTACTTAGTATTCTATTAGGATTGTAACAATTAAAGGTTGCTAATTAAATTATTTGCATTTGCTTGGTTTGTAGTCATGGAAGATCAACCGCCACAACCACTTGACATTGTTCCGGTTCCAGTTCAACCGCCACCAATATCAATTGACACCGGACATCATTTTGCGACTGCGGCTAAAGAGAATTCCAAAGATGATTTGATCACATGGGCTAAAAAAGTTGCACAGAAATTGAAGTTTACCATTATAGTTAGGAGATCGGACAACGGCGGGGATAAGAGTAGGAAGCCGTTTTTTGTGTTGGAGTGCGAACGAAGCGGCAAGTACGTGCCACCTAAAAAGAAGTTGAAAGCCGATTCTACGGGAACTAGGAAGTGCGGATGTCCATTCCGACTTCGTGGTTATTATGCAAAAGAAACAAAGTTATGGCATATGACAGTGGTGAATGGCATACACAACCACGAGTTGGACACAGAGCTTGAGGGGCATCTTGTGGCGGGTCGGTTGAAGCCGGAAGAGACGCTATTGGTGAATGAAATGACCAAGAATTTGGTTCAACCAAGAACTATCCTCTCGACATTGAAAGAAAGAGATCCCGAGAACACGATGTCATCAAAGCAATGTTACAACGCCTGGTATAGGTATAAAGCTAAATTGAGGGCGTCCATGAGTGAAATGCAACACATGTTCAAACATCTGAGCGACAACAAATATTTTTTCAAGTATCGGTCGCATGTTGATGAAGGAGGTGAATATCTTCAAGATATTTTCTTTGCACATCCAAGATCCTTGAGCTTGTTCAACTCTTTTCCCACTGTATTGGTGATGGACTCGACGTACAAAACCAACAAGTACAACATGCTTTTATTTGAGATAGTCGGGTTCACTTCAACCGAGAGGACGTATAATGTTGGTTTTGCTTGGCTTACAAACGAGAAAGAAGATAATTTCATTTGGGCTCTACAACAATTACGGTCACTTGTAAGGAATGAAGGTAGTTTGCCTAAGGTGATTTTGACCGACAGAGATACCGCATTGATGAATGTTGTTGGTCAAGTATTTCCTACATCGGCTGCCATGGTTTGTCGGGTTCATGTTCAGAAAAATGTGGGGTCCAAGATAAAGGAGCTACTGAAAGTAAGAGAAGGAGAAGGGGTCGAGAAGGAAATTGTGTAGGCGAATTTGGAAAAAGCCTTCATGCATTTGTTATACTCGGATACAGTCGACGTGTATGGTGATCGCTTAATGGAGTTTAGGGAACTATGTAAGAAGTGGCCAATATTGTTGCGCTATATTGAAGAAACCGTTTTGGACACGGACAAAGAGAAGGTTGTATGTGCTTGGGTAGACAAGCATATGCACATGGGCAACTATACCACAAATAAAGTTGAAAGTGCCCATGGTGTCTTGAAAAAATCCTTGGAGGACAGTTCTGCTGATTTGGTGAAGGGATGGGAAGCGATACATCACATGTTGGGACTTCAATTCACCGAAGTTCAAACTCAATTTGGTCAAAGTATGTTTGTAGAGGAACACAGATACCGAGATGTTAGACTGTACTCTTTGTTACCTTTCAAAGTCTCTAGAGCGGCATTGGATTACATCTACCAAGAGGCAAAAAGGGTCGACAATGTTGGTATGGATAGCAAAAAGTGTGATTGCTAAGAAGTTAAGGCACAACCAACCTATTAGACTCGATGAAGTATACATTCACTGGAAGAGGATGTGTTTCAATGTTGAAGAAGGCGGTGGAGACGTCCAGGAAGATTATTCGTGCACTGTTAATATATAACTAAATCCATTTTTTTTAATAAAAATATTGAAATGTAACCGACAATTTTTGTGGTCGAAATTGCACCGACACTTTTTGGGGTCGACATGTAACCGACAATTTTTATGTATTCAGATAAATCACAACTCAGTTTCAATTTATTTACTAGTTTTTTCAATTCTTAACTATGTCATCCTCACGTGGTTCTCGTGGTTCTGCAGTTCGCAATCCGGTAAAAACATATCAGTTTTCTGTCCAGTTTCAGGGTAACAAAGAGTTGTTCACCCTTGCATTGGATACCAGTTTAACAACCGTTGAATCAACCAAAAATAGAATTGAAATCATGTATCATTATGCACAAGGCAAACAAATCAAAATTGCAAAACTTGGGTATGCAGAAATGTGGGTCGATCTGGCAGCTGACTGTTCAAGCAATTCATTTGAAGATGCACCAAAGAAATACGGGTGGAAACAATTGAAAGATGATGATGATGTGCGCTCCATGTTTAATCAAATTCTAATTGATCCAAAAGGGGGACGTTTGTATGCTATGTTAAATTAACCTAATTTTATGTCTTTAATTTATGTTATGTCTTTAATTTCATTGTAATGTGTTTAATTTTCAATGTTCCGTGGAAATTGTTGAACTCTATGTTTTTAATTTATGAAATATCCAGTTTATTATGTTTTATTATTTGTATGGATTAATTGAACTTTTTTTATGATTCATACTAATGCAAGATAGTTAGAAAAAGTTTAGTTAATAATGCAAGATTGTTCATGTTCATAAGTATCGTTTTCTGGCCATTCTGGGCGTGACCAAGTTCGGTTTTTAAAAACCGAGACAAAACTGGTTAGCTCGGTTTTTAGAAACCGAGCCAGAACTAGTAAAAACCAGAAGCATCAGTTTCTGATTTTGTTACCACCTCAATATATTTTGAGGTCCAAACCTGTTTTTTGCACAACATTCATTAAGTTTCATCCAACACAAAATACATTAAGTTTCATCCAACACAAAATTCATTAAGTTTCATTCAACACAAAATCAACAATTAATTGTAAAACATAAAATCCATAATACTAATTGCAAAAGTACATATTACTAATTAAGTTCCAAAAAATTCCAAAGTACATATTACAACGCCAAAATACATAAGTTCCAAAGTACATATTAAAACATAATTAAAGACACTAAACTAGTAACAAATAACTATCCACGCCGTCCACCTCTTCTCCCCTGACTTATTCGTTTATACGTTAAACACAGGTTAAGCATGTTGAGAATCTTACGCAAAGTACCATGAACTGGAGTTCCTGGCTCAGCCTCACCAGCATCAAGTGCCCTCTCAACCTCATCCCTGACCCTTCGGCATATACCCAATGGATTAGGGTCATGTCTTTGTTGAGACTCCTCGAGCAGCACCTCTAACTCAGGTGGTCTTGGTTGATCCTCTAGAGCTTCTAATGGACGCATTTTGGGATGCGACACTTTGTAAAACCACAAAACATATCCAGGTTCGCAGTCCCAAGCATTAACCACAGGTTGACCCCTCATGTTTTCATCAATCAACCGCATATCCATCTCTTCAACCCACACACGATCAATCTCAAATATATTCATATTTGGCGTACTTACATCGGGGTCTCTTGGAATGCCCTGAACGTACTTAAATTGTCTCAGCACATGTTCAGGCAAATCCTTAGCTTTCAAACTCCCACACCTTAACCATCCAGAAAACCAACATACATCAATCAAAGGGCGGATATGTCGGCGGTTATCATAAGGACTGAACACAACGTCCGACACTTAAATATTATCGATGCTCTGCCTATAACCACGTGAATCCTTATGACCTTGTCTAGGAGCAAACTTCGCATTTAGTGGCATATGTTCAGTAAAATTTGTCTCTAACTGCCACATGCTAAGTGTCGGAAAGTGTGTAATTATCCACCCCTAAAAGATTCACATACAAGCTTCATTATATGCAAACATACTTATGTAAAATATATCCATGTAAAAAATAAGTTCTACACATATAACATAATATATAATTGAAGGATCGTATATTTTTACCTGGAAAAATGACATGTAGCTAGCCAACTGGGACGCTTGAGCTTGAGATGCGAAGTCCAAATAATTTTGTAATTGAACAAGGGCAGCAGAACCCCAATTCCATTCATGGACACTTGACAAGTCCGCGAAGTACTGTATATGAACAACGTCGAGGTAGTAGGAAGTTTTGTTGCTGAATATGGTACAACAAATAGCAAAAAAGCCCGTACGCATCTCTCCCTATACATCCTAACCTCGTGCATCGGCGCATTATTCGCGAAAGCAGTTTCAGCAGCATCTAAATAATCCATAAAAAGGCCCTGAACGTAGGAATGCGTCAAATATGGCCCTTTTAAGGCGGCAAACATATCAAGGGCATCGCCTTCGTCAATTCCAAGATATGTGCTAAGCATTTGAGCTCCGTCTGGTCTTGAAATCTTGACATGGTTAAGAAATTTCCCCTGGATAGAAATATGCAACAAACATTGGACATCGTCCAATGTGATGCCCATCTCACCTATTGGAAGGTGGAATGTACTTGTTTCCGGATGCCATCGCTCAGCAAAAGCCCATAAAAGCCCATAGTCAAGTACGTTAAAATTGGTCCTTACCAGCGGCTCCAACCCCGATGCTATAATATATTGCCAAAACCAATCTTGTGTAGGTTTCTGGATTTTTATAACCTTATTGGCACTGGCAATGCAACGTAATGACCTGTGTAAAATCTGCAAATTCCAACAACGCAATACATTATTAAAATATGCACCTTAACGAAATTACAATATTGAACAAAGTTAAATCATTCATAAAATAATCGACATATTTCATAGATTTTTACCGGGTCGTTATGTTGTGCATCCCAAATTGGATTTGCCCGATGCTTATGGTAATTCTTTAGCAACGACAAATCACTCGGTCCTCCTGGATAAGACCCTTCTTGTACATTTGGTTCCTCATTATTAGGTTGTGGTTGTGGTTGTGGTTCTTCAACAGTTGGTTGCTCATCCTCTTGATAATCAACCGGTTCATTTAAATATTGACCGGCATCAAAGTCCTCATCATCACGCACCGGTCGACGTGCGCGTGAACGAGAACCACCCGAACCACCCGCTTCGGCATCGTGTGTTCCTCGCACCGGCGGTCCTTGCTTACCGCGACGCCCTCTTTTCGGTGGAGGAGCATTTGCAGCAAGCTCTTTACGAGCAGACGAATGTGCTCTGCTCGCCCTTCCTTGTCTAGTTCGGCCAACATTGTCTTCCATATCTAAACATAGAAAAAAATTCAAAATCAATACAAACTTTTAATCTATGACAAATTCAAACTTTTAATTCAACCAAACATTTAATCCATAAACAAATGGAAACATAATTAATATGGAAAAAAGTAATTCATTTCACTCAGACATTTTGTCAAACACTTGGAGTACAATATAGAAACTCAACCTCATACTCACATTTAACATAATATGAAACATGCATTTATGCTATTATCTAACCATACTAACAATTAACCAATAATCAACAAATCAAACAACATAATCACGTTTGAAACACAAAGTCATAATTTGAAATTTATGGAGAGAGGAACAAAATATGCATATAATTGAAAATGTTGAGGATGAACATATAGAATGATCAAAGATGTATGAAACTTACTTGATTAAGTATGATTTGAAGTTGGATGTTGATGTAGGGTTGAAAGTGGCGTTTTGGAGAAGAAGAGAGGAACTTAGGGTTTTGTTGAAAAAATTTTGTAAGTGAAAACAGAAGCTGAGCTTCTGTTTGTATATAACGCTGGCTCGGTTAATATTAACCGAGGGGGGGTCTCGGTTAATATTAACCGAGGTCACTCTAGGGGGTTTCTCGGTTAATATTAACCGAGCTAATTCAAAGGGGGGTCTCGGTTTTTACGAACCGAGAAATCCTGGCAAAATTTTATGAACCCCCAAGGGCAAAAACGTCAGTTTGGGGGTATAGAAGAAATGGGGGGTCAGAAAAGCAATTTTCTAAGAAATCTTACCGTAAAGTCCAAATCACTTGAAACTACCAAATTGAAGGCCCATTTGAGTTATGTTATTGTTTAGTGTTTAGTTTTAAACATTGTCGTCTTTTTTTTTTTTTTTTTTTTTATTTCTTTGGGTTGATGTTCTTGAGTTTAGATCTGAATGTGCACAAGTATCTTTGCATTGCGATGGTATTTATGCAATTAGAGACATTGTGTTAAGATATATGTTGGATATTTGATATAATATTTTTTATAATTTCTGAATTCACACCCTTTAATTATTGTATCAGAAACACATTTATATAGAGCAGATGAAAAATTATCATTTCTTTTGGGCTTTGGGTCTTGCCCTTTCTATGAATGTGTCCTAATTTTTTTTTCGGTAACTGAATGTGTCCTTAATTGACAAAACAAAAAACACCAAATAACAAATATAATTAGCTCAACACATATGAATTTCTCCTCCTTAAGATTTCACGTTCGACTCTCTTTAGTATCAATTTACGTGGGTTAGTTTAGCTTCTTCAAAATAAATAAAAAAACACGAAAATAAGTGTATTATGGGATTTTCATATATTAAGGGAGTTTTTCTTTTAGGTTTCTTAACAAGTGTCATTAAAGTGTTAGCATAACCTTTTGATTAAAATAAGGGTCTTGCTAACTAGTGCCCCAGGGGCACTAGTTAAGGAACCTAAAAGAAGTAACTTTGCATTGATATCAACAAATTTTTTACTTTAAAAAGGTTAAATGCACAAGAACACTAGTTAGCATTTGTCTAAAAATAATGTTAACATACAAATGATCTAAACAAGTGTCCTAATTAAAGGCACTTGTTAATAAATCTAAATTTATTGAAAATTGTGTAATTAACTTTTAAAAAAAGGTTAAAAAGTTCTCTTTACAATATAATTTTTTTCTTTTTTAATTACTTGACAAATGTTTTTAGAACTAAGAACACTTGTTAGCATGAGATTTGAATCCTCTTCAATATATTCTTTCATGTTGTCAACACCATACTGAGCAATTCTTCTATATGCTAGGCACACTCACAAGAAACATAATAAAATAAAGAAAAAATTGTTAAAGTAATATGATTTGATGTAACAATTTTATTTTTCATATAATTTTTTTGATTTGTGTATGTTATTTGGTGCCCGATTTGATGTAACAATTTTATTTTTCTTTTAATTTTTTTGATTTATATATGTAATTTGGTGTCCAAATATTTGTGTCCAACTAAGTGTTTCTCCACTATACTAATCTAGGTCGCCATTCATTATTTTTTTACTCTTTTTTAAACTATTTTTTTTGTGGTTTATCAGTTAATTAAACGAAAAAGACAAATGAAGAGCTATTTTATTTTATTTTTTTGATAAAAAATGAAGAGCTATTTTTGTTAGCATGACTCTTTTCCTTTATATTAATGATTAAGTTTCACGTGGTTCACTGATTACTGTACATGCTGCCATATGTATTTCCATAACAAAACTAAAAAGAAGTGATTATCAATTAGCACAACGGTAGTAAAAGCAACAATTTTCCAAAGTTAGAATAATTGATCAAATAAAGTATTTTTTGAATGTTGAGAGAAAAGTGTATCTTACTTGGACTCCGTACACATATGATTTCCTGATCATTGACACCTGGCTAAACTCCTATTTAGAGGCACTAAAGTAACAATAATTAATCACAAGCATTAGCTGCATTAATCTTAATTTAATAAAAGTGCAATCTTAAGAATTCAGCTAAGATCGAATCTTATTGGTGAATGAAAACTTGTACACTATTCACATGGGTTTAACCAATAGAAAATTAGAATTAGAGACAATATGTCCAAACTTTATGACAAGTTGCACATTACCTAGCTATTATAATAATGTAGCCAAATTGAGTATTTTTTGAATGGATTCTATGTTTTGAGGAACACTAAAATCAAAAGATATATTTCTAAGTATAGTAGCGCGTGGGGATGTCCCTCACCTGTGACTCAACCCTTTACGGATACCGCAAATAACGTAACTTTGCCTCAACATTGGTCTCAACTCGACATGGGCGTGCTGCAAAGGCTTCATAAGTGAGAATAAATAAGGTTGAATGAAGTTAGGTTTTATAATATAAATAGATCATTTTTCATCTTATGTGACTCTTAACCTACTTTCTCACATTCAGCATTATTGAATTTAGTACGTGGATTTAAATGACAGTGGCTTGATAGCAGAAATATGATAGTAGGTGCACAAAAAGGAAAAATGTATACACAAAAATTGGGGGACATAAATATAACCCAGTGCGTCCACATAAAAACGTAGAACAATTAAAAGATAACCAACTTCTTTTTAATCCTAACAGACCAATTATCAATATGAAACTGATCCAAGAACCGATAGCTCCCTGCAGCAGACAACATAAGCAAAATTCTCTTTCGAGCCATATAATATGGCGTCAACTAAAGCGATGGCGATGATATCATAGACAATCCGAAATCAATACCGAGTTTTGATACGGATATTCAGTGTCACCACGGGAGACCATAATAGACGTATTGTGTGAACCTTCACGATCTTGAACCTTGGCGAATGAATCGACCACCAACACAGACAGTGGCTGAGAGCTAGCCCAAAAAATGGGGGCGGACCGCTACAAATATAAAATGAATATGCAAAAAAATTACTAATAAAAGACATATCATATTGAAGACATATTTAATATGGATATCTCAAAAAATAGTCAAAAGGTCGACCATTACTATGTTTAATAAATAAATATTAAAAATAAATTTTATGTCAATTTATGCATAAACTTCATACTTTTTAATTAGTTCTTGTACTTATGTTTATAATATTATATGAATCTTAAACAAAAATTTAAATTTTTTTAACAAAAAATTGATGAAACATGAATTTTTATACACAAACTCTATTTTAAATAAAAATTTGGGTACTTTTTTCTCCAAAAAAATATATTTGCATACTTTGACAAAATAAAAAACACATTTTAAAACATCTATAAATTATTAAACAATAAAACATTAGAAGAGATCCTTTAAAAAATAAATTAAGAAGGATATTTGAATTATTAAGCATTTTGGGTGTCTAAATAGAAGGGGTTTGAAACCCCCGCAAACTGGAAATCAGTTAAAGAATTCTGAGTCGTCCAAAAAAGAAACCCCCGTAAAGCTAAAAATAACAAACTACACGAACTATTTAGCGGGGTTTTACAACTGCCGCTAAATAGCATACATATGAAGAAAAAAAAATTAAAAATTTTGGGGCGGGCCATAGCCCTGACCAGCCCATAAAGGGCTCCGCCCTTGAACACAGACCAATTCACGTACCAACAACCCGATGTGAAACCACATATCAAGTATAAACGACTTTTTCAAGCCAAACAAACCTCGATCGCATCAACCAGAGAACCAAAACAATACCTAGAACAACAACGAAGAAGAAGTCGTGAACCAAAACCAGACATATTGTCTCTAATGCTATACTTCGTATTTTTAAATTTTGGTACAAATACTTAAGCAATTATTTGAATATGGACCATATCAAATTATAAAAAAATTGAAACCATCAAAATGTTGAGTTCTATGAAATTATAAAAAAATTGAAGCCATCAAAATGTTGAGTTCTTGGACCGTAGACCTTGTAACTGTCCAGAATCTATCTTGACAATCTCGGCGTTTTACCTCACGATCTTCTTCATCTCTCACTTATTAGTGAAGTTTTTGTCTTCTATGGAAATCAAATAATGTACCCTGAGATTCAAGTACATGCTTCAACGAAATTGAGGATTGCAGACATCTTTTCTACAATTGCAACTTTATGCAACTTGTTTGGAGGAAAATTTATAACTGGTTAGGATGTGCATATATTCATTATGAAGAGGGATGAGAGCATTTCAATTTCTTTGGTGACATTGTTAAATCTAAGGGAGCAAAGGTGAAACACTTGATTTGTGTCACAACGACTTTGTGTATTTGGAAGTTTCGTAACAATATTTTGTTTAGAGGAGTCTTATGGGACTATGTTCAGTTGGTAGATCAAAATTAAGTTTATTTCTTAGTTTTGTTTTATTGGTTGTGCGGAAAGATATATAATGTATCTATTCTTATTTGGATTGATGTGTTAATCCCTTAGAATGTCTCTTAAGTATTTAAAAGATATTATATTGTAAGTTTTTTTGAGTACTCTTTGTACTTCTTATTAATACAAATTTTGATTATTAAAAAAAAAACTTATTAAAATAATACATAGTACGTCATATTTTATACAAAAAAATTACATCTTTTAATTTCTTAAATAGCATTTTCCCATTCGATATATGTTTTTTTTTTGGTCAAGTAGTATAGTGGCTAGAAACTCCACCCTTAAGGTGAATAAGTGGGATGATCGGGGTTCGAACCCCGGTCCCCTACATATAAAATGCGATGTCCTACCAATTGAGCTAAGCTCACGGGACTCCCATTCGATATATTATGTGTGTAATTGTAACGTGTCAAAGAATTATACGGCTGACGGCGCCATAAAAATGCTCAGAACTAAACTAAACGCAGTATTTTTTTATATTATTCATATACATTTTTTTTTACAATATTTTATTCATATAGTACATGTACATGTAGTTCCTTGAATAACGTAACCAAATACTTCACTGTAGAAAGTACCTACAATTCACAACTCACGAGTAGTTGCTGCAGTGATCTACAATTAATAATATTTATTTATTTTTTGACAAATATATTTATTTATTTTTTAAATAAGCATAGATATTCTAATCTACTGTACACCATAAGCACCTTCCCTAATTTTCACCCAACTTTCTGCTTATAAAACTTCTATTCCAACTTACAACCCACAAAATGGAAACTCTTCTTCTTTCACCATTAAAAACTTTGAGTACTCATCTTTAACATCAATCAATAAACACCAAGTAAGACACTTAATTAATCTTCTTTTCTTTTTCTTTTTTTGTTCTATTATTATATATAAACTCAAATAATAATATTAATGATCTAAGAAACCCTAGCTAGGGGCATAAATTAAGAATGGGAAGGGGAAAGATTGTGATAAGAAGGATCGACAATTGTACAAGTAGGCAAGTGACTTTCTCAAAGAGGAGAAAGGGATTGATCAAGAAAGCCAAAGAGTTAGCAATCTTATGTGATGCACAAGTTGGACTTTTTATATTCTCCAGCACTGGAAAGCTTTATGAATATGCAAATACCAGGTTTAATTCATACACTAGTTTATATCATCATTCATGTCTTAATTTTAATTTGCTATATGGATCGATCATAATTGATATTTTTTGTGTTATTAATATGTATATGGATCAAATAATGGATCATAGTGCTTTGAAAGTGCTGGTTAGTACTACTTAACATATATAAGGTGTACTGAGTATTGTAAACTCTGGAGTACCGAATTCGATTTCTAAATATTTTTTAAATGGAAAATCAAATCATATATATAAGTAGAAACTGAGTACAAGTGCTACGAAACAAAAATATATAATGTTAAAAAGAAACATAAAAAGAAAGAAAAAAAATGATACAACTATAAACAAGAACGAGGATATAATTTTTTTAATGGAAAGTAGGTGTATATATATTATAAAGGGAAGAAATTTCAAAGTACAAACAGCAAGTACCAGAGATACTCAGAAGAAAAATTCTAAGAAAATTAGCAAAAATCGAAAAAGCTATAAAAAAAAAACAGGATACAATAATGAACCCAACTCAAGGCCTGACAAGTCATCCAAAATTATTTTGGGGGTGAATTCTATATATTAGCCACTCATAATGACTACAAGAAAGTCTTGAGGACCTTAACTAAAAATGAACTTCTTACGATCCACGATTAATTGCTCAAAATATGTCACTTTATAAATAAAAAACAACATTATTTTGTGATTTCCTAATCAACTACATCACAATATGCCAAGCCAATGTCAAGCGATGATTAAGTTGAAATCAACTCTAAAGGAGTCGAAGATTGAGAATAATTGAAACAAATCTGGGAGCAGCTAGATCTCAATCTGAACCACTGAATAACCTTATACCAAACTTGAAATAAAAACTTATTAGGTTATACCACGCAACACATAAACCGACCTCCTCTACATTCTAACGATAAAAGCGTGCACGAAATGAGCTAAGGTATATACATCGATGAAGACTCTACAAAAACCTTGATATAGTCAAACTATAAAAAAAATTGCATAGCATAAACACATTATGCTGTCATAAAATTTACTAACACTATATTTTTTTAAGAAATTTTAGCCAAGCATAATTAATATTTTTTATCTCATAAAAATTAGTGTATTCAAAAAAATTCCTTCTAAAAAATTTGTTCATTGAAAATAAAACTTATATTAAATGAGGATATTTTAGAAATGAACACATCAAAAAGATTAAAAAAACATAACTACTATGATGCATGGGTACTCCATTTTAGATAGAGTACCGGAACCGGGTACTGGTACGCGTATGGTACTTCTCCGGTACGCACCGACGTCGTACCTAGATTTTTTTTTTGTTTTTTGTAATGGGTATACGAGTAGTACATCTGTGGTACGCGCGTGGTACATCAATCCAAAAAAACACTATTTTTTTCTTCTTCTTTTTCTTTAATTTGTTTTTTTATATAAATATTTAGGTTTTTTATTTTTGTATAATATAAAAGTAGCACCTACTGCTAAAAAACAATAAAAAAAAGCAGCCATTGGAATTATTCACTCATTCATTAAAAATGAATATACTAAATTCAAAGAGAAATGAAGATCTAGTTTTTTTATTCATACAAATCTTCGTATTCTCTCGAGAAAGATAAATAATAATACTTATGAAAAAGCAACAAAAATGTGAAATATTCGTAGAGATGAATGAAATTTATTTAATATATAATTGATATTTTTGAAATTGCTAGTCTTTCTCACGATAAACCTAAACTAGAGGCCGCTCTTTCTAGTGATGATGGAGGTGGAAACAATTGACTCTTTTTGAGCTAATTGCTTTTTAATTTCATATTTTGATGTTTTTGAACAATTTGAATTACTTTTAAATTGTGGTGTAATATTTTTTATGTTAATATAATTCTATTATTTGATTTATATAATTATATTTTAAAAAAATTATAGGAACGTACCCGTACCTTAGTTTTTCTAAAAATGATGTACCCCGTACCAGTACCGGTACCGGATACCGGTACCGTACCCGCATCCGGGCAACATAGCATAACTATGAGTAATTTTTCTTATATCAAATTTGCTTATATTTAAGACCACTAAATATAAGTTTTTTTTTTTATATATTGGAAGTCAGAAGGAGCAGTATTGCACATTATGTTCGTGGTTATAACACCAAATGAATGAACAAAATATTGATTTCTTTTTCTTTTTACCAGAGAAAATTTTATATATATATATATATATATATATATATATATATATATATATATATATATATATATAAAGATTATATTTTGTAATTATATGTATATAAATCACAGTCTATTTTGGGCGAACAAACTTGATTGTCTATAAAATTATTTGTATTTAAATTGAAATTTCTTTTGTATACTCTAATTCATTTTGTTTATTTAAAAAAAAAAAAAAAAACTGTGAATACAATCCCTAATTAAAAACCACTTCCGTGACCAACATTACATGGTCAAAATAGAACTGGATCGAAATTGGATCCTTTAAAAAAGGTCTCAAATTTGAATTGTGGTTGAAAAAATGTGTTTGAAAGAAGAGATTTCACTAAAGTGATTAGTTAAACTTACGATACAGATTAGTCATCAACAAAGTCGATGAATATTTCATACCAATTGTTAAAAAAATTCCACAACAACACTTTAATTTGCTCAATTGAGTCACGTAAGTGGAGCCTTATTGAACAAAATATTAATGAAAAACTTCTTAACATGCAAGTGGTTTATTCATCAAATGATAGATAGGCATGTTTAAGGAAATACTAAGGTGGGATTTGTGTACCCATAATAGGAAAAAGGCATGTCAACTTATTATATATTAATCCCCAAACCATTAGCGCCAATGGAGCTGCATTATGCTTAGGTATACATGATTCCATGATTTGAATGTAGCTTTAGCTATTTCTAATCTAATTTTTTTAGGTTGATACAAAGCCTTTTTAGTCAATGTGAAGTATATCCAAGATGTGGAAGTGATAGCACACTAGTCGCATGAACATGTCCCATATCCCTAAAGTACAATATTTAAGTCATGTTTAATTAGGATCATTATCATTGGCAAATGCACGCATTGTCTCCACTAGTTTTAATATACAAACCATATAGTGTAATAAAAGTATAAAACCTAGCAACTAGCTAGATAATTAAATGGAAATTACCTTTGTAAGATAGGTTTCATTGTGGCTATTATTCTTGTTCTAGGATATATGTGTGATTGGGATGAGATCCTAATTCAATCTTTGTTCTTACTTTCTATATAGGGTGTTGCATATGCGCTTTTCACTAACTCAAACTACAACTTAGAAAAAAGCTTTTAAATCAACATTGAATTTGTTACTATAGTTGATAAGGGATTTTGACCTTGTAAGAGGAAAACACACATTGTGTGTTCAATAAATTCTCGGAAGGCTTTTTTAATTTTTTTTTTAATAAAAATAACATTCTTTTTTGTACAATAAAAATAGCAATTTAATTTAGTGATGTGGAAATGGACAACATAGTAACTTTTTATTGAAAGTGGCCGGGTGTAAATTTTCTTTCTTTCTTTTTTGAGTAAATTGTAATCGGTATTACTAGAATTGTTTTTGGTCTATCTAACGAGTGCCTCTGGGACACTATTTAAGCATTTTATTTAAAGAATTTTTTTGTTCAAAAGTTAAACACTACAATTTTCAATACATTGGTTTTACACATTTTCATAAAAATTCTATAAAAATTTACTATTTAAGGTGTTTAAAGAGTGCACTAGAGGCACTTGTATGTATTTTCCAATTTTTTTTAGTAGTATTAACTTGGTTAAGTAATGATCTATGTTTACTTTGTACTTTGCCATATTAATATATTGTGCAAAATTATAATATAGTTTCTCCTTTTAGCTTATAAAAATAACCAAGATAAATAGTAAATTTTAAGTTTTGGTAACATTGCAATTTTGGCCGCTTTATTATTAATCATGCAATTATGGTCTCCCAATTTCAGAATTTTTCACCAACCTGTGATTTTGGAATTCAATTTAATGACGTGAAAACGAAATGTGTAATTATTGAGTCTTCGAAAATGGAGTGTTAAAATGAATCATGACCAATCATACAAAGGCAAAAGAAGATAGATTGAAATGATACATGGAGTTTGGAGTAAACAATTTATCATCACATCAACAAATTGAATGGTCAAAATCATGGGTTGATCAAAATTATAAAATTGGGGACCAAAATTGTGCAATTAAATAAATTGGGGGATCACATAAAAACCATGGCACACCCTGTTCTCTCTATGAGTGGGAGATGAACTTTATTTTGTGCTGAAACCGTTAGAGTTTGTAAGAACGTGGAGTTGAATCTCGATGTTTTCTACTTATTTGATGGTCAACTTGTTATTTTTTCTCTTCCTAGTGGTTGTTCTTCTCTTCTTTGGGTCTGGCCGGTGTTCTGATGGTAGAGTTGTGGGATCTTTTGTCCTGTTTGGGTGGTTTGTGGGGTTTTCCTTGCTGCTTTTAGTGTGGGTGGTTACGAAGTTTTCTATCTATTTTTTTGTTTTTGACTTCCTAGTTCTTCAATCTCAAGTTGTATGTACTTTTGGTACCACTCCTTAAGTACTTGTATTATTGTGATTTTTCTCAATGATTTAGTATTTCCAAGATGAAACTAAAGATAACTTGTCCAACCCCTAAAATTGTACCGAAAAAAACCTTTTTTTCTCTCTAAAATCCTAACTTTAGTGGTGACAAATCATAATTCTTGCCTCTACATCGTGTTTTTTTTGCTCTCTTTCCTAAAATTGAAACCTATGTTGTGTATATATAGATTCCAACCTACTTGACTTGCACTCCAAGACACAACTTTATGAGTTACAACTTGGCAAACAATAGTCTTCTACATAAAGAAATATATGTGTGGCTATATGTCTTGTCAACCAAAATTACTAGTCTTGCACTTCAAGAAATATCCCTGTGACTCATATGTCTTGTCAAAAAAATAAAAAGTCTTAAATTAATTCTTTCTTGAGAAACAATTAACATAATAATTTTGTGTCATACACAACATTAACTAATTACAAAAGATAATTTAACCAATTTACAAAACAAAAATAAAGATTATTAGCTCAAGTAATGTTGTTTGGGTGGAGTTCTCAGCTCTTCTAATGGAATTGATCTAGCTATAACACAAAACGTCGAATAAGTGGAATTTTATATGGACTCTAAAATCTTTGTTGACATGATTATGTCGGACACCAGTAGAAATGTCTTTCTTATTCCTCTTCTTCAAGAAGTCATATGCCTATTCCAGCTAGGTACATGCATGGAAAACATTTATCATGAAGTGAACTTGTTGAAATTGAGGTATTTAGGTTAAAGAATGGAAGACAACAATAAGAAAAAAAGTATTATTGATAATAATACAACCCTTTTTTACTAAAAAGTCAAATCCTCTCTTCTTCTTAGTACCCTTTAATGAATGGGAAGAGGAAGTGGGAAGACATCCCTACCCAACCTAAAGGTCAGTTTGAAACTCGTATTTACATTATTTACATAATAAAACAGGACTATTACCTTGATATTTATAACCAAGTGAATCAATTTAAATATAAACTAAATCCCTTAATTATAGGGAATAAAATAAACAAATCTAAATATATTTTCCCAACAAATATAACATAAACAGTAAACCTATTTTATATTCTAACACTCCCCCAGGCTAAAGTTTACTTAAGCTTTAGCTTGCTACAAAATAAACTCTGAAAATAAATTAAATTCCTTGATAGCGCCAACGAGAGCAGCAACCAAGTCATCAGTAGAGCAGCGGCCGAAGCATGAATCCATAACAAATTATATAAAAATATCCGCGGATTGAAGTATCACAAACGGGGACGAGATTAAAGGTGACGGGGACCCGCGGATTAAAGAATCACAAACGGGTAACGGGATTAAAGGTAACAGGGACCCGCGGATTAAAGAATCACAAACGGGTAACGGGATTAATTAAAGGTAACGAGGACCCACGGATTAAAGAATCACAAACGGGTAACGGTGGTTAAAGGTAACAGGGATTCATGAAAAAGTGGCATGTGGGCTGCATGAGTCAGGGTAACAAAAGGGATAAATCAAAGTTAAGTAAAGTAGTAAGTAAGAACGAAAGGGGTAACAAAATAAAAAGAATGACGGCTAGGGTTTATATGAAAAAAGTTAAGTAAAGCAGCAGAATTATGTTTCAAGGTGGATACCATGGCTCTGATACCATGTAAATTATGTAAATAATGTAAACATATTCTTTTAGGTCAATAATAGTTTTGTTTCTTATACCTCAATTTCAACACAACTAATGTACTGATTTCTCTGATTTTTTTTTTAAGGAGAGTCTTCAAATGATTTCTCTCATAAGTTACTTAAAATAGCGTCTGAAAAATGTGTTATAACTCGGTAACTGGTCAGTGGTAATTGGCGCTGGCCTTGGTACAATTCATTTCCCGCAACTGCGATGAGGAGGAGCTGGAACCACTTGATGTCAGAACTGACCTACAAACCAGATTAGATGGTGGTCCGAATATCGGCCGTGAAGAAAAAATAAATGTTACATGGTTTAATTATAGATAAAAATATCAGTTTTTATCTAGTTCTTTGACCCCCATATTTATTCATTCTTATGCACATTTTTTAAATCACACAAACTATAATTTAAATTGTGTTATCCACACACTTATTTTTCATCATGACTTGTGTAGATACAGCTTTACATGATTTATGATACTAATAATTTTGTGAAACATTAAAAATGTGATTATTCTTTATTGTGGCAGCATGAAATCAATGATTGAGAGATATAACATTTGCAAGGAAGACCAACAAGTGACAAATCAAGAATCTGAACTCAAGGTATGTCCCAAATCAAGAATCATAAATAACAGCTAAGAGAAAAGTTTTAACTTTTAAATCTAAAAGTTTTTCGATTTAGTTTAAGTACAGAAATGTCGGATAACAATTATTGTTAGAAGAATTGGCATAAGGTAAAAAAAATATCAGTGCATTGTCCACATTTCAAGCCCAATGATCTCTTACTTGTGCTCAACTTTTATTTAAAAGGATTGGTGATAAGAATTGGATCCTTGATCATTTAGTCAAGAATATAGCGCCTCTATGCGACAATATTTTGTACTATATGCGTATCGCAGAACAATAGTGATGTGTTCGAATTCCACTACGCTATATCGGAGTATTTGACATTCTGTTTCACAGTGATTTCATATCTCATAGTGGTCCAGTTGATTGTTGAAGCATTCTGTTAGGATCCTAACTCAAAACATCCAATCACATTTGTTTCCATTGCATTATTACTCATTTACATTATTTTACTTGATAACTGATAGTTTTGGCAAAGGGAAGCAGACATTTTAAGGCAGCAACTACAGGCTCTACAAGAAAATCATCGGTACAATCTTTCAACGAATTTATGCGGCATTTGTTTTTCAATTCTATTCTACTAATTAAAGCATTTGAATTCTGATCATTCAATATTTCAGTTGCTTACTTGTTCTGATATAGACCTTACATTAAACCTTTCGTACTTTTTCGCTAGAATTAAACCTGAAATAGTATATATGTATATGTGCGCGTTTCACTATTATGGCAAAGTGGTGACTGGCGCGTTCGACTAACATTTTGAGGACGCAGGCAAATGATGGGAGAACAGCTTTACGGTTTGAGTATCAAAAACCTACAAGATTTAGAGTGTCAACTGGAACTGAGTCTGGAAGGAGTTCGCATGAAAAAGGCCGGTCAACTACCTATAGTACCTAATACCTTTTATATTTACATCGAGATAGAATGAAAATAAATTATAAATCGGTTTAATTGATTTGAAAGCAATTAACAAGTTTAATCAAATTCTGCAGGAGAAAATTCTGACAGACGAAATCCAAGAGCTGAACCGAAAGGTAATTCAAATTTCTCAGCAGTGACCTTCACTATTTTTCGTCTAAAATTTTAGAAAACTCATCAAATATTTTGTTTCGATTTCCTCATATACAGGGAAATCTAATCCATCAAGAAAATGTGGAACTCTATAAGAAGGTAAGCCTTATTCAACAAGAAAACACACAACTACACATAAAGGTAGGTAACCCCCCGCGTCTTGGTCAATTAATCTATGCAGCATTCCCAAAACCACAAGAGACTCGCATCACATCAGTGTTATGAGTCGCAGATCACATAAAGTAGCAGTTCGTTCAAATTTCGCAATCTTATAGTGCTATAATTCTGTTACACTAAAGTGCTATAGCCGTTATTTGACAACATTTTGTGTCACGTTCACTTAGGCTATTAAGTGTGACAAATTCAATTTGAATATACATGTTACTTGACAACGAAGTTAATGTGAATGTTCTAGGTCTATGGCACATCAGATACAGCAGCAACCGCAACAAGCAAAAACGCATTTGCTCAATTTCCGTATGGTGTTTGCGAAGGAGGAGAATGTCCACAAACATTATTTAACCTTCAGTTATGTCTACCTGAGCAAGAACAGTACTGTGAGACCTCAGGCAGTGGAAGTGCAACAAAATGAAAGTGTCAAGACTAAAGTCTAACGAGATTTTAGTAATAAATTTGGAAAAGAATGATATAATTAATATTGCTATGTTATGTTATGATATGCAACATAATAATCATATCTAGTGAAGTGAAAATAGTGTTTTGTTGATTAATACAACTCACTCCACTACTCAGAGAATCCACCATAGCAGAGAAGAATCCACAGGATTCCACATTTTGTGAAATTGGATTACTTTGATTATGATAAAAGCTACATTGACATGTAAACTTACATGAGTTTAATTTGGATTGAAGGTTAATATAAAACTTTAAATTTTTCACTGGCAAAAAATTACAATCAATTGTATATTGACTTTTAAAATAGTTTTAATTAAAGTCAAATATTTTTAATGATTCAACTATAATACCGATTACAAAACATTTTTATTTGGCCTGTAGACAAAGTTTCAAGAACCACTGAAACTCACAACTCACACACACTACTGCGAGGTCCTGGGTGAAATTAGTTAGTCCAATTAGTCCTTTATTGAAACTAGTTTCATGTGAGACGGTCAGTTCAATCAGTTGAGATTGAATCATCCGATTTTCGAAATTTGGATTCTTATTTATTTTTTACTCCAATTAAGTGATATTGAACCGTACAATTGATAAAATTTGAATTGCTTAATCAAAATCGGTAGATTTAGTTGATACTTCATGGTCCTTTCATTGAAACTAGTTTCTGGTGAGTTAGTTAGTCCAATCGGTTGAGATTGAACTGTTTGATTTTTGAAATTCAAAGCAAACCTAACAATATTCGTACTACTAGTTGAGGTATGCAACATTCAGGGTGACGATGTCCACCCAACACTGTTGGGCTTGAGGCGTGGATATAAATGTTGGATAACCCGATCAAAAACCCGATAGTAGACGGCCAAGCGGATCGTGGAGGAGGCTCTGAAACCTGATAGCTTTTCATGAGTTTAGTGAACTCTCCAGATTGGATTCGAATTACATGTTGTAACTGCATGCCACAGTAGTTTATTTTGACCATCTGATCTTAATCTAACGGTGAAGATCGTTTAATAATACTTTAGTGGATATGTTTTTTTTATAAGCAATGCTTTAGTGAATATGTAATGTAAGCTGACCGATCTCAAATCAACATCCGTGATCGATTAATGTGTGTAACTGCTGCCTTTGTTTACTGCACTTGATCCATGTCCCTCCAAATCTAAGTCACTTAGATAAAAAAAAAAAAGAATGACTAGTAAAATCTATCTATGCATTCCAAAAGAAAAAGGATAAAAGGAACCAATAGAATATTCTTTGTGTACATGTAAATTAAGAATATGTCCCAACTCTAGCTACCCCTGCCCAAAATGATAAACAAACTGGCAAGCTCATTCATTACAAATTTGCAAAATTATTAACATACATATCCTATCCATTTTAAATCTTTAACTTATTAAACAACTATTGCAACATTGAAAAATGGTCTTATAATCTTCACAATTTATGACTTTCATAAGTCATAAATCAATCAATATACATCAATATATACATGATTGGTTCCTGAGACCTTCACTGTGCAAAAAGGAATTAATTGAACTGCTCAACAATCTGCATTTTGTTCTGTTTTTGGCCATTATATAATCCATAACAGTGTCCTGCAGAGTTTCACTTTTCTCCTCCTTTACCTCAGAAAATTAAGAAGTGAGATTTAACTCAATAGAAAAAGTTAAAATATCATGTGATGATGAAACATACTTGCACAGTTAACTAACAGATTTGGATTAGATGCCGTAATTGTGTCACACAGTTAATGATTTTCCCCCTTTTTTTTATCTGAAATTGATAGTGAATATGATTTAGTGACAGTGTGATGTGACTCAGACGAGATCAACTAATACATATAACTGCGTGCTTTTTCTACTCGAAAAACATTGAGAATCCAACCGATGAAATACAGATTCACTATACACTAACAAAAACAGAATAGCCACCATCACAAGATTGTAAATTAAGTAATAAGTAGCTATCTAGCTAACAAAATAATACATAATTAATGTTCTTGTTACATTTCAAAATCTAAACAAATACATATAAAAATCACTAATGTAAAACGAGAGTTGAGTAGCTCAACTGGTTTGCGTTAATGAAAATAGAAGGCTGAGGTTCTAACTCTGGTCTTGGAAAAAATACTTACTGACATTTGTCTATAAAAAAAAAAATCATCGATGTAAATCACACCTCACATCTTGACACACATGAGAAAGGCGTCTCGGTTCTTCATCAAGATGAGTCCCTTCATCGAAATTCTGAGAGTAGCTAACAGGATCATATTGAAAAGAAATTTGTTTGTGCCTACACAAAATCTTCCTATCCCTCAAGAACTTCCTAAGTAGGTTCCTCCACCACCATTTTCTCTTTATGGGACTATAATGGATTTTAGAGTATTGGAACTCATTTGGGACAGGGAAACAAGGTGGAGACATCATACAATTGGATATGTAAGAGGGTCTTTGCATTTTTTTGATTGTGAGATCTTGTTCCATATCAATAATGGAGGTTGATATGTTCAACACAAGATGGTTTGAGATCTTGTCAATTATTTTGTTTGGCAATGAGTGGGTGAGGATATCAAAGTGCTTGTAACCATTTGTACATAGTACTATGCTGTAAAAGTGTAACTCTTATTCAAAGTTTATGTAAATCTACTTCTTTTGTGAGTTTCCTAATATTATTTACCAAGAATATACAACAAATTTAGGCTTTTTGACCAACATGCCACACACTTTGAAACCAAAAATCCCAAATTGCCACACTTTGAAAAATATTTCCCAAAATGCCACACTTTTAAAATTTCATAGAGTTTTTTTAAAAGTGTGGCATTTCGGGAAATATTTTTCAAAGTGTGGCAATTTAGGAATTTTGGTTTCAAAGTGTAGCATATTGGTCAAAAAGTCACAAATTTACTTATTTTATAAGCAAATTGTATCGGTTAGTTTATCAGAGAGAAAAATTTGTTGTTAGCCGCGGGCATCAAACTCTAAACCTCTTTTTAAATAATGCTTCAGTGAGTGTTGCACTCATACCTATTTAAATTCTTGAGAAATAATTTTGCTGTTCATTATAATTCTAGAGTAAAGAATACATAATTCAAATTAGTCCCCAACAAAAAAAAATAACCCCATTTAATCTCTTATAAAATTAAATCGGGTCATATTAGTCTCTAAATCATTGAACCGTTTCTAAACCGATGACATGTACCATTAACTTATCTACGTGACATTAACGGTGTTAGTTAACTGTCACCGTGGAATTTTAATAATCCTTAAGGGACAAGTTAGTCCCTCATTTGAAAATAATAATAACAAAAAAAAAATGATTTGAAGTGTTTTTCCTAGAGATAATACTAGGGTTTTCTCTTAGCCTCGCGCCTTTCAGATTCTCATTCCTTGATTTTTCTCCTCCCACACGGCCACGGCCTTTCCTTTCGAACAAGATCAATTTCTGATGGTGATATTGATAACAAATAATTCAACTAGAGACAGAGACAAATGTAAGTTTCGTTGTTATTATAACCTTAGCATCAACAATAGCATATTATAGAATGGTGTAATGAATTTTTCAAACTAAACCAACGATGGTATACTGATATGCACATGTGGCACTTTTTTAATCCTCCTGATATATTAATGTAAAATCATACATAAGGCACTACTGAGCAAAATACCAATAGCTAGGTTTGGGGACATGACTGTTGTCATCATGCCAAAGTAGGTATAGTAAAGGAAGGTGAAAAACACAAAAAAGATCTACCAAAAAATTTAGTGACGTTTCACTCGTAAGTCATAACCAAACAACAACGGTATATTGAATATTGTATAATTTTCATTTTTTTTTTTAATTTATGGGGACCAAATTGTCCCAAAATAAAATAATGTAGGTACCTAAATATCCCTTATGTTTGTAAGTAATACACGTGGCATAAATAATACACATGACAGTCCATTCACGGTTCAAAAGTATGAGGAAAAAAAACCAATTTAAGAAAAATAATCATGAAGGACTAACATAGCCCGGTTTAATTTTATAAAGAATTAAATATGGTCATTTTTTGGAAACCAAAAAATATAGTCCTTTTCTTGAGGGACCAAAATAGGTCTTCACTTATAATTCTATCTAATTGGAAATATTAATTTGTACAGTTGGGTACAAGTATTTAATTTTCACAAACTTTAACTTCATTTTATTTTATAATTTTTTTATATGTTTGTCTTATTCAATTTAGCAACAAAAATAATAATATTATTACAAAATATATGTATATAACTTGGATAATGTTCCATTGTTAGATAAATAGTTTACTTTTTAAACAACGGCTGAAAAAGAATACAATAAAAGGTTTAAATACAATCAAATTTACATAATGCATACAACAAAAAGGACAAAACATTGGCAAAGTGGCAGCTGTCATGTTCACATTTAAATTCTGTATAATTACCGATTTTAATAGGCGATTTTTTATTTATTTTTGCAATAAAGAGGGCATAGGAAAAAAATTAAACAGAAGAGACTAACCAACAAAATCATTAGTTAGTTTAGTGATAAATGTTGTTGGACTTAGTAGGTAATAACACGATTCAATAGTTTTCCAAAAAAAAATAAAATAACACGATTCAATCCCTCGCAACTGTGTTCGAAAAGAGACTGAAATCACTTGAAGGCAGAACTGACACTTGAACCAGATTAGACGATATAGTGGACGAGATACTAGTGAGAAAAAACATTCAGGACCGAAGGGAATAATGACAGGAAATATGACATAGTGGGAGTATTAAAAAGATTTTTTTTTCAAATATCCCTCAAAAAATCAAATATTTCCACAATACCCCCCATTTTAAAAAAAATTCCAAAATACCCCTCAATTTTTGCAGAGATTCCCCTGCACAGTGGAGACCTCAATGGTGACACTGGGAGTGTAGCCACCTCTATGTCAATGGCGACACCCCCAGTGTAGCCATTGACTTTGCAGCTTTTCTTTTTCTTTTTCTGCACGTGAACAGTGATGGCAGAAGCTGCAGGTCTGCTACAGAGAGAAGGCAATGGCGATACTGCCAGTGTAGCCATTGCAGTGCAGGTGGCGACACTGACAGTGTAGCCATTGACCATGATTTTTTTTTTTTGTCTTTTACGTGTTCTGCATGGGGGACACATATTTTAGGGTTTTTTTTTGTAAATGTTTAATAATTTTTCACTCATCTCATTCTATAAATACCACACTTCATACTTTCATTTTCGGTACAATTTGATGACCGCGAAGAACGTTTCTTATTAGAAATTGGCAAATTAAGTTGAAAACATATTTTGATAATTTAATTAATAAAAAAAAAATTATAAAATTAAATCAAATATATACATTCCAAAATTATTACACAAATATTACACTATTGGGGGGCATCGGGGGGAGGTTGAGGAAATAAATGTGATCCAGTGAAGCATCTTCTAGGATTAATTTGGCGATGTCCAAATCCCAATAATTCCTCATGCTCATCGGTGTCATCCTCCACTCCAAGAAAATTTATAACGCCTGTGCGTGGAGAGACGTTTTGACCCAGAGCTGACGAGTAACCTTGACGAGGAGCCGACGACGAACCTTGACCAGCCCACATTGAATTTAACACATCGTCCGATGCAACCATGTGTGACCATTCCCAATTATCGGGGAGTTGTTGGGTTGGTTGGGGGGGGGGGGGGGGGGGTTGTGTAGATTGACCGGTATTATAGTGAGCGTAACTTTCATTAAAATTGCGAGTTCCCGGTGAATCAAAGTCATTGCGGTCGAAGTCGAAGAAATTCCGAGTTTGTGGCATTGGAGTCACAAAGTCAGAATCGCTATATGGATTTGATTGTTGGTTATATGGATCGTGGTATATGGTAGATGTGTGTTGTTGTTGTGGGGTATAAGATGGTGGGTTTGAGAAATGAGTTTGTTGTGGTGTATATGTTGGTGGTTCTGGGATAAAGGTTTGTTGGATTTGTTGGGTTTCTTGGTTATATGATGGTGGGAAGAAGGTTTGTTGTGAATGTTGTTGGGTGTACGATTGTGGGAATGGTGGTGGTTGCACATCGGGACGAGGACGCGGGTCGTTCAAATAATAATCGCCAGACACATACGGCATGTAGTTTAGTTGATATTCTCTTAGAAACTCGGCCGATGGACCCGGATTAGCTACCGGATCTCCTTGTAGAACACGAAGGTGGCGATTAATTCCAATGTTGGGTTTCGGCTTGAAAGCGTCTGTGTCAATCGTGTACGTTCGCTCGCAAGGTTATGTTGTGGTATTGTGTCATGATTTGGTGGTTGTCGTTTCCGTCAGGCATAAGTCCAAATTGTGGTCGGACTCTGTCGGTCTGATGAAACTCAACAATCTCAAAATTAATGAGATATGTTGTTGCCGACCAAGTGACAACGTCCTCTTATGTTGACTTGAATATATTTATTGTTCTTATGCTTTCTTATATTTAGGATAACAAATTTCAACTAAATTAATATATTCGATCAACAAATAGAACATTGGTTATTCTTATAAAAAAACTGAACATATTGGTTATCAATTCTGATATTTTACTTTTATTCAACAAATAGAACCCGTTGTTATGGCTTATGTGATAATTATGCAACATTTTTTATTTTTCGATTTACTTTTCGTTTTTAAATATATCCCGCTTTGTCACAACAAATATTCTGTCTCGCAAAAATAAATCATAACAAATAAAATATAAAAGTTGCCTTAAATATATCCCATTTTTTCGATTGTTATTTTATTTTATAATCTTAGACTATTTTATGTGATTTCTATATGTGATTTTTTTATAATCTTAGACTAATTTAAATCATATAACTGACACTTCACAAAACCCGTGCAACGCACGGGTTGGAGTCTAGTTGTAAGGAACCCAAGTAAACTGATAATTACAAAAAAAAATAGAGATTTGTTAGTGTATGCATTTAGTTTAAAAATATCAATTTAAAATATAGAATATATATATATATATATATTACCTCATGTGGCTGCAAACGATCGATCAACATATTAGCGGCCGTTATATTATTGAAAGGATCGCCGTTATAATTCGTCCCCGGGCCAACGTACCTGAAATAATATGTAATTTTCACAATTAATAGCATAATAAATATACATATGTTTGTATTTATTATTAAAAAATAATATATACTTACTTAAGTGCCAATGGTGAATCGTATCGTGGCGGTGCAGTTCTTAGACGTTCAAATATATTAATACGACAACGTGCCCATGCCTGGATAAGTATGGCACATCCGGACATTGTAGTGTTCTTTTTTGAGGGAGTTGCCGCATCACACAAACCTCTATAACATGAAGCCAAACAAGCCGAACCCCAACTATAGCTTCTAATAGTTGGTATATCTCCAACAGGGCGAGATATTTCAGATGTACTCAGTCACCAGATCTGTCAGGTAGTATAAATCTACCGAGCAAATATAAAATATAGCACCTAAGATATTGCATTAGTTCTTCCCCTGTGGGATTATCTAGCATCCCATCAAGATGGTCTTGTAAATATTTTGTCCTAATAGCATATCCGTGCTCTTTATTTATATCATAGATTCCCAATAATCGTGGGATATTGTCAAAACAAGAAGAACTGATTGTTCCAGTAACAGCATTTCCCGTAATTCTTACACCCAATAACATAGAGACGTCTTGGAGAGTTATTGTGCACTCCCCGGTTGGTAAAATGAATATGTGCATCTCCGGTCTCCACCTCATCACCATAGCTAAGATTAAGTGTCAATCTAAGTCACATTTTCGCAAGCGGATGACGGAACCAAAACCACATTGTTCCAACAATGGAACTAATGTAGGATGCAGCTTCTTAAAGTGTGATTGAATGCCGAGTCAATGAACTCAGTTTACAAGGAAATCCGAAGCCAACCTATCACATCTTTGGTCACATCAACCTTCTACAAGTGTGTAGAACTTTTTTTCAGGCGATCAAGAGATGCAGCAGCTGTGTACACTTCTCGTCAGGAGTATACAGAAGCGTGCCAGGAAAGGATTCAAGAGGCATTCAATAAGGCTAACACACACGTCATCACTTGGTTTAATAGGCAAGATCTAACTTTCTCAGTACAAGAAACTAAGGATCCTCGTGAAGGACGACCGATGGATAATTTTAAAGTAAACTTGAGAGCAAAGTGTTGCGACTGTGGGAAGTTTCAGTCTTTACATATGCCTTGTACGCATGTTATTGCTGCATGTTCTTATGCTCGCATTGACTATCATCAATTCATCGATGACGTGTACAAAGTTGCCACTGTATGTGCCGTGTATGCTGGCAAATTCCAAGTAATTCAAGGCAGAAGCTTTTGGCCTGACTATGAAGGAGACAGACTTTGCGCCCGTACCGATAGAAAAAGAGTCAAGAAAGGACGTCCACAAAAGAATCGCATGAGAACCGAAATGAACGATTTCCACCAAGGAGTGAGAAAGTGTGGCTTATGTCGGGTGCCGGGTCATAATGCTAATGAATGTCCTAATGCTGCGGGAACCTCTTCGTAATTGTATTTTTTTTAATGTAATTTTTTTCGTACGCGTTTCTGTTATGTTATCCATATAATAATAATATATTTTAAATTCCAAATCATAATATACAATTGTCTACATTCGTACGAAATCAAAAAATAAAATACGTAAATATTCAAGACTTACAACGAATTTAATGAAACAAAATAACACAACCACAAACCATGAAAAACTTACATAATATATAAAAGTAAATGACACACAACAACAACTTAACTACTTTTTTTTAAAACCGCGAACAAACGATGCGGCTGTTTTTCATCTGTAACACATGCAAACATGAAGTGCACTTCAGCATCACCCAACAATTTGTACCAAAATTTTATTATGGTATGTTCGTCGGCGTCATCCGTGATGTCCGTGCACGAATCTAAATATGCCAAATGCTCGATTTTTATATGTTCACCTTTTTTGAAGAAGTATTTGTCTTGAATCTTGTTCTTTAAAGCGACAAGAGAACTTAATTTGCCAATTTCTAATAAGAAACGTTCTTCGCGGTCATCAAATTGTACCGAAAATAAATGGGTTGGTGCTAAGTGGTTATTTGAAGAAGATGTCATTACTTATATAAAATAAAAACAGTGAAGAGAGTGTAAAAAAAAATGAAGAAGATAGAGTTAGTGAGTGGAAAATGAAAGTATGAAGTGTGGTATTTATAGAATGAGATGAGTGAAAAATTATTAAACATTTAAAAAAAAAAAACTAAAATATGTGTCCCCCTATGCAGAACACGTAAAAGACAAAAAAAAAAACATGGTCAATGGCTACACTATCAGTGTCGCCACCTGCACTGCAATGGCTACACTGGCAGTGTCGCCATTGCCTTCTCTCTATAGCATACCTGCAGCTTCTGCCATCACTGTTCACGTGCAGAAAAAGAAAAAAAAAAGCTGCAAAGTCAATGGCTACACTGGGGGTGTCGCCATTGACATAGTGGTGGCTACACTCCCAGTGTCACCATTGAGGTCCCCACTGTGCAGGGAAATCTCTGCAAAAATTGAGGGGTATTTTGAAAAAAATTTTAAAATGGGGGGTATTGTGGAAATATTTGATTTTTTGAGGGATATTTGAAAAGAAAAAAAATCTATTAAAAATGGGCATGATTTTGGTACTCTCTTAATTGATATTATAGGTCATGGTATAAGTCAAATTTACTTTTTTACACAATAATGAAATGATTTTAGTTACTAGACAATTATGAAAGCTAGCTACACAAGCAGCACCGCACCTACCTCATCCTTTTAGTTTTGTATATAAGCAAAAATTTAAAAAAGTACTCCTTTTAAGAAAGTAGATAAAATGTATTTAATGATTGAAAAAGTATTTCATTTCCAGTTTTACCCTTCCTTTTATTTTAAATTTAATTAATTAATTGCACACACTTCACTTTTCTTTGGGTAAAATTGAAATTATGACATTAAACATAATGATTGCAATAAACTTTTGTTTATATTTGAGACTAAAGATTTTTTTGTTTTGTTGCTTATATTTGAGACCGGAGGGAGTATCTCTCTTTGTGAATGTGTGTGGGGGGACTTGGGATTTAGTTGTGTTTGTTGGGTCAAGATCCTCTTCATTTATAAAAATAAATGGAAGATGCAATTTGGAGAGAGATAGACACAAAAAGTAGGTGGTGGGTCCTATTATTAAGTGGGTCCCGCCATCATTAATTATTTTTTACTTTTTATGTGTCTTTATCTCTCTAAATGGAGGAAATTGAGAGAAAAATAAATGGAGAGGATTTTGACTCATTTTCGTTGCCATATCTTTCTTCAATTATTATAGTTCTTGGAATTCTGCCGTAAAAAAAAAAGCATATATTAAGAATATTTTAAATAAAATTATATTTTGAATAAATTATATTTTTATTTTAAATAAAAAAATATAGAATTTCTGATAGAATATTGTGGAATTAAGTTTGATTTTTTGTATTATGTTTGAAATTATTTGTAAGTATTCTCCTAGGTTTGATTTTACCCGGCCCGTTGTAACTGTATATAGACTTTTGCTATTGGCAACGAAAGGTTACACACTTAATTCCTTGATGATATACAGATTGTAAGTGTGGATTATGATAAGACATTCCGTCCTGTAGTAAAATCGGTGACTATTTGCACCGTTCTCGCCATTGTTCTGTACAAATTCTAGCTATTCATCAACTAGATGTTAAAAGTGCATTTTTACATAGTGATCTTCATGAGATAACCTACATGTATCAGCCACTGAATTTCCGTATACATCAGTATAAGAGACAAGTTTTTCAATAGGAGATGGACATTTACTTTGTTTGGAAAAAAGTCGTCTGTGGCCAGGCACATGTCTTTCATGTTCTTTCACGCCACCAAATTGCTGACATTTTCACCAAAAGCCTGCCTCGTGTTATCTATAATAATATTATTTAGGATTTTTTTTTGAAAGCTCATTGTACACATGACATGACCAAAATAATGCTAATTAAAAAGTTATTGAGGACCTCATTAAAAAGTTTAGCAAGATGAATAAGGCATTATATGTGCATGCATTGACGAACAAACACCACTTTTTCTTGGAGGGTGAAGACTCTTGGAATCTTCATATGAAATCCAAGAAGTTATTGAGGTGCACTCTTGTTACTTTGTAATGTCTTAAAAGAATGGAAAACTAATAAGTGAATAAAATCATGATACAGTTTACCTCCAATGATTTCAAGGAAATGGAAACAAAAGTTCATAAGCTTGAGGAGAGAAAGTACTTTATTAATAAATAATAAAAGTACTTTTCTAAGGAGAGAAATTTATCAACCAATAGTATTAATTAAAAATATTAGACTATCCAATTTTACTCCGGAATAAATATCGTCTAAATTTCTAATTTGTCAAATGTGGTTATACGATTGATAATTTCCAGAGCCTAAATGAATATGATAGGAATTGAACATAACTAAACCTCGGGGACGCATTGGGCCTAAGCATATGATTGGTGTGATTAATAGACTTGCTTCCAAAGATCATAAAATTTTTAACTAGGTGAAATCATGAGTTTTTCACGTTCATGTTGTGACCACGTAAAAACAACTTATGCCGATCATGAACATGTTCATTAGATTATCGGCCCTATCGAGATGGGTCTCATGCTTTGTGCTTGTCTACTTTGGTCATTGCCACACATCCAAATTCAAATACATATAATGTTTATACTTTATTGTAAACCTCGCTCTAAGCTTTGCTCATTCAATTTTTTGATCTAGAATATATATATATATATTAAGCTTTTTATTTACCCTCCACAATTTCGACCTTTTGAATTTCAATTAATTAATCCCCCGTTCAAGTAACACGAGAAATAAACCAATAATTCATTGGATTTTTTGGGGAAATTTAGCAATGAAATTCATGTTCTTTGCCTTGGTGTTAAAGACTTAAAGTGCAAGCAAATCCACTTCAGTTGGAGGCACCATCTAAACAATAGTATACTTTGAGCAATAAAACGTGGCATGGGATCCCTTTGTTTTCCTAATGACATGATACAAGTTTTGGTGTCACAATCATTTTTTGTTTTACCTTATCAACTCACATTTGCTAACTTTCATTTTGTGGCCATCTTTGGCTGTCGTGGATAGGGCATTTCTGGCCTGCTTTACTTCCAAACATATATCAAATTTCATGCACAAATAAATAATGAATTTTTTTTAAATATATAAAAATGTACAATTGTTATTAGCATATCCACTTTAATTTATTTTTTTTCAAATAGTTCGATGTAAAGAATTTAATTTCTTATAATGAATAAATGAGGAATTTTGAATTTAAACCCTAACTACTACATATAAAATGCGATATTCCTACAAACTGAATTATGTTTATGGAGACATTAACATATCTATTTTAAGCACGGGTTTTAAAATAATTATTACATTCAAAGCTAACACTTTGGAATATGCTCCATACAATTTTTCTTGACCCAAATAATTTAGATTTATTATTGCATATATTTTAATGAGTTTAATTTTGATATACTTGTGAAGAATACAAACTTTTATGTCATTAATAAATCACAACTATTCATAAGTATCATTTTAAAGTAGTTATATTTTAAGTTAATTGATTTTTTTTTTCATGAAAAAAAAGTCAAACATTTTTTATTATGATTAATTGACGGTATAAAACGACTTTACACCGAACTTTAAACCTTATCCATATTCTAAAAAGATATTTTGCCACCTTCGATCTTCGGATGAGGTAGTTCAAAGTTGATGTATCGAAGTTAGTAAAATATGAGAAAAAATGTTCCACCTATAAATTAAACTTGAATTATGAATGATTTGTTCCTTAAATGAAATTCATTAACCACTTTAAATTACATATGCACATACATAGTAACAAATAGTAACAAATTATAAGTGATTATAATATTAGAGGCCTAAGACAAATTTAAAGATGAGGCATATTTATTCACAAAATAAAATGAGGCCTTCTATATTAGCATTTTAGTAGAATTGCTAAATATTGGTATAAAAATTATTTTGCATATGCTTTAGAATACAAAATAATCAAATATTAATATAATTTAATTTAAATTTTTTTAATCGATAATAAAAAAAACAACTGATTATTTTGAAGTGGAATAATCACCATCCACCAAATCTTAGATTTTATTTATTTATTGGACAAAAAAAACGGCCAAAACTATATTTGAAGAAACTCTGTGACACATACATACTATCTATCTATCTATCTCTAAGAGATGGCAATGGCTATGGCGCTTCGTAGGCTTTCTTCTTCCATTAACAACAAATCTTCACGTCCTCTTTTCAGTGCATCTTCTGTTTACTACAAGGTTCTTCACTTCTCACTCTTCTTTTCAATCCAAATCAATTCAAATTCCATTCATTTTTTTTTTGTTACATATCTTATTCACAATTTTGAAATTTTTGTTTTCAATGTAGTCTTCTTTGCCTGATGAAGCTATTTACGACAAAGAGAATCCGCGTGTTACGGTAAGATAATTATTATAGATGATTGATATCATTGATAAATTCTTGTTGTGATTGTGAAGCTTATTCATGTGTATTATTATTATGTTCATGATGTTTTGGTTTGTGAATTGAAAATTTGTTACTTTTTTGTAGTGGCCAAAACAATTGAATTCTTCACTTGAGGAAGTTGATCCTGAAATTGCTGATATCATTGAGCTTGAGAAAGCTAGACAATGGAAGGTATATATAGGATTTTCAGTTTTATCTTACTCTATGTTATTTGCTTATATCATTTTCTCGTAAATGTAAAATATGCAACTATGCATATATTTGTTGAGTATGACTCATATTCATTGATAAGTGGACAGTTGCTCGAGCGTAGTTGTAAGCACAATTGACTAAACTCCGTGATATTTAGCTGTTTTCTTTAGAGTCGGGTTTGCTTTATTGAACTTCAAACCAATTCTCCAACTGTTTGTTTGATTGTCTGTTTAAACATTTGGTGTATTTGTGTTGTGGTGAAGCATGATATGGTATACTAAATTTCGCAACTTAAGGATTTTGTTTCAATTTTGCATTTCATCTTAAATAGAACTTGTTTCTTTGGTGATGAAGGGGCTGGAACTGATACCATCAGAAAATTTCACTTCTTTATCTGTTATGCAAGCTGTTGGTTCTATCATGACAAACAAATACAGTGAAGGTTATCCTGGAGCAAGATATTATGGAGGAAATGAGTATGTCAGTTTATCACTTGATTTGTGTGTTAGTCTTTAATAATTCGCAGAAGCAAGTGAATGAATATAGAGTAACTATTTTGGATTTTATTCTTTAAGTATCAAATTCAAAGATGGTGTATCTTTCTTATTGCAGGTATATTGACATGGCAGAAACACTATGCCAGAAGCGTGCCTTGGAAGCATTTCGGTTGGATCCTGCTAAATGGGGAGGTAAGAATGCAAGACAAACATATCAGTAAGAAAAAGATATTGCAACATTGTACTATATCACTTGTTTTGGCTTAACTTGAGCTCTTGTGTGATATTACTTTGTGTGAATCAATTCTTTAAATATTTTAGAATGGAAGTTTACTCATCTTTGTTACCCCTGATTTGCAGTGAACGTGCAGCCTCTATCTGGTTCGCCTTCAAATTTTCAGGTTTACACTGCATTGTTGAAACCTCATGATAGAATCATGGCACTTGATCTCCCTCATGGAGGTCATCTTTCTCATGGATACCAGGTAATATCAACTTCCATTTTTCATTTCCTGTTATAGTGAAATCTACAATAGATATATGGATTGGCTTATGGTCATGAATCGTTGATATGTTTCTGAGAATATCTTTAGTGCACCGTATTTTAATGAAATATTGAATTCTATGCATTTATATTTCTATTATTGGGACATTGTTTTGACTTAAAAAATGTATTGTATTATATGCGATATTGTTTACTCCCGACGACTTATGCACTTTCTTTCAAGATGAAAATTATTAATTACTATCTTCATTGTGCAGACTGACACCAAAAAGATATCTGCAGTCTCTATATTTTTTGAGACAATGCCATATAGATTGGATGAAAGTACAGGATACATTGACTATGACCAGGTATGTTTGCATTTTCTTTTATCATGTTTATAATTGTCTTGGAAATAATCCTCATTTCTAGATTAGTTTTTTAAACACAAATATATTCACATGATATGCATGTGGTGAGGTTAGTTATATATGATGCACCATGCATAAATTGAATAATTTATATTTCCCATGTCATCACAAACTCAATTTGACCCATTGTGTCCATTTCTTACTTAGGGAGCATAATATTCAATTTTTGCTCAAGATCATAATTTATTTATGTACCACCTTTGTGTCAGCTCAATGTTTTTATTAATTAAAAACAACTTTAAAATGCAGCTAGAGAAATCGGCTACACTCTTCAGGCCAAAATTAATAGTTGCCGGTGCTAGTGCCTATGCACGTCTGTATGATTATGCCCGCGTACGCAAGGTAATGTATAGATAGTACAAAATGATTTTTTAAATATAGTTATCTGTCCTTAGAATCTGTTGCTTATAAGTTGAATGGTTATCTGAAACACCTTAAGTTGAACTCATGAAGTATATTACAACTTCAACAGGTGTGCGACAAACAGAAAGCTGTGTTGTTAGCAGATATGGCACACATCAGTGGATTGGTTGCAGCTGGTGTTATCCCTTCACCTTTTGATTATGCAGATATAGTGACTACCACAACTCACAAGTCACTTCGTGGACCACGTGGAGCTATGATCTTTTTCAGGAAGGGATTAAAAGAAGTCAACAAACAAGGAAAAGAGGTATATCCTTGAAGGCCCGAACAAAATTCGTTGATATTTTTTATGCACTTCTATATTCTGTTTCTGTCTTGTTTACAAATCTATCAAGTTGTTCATACTCCCTACAAATATTTATGCAAGTTCATGGCAGTATCCAAAAAAATATACTAATTCTACTTACTTATTTGAAGGTGTTCTATGATTATGAGGACAAAATCAATCAAGCTGTCTTCCCTGGACTACAAGGTGGTCCTCACAACCATACCATTACTGGTTTAGCTGTTGCATTGAAGCAGGTAAATAAATAGGAAAGATAATGATGACCGTTATTTTACTTTCGTTTTAATTGCACCATTGTCTACATTTTTCTTGATATTGAGGTTTTAAAATCACTTACTGCAGCCGACATGAAAATGGACATGAAGTAAGCTTTCTCCATTTTATATTTTTAGCTTAACAAGAGGGTTCATCTGAAAGATTTATTTGAAGACTGACCAAGTTTTTGAGTGATACTAGTGGTCTGAATGAGAGTATGTGCAGTGTGTGATGTTTGTTCATCAAGTTATAATATCTTTTGCCTTTCCTTTTGTGTATTCAGGCTACAACTCCAGAGTATAAAGCATATCAAGAGCAGGTTCTCAGCAATTCCGCAAAATTTGCACAGGTACATTCAAAAGGATAATTCAATTGTTTCTTCTAGTAGATATTGGATGTCAGTCAGAAGCTATGAAGCACGGACACTCCTCAAATTAGGCGTGTCCCGGTGTCGGACACGCGTTGGTGTCGGACACTGACACAACACCGACACTTATGATTACACTGACATGTGTTTGTGTCCAGTGTCCGTGTCTGTGACCGTGCTTCATCGGTTAGCAGTTAATACGGGTTGGTCTCCTTGTTTTACCAAAGATAATAACTCGTGTATTAATTGACACTAAATATATTGCAGGCTTTGACTGAGAAAGGCTATGAGCTTGTTTCTGGTGGAACTGAGAATCATTTAGTTTTGGTGAATCTGAAGAACAAGGTAACCATACAACTACTTTGACTTTTCATATAAGCAATGTGAGTCTACTAATTTATACAATAATAACATTCAGTACTAGTAATTTGTGTATTAGGTTAGTCATAAAGCTGACATGAAAATACTAATTATCGATATGATTTAGTTTGAGAAAAATTTGTTAACGAATATATCATGTCAGATCCATAAAAACTGCTGTTTCATCTAAATAATAATATCAAAGTGAGACTAATTTTCTTTTTCATAAAATATTTGTTCAGGGTATTGATGGATCCCGAGTTGAGAAGGTGTTGGAGTCAGTACATATTGCAGCTAATAAAAACACAGTTCCAGGAGATGTGTCTGCTATGGTTCCCGGTGGAATCAGGATGGGTACAGGCTCTTCATATGTGTCATATCTTAGATTTTGCTCTTGAATTTTCCTTGTTCAACTACTTGATCTTGATAACTTTTGTGGATTTCAGGAACTCCTGCTCTTACTTCAAGGGGATTTGTTGAGGAGGATTTCGTTAAGGTAGCCGAGTATTTTGATGCATCTGTGAACTTGGCTTTGAAGATTAAGGCAGAGAGCAAAGGTTCATAAATTTTCTATACCCTTCCTTTGTGTTTGTGTTTGTTTTATCTAGACACTGACTTGTTGGTACTGATGAACTTTGGTAATTAGGCACAAAATTAAAGGACTTCGTGGAAACATTGCAGTCATCCTCTTACGTGCAATCAGAGATTACCAAGCTTCGCCATGATGTTGAGGAGTTCGCAAAACAATTTCCAACCATTGGTTTTGAAAAAGCAACAATGAAGTACAAGAAATAAGCAAAAGAAAAATTTCCACCAGGTATGCACTTATGTTGAAGAGGCATGCATACTAATTCCTCAATTGTGCTGTACTATCTGTTTTTTGTGTCTTAGCAAGCTACTAGTCATGAACAAAAATGATTGTTGATATTAGGAATGTGGCCTTCGAAACTACGTATACCAGTAATCTGTTATTAAGCTTGCGAGGAACTTCTGAAATTTTTTAACATGTGATTTTGAATCCATTTTTCTTTTCAAAGACTGAAAAGCTTTAGATACTTCTGATTCTAAGATCAAATTTCCTCCACTAGATAATACAAAACTGCAGTCTGATATTCTCTTACATATTTTGTTTGTTATGTGGTAGTGGCGGTCACACTATGGTCAAGTGGTTCGAGGTGATCAGTTTTCCTGATTAATGGAAGAGGAGGATTATATATATCAGATGAAAAGCATTAGGCTGGAACTTTCTTATGTATGAAACTAGAAAAACTTGATCATATATCTTCTTGCAATGTATAGATACATCATCTATTTATAATCTATTAAATGTGAATTGTGACTCACAGCATTTAAGTTGTCATGTCAATGTTTTCAACTTTCATTTCGACCCTGTTTGGATAAACAAACTTAATTAAACACTTATGCATGATCTATGTTTATAACAAAAGATAAAATAATGTGAAACTGTTTTGATATAAACTATTTTCACAAGGTGTCCTGGAGAGTTTATAAAGTTGAAAACAGCTTATGGCATATCATAAGCTGTTTCCTTAGGCTCTCTCAAACAGTCTCACAAGTACTTATGTCTGTAGATAAACTGAAATAAACTAATCCGAACAGTTATAACTTATTACAACATTACATATGTAGAATCCTGTCAAAGACAAACATAAAATCTAAGGTGGTGGTTTATTTGTAGTAGTAAATATTGTTTCTCAACACTGAAATCCTAAGGCAACACATTAAAGGATAATTTTTTCCTTTTCAGTATACTTTGTAACTAAGTAACATTTAAAATATTCTACCTAGCACTGTGCAAATGCAGCTAAGGTGTAAAATAACCAAATCTCTGATTACTGATTTACTGTATCATGAATTGCTGATATTCTGACACAACCAACTTACCTATATAAAATCCATCTGATTAGTGATAGGATTTCATTTTTGTAGTATGACATTCCCATTTTTATTCTTTTAAGATTAAGGAGCGATATGAATTTCTTATTGTCAAAAAAAAGATTAAGGAGCGATTACAACAACTCCAATGATTATTTAGCAGGAAACTTCACTGTCAACCAGATGCAACAATAATATTATTGCTGGACTAGTGAAACAAGTTCATCTCCCACAGAACCAAGCTTATAAAAAAGTCATCACCTAGCATGTTAGGAAATTATGGATCCGAATTTCTGGCTGTTATAATAGGATGCACTTTCCGCAGTTATGTAATCTGAACCGTCTGATCATACATTAAATCAACCGAACAACTCACAAATGCAACCTTAAAACGGATCAGACAAGACAGGCTGCATGACTTGTCCTTTTTCCTATGGGCGAGATTCCAAAGTTAAAACTTATTGTCATACGAATTTCAAATTCCCAAACGTAGGAAAAGGCCGTAGCTGTGACTGTCAACACAATCTGATCGATCAGACAAACCCATCATATGAAGTAAAAATTAAGGTTAGCTAAATGAAATTATAATTTATAACAGTTAAATGACTTCTCATAAAAATAATTTATTTCATTTACGAGAATAAAATCCTACCCACCTAATCATAAACCAAAAAGACAATTATCGAACTTATTTTTGACAGGAGCTATCAATTTTTTTAACAGGAACCATCAATTTTTTATTTTTTTTAAAATGGTATCACTTCAATAATATATAGTGTCCATTAGTCTTTTTTTTCTGAAAGAAACTTAATCAACTCATTTCATTTATAACAATGTTCTCAATACAACGAGGAATAAACTCAAAGAAAGTGCGACTAGACCATGACATGGCTGCCCTAGCTAAAGTATGAGCTACCGAGTTTGCTTGTCGCTTAATGAACTTTACCTCAAAGTTCGAATCAAAATTCAGTAACAACTTAATAGATGAAATGATAGAACTAAATTCAGAAAAGCCACTTTGGTTTGTATAGCATCCACAACAAGTTTGGAATCACTTTCAAACACGACGTTAGTCCGTCCTCATTTAACAGCCTCACGTATCTCCTCCAATAATGCCATAATCTCACCTTCATATGTTGTAAGCTTCTCCAGAATCTTGTTGCATCCCGCGGCGATAAACTGTCCTTGAGAATTGCGTATGCACCAGTTCCAACTTGTGTGACCTGCATCGCCATAGAAGCTAGCATCTACACTGCATTTCCACCAACCATCGCGAGGTTGCTGCCACTGCACTGGACAGGCGCAGGAACAGCTGCTGATGCGTGTTAACAGTGCACCAGTCCCCCATCAAATGTACGGCACGCCTTGCTCACTCTTTTGCCATATCTGTAATCCTGTTCCAGACACAATTATTGCGATTATTCCACACAGTCCAGGCTACGATTGCTACTTGTACCTGCATCATGAACATTCTCATTTTTGCAAATATGTCAAAGAAAACAGTTTTAATGTTGCTTCTTTACTGAATCCATGGTCCTATGATTGCACTAAGGCCAACCTCATTCCCTACATTTTTAATCACTTCACAACCAAAAACTACATGCCAATCATCTTTATCACTTCCGAAACATAATGGGCACAACAACGTACAAAGCACATATCGTTCACAAAGACGAAACTCTAGACAGCAAAGAACCCCTACACACACCCTCCAAAGTAAATGTTTGGCCTTCGGTGGACCACAAATATTCCAAAAGTAAGTGTCCATTAGTCTTACCACAACTGACAACTCCAATTGCTACCTTAAATACCTTCATCCGAAATTTCGCAGTTGTATATAAGTTTAAGTAACTTTTGTCATTTCGTCTACATAATAAAAAATACAAAAAATATATTTAAAGTAAAATATTTCTAATAATATAACGATTAAAAGTATAAAAAATATTTACTGACCATGTATATTAATTATTTTTCTTGAGTAACAATCTATTTGAAGAACCTGACCAAAAAATAGCTTATTATACAGATAATAGCTTCTTTGAAAAATGAGACACGAAACACTTGTAGGAGTCCTTCTTATAGCAAACATGCTTATGGCTACACGACTTACACTCACAAACTCTATTTCACGTTCTCGTTCCATTAATCCACTTCTTAAACGCACTTCTCGTTCCATTTTCTACCCTAAACATTCCCATAAATCCCTTCCTTGTCCTCTCTGGTCTTCTTCCTTTTCCATCTGCATCGATTCACTTCACAAGTCTACTTCTCCTTCTTTCACAACTTTCACTTCTTCTCGTCGTTTCTCTTCTTCTTCTTCCATGGCTACTTCTGCATTAAACGACGTCGTTGAATCAAATCCTCTTCTTCAACAATTTGTTTTTCCTCCTTTTGATGCTGTTGAACCTACACATGTCCGACCTGGTATTCGTGCCCTTCTTGAGAAACTGGTAAAAAAAAAACACCTTTTTGATTGTTTATAGGTTTTTGATTAATGGGTTTTGATTGATTTTGTGTTTTGATTAATGGGTTTTTGTGTTTGTTGATTTTGTGTTTTGGGTTTTGTAGGAACTTGATTTGGAGGAACTTGAAAAGAATGTTGAACCTTCTTGGCCTAAGTTGGTAGAACCATTGGAGAAGATTGTTGACAGGTTGGCTGTTGTTTGGGGGATGGTTAATCATCTTAAATCTGTTAAGGATAGTTCTGAGCTTCGTTCAGCAATTGAAGATGTGCAGGTATGTTTAATTCTGCAGTTTTCGATCTTTTCTTCTGTTGATTGGATTGGTTTATTTTTGTATTTGTATTAATTTGTATTTTAATATGATTGTTTGTGCATTTAGGATGTAGGGAAATACTTTATGTTAATTGCATGTTATCAAATAGTGGCGCTATATCGCTCTAATGTAGAAGATTTAACAAATCACTATTGTTGCTATTTAGTATGAAATGCTGTCAAATAGCGGTTATGACACTGTAGCGTAGCGGAGTTTAACCAAATTGTTATTTTTTTTTTTTATAGCTGGTTAGGGTGAGGGGATGGTGTCCCCCTTTAAGGCAAATTGTTATTTTCGTGATAAGCTACTGACAACACTGGTGAATTGGTTTATTGGCCTCAGTTTTAGCATATCACTATCTGAGTCATATTGCAACATGTTATTATGTTGTTTTTTTCCTTTGTTTAAATTATTGTTCATGGGTTTTTGGTCATTTATGTATTTCTCTTTTGGATTGTTATTACTGTACTTTTGTTTTGCTAACGATGATTAATTTATATTTGTAGGCAGAAAAAGTTAAGTTTCAGCTTAGGCTGGGTCAAAGTAAGCCTCTTTATAATGCATTCAAAGCGATTCAAGACTCTCCTGATTGGAAGTCACTTAGTGATGCTCGGAAACGAATTGTTGAAAGTAAGTTACAAAATGTCTTATTGACTTATTGTTTATGCTGTTCTTGTTATATATAATGTTTTATTTCTTCTGTATTGGCATGTTATTTTATACTCTTAAATTGCTTGAATTGCCTCGCATTACATTGTGATGCTGGTTCTCAGCTTCTAGATTTTTATTTTGTAAGATGGAGAATTGTGAAAGATGCTGGATTTGTAGTTGGTATAAAGTTTTCTGATTTATGATTCCACTCATGCTAATTTTCTGATTATCTTTGTGACTTTACTCACAAACTCGGTCCTTTTACTTTCCACTGGATTTCAGACAAACTCATTGTTTGTGAAATGTCAGTTTACATTGTAACAATTGTATTTGTGCCTTTGCAGACCAAATAAAGGAGGCAGTTCTTAATGGTGTTTCTCTTGACGATGATAAAAGGGAACAGTTCAACAAAATTGAACAGGTGTGTTATTTTAACAACTAAAACCAAATGTAAATTGTTGCTATTAATAATTTGAGTTGTTTGATTCCAATTTCCCACCACTTTGATTGATCATGTACTAGGCTTTGGCTATATCTCTATCTTTATTTACGGAAGCAACTGGGCATATCATGTTTTCAGAATAGGGTTGAAATTAAGATCATGGGTTTGTTATTGTCCATACTTTGAGATTTTATGTGTCATACAAATAAATAGGACAAGCAACATGAACCGGTAAAATTCTTTTGAAATTGAAAATTAAAAAAAATCAGCAATGAGCCAATATGCAACAGCCTGAAATTCCAATTTCATTGGCAGTTGATCTCAGCAAGGAATTTTGGTTAATATATGCAAACACCTTAATAAACCAAATATAGTGATGAGATTTTGATGTAGTGATTCTATGCGCATACACATATGCTCAAATTTCAGAAGCAAAGTGATTGTACGTCATAACTAAACAAAGTTCAATTGATGATTCTTGCTTTTCTTTGTATTATTCTTTTATATTTTTTTGTCATGGTTTCATCTGTAGGAGCTGGAAAGATTGTCAGAAAAATTTGGGGAGAATGTTCTGGATGCAACCAAAAAGTTTGAAAAGCTCATTACAGATAAGAAAGAGATTGACGGATTACCTGCTACTGCTCTTGGGTTGGCTGCACAAAGTGCAGTATCCAAGGTAGATCTTGTTGACATGATATGTTACTATTCTCAAGTTACGACAATCAGCTAACTATTTGAGTTTTGATTACTTGATGGAAAAATGCAGGGGCATGAAAATGCCACCGCTGAGAATGGCCCATGGATAATTACACTGGATGCTCCAAGTTATATTGCTGTTATGCAACATGCTCGCAATCGTTCTTTGCGTGAGGAAGTCTACCGTGCATATATAACACGTGCATCTAGTGGAGATTTGGATAATACTCTACTTATTGATCAAATTTTAAAGCTTAGGTTGGAAAAGGCCAAGCTTCTCAACTACAATAACTATGCTGAGGTATGACTCTTTCATTGTTAATAGTATAATTCTATGTAGTTTGCTGATGTATATTATCTATCAGGTTAGCATGGCAACTAAAATGGCAACTGTTGATAAAGCAGAAGAACTTCTCGAGAAGCTTCGTAGAGCTTCCTGGGACGCTGCAGTACAAGGTAGTGTATAAGTTGTGTCTATGGTGTGATGTTTGCATCATGATTTATATGGTATGCAGTTGTTTCAATTAGTTGCATGTATGGGGAAATTGCATTGTGTATATATCTCGAGTTAGCTCCTTATTGTCATTGACTATTCCAAAATAGCAAAAAAATAGATGCCCTTTTTCTATTTTCGTAGGATTCCAAATTTCCAACACCTATATAATCTGACATATATCTTATATGGGAAAATTGCATTGTGTGTACATGTCTATTTTCCTTTAATGAGCCAATAAAACTCCATCTTCCTTTCTTGCAGATATGGAAGACCTTAAGAAATTCTCAAAAGACCAGGGTGCATTGGAAGCTGATGATTTGACACATTGGGACGTTAGCTTTTGGAGTGAGAGGCTCCGTGAATCAAAATATGACATTAACGAGGTTGCTCACTCACTCATACACTTACTCGCTTACTCGCAGTCATCATTTTGAAAAGACACTTTAAGACATTGTTCATGTATAGAATAATTTCACACTTGATATTTTATACAACTTGAATTGAAGGTCCTTTTTGACGAAAAGTTACTAGACTTTATGATAAGTCTGCAATATATTTTTAACTATTTGGTTGAATGTTGTAAAAATCCTACCAAAAAACATTTTCACAAAATTGTACCACGGATGCCCCATGCAGTTATAATGCCTTTTATTAAAAAATAAAAAAAGAATAGTGATTTTATGCTTTAAAGCCGTGCCAGGGTGGGTTCTTGGGAAGGGGTTGGACTTGTTGATCTATTGTAGGCAGACTTACCTTGCATTTGTAAGAGGCTAATTACTCGACTTGAACCAGTGACCTCCTAGTCACATGGCAGCAGTTCCAACTGCTATATCAAGGCTTCCCTTCATATATTATTATATTTAATTTCATAATTTGTAATTGCATATCATGAAGAATCTTATTCTTTGATTTCCATTATTTTGTTCCTACATATGATTCCCCCCCCCCAATTAAATGTTCCTTTTTCTCCAAAAACTATCTGACTAATGGCATAGACATCTTAATTAAAGGGAAAGCTCCATAATTTTGTTCACCGTTTTTTTTTTTACAATCTGAAAGGCATTATTTTATCCATGTAAACCACATGAAAGTCCATTCTTCCCAGTCCCACCCGTGAGTCATAGTAAATGGTCTGCTCATCCCGTTTGCTCCATTGGATAGTTTACAAACTAATACAATAACACTTTATCACCTCTAACAGCGTATCAGTCTTTCATTTGTTATTGAATTTTAAACTTTTAATCTGCCTAAAGAAAGCTCATACATCTGCTACTTTTGTCTCATAGGAAGAACTGCGCCCATTTTTCTCTCTGCCAAATGTTATGGATGGACTCTTTGACCTTGCAAAAACACTTTTTGGCATTGAAATCGAGCCTGCTGATGGTCTAGCTCCGGTAATCAAATTTTCTGTTGTTCAGCTGTTCTTGCATCCGGTGACCATCTATTTCGAACTTCCTGACACATGATTATTGATATTCAGGTTTGGAATAAAGATGTCAAGTTCTTCCGTGTTAAAGATTCTTCTGGTAGCCCAGTTGCCTATTTTTATTTTGATCCCTACAGCCGTCCTTCTGAAAAAAGGCAAGGTGCATGGATGGATGAAGTTGTTGCTCGTAGTCGTGTACTGTCACCTGATGGTAACTCATCAAGGTTGCCTGTTGCCCACATGGTGTGCAATCAAACACCTCCGGTAGGAAGCAAGCCAAGCTTAATGACATTCCGTGAGGTAACACATATTTTACTATATTTATTTATCTATTTATATTTTTAAGCTAAAATTTGTGTAATAAAAAAAGGAAAATACTATGTTTACATTGCTTTAAAAATTGTTCATCAGGTTTCGTATTGAAAAGACAAAATTGCCAAAATCTTTGCCAATTTTGTGCATCCAAAGATAGTTAAAAAACATGTTTGTTTTTAAAAATTATGTGAGAAACATGATGAACTATGTGTAAGGCACTGTACATAAGTATTCTCCAAAAAAATGTGTCTAGGCTATGTTAATGGGAGCACTAATTGGTTATAGCAGTTTCGGGTCTTTGCATGATTACATATTTTATCAATAGGTTCTGAACTTAAATATTTGGTATAAATGGATGATTAATCTGTCACTATTTTTTCATTTAGCTGGATTCTCTAAGGCATAATATGTGTTGACATTGAGTTTTTTTAGATAAGGAAAGTAGGAACTATAAGGACTTTGAATATAATAGGTAATATAATTGATAATAACTTGATGGTAAATGATATTAAATTGTTGATAACAGTGCAATAGAAAAGTTTATTAAATTTGTATGTTATAGAAAAATGGAATAGATTTTCAGTCCAAATTATCACCTGTTTTAAATTTTAACTGTGGAATTGGTTTCAATCTTGAAAATTTCGTGTTGGATCTAACAAAGGTATACTACTCCCTCCAGTCCTTTTTCTAAGGAACAATTTGAAAAAATCACACAGACCAAGAAAACACATTGTAAATAGTTATTTTTATTTAATACTCCTATAAATTTAAATGTATTCCTTGAATACCCCTATTTAATCATTCTTAATTCAACAAACTTACTTTTAAGATTCTCTCTCATAAAGGGCACAAATGAAATTAAACATCTAATATATTTAAATATTGGTCAAAGTTAATTATAAAAAGGACCAAAAAAATTTTCACTTTTGTTTCTTATAAAAAGGACCGGAGGGAGTACTAAACTTCTAAGGTTCAGATTATAATAAAATGAAAAGAACTCCATCCATCTATAGGCCAATTTTAGATACCTCCATTGTGGTTTAAAACTTGACCACTTGACTCCCACAGCTTACTAAATTCTGTACTGTATTTGGAGTCAACATGCCTGTTTGATAAATTCAGGATGTCAAGTTTTTGAATTTGGAGCCACATGGGAGTCCTTTGAAATTGAACTGTAGTATAATATAAGGGGTGTCTTACATTTTGGCATAATAAAATTGATTGATAATTAAGGCATGATATATTATCAGCTATGGTACAATACAATATGTTACTGACAATTTTTTATGTATAGACTGAGCTCCAGTTACTAAGTTGTTTCCTTGTTAATTACTTTAAATTTGAAAATACTTCATAAAATATCTTTTTCGTCTTCTCCTTTTTCTCAGGTTGAGACTGTCTTCCATGAATTTGGCCACGCACTTCAACATATGCTTACCAAGGAAGATGAGGGTCTAGTTGCTGGTATTAGGGGAATAGAGTGGGATGCTGTTGAATTACCTTCTCAGTTCATGGAAAACTGGTGTTACCACAAGTAAGTAATAAGTAATTATATAAATCCATATAAAGTTTATGCCGTTGTCTTGCCTGTATGTTACTTCGATTCTTTCTTTTGTAAATAACATTATATTTTTTAACCTGAATATCATGTATTTTTATATTTATGTAATTTTTTTTGTTGCTTTAGAGACACTTTATTGGGCATTGCCAAACATTATGAAACTGGGGAGACTCTCCCTGAAGATGTATATTTGAAGCTTGTTGCTGCCAGAACTTATCGTGCTGGCACTCAAAGTCTTCGACAGGTCAGTATGAGTGTATCGGTTAACTACACCTTTTCTATATCTTCATTTGAAATTGAAATTTTCATATTGAAAATTGCTAATTGGTACGACAAAAGGATTTGTGAAAAGCTCAAATGAAAATGTATATTTGTGTGGCCATAATTTTTCCATTTCCTTAAACAACAAAACCGCAACAACTCTCTTCTTCCTGTGCGCTGTTGCTTCCAGACATTCTCTCTCATCCTTGGTGACAAATTTTGAATGAATTTAGTTGCTATGAAAATGTTGCAACTAGCTACTCAGCCAATTAAAAAATACACTTCATAGCAGCATAATTAACATTATAAAATCAGAGATAAGACATTTGTGTTTTTTTTCATCCTTCTAGTCAGTGTGATATATTGCTTTGATAGGTTGTTTCTCATCAAAATAACAGACGTACCATTTGATGATTGGATTATGATTTGTCTCTATTCCATACCATAGGCTACTCTGTGTGTGTGTGTGTGTGTGTGAGAGAGAGAGAGAGAGAGAGAGATTTATGTGTTTAGTAATGATTTTTAAATAAAAACCATAGGCTATATAGCAGCTCTCTTTCATATTTTACTCCTCATCGATTTATGTGTTTGCCTCGTATACAACAGCGTCTTATTTCTGGACTTCACTATGCAATAGCTATTCTTCTTCCCTGTGGCTTTGGAGTAATCTAAGCATTCTGCATCAGTATTGCTACTTTTTGGTTTTCTCATCTCATCTCTTCCTTTCTTTTCCACATCTTTTGCTTTAAAATAGTGATTCGGTTTTCTTCCTGTATTATCTGTACAGTAGGTTTGGTTCGTTTTTTGAACCCCTAAATTGTCTTTCCTTCCACCCTTTGTATTGTTATGTGTTTCTCAACAAACTGGTTTAAGATGCTGTTGATTCTTTACAATATTCTATCAAGTGTTTAATGCTGATTCTAACCTTTCTTGTGTTTTTACATATATGTTTTAAATAATTGACTTTAATTGTAATCTATATTTGTTGCAGATAAGATTTGCAACTGTTGATCTAGAACTTCATACAAAATATGTTCCTGGGGGATCAGAATCCATCTATGATGTTGACCGCAGAGTTTCTGAGAAAACTCAAGTGATTCCTCCATTGCCAGAGGACAGGTTCCTTTGCAGTTTTAGTCATATATTTGCAGGTTAGTTGTGCCTCTTATACCTCTTTGTTGATTAGGCCATCTGATTCTATATACACATCGTTTAAGTTGTTTTGAAAAAACTAAAACGGCTTTGATTAATTAAGCAAATTCCAAATATACATTTACCTTTCATTGACTCACTCACTCATTCATTTACTCTCTAGTCTCTATCGATGTAAGTATAAAATAATTGATAAGATAAGAGTGAAGTTGACAAAAAGAGTAGTTTATGTAATCTTAAAATATGAAAGCGACAGATAAATAAGGACAAATTTTTCCTTCTAGACAAACAATTAAACATGAACGGAATGACTATGCAATTACCATCTTGATGAAACTCATTTACTCTTTTCCTGGATTTTGCATTTGTTAGGTGGATATGCTGCTGGATACTATAGCTACAAGGTATATTTTGTAATGTTTTGATAATTATGGACGTTTTGTTTCGCATATTGGGGGTTTTTCTTGGCAAGTGTAGAACAGAATTCTTTCTGTCTCTGCAACAAACGGGAAAATAACTATTTGTATCTTATGGTGAATTTGTCTGTTATGCAGTGGGCTGAAGTGCTGTCTGCAGATGCTTTCTCTGCATTTGAGGACGCCGGATTGGATAATAACAAGGTATAAACAATTGATTGACTGCCAATAAGGATTTGCTTTTCTGTCAAGGAAGTGTTTTCCTTTGTCTTTAATAATCTTCAAGATCTCATGTTTTTTTGTGATTTTTAATTGAAAAAAATACAACATAGTTTATCTCGTTTTGTCACCTACTCACCTATTATATTTACTTCGAAGAGTAAACCATCACTTTAGTCGCGCTGAATGCTTTGACCCTTGTTTGATTGTGATTATTATTTTAATTTTATATTTACATTTTCACAGGCTGTTATAGAAACGGGTCGCAAATTCCGGGAGACCATTCTTGCTCTTGGAGGTGGCAAGGCACCACTGGAGGTGAGAATTCGGATAATACAATTACATTTATGCTACAAAACCTCTTTCGATTTTAGTACCTTGGATGTTTTGTGCAGTTTGATTGTTAATGCAATGTGGTTTTATGCAGGTCTTTGTGCAATTCCGTGGGAGAGAACCAACACCAGATGCATTGCTCAGACACAATGGCCTAGTTGCAGCAGCTTAGGGATAGAATAGAATTTATCCACAATTTTCTGTTGACAAAATGCACTATAAATTAGTATAATAATAATATAATTGTGGTTCTTAATGTTTTAGAAATTGTCACATTTTAAATTTTATGTTATTTTACAACATTTAAAGGGATTTACATTTTTCAAATACAAATTATTTTGCAAAAATTTTGCTCAGCGAATAAGAGTTTAAATTAGTGTGAAAGTTTATCGGGAAGAGTTGTACTAACAAGTGTCCTAAAAGCACTGATTAATTATTCAAAAAATAGAAATTTTACATTGAGAATAACAATTTTAAACCTTAAAAAAGTTTAATACACCATTTTTTTTTTATCACTTTCTAAGTCAAAATATTCATTTTTTCAAATTTTCACCACTTTTTTGCATTTACCTATTGTGAAAGCTAAGTTGGAACAACTTGGCTATTTTGTGCCTTCACGTCTTGCAAAAGTGGGTTGGTTGATCTAACATGAATTAACCTTTTCTAACAACTTTATTTTAAATTTGTATACGTTTGATTAATTGATTTTGCAAATGATGAAACAAATTGAATAATGAATTTAAAGAAGTTTTTGTAAGGATTGATATTTGATATGGAGGTCAAATTGAACTGCTTGAAAATGAGTTCATACTAAATGACACATAAGTTTTTGGTTACTAGATTTTTTGTTCTGAGTAAACTAAGAAGTGTTTTCTTGTTTTATTTAAAAAAAGAGAGAAGTGTTTCTTGAGATAAGTGTTTCTTGTTTACTAGATTTACATTCGGAGTAAACTAAAATGTGTTTTAAAGTTGAGATTTATTCACCTCACTTTTTTTATTAACTCTTGTTCTTAGAAAAGGGTCCGGTAATCCAATGTTTTAGTTTTACCGCAACATAAATAAACTTTAAGCAATAATTATTTCTACTAAGAATCAAACTCATGTTTTTCAGAACGATATTCACCTTACGTTATAACCCTTGCCACCACCAAATATTAAAAAGAAAACGAAGGTTTTGTATCCTCTTTTCTTTTTCGTATTTGGTTGATACATGAAAAAATTTCTCACTTATTTCCTCCGATCACTATTATAAGCAAAAAATTATTTTTTAAGTTCATTCAAAAATTAATATATGTGATCTATCACATACATTAGTTTTTCAATAAACCTAAAAAGTGATTTTTTGCTTATAATTGTAATTGTAGCGACCTTTTTTTAGTGAATCTTTCTCGCTATGTTTATCATAAGTAATTAAATTTTGAGAAAATAAATTCTTAATTAATTAAACATATATTTAATGCCTTAAAAATCATAGATTAACTTTTCACTTATCTTCACTTCTCTTCTCTTCAATGCAGTAAAAAATATCAATTGCTCTATCACTTGATTTTTATTTTTTTTTTAATTATGTTATTGGTGCAAAGTATGTGTTGAAGAATTTGACAGACTTTTAATATGGAGTTTCATTTTTTAACTATAACTTTTTATCTACATGATTTGTTGAAAAATTTATTTAAGAAATTTTGAGTCCAAATATCAATGTAATTTGGTTATATATACTTTTTTTTTATTTACCTCTTGTTCTTTTAGTAATTCTTTGTAATTATAATTCTTATAAAGTTTTAATGTATGTTTGGATTTGGTTTCGAGAGAGTCGAAGTGACTATAGAGACATTTTAATAGTTAATTAACTTGATGAAGAATTTATTATTAACCAAAAAATCGAACTTTAAACCCCATTTTTAATAATCGTTCAGTATCTCAATTCTAAACAAATATCACTGTGTTACTACATTTTTTGAGACATGATTTTAAAGATTTAAAATTAATTTTAGTATGCTTTAAAAAAGATTCTCAATTAGAGCTTGTTTTTTTTAAGCAATTTAGAGCTTATTCATAGCATATAAAATTTATTCTAAATATTTTTTTATCTCCAAATATAATTTTCACACTCAAATTTATTATTATCTCTCTTAAACCAATTTTTAATTAAAATCAATTCATTCAATAACAAATCATAAAAGTTCCCAGTATCAAATATTATGTCTATGCTGTGTTGATTCACGACATCAAAGAGTTAATGTTCAAAGTAACATTACTCTTTTATTTCTCTTTTCTTTTTTGTCTTTTATTTTGATTAGCCTTATAACAAAAAAAAATCAAGATATTAGACTAAAGTGAAATTATCGGTCTCTTCTCCCTATTAACCGGATTGTTAACACAAAAATAAATTAAATTCATTAATTAATACCAAATTTATGTTTAAATCTAAATGGTGTTGTTAATTGTTAATTAATTAAGTAGTTAGGTGTAAATTTGTTTTTTCTTTCCTCAAAAGAACCTCTAATTAAACGGCAAAAGTTAAAGAAAGTTGAAAAAAGTCCTTAGAAGTAAACAAGAGTTGAAAGTTAGAAGCAAAAGAGAAAAAGAAAAACCAGTTGAATCAAAATCTACATTGGATCTGAAATCAAAGAAGAAAGAAAATGGCAAGAGCAGGAGGAATCACAAACGCAGTTAACGTTGGAATCGCAGTTCAAGCTGATTGGGAGAATCGTGAATTCATTTCTCACATTTCTCTCAATGTTCGTCGTCTCTTCGATTTCCTTGTTCAATTCGGTACATAATCTTTTTCATCTCAAGTTTGGATTTTTCTTTGACCCATTTGTGTTGTTGATTGAAATTTTTACTATCTTTTTTTGATGGGGTTGTTGTTAATTTTCAGAGGCTACAACAAAGAGTAAATTAGCATCATTGAATGAGAAGCTTGATGTATTGGAACGTCGTTTGGAATTACTTGAAGTTCAAGTTGGAAATGCTTCAGCTAATCCTTCTCTTTTTGCAACTTGATTTGTAGTGTAATACATCTTTCTAGTAAGATCTCTATACACCTATAGTATAATAATGTATAATAATCTAGTTGGAATATTCTAAATCAAAAGTTTATGTGTTTGATTAGTGTAATCATGCTTTGTTTGTTTAAATCTAGTGATTGATTTGCAATTTATTTGGTTGTTATATGGTTTGCTGCATTGCTTTATTAGCAAATTTGGAGTAGTAAAATCTTGTGTCTCATAAATGCAATTATTGCAATTTTCATATTTTTATCATGTACTTGTTTCTTTTAATAGCTTATTGTAGTAGTCAAAATCACCTTCTAGATAAATCGTTCGAGAGAACCCGAGTTCGATTCCTGGTGGGAATAATTTGCGGCCGAACTTCGAATTATCAGGTCCCGTTCGCTGGGAACCAGAGGGTTAATACATAAAAATAAAAATAAAAAATACCTTCTAGATCTCTACACGATTTCTCTCGTTTAACTTCCACACAAAAATCTATAATATAAGCTTATAAGGGCTTTTCTGTAAGTGAAAGAACTATAAATTTATTTTAATTGAGAAGTTCTCCTAAGGTAGATGTTAATCCAAATAAGATTTCAGTAGCTTTAAAACACAGCCTCGTGTTTTCATGGTACATGGACATGCCATACATTGTAAGCTTGCATATTCTCGATTCTTGTGCCACTTCCATTTCACTAGGAACATGCCTATATGCCTGATTCAGTCACTTGAGGTCAGCATATGTCATCTTAGTTATAGTAAATTAGTATTGGTACACCTTTGGTACCTTCCTTTTTGTAGGAACAAGGAATATCGTTTCGCAAATTCTGGATTCCTTCATCTGGATAGAAATAGATCATAGTCGATGACATACTAACTTGATAATATATGCCGTATTAAAAAAATTGATATATGCCATATGTCACTCCTGAGTTTGAAATTTTTATATTGACGGTGAGTAAGATCATCTGAAATGGTACAACAAATTTAGTTCTTAACTTTGAGTGGGAAGAATTTAACAATTTTACCCCCAGTGATGCAACTCTTTAAGAACTTAGAATTATTTCTTTAAGAATTTACATCTTGATATTTCTTTAAAATGAATCCCACACAAGTTACCTCACAATTATTATTTTATAGTTAAAAAACGGTTCTTATATAAGAACGCTTCTTAAAGAGGGGCATCAATGTCATCTACCTCAAAGGACCGTATTTAGAACTGTCATTGGAGATGGCCTAATGTTATTATTGTTCCACATTCTTGTCAACATTTTTTCCAGTTTGGATAACCACTAACCCCTTTCTTAACTATTGACAAAGCACTTGGATAACCTTCCCTTAAAAGCTAGCTATCCTGGGAAAATAATCAAGCCAATTAATTGCTCCACCAAGCATCTTATACAATTTGATGTAGGGCCCAGGCACACGTAATACTTAAGTCTTTGTGTCAAAGTGCCGCTCCTGACTTTCTTGCTACTGCACTCTATGGTGCTTCACTCGGTCTTTTTTCAGTCAGCCCTTCTGTAGGTAGCCTGTTCTGAGGTGCCAATAACTAGTTTATAATTTGATAAGCACCCAAGCACTCTTCGACATCTCATTCTACTCAATATGAGATGTAAGCACCCTGTAATACCAAAGTCCCCATCAACTGTCTTTTGTTGCTCCGGTTCTGATTAATCTCGTTTGACTTGCATAGACCTAAACATGTAATTTTCCTATTGTTCTAACTTGTTTACCATATGCTATACAACAATCTTCTTTTTCCTTCTTTATAGCTTGTTCTTGTTCTCATTCTCCTTATTTGAGTGTTTTTAAAGAAACAATTCAACATGGAAGAATGTATTTTATAAAGTAGAGTAACTTCGCATCAATGCAATCCCAAAAAAACTGAAAAAAATTAAATTTATTGATTGTGTAGGTCAAATTTTTCTGAGGGAAAAACTATATTACCACTTTACTGTACCTGCAGAATTCAAGTTTGAATTCTGATCAGATATGAATTGTTATGTGAACTTCTGGTCTTTTACTGCATAACATTGGCAAATATGCTGTCCCTAAAATTTCAGATCTTTCCTTATGTATTGTCATTATTTCTCAAAATAAGCACTATATTAAAGGGGAATGGAATTGAAAAAATGAGAACCAATAGTGTAAGAATTGTTTGTCAAATTCAGGGGTCGATATATATACTTACAAAAATTGTACTTCGTTTATCTGAAACGGTAAACAGAATTTAAAAAAGAAAAACTTTTGGCTGAATCAAACATCAATGACAACTTTTATTGCTCAGTGGTCCCACAGCCATCCAATCCAATACTAGAATATTTATTCAAATGTTGGTATCTATTTCAAGCCTATTGAATATTATGTCTATAATAGTCAATATTGCCCTGTACAATTTAAGAAATGGGCATTTTGGGAACAAGTTTTAGGAAAAGAAGATTAATTGTTTCAAATTAGTTGTTTTTGCTAATATTTTTCAACATAGTTGTTTCATAAAACATGACAATCTTTCCTTTCCTTATTACCATTTGAGAGTAGTGTAATCCCAAACTTCAATTTGTAAAGAGACGGAGTTCGATGAATGCCACCTTAGAAACAATCACTTGAGTTAAACGTGTGCAACAGAATCACAATGGAAATTGTGGCCGAATACTTCCACACCATAATTGGAATTTAGAACCATGCATAAAACATTAAAAATAATATGAATTTTTTGTAGTGAAAACACAACAAAAAACAGAATATTTTCTTTTCTAAAAACAAGATAGCTCTAAAAGTATTTCCCATATTTATGTGTTCTTCCTGCTTGGCTGAATTTGTCGCTAGTCCATCCAAAGTGTGAATGGCTCCGTTAAATGCATTGTTGAACTGTCTTAGTTTAAATCAATATCCGACTTGTTTGTGAAGTTTTTAGTTGTCATATTTAGACTTAGCAAATAATAAGACATGGCTTTTAAATTATGCACCACATGGTTTCTTTCACATGCATTTGACCCAAATTATTCTTTTCACCTATAAAAACTGGAGCTGAGAAATAGAGATTCAGTTTCATGAAGCATAGAGTAGATGAAAGTACAGTCAGAAGTAGTATTTTTCTCTTTTACCATTTAGAATCTGATATTACTAAAGCAAATATCAAAAAAGAATCCAAAGAATTCCATTGACCCATTTACTATCTTGGTTGAGGGTGTGATAAGGTTTGGGTTGTGATGGTTGATTCTGCTGTAGATGTAGTTGAGGGCAGTGCTCTTTTGTCCATAACAATTGAGTAGCGGTTGGATCCTCCGAGGCTGTCAATGGATTTCATGTATTCAGATGCATTGTTTTCGATAATGAGAGCATCCTCCAACTCGCGGACAATGTCAACCATGCATGGCCTATATGTTGAGTAGGGTTCAAGACATTGCAGTGCTACTTCCACCACTCTCCATAGTGCCTCTGCATGATATCCTCCCTTGATGCCAGGATCTACAATTTCATCCACCTTTGATGCTCTTATGTATGGTTTAGCCTGCATGTGAAGTTATATGTTAGTGCCTACTAAATATAATCACTTTATAGGATTGAAAATTATATTAATAATAAACAGGAACCGGATCATACCCATTCAACCAAGCTCCACTCAATCCGTGGTCTCTTTATGTTGAGAGGTTCCCTTCCACTTACAATTTCCAGTAGAACCACGCCAAAGCTGTAAACATCACTCTTTTCAGATAATTGCTGGGTTTTGTAGTACCTGCATAGGGATAAATGTCAGCTATTGGGAAATTTGTTCATGTCATGGTTACTTTCTATAACACATGAAACAAATAGGAGTAGGAGTGTTGGATTCTTCTTCATCTCATTTGATTTCACATGGATAATTATTCCTTATAATAGGAGTGTTGAATTTTTCCCCTCGATGAGAACAGTATGCGAAGTTCAAATTAAGATAAGTTTAGAAGTTCACTTACTCTGGATCCAGATACCCTGCTGTTCCTCTTACTTCAAGGGAGACATAACTGTCTCCTTCCTGGGGAGCATATTTTGAAAACCCAAAATCTGCAACCTTAGCACACATGCTATGATCAAGCAGTATATTGCTTGATTTTACGTCCCTATGTATTACAGAGCGACCAGGAAATGTGTGAAGATATGCCAAACCTGCTCAATCAGAAAACTTGTCAACATTTTGTTGTCCTCAATATGTTATAGATGAAAATTGTAGTGAAGTCATTTATGTCTGCAATAGAGTTTATTATGTGAAGAACACGGAATTTTAGGATGCATCATGCCAAAAAAAATCTTTTACACCAAAGTAGGTTTATTATAGAAATCCATATGCCTCTTATATTCTTATTCAAGTGACTACTTGTCTATGCCTGTGGCAACACCTAGTTGTTTGTAGTTTACACTTCATCTTTTTCGTTGTTCATTTGAATTAGTTTTATCCTCCCTGATATGATGCAATGCAAGCTTATTTCTTAGTGCATAGGCATAAGCACAAGTTAGTAAAAATAAAACAACATGATATTACATACCTCGAGCTGCACCTAGAGCAATAGAGAGTCTAGTTGGCCAGTCTAATATTTTTCTTTTTGCTGGTTCCCCTGTTATCATCAAATTGAATTTCAGAATTACTGTGTATTAAAACATATCAGCTGAAAGAATTGCGAGATATTTACCATATAGTCTATCTAGCAAAGAGCCATTGGACATGAAAGGATACACGAGAATTTGTTGATCATACTCATTACAGTAACCAAGAAGAGGCACCAAGTTCTCATGTTGTATAGCTGAAAGTAGATTTAGCTGCATGATGCATCATATCAGATGGTGTGATAGGAACCAAAATATTTCCTTAACTAACTACTATAGGACCAAACTTTTAGTTAGGAACATTTTCTTGGAATCTTGTTGCTCTAATAAAGTGATAGTGCATATTATACCTCGTTATCGAATTCTCGGGTTCCCTGAGTTGATGTTGCCGAACGGACTTTCACTGCCACTTCTTGACCATCTTCTAAAGTGCCTCGGTAAACAGAGCCAAATCCTCCTTCACCTATCAAAGTTTTGTAGTTTTCTGTAGCCAGTTCTATATACTCCAAAGTGAACGGTTTAACTGATACAGACTTTATGAAGAAATCGTCTTTGCTTGGCAATGAGAAAATTATATCTGCATGTTTTTGTTGGAGGATGTCATATATGCAATTGCAATGTAGATTAGACCAAACAAAACATGCTAAAATCACCACTTCCATCATAGCAGTGGTCTTCTATAGAAACTCCCTCATCTATCATGATCATAAGTATACATTTTTCAATTCATATTCTTGTTACTGTGCGGATGGAAAGTAAATTTGTTCGTAGCCATCTATCTAGGAATTCTCACAGGATGTTGATTTTTTAATATATTTTTCTCTTATTCTATCATTATGTAGAACATTATGTGCAAATTCCTGATTGAAATGCTACTTCTATACTATATTTGCTTCACCTATGTGTATACATTACAAGTAAATTTGTAGCAGGAAAGTTGATTTAATTTTAGGGTTAGGGATACGGAAAAAAAAAAAAGTTCAGCGAAAGTGAATGCAATTTAAAGATGTAAGGCCCCTTAAACCTGCAGAACAGAAGAAGCTCTTTTACATTTATCTTGGAAGTTTGTAGAAGTCAATAAAAATCTAATTCTTCTGTATTTTTGTTTTTTAGTCTAAAAAGCAAACATGTTACTTTAGAATGCAGATTCACATAGGGTAAAAAGGAATACAGAAGATAAAATACTTACTCATTGGGTAGTTCTTTCCACCAAATCCTTCCAAAGGAATTGACTTGTGTCTATAACGGCAAACACAAAGAATTCCAACAGCCAAAGTAATCAAAACCGATCCACTTGTAATAGCTCCAATCACGAAAACTTGTCCAAATTTCGGTTTTTTTGCTTTGCATCTCCCATAACTGTGAAAACAAACAAATAAATTCTGAGTTATTTTCTTCTACAAACTTCTATTGTTATGCATCAGAGAATTCTTCATACTCTGTCTTGATTAGTGAACTGTTCAATTTGGCTTGATCCTCGTCGCTCATGTGCTGATTGCAGCCAAAATATCTGGAAATAAATCAAATACCAGCTGAATAAATAAAGTATATTAAAAATATACAATGATCGAAAATAGCTTCTTTATATAGATGAAGTATGTAGAACGCCAACATATAATACTTACAATGATTTTAAATGTGGCAGTGAGATAATGGATTCTGGAAGCTGTCCCATAAGGTCATTGTAGCTCAGATCTCTGTTCCATAAATGTAAATCAATCATTTGAAAAAGTTTCAGTGGTAAGTTTTTAATTTAATGCCACTGATAACAGAACGGAAATTCTCTATGATTGGAACCTAAGTGAAGGAAGAAAGGAAGTAATTGAGCAAAATATATGCAACATATAGTATCATCCTAGGACATCTAGAAATGCTATAAGCTCATACAGTATCATCCTAGGACATATAGATAAGGACTTCTAGAAATTGTATGAGTAGGACTATATACAGCATATTTTGTCATATTTTAGTTTTATAGAATGCCTGTGCTTGTTTATGTTAACATTTACAAGAATAATAGAAGTGCTATAAGCTCATACAGTATCGTCCTAGGGCATGGTTAAACATGAGAAGAGATAATTACACTGATATCAGCAAGGAGGACGGTGGAAACAAGGGGATATAACCATCAAAATGGTTGTGGCTCAGGTTCCTGCACATAACAAAATTGTTATTACATTATTACATAATGTATAGAAACAGTCCACTGTTTCCCACAAAAAATAATGTGATAGATTGTAAATGAGAGATTTGGAAGCAGTACAGTATTTGTAAATTGTTCATCTTAGTGACACTGGAGGGAATTGTTCCTTTGAGATTGTTGGAGGAAAGATCCCTGGAGGAAATCAAAAAAGAAAAATGCAGATAATTTATGAACACCGTGTGAAAATAAGGTTGAAACCACTTATGAACATAAGCTCCTCTTAAACAGTCTAACAAATGCTTATTATGTTAGTAGATAAGCTCGAATAAACAAATTCAAACAGGTCCTATAAAGTTGAAGGACTTACAGCTTAGTGATAACAGATGAACCATTTGAACTATCACATTCGATTCCCTTCCATGGGAAAAGCATACAAGGGTCTCCACTCCAACTCTTCAATGCTTCATTGTCTTGGTTTTGCAGCAGCAGTTCTTCTCTCATCTTCTGAATAACTACCACTGCCGAAAAAGTGTTTGTGTAAGAGGGAGAAGGAAATAGAAGATTGGTTAAAGGTTAATAAAATTCATCAATATAACAATCTTAATGCATAGATGAATAATAAAATGGAATGTAAAACTTACGATCTGTTTGGTTGCTCTCGTCGATCCATGGTCGTGCCTGCAGGATTTCATAGGCATTCAAAAGGGGTCCAAACTTAGATCCAGATGCTTTGACTAAGGTTATATTGAGTGATCCATTTGCTGAAATGTTCAAGACAGTGTAATTGTACTTGGATCCTCCTTCCAGTACATCAAAACCCGCCTTTTTAATCTCATTGTTTAGATAGATGTCAAACACCCTTTCTCCTGCTTTGAGAGTGCTATTTAACTCATGGAAGTAGAGAAACACAGAGTATTCATAATCATCGGTCTCAAGGTCATCATGGATGAACACCAATTGCTCAGGGTGAGTAAGAGCTGTTTGTAGGACTTCTAGAGGAGGTGTCACACTGCCTTTGAGGTCAACACTGCTGACATTGGAAGACAGTGGAAGGGCAGATGATGAAGTTGAAGTTGCTTTCCAGATTCTATCGTTTTGGTCAACTGGAAACCTAAAATTCACAGATACCGATATTGTGATAAACAAAACAAAGTCGTGGACCAAACACTAAGCACAAATCACTTAAATAGAAAACCAAGGCTACACTAGATATAGATCCCCCTGTTTGCAGTTTACACCGCTTAAGATATCCAATCCGAAGCGGCAATCGTGATTCTTATGAGGTGCATATTATAACGGATTGAATGATAGACTTCTTGATTCTTGTTTCTCTAATTGTTATTTTCATTCAGGTGCATCTCATTGTATCATAAAGGTCTTTAGACATTTTAGTTCATTCTATAAAGTGAAACATAGGTTATCTATGCATTATTCAGAAAGGTTAATCCATCATGCTGCTTAAGTTCATGTAGTCTAAAACATGTTTGATATAGCATGAATTGCAGTTATATATCCCTTACAGAGAAAGATGTTTATTTTTATTTAATATCTACTCTGCATATGATTATGATGCTTCCATAAAATCCAAATAGTGATAACCTCTAAGCCTTATAGGTTTCCTAAGAGATACACTCTCTCTATCAAATGGTGGTGGAAGAATACATACCTGATTTCATCTTTTGTGCCGCAAAGATTATTTCTGCTTATCAGTTTTAAAACACTGGTATCGAAATCATGTAGGTATTCTTCAGGTAATGGTCGTAATTCAAGCTGAGAAATAAAGGGATTGACGTCCTCCTTCAATACACAAAAATCTATGTAGTCTTTGGTGGCTTTGAAAACTCCCTCAATTTCAAAGTCTTGAAGCCTAGACGATCTTACTTCGCCTAGTTCTGTTACCCCAACTGAAACATAAAACGAAGAATTTGAACTATCAAATGGAAATATTCCCCTTATCAAATATACTTGATCCTTAATTGTTGACAATTTGTAACATCTCTTTCCTTCATCTATATCAAACATTCGAACGTTTTCATTGCTTCTGTGGCTTAACACAATATCGGGTATTTGTCTGCAACCTCTTTTGTCAGAGTACCAATGGTAATCTGTTGTATAATTTAAGGTTGTCAATAGATCTGTGTAATCTGAATCAGCACAGCATGCTATACTCTTAAACCCTGCAAGAAAAATGTCACAGGTTATATTCCTTTTCTACTAATTGTATTTTCCAGATTATCTCAGTATTGTAAGTATGAAACTACAAAAAAAACTTCTATGTGATCATCTGATTCTGATGACCTTGTTAATTAAACTACTAAGTTATTTTCTATGTTGAAAGGAAAATAAATCAAGAAATAGATATTATGAGCCAAAATAATAAGAATTATAGTATTAAGTTACTAACCTTCAGTTGCAGAAGAAGCTGATCTGATAAATATGCACAGACAAAGAACACATGCCACAACCAATCTTATTAACCAAATAACTTGTAGCTCCATCATGATCTGAAAGAGAGATTACCCCAAAGGGTTTTCATCTTCCCTCTAGTACCATAAAAATTCTTCTGAATTTTATTTCACTCTCTTCTTTGGAAACAACACCCTTTATATGTTATCAGATTCTTCAAAGAAAGGAAAAATGAACCTTGATCAATTCACTTATATAGTGAATATGTTACACCCTTGTGGAAGAATTTGAAGGCACTTTCCAAAAGTTCTCAAATTGATGGAGAGATAGAACTTAGAGAAAAGAATATTGTTAAAAAATGGGGTTTGACTTTAGGCCTGGAAACTGCAGGAAGTAGCTAGGAAAAAGATGGAAGACGAGTTAGAGATTGAATTAGTACAAGTGCATTGTTAATATGTATTTTTCCTATAGTTTTATTGGTGATGTTAAACATTATTATTCTTATTATTGATGATGTTGAACATTATTATTCTTATTGTTTTGGTGGTGGTTGCTTCATTATCTGTATATATAATAATATTGGTATGGTTTAAATAATTGGACAGACCAGTCCTCCTATGTCTTCTTCTGCTTTCTTTCTTCTTCATTCCATGGATGCAGCACAATGAAATTAGTTAGTGGTACCGTTGGAACAAATTTTAAACTCTTTTCTGGTATACATATTTTATGTTGCAGAGATATATATACTTCAAGTATGTTGTATTTATATACAATTTAAAGTCGCGCATTGAATGAGATAAAGTCCGATAATGTGTTTATAAGTGGTGAATTGTTCTTATCTACAAGCCGGTTTTATTAGGGTTGAATTAGTTATAATTCTAAGATATATGCTCCTAGTAATTTAGAAACTAATTAAGAAGAAAAGAATTTATATAGTTTTCAATGTAAGACTTTTGTCAACAAATGAGTATGACTCAATTGGTTAAGTAGCGTTGAACTAGAAGTGACAAACATTATTGAAATTCACACACAACTGCAAAGTCTCGGGTTTAAACTAGATGAAGGTATCCAACCTAACAATTTTAGAATTTCCATATGAGATACGCCTTATAGACGAGACAAAGAGTTTTAAGCCGCAAACTAAACATTTGAGACGAGATTATTCCTATCCTATAGTCAATCAAAAGGATTGAAGAATGTAGGATACTCTATAAAATCACTAGGATGACAAAGGGTGATTTCCTATCAAAAGAGATTAGACTTTTTTTTGTTTCTTATGCTTAGCACAATTAAAGCATATACTGTTTCTTCTTCATATTTTCTACAATAATATATTTAAATTTGATACCAAGGGATTAAGAAATTGGGAAATGGCTCAATGATACCCCAAAAGAGCAAGTAACCCCTTACAATACTTGTAAGACTAGTATAACTATTCAGCATGAGCTGACTGAAAACTACATCCATTTATAAAGATTTGGCAAAAAAAATTGTCTACCTAATTGTTTACAGATATCATTACAGATTCACTATTACCATAAATATATTCTTGGATAAAAAATAACTACCAAATCATGTGAACAATGATTTGATGTTTGTGTGTAAAAATATTTGTTGCAAAATGTTTGTCTGTTATTTAAATGATTCTGATTAGTTCCTGATCCTAGATTAGAGGGTTCACATTATATTAAAAAAAATGTACTCTCCAAAATGAAAAGAAAAAACATTGATTAATTTTCATGAACTCTTTCATAGTATATTTGATTTAATAATATAAAATACTGTGTCAGAAATTAGTTTGTCAATTGTGTGAACATATTGATTAAATTTCTCTAAATGTGCACTGATTAGATCATACTGTATTTTTACAGGACATCATGTTGTTATATACGGTAGGATTGAGGCATTATATTTTATATGTATTTAATATTTTGTTTTAGCTTAATAATATTATTGATCTTTATTCATTATTCAATAGTTTAAAAGTTGTTCTTTCTCTTAGGATTTGAGTTGCATTAACTCAATCTTAAAAAAATTGATTTGTAAAGTTATGCACATATTGTGAAACTATATTTCATATCAGCAGTGCTATATAGCACGACTGCTTTTTCGTCTAAGTTGCACGAGGGTATTAATTTGCCTCTCACTTGTAATTGCAAGCCTGCCTACCTTAATAATAAAGGTCCTTCTGTCACTTTTGGATTAATTAGAATAAAAAAACTAAATAAATCAAATCGGTTAAATTATATTTTGCACTTAGTTAATTGCAATAACATTTTACTATTAGAATGAATCAAGCTTCTTTTTTTTAATGAAAAATGATTCAAACTTTTTATGGATATATATGGTCATTAAAAGTTGACTTAATCGCATATTTGGTACTTTATCTTTATTTTAGGTTATAAGTTAGTTTTCTATCTTTTAAAAAATTTAATTTGGTCTCTTATGTTACGTATGACAACTTAAGTTGGTCATTTTTATTAAATTTTGAGTTAACTTCATCCAATTTTTTTGTTAAATTTTGAGTTAATTTCGTCTAAAACTTCCATTTGACACCCTCGTAAGTTGTCTATGTATGCAAATTTGTTAGTTGCATGGATGATTTAAACTGAAATTTGACTATAAGGACTAAATTGAAACTTAAAATAAACATAAAGAGACCAAATATGTAATTAAACCCCTAAAAAATTTAGAGACTAAAACATATTTTTTTATAGGAACCAAAAATAAAATTCAGTCATTTTATAAAGATTAAAAATATAATATTTAATCTAAAAAAATATACAACCGCTAAGCCACTATGTTTGGTCTAGTGGTGAGAAATTTGAATAATATGCATAAAGTTTTAGGTTCGATCATCATTGTCAAAATTGTAAAAAAAAAAATACAACCGTTAAAAAAATAAATAATATAGAACTGCTAAAAAAATAATGTATAACTGCCTTAATTATTAGTTGTGTGCTTGAGACGACAAATAGTGTCGTGCTCTCAAGCATTTTCCATTTCATATAATGCGAGACACTTAATACACACTCTCATGTTCCGGGCTTGACATTAGTGACATGATATTAAAGACTTGATAGCAATAATTTGATAGTAGATCTTGAATAGGTTTTGAATTTTGATGCCTTTTTAGAATTTGAGTTGAATTTGGTTCAACTTTTTATTTTCTTTTTCAAGTTGAATGTAGCAGTTTTGTTAAAAAGAATCTTCCCTGCTTGAACTGGAGCACCATGCATCCCCTCACCTTAAATTTCTGTAAAAATAAAAATAACGTAACAGTTCTAGTATATAATATATAATATGGGGCAAGGAAACATCTATTGCCTTGCAATAAAAAGTATACAAAAAGAAATATCTTCAAAATGTGTTTGGAGTGCTGTCATGTTGAGGAACCTTAACCGCCACATTTAATGATATTATTATAGATTTAAGAAGAGTTTAATTGTTGTGTATCGTTAGTGTAAAACTTTTTTATACATGCATTCAATGATGTGTTGCCACATTATTTAATGAATGTGACACATCATATATTTTTAAACACAATACACGATGTATTGGTGTATTATTGGATGAATGTGTAAAATAATTTTACACTGGCAGTGTATATAAATTAAATTCATTTAAGAAATTAGTTTGTAATTACTCCTTCTAGTACATAATAATCCTCCTTTTATGTCAAACATTTGGCATGTTAAATTCATAACTTTCAGTTTACTAACTGCATTTATTTACTGATTCCAATATTCTCTCATTTGTTTATATTCTAATTCTAATAATATGGAATCAACCCAAGGCATGAAAATCCAAAATATAAGAAAGCATTGTAAATACAGAAAGGATAGATGTTGATATGTTTTACTTAGTCCACCCCTTAGCATACTTCAAGTAATTTAGTCAACGTTACAAGTTGCATAAAATCTTATATATTAATTGCCGGTAATTTCAAAGCTGCTGAGTTTGATGCAGTCACTATTCCAAGCCAGCCAGCCATGTTTTCATTATCGTTATTCTTTTTGTTAAAAAGAAATCAAGTTTTTTTTTTTTTTCTTCAAAAATTAATTTACTTCATTTCACTAGTAAAAATATAAGCAAAAGCAATAAAAAGGGGGTGTAGATGGTAAATATGGGATTAGGCGGTTATAGATTCTCTCTTGTCACGTTACTATCGAATGAAATCTCAGCTATTGAGATGAATATTTGATAAATAAAATAAGATGTGAGATAGAGTTTTAAGGAGTTTGTTTTAAATTTGAGAAAATATTTTGAAAATTTCACATGATTCTGGGACAAGGTGTATTAGGAGCCACCTTTGCAAGGTGGTGGTCAATTTTATTAGCTTGTTTCCAAATAAACTTCACATTAAAGTTTGTAGAATTAAAGAAGTTATAGACTATAGTATTAGTGACATACTTCCTCTCTTTTTGTGTCTTAATTTAAGGATAATTTTCGAAAACAATATTGTAACAAAAATATGTTGAAAACAACTTATGAACATGTCAGAAGTTGTTTTCATAAATTCTCCAAGCAGTTGCATAAGTATTTATGTTAGTATATAAGCTCAATTATATCGATCCAAACAAACACTTAATCTTGGAACTATCATTTATCAAACAAACTTCCTATTTGATTTATTGTGAGAGGTACAATACAATATGTTTTAGTAAACAAAACAAATTCAATTTTTCAAATACAATACATTGAAGCAACAGATATCCAAACAATATGTTTGCAGTATACAAAAGAAATGAAATGGTTAACTTTATCACACACTAAGACCTTTGATTTTTCGATGCGAAACGAAGAATAATGTAAAATAAAATCCTATATAGAACAGCCCAACCTAACATTATAAGCACATTGTTCCTTTTCTTAACCTCTTCAATACCAATATGAAGACTATGCAAGATATCATAACCAGTAATAGGTACACCATCATTATTCCCAAAAGTAACATTAGTTTGATACTCATTCATCAAGAGTCCTTCATAAGGATATGTCATTGTCGAAATCTTATTCATCCAACGCCAATATTTCGGAATATCTTCGCTGCTCAAGAAGTATCCACAGAACAAGAAGAACAATGCAGTGAAGGCAATGACTGCAGCATAGCCCAAGATGTAGTTTGGAACCACAGAACTCACAAACACAACAAACGAATTTGTGGAAAGAAGAGAAATGAAGAGAACAAGGAAGAAGTATATAAAAGGGCCTCTAAGTTGTAAAGCAAACCAAACAATGACTGCATAAGTTAAAGCTTGGAGTGCAAGAAATGGCATGTGAGTGATTAAGCTAGCTATGGTGTAAGTTGAAGCTCTATAAGCATTGTGCGAAGTTTCACGGATGAAAATGAACCTCTCTTGGATGAAGGCAGGGACGGCGTCATTGGAAGAGAAGAAAAAGAGACAAACTGTGAAGATAAAGAAGCTGAGACGGTTTGTGATTCCTTGTAAGGTTTCTTTTGGATTTTTGAACATTGTGGCCATCATGAATCCCATGAAGGTGAGGACCATTAGTCTTGATAGGAAAAGCTCAGGGGTTCGCCTTATGTTTATGAAGTTGCGGCGCATTAGGATCCATGTCTCTCCTATGTAGGAATTTGAAAACTTTGGGCCTAGATGTTCTGGTGTACCATTTGCTGGGGTGAGGTAGTCACTCTCGTCCACTACGTAATCACTGCTATGCGGTGTTGGTGTTGCTGGAAGGATTTCACTTGAGTATGTGTAGTAGCCGGGGGAAGCTTGGCTGCACATCACAGAAAACAATGGTATTATTACAAGTTTGGCTTTAATTTTGATTTCATATATCAACCTATACTCAATCATGTGAGTAGTAATAAAAGTTTTACTCCCATAAAAATTAATTCAAAAATCACTTTTGCAACAATGTGGCAACGCTTGTTGAATAAAAGTAATTTATATCAGCATCAATCTTCTGTTATCTCTGTGACCTCTCCAACCACAATCCACACCTCAGCTCTTGGATTAATCTAATTATCAGAGTTACCATTAGATTAATGCAAGAGTTCAGGTGTGGTTGGAGAGGTAGCAGAGCATTCAAGTCCCATTTATATGAATTCACCAAGTTGTCTAACTTTTGGAATTAGTTCATAACATAGCATAAAAACCATTAATTAATATACATGTTTTTCCTAATAGCTTAAAATTTTACCAAATGCTTAACAAGAATAACTTCAATCCATATACACTTTTTGTCAACCATTCGTAATAGTCAGATCATTAAAAATATTTGGCTTTAATCATAATTATTTCTAAAATCACACATGATTAATTATGATATGTTGACACTTAGTGTAAAACTTCGTACGTGTATCAAAATTAAATGCTTTTTACCTTGCAGGCTTCTGCACCTTTTGCTCATTTTTAAGTCTTGAGGGTGTGAATTTCAAGAAAGCTGCACTGTTGCTAGCACTCCATGACATTGGTGTGTTATTATATGGACTTCTAATACTATGATCAAACTCATCATTCAAACTCCTTCTACTAACTTGTGATATGATAGAAAAGTCTTGAGATTTTTCCTGAATTTTAGACCCTCTATGCATAGGAGAAGGTGCAACAGAATTCGACATTGAAATTTCCTCCATGTCACTCAAAAGAGGTGGTTTCATACCTGTTTTTGCAAACTCGGCTAATACCTCAACACCAACAACATCACACTGATCATACTCTTGTATCACATCAATGAGATTCTCAATTGGATTCTCTCCTTTAGGAACTTTTCGTCCCATCCGGTTCAAATGAAGAGTTACATCTTTAAATGATCCTTGAAACATGAGTTGTCCTCTAGCAAGGATGATGAGATGGTCAAGGAGAAGCTGAATTCTTGATGAAGGTTGGTGGATTGTGAGAATAACTGTGCTACCATTTCTTGCTATGTCATGTACTTTTTCAATCACACTAAGAGCACTTGTTGAGTCTAGTCCTGAAGTTGGTTCGTCTAGGAAAAGGAGTGAAGGTCCATGGATTATGTCTACACCGATTGAGACTCTGCGACGTTCTCCGCCGGAGATTCCTCTTGTTCCTTCATCTCCTATGTAGGTGTTCCTAGATGACTGCATGCATAAGGTAACTAATATAAGCAACTTCCAACCAATCATAACTAATTTGTAACTATCTTAAACAATATTGAACTATATCTAACAAATATTAAACTATTTTTTTTAGCTATGTTGAGGACACAACTTGGTAGACACTGAAACCTAGCATACAATTCCTTTTGGAAAATGGACACAATAATTAATACTCTAATTTTTCAGTTTTTTAATGATGATGATGATGATAAACTAGAGGTTTAAAGGCCTTAATTGGTTAGGTCTGGTTTAGCTTTATGATAGTAGATGGATGTATGTATTATGTATAGTTCAATAGTTTATCATTTCATCTTTGAACATTTTTTGTAAAGAAATAGTGTACAAATTGTATAGTATCATGTCTCTTATAATATGTTTTTTATCAAACTCCTTATCATAGGATAAATTAATGTTATATTTAACAAGTTCTTTTGATATGATGATGAATATATACATAAATCTTGAAATATACATCTTTGTATATGCATATGTGTGTGTCCTACACATATTTAAAAAATAATATTTTCTGAAAACTATTGAGTTACATGTTCTACATGTTCTACTGTCCAAATTATTTTTATCATGTTCTAAAATTTTGTTATTAACTAGTGACCTACGAATTATTAACATAAACACTGGACACAACACTGTCACAACAATACCTGTAATAATTTAACAAAATAGAATAATTTAATGTAACTACATATGTCAGTGTTGTGTCAGTGTCAGACGCCGAACACACCTTCATAATGAAGTATCGTCGTATCGGTTCTACATAATTGGTGACAGATATTAGTACATGGAAGAGATTATTTTGAAGTTTGGAAAATTAAAAAACACTTACAGATAATCCAAGCTGTTCAACAAGCTTCTCAACTCTCTGCATCTTATCAACAACTGAAAGTGGCCCTAATCTGAAGTCAGCAGCAAACATCAAAGTTTCATAAACAGTAAGCATAGGAAAAAGCCTATCTTCTTGCATAATATAAGCAGAAGTTCTTTTAATCAAACTTGCATTCACACTATTTCCATCCAATGAAACTTTTCCTTTAAGACTTCCACTTGCAATTCTTCCAGCAAGTCCATCTAACAAAGTTGATTTTCCAGCACCACTTGGTCCCATAACTGCAGTGATACTACCTTTTGGTGCATAACCAGTTATATCATGTAATAAATCAACGTCTTCGTTCGACCATTTTCCATCGATTTTCTTCTTCTTTATCACTGTGTAAGTAAGAGATTCAAATTCAAGTCCTCCAGTGAAACTCACAGGCTTATGTTTTATGTCAATCACTGTTTCATGACTTTTTCTATGTTGTTTGTTCATTTTTTGAAGTGCAAGTTAAGTGTTTGATAAAATGTTTCAATCAAAATTCAAATCAACATAAGTGTTTGATAAAATGCTTCAAAGAAAAATTCAAATAAACATAGTATGTTGTGAATGGCTCCTAAACTGAGGGGATGGTGTGCTGAGGATGTATATATAAGAACATTTTATGGCCGGTTTGTGTTTTTTTTTTAAGGAGATTTTAACAAAGCTAATACATTGTTGTTTTTATTGAAAAAATCCATGTTAAGTTGTTTTTATTGAAAAAATTATGATTAATGGATTCTTGGTTTCTTCATCATTGTGTTATGCATGCATATACGTGATCATGTATATTATTATATCAAAGAATTAAAAGCTGGCTATGATTAGTATTCTTTTTGGATTTATGTGATGTTAATGTTATCCTTAATGTATGGGAACAATCAAACGGACTTAACAATTCTATTAAGAGATATAAAACAATTAGTTACTATAAGGTTTATCACATAAGTAAAAAATGTTATCTCCTTTTCACTAATGGTTAATTAGTATTTCTTTTAATCTTAAATTTATAGCATATCAATAGGGAAGTTTGAAACTTTGAATCAAGTCACAAATAATACGAGGGAAAAGTTCAATCATGTGTGTTAATCATCCTTGTTGTTTATGGTTAATATTAGAACTATTGATTAGATAGGATAAATTAATTGATTAGTTATTAAAACTACATGATAGCAGCATCAACTTAAACGGTGATAATATCATATCATAATGTATATTTTAAGGATTATTAGTATATATTGATTGATTCTGCAAACTTTTTTACTCAAATGTCTAATCATGTAATAGTAATTTAGAAATAATATAACAAAATGTTGTAATAGTGAAATATGAATATCATTATAAGAGTATCGTGAACTTAGCTCAGTTGGTACATATATTGTATTATACATTTAGACCTCTTTCTCAAACACCTCCAGATATTTGAAACACTAAAATAACATTTTGTCCATCAAACATATACAAAATCAAATTTGCTCAATACCTTAAATTTTGCTCATGCTATTTAGTTTTTATTGTTCTATCAAATACTCACATTTTACAAATCAACCGGATCGAACGGTGTAGACACACACCATGTCATTGTAAAGAAAACTAAGGGATAAATTAGTCCCTAAAAAATATAATAAGTCAGGAGTGAATGAATGAAATCAAATCTCTTACATTTACTTTCAAATTTAAATATGATACATTTACTTCCATATACAAGATGACACAACAAAAGCCAAAAAGTCAAAATCACATAAGAAACAACTCATACATATAATTTGATTTGTTTCTTCTAAGTTTAATTGCTCTTAAGTTGTTAGTTTAGTGGTAAGAGTTTCGCCTTACAACTTAAGGTGTTTATTAGTTCAAATTTTATCAGAAATAATTATAAGATGGTTATTAGTATCACTTGAATTAATTAAAATTTCTCATTTTACAATTAAAAAAGGTTTAATTGCATCTAAGTTTACCATAATCATGTGTGTTTATTATATATACACTGCCGGTTGATAGATGAGATTTTGCAGCAAGAAATTTCGTTTTGATCTTGGACTATATTCAACATGTCGTTGTTACTAGAGGTGTTAAAACTAAAACACAGCTTGAGATTCCTCATCATCGATTCATGATTAACAAGTGAATACAACATCTAATTGGAACTTAGTCAAAAAATAAAAAACATTGAAATGAATAATGGAATAAAAAATAAAAGAAAAATAGGAATTACACAGTTGTCCTTATTTCTCGGTTACAATTTGTTGATGATACTTTAATTGTTGGTGAGAAAATTTGGGTAAATATCTGAGTTTTGAAGGCTAATCTCATGTTGTTTGAATTGATTTCGGGGTTGAAGGTTGATTTTCATAAAAGTATGTTGGTTGGTGTAATATAACTCAGTTTGTCATCATAATATAGCTCAGTTTGTCATGGATGTGCAGCATGGATGCTCAATTGTAAAATGGGGCATATTCCCTTTTTTTATTTGGATATTTCGATGGGTGGTAATGTGAAACGACATTCTTTTTGATATGTTCTAGTTGATAAAGTTTGTAGTAAATTGTCTCTGTGGAAAATTCGTCACTTATTTATGTGTGGTTGACTGGTTTTACTCAAATATGTTTTTCCTCAATTTCAGTTTACTTCCTTTTCTTCTTCAAAGCTCTGACATGTATAATTTCCTTAATTGAATCTAGGGATGCGGTGAGTAAGGTAGGGTACTATCAGGGCCGGTCTTGAGGGTGTGCAGGGTGTCCTAGCGCGCCGGGCCTCCAATTTTTAAGGGCCTCAAAAAATAATATTATATGTTCGTAGGTCACTTTAAAAAAAAGATTATTAAAAAATATAAATAAAATATCTTAATATTATTTTAATCTACTTTTTTGTCCCAGTTTAAAGCTGTTAAGTGCATGTTTTAGGAAGGAGATTTACTATTGTTGTAAATCATGAAATAATCTTGCGGTGGTGTTTGTTGTGAGAGAGGGAATCTTTTTGACAGTAGAGAGAATATACATTTTCAACAAAAATAAAAAATAGTGATAGCTTGTGTCTTAACCTTGGGAACAGCAGGAAATATAAAGTGCAGGGATCTTAATCCCATGTTTTACAAAGAAAAAAAAAGTTTATTTTGGTTTAAAGATAGACAGAAACTCGTGTATTATTGATAATTTAAAATAGTATTATTTTTTTATAAAAAAAATTGTGTATTTTTTCAATTAAGGAATTCACTTTTAATATTCAGTACATGACCTCCAAATTATCGGGACTGGCACTGGGTACTATAGTACTCACCCCCATATCCACAATTTAATAGAATCTACGGATGACAATGGGTAAGATAGAGTATTATAGTACTCATCTTCATATCCACAATTTGAAGGAAAAAAATACTCGTACCCACACCCACTCATTTTTGTTGGCAATTACTCATATCGTGCCTGTATTTTACCCTACTCATTGTGAATATTTTTTGCAAATACTCATTGGATGTGGGTCGAATTGTCATCCTTAATTAGGAAAATTAATTAGATTAAATTAAATGGGATAAATTTTGTCTTGATAATGAGTTTGGAGGTCCTGGGGTTTGTAGAGTGCATGAGTTTAATATCTTTCTTTTTGGCAAGTGGTGTTGGAGACTGTTGCATGAACTTGAGGGTTTGTGGATTAAGGTATTGACAGCTAAATATAAGACGATGGATGGTCAAGTGGATAGTGGGGAAGTACAGCTTCTAGTTGGTGACAATATATTAATAACATTAGGTTTGGGATTGATGTGAGGGATGTGTGGTGGTTTGGTGATAATACAGTGAAGAGGATAGCGGATGGGGAGAGGACTTTATTTTGGAAGGATAATTGGGTGGATGAGATCTCGTTGAAGTATCAATTTGGTATATTGTTTGACTTGTGTTTAGATAATGATATTTTAGTGAAGAATATGTGTATGCTCGATTGGGGTTTAAGAGGAAATGTGTGACAGTGGCATAGACACTTATATTGCAATTTCGATGGAATCTTAATTTTATGGGATGCGTGGTTTTTGCAAAAACACTAGGATATGCTTAGAAGCAATTTAGTTAGCTTCAGTTTGGTTTATTTGAAAAAATAGAAATAATAGAGTCTTTAGTCGTAAGGAAATCTCTATTGAAATGTTGATCATTATTATCAAAGTTCAAATTTGGTGGTAGTTCAAAACAAAGAAAAATTATTTTTATTTTGATTTACACAATTGTTATGTTATGTTTTTGTATGACTCTGGCATGGAGCGAGATTAAGCACTCTTACACTACTAGTAATTAATTAAAGTGTGAAGACCATTTTCATTGCAAAATAAAAAAATACAGAAAGACTATTTTAATTCCTCACAAATTTCTCTCCTTATAAAATCTCTAACATGAATATTTAAGATATTGAATATGAAAATTATTCTTTTAATTTATAAAAAGATGAATTTAACGATCTCCGGCCGATGCATATGAAAAAACATTTGTTGGAAGAGGTCAACCCATAAAATGAATCTCAGTTACCTTGAAGAGATTAGTCTCCGCAGTTATGCGCAGAGGATACTTTTTTTTTGGTAAGTGAGGATACATTTGGTTTCTAAAAAAATAAAAAAGATGATTTTAAAATAATTTTTATTATTTTTAATTAAATTATCATAAAAACCATTTTAATTTTTTTTTAAAAAAATTAAAATAAACGCCCTCTAAAAATAGAGGACTAATTAGTAAATAAATTATCAGCGACTAATTCTGAGCTCTTGGTTTTATTTTTTTATAAGCATTTCTGAGCTTTTTACCGATGAAACGGATAAGATGATATATAGAAACATTCTATCGACTTTCTTCTGAAGAGTGAAGTGAGAGTCACTTTGTTGTTGTAACTGAACTGAAGGAACTCAAAACATGATCAAGAGTTACAAATTATGTACCTCAACATTCAACACCACTTTCTTCCCTTTCAATGATAATAATCTTTGCACCACAAATTTACTCACCCCTTCCTTCCAAAACCACAAGACAAAACCTATAGCTCAGAATCTCAAACCCCATATTCTCCTATGCGCTTCTCTTCCTAGTAAGTATCATTTTCCATCTCAATTTCTTGTTTTTTTCGTTTGCTTAACATGTGTTTGTTAAAAAGATTAAACCTTGGTGTTCAATTTAAGAGATAGGGGTGTCACTTGAGTTAGTTAGGATTTCCCCTAACAAGTTTCATTTAGGTTTTATTTATTTATTTTGTCAAAATCAAATTTTCTTGTTCTATTTAGCTTTGTTTCATATAGTTATTTATTTTGTTAACCGGCTTAATTATAAGTTATTTCTATAACAAAAGTGTCAAATTGTTTCCATATATGCTATAAGTTGTTTTCTTAAGCTATCTTGGAGAACTAATGGATAAGCTGGTTTTACAAGTACTTATGTCCAAGTTCAAATAAGTTAATCCAAACTAGTCCTAATTGCTGATCATGTATGAAATTTGAATGTTACTCCCGCCGTTTCAAAATGAGTGTTGTTTAAGGTTTTTACAAGTACTTACGCCTAAGTTCAAATAAGTTAATCCAAACAGACCCTAAATTGCTGACTGTGTACGAAACTTCAATGTTACTCCCGCCGTTTCAAAATGAGTGTTGTTTAAGGTTTTTATAAGTAAGCTTAAGTTCAAATAAGTTAATCCAAACATGTCCTAAATTGCTGACCGTGTAAGAAATTTGAATGTTACTACTTACTCCCACCGTTTCAAAATGAGGGTTGTTTAAAGTTTTTACAGATATATTAAGAAATACAATAATGTTGTCAAAAGATGACATTTTTACTAAACTAACTTTATTAACTATTGGTAATTTTCAACTGTCATATACAATTTGTGTAAATAACATTCATTTTGAAACAAATTGTTTTTGCTAAAATGATACTCGTTTTGAAATGGAGGGAGTACTAAGTTATTTTCCAGTTGTGTTAGGAAAGAAACAAGAGAAGTGAACATCTTCATAGTTCATTGTTTATATCTTTATGCTTACCTTGTTCCTTTTTGGTTACTAATTTATAGTCTCTAGGTGTATTTTCTCGCGTCTTACTAAAATATGAAATTTCTTTTAGGCACACAAGCTAGTAGTACTTCAACGGCTCAAGTGGAGGAACAAGCAGAGACTGAAGTTGTAAAGGGTTACACTATGACTCAAATTTGTGACAAAATGATAGATTTATTTTTGAATGAGAAAACTAAATCAAAGGAATGGAGGAAGTACTTGGTATTTAGGGAGGACTGGAAGAAATATAGGGATAGCTTCTTCGTTAGATGCCAAAGAAGGGCTGATATGGAGAACGATACAGCAATGAAGGAAAAATTCATTTCATTAGGAAGAAGGTTGAAGAAGGTAACATTTTATTTACTTCTACTGCTATGTTTTTTAAGTTCTTCACAATCACGGATTCACGCCTCGCTGTAATGTTCCGTTACCAAATAAAAGAAGGAAAAAGTAAATAAAGTTTCTTTTTGCCTTCAGAATATGATGAAAACAAAAAATTCACTACATTTTGTTCTTGCTAAACTTGTAATAAGATAACATTTTATCGTTATTATGTTATTCATTAAATACTTTAATGTAAGAAAATAGGAGTCAATGCATCAAAATTTACTATCATATCTAGGCACTTGCTTGGTTTTAGAGCTTCTTCCTCGGTTCTGTTTGATCAGGAGTAAAGCATTGCAGATTGATGATGAAATGGAAGGACACTATGACCTTCTCAAGGAGATACAAGATTTTCCAACCGACATGAATGCCATAGTTGCACGAAGACGTAAAGATTTCACAGGAGAATTTTTTCGCTACCTCTCTCTTATTGCAGACGTTTATGACAGCTTGGAGGATCGCGATGGTAATTGTATACGACTTTTTTATTTTTTGTTTCGGTTGTTTTTCTCTTGATGATTATTTGTTATAAATCTAGAAGTTGCAGAAAGAATAATCATTAGTTTTATCTTGATTGATCTTTGTCCTATTTGTTGAACAGCGATTGCCAGGCTGGGGGCTAAATGCTTATCTGCTGTCGGTGCATACGACAATACTCTGATGAATATGGAGACGTTAGATGCCGCGCAGGCCAAATTTGATAATATCCTCAATTCTCCTTCCATTGACGTAGCTTGTAACAAAATCAAAAGCCTTGCAAAGTCAAAGGAACTTGATTCTACGTTGATATTGTTGATTAGTGGTGCTTGGGCTAAAGCAAAAGAATCTACAACAATGAACAATGAGGTATGAATTTGAAATATGATGCACCATGGTTTTCTTTACGTTCTTCTATCCAATCATCAACGCATGCTTATTTCCTCTAATATCATTTGCACCCTCTTATTAAAGGTAAAGCGGTTTAGCGAATATGAAATTTGCTGTTTGTGATTTCACTGAGAGATAACTTCCTAAGACAGTAACAACAGATTGAGTGACTAATAAAATACTTGTTAAAAAGACAGCTAGTGGCAACCGTTAATAGCGGAAAGTGAGGTTGTTAAAATCGTGTGTTGACTCATGAACTAGTTCGAGTCCACGGTCCCGGGTGGCAAAAGTCTATACAGCTGTATGAAAACTCGCTCAGCTGAGACTATGCTCTCAACTCTATGCTATGATTCAACATGTCTGTAAAATAGGTAAATCTCACAGTCCCAAGCAGGATCTAAAACTGTGACACCCAAGGATAAAAAGGGTGGGGAGTGATCGCCAATATAAATATTAAAGCACAGACAAGGAGTGGTACTTGGAAGGCTTGTAGGCAGAGTGACATACGAATGATTGATTTCACATTAGAAAGAGAGGTGGTCATAACTCATAAGACAGTGCATGTATGAAATCATGCAGTCTAGGAAATCTTAAAAAAAATATTATTGATATTACATGTATCAAGAAGATGCATATTCTTTGTGTTGTTGTAAACAAATACCCTGTGAATCTGAATACACCTATAGACCCAAAACAATAGTGAGCATTTGAGCTTACAACACATAAGGCAAGTAGGGATAGAAATGTAAAATAGAGTCGCATTAAGAGAAGTGTGGGGGAACTCATTCCTATCCGGTGGGCAAGAAATGTGAATTGCTCATCAAGGTGCCGAAGTTTAACCGGAGTCTTTGTATGCTCAAACAGTTGATTTGAAATTCTATAATATGATAAGCCTCATTAAAGTCAGAAGTGTGGCAAGGATTGGAGAACAAACTTTGAGAATGAAAATAAAAGAAGATTTGCAGTAGCTTAACACAACAAACACTTCGGGTGGAACTCTAGACTCAAACTGCATTATATGGACAATGTACTCAACAATATTGCTCAATATTGTGCAGGTGAAAGAGATAATGTACCAATTGTACAAAACCACAAAGAGCAGTCTAAGGACTATTGCTCCAAAAGAAATAAAGCTACTCAAGCATTTGTTAAACATCATAGATCCCGAGGAGCGGTTCTCTGCGTTGGCAAAGGCTTTCTCCCCTGGCGATGAGCGTGAAGCCAAAGATCCTAATGCTTTATACACGTAAGAGAATTCCCTACTCGTTCATTCTTAAGTATATCTTTCTTTATGACTGTGCTGATAGTGATGCTCCTCTAATTTGTATGTGATTAATTTAAACAGCACGCCGAAGGAGCTGCACAAATGGATTCAGATCATGCTTGATGCATATAATCTGAACAAGGAAGAATCAGATTTGAGAGAAGCTAGGCAAATGAATGATCCTATTGTTATTCAGAGGTTGTGTATCCTCAGGGATACCATTGAGAAGGACTATATGGAAAACAACACCGTTCCGAAGTCTGAGACAGAAGATGACTCTCTATCAGAAATCTTTTAAGTTGCTTGTCATAACCATTAGCGTTCGTTCTTGCCCGTTTGTGACCCCTTTTTGACTGAGAGAAACACAAGGCAGGGTTGAAGCGGAGAAAACAACTGAATGTTAGAGAAATGAAGTGGCTACCCTTTCAAATATTTGTAGACTAGTGTATGTTTTTCCTTTTTTTATATAAGAGGACTTGTATTATTTCACCAGGTTTCCATTACAAAATTTTGAATTGAGACTAATCATTTTGAGCATGTGTAATGTAGTATAGAACCAGAAGTAGTTCCTTATGTATCTGTGTTTCTAGTTGAATCAATGAAGATGTTCGGTATATAAAGTGATCACAGTGAAATTGATGTTGTTGTTCTTTCCTCATGCTCAATGCCACCATGTCATGAGATGCAGCTGTTCTATGTTAATCTGCACAAAAATTGTCTTCTAGTAAAGTATAGAGTGAAATCCAAATGCTAATCCAGATCGAGAGACCTCCTAATATGCTTCACATATTAGAGGTATCTTTGTATATAAGATTGAAAGTTAGTTGAGAATCCGACTCATGGATCAGATGTCTATAGCCCTCATCCCGCAAATACTTTAAACCGTAGGCTATGCAAGAAGAATGTTCTGCTTTAGTATCGGTTGTTATACCGTAAGAGCCAAGAAATCCTCCAAACCACTCACCACTAGATTTACAAATAAGTCCACCAAATTGTGAGTTACCCGGATTACACAAAATGAAACTTATCTCACATCACATGACAATGATGACATTACTTATCTTACTGATGATCAATTGAATAACAATAAATACAATGAATCCTATTTATACATAAAATAATGAGAAGATAAAAAACTTATCACTAATAATTACCAACTTAGCTGAATAATATACACAAGCTAGTAGTACTTTATCGGCTCAAGGGGAGGAACAAGCAGAGTCTGAAGTCGTAAAGGGTTACACTATGACTCAAGTTTGTGACAAAATGATAGATTTATTTTTGAATGAGAAAACCAAATCAAAGGAATGGAGGAAGTACTTGGTATTTAGGGAGGACTGGAAGAAAAATAGGGATAGCTTCTTCGTTAGATGCCAAAGAAGGGCTGATATGGAGAACGATACAGCAATGAAGGAGAAATTCACTTCATTAGGAAGAAGGTAACATTTATTTACTTCTACTGCTATGTTTTTTAAGTTCTTCGGAATCATGCCTCGCTGTAATGTTGTTGATTATATGAAAAGAATCTTCTGTTACTAAATAAAAGAAGGAAAAAGTAAATAAAGCTTCTTTTGCCTTAAGAATATGATGAAAACAAAAAATTCACTACATTTTGTCCTTGCTAAACTTGTAATAAGATAACATTGTATTGTTATTATGTTATTCATTAATTACTTATGTAAGAAAATAGGAATCAATGCATCGAAATTTACTATCATATCTAGGCACTTGCTTGGTTTTAGAACTTCTTCCTCGGTTCTGTTTGATCAGGAGTAAAGCATTGCAGATTGATGATGAAATGGAAGGACACTATGAACTTCTCAAGGAGATACAAGATTTTCCAACCGACATTAATGCCATAGTTGCACGAAGACGTAAAGACTTCATAGGAGAATTTTTCAGCTACCTCTCTCTTATTGCAGACGTTTATGACAACTTCGAGGATCGCGATGGTAATTGTATGAGTTTTTTAATTTTTGTTTCGGTTGTTTTTCTCTTGATGATTATTTGTTATAAATCTAGAAGTTGCAGAAAGAATAATCATTAGTTTTATCTTGATTGATCTTTGTCCTATTTGTTGAACAGCGATTGCCAGGCTGGGGGCTAAATGCTTATCTGCTGTCAATGCATACGACAATACTCTGATGAATATGGAGACGTTAGATGCCGCGCAGGCCAAATTTGATAATATCCTCAATTCTCCTTCCATTGACGTAGCTTGTAGCAAAATCAAAAGCCTTGCAAAGGCAAAGGAACTTGATTCTACGTTAATATTGTTGATTAGCGGTGCTTGGGCTAAAGCAAAAGAATCTACAACAATGAAGAATGAGGTATGAATTTGAAATATGATGCACCATGGTTTTCTTTACGTTCTTCTATCCAATCATCAATGCATGCTTATTTCCTCTAATATCATTTGCACCCTCTTATTAAAGGTAAACTGGTTTAGCGAATATGAAATTTAGTTTGTGATTTCACTGAGAGATAACTTCCTAAGATAGTAACAACAGATTGAGTGACTAATAAAATACTTGTTACAAAGATAGCTAGTGGCAACTGTTAATAGCTGAGAGTGAGGTTGTTAAAATAGCAGAAAGTGAGGTTGATAAAATCGTGTGTTGACTCATGAACTAGTACGATTCCACTGTCCCAGGTGGCAAAAGTCTATACAGCTGTATGAAAACTAGCTCTGAGACACTATGCTCACAAATCTAAATTAATGCCAAATCTTTGCTATGATTCAACATGTCTGTACAATAGGGAAATTTCACAGCCCCGGTATGATCTATTATTGTGACACCCGAGAGGATGAAAAGGGTGGGGAGTGATCGGCTTTCGGCAATATAAAAAGACAAGGAGTGGCCCTTTGGAGGCTTTTAGACAGAGTGACATACGAATGATTGATTTCACATTAGAAAGAGAGGGGGTCGTAACTCATAAGACGGTGCATCTATGAAATCATGCAGTCCAGGAAAACTTTTTAAAAAACTTATTGATAATACCAGTACCAAGAAGATGCATATTCTTTGTGTTGTTGTAAACAAATGCCCTGTGAATATGAATACAACTCAAGAACCAAAAAATAGTGAGGATTTGAGCATACAACCATAAGGCAAGCATTGAACTCATTCCTATCCGGTGAGCAAGAAATGTGGATTGATCATCAAGGCCCCGAATCGAGCATGCGGATTTGACAGCATATGAAATTGAAAGATCTGGTTTTTTTTTACTGTTTGGAAAAAAAATACACCAAAGTGCCCTCGACATGCGTCGATGTCGGACACTGACATTTATGATTACACTGAATTATGTCATTTTCTCAAATTATTATCGGTGTCGATGTGTCGGTATCCGTGTCGGTATCCGGTTTCCGTGTCTGTGTCAGTGTTTCATAGATTACTATTACTATATAGTTTTGGTATAGATGCAAAAGTGTGACATTGGCATGTTTGAAACAATTTTCAAATTCTCTTTTTTAGTTTTTAAAAGTTAAAAAAGAAAACACATGTTTGAAAGTCCTCTTTTCAAAAACTGTTTTTAAAAACTATTTCTCATTTTATCATTTTAAAAACAAAAAAACAGAAACAGGTTATAAGTGTTTTGTTTTTTAAAACAGTTTTCAAAAACTAATTTATAAAATACATTTTAAAAACTAAAAAACAAAATTGTTTCAAACATACCCTTATGAGTATTTGTTTGCATACCCCAAAATATTTAAGAACTTTAGTAATAAGAAGAAATGAAAATAATAAAAAATGAAGAGATCTTAACTCCAAATTTCCATATGGCATGCCATATGTAGCGGCATGCTATTAGATATTTTAATTATTTTTCACCTAGCCACTTTGGAGTTAACCTCTCTCTCTCTCTCTCTCTCTCTCTCTCTCTCTCTCTCTCTCTCTCTCTCTCTCTCTCTCTCTCTCTCTCTCTCTCTCTCTCTCTCTCTCTCTCTCTCTCTCTCTCTCTCTCTCTCTCTCTCTCTCCAACTCTCTCTCTCCAACTCTCTCCATCCACCTCTCTCCATCCGTCTCTCTCCATCAATCTCTATCCATCCATCTCTCTCCATCTGTCTCTCTCCATCAATCTCTCTACCTCGCTCCATCCAACTCTATTCATCCGTCTCTCTCCATCAAACCCTCTCCATCCAACTCTCTCCATCCATCTCTCACCATCAACTTTCTCCACCCGCCTCTCTCCATCCAACTCTCTCCACCCTAGCCATAACCGTAACCCCAAACCATAGCCCCTCGAACCCTAGACCCTAAACTCCAACCATAACCCTAAACCCTATAACTCTAACCCCTCTAACCCTAACCTAAAACTCTAACCCTAAACCCTAGCTCTCTAACTATAACCCTAAACTCTAACTCTAACCCTAACCCTAACCCCTCTAACCCTAACCATAAACCCTCTAAACCTAACCCTAACCCTAAACCCCCTAACCCTAGCCATAAACCCTCTAACCCTAACCATAACCCTAAACACCTTAACCATAACCCTAAACTCTCTCCATCCATCTATATCCATCAACTTCTCTCCATCAACCTTTCTCCATCCGTCTATATCCATCAACCTCTCCATCCAACACTCTCCATTCGTTAACCTATCTTCATCCGTCTCTCTTCATCCAACTCTCTCCATCCGCCTCTCTCAATCAATCTCTATCCATCCGTCTATCTCCATCCAACCCTCTTCATTCGTCTCTCTCAATCCAACTCTCTCCATCTAAATCTCTTCATCTCCATCCAACTCTCTTCATTCGTCTCTCTCCATCAACCTCTCTCCATCCAACTCTCTCCACATGTCTCTCTCCATCAACTCTCTCCATCCAACTCTCTCCACCCTAGCCATAACCCTAACCCTAAAAACCCTAGCCTCTCTAACCCTAAACCCTAAACTCCAACCATAACCCTAACCCCTTTAACCCTAAACCATAAACCAAAACTCTAACCCTAAACCATGGCCCCTCTAACCCTAAACCCTAACCATAACCCTAACCCCTCTAACCATAAACCCTCTAACCCTAACCCTAAACCCCTTAACCCTAGCCATAAACCCTCTAACCCTAACCATAACCCTAAACACCCAAACCTTAACCTTAACCATAACCCTAAACTCTCTCCATCCGTCTATATCCATCAACTTCTCTCCATCAACCTTTCTCCATCCGTCTATATCCATCAACCTATCTCCATCCAACTCTCTCCCTTCGTTAACCTATCTCCATCCATCTCTCCATCAACCTCTCTGCATCAAAACCTCTCCATCAACTCTCTCCACCTGTCTCTCTCCATCCAACTCTCTCCTCCCTAGCCATAACCCTAAACCCTCTAACCTTAACCCTATACCATTAACCCCTCTAACCCTGAACCCTAAACTCTCTAACCCTAACCACTATAATCCTACGTTTTTTTAATCCTAAACTCTCTAACCCTAACCCTAAACCCTCTAACCCTAACCCCTCCAACCCTAAACCCTCTAACCCTAACCTTACATGAACCCACCCAACCATACCTAAACCCTCTAACACTAACCCTAAAACCGATAATCCTATTAAATTCTGGTCAACCTTATACAGAAAAAATGTATGAAGATTTAATGAAGTAGGGTTTAGGGTGTAAGGGTTTAAGCCCAATAGGATTCCGCCACTCTAAGTGGCTAGGTGACATATGGATTTGAAATATGGTTTTCTTTACGTTCTTCTATCCAATCATCAACACATGCTTATTTGCTCTAATATAATGTGCACCATCATATTAAAGGTAAGCCCAGTGAATATGAAATTTGTTGTTTGTGATTTCACTGAGAGTTAACTTCCTAAGACAGTGCATGTATGAAATCATGCAATATAGGAAAACTTAAAAATAAAAATAAAAATTATTGAACTTACATGTATCAAGAAGATGCATATTCTTTGTGTTGTTGTAAACAAATACCTTGTGAATATGAATACACCTTAAGACCCAAAAAATAGCGAGCATTTCAGCTTACAACCCATAAGGCAAGTAGGGATTGAAATGTAAAATTGAGTCACATTAAGAGAAGTATGAGGGAACTCATTCCTATCCAGTGAGCAAGATATGTGAATTGATCAACAAGGTGCCAAACTTGAACTGGTGCCTTTGTATGCAGGACAGTTGGTTTGAAACTGTATAATATGTGATAAGTCTCTTTAAAGTCATAAGTGCGGCAAGGATTGGAGAACAAACTTTGAGAAGGAAAAAAAACGTATCCATAAAAAAATCACATTCCTAGAGATGCAAATATAATTTGTAGTAGCTTCACAACACTACAAACCCTTCGGGTGGAACTCTAGACTCAAACATATGGACAATATACTCAACAATATTGCTCAATATTGTGCAGGTGAAGGAGATAATGTCCAACTGTACAAGACCACAAAGAGCAGCCTAAGGACTATTGCTCCAAAAGAAATAAAGCTACTCAAGCATTTGTTAAACATCATAGATCCCGAGGAACGGTTGTCTGCGTTGGCAACAGCTTTCTCCCCTGACGATGAGCGTGAAGCCAAAGATCCTAATGCTTTATACACGTAAGAGAATTTCCTACTCATTCATTCTTAAGGATATCTTTCTTTTATGACCGTGCTGATAGTGACACTCTTCTAATTTGCATGTGATTAATTAAACAGCACATCAAAGGAGTTGCACAAATGGATTCAGATCATGCTTGATGCATATAATCTGAACAAGGAAGAATCAAATTTGAGAGAAGCTAGGCAAATGACTGATCCTATTGTTATTCAGAGGTTGTGTGTGCTCAGGGATACCATTGAGAAGGACTATATGGAAAACAACACCGTTCCGAAGTCTGAGACTGAAGATGACTCTCTATCAGAAGTCTTTTAAGTTGCTTGTCATAATCATTAGCGTTCATTCTTGCCCGTTTGTGACCCCTTTTTTGATCGAGAGAAACACAAGGCAGGGTTGAAGTGGAGAAAACAAGTGGCTACCCTTTCAAATATTTGTAGACTAGTGTATGTTTTTCCTTTTTTTTTTATATAAGAGGACTTGTATTATTTCTCGAAGTTTCCATTACAAAATTTTGAATTATCACTTAATCATTTTGAGCATGTGTAATGTAGTATAGAACCAAAAGTAGTTCCTTATGTATGTATCTGTGTTTCTAGATGAATCAATGAAATGTTGGGTGGTAGGTAATAGAAAGTGTCAAATGATCAGCTCCAACTGATTTGGTATGTTTGGTATCATGGTGAAATTGATGATGTTATTCTTTCCTCGTGCTCAATGCTACCTTGTCATGAGAGGCAGTTGTTCTCTGTTAATCTGCACAAAAATTGTCCTCTAGTAAAGTATAGATGAAATCCAAATGTTAATCTAGATGACGAGACATCCTAATATGTTTCAAATCGAAGTATCTTTGGAGATAAGATCTAAAGTATATAAGATTGAAAGTTAGTTGAGAATCCGACTCATGGATCACATGTCTATAATTCTCATCCCACAAATACTTTAAACCGTAGGCTATGGTAGAAAGTTCTGCTTTAGCATCGGTTGTTATACCGTATGAGTCAAGAAATCCTCCAAACCACTCACCAGTAGATTTATAAAATAAGTCCACCAAATCGCGAGTTACCTGGATTACATAAAATGAAACTTATCTTATGACGATCAATTGAATAACAATAAATACAATGAATCCTATTTATACTTAAGTTCATATAAAAATGAGAAGAAGATAACAAATTATCTCTAATAATGTTAGCTGGATATCTTGAAGTCAACTTAATTGCACTATATCAATTAGCCATAAATTAACTCCACGTAGTATGCTAATTTATGGCTAATTGATATAGTGCAATTAAGTTGACTTCAAGATATCCAGCTAACAAATAATTACGAAGTTAGCCGAATAATATACAGCATCAAAGTTTTCCTTCAATGCATTATTTGGCCTTGTTGCTTTCTGATGCAAGTCAAAGATCAATGTCACTGTGGGACCTTGGTAGTTTGGATATTGTAGCACGCCTTTCTTTCTAATTGTGTTTTAGGGGAAAATAACAATATTTAGTACAAATAATTTATACTGAAATTGATTAAAAATAATAGACTTGATAACAATACACCAATTGTATAATATTAAATTTAAATTTAGTAGAAAACTATGTGAGTTGTTTTTTTTCTTTCACGAACTACTATGTGAGTTGTTATTTCTATATTATAATATTTTTTTGGTTTATATAGAGTTCACTATCTAGATGGAGAAAAAAAAAACTTGGAAGTAAAATACCCATGTATTTCAAAATAATTCAAAGTTGAGTTCATTGAAATACGTAAAATTTTCTCCTTTATTCATAAGACTTTCATATTTGAACTTGAATCGTTACATGTTAGCATTTCTGCAGGTAATAAAATGCGCTCATGTAAAAAAAAATCTTAGAACAAACTATCTAATTTTAAGGTATATGCCGATAGACTAATTTTGAAGAACGGATTCTCTCCATTTTTTTCTTCATGTTCCTCAATTTGTTTAATCACCACCTTTCAATTAATCTTTTTCTCCTTTCCCTTTTTTCTCTCTACCCAAATTAATGGCTAAAAAATAATTTACCCTAAACTAAATTAACATGAGAGGATCCTCTATCAAATTTCATGGTAACATCATTGTTTTGGATAAGTTACTTGTACTATTCTGGGGTGGGTGACAACATTGCATATTGATATTGGTACTAGTACTATTGTACTAGTCTCATTTGTAGTACAAATTGTTGAATTGTACGATCCTCTTTTTTCTTTTTGTCAACATTCTCTTTAATTTATTGATCGATATCAATAATATCAGGAAGATTATTGGGGTAAAATTGGAGAATAAATGATAAGCTATAAGCTCATAAGTTATTTAAAATAGTGTTTGAAAAATAAGATATAAACGAGTAAAATAAGCTACAAACTCTCTTTTAAAAAATATTTTTAAACAGAGCTTTTAACTTATAAGTTAAAAACTATAAGCTAAATTATTGACCTTTCCAAACAGAGCCTTAATATTAGAACGGATTCTCGAATCAGAATTGAAATCTAAATTTATCTAATAGATTTACGAAAAGATAAGAAAAAACAGAAAATAAATGATCGATAAAAGCAGATAAACCCGAACTAAACGTTACCGTATGAAGTTATATAATAACGTAACGATGGTTGTTGCAATGCAATTTCACACTGAAAACAAAAACCATAATAAACTCTTTACGATACAGATTCTTCTTCCTTCAGGTTCGTTCGTTCGTTCACTCTTAAATTTCCCTTCTTCGTTTCAATCTCATACAATTCCAATCACTCTCTATAATCGATAATTCACAATTCTTTATTTCTTCTCGTTGGTCAACCTTTCAAGACTTTTCTAATTTTAACAATTTTTTGATTTATTTATGAAATTTATTTTTTGGTTGATGAATTTTCAATTTTGATTATATAATTGAGACAAATTTGTGTAAGATTGATTGAAATCAGATTAAAGTACTGAGTAAGAGATGGGATCACAACAAGAACTGGAATGGAATGAAGCGCAAAAGATTGCTATAAGTGTTGATCTTGTTCATGTGGCGAAAAACCAGCTTCAGTTTCTTGCTGCTGTTGATAGAAATCGTCATCTTTATGATGGTCCTGCTCTTGATAGAGCTATCTATAGGTAACATTTTCATGCATGTTTATGTTTTTAGGCTTTGATTGGATAATAAACAACTTAATTAAGAGCTTATGGACCTTGGAGTGTGCTCCTTTAAATGGGACTCTGCTGGTGGACGGTGTCCCTCGGATTAGTAGGTCCTTAGTCTGATACCGAGTCTTAAAAAAAATATTTATGTATAAGCTATTTCTATGACAAAAGATAAAATAAATTTGAACATTTTTTATATAAAGTAGAGGTTGTTTTCATAAACTATTCTGGAAAATGTATAGAAATAAGTTGAATACAGCTTATGTACATGTCACAAGCTTTTTCAATTGTTTCACAAGGGCTTATGTCGGATTGTCAGAGGATAAGATCAAATAAGCTAATCCAAACAGACCCTAGATCAAGAAGTGTTACTTTTTTTAGCCATGTGTTTCTTCATGACCATCTCAATTTTCAAAATTCTATATAGTAATAGTTTGAAAAATTGAACGGCAGAGCCTTAGTTTATGAGATGAGTATAATGTCGATCAAAATTTTGCAAAAGTGGACTTCAATTTAAAATCATATTATCTATGTGGCTTCTGATTGCAACTTCTTTTATATCATAGGATATGACTTTTTTATGAATCAAATCAATTATTTTCTTTTCAACGTTCCAAGGAGGGTAATATGAAAGGTTGCTTCTACTTCTTTTTATTTCAAAATTTCGGGTACAACCATGATGCTCATGAGTTTGGTACTTGAAAATAGTTTGAAAGAACAACTTTAAGTTTCATTCACTAAAATTACTCGAGTCAGGAACTCTCTTGAATGTCTTAATGAAGGATCTTTGACATTTTCTGTCTTATGAAATGTACTCAAGTTTTTTGCAATGTGGTTCCTTCCTGCGATGTCGGTTGCATATATTTTCTTTTCTTATATCTATAGAAGGAAGTTCAACCTTTTTGTTTCTTGTGTTGATTTTACAACAATGGAAGTGTATATGATTAGGTACAATGCTTGTTGGCTTCCTTTGCTTGCCAAACATTCCGAGTCTCGGATTTTTGAAGGTCCTTTGGTAGTTCCTCTCGACTGCGAATGGATTTGGCACTGTCACAGGCTCAACCCGGTACGCATTAGTCCAGGGAATAGCCATTATTTCTTATTATTCATTTCCGTTTGTTTGATGAAGGTTGAGTTGCTAGTAATTATATTTGTTTCCATTCTTTACAAAGGTAAGGTACAAACTTGACTGTGAGGAACTTTATGGACGTGTACTTGACAACTTTGATGTTGTCTCTACTGTTCAAGGAATTTGTAGCAGTCAAACTGAAGAAATCTGGAATAAATTGTACCCTGATGAGCCCTACAGTTCTGATTTGATTAATCTTACTCCCGAGGACATCTGTAAAACGATTGAAAGTCTTCCAAAATACACTAAATATGATCTGATTTCAGCTGTTAAGAGGCAGAGCCCATTCTTTTACCAGGTAATGGATAGAGTAGTGTTTGTCCAGTTGTCCCATTTTACGTAGCACAACCATTGAGTTTATTATTTATTACACTCAATGCCTAACATTCTAACACAATTAGTTATGGCACCAAGGTTTAGGCCTGTGATCTCTATTTTCTATAGCTTTGGATATTTCATTTGGTTCAAATTTTGAGTTCAATCCGACTCATCTTTGATTCTATCAATTTGTGATTAAATCAGTGATGTCAAATAGAAGCTATAGCGGAGATATAATGTCAAATACTGGATTAGATATATCTTTGATTACCTTGTTTTGAAAACAGTTATATAGTATTCAGAACATCCATAATTTTATTTTGTAAGACAGATTCTCCAAATATCATCATTAATCATTAATGCAATCAATTTTGATTTTTGATGCATGGGATGGGTGCATTGTTCTGTTAGACTGTTAGGGGTACCGGTGGAATTTTTTCTGGTGCACAGCTAGGCTAGTTCAGAATGCTGTCTATTCTAAATGGATTCTATATTTCTTGTCTTTGTGATAGGTATCAAGATCCTACATAAAAAATGACCTATTTATCATGGAAGCTGAGGCCAGATATAAAGGCTTTCTGTATCTTATCAAGAGAAACAAGGAGAAGGGTATAAATCGCTTTTGTGTTCCAACATACGACATTGACCTAATCTGGCACTCTCACCAGTTAAATCCAGTTTCTTATAGTAAAGACCTCAATGAGGCACTTGGAAAAGTATTGGAACATGATGATACTGACGCAGACAGAACTAAAGGAAAGAAACTGGATGTTGGGTTTTCTGGAACCACCAAACAGTGGGAAGACACATTTGGTACAAGGTATTGGAAGGCTGGAGCAATGTATAAGGGTAATGCACCATCTCCTATCACAAGTAGCCCTTTTTCATCTAGCAAGATTTGTAAAAAGGTTGTTTCTTCCAATGAGCAGCCACATGATAATTTGCTACAAGAACGGAATGTTGTGGAGGTACTTTAAGATCTTTTTGCCATATGTTTTAAGCTCTAGCCCTGAATTATGTGCATACATGTATAAACAAATTGATGCAACATTTATTGATATGTACATGAATATGCAAATATAAGTGTATGCTGCATATCATGAGAACTGTTTTACTGGATTAATAGTAGAGCAATGACATGTAGCCTTACAAATTCCTAGAATAGTTCAGTGCCTTGCAAAGCCTTTCATTATAACACATATAAACTTTTTGAATAATGAATTGTTTCAAGGTTTGTTTAAGAAGGATCTAATCTAACCAAGGTTAGGATGTTGTTTACAAAAGCAAGACATGTTAAATATCTGTGCTCCTGCTTAGGGGGACTATTAGTTTAATGGACTAGTCTATGTACTGCTACAAAATTTGATCTTTCAATAATAACTATCATCAAAACAATTTATAACAATAAGTAATTTTGTCTTGAATCCTTTTCTATAGGTTTTCTTGGAGTTTGTTGATGTTAAAAACTTACCAGATGGACTGGAAGGAAGTCTCTTTGTTTTATTTTCTAAATCACAGCCTGATGCTTTCTTCGATGCTAAAAGGAGACTTAGTATTTTGTCAGAGTCTAGAGAGAAAAATGTTGCATCTTTCCAATGTGAGCCTACTGGAGAGCTGCTTTTTGAACTCATGTCCCATTCTTCTTCAAAGTTACCATTAAGAAGATCGCCGAAGAAATTGGGTTCTGCTGCATTCTCTATGCAAGACTATCTTGATCCAGTTTCAAAGCTCTCCATTGAGAAATGGTTGGAGTTGGTGCCACACTCTGGTACTATGATCACAAAGCCAATCCTGTTACGAGTTGCCATCTCCTTTACTGTTCCAATTCCTGCCCCATACACGCTCCAATTGGCTCAATCTCGTCCAGTGTCCAAAAATACATGTTTCTTTAACATTCCTGTTAAGCCTCAACATGCCAAGAGCTGGACTAATGTTACAGATGAAAATGGCACCAGAATCATCAGCCTGCAAATGAGGTACATCATTTTCTTATGTCGTGGTATGATTTACAAAGTCTTCTTGTCTTTGGAGGATTTATGTATGTATGTCATATGTTTTTCATCTTGGAAATGTCAACTTTTTAATTGCATTTGAATCATCTCTGAACCACGTAGTGCTAGCTTGCATCTAATTCCAAGATTGTCAATTGTGTTGGTCCATTGCAAGTGCTTGTAAATCTACTTAAAGCATGCTTTTCCATATGGTTTCCTTATACTTTAGTCGGAGATTAAATTTATACAAAGTGATTATGATTGTCATCATCTTTGAATTCCATAGAATTTGCATCTATATACAAAATTATTGACACTTGTTAGGAAGCTCATGATGGTTTTTTATATCTTTGATTACGTTCTAGGGACTTGAAAAACACAAAGAACTTAGAAAACCTTGCAAAGGAGGTTGTTGGCCTTATGGAATCTGGTGAAAGTCGGACACTTGCTGAGTATACGGAAAATGGGTGGAGTTTTATGAACAACCTTTGGTTGTTACACCTTCCGATCAAAAGCAAGAATGATGGCCATATCTTTGAGCTTACCGGCACCAAAACAGTAAGCATTTATTATCTTGTTCTAAAATCATCTTGTCATGCAATGAGATTGATAATGACTTGATAGACACTAATACACATTATATAATCTCTTATTGTCTTGCTTTGTATTGATTTCCATGGCTTAATAGAAAGTTCTCTTAAAGTTTCAAAACTGTTAATTAATATGTTTGCAAAAGGTACTAGGAATGAGAAATTTTATGAAGTGTGTCCATCTGATCTGAGCACGGAACTCATAATCTGCCTTGGACTAGGTATCAATGTTCAAACATTAATTCAATTCATTTGATTTTTGACACAGATCAAAATATTTCCCGGAAGAAAGGGAGAATATGAACCGAGATATCATGTGAAACAAGGAAATGAAATGGACTTCTTAACAGCGGTTGAATTCTCCAAAGAAGATCCTTATGGAAAAGCAGTAGCTTTGCTGGACTTGAAATCTAAACTTGTTTCGGTACCTTACTTTCTTGCTAGCTGCTGCTGCTACTACTACTAATACTAAATTAAACATTTTCTTTATAAGGCATGCATTTATCGTAATATTATTAATTTCTGCTTTTTACCCCATCTGATATTTACTCTTTCTAAAATTTAATAGGCAAAGGAAAAGTGGATGGTGTTGCCTGGAATTATATTGGCTTTTATTGCTTCTGATATAATGAAAAAGGAAGGATATGAAGGCATCATTGCCAAGAGTAATGATTTGGAAGTGAGTGGCACAGATGAGGAAATTGAAAAGAACGACTTGGACAGAGCGGATTTAAGCAGAGAAGTGCACAGTGGAGATGCAGGGGTAACAAAAAAGGTTGTACTCTCAAGTGGAGGGTGTGGTAGTGGTTGTGGCAGTGGCTGTGGGAATGCAGTGAACAGTGCTGGCTGTGGTGGTTGTGGTGCAGGGTGTGGAAATATGATTAAGAGTGGTGGCTGTGGGGGCTGCGGCAGTGGTTGTGGCAGCGGCTGTGGAGGAGGGTGTGGAAATATAATCAAGAGTGGTGGCTGTGGCGGTGGTTGTGGTGGAGGGTGTGGAGGAGGGTGTGGAAATATGGAGAGTGGTGGCTGTGGTGGTGGTTGTGGTGGAGGGTGTGGAGGAGGTTGTGGAAATATGGTGGGGAGTGGAGGGTGTGAAAATGATAGCATGAAGAAGAGTAGTGGGTGTGGTGGAGGTTGTGGTGGTTGTGGCAGCGATATTTTGGACAGTAACTGTGGCTTCAATGAGCATTCAAACAAGGAAGGACACTACATGAAGGAAGAACCAGTTGCTGCTGCATGAAGCATGTATGATTGTTATATGTGTATAAAGTGTGCAAACCTATGTGACTATGTCTATGATATGAGATCTCTCCCATTGATGTGTTTCTTATATAGAAATAAAGTGTAAAGAATAAACATGAGAGTTGATTGTGTGATATATAATGAGATTGTGACTTGCATATAAATTACCTGATATATGGTTAAGATTAAATTTTAATTTTATACCCTCACACCCACTTGATCTCTCACTCATCTTGTCTCTTCTGATTCTTCAATAACAGACACGGATCTGGATTGACAACACCATGCCTCTTCAATTTCTTCGGACAATAGCTTATCTCTCTCTATTCCTTCAATCTTCACACTCATAAGTTCGAACAAAATAGATCCCTCTCCCTCTCTTATTGCTCCATGAATGTAACCAGTAAAGATGAATATCTCGTTTAACTTCGTCCCCGATTTTTCGAATAATATCTGGCGGATGAACAACCATGTATGAGAAAGTTCGCAAATCACAAGGTTGTTAAACCAATTTCTTCTAATATTTTTTTGATTAATTTTTAGAGTATTGATTTAAATTGAGTGTTTCTTATGAACTAGCCGAAGATGAGCTTGCTGAACCATGTCTTTATATGTATCAAAGAGATCATGCAAATCATTCTTCACTTTTTTAACTTGTCTTCATAATTACTTAGGTAAAGTTTCTTAAAGCAAAATTTCAAAAAGTCCAACTTTGATGTTGGATGAAGAATATTTCCAAGTGAAAGAGTAACGGATATTCACTCCAATAATTGTCATACTTTGTCTTTCATCCTTTTGGTCATATCTTTTGATCACTTCATGCAGTATATGTTTGAGGTTATTTAAAACGACCCAAAATTACAATATTACATGTACATACCCTGATAATCATTACATTACATGGTGAGTGGTAATTTGAAAATTTCGACTAAAGATTTTCTTCTGTGTTCTATTTTTTTCAAAAATAGTAATAAGATTTGTAAAACTTAAATATGCATATAAAAATAACTATAAGTAAGAGTACTGTTTCAAAAAGACGATATTAATATTTTATGAGCTCATATGAATTCGATTAAGTTGTTTAACATTATTTTCTTTACTATGCCTGTCATGGACTCCACTTTTTTCATTTTGTCCATTAACGACTAAAAATAAAACAATTTTTTTTTAATGAAAACATGTGATTTATTTTAGAGGGACGAAAATCAAAATTTTCTAATTTATAATAAAAAACATATTTAACCTTTTTTAATAGTAGATATTTATTACATCCAATTGATTTTTTTTCTTCTTTTCATTATCATGTATCAAATATGACTATTGGAGTCATACATATAATTATAAATCACCAAGAACAACACTAACTAACTACACACATGACACCGCCGATACATCAAGAAATTTAAATTAAAAAAAAATTGCATTTTAGTTTTCCTTTATTCTCATATATTAAATATGACTTTTGAGTCATTTATATTAAATTGCATTTTTGCGTATGTACATTTACTCTTCAATTAAATCTTTTCACATGGTGTCTATTTAGTATTTAATTCTTATATGTAGCCTCCCTTAGCAAAAGCGCAACATAAACCATTTTTTTTCCTCTTCTTTTTGTTGTTACTTCCCCTTCTAAATTTAAATTTTTACTTCAACCTCAACTATCCAATTTTACTTTTGTCTTCTATTTCTCTTCAACAATTGCCAATTTGTAGAAACGACATAAAACTTCATATTTATAATATGGTAGAAAAATAAATCAAATACCATATAAAAAATATAAAAACTTCCATTGGTTGATTTATTTTCTAACCCCCACCGAAGAAAATTCCTGGAAATATGTATGTATTATGCAACTAGTCCTTTAACTTTTAACTCAACTAGTTCAACCAGTTGAGTTACTCATTCCACCCCATTGATTTATTAAATTTCTTTTCTAATTATAGCTTTTCCTCTTGAAATGCATAAATAATTATTTTCTTTGTTTTTCTTTTTTCTTTTTAAAAAAAGTTATTAAAATAAAGTTGAGCACAAGATGTGCTTAACTAAAAAGTTTACAAACAAAAAGACATACTTGCAATAAAGATCGTGGAGCAAGCCAATTTGAATCTGAATGACTATCGGTGGAAATTGGAGAAAGCCTCTAACAACGTGATAAGGAGTACTTTAGCTCGCAGTCACAAAAATAACTAGAGGCCTCATCTATAACTAATGTTCATTTTATAGGTGATGACTATTAGGGTTTGGGGTTGATCGATTGTTCGTGCGAGAGGCGATTGCATCAGAAGCTTTGTGGCTCACAAGAGCCGCATGGTGATGCATCGATTGGAATACCAGAAGGGATGATTTTTTGGATCAAAACCTGGTGGTTCCATTAGGTGGGTGAAACAATTGGATTTCTAATCTCCCTTTCCATATTGTATATCATGTCAAACAACAAATATGTTGGTGATATGTTTTCTTCAATATATTAGTTTTTTGATAAAAAAAAAAAGAAAGAAAGAAACAGGTTAAATCAAAACATATCTTATTCTTCTTATATTCTCTTTACAATATTCAAAAGTATATCTTTAGTCTCTAATTTTTTTATATTATAAAATTTGACATATGTCTTAAGAGTGGACTAATTTATTTTGTTTGTTTATATTTGATTTGTAATCAAATTAAGAGAAAAGGAATTGAATATGTACTAATAGTGTAAAATAATATTATATTGTCTATCAATAAAAATCATGTTTTCCGCGGCATCACCCAGTTTCTTAATATAAAATGATAAATTGATATTTTTTTATTGAATAAATGTGTAAAGTGTTTTAAAAATCGGACCGATCGTCGAACTGGTGAGGGTACTAGGTCATTGATTCATTGGTCGAACTATTGGGTCACTGGTCGAACTGCATGACTAAACTGGATAAAACCGAATGACTATATAGGGATTAAACCGGGTAGAACCGAATGACTCGGTCCCTATAAAAATCATGACACCTAAAAATGTAAAAAAATTCAAAATATCATAATTTCACAAGTTCATTATTTAAATTCAAATTCTATACATTTATATGTATTAAATTGGATTGAACCGGTGAATCGACTTCTATTTATTTTTTAAAATCATAGCTTGTGTATTTATTATTTTTGTGTATAGCTTGTGTTCTAAGTATAATAAATTAAAATGAGTTGAAAAATAATTATGAATTTAGAGCTCTAGGAGGACAACATTGCCTGCCATCGGCTGATTCAATAAAACACTAAAACTACTTTACATTATCGGTGCATCTCCATTAAACTATCACACTAAAGATATTAGAGCTCTAGGAGGACAACATTGCCTGCCATCGGATCCCATAGATCATATCAAGCAATGTGAAACCATTCAAACTCCAATTTCATTGCTTTGTTACTTGGATTTGGAGATGAAACTTACTAAATAACTTAATCATCTTTAAAATTCTTCAAAAATAATTATGAATTTAGATTTACACTACCTTAGAATTGAAAGATGTAATTTACAAATGTTTGATTATAGAAATTGCTCATATATCGATTGAAAAAAAAAAATGCCTCTTTTAGGATTGTGTTACAAAAAATTTGATATTCAAATAACATACCTCAAGCAAATATACTATTAAGCCTATGTTTTACTTCCACTTTTCCTTTTGCTGCATCACCTTAATTTAGCTGCTAGACCTTTCATATTAGCAGCAAATTGAAGGGTCACAGCAAACACATAAGATTGAAGGGTCACAATCACAATCACATCCATCCAAGAGGCAACAAAAACATAGAGTTGCAATACTGAAACAAAAATAAATAAATAAAATTAATAGAATGTGACAAGAACATGAACAAAACAATTTTATTTTTTTTTGGTTCCTTGTAATGATGGAAAAATAATACTATAATTGTATGAAAAATGTTAAATAGTGTTCCGGAACACTTTTAAAACCATAAATAGTGTCCCGTGAGCTTAACTCAATTGGTAGGACATTGCATATTATATGTAGGGGTCGGAGTTTGAACTCTGGTCATCCCACTTATCCATCTTAAGGATGGAGTTTATAGCCAACCACTAGGCTACTTGACATAAAAAAAAAAAACCATAAATAGTAAGTTTTTCATAAATTTTTTATGGGAATACGTAAAGTCAATACATTGAAAGTTGTAGTATTTAACTTTTTGAATAAAAAATTTCTTTAAGTGGAATGCTTAAAGAGTACTCCGAGAGTACCGTTAGTAAGACCCTAATTATATTTACTTACAATGAACAATTTAATTAGTTTATGTTTAAGATTTTTAAACTGACCATCCCTCAATGAATCCAGCACTCTGTCTTCTAGGTGGAGCAGAATATTGAGGTGGTGCCATCACTGGGGGACCTTCATAATTCGCTGTCAACAATAAATTATTATCATTATTTTCCCAACAAATTCAGGCATGATCATTTATTTATAAAGAAAAATTATACGGTTTATGCATAAGACACACGTTAACAAAGCAAAAGTAAAACTTCTAACCTCTGCATTTAACTTTTTAACTCATTTTTTTGAAAGTTTGTAAGAAGCTAATAAGACATTAATTTTGATATATCAAATAATTTCTGATTAATGTTATATTTTATAGATATATTTATGTTATACTATATTTCAATCTAACGTTTTTTTTTATAAGTATATTTCAATCTAACGGTTAATTTTGTAAGACAATTATCTAATAAAAAATTATTGAAAATATTATATATTAAGTTTGATATTTTGGTGTCATTTGATCTGACTCAAAAATAATATTAATTATATTTCAAAAATATTAACTATATATACATGTTCCAAGATAATTTTTATTGTTAATTTTTTTAACCAGTATATCCGGGACAAGAGTTAGCCTATTAACCAACTTTATTTCCACCATCAATCAATATATCATATATAAAAAACAAAAATATATGATAGAAATTAGATAGCTCCCACTTAAAAAATAAATAAAAAATAGCCATATGAAGAGAAGAAAGATGATGAAGCTACCTTGAGCAGGGTAAGGATAGGCATACTTAGGATCACTCATTTCTGGAAAATTGAGTTCAAAGAAGAATATGATATAAAATTTCTAAAGCTTAATTGCAAATATGTAAGGTGAGGAGAAGGGACTTGTTTTTTTTACACCCTTATAACTATTTCTAGCCCTTTACTTTTTAGGAAGATGAGTTTATATTTGTTTTGGTAACTAAAAGAGGGAGGGAGTATGTATGAATGAAGAGAAGAAAAATGAGTTGAATATGAATGATATGAAGACGGAGCAGGGTAGGGATAATATCCATACTTGGGTCACTCTCATTTATTGGCCTCAAATCACAATATCTAACTTCTTAATTGCAAATGTACACAATTTCTAATTTCTTATAATTGCAAATATCTACTCCCTTTGTTCTCTAATTTAAAGCAAAAATTATTATTTTTTATTAATTAATGAAATTTAAATAATTAATCTACCTGGCATACATCATCAAGTAGAATGCTATATTATTTAAAATATTAAATCACTATTTTTTTAAGTATAAAAATTTGATGACAAAAGCCGACAATGTTATGTTATTTAAAATGGTTGACAATGTTAATTTTTATGTTGTGGGTGGAGATTAGACTCGACTTTTTTATCATTTCATTTCTTAACTTTGTCATTTTAACGATCAAAATTATTATTATATTTACTCTTTAGCATTATACCTACCACACATATATAACTTCTAAATTAATAATTTATCAAAAAAACTTCTTATTTAATAAATATTTTGAAAAATCAACTCTTTAATTTAAGATAGAATGGGGTTTATTGTGAGGATGAGTGGTTCATTGCGAGGATGAGGAAGAACCACAAATATTTATTTGAGGAAGAATCTTAAAAATTGGATCATATTAATTTGTATTATTTTTTTCTAAAGACACAAGTTAAAGAATTAGAAAAACAATTAAATAATAAATTTTGTATTGAAAAGATAAAAATTTAAACTTTTAAGATATTTTTTTTATGAACTAAGTGGATAATGAATCAAAGAGAATAGAAGACATATCAATAAGGGGGTCCAAAGCCAGGGGCGAATCCACCGCCCAGCATGCCTGGGCACGTGCCTAGGCTCGGCGTATATATTTTTTTTAAGGGTTTATACTTTAATCTTTAAATTCGAATGTTTGAGTAAGAATGAATAAAATTTAAGTGTATATTCGTAATTCTCATGAAATTCTGAGCAAAATGGTATATTTATATGTCCAATTTAATGCAAAAATGAAAAAAAAAACGATTTTTGAGGTTTTGGTCTTCAAGATGATGAACAGTAAAACTTTATACTAATACTTATATTTATTAAGCTGTTCAATAAGATTAATTATGCGTTGGCATAGTGGTGTGTATCCGGGTTTTGTATGTAAAGGGCTTGAGTTCTACTCCCACTGATCCCCCTTTTTTATTTCATTCTTTTTGTTTTTTTAATTTCATTTTCTTTTATCTATTTATATTATACATTATTAAAAATATCTAAAAATTCCAAAAATATATATTTCTTTGTTTTCTTTATCAAATATACTAAAAATATCAACTTTATTTCTTTTTTATATAGTAAAAATATGTTGTAATTCTAATTTCTTTCATATTATGAATCAAATATTTAGATTAAATCCTTAAAATTAATTAATTTTATTATAATTTTATTATATAAAAGAATATATATTATTAGTTAAAAATAGTTTGATCCAGTTAAACCTCGTTTTGAAAACCTTAAACCAATAAAAATTTGTGTATTTACGGTCAAAATCGTGCCCAAACTTAATATTATTCCTGGCTCCGCCACTGGCCAAAGCCAAACCTAACCCTCAAGAAACAAAAAAAAACTAAGGGATTCTAACATTAGGTAATCTAAAACAAGAGTAAACCGCCAAATTGGTCCCTGACTCTGTAACTCCCTCTCAAATAGGTCCCTGACTCTATCAATATCTCAAATTAGTCTCTGTCTCTGACAAACGTTTCTCAAATTTGTCCCTCTGTTAACTTCTGTTTGCTGACTTCGTTAACTCTGCTCACGTGGACCGTTAAGTGGTGACATGGACCGTTAAGTGCCACATATTATTAAAAAATAATAATAAAAATAAACATTAACATAATAAAAAAATAAGAATTTAGAAAGACATAAAGTTCAATTTTGTTGTTTACTCCTTCATAATCACATAACCTTTCTATTTCCCCTTACCCTTTTCCATTTCTCTCACGCAGAACCTTTCCAACAGAACAAGTAAAAGCGATAAAGAACACGAGATTTGTTTACCCAGTTCGGCTAATACCACCTACTCTGGGGGAGATAGCACCTCTCGCCGTTCCACTATCAACCATGAAGTTCTTGATTACAATGAGATTTACAAGAGTTACAAGAATTAGAAATTCTCTGATTCTACCCTTTTTCCAAATCTCTCCCCGTGACCAAGAGATTCAATCAATAAGTGTTTCCAAGAAGTAAGAATGAGTTCCCAGCCCTAGAGAATACTTAAGAGAAACCCTCTTGAACCCTAGCTTCATGTTGGTGAAGAAACCCTTCAAAAACCCTCTCCTTTCTCTCTCTTTGCGGCTGCACAAATCAGAAAACAGCATATATATTACATGCACGCGCCCCGCGCGGGACAGGCTGCGCCCCGCAGCCAGGCAGAAGCTAAAGCTCCAAAGCAGCTAGGAATTGCGCCCCGCGCAATAGTAACAACAACAACACCATAACCTGTTTTTTTTTCCTGTTTTTCATCAATTCTAAGGCAAATCTCCAACAGGCTAGATTAAAGTGTTCCACCGAATACTGATAGGTGAGTGAAGCCGCCGAAAAGGAAAGGGCTATCATCGGGATAAGTGCAAATAGAGTGAAAGATGTCATGAACGTCGGCTCTTAAAAGGTGTGACAATGTTAGGAGCCCTACATCGAGTATTTCAAAATGCTCAATGTGGTATTTAAGCCATGAGACTCTTCTACCTATTGGATTAATCTTTTGAATTGGACTATCCTCATGTGTTTAAGTCCTAACACAATAATGACTCTTATTAACAAAAAAAACCTCATTTTTTTAGATATATCGAGACTATACATAGTTATTTACGATTTTAAAAAGTATTTTTTTCACATAATTCATGGATAAAATCGCATGCATCATCCATGTTGACGCGGTTTCCATTCAGGGTTTGAATTTCAATGAGAATCGAATTCGAATTCAAATTCAAATTGATGTGAATCATGTGATACACAAAGACAAACATGAATGGAATACATGACTAAGGGAACATAGGGACCCAATGTAATTAAATCAAAGAGATAATCCGTAATACCATGCAGAATACAAACAATAGTTACAATCAAGTTGGAAAATTAAAACAAAGATTAATCATAGCATAATTAAATATTTAAACAGAGTAAAACTACTATAATTAAAGCTTGTTTGAACTTTATTTATACTTTTTTTTTTGTAGCTACAAGAACTTTCATATTATCACCAAATACATAAAATTGAAGGGTCACAACAACATTCATCTACGAGGCAGCAACAACATAGAGCTGCAAGACTGAAGAAAACAATAAAGAAAAAAAATTAATAGAAGTTGACAATAACATGAACAAAACAAAGTTAAAAATTAAAATAAATTCTACTTATTGAGTTGAAAAAATTAATTAGTGTAGTTATATAATTTTTTTTAGATTTTTTGACTAACCATCCTTCAAGGAATCCAGCACTCTGTCTTCTGGGTGGTGGAGCAGCATATTGAGGTGGTGCCATCACTGGGGGACCTTGATAATACCCTGCCAACAATAAATTAAGTTCCCAACAAATTAAGGCATGATCATTTTTTTTTTTTTTGAAGAAAAATTATATATGCTTATAGAAAGAATTAATATACCCCAATAAATATTAGGAGGAAAATAAAGCAATTTTTTTTCAAAAAGTGAGAAAATTATATATAAAACTTTTTTCTCCATCATCAATCAATATATTATATCATATTAGAAAAAAAAACAAAACAAAAAAATATTGGTTTTATAAAGGATGAAATTTTATGCATATATGATAGAAATTAATTAGAAAGCTCCTATTTAAAAAAAAAATAAAGACTTTGTGATTCAAAATTAAATTAAGTAGTCATATATGAAAGGAAGAAAGATGATAAAGTTACCTTGAGCAGGGTAGGATTGAGCAGGGTAAGGATAAGCATACTTAGGATCATTCATTTCTGGAAATTAAATTGGACTCAAAGAAAAATATGATACAAAATTTCTAAAGCTTAATTGCTAATATGTGAGGAGAGGAGAAGGGACTGGTTTTTATTTAAGTTTATTTTAACACGCTTGTAACTATTTCTAATCCTTTACTTTTGAAGAAGTTGAGTTTATACTTGTTTTGGTAACTAAGCACTTTCTAGAAAAAAAAGACTTCACAATGAATTTGGCTCTAGACTGTTCTCTCTTATAAGGGAGAATATGTTGATAAAATAAAAAACAGTTGTGGGGCATAGTATTTGGTTAGGAAAAAAATAAGGTACTTAATCAAAATCAATACTCCTAAGTAGGATCATATCCAAAATTAATTCTTAATTAAAAATACACATGCTTGTCATTAAATTATTTTTGCAGTAATCCAAAATCAAGTCTAATTAAAAACACGCATATGTTTGCGATTCCGAGACTTAGGAGTGGTTATATTCAAAAGTTTTATGTTTTTGAGGTTTAATTTGGTTTGTGGTCAGTTCTGATATTAATTGGTTTCAACTCATTCTGATCGTAATTGTGGAGGATTGAACTGTTGTCCTTCTTATCAAGTTTATCGTCAATTAACATTGAATCAACTAATAATTAGTTAACATAATGTAATTTTAGTAACTGGCGAGTCAATATCCATTATTTTCTCTGCCAATATATTAAGAATTTTGATTGTTTATTGCACTTTTCCAAATATACATAATTTTTCACTTGTCCATCAATCAATATAATATATTATTTAAAAGTTATTATTATTGATGATGTTGAATTTGAGGTATTTTTGTGAAAAAATAAGAAGAAACAATAAGAAAGAGAAATATTATTTTTGTTCCTCCAAAATTTAAACCCAAATAAATTGTCCTCGAAATTTAAAATTATTTACTACTTTTTTTTTACTGAAAAATTGTTTACTATTGTAAGAGTGTGGTTGGTAAAGTATCTTTATCTTATCCCATTAACCCCAAAAAGAACCTTATCCCTCGTAATCAAGAATTTTATTTTAGGTTGTGACCGGTGCTGTAATCATCTTATATTTTATTGTAAATTAATGGATATAGAGGAATGAACAATATTTTCCACGAAGTCGTTTTAATGTGATTGTGAAGTAAGTAGCTATATGAGGACTATCAAAATTGATGGCGTAGGCTATACCAACTCCTCAAAATCAAATTGCCTATGTATAATGCAATCTAGAATTATAGCGCTTTTTTAATTTTAAATTAAAAAAAAAAAAACTCAGGTATTCTATCCTAGAATCGATTAATTTGCGGAAATCTTATTTAAAGCTAACGTTTTTGCTTTGTATTGACTTCTACAACATGAATACATGACAAATCACTGTGTTTAAATTTCAACATAGAAAACTATCTACACGTAGTGTATGATACTTCTCAAATAAAATTAGCTTCTATATGAAAGTTTTTTGTGTGTATATGAGATTGTTTTTATGGATGTGTTTACACTGTTTTTTGGTAAACAACCGCTAGTTTATTTACCGGTAAGATCAACTAGAAAATCTTGGGACATGTTTGTGCATTTTAGGCAGAAAGACGTTTAATGTTCATATTTTTGGAAATGCTATTAAAAGGCTTGAATTCAAAGCAAGTGAATGGAAATAGCAATGCAATAAATTGGTTTACTGAAAAATAAACTTTACGGAAAACTTTAAAATGAATTTAAAAGATATATGCAAAATTCATTCGAATGAATGAATGGTGTAAAATGGCGATAAAGTAAAGATTTTTAGACAATGAATTGCATTCAAATGTAAATGTTTACAAGGATTAAGAGATGGTACACAGAATCATACATTTCCTTTGTTTCGCTCATTTCGCTCGAACGCTTGGGTACTCTGAGTTTTGTAAGGATTTTAGTATGTGAATTTGTGACCCCTATTTTGACTACAAAATACATATATATAGATTTCCTATTTCAACTGCTTCATAACGGCTGCTTCTTGACCAAATGACGCGTGTCTTTGTTTTTTCATGCGCTGTCCTTAGGTTTGAACCGTTGCACCCGTTGCCAATCAGTCGAACTCGAAGTAAGCCAAATTTGAAAATCTCTTTAGCAAACACTTAGTCTTCTCGTGAAAATCCAAACTTCTTTCGATCTAGCCAGATTTCGATTTATATCGAAATCGAATCGAAAAGAAAAAACTTCTGATGAAAGATTACATTAACCTTTTAAATATACATATTGATAACATGTATAATTTGCCATTTTAACTTATCTTCATTTCATGTTTTTGTTTTAAACAAAAATATGGAGTAACAAATTGCCCCCAAAATGCCAATTTCGATTTGAATGATTCGCATGAAATTTAGGAGTTGGCATTTTAAGATTGAAACGTTTGCTTTTCCACAAAAAGTCTTCACGCTTTCCTAAGACTGCGCTGACGTCATTAGTAGTCTTTTCAACTGCCATTTTCACCATTATCAAAGCCATAATCCTGCTTTTTCGCGTGAGTGGGCCAGGTGGCGAGTTCGGAAGTTGAAAGAAAACTGCATGTAAACAGTGTAATTTCTTTTTGATTTATTTAATTCAAGATTTTATTCAAAATCTATAAATACCCTTCTTCTTCGCCATTGAAACGCTTTCTGCAACTTCAACCAAACTCCATTACCCTGAAATTTTCCAGAACTAGTAACCACGATTTCAAGTTTTCCTAACTCAAACCAACGCATTGTTCATTCCGTTTAGATCTGAAACATTTCAAAACTTCTCAGAGAGTTTTTTTTTTTCTAAACGTGATTTCCCAAAAATCTTTTCTGTTCAAAAATCAACAATGGCTAACGAAAATCGCGAAGTTCATGTTCCTTTTGCTGGTAAATGGAAGAATTTCATACTTCACGAAGATAAAGAACCCATGGTTCCTCAACCTCACGATGATCTCGAAAAAATGGATGTTTGGCATTCGGAACTGATGATCCCATTCGCTGTGAACAAAAACGTTTACGCGTTTGGAGGTCCTTTACCAGACGAAGATGCTCTGAGCTCAAAGGTAAATGCGCTTTTTCCCTGCTTTCGAACATGTGAACCCCCAGTCTTTTCTAGCGAAACACGCCATTTAGGGTTTCTAAATGCGAAGCTATTTCGATCTGCCCCTGTTATTCCCAACACTAGGCATTTCATCCCATGGCTAAATCGAATGGAAAAAGATTTTGGGGAATATTGGAAAACTTATGGAATCTATGATTTGATTCAATTTACTCGAATTGGACCCCAAGTACAACAAGAACTGGTCATTGCTGCAATGCATTTTTGGGAAAAATCTACTAACACCTTTCAATTTCCATGTGGAATGTTGATAGTTATGATGTTAACCCCAACTTTGCTAGACGTAGCTGCCTTAACTGGTCTTCGACCAAATGATGAGACCTTTGATCCAGCAAATACCAGTGATAACATTGATTTCGACCCAACTGAATTGTCATTCACCAAGTTTATCGAGAAAAACATGGGGAAGGGAGAAACTAGCAGCGTCGAGCACGTAGCCTTTTTAACCCTTTGGCTGTCTTACTACGTTTTCTGCTCTCGCTCTTTACAAGTAGCGAAAATGTTCATTCCCATGGCCATCCAGATACATGAGGGTAGGCATTTTGGCCTAGGAAAGCTAATCTTAGCTGTTTTGTATGAATCCATTGGACTGGCCTGTGATGAAATTAAGAAATCTATCGATGGCTCTTCATTTTTGGTCGCTGGACCTATGTGGTTGTTACAATTGTGGCTGAATGCCACCTTTGAGAAAGAATTCGATTTGAAAGTGCCCCAAGAATTTGAGAGTGAAATGGCCGATCGTCCAATCGAAGGAAGGAGGATTATTCGATTAGCCCCTCAACAATTTGAGACTGATCACAAGACCCTTTTTATGAGGTATATGAAAATTTTTCTCAATTTTAATGTTTTTAAACCCCAACACGCCCCTTTTGCTACTAGGGAATTTGGTCCCAATTGGTTTACTGAGGACTTCCCAGCTTTCGATCCTGATAATGAAGATGAAGTAAATGAGGTATGGTCAGCCTATCTGGATCCTTCTGTGCTATCTTGTAGGATAGGCACTCAAGCAAAACATTTTGGATTGGTAGGATACCAACCAAATCTGGTTTCGAGACAATTTGGGATGTCTCAGATTCGTCCCAAAAGTTTGTTTGAAGAAGAAAAGGATATGGTTTTAGGTTCGAGTCTTTCTGAAAAGACGTTTAGAGGTTATCTCAAGATAACAAAACAGAATTCATACAACCTCAACTCTTTTGACTTTAATATTTCTCATTTTTGTACCACGGACTTTGATAGTTGGTGGGAGAACTACTATTTGACTCGAACTAAAAGTGTTGAAGAGATTGTTCAAGGATTGGAAGCTGGTCTGACCAAACCAACTGTCGAGAAGGTCAAGAAATCGAAACCCAAAGGTAATTCTTGCTGACTTTCTTTTTTAATCATGTTTCCACCTTATGTTAATTCTCAATTCAAACTTTTATAGTTTCGAAACAAGCTTTGGAAGATGCTTTGAAGGAAACCCGCAAGACTAAGCCTGCTGATAAGAAGAATTTGGAAGTGAAGGTGAAGGTAAGTTTCAGAATTTCCTTCCCTTCGAGAATTTGCTCCTTAAAAACATGTTTATCAAACCTTGAACATATTTTCAGGGTCAGAAGAGAGCGAACAGTTCAACTGAAACTGGAAACGCCTCGAAGAAGACCAGACAAACTGTCACTATTCTAAGTGATGAATCTGTAAGTTCGATTCTTTTTCATGATGCCTTTCATTTTCGATTTTTTGTTTATTTTCTGACAAAATTTCTTGTCGAAAACAGGAAGAGGAAGTGGTGGCACAACTGAAAAGGAAACAGGCTTCAAGGCCAATTATTCAAGAGGTGAATCCAGCACCAAGTGTTGAGGTTGCTAGTCCTTCAGCTATTGAAGTCATGGATGAGGAAATTGAAGGTGATGGAGGAAAAGACAAAGATAAAGCTGAAGGTGAAGATAATGCCCCAGTTGAAGAGGAAAGTCCTGAAACAACTGAAAGGGTGCCAAAGAAAAAGAAGAAAAAGAAGAAATCCAGATCCAAATCTAAATCCAAATCTCCCGAGGATCGTTCTCAAGCAAATCCGAGTATTTCGACTCAACCTGCTGTTGTCATTTCAACAGAAACATCGAAAGATGATCCCCCTAAGGTTGTAGAAGAACCAGATAGACTCAAAGAGGTTTTGGCTGAAAGTTTAGACCAAAATAAACCTACTGATGAAGTTACAAAGGTAAATGAACTTTGGACTCTCTTTCAACGTTAATGCCTTAGCTTTTATTTAACTTATCTTTATCTTTGTAGGATGATAGTGACAAAACTGTCACTGATAAAGAGAATCTGGAGGCAGCTGATGCTGCTGCTTCGAAAATGGAATTTGTTCATACAACTTCCAATTCTCAAGCCAACCCAGATTACTCGAATGAGCAAATGGATTCTGAAGCTGAGTTCATGCCTGAAGCAGAGGAAGGTGGATCAGAAATTTTGCCAGAGTCTTCGACTTTGAAACTCTCGGCTAGCCTTGGTATGTCTGAAGGGGATTTTGACCAAATGAGAAAATCGCAACCAGACTTGGCATTAAGACTTCTCATGGCTAAGAAATGGGAGCCTGCTTCAAGCAGTGATACTGGCGATACTTCGAGTAAATCTGAAGCCAGTATTCGACAAAACGTTCGCCAGGATTCTTTGTTGCTCAAGTTTCATTCAGAATACATAAATGGTGACATGTTGAAGTCTATTGAAGAAAATACCAATGCTGCCTTTGCCCATAAAAATTTCTTGAACCAGCTGCATAATCCTCTTACTGATGAAGACACTTTGAGTAAAGTCATTCAATTCGAATCGATAATCGAGCAATTTGCCAAAGCTGTACAGAAGAAAGAATATACTCTTGGCAGGATGAGTCATCAGAAACTGGCCCAAGCTATTGTTTTCGATAAAGCTAACCGCTCCGTCGAAAAGGTAGAAGCAATGAAAACCCAAAAAGCCAACTCTGGTGAGGGAGTCCAAGAGTGTATTCTTAATATTGACAAATGGCAAGAAGAAATTGCGGGATTAAGAGCTGAAATAGTGAAGCGAGAGCTCCTCATTCATTCTGAACAAGCAAAACGTAAACAACTCGAGGAAGCTGCCACTCAAGCTCACCAAGAGGCAATCGAGAAAGAAGCTCGAGAGGGTCTTAAATACTTTAGTGCCTCTGAAGCTTTGCAGGAAGATGTTAAATCTCTCGAAAGCAATGTACAAGTTATCGATGTCGAATTGGCTTTACTCAAAGCTCATTATGCTAATTTGAAATCCAAGGCTTGATTGTGTCCAATGAATTTTCTTTCTTATTTCGAACAATTTGCTATGTTAGGTTCCAAATTTTTGAACAAGTTTTAATTTGGGTTGTAATATTAACAATGCCCTGTTTTGTGGCAAATTATTATGTTTGCCATCTCGATTTCTCTAATTTCGATGTTCTCGAATTATTCTATAGGCTTTGCTAATCCAGATAACTTTTAAAACTCAAATTGAGAGTTTGTTTTTTTTTTATAATAAAACCTCGGAATTCACGGCGGAAAAAATCTTTCTCCACTTCTTGATGCGCGCAACTGACAGATATTCTTTTAAAAGACCGTGTTTGACTCTGTTTTCAAAACAGTCAAGTCAATCTATATTTATTGTTTGCGAGAAACAAGGGAAAATTAACTGCCAACCGTCCAGATTTTCTCTATAAAAGAGGAGCGTTTCCATTGGGATTTTTCATTCCAAGTTCTTTTACATTCTTTCTTTCTTCAAGAAACCATGAAAAGAAAATCTAAAGGTATTGTTTCTATTAAGAAAACCAACAAACCTTCTTCTGTTTCTAAACGCAAAAAACATCAAATTCCCAAATCTAAACCCAGCCAATCTTCTCTAAAGATTCAAACGAAATCTCAACGCCGTATCCAAGAACACGATGATTCTGGCTCAGATGAGACTGATCCAGATTACGCTGAATTTTTGAAAACTTACGTCCCAGAAGAAGATCTCTGTCAAGATCAAGATGATTCCCTTATATTGGTCGAGGATCTTACCAATTCTCCTCACAAGAATGGAAAGGACATTGCGTCCAGTTCTTCGAAGATGAAGTGAGGTGTAGCGGTCCACCTTACTGCTGTTGGGGATTGTTCTTAACCACTCGGACATATCGACCTCTGTGTGGTGGAACTTCTCAACCAGTTGGGAAGGATTAGCAGTTGCACCTTATTTCTTGCCTTTCTCTTTATTGTTTAAACATAGAGATGCACTAGGATAGATTTCTGTTAGGTCAAATAAGACTATAAATGGTTTCGAATGTAACCAACTCTTGTATTTGAAATACAATTTCTATTATTTGATTGGTTTAAATAAATTCGTAATATTGAGAATGTCCTGCTTTTGTGGCAATTTATTAATTTTTTGCCATTTTAATTTCATGATATTTCTTTATTCTATACTTATATTTATTTCACATAACGTTGGCTTATATTTTTTCAAATACTTACCATTTATATTAAGAGTGCGTCTTTCAATAGTTAACTCTTCGATCTCGAATGCACCATTAGAATATATTTGTGAAATCTTAAAAGGACCTTCCAAATTGGGTGACCATTTTCCTAAAACCCTATCCTTTCGATCCATAGGCAGAATAGTTTTCCAAACTAAATCTCCAATATTAAAGGTTTTAGATTTGACCTTTTTATTGTAAACTTTGGCTATTTTCTCTTTTTGCTGAGTTAACCTTTCCAAAGCTTGTATTCTCTCTTCATCTCCTTTCTTTCGGGTTCGGGGCCATGGCCATAAAAAGGGGGGGTTGAAAGACCCCCCTTTTTCTAACTGTAACCGCACTCGCCCGAAGCTGTTTTTGATATTTATTTTTTTCATTTGTCTCGTCTATTCGATAGATTTAAGTAAGACTCCTTCAACAGTCTTTTTGAATAAGTTGTCTCCAATGATAACATAGCTTAAAGCTCTATATTTGATCTTTCGAGCAGTATCACTTGTTGGATTTTGTAAGTAATCTACAATTGGTTTTCTCCAATCAGTGTTTGTTAAATTGTCAATTGCCAAAATTTGAAATTTTTCTTCCTCATGACATTTATTATCAATAGTTTCTTGTGGTATAATTTCCCCCACAAGTTTTGGCATTGACAAGTTTGGAGATAAAAAATCATTGGATACTAGTTTTTCTTTGATTTCGATTAATTCATACAATTGATCTTTTGACATTTTGTATCCTGAAGCAATTTGAGCTAAGTCATTTGCTTCTTGATTTTGCAATCGAGGAACATGTTCGAAATCAACAGTATCAAAACAAAGTAACATTTGTTTTGCAGTTTCGAAATATTTGACAAGATGTTCTTTTACACATTTATACTCTTGTGTTAATTGTTTCAATACCAATTCTGAATCTCCTTTGATTCTTATGTTCTTTGCCCCCAAGTCTATTAAAATTTCTAGACCTGCTATTAAAGCTTCGTACTCAGCTTCATTGTTTGAACAAAGACCATTTATTTTATACTTAAATTTAGTTGGGATTTTCAATGGTGAAATAATCAGTATCCCAATTCCAGTTCCAAACTTATGTTTAGAGCCATCAAAGTATAAAATCCAAGGCTGAACCTCTACAACTTCTTGAGTTGATTCGATTATAGAATGATCAACTATAAAGTCAGCCACTATTTGACCTTTAACTGCTTTTAACGGTTTGTATGTCAAAGCGTATTCAGTTAAGGCTAATGCCCATTTTCCAATTCTACTATGTAAAACTGGTTTCAAAAGCATATGTTTAATTACGTCGAAGTGAGAATAGACATAAACTTCAATAGGCTTTATATAATGCTTAAGTTTCATACAAGAGAAATATAAACATAAACAAAGTTTTTCTATAGCATTATATCTAGTTTCAGCATCATTTAGAACCCTACTTAAATAATATATGGCTCTTTCGTCTCCATTTTCATCTTCTTGAGCAAGCATGCTACCAATGGTCGAATCAGATGCTGAAATATACAACTTCATAAATTTGTTTCGAATGGGAGACATTAGTATTGGTGGTTTTGAAAGATATAACTTGATATCTTCAAAAGCTCTTTGATGCTCTGCTTCCCATTTGAAAACATCGTCTTTCTTTAATCTGAGTAGTGGTGAAAAGGGTTGGGATTTACCACTTAGATTCGAGATGAATCTCCTTAAGAAATTGATTTTTCCCAGCAAAGATTGAAGTTGCTTTTTAGTAACTGGAGGCTGTGTCTCCATTATTGCCTTTGTCTTATTCTGATTTATCTCAATGCCTTTCTTATGTACAACAAAACCAAGGAAATCTCCTGCCTGCACACAGAAAGCACATTTTAGTGGATTCATTTTTAATCCACATTTTCTCATTCTTTCGAATGATTCTCTAAGATGTTCCAAATGGCCATTATCAGATGAAGATTTGATAACAATATCATCTATATAAACTTGCATAAAGTTATCAATAAAATCATGGAAAATCAAATTCATTGCTCTTTGATATGTAGCCCCAGCATTCTTTAAACCAAATGGCATTACTACCCATTCATAAGTTCCTAATGCTCCTGGGCATCTAAAAGCAGTTTTATGAATATCTTCTTCAGCAATAAAAATTTGATTATATCCCGAATAACCATCTAACATGCTTAAATATTCGAAGCCTGCTGCTGAGTCAATGAGCATTTCTGCTACAGGCATAGGGTATTCATCCTTAGGTGTAGCATTATTTAAATCTCGAAAGTCTATGCATACTCTAAGGGTTCCATTCTTTTTAATTACAGGAACTATGTTTGCTAACCATTGAACATACCTGGCAGTTCGAATGAACTTGCTTCTCAGCAACCTTTCGATTTCTTCTTTTATCTTGGACATTATTTCTGGTGCGAATCTCCTTGGTAATTGCTTAATTGGCTTCTTTTCTGGCTTCAGAGGCAGCCTATGTTCAACCAATTCTTTGCTTAGACCCGGCATTTCGTTGTAGTACCAAGCAAAACAGTCTTTATATTCCTTAAGGAGTTCGATCAGCTTTGTCCTGAAATCTGGATTGATGTTGGCACTGATGTAAGTTGGCCTTTTGTTAGGCCATCTCCAATGTCTATTTCTTGCAATGAGTCTTGTGCTTGCATTTTATGATTTACATTTAAAGGATCTTTTTCGAAACCCAAAGGTTCGTCATCGTAAATGCAATTCAAATTTCGCAAGTTTGGCATATTCTTGCCATCTTCAAGATCATTGGTTTTAGAATTATTGGCTTCGAAAGCCACTTCTTTTTTCATGGTTACAGCTTCTAGTGCCGTATTTAATCTATTTTCGGCCATGTAAGCCGAAATTCTTGCCCATGGGTTGGGCTCAGTCATCAGGATAGTAGAATTCACAATCCCACCCAGATGGTGGAATTACTCCATCTTCAGAGGAATTCTGATCTATTTCCTCTCTTCTCCAACAAAATCCATGAGTTGGGTGGAGTTTTACAGAGTGGTAAACATTTTCAGAAACCACTTTATCAAAGGCAGCGTCTTTATCGCCGCATGGTGCAATTGTAGCAAGGTTCTTGTCGAAGGTCTGCTTTGTTATTTGATATTGTTCAGACAGATAGTAACTTTGATCTGCTTCCACATATTCGACAATACCATCATCTCTCCAAATAGCCAAGTTTTGGTGAAGAGTCGAAGGCACTGCCCCCACTCCATGAATCCATTCTCTTCCCAACAGAAGATTAAAGTTAGCTTTGGATTCAACCACCAAAAATAGTGTTGGCCTAACTGTGCTTCCAATGGCAACTTCAACTTGGAGAGCACCCCAAGAGTGGCCACTTTTCCCTTCATAGTTTGAAAGGACTATATTGTGAGAAATAAGATCAGTGTCATATTTCCCTATTTTCTCCATTAATGAAGAAGGCATCAGGTTCACAGCTGCTCCTCCATCAATTAGAACCTTGTTTATGCCAACATTGTTGACTTTTGCTCTGACAAACAAAGGTTTAAGATGATTCTTCATCCCTTCATCAGGCCTTGCAAAACTGGCGCATTGCTCTTCAATGCATCCATTATCCATCACATAGTAACAAACTGGTTTGACATCAACCAGTGGTGGTTCATAGCAGTCCTCTTCTCGATCAGAAAAAGACCAAACATCAAACTCTCGTGGCAATACATACACCACATTACAAACCACATCGAAGTCATCTTCTGACCCTAAGTCATCATCCTCACCATCAAAACATTCCTCTTCATTTATTTTTTCGTTATTTTCTTCTTGAATGTTTGGTTGTGAGAGTCTCTCGATTACAGGCCTCTTGGCCTTTTCTTGAATCTTGATTCCTTTCGAGTTGTTCTCTTGTGGAACATTTTGGAATTCTTGTTTCTTCTGGCGCTGGAACCTACGCCATTGTGTTCTTGTCATTGGATTTTTACCCTTATAATTATTTTTATAAGAGTATTTACTGGCATCCATTGCCATAATAGGTTGAGCATTAGTTTGCCAACCTTTACTAGAACTTCCTTGATGCTTGACTCTCTTATCGAAAGCTGCATATCTACCATGTCCCCATTGACCCATGGGTATTTTTGTTGATGGTAAGAAAGTTTGTTTTCGACCAATCCTTTCATGAATCGAAGGATTTGACAATACAGCTTTTCCTTTGTTAGGATATTGATTTGGTCCACTATTGAAGTTCAGTTTTCTGTTTGGACCATTTAACTTTGGCTTCACATAAGGAAGATAATTCTCGAGGCCTGCAGTAGCCTCTTTGTCGCATACAGCACTACACCTAGGGCATAGCATGACTTGGTGATTCTTTGCTTTGCATCTCATAAGAAAATCTAGCAAATCCTCTTCAGCCTTAGGGTAAACCACCTTAATTTTCTCGATATAATCTTCCTCTGGAATTGATTCGAGAGTCGTAACTTCCATTGCTTCCACCATCATAAATTCGAATGGTTCAGCAAACGAAGTATCAGCAATCTGGAGAGGGTCAGTATCCACCTTCATTGGAGGCTTCGATTTCTCGTCGAATTTTAATCTTCCCTCGTTCAATGCTTTTTGGACAAGATCCCTGAAAAGAACACATTGAGATGTTTTATGACCCACAAAATTATGAAATTTGCAATAACCTCTTTTCTTTCTTTGTTCTAAAGGAGGAATTTTTAAACCCTTTTGAACAATTATCTGGCCATCATTAACCAATAAATCGAAGATTTCATCACATTTAGTAATATCAAACGTGTAGGTTTTTGCAACATATTTATCATTTTTGGGTTCAATAGGATTTTTTCCATTAGATGGCTTTAGTAATTTACACATATAGGGAGGACCTGGCTTTAATTCAGCCACGTCTATCTCGTTACTTTCAATATTTTCGCAATCGAAAACAACTTCGTCATCACTATCATAAGTTTCTATATAAGCAATCTTTTCTTTTTTATGAAACTTAGATGTTCTGGCCTTTTCGATCTTTAGTCTTTCGACTTGTCGAACTCTATCAGCCAATTGTGACATATCCCTTAGATACTGTGTATCTAACTTCTTCCTAATTGAATAATCGAGACCACCAGCGGCCATTTCGACTAACTCATGTTCAGGGATTGGTGTAAAACATCTTGCCTTAAGGATCCTAAACCTATTAAGGTATTCGTCAATAGACTCTGGTACCTTGCGCTTAACACTAGCCAATTCTTTAAGGCTAATTTTAGTTTGGCCCATGTAAAATTGCTCATGAAACAACCTTTCTAATTGGGTCCAATTATGAATCGAATGGGGGGGAAGAGTTGTAAACCATGTGAAAGCGTTTTTGGTCAAAGAATTTGGAAAAAATTTCATTCTTAAATTCTCATTATTCGCTAAATCCCCACATTCTACTAAATATCGAGCAATATGTTCGACAGTAGATTCATTAGTATCCCCAGAAAATTTTGTTAACTTAGGGGTTTTCCAATTTCTGGGTAATTCAGTTTGAAGCACAAATTCAGACAAAGCTGATACAAAGTTTGGCCTATGTATACCAACATTAAGGCCATTTTGTGCAAGAATATTTTCGACCAAATGGGCCAAATTATTCTGTCCAGCAAAGTTGTTTTGTTGGACATTTCTAACGACTTCGTCAGCATTTTGGTTTCGATTTACCAATATCACCCTTCGATTTTGATCTACAACATTTTGATTTATATTTTGTTGAGCCTCTGGGATCAGGTCTGGCCTAGGATTGACATTCATTATAATATCTGGCAACGGGTCTTGCCTTTGGTTAACATTTTCGTTTTCATTAGGTAATGGCCCATTTTGACCATTAGGCCTATTATTATTCGGAATATTGGGTGCTCCAAAGAAATTTGCCATCCTTCCCATTTGGTTGGCTAACATCTGATAACTATCGTTTGTAGTTTGTATCAATGGGTTGAAGACTGCCCCAATTTGTTGTGTTAACATATGAACCATTTCATGATTGCTATCATCCATTTGCTGCCTAAGAGACATCAAGGATGTATTAGTCAAATTCTGAAATTGTCTTCCCTGATTTCCTACTACTGAAGTCGAAGGGGAAAACATATTTGGCCCTTCATTACTAGAATTATGAAGGCCAGCCATAAATTCTGGGGGTATGCCATAGGGACGCTCATTATTTGATAATCGAAACTGGCGAAGAGGGCTTCTCTGATCGCCATTCATTGACTGTGAAAAATTCCCTCCACCTATCTGCGCAGATGATGAGGGAATCGAAGGAATAGTTACTGGAACAGTTGGTATTCGTTCCAATATTACAGAAGGACCACTCGAACCTGTGGTACTCGTATTTTGGTTAAGGGTCGTAGACCCATTTCCAGAACCTACATTGGCATCATTGCCAGAAGATTGCGATGGTTGTCCCTCTGGGATTGATTGATTTACGTTTAAACTTGTTGATGGTCTAACCATTTTCTTACGAGTTTTACAATTTTCGAAGTTTGGTAAAGATTTACCACTCCTCAAATGCATACAAAACAACGGAAAAAAGCAAATAAATCAACAGAAAAATTTTAAAGTAAAATGCACAAAACCAGTCCCACTGGGCGTGCCAATTTGTTTGCACTGTTTTTTGGTAAACAACCGCTAGTTTATTTACTGGTAAGATCAACTAGAAAATCTTGGGACATGTTTGTGCATTTTAGGCAGAAAGACGTTTAATGTTCATATTTTTGGAAATGCTATTAAAAGGCTTGAATTCAAAGCAAGTGAATGGAAATAGCAATGCAATAAATTGGTTTACTGAAAAATAAACTTTACGGAAAACTTTAAAATGAATTTAAAAGATATATGCAAAATTCATTCGAATGAATGAATGGTGTAAAATGGCGATAAAGTAAAGATTTTTAGACAATGAATTGCATTCAAATGTAAATGTTTACAAGGATTAAGAGATGGTACACAGAATCATACATTTCCTTTGTTTCGCTCATTTCGCTCGAACGCTTGGGTACTCTGAGTTTTGTAAGGATTTTAGTATGTGAATTTGTGACCCCTATTTTGACTACAAAATACATATATATAGATTTCCTATTTCAACTGCTCCATAACGGCTGCTTCTTGACCAAATGACGCGTGTCTTTGTTTTTTCATGCGCTGTCCTTAGGTTTGAACCGTTGCACCCGTTGCCAATCAGTCGAACTCGAAGTAAGCCAAATTTGAAAATCTCTTTAGCAAACACTTAGTCTTCTCGTGAAAATCCAAACTTCTTTCGATCTAACCAGATTTCGATTTATATCGAAATCGAATCGAAAAGAAAAAACTTCTGATGAAAGATTACATTAACCTTTTAAATATACATATTGATAACATGTATAATTTGCCATTTTAACTTATCTTCATTTCATGTTTTTGTTTTAAACAAAAATATGGAGTAACAGTATGCATACGAGACCTTTCTGCTCAACAAAAATAATATTTTGTTGGAGGTCTAAAACGAAGATTCTAGTAGTCTTACTATTGAATCGGTCATAAGCTGGTACAAATACGGGTATGGAAACCACAATGGATATTTTATTCTTGTGCCTTTAACTATAGAAAAATATCCATTATGGTTCTTTATCTTATTTTTTTTTGTAACAATTTACTCTTTTTCTTTTTTTTTACTTTCACATTTTCATACAATATTTCATTTTATATGCATGTTTGATATTTGTTAGCAATATAGTTTTAGTTGTTTAGTCAAAAAGAAAATTTCTAATGAAAAATTGATAGTCAATATCAAAATTTAAGTTTGGTAATAGCTAAAAACGAGGAAAAAATATTTTTGTTATGACTTAAATCAGTAGATGTTAAAGCCAAAAGCTTGTATGGGACTTGTAATTGGGTGATGGTTGTTTTTGCATCATTTTTATATGAACTCATATTTTTTAGGCACAACTTGTGCTTACAAGTTTTAATATATTTCTTTGCCTTCTACAAAATAAAATATATAGTTTTAGTCGATATGTTTTACTAAATTTCTTGGGTTGCATCCTAAATTTCCACCATAAAAAAAATATGGAGCGTAAGTTCACAAAGTAAAAAATATCGACGAATATCGAAGAAAAAATTCACTATAGATGAGAATAATAGAGAGAAACTGGATAATTAGGTTTATCTTTGTAAGTTTTTATTTTAAGATGTGCCTAAAGATAAATATTATTAGATGATACCGTAAAGATATTGTATGTTGTCATTATGTATATATATAAATTAATGAATGGAAAAAGGGCTAGACGGCTCATTAATCAAGATTAGTTTAATTTGTCAAAAAAAAATTAATTTAATATTTAAGAATATAAATAAATATTATATATTTCTAATGTGCAAGGTAGGGTGCATACTAGTGTAACACAAACCAACACTGCATGCTCGCTTAATTTTGGGGGTAATTATATGTAGTCGTGTTCATACCACAATGTGGATTTTTATCTTATTCATTGGTTGTGATAATATTATTTTTTTGCGGATATCTCTTAGATATAAGTTCAATTGGCATCCGTACTTTATTGGATAGATATACACATGATCCGGTGATATAATATTTCTATGTGTAAAATTATCATTTTTTATTGAAAAAATAAAATCAAAATTTTAAATATATAAATAATTTTTATTGAAATAGTTCTAGTTAGAATAAACTATCAATTTAATAAAAAGTAAATATTTTTATTAAATCATCAATTTAATCTCTAAACTATCATCTCACTCCAATTTATTTCATAAACTATTAAAATATCATAAGTCTACCATTTGAAATTCGATAATTTAGTAACTAAAATAATTAAAAATCCGTCAATTTAGTCCTCATAAATCTTAATAGCGAGGAGTAAGTTGAGGACTATTTATTATTTATTTTTTTGGATAAATTATGAGAACAACGGACGTCAAAGTCGGTGTGGACATCGGAATGAGGTTGGTACCCCAAAATGACAAATCATCTACCATATTCTCATAATAATAATAATAATAATAATAATAATAATAATAATATATAGGGAAAAAAAAAGGAAAAATAATACAACATGGGGGAACGAGGCCGAAACCCATGTGAAAACACCATGTTAATAAAAATCTAAAAGAAGGGAGACCAAAACGGTCCCGAGGGAAACCAGCTTTAATAAAAGAGGGAGAAACATCCCACCATTCAATTTCGGAAATCGAGTGATCATGATTAACTAATTAATTTGCACAATCATTACCCTCTTTGTGAATATGCAAGTGGAGAATGGAAAGATTAAAGATAATACAATTACTCCAACGATTACGAAGCTTCCACAAAACGATGCTCATATTAGAAAAAATCTGGTGGCGGAGGGAGGAAGAAAATGACATAGCCTCTATTTGACAAAAATTAACAAAATATAATAAGCTACTTTATAACGGACGAACGTATAAGCTAATGTCGTTGAATTTACATTAGCAGTTGAACTAATTTTTACACTGTGTTTGGTTTAAAAGAGAAAAGGAAAGGCAGAAAAGGAAAGACAGAAAAAGAGACGTTTTTTGTTTGGACATCATAGAAATAAGAAAGAGAGATTAAATATTAGTGGGTCCTACCACCTTTTTATTTCTCTACAAAATAGAGAAGAAAAAAATTAAATCTATACATTAAATCTATTCTCATTTTTTTCTCTCTTCTCATATTCTCTCTCATTTATTTCTCTCGTCTAATTTTCTTCTCACAACCAAACACACCCTTAAAAGATAGGAATAAAATTAAGAGAAAAAAGAATATGCACGGAAGGTGTATAATAATTTTATGCCATCAATTAATCAAAACCATGTTTTCTGCCACATCATCAAACTTAACTTCACTTTCTTGATATGACATGGAAGGTTAAATTATTCTTATTGGTTAGCAGTGTAAAATTAATTCACATCAACAATGAATGTCATTTAAACTCTAACATTAATATATCAAGTTGAACGATAGGAATAAAATTGAGAAAGAAAAATGGTTCAACCTTATAATTTCAACTTGATATATGAGATATATTAATTTTAGCAACCTTCTGGTTCAACCTCATAATTTCAACTTATTTTCCTTTCAGGTTCTTCGTTTTTCTTTTCTTTTTGAAATATTTCCTTATGCAACACACAATTCTTTCGTCACATTCATAATTCCTCTGACATCTTTGGTCCAATAATAATCTTGCATTGCTTAATGATAAAGAATAGGGTTAAATATGTTTTTAGTCCCTACTTTTTGCGAAATTGTCAAGAATGGTCCCTATTTTTTCAAAATGGTCCAAAAAAACCCCAGAAAATATTCCGTTATCCAAAATAGTCCCTGCCGTCTATTTTATCCTAGTCAGCAAACGGATTGATGACGTGGCATATGGTGGGACCCACTATTTTATTTGAGTTGTCACCTACATGGCAATTGTTATAAAAAATGGGGACTATTCTTGACAATTTCGTAAAAAGTAGGGACTATTCTTGACAATTTCGTAAAAATTAAGGACTATTCTTGACAATTTCGTAAAAAGTAGGGACTAAAAATTTATTTATCCCAAAATTAAATAAAATCAAACAAAACTTAAGTTTTGTAAAAATAAAATAAGATTAAACTGAGTTACTTTATAAATTTCGTTGATTATAATTTACTTCCTCCATCCCATAATATAAGCAAATTTTTTTTTCACACTTATTAAGAAAAGTAATATGTGATAGTTTGAAGTATGACTTTTTGTGTTTTTCTTGAAATAAGTTTTATTGGAAGATGTAAAAGAAATTTTAATTGATTACTCCCTCCGTCCCAAATTGATTGACACAGTTGACTGTTTCACGCATGCCGATTCATAACTTTAACGATTAATATTTTTAATTGTATTATAATAAAAATTATAAAAATTTGATATTTTAAAAATATTCATCGAGACGAATTCAACAACATCTTATATGCTAATATTTATTTTTATTTATTAGTAGAAAAATATGCTCACAACATGTATAATATAATCAACGAAATTTATAAAGTAACTCAGTTTAATCTTATTTTATTTTTACAAAACTTAAGTTTTGTTTGATTTTATTTAATTTTGGGATAAATAAATTTTTAGTCCCTACTTTTTACGAAATTGTCAAGAATAGTCCTTAATTTTTACGAAATTGTCAAGAATAGTCCCTACTTTTTACGAAATTGTCAAGAATAGTCCCCATTTTTTATAACAATTGCCATGTAGGTGACAACTCAAATAAAATAGTGGGTCCCACCATATGCCACGTCATCAATCCGTTTGCTGACTAGGAAAAAATAGACGGCAGGGACTATTTTGGATAACGGAATATTTTCTGGGGTTTTTTTGGACCATTTTTAAAAAGTAGGGACCATTCTTGATAATTTCGCAAAAAGTAGGGACTAAAAACATATTTAACCCTAAAGAATAATACCAATTCAAACTTCTCTACTGATCTTCTACTTTAATTTGCATAATTAAAATTTTTTTTTTTTATTTTTATTTTTTTTTTATTTTTTTAGTCCCCGTGAGCTTAGCTCAGTTGGTAGGGACATAGCACAATATGTGCAGGAGCCCGGGTTCGAACCCGGGATACTCCACTTATTCACCTTTAAGGTGAATTTTCTAGCCACTAGGCTACTTGACCAAAAAAAAAAAAAAAAAAAATTTTTTTATTCTTAATACTGCTTATTCCCTCTGATCATTTTTCACCACCAGTTTAATCTGGTTCGGGGGTCAGTTCTGGCATCAAGTGGTTCCAGCCCCTCCTGATTGCAGTTGCGGGGATCAAACGATGGTCCTTTCTACCAAGTTCAACGTCAATCACCATTGAACCAACTAACGATTGGTATCAAATTATTATATTTTAGAGATAATAATTTCATAAGAAAAAACACAATTTTTAAATGGCCTATAGAATTTCCCATTTTAGGGCGTAGGATATTGGGCTAAGATATAAAAAGCGGTTTGATTAATTATCAAATTCAAAAAGATTTGATTTATTTTTTTTTGTAAAAAAAAAAAAAAAAAGATTGTGTCAATCTGTTTTGTAACGGTTATACATAGGGTAATATAAATGGGCAAACAGTCATTTTGGTCCCTGAATGTGTAACTCGCTGTCATTTTGGTCCCTGACTCAAGAAAAAATATAAAATAGTCCCTGACTCTACAATCCGTTAGTTACTTTGGTCCCTGGCGTTAAAAATTGCCGTTAACTTTATATAAAAAAAAACTGATGTGGCATTTTTGGGACACGTGGCACGCTGAGTTGACACATTTGTGGGACAAATGGATGGATGATGTGGCTAGGGACTAAAATGACGATACTTTTTTTTTTCTTTTCATTTATTCATCTTCTTCCTCACATTTTTCTTCATCTTCTTAGTACATTTAACAACAAAAAAACCAGAATTTTAGACCCAATATTTAAAAAAAAGTATAATCATGAATAAAAAATTTACAAAATTTCAACCAAATATTCAAATAAAATCCTAAAACCTCAAAATTTCAAATCTTCAATGTCATGGTTTTTTCCGGGTTGCAATAAAAGAATCCTTCAACATCATATTTTCATGGAGAAAGATCTTTCACACAATTTAACTTAACTCTTGCTTTTAATCAAGAATTCAACTTAACTCCTGGCCTACTATTTTCCTCCACCTTCTTATTCCACACAGAAGTTTCCAACCTCTTCTTCAAAAAAATCCAACACACCGAAGAACAAATAGACCAAACTCAACAAGGCAAACCAAAATATGAAAAACTCACCAATGTAATCTCTTCACACTTCATCACTCTTTTACTTTTCAAATTACTTTAATTCACTTTTCTTTTTCTGCTTTTCTCTCTACCCCAGCTATAGTTTACACAACAACATCAATCTTCACATCCAAAGATGTTTCATACAAAAAAGTCATGAAAATTGTCCCTAATGTTTCATTCATCGCTTAAGTTCTATTTCCTGTTATTATATCAATACCACCAAATGTTTTTGCAGCTTGATATTCCATCCATAGTCTTAGCCATGAGTGTCCAATTTTGGAATTTTAGGGATTTTGTTTGTAGATTTGGTTAAAACTTTGCAAATATTTTATTGATAATTTTTCTTTTTTAAAACATTGGGTTTAAGATTCGGGGTCTTTTTGTTAAATATACGAAGTAGATGAAGAAAAATGTGAGGAAAAAGATGAAAATATGAAAGAAAGAAAAAAATAAGGGTTAAATATGTTTTTAGTCCCTACTTTTTGCGAAATTATCAAGAATGGTCCCTACTTTTTAAAAATGGTCCAAAAAAACCCCAGAAAATATTCCGTTATCCAAAATAGTCCCTGCCGTCTATTTTATCCTAGTCATCAAACGGATTGATGACGTGGCATATGGTGGGACCCACTATTTTATTTGAGTTGTCACCTCCATGGCAATTGTTATAAAAAGTAGGGACTATTCTTGACAATTTCGTAAAAACTAGGGACTATTCTTGACAATTTCGTAAAAAGTAGGGACTATGCTTGACAATTTTGTAAAAAGTATGGACTAAAAACATATTTATCCCAAAATTAAATCAAATCAAACAAAACTTAAGTTTTATAAAAATAAAAATAAAATAAGAATAAACTGAGTTACTTTATAAATTTCGTTGATTATATTATACATGCAGTATATGTTCTATCTTTTGACACATACTTAATACAACAATTATACACTAACGAGAACTTAAATTTATAAGTCAAACATATGTTGCAGTGTATAATTGTTGTATTAAGTATGTGCCAAAAGATAGAACATATACTACATGTATAATATATTCAACGAAATTTATAAAGTAAATATATACTGCATGTACTCCTCCGTCCCATCTTATAAGAAGAAAAAAAACTACTTTTTCTTGTCTCATATTATAAGCAAAAAAAAAAAAAACTACTTTTTCTTGTCCCAAATTATAAGCAAAAAAACCAACTTTGACCATTTTCAAGATTTACTTTTACTTATTCTCATAAAATTTACTCTCTTCTTTTCCCCATAATCAATAACCAATGAAAATTCTTTTTACATCTTTCAATGAAACTTATTTCAAGAAAAACACAAAAAGTCATACTTCAAACTATCACATATTTTGATTTGATTTAATTTTGGGATAAATAAATTTTTAGTCTCTACTTTTTACGAAATTGTCAAGAATAGTCCTTACTTTTTACGAAATAGTCAAGAATAGTCCTTACTTTTTACGAAATTGTCAAGAATAGTCCCTAGTTTTTACGAAATTGTCAAGAATAGTCCCTACTTTTTATAACAATTGCCATGGAGGTGACAACTCAAATAAAATAGTGGGTCCCACCATATGCCACGTCATCAATCCGTTTGATGACTAGGATAAAATAGACGGCAGGGACTATTTTGGATAACGGAATATTTTCTGGGGTTTTTTTGGACCATTTTTAAAAAGTAGGGACCATTCTTGATAATTTCGCAAAAAGTAGGGACTAAAAACATATTTAACCCAAAAAATAATTATTGTCATTTTAGTCTCTAGCCACATCATCCATCTAATTGTCCCACAAATATGCCAATTCAGCATGCCACGTGTTCCAAAAATTGCCATATCAACTTTTTTTGTGATGACAATTTTTAACGCCAGAGACCAAAGTTAACGGATTGCAGAGTCATAGACTATTTTGCATTTTTTTCTTGAGTCAGAAAGCAAAATGACAGCGAGTTGCTTTTTCAAGACCAAAATGATTGTTTCCATGGTATAAATACTCACAATACCACACCGTTTTATTCATTCTAACTTCTAACCCACACTTTCAGTCTCACAAACATTTCGCGCAATTTTCTTCGTATCTCTTCGAAACACAATTTCACTCCGATTCGCCGCCGTACCGGATATTATTCCGCCGCGATCTACTCCAAAACAATGACTTCATCTCAAGACACAAATGTGAAGCTACCTCGACAGATTCCGGTGAAGAACAAAACACCGGCTCCGATTCAAATCACTGCAGAACACCTTCTTCGCGAAGCTAGGGTTCATCAAGACTCTGTTATCCATCCTCCAAACCACAAAATCACAGATCAAATCGAGCTCGACGAGTACCGTCTCCGAAAACGGAAACAATTTGAGGATTCAATTCGGCGAAATCCATCGAATGTAAGTGTTTGGGTTAAATATGCAGAGTGGGAAGATTCGCAACAAAATTTTGAACGCACACGAAGTGTTTGGGAATATGCCTTAAAGGAAAATAATTATAGAAATCATACATTATGGTTAAGATATGCTGAATTTGAAATGAAGAATAAGTTTATAGATCATGCTAGGAATATTTGGGACCGCGCTGTTAAGCTTTTGCCACGAGTCGATCAGTTGTGGTTTAAGTATGTTCATATGGAGGAGATGCTAGGTAATGTCGCCGGAGCTAGAGAGGTTTTCGAGAGGTGGATGAAATGGATGCCAATTCAGTATGGATGGTTATGTTACATTAAATTTGAACTTAGGTATAATGAAATCGAACGGGCCAGATTGATATTCGAGAGGTTTGTTACGTGCCATCCAACGGTTGATGCTTGGATTCATTATGCTAATTTTGAGGTGAAGAATGGCGAGGTTGTTAAGGCGAGGAATGTTTATGAAAGAGGGGTTGAGAAGGTTGTTGAGGATGATGAGGAAGTTGAGAAGCTTTATGTGGCTTTTGCTGCGTTTGAGGAAAGATGCAAGGAGGTAGAGCGTGCGAGAGGTATATATAAATTTGCGCTTGATCGTATACCGAAGGGACAGGCTGAAGAATTGTTTAGCAAATTTGTGGCGTTTGAGAAACAGAATGGTGATAAGGAAGGGATTGAGGATGCCATCATCGGGAAAAGAAGGTTCCAGTACGAAGAGGAAGTGCAGAAAAATCCTTTGAACTATGATGCTTGGTTTGATTACATAGGATTAGAAGAAAGCGTGGGGAATACGGAAAAAACCAGGGAGGTTTACGTAAGGGCGATAGCTAATGTACCCCCAGCTGAGGAGAAGCGATACTGGCAGCGCTATATTTATTTATGGTATGTTTGAGTTCTGTTCTTATTTTGTTGTTTATTTATTTAATGATTTTGCATTTTCTTACCGTGTTTATTATTGGTTTGTGTGTAACTTAGGATTAATTATGCACTCTATGAAGAACTTGATACTGGAGATATTGAGCAAACAAGAGTCGTGTACAGGTAAGCGTTCATGTTTCATGTTTAAATCTCTATTTTATTCATCATTATGATATTTAAATGAGGGTATGTAGTGCTTTTTGTGTATGCTTTTCCTGAACTATGTGTAGATTTGCTATGTGGGATCTGTAAACGTTGTTGGTATAATAATCCTATTTTAACTTGAAAATTTAAGTAACTGCAAGCTTCTTATACCAATGAAGAGAATTCTTATATTTTCCTCAATTTTTGTGATATTGATTTTCAAAGGCTTTCCGCCTGACTCCTTTTGCTTACTGGTTTTGTTTGTATCTTACTACTTTTGTTATTGTACTTGCTATGCATGGAAGATGAAAACTCAATATTGAACCTATTCATGTGACATGTGCTTAAATAGATTTGGATTATCATAAAGGGAAATTTAGGTTTCTCTTCCTTAGTTGTGGTGAGGTGTGTTGGAGAAACTATATTCACAACCTCTGTTTTTCCTTGTTCCTTTAATACCTCTTTTAGGACTTGTGTTAGTTTGACATTTGTAAAATGTTGCTATTTGTGTGAGCTTCTGGTGTATATTATAAAGATAGAGATATGTTTATGTACTATTTATTTCCTTTTGGTTCTTCTGTCACATTTGATTTAGATAAATAATTTGATTCTGATTTATTATCTTTGTACTTTGACTTATTGTTTTTATCTTTTCTGGTTTAACAAATTTATCAAATTTATCATTGCAGTATTGTATTGACACTACTTTCGTTCTCTTTGACTTCCATTTATTTAGGGAATGTCTCAACCAGATACCTCACCACAAGTTCTCGTTTGCAAAAGTATGGCTTCTAGCAGCTCAATTTGAAATACGTCAGTTGAATCTCAAGGGTGTTCGTCAAATATTAGGAAATGCGATTGGAAAGGCTCCTAAAGGCAAGGTAATATATTGGTATCTATCTAGATGAAAATATTATATAGCTCGTTTTCATTGCTGAATGGTTAACTTAACATATATACACATTTTCTCTTTTACAACAGATATTTAAAAAGTATATAGAGATAGAATTGCAGCTTAGCAATATAGATCGATGCAGAAAACTATATGAAAAGTATCTGCAGTGGTCACCTGAAAATTGCTATGCCTGGAGCAAATATGCAGAACTGGAGAGATCTCTATCTGAGACTGAACGAGCTCGAGCAATATATGATCTTGCAATTGGTCAACCAGCATTGGACATGCCTGAGTTGTTGTGGAAGACATACATTGACTTTGAAATTGCCGAGTGTGAATTCGAGAGAGCAAGGGAGCTGTATGAAAGGCTTCTTGATCGAACAAAGCACTTGAAGGTATGGATAAGTTATGCCGATTTTGAAGCCACGACTATTGATAAGACGTGTTTAGACTTACCAGAACAAGAACAAAAGAAGCAATGCATTCAGCGCGCCAGAAGGGTGTATGAGGAAGCTCTAAACTACTTCAGATCGTCAGCTCCGGATTTAAAAGAAGAAAGGGCAATGCTATTGGAGAAATGGATAAACTTTGAGGCTTCATCTGGGGAGCTAGGTGATGTTAGCTTAGTCCAGTCTAAGCTTCCCAAAAAGCTCAAGAAGAAACGGCAAGTTAGTACTGAAGAAGATGGTTCTTCTAGAATTGAAGAATTTATCGACTATCTGTTCCCCGAGGAAACTCAGACCACCAATCTCAAGATCTTGGAAGCTGCTTACAAATGGAAGAAGCAGAAATTGTGATCCACTACAGAATTTAATTCTGCCAAATGCCAATCTCAGAGGTTGACTCATCTGTTAGAATCCCATTGAATCTGACTCTAAAGGCAATATTAGCATGGCTGACATTGATAACATAATTTTAGACTGTTGATATTTTATCTATGCTTTCTAATTGTAGTGTAGTTTTTATTAGAAGATGCTAAAATGTAGCTGTCCATAGCTTAGTGAGGTTAGCAAAAAAAATTGGTTCAAGTTCTTGGATGGGATAGATATATCCCAGAACCAGCAGCTGCTGCTGTTGAATGAATATGTCTCAGTCTTACCATAAAAAAACACAAAAAAAACCATGTCATTTACTTGCATTTTGCTTTAGTGTTTCAATCTACCATTAACTTGCCTTTTCCTTTTGCAATTTTAAGTTAAATAACTCCAGTTTTGAATATATCATTTGTATAATTGTTTCAGATTGTGCTGACAAATAAGAGTATAAAAGAATAATAAAACTGTTTGGTAGTATTGTAGTTTATGTGATTAGTAATTACACAAAAGTTGGTTTTGAAAAGATTCATACGAATCACTAGTTAATACTTAATACACATGATTTAGTTACAAAAAATTAGTGACAGAACAAAATTCCTCACTAATTGCGACGAAATAAGAGACAAAAATATTTATCTGTCATGAAATTCAAATTGATGAACATTAACGAACGGATGGAATTTGTTACAAAAAGTTGTATGGATGCTATCTTATCACTAACTTATATATTTGGTTAATATATTATATTTTAAACATGAAAAAAAGTTTGCAATATATATTTGATTTATAATTTATAATTCTTGTTGAATGATAGGTATAAAAATGGTTTCAACCTTATAATTTCAACTTGATATATGAGATATATTAATTTTATCAACCTTCTGGTTCAACCTCAATTCCTCCAGTCATTATATGATCATGATCAGTATCTTAATTTCAGGTTCTTCGTTTTTCTTTTCTTTTTGAAATATTTCCTTATGCAACGCAGAATTCTTTCGTCACATTCATAATTCCTCTGGCATCCTTATAAATTAAAAAATATACTAGTATAAACTGAAAAATAATAAATAATAATTCATACTTTACATCTAAAATCAGTATTTCATTCATTACTATGTTTATTCTTCACGTCTTATAGGTCCTTATGAGGAAAAAAAACAATAAGTATGTGTGGTGTTTGATTCATATATTTGACCATAACCTTGAAAAAGTTGAAATTGAACAACCTCTCTTCCTTTTTTTTAATACAAAAAATAACTGATATATATAGACAAATTCATTTCTCTATATAGTTTTTTTTGGCTGAATGTCTTTATAGAGTTGAGTTCACAATAACCCAAATATGTGAAAACATATACATTAATTTTCATTTTACAACATATATTTGATTATATTTTTAGTAAAATGTCAACTCATCAAGGAATTACACAAATGACATTTTACAAAGCCATCAATAATCAAAAAATTTCAATAGAAACAGTGTGCTCTACATCCCCTACATTCAAAATGTGATGGCCCAAGGGCAATATCCTTTTTCCTTGTTCATCTGCAAAGCTCAAATGTTCACAAGGATCAACCAAAATGCTTGTTTCAATAGATTTGTTCGAAATCGTATGCAGTCGACTGAATCCAACAAGCTGAGTTTCTGGAGAACCTCTTATAACTTTAGGCCATTTAGAGAACAACATCACTACGTGATTTCCATCGAAATCACCATGGTTCATCACAGAAATATGCACTAAGAAGCTCAATGAGTTACAGTTTTGTAACTCATCAACACGAACATGATCTACTTCGTACACCTCTGTCTCTACGTTATTTAATAAACGTTTTCTCAAACCACCTTCGGTGATTCTAGACAAACTAAGTTTATTTGGAGCTGACAATAACTTGTATGAGAAATCACTGTAACTTAAGCCATGCCCGAATCCATATATTCTACTTCCAGTATAAAATCGGTAAGACCTTCCAGGATAACCACGTGAAGGATCAGCTCGCATTCCCATGTCGTTCATAGGAACATTGGTAAATGACTCGGGGTACCATGTCATCGGAAGCCTTCCAGCTGCATCAAAATCAACTTCAAATGTTTGCTATGTATAATAAGGATCAAGGACATCCTTTTCGAGTAGGGAATTTATATATTAACAAAAATGCATACCTGGATTGAACTCTCCAAAGATAATTTCAGCTAGTGCTTTTCCGCCAGCTTCACCAGGGTAACCCACCCAAAGAATACTTGCAATTAGTTGATTTGTTTCGGCGAAGGAGACATCGAGGGGTCCTCCACCAGTAAGAACTAGAATTACCGGTCTTTTACTAGCAGAAGCAACACGCGTTACAAGGTCCATTTGTTTACCAGGTAAAAGAAGACTAACTCGATCAAGATCCTCTGTCTCTTGTATTGTACTAATCCCGGCAACTATAACAACAAAGTCTGCTTCTTTTGCAATGTCAATAGCCAAAGCAAAACCGTCTTCAGAGTCGCATTGTACATCACGGCAACCAAAAGCATAGGATATAATCTTTGCATATTCCTTTAGTCCCTCGTATAAGCTTTTAGGGGAGCAAGGAATTCCTACATTATTAGGTAAAAACTATACGGTTTGGGATCAAGAATAATGGAGTCTTCTAAAAGATAGAAAACAGTAATAGTCTTAACTCTTAATGTCCAAAGAATATCCATAGTGTAAAAACACAATTGAACTAAACAATTAAATGAAAATGGACATATTATAATGCTCCAATATGCAAACCATACCTGAATATCCGCCGCCTAATTTCGTTGTAGTTACCATTGGGCCAATGATAGCTAGGTTGATACCACTATTCCTATCCAAGGGAAGGAACTTGTTGTCATTCTTGAGTAGTACTATCCCCTGCCTCGCAGCTTCAAGTGCTAGTTTTTTGTGCTCGAGTGTGCAAACATCCTTAGGTCCCAGTTTGCCAAATTTTCCCTTTTTCGGATCTCCATTAAACAGTCCAAGGCGCATTTGAACAGAGAAAAGGTTGAAAAGAGCTCTATCTAAATCATCCTCCTTCACCATTCCTTGTTGAACGGCAGATTCAGTGTGTCGAAGCATGTACGTTCCACAATTAATATCCACACCTAAATATCAAATGACAAATTAAAATAACTAGGAAACTGTCCAATTCATATAAAACTCCGCAATTGAATAAATTCAACACAAACATTCATTAACTTAAAAGATAATAAAAATACCCGCTTTGAGAACATCAGCAACAGCATCCTCCGGAGATTTTGCATAATGTTGATACTCATAAACAGTAGCCACAGCATCACAGTCTGAGGTAATGTACCTACACTCAAAAGTCAAAACCAAAAATCCTAATAATCAACAAAAAATCACTTTTGTGTGTGTTTTCTCAACGACATGAATTCAAATTTCAAAAGTTCGTCAGATCCTTACCCTTCAAATCCCCACTTGTTTCTAACCAGTGCCAAAAGATCCTCACTAGCACAAGCAGGAACACCATTAACTGCATTGTAAGAACACATCAAGCAGCTCGCTTTCCCTTGTTGAACACAACCACGAAATGGTGGCTGATAAGTGTCTTCTAAATCTTGTTGTGATACCTACAAAAATCGGTTTCACTCAACACCATATCGAACACCGTAATTATAAATATGACTATTGAATCCAGTTACCTCAATCAAACACATCTCTAATATACATATATATATATATAATAACAAAGGCAAGTCGCAAGTAACTAGCAAAACTACAGCTAACAGCAATAACAAACTTAACTATCATCCTAACACACCAGCCAATCCCAAAAAAAGAAAAAGACACCATACTTTTCAATCCATATTTTCTATTTCAGATTAGCGTTTTCAATTTACCAAAACCTATAAAGCATTTATACATGCACGGACACTAGAGCTACAATGATACGCAGACACGAATAATATTCATAGAAAATAGAAGTGATTAAGTCCTAATTTAGATTGACTTATTTAAGTTTATCTACTAGCATAAATACTTGTGAGACAGTTTGACATAGCATATAAAAACAGCTTATAACATGCCACTAAGTTGCTTTCAAATTATTTCCATAAGCTCTCCAAGATAGCTTATGAAAATAGCTCAAAGCTTACATAATTTGACTTATTTTTATATTTTGTTATAAAAATAGGTTATACACGACCACTTACATAATAAGCACTTATCCTACGAGCCCCGCTTAATGAAGCTATTTATCTAGAGCCTAATTATTTTGAAATGGTCAATGTTAGTAATTAGTTGTTAGGTTACCATTTTGAACCTAAGACCTCCAACTCCTTTAACACTTAACTCAAACCACTTGAACTACTCACCCCACCACAAGCAAACAGAGCCTAAATGAATCCACATTTATCAATGTTGGACACTAGACACATTTTCATTCTAAAACATTGATACAACATATATACCAAAACAAAAGCAAAAATCAATTTGAACCTAAGACCTGCAACTCCTTTAACCCTTAGCTCAAACCAGTTGACCTACCCATCCCACCGCAAACAGAGCCTAAATGAATCCATCCACATTTATCAGTGTTAGACACTAGACACATCTTCAATCTAAAGCATCGGTACAACATAGACCAAAAGAAAACCTTACCACAGCATTGAAATTATACCTAGAGAACTCTCCCCATTTCTCCAAATCATAAGCAGTAAAATGTTTACAACAAGCAGACACCAAAAGACCATCTTGATCATGATCATCATTCAACACATTTTTTATCCCATCACCACCTTGAATCCCTCTAACAAACTCAACAGCATAAGCAGAAACAACCATAGGATCTTCCCCAGGAGTTTCTTGACCTCTCCCCCATCTAGGATCCCTAAAAACATTAACATTAGGAGCCCAAAAACTCAACCCAGCTTGACCAACATTATACATAGCTCTACCCTCAACACCCACAGCAGATCCAATAAGAAACCAAAGCGAACGGTTAAAACTCGAAGCAGAAACAATAACTTGAGGGAAATCAGTTGCAAATTTAACAGAACCGTTAAAGTTAACGCCAGGACCATTGGTTGCTATGCCGTGGAGAGACTCTGACCACCATTGGTATGATGGGATACCAAGGTGGGGAATTGAGGAAGCGTTGTTGGAGAGTTGGTTGATCTTTTCGGAGAGGGTTAGGAGAGAGATGAGAGAGGTTGTTCTTGTTGAGATGGGGAGAGTTGGGTTGCAGAATGGGTGGTGAGAATGGTGTGGTGGTTTGCATGGGTAATCTGGTGGTGGTGGGGGGGTGGGTGTGGTGAATTGTGGGAGGTGAATTAGTAATAACAGTGTGAAGAAGAAGAAGATGAAGATGGCGGAGGTTTGTTGATGGAACATCATAACTGGTTTTTTGATTAGTTCAGTTTTGGTTGTGAGTTGAAGTTCAGTTAAGAACACAGACAAAACAGTGAAAACACTACTGTACTGGATAATAGTAATGATTATGATGGATAACTACAGTTTTCCTATTTTACCCTTCCGCTACTTAGCGGACGTTGTATAATGAGTAATTTTTGAGAAATTTCACTGTTACCGTCCGCGACTTAAGTAGCGGAAGAGTAAGTGACCAATATTGAAGGTAAGTGGTCAATAATTTGATAATTCAAATAAAGTCAATAATTCGATAAAGTACATGACCATATGCCAAACAAAATTAAGTACATAATCATATGCAAAAAGATATCAAAATGACTAAAATAAAATACATAACCATATTAATTTAAAGGTCAATGGGATCATCAATATTACATCAAAATCTGGTATTCATTTTGTCGTCTATTTCATCTTTCATGAGTTTATCAAACTTGGTCTGTCAATAAAAAAAATATGACTCCCATGTAGCAACTTCTGCAGAACAATGTTTCCTCCACTGAGGACATGTCGGAGGTATCTAACATCCATCTTTCAACTTGACAAAAACAAAATGTCCGGTAATCAAACCAAGACAACCAATCTGTGAAGAAGAGTCTTCTGGTGGGCTTCCACGCAATGGGAAAAATGTTTGAGATGCTCCAATTTCATGTTTTGTCAACTTTACAATAACTCTATCTAAAAGAGTAGCTGCAACGTGTCTCATATCCGGAATTGTGAACCATTTTTCCATTGGTGCAACACTGTGCCTAGAAAAATAGTTAAGCTTATGTAACACACACATCCGTCACTTAAGTGACAGATTTGTCCAGTTTGATGGAATGAAAAAACGCTAAAAATAAAAAAAAATTGAACAAATGAACTAACCTGTCATTGGATGATGATTGGCATTGTTTGAAGTTGAATCCGAGTACAATGGCGAAGAAATTGTTGAATTTTGAGTTGTTTTATGTTTTGGGGTTTTGGGGCGATTTTGGAGGGTTTTACCCTTGAATTTAAAACTCACAGAACGAAGGAGAAGGTGGTGGGTTCTTTATATAAGTTAGACAGTCTGTTACTTATGTCACGGACACCCTACGCAGTACGTCCGCTACTTAAGTAGCGGACGGTCGGTGGTAAGAATTTTTGTGGTATTTGTGACGGTCAATGGTCAAGGACGGTGGTAGCCATTGATTGGTAGTCAATATGGCTGGTTATTTGATTCAGCCAATGGAATTCCTGCTCAAATTCTATAAATTGAAGCCTTCCCCTTGCATTTCTGCTCATTCTCATTTCATTTCTCATTTCTTTCTTTCTTCTCTCAATTTTTTTTTGATTTAGGCATTAAAAGGTTCATAGTCCGTGGTCGAGATTATTAACGGTGGTCAGTCCTCTTGGTGTGTAAAATCTTGGGAGCAAAACCCTTTGAGTTACACCCCAAGATACGAATCACTTGGCGAGTAAAAGGTCGGGAGCTCAATGTAATGTAAAAATATTTTTATGTTTTGTTTCTCATCTATGAAGCCCAGATACGTGATACGATATTGATACGATACGAATCCGATACGGCGATACGAGAAAATTTTCAAAATCCCCGATACGATACTGCCGCGATACGTTATTTAAAAATTAAATTTAAAATTAAATATAATAGCACAATATATAAACATAACAAAAATCGACAATGATAATCAATTTACATTCAAATTACTCAAATTGAGCAAACAATTGACGATTACATACTGAGCAAACAAGTGACGATTACATATCTTAAGTTAAGTAAGTATAACCCAAAAATAACATAACTAGTACTATCCAAAAAAAACATCATAAGTACCACACAACATCATCCTCTAACATTCACTATTTAAGAGGAAACACATATTGTATCAGTATGATGTCCTCCAATTCTTTCATCATAGAACATTAGTTGTCCGATACTTCTCTGATATGCGTATCGGAGAAGTATCCGACACGTATCGGTAATTTTTTATTTAAAAAAATAATATTAATTGTCTGATACTCTTCGATGCGAGTATCGAAGAGTATCGGACGAGTCATCATAGAACATTAGTTGTCTGATGCTTCTCTGATACGCGTATCGGAGAAGTATCCGACACGTTGTTTACCGTGATTTTTGGTAAACAAGCGCTAGTTTAAAATTTATTACTTGAGGGATCAACTAGTAAATCCCGGGACATAATTTTGTGCATATATTTCCAGAAAGTATGAACATTCATGGTTTTATTTGAAGTTTCAAGTTTTGAGAGTGTTTGATTGCAAAATAATTTGTCAACAAACAAAATGGTGGTTTTGCAGAAAAGTAAACTTTGCCAAAATTAATAAAAGAAAGGCAACAATTTCATTCGACAGAATGAAATATGATAAATTGCAGGCATTTAAAGGGAATAAAAGACTTGACAAGAATTGTAAATTATACTGAAAATGTAAAAGCTTTACAAAGAAAGGTTCACCAAATCATACTTTTTCCGTTCAGCACTCAACTTTCTCGATAGCGTGAGCATTGTGAGTTTTCAGGATTTTGTATATGAGTTTTGTGACCCGTTTTTCATATGAAAAACTACTATATATAGGCGAAGGAACGCAACTGTCTCCAACGTTCAAATTCTAACTGCTAGACACGTCATCTGGACAGAACTTAATTGAATTTTGAATTTGAATCTTTTGCACCTCTTGATGTCGAACCCGTCAACGTACCAATTCGCCACCAAATGTACTAAGTCCATGAGACTGAAAATCCTTCTTGACACCTGCGTAAACTGGTGAACCAGAAAGCCTGTAAACAATAATCTCGTAATGTGTCGAATTCGACATATACTGAATCAGTGAACCAGCGCATTCATAAAACGCATCTTCGTACCATGTCGAATTCGACACAAAATAATTTGTTTCATTTTGTGTCGAGTTCGACACTTACTGCTCCTATGCAATAATATATCAAATTTCCACAGATTCACCACTCATCTGCTTGGTTTTTCAGACAAACTTTAAATGATAATAAACCAAGTTATCTAATGAGGCTCTTAACTGCCTATTTTAGCTCGACTAAAATATGGGCTAACAAATTGCCCCCAAAAGTTTGTCAGCTTCGATTGTGATTGCTAGAATCTCAAGAGATAGTGACAAAATTTTTAAAAAATCACTTTTTAGATTTCCCACGCATAATAATCATGACTCAGTTTCTAACTGTCATCTAATACCCACGATTGCTCAACTGTTCAACTTAGTGGGACATGTGGCAAAATCTGGATGGTTAAAATCAAAAATTTCTTTTTTGATTTATTTTAAACTTCTGCACTGTTGGCTCTATAAATAGGCCAAGTACACTCCACTTTTCCACTTCTCACTTTCTCCAACATTTCATCTTCTTCTTCCATCTATGAAATTCTAAAAGAAAAACACAAAAACTCCATCAAATCTGAGCCCAAAATCAACGTATTGGCATAGTTTTCTTTGATTCTTTTAGGAATTTCACTGATCTTGATCATTCTTGTTTGAAGATTCAACGTTTTCCTGAAAGATTACGGGTAAAAACTCTACCTTTCCGCCATACCCATTTTCTTACCAAACCCTCTTGTTTCTTCAAAGGTTCTTCCATGGCTTCTAGTTCAAAATCAACAATTGTTGTCCCTGTTTCTTCCACGGATACGCAGCCAATCAAGGAAAATGGCATGGAATTCGTCTCTGAACCAACACCAGAAATTGAAACATGCAAAATTTGGGAAAAACAGGTACTGATTCCTCACCTTCTCTGTAGTGAACAATTAGCCTTTGCTGGGCCATTTCCACCTCTGTCGAATTTCAATGATGAGGTTAAAGAAATTTTCCCTGGATTTATACCACCTGTGAACCTAGGGCATTCGTCAATTCGACGTACACCATGAGTTACATGGAACCTAGGCATAGAGTATTTAGATCAGCCCCTTCGACTAGCAAATCCTACATTGAATGGCTTGACAAGGTACAAGCCAAATTTGGTGAGTCTTGGCGTCAATATGACATTTTCGACTTAATTCAGTTATCTAGAGAATGCCCAAAATATCACCCTGAAATGCTTTTAGCTGCACTACACTTTTGGGACAGTTCGACTAACACGTTCCAATTTAAAGCTGGGATGTTGACCCCCACCTTGTTAGATGTCGCAGCAATCACAGGTTTGAGACCTACTGGTCCATCCTTCGACCCAACATACGTCAGTTCGACCCATACTTTTGCCTACACTGCCAAAACGTATTCCAAATACATCCAAGAACAATATGTTACCAAAAGTGCAGAGGTGACAGATCATGAGCATATAGCCTTTCTTACCTATTGGTTGTCCCAATTTATTTTCTGTACTGGATCTCTGCAAGTTGTTACCAGACTTATCCCTTTAGCTATCCAAATTCATGAAGGAAGAAATTTTTCTTTTGGTAAGCTCCTCTTAGCTTCTCTCTATCATTCTTTGATTGATGGTAGTGATAACCTTAAGATTTCTGACAAACCAAGCAACAAAGACAAACTCACCATGGCTGGTCCTATATGGCTATTACAGTTGTGGCTTAATGCCACTTTTGCGTCGAACCTGAACTTGACCATCTCACCATTTGAGGAGTCGAAGGTGGCAAAAAGGAACATAGAAGCTTTTCGACTGGCTTTGTTCCAACAAAAAACTCCTGGTTTGAATTCCCCTAAGGAACTTTTCCAATTTTATTTCAAAATTTTCTTATCATTTGACAAGTTTCAACCAGAAAACTTCCCTTTCATAACACGTCGAATTGGGCCAAGTTGGTTGACTCAAGATTTTCCTGCTACGGATCCTAATAAAGAAACTTCTGTCAATGAGCTTTGGTTGGCATTCTTAAGTCCTGCCATCCTGTCTTCTCGACTGGGAGTTCAAAGAGCTTATCTGGGTTTGGTCGGATACCAACCAAATTTGGTTGCTCGCCAGTTTGGCTTATCACAGTTTATGCCTAAGAGTTTGTTCAAAAATAAAGATGACATAGTTCTAGGAAATTCTGGTATGAGTGAGGCATATTACCAACGTCGACTGAAAGCAGCAGAAGAGATAATCTACCAGATCAACCCATTTCCTTTCAAACCATCTTGCTTTTGTACTCTTGAATTCGCCAACTGGTGGAGCATGTACTATAAGAAGAATGTGCCTTCTGAAGAGACCATTATGCAACAAGTCAACGCTGGTCTCGACGCACTCCAGCTTACTTCAAAACGCAAAGGTATGTCTTCGACACTGTCACCAACTTCGACTAGTTTAGACTGTTTTATTGTAAATGCTTACTTTATTTATTTTACAGCTTCTTCATCAACACCCAGCGTTTCGACTGCATCAGAGGTAATTGTGAAGAAAGGCAAGAAATTGGCAACAAAAGAAATGCAAGCACCTCCAGAAGTTAAGGTATTTTTTATTTCTTGTCAACTCTGGCTGACACCAATATACCTTATCTGATAATGGTATTTATTTCCCATGTTTATTTTATCAGAGTCGAAAAAGGCAAAACAGTCCACCATCAACAACAAAAAAGAGCAAGAAGACAAAGCTAGACATCTCTTGACCTGCCAGTGTTGAAGAGCCACAAGTAACTTGCTGTCGAATTTCCTTATCTATTGAAGTCTTTATCTTACAAATTATTCACTTAATAATTTTCACCCTTTATTCATTAGCAGGATAAGGATACTGATTCTCCAATAGTCTCACCAATCACTCAAGGTGATACTGACAAAGGCAAACATCTTGCCACTGTCGAACCCCAGACTAAAAATATCACTGGTCCTCCAGAGAAGAAAAAGAAGAAAGAAAAGAAGCGTGCAAAGATTCGACAGCTAATCCTTGAGGAAGAAGAAGATGACCAAGAAGAAACTTCTACTCAACAAGTTCCACCAACTCAGACAATTCCCATATCTACAACAGATGTACCTGTAGTGACTACTTCGCCAGATGTTGTCAATATCCCTCTTTCCAAAGGCGAAAGCACTAACTCTTGCTTGGCTGATTCTAATCCAAAGGTAATTTTATTCTATTCTTTATTCCTTATAGAATAAATTGCTCATAATATTTGTAACTAACATTTGCCTCTTTGTGCAGGATACAACTCTGTTGCCAGAGTCTACTAAAGAGCATTCTCCTCCTAAAGCTTCTAATGTCGAAAAAGGACCTTCAGAGGAGATTCCCGTTGTCGAAGTACAAACTCTTGATGCTGTACCAGTCGAAACTGGAGTACAGGATAATCCTACTGTTGAGGAATCAAGAAATTCGTCCAGTTCTGAACAGACAGCCTCTCAAGAGGAAACAGATTCGACATCTGGAGAAGAGGAGAATTCGACTGAAGATACTGCTGATAATACTGCATTTGATGATGAAGCAATAAAGGAAGCTGAAGAAGGAGGAGATGACATACTCCCTGTCTCTTCGACATCAAAGCTATCAGCAGATATTGGATTGTCTGAAGACGAATTCGTCAAGATGCAAGAGGATAACCCAGCAACAGCACTTAACCTTTTACTCACCAAAAAATGGGCAAAGAGTCAAACCTCCAGTGAAGGTACTCAGAGCAACTCATCTCTCCAATCAACTGATTCTCGACAAGCAGCTCTTATGGCGAAGCTACAAACTGACTTCGTCGAACAAGATGTTTTGCAAGCTATTGAAGCCAATCCTGCGACTGCATTCAGTTATCTGGCTTTTCTAAAGAAACTCCAGAATCCCCTCACTGACAGGAGTATCCAAGTAACTCTCAATCGACTGGAATTTTTAATTGGCAATTATGCAACAGCTTATCGCAATAAGGTCGACAGTGAAGCAAGACTAAAGGTTCGACAAGAGAATCATGCCAATCTGCTCAAGAAAGCAAGTGCTGCCAATGAAACGGTTGAGCAACTTCAAAAAGAGGTCGACACAACTAGCCATTCTGCAACTCAAGAACAGGATCAAAATATTTCCAAATGGGAGCAACATGTGGCGAACTTGAAGTTGCAGATTGAAGAGTATGAAAAGAAGATTGCTGCTGAAAAGGTCAAGCGTAAAGAAAAACTTCTGGCTGCTACTTCTAATCTTGAAAAGAAGATAGCTGTCGAAGCCAAGAAAGGGATCGACTACTTTAGTGCATCTGTGGCTGTTGATGGCGAAGTTCAGACTTTGGTCGAGACTAATGACATTCTGGATGTCGAACTCGCCACTTACAGGCGTCTTTATGAAGAGCTCAAAGCTTCACTCTAGATCTTTCCTTCTAGTCATTTATTTTATTTTGTCGAATTCTGCCTTTATATTTCAGCATGAAACTTGGTTTTTTGTTATGTAATATTGACAATGCCCTACTGTGGCAACTTTAGAATTTATTGCCATGTTAATTTCCTTGCATTTATATTATGCTTAACTTATTTTTACTTCTTGCAATATTGGTTTATACTTTTTCAAGTATTTACCATTTATACTTAAAGTATGCGAATCTTCTGTCAATTCTTGAATCTCATAGGCACCATTTGAAAATATTTGAGTAATTTTGAATGGTCCTTCCCAATTTGGGGACCATTTGCCTAAGACTCTATCTTTCCTGTCCATTGGCAAAATTACTTTCCAAACCAAGTCTCCGACATTAAAGGTTTTATTTTTTACCTTCTTATTGTATGCTTTAGCAACTCTGTCTTTCTGACGAGTCAACATTTCTAAAGCTTTCAATCTTTCTTCATCTAAATCAACTAATTCATCTAACATCATATTCCAATAATGGTCAGTTGGAATTTCCATTTGTCTTTGGATTCTCACTGACTGTAAGTTTATCTCAACTGGTAATACGGCATCATGACCATATGTTAGTCGAAATGGAGTAGTATTAGTTGATTCTTTAGGAGAATTTCTGCAAGCCCATAACACTTGATCCAATGTTTTATTCCAATTTCTTGGTTTCTGGGCTATGTGTTTCTTAATTAGACCAATAATGATCTTATTAGCTGCTTCAACTTGTCCATTTGCTTGGGCATAATAGGGCGTCGAAGTCAGCAATTTAAAACCAGTTTGTTGGGCAAACTCCACCATCTTTCGTCCAGTAAATACTGAACCCTGATCAGTGGTGATGGTTTCAGGTATACCATACCTATAGATGATATGATTTTGGATGAAATTTATTACTGCTTCTTGATCAACATTTGGCATAGGTACTGCCTCAATCCATTTGGTAAAGTAATCTATACCAACTATTATATAACGTTGATTTTTTGAAGAAGCGGGTCTAATTTCTCCAATCAAATCTAATGCCCATCCTCTAAATGGCCAGGGTTTAATTATTGAATGTAACTCACTTGCAGGAACGTGTTGTATACCTGAATGTTTTTGACATTCCTGACAGCCTTTGGCAAATTCAATGCAATCTTTCAAAATTGTTGGCCAATATAAACCTTGGCGAAACAATAACCATTTCATTTTATGGCCTGCTTGATGTGATCCACAAGCACCACTATGAACGTCTGACATTGCCAGGTAGGCTTCAGTTTCACTCAAACATTTCAGCAAAACTCCTTCAGAAGTTTTCTTCAATAATTCATTGCCAATGATAACATAGCTCATGGCTTTATATTTTATTTTTCGACTAACTATGCCTAGAGGATTACTCAAGTATTCGACCACTGGTCTCCTCCAGTCACTATCAGATAAATTGTCAATGGCCAAAATTTCGTATATTTCATGTGGTTCATCTGCCCCCACGAGTTTTGGCGATGACAATTGTGTCGAATCTGGCTCAGGAACAATTCTTTTGTCCTTAATTTCAATTAATTCTTCCAATTTTTCTTTGGAGATTTTATACCCAGAGGCAATTTGTGCTAAGTCATTCGCCTCTTGATTCTCTATACGAGGAATATACTCAATTTTCACATTGTCAAAACGTTTCAACAAAGAATTGGCAACAACAAAATATTTTATCAGATGTTCTTTGATGCACTTATACTCTTTGCTGATTTGTTTTAACACTAACTCTGAATCACCTCTTATCACAATGTGTTTTGCCCCCAAGTCTAACAAGATTTCAAGGCCTGTAATCAAAGCTTCGTATTCAGCCTCATTGTTTGAGCAAAAACCATTGATTTTGTATTTGAACTTGGTTGGAATTTTTAAAGGTGAAATTATTAAAATTCCAATTCCAGTTCCATGTTTATGTTTGGATCCATCAAAATATAATTTCCAGGGTTCCAAATCCACATAACTTTGTGGTGCCTCCACCGCTGAGTGATCTACAATAAAATCAGCCACTATTTGGCCTTTTATAGCTTTCAAAGGTTTATATGTGAGTGAATATTCGGTGAGAGCTAAGGCCCATTTTCCAATTCGACTATGCAGAATTGGTTTTGATAGCATATGTTTAATAACATCATAATGCGAATATACATACACTTCAACAGGCTTAATATAATGTTTAAGTTTCATACACGAGAAATAAAGACAAAGGCATAATTTTTCAATATCACTATATCTAGTTTCTACATCATTCAAGACTCTACTTAAATAATAAATGGCCTTTTCATGACCAGTTTCGTCTTCTTGTGCAAGCATGCTGCCAAGAGTCGAATGTGATGTTGAAATATATAACTTCATTGCTTTGCCTCTGATTGGAGGCATCAGTGTTGGAGGTTTTGACAAATAACCTTTGATGTCATCAAATGCTTTTTGTTGATCTTGCCCCCAAGTGAAAGTATCTTCTTTCTTGAGTCGAAGTAGTGGTGAGAATGGTTGTGCCTTACCACTTAGATTTGATATAAATCTCCTCAAGAAATTTATCTTTCCTAGCAAGGATTGAAGTTGTTTTTTGTTTCTTGGAGGTTGAGTCTCCATGATTGCCTTAGTCTTGTTCTGGTTTATTTCGATGCCTTTTTTATGCACCACAAAACCTAGGAAATCTCCTGCATGAACACAGAAGGCACATTTTAATGGATTCATCTTTAACCCATATTTCCTCATTCGTTCAAAAGATTGTTTAAGGTGAGTCAGGTGATCACCTTTTGACGAAGATTTAACTATAATATCGTCAATATAAACTTGCATAAATGTGTCAATAAAATCATGAAAAATTGAGTTCATGGCTCTTTGATAAGTTGCCCCAGCGTTTTTTAAACCAAAAGACATCACTACCCATTCGTATGTGCCTAAGGCTCCTGGACATCTAAAAGCAGTTTTTGACACATCTTCTTCAGCAATAAAAATTTGGTTATAGCCAGAATAGCCATCTAACATACTTAAATATTCAAAACCTGCTGCTGAGTCTATTAACATTTCAGCCACTGGCATAGCATACTCGTCTTTAGGTGTAGCATTATTTAAATCCCTAAAATCTATGCATATTCTAAGAGATCCATTTTTCTTAATAACAGGGACTATATTTGCTAACCATTCGACGTACCTGGCAGTTCTGATGAATCTACTCTTCAGTAGCCTTTCAATTTCCTCTTTGATCTTGGACATGATGTCTGGTGCAAATCTCCTTGGCAGTTGTTTAACTGGCTTTTTGTCTGGTCGAATTGGCAGTCTGTGTTCCACCAATTTTCTGTCTAATCCTGGCATTTCATTGTAATCCCAAGCAAAACAGTCTTTGTACTCCTTGAGAAGTTCGACCAATTTATTCTTCAAATCATTTGGCAGTTTGGAACTAATATATGTTGGTCTTTTTGTTCGACCATCTCCAAGATCAATCTCTTGCAAGGAATCTTGAGCCTGCATTTTTGGGTTTGAACTCAAAGGATTTTTTTCAAATCCTAATGGTTCGTCTTCATAAATGCAGTCAAGCTTTTGCATTTCTGGTGCCAACTTGCCATTATTTTGATCAGTGGCTTCAACAGCCATATTTTCTTGAAACAAACTGGCCTCTAAAGCCATATTTATTCTGTTTTCGGCAACATAAGCCGAAATCTTTGCCCATGCTTGGGATTCAGACATAGAAATTTTCGTCAATTTCCCACCCAGTTGGGTGAATCTCGCTTTCCTCCTCCCTTTGTATACCATCTGCTTCTTCCCTCTCCCATATGAAGCCATGGGTTGGGTCTAATTTGACAGAATGATAAATGTTGTCAGAATGGGCATAAGCGAAATCTTTTTCAGTGCATGGCGCAATGTTCGCCAGTTTCTTGTCAAAGGAACTCTTTGTAATGTTGTGAGTTTCAGCCCTAAAATAACTTTGATCGGCTTCAATGTTCTCCACCACGCCATCTTGTTTCCAGATACTCACCCTTTGGTGAAGGGTAGAAGGTACTGCTCCAACACCGTGGATCCATTCTCTTCCCAGAAGCAAATTGTAATTAGCCTTTGACGCTATCACCAAGAATAAAGTTGGTCTAATTGTGCTACCAACTGCAATGTCAACTTGGATTGCCCCCAGTGAGAATCCTGTTTCACCCTCATAATTTGACAGGACAATATTGTGTGTGTGCAGATCAGTTGTGGATTTTCCAATCTTCTTTAACATGAATTCCGGCATTAAATTCACTGCCGCTCCACCATCTATCAGCACTTTATTAACACCTACATTATTTGCCTTCACTTGGATAAAGAGTGGCTTTAGATGGCTTTTCATGCTTTCATCCGGTTTCTCGAACGATGCCATTTGATCCTCTAAGCACCCGTTATTCATCACATAGTAACAGACTGGCCTATGCAACGCCATATCACCATTATCAAAGTCTTCCTCATTTTCTACAACCTCAGACCATACGTCATATTCCATGGGCAAGATTGACACTACGCTGACAATCACATTAAAATCACCTTCAGAATCTAGGAGATCGTCATCATCAAAATTTTCATTTTCAACCTTGTCATCCCGTTTCAGAATTTCAACCGGATAATTAACCCTTTCTTTTATTGGCCTCTTAGAGGTTTCAGCAATTTGCTTGCCTTTGTTGTTTGGAGCATTCTGAACAACCTGAGAAGCCAATTTCTTCTGGCGCTGATACCTGCGCCATTGGGTCCTAGTCATGGGATTTTTCCCCATGTAGTTACTTTTATAAGCAAATTTCTTTGGATCCCCAGAATTTCCAGATCCAGTATTGCTAGAACTTCCTTTATCAGTAAAGGATTTCTTTGAGAACCTTTGGTGATTATGGACCCATTGATTAACAGGGGCCTTATTGGATGGCACGATAGTAGTTTTGTATCCCAACCTCTGGTGAGCGGGGATTCGACTCATTTCACCTTTGTTCTGAATTGGCCTCTGTTTTGGCCAATTGTTTTGCCTTCTCGAAAAAGGCATGTATTTGTCAAGGCCCTCAGTAGCCTTCTTGTCAAACACTGCACTGCAACGAGGGCATAATGCTACCTCGCTATTGTTCAACTTACATTTCTTCAGAAAATCTATTAAACTTTCATCAGCGTTTGGATAAACTGACTTGATTTTCTCTTCGTATTCTTCTTCAGGAATAGCCAACAGTTGTGCTCCACCAGTAAGATCCATTGCATCCACCATCAAACAATCCACTGGTTCGACGTATGTTGCATCTGACAGTTGCAGAGGATCCTCATCTATTTTCATTGGTGGTTTGGTTTTGTCACCAAATTTCAGCCTTCCATCGTTCAATGCCTTTTGAACCAAGTCCCTGAAAAGAACACATTGTGAGGTTTTATGTCCCAGAAAATTGTGAAATTTACAAAAACCTCTTTTCTTTCTTTGTTCCAAAGGTGGAGTTTTTAAACCCTTTGGCACAATAATTTGGCCATCAGTGACCAACAAATCAAAAATCTCATCACATTTTGTAATATCAAATGTATAAGTTTTAGGAACAAATTTATCATTTTTTGGTTCGACAGGATTTTTTCCATTTGATGGTTTCAACAATTTACAAGTGTAAGGAGGCCCTGGTTTTAATTCAGCAATATTGACCTCATTATTTTCGACACAATCATATTCATTGTCAAACTCATCATCACTTTCATAAGTTTCTACATATGCTACTTTTTCTTTTTTATGAAACTTAGAAGATCTAGCTTTCTCTGCCTTAAGGCGTTCAACCTGTCGAACTCTATCTGCCAATTGGGCCATATCTCTTAGATGCTGAGTATCCAACTTCTTTCTAATGGAATAGTCAAGGCCACCAGCAGCCATTTCAACCAACTCATGTTCAGGCACTTGGGTGAAGCACCTTGCTTTGAGAAGTCGAAATCTATTCAAATAATCATCAATGGACTCAGGTATTTTACGCTTAACACTAGCCAATTCTTTAAGGCTAATTTTGGTTTGTCCCATGTAAAACTGTTCATGAAACAATCTTTCTAATTGAGTCCAAGTGTGTATTGAATGTGGGGGAAGGGTGGTGAACCAAGTGAAAGCATTCTTGGTTAAAGAATTTGGAAAATATTTCATCCTTAAATTCTCATTGTCTGCAATATTCCCCGCTTCTACCATATATCTGGCAATATGTTCTACGGTCGACTCACTCGTATCTCCAGCAAACTTCGTAAATTTTGGAGTTTTCCAATTTCTGGGTAATTCAGTCTGGAGTACATATTCAGATAAGGCAGAAACAAAGTTAGGCCTATGCAATCCTATGCTAAGGCCATTTTGGGCTAGAATTGTTTCCACTAGATGGGCCAAATTATTTTGCCCTTCAAAGCGGTTCTGTTGAACGTTTCTAACTACTTCGTCAGCATTTTGGTTTCTGTTAACCAAGACTACACCAGGATTTGGTTCAACAACATTTTGGACTGGTGGCTCTACTTGTGCCACTGGTCGTTGTTGCCCATGGTTTTCTGGCACCCCTGGATTGTTAGGCATCTGTGTCTCCTGAACAGGCGCCTGAACTTGTATTGGTCGAATTGGTTGTTGTTGTATAGGTGGTGCCCCAAAGAAATCAGCCATTCGACTCATTTGGTTAGTTAACATTTGGTAACTGTCATTTGTATTTTGAATTAAAGGATTTATCACAGTTCCCAATTGTTGTGTTAACATATTAACCATTTCATGATTACTGTCATCCATTTGTTGTCGAATTGCCAAAACGGATGTGTTTGTTAAATTCTGAGGAATTACCCTTTGTTGATTCACCACTCCAGATCCTGAAGGAGAAAACATATTTGGAATCTCCATATTGGGTTGACTATTGTGTAAGCCAACCATCAAGGATGTAGGCATACCATACATAGGATCTCCGGATAATGGAAAAGGTCTTATAGGGCTCCTATGACCACTAGAATTCCCTTGAGTAGGGTTATTTCCCAAAATATAGGATGCCGGCGACATAATTGAACTAGACAATGTCACATTCGTCATTGGGGCAGTTACCCCAATTTCACTTATAACTAACGAAGGAGCAGTTGTTCCCATTGTACCAGAAATCTGGGCAGGGATTGTAGCGTTATTATTAGACGCTTGGGTTGGTTGCCCTCCAGGGTTTGAAGGGTTACTGTTGTTTTGATTATTATTGGGTGGTCTAACCATTTTTGGACGAGATTTAGCACTTGTCAAGTTTGGAAGAGATTTTCCACTTCTTAAATGCATACAAAATCAAAACACACAAATTTGAACACCAACCAACAAGAATTCTCAGACAAATTCAAATAAAAACTACTTTCTAAACAAAGAAAAACACAATAAATTAGGTCCCACTGGGCGTGCCAATTTGTTTACCGTGATTTTTGGTAAACAAGCGCTAGTTTAAAATTTATTACTTGAGGGATCAACTAGTAAATCCCGGGACATAATTTTGTGCATATATTTCCAGAAAGTATGAACATTCATGGTTTTATTTGAAGTTTCAAGTTTTGAGAGTGTTTGATTGCAAAATAATTTGTCAACAAACAAAATGGTGGTTTTGCAGAAAAGTAAACTTTGCCAAAATTAATAAAAGAAAGGCAACAATTTCATTCGACAGAATGAAATATGATAAATTGCAGGCATTTAAAGGGAATAAAAGACTTGACAAGAATTGTAAATTATACTGAAAATGTAAAAGCTTTAAAAAGAAAGGTTCACCAAATCATACTTTTTCCGTTCAGCACTCAACTTTCTCGATAGCGTGAGCATTGTGAGTTTTCAGGATTTTGTATATGAGTTTTGTGACCCGTTTTTCATATGAAAAACTACTATATATAGGCGAAGGAACGCAACTGTCTCCAACGTTCAAATTCTAACTGCTAGACACGTCATCTGGACAGAACTTAATTGAATTTTGAATTTGAATCTTTTGCACCTCTTGATGTCGAACCCGTCAACGTACCAATTCGCCACCAAATGTACTAAGTCCATGAGACTGAAAATCCTTCTTGACACCTGCGTAAACTGGTGAACCAGAAAGCCTGTAAACAATAATCTCGTAATGTGTCGAATTCGACACATACTGAATCAGTGAACCAGCGCATTCATAAAACGCATCTTCGTACCATGTCGAATTCGACACAAAATAATTTGTTTCATTTTGTGTCGAGTTCGACACTTACTGCTCCTATGCAATAATATATCAAATTTCCACAGATTCACCACTCATCTGCTTGGTTTTTCAGACAAACTTTAAATGATAATAAACCAAGTTATCTAATGAGGCTCTTAACTGCCTATTTTAGCTCGACTAAAATATGGGCTAACACACGTATCGGTAATTTTTTATTTAAAAAATATTATTAATTGTCTGATACTATCCGATACGAGTATCGAAGAGTATCGGACGAGTATCGGTATCGGGGTTTCATAGTTTCTCATGTTTATATTTTGTCAAATTTTATTTCTTATAAAATGGTCTTATGTGTTATAACAATTTGTGTTATAATGTTATGGTGTTTTGTTAATTCTACTGTCAAATTAATGTCCGCTACGTATGTCGCGGATGGAAAAACGTAATGGGGCTTTTGGTAGGGCGTGAGTTCTAAATTGGTTAAAAAACTAAACAAATTTAACACGTCCGTCACTTATGACACGAATATATTTCCGTAACTTAAGTAGCGGACAGGGGTAATATTATAATTTCTAAGGCGCGCCCTATAATTTGTAGGGTGGCAAAAATAATTTTCTAAAATTTTAGGTTTGAATTCTTCCTATGTCACTGTATTAAACCGGTCCATATATAGCAAAAGTTATGGCTTCAAATCCCCCCACCACCAGCTACCACACCCAACTAATATAAATGTCTTTAGTAAAAAAAAATACTACTAATATTGTTTTTGAATCATTTTCTTATGTTTTTTATTTGATTGTTTTATTTATCTTAAGAAAATTAGATACTTATTAAATTTGACTAAATATATTGATGATGGAATTATTATAGGGGATTTAGAGGAAGTGGTTATAAATGCCTATTAGATAGATAGATAGGTTTAGGATGAGCCTTGATTTGAATATTAGTAAAACTAAATTTTTTGGTTTCCTTGTGATAGAAGCAAATTTTGTGAGGGGTTGTTCTTTTCAGACATTGGAATATTGTTATCTGGGTTGAAATTGCTCAAATGAGATGTTAGTTGAGATAGAGGTTTTATTGAAGATGTGACAATGAAAAGAATTGTCATGGTTGTTGAGTTAATGCATTTCTTCCTCAATTAAGGGAATCAGTGAGTTTCTTCTGCTTCGATCATGCATGAGTATTGCCAAACTTTTTTTCGACCTCAGTGCGTGCCAACTAATTCACATGGAGGAGACAACTAAATTTGGGAGGTTAGGTTTGTATTCAACAGTATAGCAGCTTTTAGGGCCCAATCTTGAGTGTTACAAGAACATACATTAAGAGTCGGTAAAGATTTGTGGTATGTACTCTGATTTTGACAATGTTTTGAATAGTTTTCATGATATAATTCTAACTTATTGTTTATGACATGGAGGTTGATTTTGACATGATGACGGGACATAAGGCAAGATGTAACAAAAAATAGAAAAATCCAACCAACGAGATGTAACAACAAATAAAAAGTAAATGTTTACAATCTCTAACGATATGACCAAAAGACAATACGTCGCTTTGATTTTTGTTGAAGCTATCCAACACAATTTTAGCATGGAGTTCAAAAATGACGTCGTGAAGCTCCAATTTATCAATCTATTTGATAGTTTGTAACAACCAATAAACATACTAATAAATGAGTTGAAAGAGTTATCTAAGTGAATAAAAACATACTAATAAAACAAATATACCTTCTTTTATCATAATTTTATAAACATATATATTTTTTCCAAACATTTATTTGGAAAAATGTTTGTGCAAAATTAAAATTTATGAAAAATGTAGGGGTATAGGGACTAGGTGAGGGGTACCAAGTAAAAATTCAAATTTTATATGTAAAGAAACACGGGATAAAGACCTAGCAACTAAATTCTCAGCACATGTAAGTTGGCGGCCCAATTACAAGACTGGACAGTATAAGCACACTGAATTCCTTTTAATTTTCACACCCCACTATATGCGCCAAGTGCAACCTTCTTTCTTTTTCTTTTATGAAAATGAAACCATATCCACCAACTTTTATTTTACTATGGTATAGGTACAATATTTTCACTGCCGCTTAACAATTGATAATTTCTGTCGAAAAATCTGTAGAATACACAAGGTGAATTAATCTTTTGAACAAAATTTTCTCCATATACAAGAGTCAACCGTCGAACTTATAATCACTAGCTTAAGAAACTCAAATCTGTTATCCATTGGACCAATTTATTGTTGTACTATATGCACCAATCTTACTAGTACACATATCTATGTCCAAATATTTATTTATTTTGTTAGAAAAAATATAACAACATGGTACATAGTATATAAATAATGTATTCTCATAAACTAGGGAATATATTCTATTCACATTATTCGAAAAGAACAAATAAACCCCCTGTCTTGGACAAGAATGAGTTAGATTCCCTGTAATCTCAACCGACGAAAATCATAATCTCAATTAATCTATAGTCCCACACTTACATTGATCCAAATTAATTCCAATTCATTCATGTAAAATTATGCATAAAGTTTGGTTAATTTAGTTGTTTTAGGTGGACCCTATCTCTTTTGGGTGCTTCCAGCAATGCTCTATTTGGTATTTTTGTCTTGGAATATTTCATAGTATGTCGTTTGATTGATGCTATAATAAGGAGAATCTTGACCCAATCTGACCAATAGTTCGAGGAAACAAATTATACGTCTTTGTTAATTATTTTATGGATAATCTCGTAATAGATTCGTCAAGAAACAATAATAAACTAATTAGGATTGAGTCACACACACTATGCACTAATCAATTAAGAGTTTGTTTGGATACAGCTTTCAATAATCAATCATAAAACCTCCAAAGAAGAAGATAGTATGTAAAGGTACACAAAAAAATTTAAAGTTGATTGAAATCTTCACCTTTCGTTGAAAATGAGATAGAAAAAGGATTTAAGATGAAATAAATGGAGGTGTAATTCGAATATGTGCGTAATTTAGATGATAGAAATATTTTTGCCACATACAAAGAACAAGTAGCTTAAAAGATAACTGCACGTAGGTAAAGTAGAAAGACATTTCAACTACTTGTTACTGAAGAAGATAATAGTATCCATATCCACGAGTGTGTGTATATATATACCCATTAGAAATCGGTGAATTGTGTTGCACTTGTCTGTTGGATGCAAGTGTGAGTGATCGTGAGTTAATGACAACCAAAATAGTTAAGCTAACTTTGACCGCTCTACCCTTTGTGATATGTTGAGGCGTCATATACTAAGATATGATTTTATTTCACTATATATATATATGTGTGTGTGTGTGTGTGTGTGTGTTAAATGTACATAATTTTTATCGTTGTTTGGCGGTGACCAATTTTTGTCAGAATTGCAAGCGAATATTTTCATACGCATGAGCTAGAGATCGAATTCTCAAACCACCTATTTAAAAAATTTAAGACTTTTACTATTTGGATCAATTTATTGATTGTATTTTTAAGTTGATTTGATTACAATGCAAGATAGGTGAGCATGATTGAAATGGGTGATTGCTTTAGGTCCCATTTTTTTTGGACAGCAAAAATTTAGGGTCTTATAAAATTATTTGAAATACACATTTATATTTTGGGGACCCAATTTCATTGATGAACAACTTGAGTCTACTACATTATACAATATTTGTGTTCCCAAAACATGGAATAAACTTGGAATAACTTACAAGATAGATTATGGAAAAGTGCCCTTAAATGGATATATTTATTGTGAGTGGTCCTAATGATATTTTTATTAATTAGCCACTTCACATCAATACATTCATTATTGTTTTAATGGGTCCTAAAGAAGACGATAGACATTTGCTTGTTTATTTAGAAGAAATAAGTAGAGTTTAATTTCTTGTGTTCACATCATACATTTACATGTTTGTTTGAGCTTCTTAAATTAATTGAAATTATATGGCCCATTAAGGTTGAAATTATGTTAAACCAGTGACATAATCTAGCTCATGCCCAAATTCACGACTGTAAAACAGAACTTACAGCTGCACATATATACAATATTATATATTATTGGCTACATATACAAAAATATTCATGATCTCATTTTTGGAATTTAGTTAATGGGGCATCCTATTTTCCACATATTCTGTTGAAACTATAGCATGTGAGTTTTGAAAAAAGTTAATAATAATGCCTATGATTTGATTTGGTAACTTAGTGAAATTTAAATCAAACAAGTAAAAAAAGTCATCAATAGAAGTTTCAATTTTAAGTACCCAAAAAGAAGTTTCAATAGAAAACATGAAGCTATATATGTTTCCACATGAAGCTACATATGTTTTAATTAATAGCTAGCTAGAAACCTATAAAGCTTAAAATCGTGAGTTTTATTCGATAATGACAATGATAGTAGATATATAGTACCAAATTGTGATATCAAAATGGCAAAGAAAGCAATTAAAATGATAGCTAAATACAAAATCTATGTTGGTATTTTTATAAGCAAAGTTATATGTTTCAATTGGTTTATCATTGTGATTTGAGAAGCCATTTTGAATTAAGCATTTTAAAAGTCCTAACTAATTCCAAGCAAAGATGGGGATTCTATCATTATAGCTTGCTAGATATTGATCATTACCCTATTTGAGGAGCATTTTCAAGAGGTTATATTACTTGGTTATAAAGATACGAGTCTTACTAACGTGTTCCATAAGAACACATGTTAAGGAATTTTTGTTTTGAAAAATACAATAATTTGACAATTAAAAAGGTTAATGAATGATTTTTAATGAAAATATTTTTTTATTAAGTTCATTAACCTATACTCTTACAATACATATTAACATTTGCCTAAACATATTTGGCTCAAAATTATAAGAATCATGAGGTGATCATACTCTATATAGTCATCTAGAGTTTATATTAAGTGCATATTGGTATGTTTACTTTATAACCTTTACTTCAATTGAATTGTGGGTTTCTCTATTGGAATATTTTATTATATTCCAATAATATTATGTGGGCAAATATCTCTATATAATTATATTAGATATTTATTCATAAAGAGTCTTAATTGATTAGTGATCAAATTAAGTAATAAGGCTAATTTAGACTTCTAATTGGATAATTAATTAAATATTTAATTAATTGATATGGACTCAATATGAGTGGATGTCAGGATGGCCCATTTGGGAATAATGGGAACTCTAATAGGTCATCAACTATATATAGGCTATGGTCCCCAATATACCGGATACAGTGCACATCGACTCTTCTCCCCATCTGAAGAATCCTAAAAGCATAAGGAGTTCAGGTTGAGGAAGAACCACAAGTCACCAGATGATTGTCGTCCGATTTCTCATTCCTTATGTTTGAGGTACAATACGCGTCATCCGCCTATCTCTTTGCTTTTCAGGATCGCTGCCGAGCGACTACGGTTTGTTCATATATTGTGATTCTTCTACCCAGGTATTCATATAATCCTATGATCTTGATGAATCAAACATGTCGTAGATCTATAATTATATACATGTTTACATGTTTATTTGGTTTCCGCACTAATGTGAGATTATGGATTTAATCTCTTTATTGAGCATGATTTATATAATTAATTAGTAAAATAATTCTATCATTCTCAACTCTATAATCACCTCAAAATCATGTGATTATAACTTATGTGTAGAAGTTTTGATCATATATCCTACTAATCATTAGCTAGCAAGGTATGACTTTTCATATAATATTCTCTGAGATAGCCTTACAAGCACTTTATTATAATTTTTTATCTTTAATGTAGCTAGCTTTCCTACCATTACTTTTTTGGCGTTGGCCATGCTATATATATAGGGTGCACGAGTAACGCAAAAATCGCACACCATGCACGAGACTTTGTTTAAGAGATCACAGTTCATAAATGGATCATGAATGTTTATGATGTATACGTGATTTGTTTCTAGGTTTAAGTGTATCGTGTACAAGTGAAACAAATTTTTATCATGTACAAAATTATTTTTATCGGTTGTTGGACTATTGACTGTATAAATATGTGCGAACAACCTCACTTTTTGATTTAGCTTTTGAGGTTGAGATCCAACTATATTTAACATATAGTATCAGAGCCGTATATATTAAAGACATATTAAAGACAACAAGTTGTATATGATGAAAGGGTACTTAATTCTAATTCAAATCAAATTATATATACAAGTCACTCATCCTATGTTAGAAATAATATAAAATCATTGATGTAGTGTTTCCTAAAAGCTTAAGCTTTTGGGATAATCGGTTATTTGACATGGTATCAGAACCTCTATGACTAAGTGGTCTAGAGTTCGATCCTCGCTCCCATCACTTTCTAATTAAAAGTGGAATTTAAGCATATGGTAGGTGGGTCAATGCATTATCCACGCTTCAAGTTCAAGTGGGCTCTTGCGTGATGTAGCATTTCCTAAAAGCTTAAGTTTTTGGGATAATCGATTATTTGACATCATAGACAAGGAAACCGAGGAAAAGTGATATGATTTGATTAACGGTGTATTGAAAATGCAAAGGGAAGTTTCACAAACTAAAAATGTTGAACGTGAAGACCCTGAAAGGAATAGGTGTGTCCCCTCCTACTGGCTACTGCAATGTTAGTTAAAAAGTTTAATCTTTTTGAAAAACTTTTTGGTCTCATAATTTGGAGGTCTCAATGCTTTTTTAAGTCTTTTGTGGAGAATTGGATTAGCCGCAGTCGACTTTTTCATGCAGTTGTTTTATCGCTGTCCGATTACGATCAGATGGTTTAAACAAATATAGTCAACAAATACAATTTTTAAATCATGACCATCTGATCAAGATCGACTATAAATGGAACGAGTGCGATGAAATTCGGCCGCATGAAATTTGGGTCCTTTTATGATGATCTATAGAAAGAAAAGAAAATAGGACCCCATAAGATTTTTGCGTGGTACCACCACGGTCCACTACTACTATTACATATTACTTAGTCTGAATCTCAGCTCCATTGTTTAAGATATACAATAAGATGTACATAGTACGGTGTGTTTGCTTACGTTCATGTCAGGCTTCACACCAAAAGGCATGTTTTCTTACCATCCAATATACACATTGGTTCCAAGAAGAGAGAAACAATTGCTTAATCTCTGTTTAAGTGTTTGATCTGCAAAAGATAATAGATAATTACTCGACAATACATAATAGAATAATAAGAGAATAATATATAGAACAAACTTTTATCAAGAATAATCTATGTTTAAGTTGTCATGTAATTTAGTACGTGGTGATAATTAAGAATTTCAATTTCTATACAATCCATTATAACCTCTATTTTGTAGTCTCGGAGATAGATTTAGAATCAAATATAGTAAAACAAAGTTGTCCTATCTTATTTTTTGGTACAAAAAGTTGTCATAGTGAGCTCTTTATTTTTTTACAAAACAAATGCACCCTTAAAAGAAAGAAAAAAAATTCAAAAATCGTATGAATATACAGTACAGTGTTTGTCTTACACAAAAAAACATTTAGCTTTATATCATACTCCCCACTCTATTATAGATTGGATTAGTCTTTGTCTCTTGAAGTTGATATCTCATAGAAAATAATAATATTTTATCATGTTGGATGAGTATAGTGAAGTGTGTTTTGTTCTTTACATAATGATGGAAATTGATGTTACATAAATTCAATATAGAGTGAATTTAATTTGATTTTCATATTCATATTAAAGTTAAATGATAAATTTGACCAAAAACAAATATCTCAAAGGTGTAAGCTCTATAAATTTCAAGTTCAAATAAAAAATGTAGTGTTTTTTAGATGCTTTAAATTTATAGTTTAAAGCCTAAATTGCATTTTTTTACTCCTTAACTTTTATAAATTTTGTAATTTTGTCCTCTAACTTTTATCATATAATATAGCACTTTGACCCTAACTTTAGCCTATTTTGTAAAATATTGACTCTACTAATTTTGACCAAGTTAACACACGTGACAAATGACTCACATACCACATCAGCATGTTTTACCATTTACCAATATGTTAATATGGCATGTGATCCCACATATTTTTTAATGTTATTGGAATTAGCATGCTTGTTTGCATATCTTTGGTTTTCTTAACTTTGCTTTCTCTTTGCTTTTAAAAAAAATTTGGGATAAATAAATGAATAAAAGAAACTTGGAGAACTAGGCCAATATCCAAGTAGCAGCTCAAAAAAAACTCCTAATCTCATTAAAAAAATTTCCCGTAAAACCTTAACTTATATATCAAAGGAAACTATAAACTAATAAAATACGACAAAATGAAAAATATTTACCAAAAATTATTTTCTTTAATATAAACTTATAAGTCATGAGTCATAAATTTAAATTTTGACATTGTCAAATATATTTCTATGCTTTTTACGACTCATTTTACAACATACAATATAATTTTTATATTTAATTTATATATTATAATTTTTTAGTGGTCATTCAAAATATATATTTTTCTCATTCATCCATATTCTAAAATATTTAAAATACCTTGAGCAAGTACCATATATTATTCCCCTAAATATTATTGGGAACATATTGCTAAAGGTAGAGGACGTGTCTAAAAACTAATGCACATTGATCTAAAAAAATAAACGAAAGTGGGACCATAAATATCATAAATCATAGAAAATCGACAAAAACATAGCGGTTTTGAAGGAATATACAAATACAATATTGTGGGCGCTGCCTACTGATTTGAGTCCTTATTACGTGACTTTTGTGTATACTATCTACACCCCCCTTTCCATTCTATCACCATCATCTTCTTTTAGCTATAGCCATTCTCATCTCCACCTTCAATGAATGTTATTTGTCTAACTTTATCAATGAGATCTTAGTAATAATATAAGCTATTATGTTTATTAATCAGACATAAAAATCTCCATAATTGATGTATCACACGCTTACAAAATCCTTAAACCAATCGTGATTCAATTTTCTTCCTTTTTGCGTGTATATTTCAATTTACTTTCAATCATTTGTTCATGTTTTTTGAATCATTGATGGAAAAACTTAAAAGCATATATATTAAAAAATTAAAATGATCACCATCAAATTATAGATTAAACCATGCATGATCATATAATTGCCTTATTACTTATAGTGTCGTGAAACTTCTAAATTTGTATCCATTTTAATTTAAATCTTTATAAGTTCAAATTCTAGGGTGCAGCATTCTCCCTTCACAAACACTAAAATCACCATATTTCAATAAAATATGTGGGAGCTTAATTAAAATGAATAAAATTTTAATAAATATTATACTCAAATGAATAGTTTTAATAGTAGACTAAAAGACCTAATCTGTGCAAGGGTTCGATTTCTGACTCATGCGTGTGAAAAAATTCAATTGTGAAGAGAGAACTCGCTTAATGTGTCCCACAGGTTCTCTGACGAAAATTAGTTATCCTTAAGGCAGTGGAAACTTCGTACCAATAGTTTAAGAAAAAAACTAAACCGTGGATAGTATTGAAATATAAGTCTAATAATATTTTGGTTGGAGCATATACTATGATTGAAATATCTAATTATTGTGAATGAGAGACAAATTATCAAGCACATGTATAGGAGGATACATGTCTTGGTAATGTATAATTATGAATTAGGTTCCTTAAAAGAGAGTTAATCACGAAGTTCCTTTTTTTATTTTTTTATTTTTTTTTATAATCACAAGTTCTTTTATTCAACATCAAAGGAATAGATACAATACAATGACATTTCTTTTATTAGTTTGGCTTAAATGCAGTTTTGGTCCCACTATTTTCAATTTTTTGAAGTTTTGATCCCCTATTTTAAAAACCAAGATTTTGGTCCCCCTATTTCAATTTTTCTTGAATTTTGATCCCCCACTCAATTTTAATGATGTGTCATTGCACACTTGGGCAAAACATTATCCATGTCAATATTTATTTTTAAAATATTTAATTATTAAAATAATAATTATTAAATTTTATAAAATCTAAAATTAAAAATTTATATTCTCCCTTTCATCATCATGATCATCATCAACACTAATCCACTATCATCAACATGGACTTATCAACACCCACCATCTCATGGAGAAAAAAAAAAGAAGCAACATCTCATAATAATAGATATAGTCAATTTCATCAAAGTTTCAAATTGAATCAATCAAATTCATACATTTTCTTTAATATAATTTTTTTGAGATTCAATGGCTAAGAAAAAAAATCCAGATTCATTCTTTTTCTTTCTTCTTTGCAAGTGTATCAAGTTTCAAATCCTCTTTTCACTTGCTTTCACTTAAGAAGAGTTTTTTTTCATCAATTTGTAACCCTCTGGTTGATTCTAAGTGCAATTTCGTAACAAAAAATTTTAAATCTGGATTAATTCGACATAACCTTTATAACAAAAATTTCAATTTTATAAAATTTAATCATTATTATTTTAATAATTAAAATATTTTTTAAAAATAATTATTATTGAAATAGGAAAAAAATAATGACATGGATAATGTTTTGGCCAAGTGTGCAGTGTCATGTCATTAATTATCTTAACACGTCATCAAACTTGACTTTAAAATTGAGTGGGGGATCAAAACTCAAGAAAAATTGAAATAGGGGGACCAAAATCTTGATTTTTAAAATAGGGGATCAAAATTTCAGAAAAGTGAAAATAGAGGGACCAAAACTGCATTTAAGCCTATTAGTTTTTCTCTATTTGTATCAAATCAATAGTTATAAGCGATATTGTAAAAAAAAAATAGTTATAAGCGATATATTTTTATTCGGTAACAAATATGTTATAAATTTTAGATATTTAAATAACATTCTATAATTTCCTTTTCTTGTAAAAAATATTCTATAAAAAAAATCACAATAAAGAAAGAGTTTTACGTCCCCGTGAGCTTAGCTCAGTTGGTAGGAACATCGCACTATATGTGCAGAGCACAGATTCGAACCCGGATACTCCAATTATTCACCTTTAAGGTAGACTTGAGCGTCATATCACTTGCAGGTATAAAACCTCTCTTCCGTTCATTGAAACGGAAGAGGAACACCACCAAACAAGATCGATTATCATCCCAGTAAGATCACATACTAATATTCACCGAATATATTTCAAATAATCAATGCATTCATATAACAAAAAGAATAAATTTAAGTATCTTATAGCTCTTCACATGCATGAAGACTCAATGAAAAACATATACAATTAGATTGTCCTGATCACAAAACAAGGCCTAACGAAGGACACGTCCATAATGTGATCAGAAATGATCATGAATACCTTCCAATTTGATCAATAACTTTCAGTCAACCATGCAGAATCTCATATATGATCACTGAGCACATTAAATGCTCGTCAATAATAATCACAAACACTCTAATTTCCACCATTATTTTTCCTAACATGTGTTACACCCTAAATTAAAAATAATAAAATTCACACTATAAACAAATCACTTGTGGGCCTATTAGCAATTCTGGCACCATAGTAATTGATATAGACACATGAACAATTTTAACTTTATATATGACACAATCGATATAGTTCATTATGTATAGTATGGACCCAAAAACAAAAATGTAGTGAAAATTTTGGCAATTTGGTCACCTAATCTATAAATCAACGTGCAAAGTACTAATAATTAAATAAAAAAATCAATTAATTAGCTAATAAATCAAATTTGGTCACAATGATTTCATTATTGAACTGTGGTTATTACTGTAACAAGTTTAGAAAGTACAGATGAATAATAATTTTATAACATAAAGTTGATGATTTTGTGAACATGGTTTTGCTCATTGACATGTTCCAACAACACTGAACTGTATATAGTGATTTCACAAAATCCAGACCCATGCACGCATATTATGTGTATAAAATTGTCGCTTAGCTTGTGTTGTATGTTGCAGTACTTTTTCTATCAAACTAACGTGATTATACACACTTCATTTTGCCTCGGGAGTGATGTGAAAATTATATGCATTTTCAAGATTTTATAAAGTTTAATTTTATGAGCTTTTTAACACCTATAGTGTATACTATATACTTCCTTCAAAAGACTATTTTTCAGCTGAAATATAATAGGCTTTTAGGATACAATGATATAACAATGAGTGACTGAAATTATGTACTTACTTGGCACTTTAATTTATACCATACAGATGGTTTTATAAAAGAAGTCTGTGGCCACAATTGTGGTTGGACATGACAATAAAATTCGTATATGCAGGTATCCTGTTCGAATCTATCCTGAATTTATCCCAAAAAAAATGAATTGAGTGTGTTTAGGTTTGAAATTTTTCCGATTTCAACATTCATCCATGCTCCATAGTCATACCTAATTGTGACCATGACATAAGTCATCCATGCCCACATTGGCATACATTATCAACAATTATGATATGACGTCTGCATTCTGAAAGGTTATAGATAATATTCAACCTATCATTGATTTATACGATAAATGTTACATTATGTATAATAAACAATCAACTGTGGAAATCTATATTAGAATCAGAGTTATAGTTTGTGCGAGCGAAATGTCTAACTATGTGTATTAATCAGAATAGGTTCACATTTTGAAACGTTGACTAGTTGTTGATACTTATGATACATATAATAAAACTATGTAATATAAGGATGAATGTTAGCTTATTAAAGAAAGTACGAAATGCAGTAGAAGAAAAGACAATAATTTCTTTTTATTAAACATATTTCCTAATTAATCATGCATAAAGTATATGACAAAAAGCTAGAGCAAAACAAAACATAGACTTAAAATACAAATTTGTTTTCTTAAAAAGCATTTATCTGTTGAAAATTGTACAACTTTTTGTTTTATAGAGTCCAATTTCAAACTAACTATAGACAATTGTTTGCAATTGAAGTTATAACAGGCTGGCATGAAATGGAAGTGATTAACATTAATTAAGAAATTAAAAAGGACATTAAATGGTTGTTAAATAAAATTAAACAGTTTTCCAAATTGTCATGTTTCTAAGTACATAATTATTTTTTAAAAGTTTGTTAAAATTTAATACAATAAAGAAAACTATTGACAATTGTGTATAGAGTATACACAAAAACCATGATGGGAAGATGCATTATTTCTTTGTTAAGAAGAAAGAATGAGATGAGTTTGCATTAAAAAATGGAAGAAGTACATGAGAGTCTATGATGCTAATTCCACCCAATTTCGTTAAAGACAGAATTTGTGGGTCAAAGTTTTCAAGGAATTGGAATTAAATAAAAATTCTGTCTAGGTGATTATTTTTTTGGTGAAAAGGACATTAATTCACCTTGAGAGTGAGAGAGGAAAAAAAAGGTAAGAAATTGAAAAAGAGAGAGAGAAAAGAGATTCCATTTTAATCTGAGGCTACATCTAGGTTCTACTTCACTAGACTTTTCACTATAGTACATTCTTGTAAATAATATAATGATAGATGTTTTGTTTTGTTTTTGTTTGATGAAGAAATGGTTCCATTAGTATTAGGTGATTGGAAGTAACAATTGATTGATACTAATCATAAGAAATTTTTCTCCCCGACAGAAATTAGTTATAATTAAACAACGGCGAAAAATTTATATCTATATAATATTGGAATATTGATAATGCAAACGATTAGATTGATGGAGTAATATAATTTCAAGGACTAATTTAGTATTTACTCTTATTTAAAATTAATGAAAAAATCATCCTTACAATTGAATAATGACTTTATAATGTTTATTTGACAAAAACAAAAGAGAACAAATACAATTGGAGTTGGTAGAGTTTCTACTTATAGCGAACATTGATCGTGTTTTAAACGATTTTTAATCACCGGTATATCTAACGTAGACCATATGTGACACTTCGTTACCCTATAATGCACTATAGTACTAAGCTATTGCGAGGACGGATATCAACATTCAATCTAATACTAGTATTTGCTTTTCAATACTTTCTTTTTTATTGGAATAAATTTATGTAGATTACACCACTTTAATAATAAGTCTTATATATAATAGTTGAATTTGAATCCTTGAAATCCCGCATTTAAGACATAAGTGACCATTTAATCAAAATAGAATGTAAAAAATAATATTACAATTTTTATTTTATAATTCAAAATACCGAATTTAAATTTGAATAGCTCGATTGATTTAACAATTACCAATATCCCAACTAGGTAAATGTGAATTCTTGACTGCAACAAGAATAGTGGGACCCTGATATATTTCATTGAGTACAGAAAGTGTTAGAAATAATCTATCTTTAATATCGCGGTAAATATATCAGAATCAATGTGATCTAGTGTGATTTTACAAAAACTATAGAGTGTAGCTTCTGTGAAATCACAGTGGATGATTGTGATTGTATCGTATGGTACCAAAGACATAGAGTATTAGAAAGACTATAATAGCAATTTTATTTCATTACTTATTACATTATTTAAAGAAACTTGAAACTCCTCCCATTTTCTTCAACTTCATATCTCATTGTTAAGACTCTTCTGTTTGTTTTTTTCTTCAGTTCACAAAAGTGTGAAGAGGAAAAAGAGAGAAAACAACACAGAAAATATGGAGCTTTCTCAACTTGGTTTTCTTGAAGAGCTACTAGCTCCAAGAAAAGACACATGGAATGCTTTATCAACTGGTTTGAATGAACTATTACTCCCTAATGGTTGGACCTTTGACTCATTTGATGAAAATCTACTCATAAATCCATCTTTAAATCCATCATTTGCTTCATTCTCAACACCATTAGACCATAGATTTGAATGTCCTTATGGAACTGATGCTACAGCATCATACCCTTTTGTTGATGGGTTTTCAGTGCCAGAGCTTGATGATTCAGCACCAATTTTACCTCATGAAGGTGTTGAAGAGTTTGGTTTTGTTGGAAGTGAGAATAAGAACTTGGAACAAGGTAAAATTAGTTGCAAAGTTGAGGAACAAGTGAGTGAGATTCCTGTTTTTAACATGGGTTTATGTGGTGAGAAAAAAGCTAAGTCTAAAAGGGTTGAAGGACAACCTTCAAAGAATCTTATGGCTGAAAGAAGGAGAAGAAAGCGTTTGAATGATAGACTTTCCATGCTTAGGTCAATTGTCCCTAAAATCAGCAAGGTGATTCAAAACATATAATGTATATATGTGTAGTGTTTATGTATTTAATTTGTATGTGTATGTTATGTAGTACCGAAATTTCAGATCGAATATGTGTCTGGTGTTCGAAAATGTGTTCAACACAACATCGACACCAACACATGTATTTACGTTCAATTATGTCAATATCAGTGTTGTGTTTGGTGTTTGTGTCTGTGTTCATAGTTTGTTGTATGATTTGGTTTGAAGTCATTTGAATTAACAAGAAAAATGCAAATTTTGTAAGATGGACAGGACATCAATTCTTGGAGATACAATTGATTACATGAAAGAGCTTCTAGAAAGGATTAATAAGTTGCAAGAAGAAATGGATGAAGAAGGAACAAATCAAATAAACATTTTGGGAATTTCTAAGGAGTTAAAGCCAAATGAAGTAATGGTAAGAAATTCCCCCAAGGTAATGCATAATTATAGACTAAGTTCATGAAATTATGCATAATCATAGATTAAGTTCATGAATAAATGTAATTAATGTAATGTTTTTATGATAATTTTTTCAGTTTGATGTTGAGAGGAGAGAGCAGGACACAAGGATTAGTATCTGCTGTGCTACAAAGCCAGGATTATTACTATCAACTGTGAACACATTGGAAGCATTAGGCCTTGAGATTCATCAGTGTGTTATAAGCAGTTTCAATGATTTTTCATTGCAAGCATCGTGCTCAGAGGTTAGTAAATCTTTTTCGCGCATCTTTGCATGATAGCAAATTTGCCAGAATCACGGTGTGTCACTGATTTTGACATAAACTACGCTTTAGAACTTTAGGTGTGTGTTTGGTATCATAGTGAATATGTCAGCATAACGGTGATCCACCGTGATTTTACAGAAGTTATAGAGTGTAACTTTCGGAAGACGTAAAATTAATTCCAGGGAAGTACAATTGATTATGAGATGTTTGGATGTTCTCGAGTAAAAATTGATTTTCTCGATACTAGAATTTGGGACTTTTTTCCTCTACAGTCGGTTTTTAGCCTGACAATTATTGATGAACTCACTTTTAAATGAATTTATTTAAATATAAATTACTTTACATTCAATTCAATTCTAACAATCAATTAATTCAAAATTATTTTTTGTAACCGTAAAATAAGAAAATTACGGTGCCAATGTGATTTCGTAGAAGTAACAATTGTTCCAAATATACACTAAAGTAGACTCAATAATTGTTTGCATGTTTGAAAGAAAAAAACATGTTTCTTACTTCTTTTAACATATTGTTTTCATGAATTTAGGTAAATGGTCAGAGAAATTGTATGAGCCCTGAAGAGATAAAGCAATCACTATTCAGGAATGCAGGTTATGGTGGGAGATGTCTCTAAGGAAAATTATGGAAAGCTGACATAACAATTTGCAGATGGTGAAAAAAAGATAAAATTTCCTCTTCTGTAATTTAAGTAATTAGGATGTTAAAAAGTTGTAATGAGATTCCAAATAAGTTGTTGGCTTTGGTTGATGCAATCACTTTTAGTGCTTTACCCTGTATTTAACATACATTAGGGTATTTTAGAGCTAGTTTCACTTTCCCTATGTGATAAAATTCCATCTTTTTAGTAGTAAATTGATTGATAATGGAAATTTGTTGCCAAAAATCCAAGTGGAATCAAAGTGATTTTAATAAATTCCATCTTTTTAGTAGTAAATAAATTGCATAGCTAACAGTCACCGATAAAATGCTACTCTACTTCATGCTCTATGAAAGATTATATTAGTGTATGTTTGATATCACAATGAATATGTCAGAATCACAGTAATCCACCATGATTCTGACATATCGACCGTGATACTAAATATAGGCCTAAAATATTAGTTGAATGTTTGGAATTTGAGTTCACTTTTGGTCTTGCCAAAAAGTGATTCTCTGAAGAATTAAAATCGATTTTGGTGAGTTTAGGATTCTCGATTAGAATTTATTGCAAGTGGAAACTATAATTTGTAATTTTTGACTTGGAACATAATTTTTACACTCAAATTCATTATTTACCTCTAAATCATTTTTGTTTAAGTTAACTTTTACCTTAATTCATATTTTCAAAATCAATTTTTTGTCATCATGAAGTGAAATATAGGCTAAAAGTTGTATATATCAAATTCTTACTATTACAACACTACTTTTGAAATGAATGTGATCATTGTTTTTATCAGAAAAAATAAAATTATTGGTCTTAACCTCTACGATTTAGGAGAAATGACTCTAATAAATCAGAACTTGATGAGAAGAAAAATAAAGTATACGCAAAAAAATTATTCCAACTAGATTCAAATTTGGATTCTTCAAAATTATTCGGTTTTAACTGAAGTTCATTATTGAATTGTGCCGCGCCACTTGATTAACTTAACAACTAATCCAAGATAAATGCAGAATTACTGGTCCTGCTTAAAGTACAATAACAATTATATTGAGGCAGGTTTATTGAAGCAAATAGGAGATTTCCAAATCAAAGTACTGTGACTTTAATGTTAAGTCAACTACAAATCAAAGTACTATGACTTTCAGTCTAATGTAACCAACCATATCATATAGTGCATGATGAGTTGACTCAAACGTACTTTTGAGATATCTAAACACACTCATTAATAATCTTTGGCCATGTCTGTGATTCTTATATCATATATTCCAGGTAAGCAACAATTTTTTGTTACTTAGAGAAGCACGTACATTTGAGTGGTTGTGAAGTAAACATCAAAACAAAAGACACATTTATAACATTTTGGGTGATTGCATATTACTCGAGAGTCTGAAGAAACGTCTGGAGCATCAGTAGACTAATAGTCAATGTGAGACTAATCACTTGCACTTGATACAAAATTATTCTAAAAACATATAATTAATTTTGACATGTTTTTGTGTATTCTAAAGCATATTTTAACCGTTTTTGTAGACTTCAAGATATGCTGTTAAAAAATTCTAATATGTCAAAGATATTGTTCTCATTAATGACTACATGTATAAAACGGGATATTCAAGATATGCATGTTACAATATGGACAAGGTAAAAGACATGAAATGGATACAGGTTCCAACTAATCAAAATTATTTATTAAGATAGTAGCCTAGTAGGACATAAGGAATATATGTTTATATGACATGTTAAATATATGACTAATTGACTATAGGTGATATAGAAGTATGAGCTTAATTTTCATTCCCTTTAAGTATTAAAAAAATTTACATTATCAACTCGTTGCGATCAATTATGTGTGTAATTTTAAAGGCGATTATGATAAAAATAAAATGTTTTTAAAGATTTGAGGGTTATGTTTAATTGACAACTAATGTAAAAACTCTTTACATAGTGTATATGAATTAATTCCTAAAATTATACAACAATTTTTATCCAATATATATTTTTTGAATCATAAGACTTCAAAATTAAAGAAAAATTAGTCATGTTTAATCTAAACTCTGGATTATTTTTTTCCATTGATTCAATGTTAACCAAAACTTATGCTCCAAAGTTTGATCTTTACAATTCCTAATTAATAAAATTCATATAATAGGTGAGTCTATTCATATATTTACAAGTCCAAATAGTTATAGTATGAGGAATAATTAAATATGTAGTAAACATTATAAAAATAGTACATTCTAAATTTCACAGAACTAAAATACTTTTCATACAAATAAGTCATCATACTAGTGGCAAGAGATTTACCATATGGGGGTTGTTAATTCATAACCAATAACAAAAAAAATAAAAACGAGTCACACTACAAGGAACAATAATCAAAAAAATATAAACGGGCTAAAAGCTGGGGTCAGTCAAACTGGTGGGCCGGCCCACAAGATCAAGCAAATTTTGGTGTTTTTTTTTTCTTTCATGGTATTGATATTTGATACGAAATTTTCACCGTCGTTTAATATTACTAATTTCCGTCAGAAATCATGTTAGAAACATAAGGTGAAAATAATAGTTATATGGGTGATGATATTTAGAATGGGTATATGGCAAAAAATAGACATACGTATGCTTTGTTATATTCATTGAGACAATCACGTTGGTATGTTATCAGTTACCCAACACAACACCCATGCCAATTATTCAGAGTTGTCTGAACCCAACCGGACTGACCTCTAGAATTGGGCAAACTGACAGCCATTAATACAATGTACTACTATCTTTTCTTTTCATTTTTTTCACCACCAGTATTCGGTCCATTGTACCGTCTAATTTAGTTTGGTATCAAGTGGTTTCAGTTCCTTACGATCACAATTGCGGGGAATCGAACTGTGGTTCTCCCTACCAAGTTCAGCGTCAATCATCACTAGACCAATTAACGGATGGTACTACTATCTCTATTTTTAAATATAGGATCTCATCGACTAAATCACAATAATTAAGAAAGGTGCAGTGATAATAAATTTATTAATATGAACCATTTTAAGCGGATGTTGTTTTATCATAAGATATAGGAAAAAAAGAGTATACTGTAATAATTATGAGCAAGTAGGTAAAAAAATAATAAATGTGGTTGAAAATCAAAAGAAGATCTTAGAAAAAGAGACAAAAAAAAAAATTCTCAACAAAAACTCATATTTAGGGATGTAGCTAGTATTATAAAATGAATTATTAACATGTTCTTCAATAATTCAATCTTTTTACCACAGATGAAGTTTATTTTTCAATCATGATCATTCGGTGTTAAAAGCATTTCCAATGAGAATGTCTAAGGGACTTTTATTAGGGGTGATCGTATCCGAACCGAACCAAAAGTAAAACCGTAAAATCGAACCAATTCAAACTGAAACCGCAAAAAACCGCATTTAGTATAAACCGCACGGATCATGTTTCTTTTAAACCGCATGGTTTGGTTTGGTTTGCGGTTTTCATTTTATAAAACCGAACCAAACCGCAATACTTAATTTAACTCTATCAACTAGTAGCAATCAACTTATTATCTAGTCAACTTAGCAAACTCAACATAAACTGAGTCCATAAAACAGTAAGATGTACAAACATATAATTTCATGCGATACAAAACTATATTGTTGGTATTAAAAATAAGTTCTTATATATATGCAATTTCTATATGTGCATATTATATCATATAAACAATAAAATAAATTAAAATTTTCTATGTTTATTTTGTAACAAGTTGGTAATATTGTAATATTTTTTATATCGCGGTAAACCGCCGCCACCGAACCGATCCTAACCACATTTGTTTGGTTTGGTTTGATTTTGATGACTTTTTAAAAATCAACCGAACCAAACCGAACCGCATGCTTTTTTATCTTGCGGTTAGGATGACTTTTTGGCTCATAACCGAAGCAAACCGCACCGCGAACACCCCTAATTTTTATAGACGAATAATCCGTATTTTATTTTTTCTTATCATTGGAGCAACTATGAGGTGACATAGTGAGTATCTAACAAATGATTCAAGTATCTTATTTTTTTTTTTTGGTTACAATTCAAGTATCTTATTTAACTCATTGTATCATCAATTTAATATTAGTTTATTTAATATATCATATTAAATCTTTTTTTTATATCTATATGAGTTGCATAATTTTGTATCATTATAGCAAAATATGTACAAGTTGTAAAAATATTACATAGAATTTGAATGATCATTTATTAATAATGTATGGAACTCAAAGTGGTAGATGCTATAAAATTGTTATTTAAAGATATTTAAAGTTTGATTGTTTATATTCAAAGGAATATACATCTAAATCTAATCATGAAATAAAATGGAATATTTACGGTAGGAGTCAAAATAACTATGATGCCTCTAAAAAATGTTAAGAGTTACAGACCTACAGTGATCACATATTGCTTACTGTTTGAACAAGTAAATAATTACTTTTAAGCTTAATTAGTTTTCAATTTTCTTATGAACCGGGTATCTTTATGATGTACTACTCCTAGGGCTGGAAATGAGTTGAGTCGAGTCGATCCTGTCTGAGCTCGACTCGACTCGATAAGAATTGGTTCGGCTCGAGTTCGAAACGAACTCTTTTTTCAGCTCAAATTCGACTCGGTTCAGGTTCGCAAGCAACTCGATTAAGCTCGTTAGATTCAGTTCGTTTGCTCGAATCACATAATTTAAAGTCACATTTTGTCAAAAAAAAAAAAGTAAAATTTTACAAATTTGACCTTTTAAATTAATTTTTTAATAAGGAAGAAATTGAAATATAATAAAAACTTATCCCAATAGTTAAAGGATACATACAAATTTAGACTTACATATTTTAAAGAAAAATATAGAAAACTAAAATAGCAACAAGCTTGAAACATCATTTAAACTCCAAAATAGAAACAGTTTTGAGCAACATTCAGAGTTTACAAAAGAAGCACAATTATTAGAATGCTTCATACTACAAAACACTCTTCTTTATTACCAAGTGCACCATTCACTAAAGGAACAAAAGTCCAGCAAAAAAAACCACCCCCATTACAATTCTAAACCACTCCTGCAAAAGTCTCACATCTCAACCAACCAGCTAAGCATAATTTCAGCACCAAACCATAAAAAGAGACCTCAATGGGAATAAGTTACCAGCATAATCTGGAAAAACATGAAAAGATAAGACATTAATACACAAAAATGATCCTCAACTTTACTTAATCATCAATATTAAGAAAAATAAACAAAGTACATGTCTATCATCAAAGGAGTAATTCAATTTCAATGGGAACTTGCTTCACCTATTAACAAAAAAGACACATTAACATCAATAAATCATCAACACTAATTTTGAAAGCTTAAACTATATTTAATGATCAAGAGAGAAGAATTAATACTTTTGGTTTCTTCTTAATCCCATGCAATACTCTAAGCCAATCACCACCACAAATTAAAGATTCGACAGTAGATGAATCTAAAGAAGCTCTAAATGAATCAATAACTCTTCCTCCGATGCTAAAAGTTGACTCTGAAGCCACAATAGATATTGGAATTGCAAGAACATCTGCTGCCATTTGGGACAACACTATATTTTCCAATATTCAACTTCCACCATTCCAGGGCACAAAAGGACATATGCCCATTATCTTTAGGCTTGTAAGTTGGCTCACTCAAATACTCTTCAACTTCAGATTTTATAGCAGGAATTGCTTGTTGTTCTTCAACATAATTCATTAACTGTGCCCACCCCGAGGATTTTTTTGGCATCAATATATTTTGATCAACACTAGTTCTACTAGAGCCTTCTTCATCACGCTCATTGAGTAGATCATCATACTCTTTGTACATACGATTAAGAGCATTGCTCACATATTCTATATTTTTTTTTAGCTTCATCTCCAGGGTAAATCCAAGGAAAACACATGTTAACACCCATCATTTTGATCCTAGGGTCCAAAATAGAAGCAAGTGACATAACAAGATTACAATGACTCCAATACTTGTCAAATTTTGTTTTCATGGCCTTTCCCATGTCTCTCATGAAATTAGATTCATCTTGGGCAGCTATATCTAACACTTGCTTGATTCGAAACACCTCTGCAAGATATAAGTTAGCAGTTGGATATTCACTACCAGAAATAATATTTGTAACTGCATTAAATACCTCTAGCAACTTGGAAACTTTTTCAACTTTTTCCCAATCATCTTCATGTGGAAGAGTTGTATAGCTTGGTTCTCGATCTTGAAAACGTGGGAAGACTTCTTTGAACTGCATTGCAACTGACAACATTTGATAGGTGGAATTCCAACGAGTAGGACAATCAAGAATTAATTTTTTACCACCAAGCTTTAGTTGTTGAACTATTTGAGAAAATGTTCGAAGTCTTGCCTCAGAATGATTATTGATGAACTTCACACTTTCACGCACCTTTTCAATTATTTCTGCTATCCTTTCAATTCCATCTTGAACAAGCAAGTTTAATATGTGTGCACAACAACGAACATGGAACAACTTTCCATCCAACACCAAATTTTGGTGCCTTGAAAATAGAACTTTTAGCTCTTTCAAACATTTATCATTATAGGCAGCATTATCCACTGACACACTAAATATTTTATTTTCAATGCCCCATTCTTTAAGACATTTGAAGATTGCATCAGCAATATCAACACCACGCCGAGGAGGAGGAGGAACATGAACAAAGCTAAGAATGCGCTTTTGCAAAACCCAATCAGCATCAATGAAATGGCCGGTTAGCACCATGTATTCAATCTTCTGGTCAAGCAAATCTTATGCACCGCCCTCAAAGTTGACTTTAACTTTTTCTTTTCAGCTTCATAAACAGTGTCACAATCAGTCTTTAAAGTTTTTTGACCAATTTTCTCATATGACATATTACAACATTTCATCATAAAAAGAAAGCCTGCTTCCTCAACAATACTAAATGGATGTTCATGCATCATAACCCAATGTGCAGTGGCTTCTCATTGTCTTTCATGATCATATTTAGCAATTGGATTCATAAGTAGTGGCCCCGAAAGCTTCTCATCAACCATGCTTTTTGATGGATGCAAGTTTAATTTTTGTTGTTGTGCTACTACCTTCTTGTAGACAAGACACACTTCATCTAAATGTCTCTTCAAATGATTGGTTGATCCACTTGCAACAATAGCATAATGCTTTTTACAATGCAAATTAACATTGCCACTTTTTTGTTCCATTCTTTAACTCCACGTCTTTGAAGTGGTCTCAGACACGAGAAGTTTTCTTTCTCTTGGCCTTTTGAATAACAATGTCATTGTTCTCACCATTTTCTTCATTCCCAACTTCATTTGCTGGTGTTGCTTCTTTTGTATGTGCTACTTCATTTGTATTTGCATCTAAATCAATGGTTGAATTCAATATATTTAAGCACTCTTCTCCATCATTTGGTGGTGAACCTCCGAATGATTCAGTTGAGGTACTAAATGACATGTCTACAACATTTAAAACTTTAGAGTATTATAAAGTAGAAAATAACATGGGGATATAAACATATACAACAAAAAACAAATGTACTCAAATATGCATCTACAATCCAACAAAAGTAAATAGGGAAAGCTACCATTTTTTCTCTGATTATTGATAATAAATACTCAAACACTTACAATCCAATAAAGGTAAATAGGAAATACATGCTACAAAATTGTATGAGTAATGTGAACAACCAAAACACTAGATCAAACTTTTAAAAAAAAATAAACATTGGGACAAAAATAAACACCGATACAAAAATAAACGCTAAATACATGCTACACCAAAACACTATCAACAATCATTATACCACCATTACTAAAATACCACACACTATCAACAATCAAAATACCACCATTAAGCAGATTACTAAAATACCACACCACTATCAACAATCAAAATACCACTATTAGGAAATTAATCCAAAACTACAACGAAAAAAAGACATGGAAACGATGAAAAAATTGTAAATTAGGAAAACTTTACCTATATATGAAGACTTCCAAATTACCCTTGAGTGAGAAGACTACTAAAATCAGCAATTAAAGATCAAGAATAGATGAAACTTCTGATTTAACCATTTTGTGTTTCTAGCAATTTTGGAGAAAAGGAAGAGGAAGAGTTTCTATTTGTGTTGAAACTTGAAAAGAAGAGTAAAAAAAAAAATTATGAGAAAGACTAGAGAAGAGTAAAAGTTGTGTTGGAAGCTCTACCTCATGTCAGCATAAAATACGAGGGGTTTCTTTTTTTATTGGAATTTGGAACCTCAAGTTTTATATATATATATCTCACGTCAGCCTAAAATATAAAGGTTTTTTTTTTTATATTGGAACCTCAAGTTATATATATATATATATATCGAGCTGGTTCATCAACCTAACGAGTCGAACTGCATACCGTTCATGTTCGGTTCATTTATTTATCGAACTTAATTTTCAGCTTAAGTTCGGCTCAATTGGATCATGAACCAAGTCCAACAAGTTAATTAATGAATCGAGTCACGAACTATTTTCGAGTTGGTTCGGTTTATTTCCGGCCCTAATACTCCCTCCCCTTATATTCTTTTGTCTTTATGATGTGTTTCAATTTCAATGCTATACTTTTTGTCAATATATCATCGACTTATCGTGTATTCTAATAACAACCCAAACTCAAAATCTATTTTTATTTTCAAATTATTTGATTATCTAACCCTAAAGTTGAAATCAGAGAAAGATATCAACAAAACCTCCATCGTGTCCTAGATCACATTCCGTAAATCGAAAGGGGGAGCCTACTCATCCATCAGCTCCTCTCATTGCAGCAAAAAATCAAAATAATGCATAAAATACATAAAAACAAAGAATTGCAGCAAGGTAACAAAAAAAGAGTGAAACCCCTTGAGATCGCCGTTGAGGGAGTGAGAGAAGCTTAAGAATCAAGAATTGTCGTTAGAGGGGAGGGGGAAATGTTAGTAGTCAGGGATCGAACTTTGGACCTCATTCTCAAATCCCTCCAACGTCTCAATCCTTTTACCACTGGACTACACCTTCGGCGATGAATGATGAATGCATTTGTTTTCAGAATCAAGTCAATCAACAAAAGGTTCGAGGTAAAAAGGATTTACGGTTTTTTTTTCTAGTGAGGGGAAATGTAAATGATGCATTTGTTACAATTTACTCCTTACTTTTTAACACTAAAAAATATGTCCCTAATATTTTGTAAATATTTTAAAAAGTTCCATGCCTTATTAATTTGTCGAATTAGTCTATGTATTTAGTTGTTTACTATTAAGTTTCTATATTTAAATTACTCTCAATTTTCTTTCTAATTTTATTCACTTGCTATCAATTTAGTCCCTAACATATTTTTAAAAGAACTAATATGAATAAATTTTTACATAATCAAAAACATTTTAAAATTATTCATAAAGTTAATGACCAATTTAAGCCTTGTATTATTAGTTTTATATATATATATATATATATATATATATATATATATAATAATAATTAAGGCCATGTTTGAATGAGTTCTAAAAATCTGTTTTCTAGTTTTTAAATATTAAGAAACTAAAAAATTTGTTTGGCAAATGCTTTTGTATTTATCTGTTTTGAAAAATGGTTTTAGTTTTCAGTTTTTAAAAGAGAAAACTGAGAACATCTTTTGGATGTTTTTGGTTCCTTTTCGGTTTTTGAAAACATACGAAAACGTACAATTTTCAGTAATGGCAATAAAGCAAATAAGTTGAACTTATGTGTCTATTTTTTTCTTCTTTTCTCTTTATTTTTTTCATCTCAATGTGTGAACGTGTTGCCTTTTTATTAATTGGTCTTAGTTTTTTTATTTTTTATAATTGGTGTTAGCTTTTTTGGACGTAAATCAGTTACCTTTACCCGCAACTGTAAAGACTTTTTACGTGCTCTAAATATTATTTCCGGCTACTAAATTATTTGACAAAAATAAAAAATATTGTTTTCATACTTTTTTTATAAAGTGATATTTATAATAAAAAAAACATAAATGCTTTGTTTGGTAAACAATATCATATAATTGATAAGTTAGCTTATAACAAATAGGTTATAAACTAGTTTTTAGCTTATAACAAATAAGTTATCTGATTGAATTTGTAGTGTTTGGTAAAATTAGCGGTTAAACTAGCTAATAAGTATGAAATGAAGTAAAAAAATATGTTTCATTGATATTTAATTTTTTGAAGTAAGATGTTAGGGGTAAAATTGGAAGAAAAAATAAAAAGTTATAAGTTAATAAGCTACTTGAAATAATATTTAAAAAATAAACTATAATTAAGCTAGTAATAAATAATAATAAGCTATAAGCTCTTTTTAAAAAATTGTTACCAAACATATTTTTTTCAAATGAGCTAATATAAGTTATAAGCTATAAGATAATTTATATGTTTTCCCAAACCGAGGCAAAGAAATTTACAAACTATATTCTAAGAATATTTCTTCCAAACAAGTTTTACAATTTTCTCATCTCTCAAAAGAGTTTTTAAAAATAGGATTACCAAACAAGTTTTATTTTATTTTCTTAAAAACTGATTTATTTATAATATAGTTTTTAAAAACTAAAAATCGAAACACATTCAAAGAGGCCCCAAATTGCCGTCTTTGAATATATTTTTTCTCTTTTTAGGAGGAGACAATATTTGATGATGATGAAAAGGAATTTAGAAGGGAACATGATAATATAACTTAGAAACAAAATAATGAAAAGGGGAATATGATGCTAAGATATTGTACAATTGCATGATAGCTGTACTCTACGCTATGTAATGTTTGTACAATTGTACCTAATTTTTTTGCAAGGATTTCCAATATATAATGACCACTCATCTCATTCATCTCATCATCTCCTCATCAAAGATAGTAATGAAAATATCTATCGGGATATATGATTTGCTCGAAGGACCAAACTTATGTACAATTCTATATACACAATTTTTACTGTGCTAGATAGATGGAGGTGGTTATTTTAATTTTTAAAATTAAAATAAAATGTAAAACTACAATTTTGTGAGGAACAACAAAAACTATATCTAAAGAAATGCATATAAGTTTTGCTTGAATTGCATATGCCCCACTTTATTATGATTCGAATTTGTTGTTGTTGAAAAAGCATGCAATCATATGACGTAACTAATCTCAGCCATCAGATGGTTTATATTGAAGGAAGAACCGAAAGAAGATCTCTAGTTGAGCCTTTACGATATGTATTGAAATAATTCTAGCCACATATTATAAACTTTGCCCACTTTGTTTTTTTTTTAAGCAATCTTTGCCCACTTTTTTTTTTTTTTTTTGACAGATTTGCCCACTTTGTTATGAGTCCCTCAAAGGGTGAACGACATTATTATTATTATTATTATTATATGTACTCTTTTTTTTCTTTATCATAAGGCTCAATTATTGTTTGTTAAGTTTATGGTATGACAAATCTTTTATCATTGAGACAGATCTTTAATAGTTTCAACATACAAAATTTTGTATATTTTTTCCCCTTATTTGTAGAATTTCTTAAGTTTTCTTTCACTTTTTTGCCCATTTAATTTGCTATATATTAAAAAAAAATCACTTAATGAGAACCTTAATTATAAGTGGAATTGAGTGCAATTACTTTCTGGCAAAATCTAATGGAGAGGGATATAAATGGTGTAGTGGGATAGCTGACAATGATGTTCTAATAATGACAATCCAACAAATCTCTGCCTTGGTTGATTGTATAGATTAACCATAAGTATAAGATATAAAGTAACAAAATATAAAAAGATATAGTCGCATATATCTACTTTTGTTTGTTTCTTTCTAGTTGCAACTTGCAAGCCAAGGGAAAACCAAATTGGATGTTGATTCCTTAAATCAATAATTACATACATATAAAATTCTAATCAAATATCAACATTGTAACAATAACTTCATCCCCGCAAACTGTAAACTATGGTTCATTCCAATTTGAAAATACAAACACTTTGATGGGTTGTGCTAGTAAATTTCATCCCCACAATCAAACACTTTTCGATGTCCGTATCTCTTTAATATTCCGGCGAATTTGTCAGAATCACAATAAAACGATGTGATTTTGTTGATCGAAATACAAACAATTGGAGACAATGCATATGCACATTAAGTCTTCTATACACATTAAGTTAATTTATGATTAATCATTAACATGCTATGGTGGTCGCGGTGGCTTCTCCACGCTGACAATAATCTCTTCCAGCCGTAATGGCTGACACGGGCAAGGCATAGCTATAAACTTCGGCACATCATCCCCCGGCATCAACACCGTCAAACTCTGCCCCTTCTTTTCACTCTCCGTTTCCTATTCACCAAGAAACAAAATTGTAAATTCAAATTAGTTACAACAAGATTAAAATCTATAGTAATTAACTTAACAACTAAGTACTATTTCGTCAAAAAAACTAAGTACTAGTATTTGCTTATTTAATAAAATACTACTAACATACAATTAATTTTGATTTCAAATTGCGAATGCATTAGTAAAATTATGAACAAATTAAGAATAGATGTCAGCATAATCAAATTGTTACCTTGAATTGAGGTTTGGACTTGGAGGGTAGAGATTGGGTGTGGGCGTGTGCGTGTGCGGCCCCAAGATCGGAGAGAGATTGATGGAGCGAACGGAACTTTTCCCAATGGTAGCAACATGAGAAAATGCCACTTAAGCTGAAGATGATGAGCAAGAGGAGAGCGGTGCCGAGTGGGAAGCCCATAGACGGTCGAGATGTATCTACTTGTGGTGGCGAAAGATCGTGGTGGCTCTCCATAACTTGACCAAGTACTACTTGTTTGTGCTGATTTTGGTGTTGTTGTTATAGTACTATAGCTACTACTCATGTATACATGTATGTGTAGTTGAGGAATGGTGGATATATAATAGCTTATGGGAAGTGAAATAGAAGAGAAAGGGTGGCAAGCAAATGGGAATGGATTATGTTGTTGGTGAAGGAAAGTAGGCGTGGGATATTTAAACACTTTAGAGAGAGCGTATAAATTAGAGAAAGGGAACAAGTTGAGGAAAGTAAAGTGAAGTGACTAATTAGCATGTGTGTTTTGAGAGCTTTTAAAAAATATTTCAAAAGTTAATTTTGTGAACTTTAAAGTATTTATATATCAATGTGTGATATTAATTTGTAAACAACTTAATAAGATAGATCTTCTTAGGGTACCGGTGTTTAAGAGCGTGTTCTATTGTAAAAGATAACTATTAAATAGAATAGAATAGTACATGATAAATATTTTAGGTATTGATTATATTTTATGGATAAAAAGTCATTTTAATATTATAGATAATATGTGCAGAAATTATCTCATGGTTCAGTGGAGGTCTTGGGGCGACAACAAACATTTTAGGATTAATGGAATAGTAAAATTGATTAATTATTGCTTAATTTTTGTAACACAAAAATTTTTCCTCTATTGAGAAAATTGATATTTTTATTCTTCTTTTATTTGTTTTGATAACTTTTGAGGTAAGGTCTAGCGTTAATATATGTTTTCTTTTTCAATTTTTATTTATATTATTATGAGTTATATGTATAGAGTAAGAGTGATTAGGAGTGTCAAGTTAATTAAAATGTATACTCAATTATTGATGCCTAACTACTCTAATGTTTTTTTTTAAGGTAAATATTTAATTAGGTGTATGCTTTTGTATTCCTTCAAATAACATTATTGAATTATTCAAAATTAAACTCAAATGATGTCCGGAAAATGGTACGGTAGGTTAGTGGGGTCACTCCTCTTTGGCTTTGCCATGGAAGTGACGAAACATCCACTTATTGTGGAACATGGAATTTGGAGATATTTGAATTATGAAGTTAAAGAAATAGTATTATATTTTCTATTAAAGTAATTATTACAATAAAGAAGAAAAAAAATAAGATAACTATAAAATTATGGGAAACAATACAAAAGGGATATATTGTCATGAGTATTAGTGTTGAAGAACACACTCGATCGGTCCTAATTTCAATTTTCACAAAGTAATGATTAATGAATACTGAATAATAATAATAATAATAATACAAAAGGGATATATTAGTAATTAATAATATAATAAATGAGTTGGGTTGCATTGGAGGGAGAGGTGGAAATAGGTCAGGTTGGCCTACATAAGCTTACGGCCTAGTCTACATAGGCTCATGTCAGGTCAGCCTATTTCTTTAAATAGAGCAGACCAAAACTTTTTTATAGGCTTATTTAGCTAAAAAAGTCAGACTCCAGACCAATAAAAAAGCTTATTAAGCCTACTAGGCCGGCCTATTTAAGTAAATATGAATAATATTTTTACATCTATTGTTATTATATATTAAAATTTGTACTTTGATTAAATTATAAATCTATTAACTTTTTCAGTAATTCAGTTTATTAATCCACATTAATTGTTCACATATATATAAATGTATTATTATAAACTAAAATCGAAATATAATGTCCTGTATAGTCAATTTCTCCAAAATATCATGTTAAATATCAAAAGGAAGTTTAATCTCATTGATTTATTTGTTCATTAGTATATTTAAAATTAAATATAATTATTTATTTAAATATGTTTATGTGAAATAGGTTTTTAAACAGGCTAATAGGCTATGTCAGGCTTTCAAAAGGTCAGACTCAGGCCTAAAAAATAAGCCTATGATAGGCCACATGCCTTTAATTTTTTGACAGGTCAGGCTCAGACTTGGCAAAGCCTAACTCGGCCTAGCCTATTTCCACCTCTAAATGGAGGGGAAAAATGAGACAAAATGATGGAATAAAATGGAATGAGTTAATGTGTTCCACTTCATTCTATTTATTAATTTTAAAGAATTTTAAACAATTAAAACTTTAATATTTTATATCATTTCATTTTTCCCATCCTATCAATCAAAACAAATTTTTCTAATAATAACTTAGGAGTCATGCTAACGAGTATTCCAGAATACTTTTTAAATATTTCATTTGAAGAAATAATATAATATAAAATGGAACATTTTAATTTTCAATATGTCACGAACATTTTCCATAACTTATTTATCTATATCGTGGTGATATTACTAGACTATTTGTTACAATATCAACTATTAATGAATTTGACTAGATTTGAAGCATCATCAAACTCCCCGTAAAAAAAAAAGCATCATCAAACTCAACTTTCCTAAATAGCCATTGTTAGTTTTTATTTCCTTTGTACTACTTTATATTACAATTTATATTAGTAAAATTTATCGTGATTTTCTTGTTATTACATATTTTATTTTATTTTTGTTTACATTTGACCTTCTCGTATAATTGTTGCTAGCTTTGACACTGACAAGTAAATCCAAGTTGTTGCTATGCCAAGTAGTGTTCAGGCTGGAAAGCATGAACTAAAAAGGACGCAGCCATCTCTCAAATGGATATATGATATGATATGTCGTGTGAATTTCAAATACCCTTTATATTTTGATTTTACATAACTTGCGTATTTTGAATGCCAACCCAAAACACACTCTATGCCAATTACATGCAATGCACTTGATAATACTACTAACATATAATGCATACTTCGTTAGGCCATTAATCACATTTAGAATTATAATGTAGGAATTGGTGTACATAAATTGATTCTTACTATTGATTCTCAAAGTAATGTGTCATTGTTTCTCATGAATAACTTCTCAATTTCATTCTTACGTACCGTTTATTCAACAATTTGTCATCTCTCTTAGGAGATTAGAATATCTCTTTGCAACATACTTTTAGAGAGAATAATAAATGTGTCGATTGACTTGCGAAGACTGAAGCTTCATCCAAAGATATTTTGAAGATTTGGAGTAGTTGTCCTCATCAACTGAGTCTCGTGTTGATGGTTGATGTTGTGGGTGTTGCTCGTTTGCGAGCTTAGTTTCTATTTTTGTTTCTGTGTTGTTTGTTTTATTTTTCATTTCATAAAAAAAAATATGTGTCATGAGTTGAGTCTAGGGCCTGATCATCCACATTAGCTTTAAAAGCAATTATATAAGTGAGTGGGAAACTACATTTTTATTCAAAATCTTAAGACATTAAATTTATGAGTCCACTCACATATATATTGTTTAACCTCAACTTTTTCAAATAACTAGTATCCAGACCCGTGCCAAGCACGGGTAAAAATGCGTTTGTCGATTTATTGATTTATAAATAATATATTTTTTTTAAACTGGAAAATTAAAATTTTAATCGCTAATGGAAGATAATTAATGACAACTGCATAAATATTTTTAGTAAAAAAAACTACATAAATATTTACAATCTTATATAATTTAATAATTAAAATAATACATTGTGATAAAAACTAACTGTAAAATTTATATATGGTGACATAGATTTTTTTAGGAAAAATTCCTATAGTTCGTTTTTTTTTATCAAATTAAAAATGTATCATAGTTTTTATTTCTATTTTTGGTGAGGAAGCTAAAAAAGACAGAAAAAAAAAACTAAAAAGTAAAACTATTCACGAAGAAAGATATAAAAAAGTTACTCTTTCAAACCAATGCTTCTCTATATCACACACGTAAAGAGGGAAATCAATGTGCATATTTTTTCGCTAAATTTTGAGTCTCCTCAGATACCGACTTATTGACTCACGTTTCTCCTCCAGAAGACGTTCATGATCTTCTTATATAAACGACGCAATGTTGTTTCTATTGGTCTCCACTAAAAGAATTGTAAAGTTGATGAAAAATAATTTCTCTATGGGATATATGGAAGAGACTTTAAGGTTTCCTAAAAAGTCTTTGAGCTAGATATGATCAATAATTACAAAAAAAAAAATTGTTTGTGTATCAATATATGAGTAGAAATATATACTACAATATAAATAACAAAAAAAAATTCCGTATTAATACTTAAGCAGAAATATAAGTTCCCATTGAAATTTAAAAAAATAGTCTCCCTATTAATATATTACTAAAAATAAAGATTTCGTAAAAATTATAAAAAAATAGGTCTCCGTATTAATATTAGTAAAAATAAAGATTTAATTAGAAATTATAAAATAAATGTTATATGTATTAATGCATAAGTAGAAATATATGTTCCCGTAGAAATTACAATTAAATAGAGGCCCCCGTATTGATGTATGAGTTGAAATATAGGCCACGTAAAAATTTTAAAAAAATCAGGCTTTCGTATTAATATTTGAGTACTACTCTCTTTTTGGAAAAAAAAAATATTAGTAGAAATATAAACTACAATATAGATTACAAAAATAAAATAGATCTCGTATTAATATATGAAAAGAAATATAAGTTTATGTAGTAATTAAAAAAAAGTCCTCGTACTATGTGAGTAAAAATTACAAAAAAAAGTATGAGTCTTTTTTTTAATATATATTAATAGAAATTTAAGTTTACTATGAAATTACAAAAAACCAAATCATTCGTATTAATATGTGAGTAGAAATATATGTATTCGTAGACAATTTTAATAAAAATAGGTCACCATATTGATTAATGAATAGAAATATAGATCTTGTAGAAAAAAATAATAGGTCTTCGTATTAACATTAGTAGCTATAATATAAATTACAAAGATAAAATAGATCTTGTATGAAAAGAAATATAGGTTCTCGTTAAAATATAGATTCCGTAAAAACTACCAAATAAAAATAAAAAACAAAAAGCTAGCCTTCGTATTCATATGAGTACAAATATTTGCCCTCGTAAAAATTGGATCTGGATCCCCTCCTCCCGAAACTTCTACATCAGTCTCTCAATCATATTTATAAGCTCTTAGATATATCCGAAGGTTGTTAGAGGAAAGCAATAAAAGCAATTATTTGTCCAATCTAAAATAATTTAATATAAAAGATACTACCAAAATCTACATTAATTGTGCCGATATACTATTTCATACAGAAATCAACACCAAATAACAATTTTTTTCTTGGGACTTATTTAAGGCATCCTATACATTTGGACTATTTTTTACTCTAATCCCTACATTTTTACCTTTATTATCACGTTGGAATTGGACAAACAAAACTCATGGTCAACTTTTTATAGTCATCCAAGTTATAATTTTTTATTTATTAATTTCTACATATTTCTTCAAACATGTAGTTATGTTTCTTTTTCAAATAATTTAAAATTGCAATGCAAGATGGAGTTAAAAAAATTTGTTTACTTTCTTTGCTTGTTTTGAAGCGAGAATGGAATGGTGGAAATTGCAATACATATCTCTTATATTATAAGCTTGTTCCGTTTTGCTATTCTTAACCCTAATTTTTTTCCCGCTCTTTTTCCCTCTCATTTTACCCTAAAATATTAAAATAAATTGTTTAAAAAAGGCCTCACCGAGAATCGAACTCACAACATTTAATATCTATTTTGTGTTTTTTGCCACTACACTACATCAATCAAGTTGTTATTATTTTACAATCAACATCTAATAAATATGGAATCTCTCACCATGTTAAATATTTATTTTTTATTATTATTATTATTAGCTTTCTACTAATATTATTATATATATTATATTATATATTATTATGATTATGATTATTATTATTATTATTATTATTATTAGCTTTCTACAAATATTATTATATTAATTTTCTACTATTATTATTATTATTATATCTTATCTCTTATATTATAAACTTGTTCCGTTTTGCTATTTTTAACCCTAATTTTTTTCCCGCTCTTTTTTCCTCTCATTTTACCCTAAAATATTAAAATAAAATGCTTAAAAATGGCCTCACTGAGAATCGAACCCGCAACATTTAAGATCTATTTTATGTTTTTTGCCAATACATTACATCAATCAAGTTGTTATTATTTTGCAATCAACATCTAATAAATATGGAATCTCTCACCATGTTAAATATTTATTTATTATTATTATTATTATTATTAGCTTTCTACTAATATTATTATTATTATTATTATTTTGCAATCAACATCTAATAAATATGGAATCTCTCACCATGTTAAATATTTATCTCTTATATTATAAGCTTGTTCCGTTTTGCTATTCTTAACCCTAATTTTTTTCCCGCTCTTTTTCCCTCTCATTTTACCCTAAAATATTAAAATAAAATGTTTAAAAAAGGCCTCACCGAGAATCGAACCCGCAACATTTAAGATCTATTTTGTATTTTTTGCCACTACACTACATCAATCAAGTTATTATTATTTTGCAATCAACATCTAATAAATATGGAATCTCTCACCATGTTAAATATTTATCTATTATTATTATTATATTAACTTTCTACTATTATTATTATAATATATTATTATTATATAATACTTGAATACGGGTAATATGTCTAATGTCTACCGGAAAAAAAACTTTAAATATATCCCATATATTATTATTAATATATTATATTATATATATATACAACCTAACAAATTCTCAAAAATTTACGATCACTTATTTGATATACATACGCAACATAACCAACTCTTTTGAAATATATCCCATATTATTATATTATATATACAACGTAACAAACTCTCAAAAATTTATGATCACTTATTTGATATACATACACAACATAACCAACTCTTTTGAAATATATCCCATATTATTATATTATATATACACCATAACAAACTCTCAAAAATTTATGATCACTTATTTAATATACATACACGTTGATTTCACGTTGATGATTCACGTTGATTTTTTTTAGATGTCAAACAATGTTTGTTTGAGAGAAAGTTCAGTTTTTTATCTTTGAAAGTGTCTATGAATTGGTTTATTTACAAATAAAGTTTCTTAAGTGTCTATGTTTGTTTGAAAGTTTTTTTATATTTGTATTTTTATCTATGTCAATGCTGGTTTTTAACGGTATATTTCACAAGTTTGCAATTGTGGTTGTTTGCAGTCTAACCGGCTCCTTTGTTGTTTCCTCACAAATTTCATCTATTATCTCCTTCATCCCTCAAACTCACATCTATTATTTTGGTTCTGTGAACAGGTTCTCCTTCAATGCTACAATAAAAATGGTTAATCTTAATCCTTTTACTAATCTTTTTCTAAATTTATTGAGAGGTTTGAAAATATTTTTATAAGTGTTAGTTGTTTATCTTCATAATTACATTTTTATATTTTTCCTTACTTTTTTTTTTATTCATACAATAATAGGTCCTTTAAATCATAATCCTGCAACGGATCGAGAGAAGTTGATCGATGCTTTTTAACTGCTGATGTTACTTCTGGCATGTTGGTATCATTTGTATATTGATGTTTTTTGTATACTGATGTTTAATTTTATTTGTTTTTTTTTTTTTGTAAAAAGTTCCAATTTTTTTTGTATACAGAAGTTGATCAATGTTTTTCAGGTGCTGAAGTAAATTCTGGGAGATGGAAGAGATGAAAGAGATATTCCTTTTTACATGACGGAACCATACTTCATCCCTAATACTTAAACTTTATGGTTAATGTTGTTCTTTTGAGTTGGGAACCTTATCAATTTTTTTATTTTTTTTTAGTTTTTGTATTTTAACTTTTCAATTAACCTGATTATTATAATGAAAAATATGATTTTGAAGAAATGCAAAAGTTTCCAGCCATTTGAAATCCATTGTCTTCTTATGTTGAGTTGAATATATTTATTGTTCTTATGCTTTCTTATATTTAGGATAACAAATTTCAAATAAATTAATATATTCGATCAACGAATAGAACATTGGTTATTCTTATAAAAAAACTGAACATATTGGTTATCAATTCTGATATTTTAATTTTATTCAACTAAATTACGTCCAACTAAAAATATAAAATCTTGCCTTGGCAAAAATAAAAATCTTGCCTTACAAATACAAATAGAACCCGTTGTTATGACTTATATGATAATTATGCAACATTTTTTATTTTTCGATTTACTTTTCGTTTTTAAATATATCCCGCTTTGTCACAACAAATATTCTGTCTTGCAAAAATAAATCATAACAAATAAAATATAAAAGTTGTCTTAAATATATCCCATTTTTTCGATTGTTATTTTATTTTATAATCTTAGACTATTTTATGTGATTTCTATATGTGATTTTTTTATAATCTTAGACTAATTTAAATCATATAACTGACACTCCACAAAACCCGTGCAACGCACGGGTTGGAGTCTAGTTAATAGAGTGACTAAACTTAAGGAACATTGGTTTCATGTGAGCATCACGGGATTATAATTTTCAAAGTTTAGTTTAATGTGTAACATGATGATGTTTATAACTGAAATATGGATTAAAAACAAACTGCACAGTGTTTGTGTTATTTGTAATTTTGCACATGACATGGTACAACATAATTTTTTTTAAATAAGTACAAAATATTTAAATGAATCTACAATCATTACCATTGGTTATGAAATTTTAAATTAACACACACATACAAAAATAAGAAATATGATAATCTTCATTTTCCACCATCTCTCATATAGATGAATAAATCTTTTTCCCTGAAAAATAATAGCAATCATTGTGAAATAGTTAACTTTGATAAGATATTTGCATAAGTAAGGATATGTAAAAGAAAGGCAAAAGAAAAATCAGTAAGTAAAAGAGACAGAGAAGCTATGCTAGCAATTATCCATATATGCGATCGAGTGATAAAAGTGAATCTGAAAAAAGAAAACACAAACCAAAGAGACAAAAGAATTGTAAAAAAAATAGTGATGAAAGTGAATCTGAAAAAAGAAAACACAAACCAAAGAGACAAAAGAATTGTAAAAAAAATTAAACGCAACGGAAAAACAATTGAAATGTGAGAAATTATATTTTACCTACAATTATAAGTGTTTTGAAATGAATATTATTGCCTATATATATAGAAAATAAACCATAAATGTTGTTTCTATTTTCGTTTAATTAGAAAAGGAAACAGTTTTAATTTTTATTAATTGCATTAATCATAGCATAAACTTTTTTTTTTACGGTAATTAACCATAAACATGATTTTAGAATCACTGGAATATGCTTTTGGTATATTATAATTAGTATTTATTAAAAAAGTTGTTGCACTTTGTGCAACCAATTTTTTGTTTTTGTTTTTGACATTAGTCCGTATATTATAATATAATAGTTTTCAAATACCATTCACATATAATATAATAATAATAATAATAATAATAATAATAATAATAATAATAATACAGTATATAATGGGGGAGGGATCAAATTAGTTTTTTAAAATTATGGTATAAATTTAAATAGTTGACTTACTTGATATGATTAATGACCATTATTATTTTGACATGGGTCAAAATTGAAAAAATAGTGAGGAATTAATGCAAAAAAAAAAAATATGAAAAATTATATAAAGCATTTTATTCATTTATGACTAAAACAATATTAGAGAAGAATGACTTAGAGGCTGCCATGTGTACAAATTCATTTAAAAAAAGACTCCGAAATAATATTATTATAGATTATAGATATAGATATTATTATAGATTATACATTAGGTTCTTTGGTTGTATAGGAGATGACCCTATAGATACAACATGTTTTAAAATAATAAAATAAGCTTACTTATTATGTTTTCTCATGTAAAAAAAAAAGTTTTCTTATTATGTTTGAAAGTTTGAAATTCGTCCAAAAAAGAAATTTGGAATTTTGAAATAAAAATAAATTTGAAAATTAGAAGGAAGACATATGAGGTGTGACCCAAATACTCCATGTTTCTATAATTAATTACTTATTATTAGTAATTATTTTAACATGAGAAAAAAAGGAGGCCATTTATGTAGAGAAGATTTGAAATTGTTGACAATTATTATAGACAAATGAATTAATTGCCAAATGAACCACAAAAGAGAATGCATGAGAAGCAAGAGATTTTGAGGAAAGAGAAAGGCAAATAACTTTGGCTTTTTCATATTAATAGATATGTAACTTAATTCACTTCATACTTACCACAACAGTTATTTCCTTTTATTTTTGTCTCATATCTTTATTTAATTTCGTCTCATTTTCTCTCCAAAACCAAACAAAATATTAATCAATCTCTTGAGTCTTATTAATAGCTGGAGAACTATATAGCGTGTGCAAGTTGATTGACTTGTTTCCCAAGTTGGACAACAATTCTTCGTAAGCAAAGAGTGGGTTCCTATCATCCTATGTAGATGTGCTCGACCACATCCTAAAATGCCACCAATGTTTTGCAATTCTATGTGCCAGATACAAAATTATCATCTTAAAATAGCAAAAAGAGTGTACTTGTGGGGTCCCAAATGAATTGACTTATTCAAAAATGGATTATTTTTTGGAAGATTCATTTTGTGTTACTACATGGGGTCTGACATACTCTCAATACTTTAGATTTTACGATACTCACTTGTATAATATATTTTGGGTTAATCCTTTATCCGAGCTTATTTCTACTAATTTTTTTTCTTCCTTAACTTTCACACCACCAGTTTAATCTGATTTGAAAATCAATTTTAACATATTGTGGTTTTAATTTCTTTCCAATCACAGTTATAGGGATCGAATTGTGATCTTCTCTACATATAAATTCATCCTTGTATATAGGATTCGGGAACAAAGTGAATCTCTTTGGCCCAATTGGGACCACCAATCTAGTGGCGAGATAATTATAAAATTATAAAATCAAAGAATCAAAGCAGTATATGATACTGCCACTCACTCGATTAATTCCCTTAACTATAATATGCATATATGTATATGTAGATGTTCACCACCAATTAAATTAATTTAAGGTAAATTCTAATATGGATCACTTCATCAAGTGGTCTATGGTGGACCAGTCACGAATAACATTAAAACGAATACGAATTTTACAAAATTCACCGTTGGATTGAAAGTTTATATCATATAGATCATCTATAGAAAAATTTATAAAAATTAACAATCATTTGATATGTTATTGAGACACATCAAGATTAACGGATGTTAAATAACATAAATTTTGATGGGTCTCAATAACATATCAAATGATTTTCAATAACACACTAAATTGTGGAAAAATCTCAACCCTACACACTAAATCGGAGTAGAATCACGCTGAGCTTCATTTGCTTCTTTTTCTTCTTCTTTCGGAGCAAAATCAAAACAAGAAGATTTCGTTAGAGCAAAATCGAAGCAAGAAGATTTCAGTATATGCTTAAAAATATACTGATGAGATGCGGAGAAAGGTTTCTAGAGGAGCACAAAAGGATGTCTCTAGAGCATTTTGATGGGGTAAATCTTTTCTAATCGACTCTGTTGGATTCATCCAACCTAGGTTGGAAATGATAACCACCACACAAGAGCTGCAACAATGTTTTCCAGAATTGAGACAAGTCCCAAGAAAGTGCAAAAGGAGATACGGGGTGCGGATTAGTAAATTGGGACCGAAATAGAATCTACCTCAAGTTATTTGAGGAGATAAAAGCAAAAGGAGAAGAAAAATATGGTGGAAAACATGGCAGCAACAGACATGGTAAAAAAACAAGTATGGAGGCAAACATGACAAGAAAATTAAGTTTGGTGGCAAACATGACAAGAGGGACAAGTATGGTGATAGATGAAGAGGAACAGGAAAACTGTTTTTTTCTTCTTTCTCTTCAAAGAATAAAATTAATTGGTCTTTATAAGATTAGTTGGTCTTTTGGAGGACAAATTTCAATTGTTTTATTTGTTTGTTTTAGTTTTAGTATTAGTTCTATTAATTGGTAGTTGTCTTTTGGAGGACAAATTTCAATTGTTTTGTTTGTTTTAATATTAATTCTGTTTGTTTTAATATTAACTAGTTTTTAACCCGTGCAACGCACGGATGATTTTTCTTTCTTGTTCCATTGAATTTTTTTTGACTACATATGTTATAAAATGAATAAAAAAAATATGATAATGGATTTTAAGATGGACACAACAAAAATTTTATATAAAAATTTGATATAGATTTATTCAAAAAATAGAAAATGGAAACTGTCAAGTCCAATAATACCTCCAAAATAAATTGAATCAAATAAAATAAAAATTTAGAAAATCCAACGTGAGATTTATTAAGCTACTCAATCAATTAGAAAACTCAATTCCAATAATATGGACCTCAACACCAGCACCGTTCCCTCAATAGCAAATTATAACAAATCCCACAAAACATGATATCATCAAAACCAACAAAAATTTGTTCATCACATACGCTGGTATCTCAGGCAATTCTTGCTTTCCACTGTCAAAATACTCTAAACTAATAAATTGCAAAGTGCTTACACATAAAAAGTTTACCAAAACTTTTCACAATCCATATCTCTTGAAAGCGCAACAAAATTAAGTTCAAATACATTACTACCAATCCATTATTCATTCAAACAACCAAAACACTTATTCAAATATCAAAGACTTGGATATTAACTGCATTGGTTACACATTAGAAATTTCCTAGAATAGATAAACAACTAAGCATCAAATTCAGCTTGACACCATTATTATCAAATAACCATATGTATGCTTCAGTCCTTTTCGATCTTCACCTTTTTCAGAGGAATATTGCCCTTCCACCGTTTTCACTGGCAACATTCTTATCACCATTCTCAGCAGAAATCTTTTCACCATTCAAATCAGATGCATCATTCTTCTTATTCTTCATTTTATTTGTCTTTTTCACTTTGTCAACAAAATTTTTCTTATCGTTGTTGCATTTTCTTGAGTACCTTACCATTAGGACCAACATCAGCATCAACCTTGACAATGGGAACCAAATCCGGCACTTCCTCATCATCCCGTTCAACAACAGAATCAGGAATAGAGAACTAAAACCCCGAATTAACAGCATCCTTCTCCAGCTTCAAAAACACAAGATGCATTTCAAACATTACAATTAATAAGCACATAAAATTGTGTTGACATCTAAAGGAATTAGCAAGTTACTAAAGATGAAAACATTTCAGTACCTTTCTCCATGAATTTGGGAGTTAATTTTCACACTAAAACTTTATATGTTTAAATATAACTCAAAATTCCTATATTTCAAAATTAAACATGTTACATAAAACCAATTGAATTGTGAGGCCCTAGTCCAACATTTTTCCACTTAGAAGCAGATAAATATAGAAAAAGAATATGTAGCTCCTGATTTCTTTGGAGGGTCTTTTTCATATTTGTTATGATAGTGTGATAACTCTACATGAGTAGTGTGTTTTTGCTTTAATTACAAGACTTATTGACGCAGTTTAGGATGTTTTTACTATGTTTTTATGCAATAGTTAGTAGAAATTACATCAGGTACAAGACTGGTGAAAGAAACAAGAATGTGAAGAAAAAGCACTTACCAGAGAGGTATTCTGTCAAATGGCGCGCGGCGCCAGATCAGTGCAAAAAAGAAGCCGTCTTCTGTTGTTTGGCGCGCGGCGCCAGCACGTGACCTAACTCTATATATTTGATTTTCTGAATCAAAAACGTACAGAATTTGACGGCGAGAAATAGAAGACTTTTGGAAGACACTCAGAGCTCTTTTGTAATGCTTTCTTTCATCTTTAAACTTGTTAATTTGTGTTTAGCTATGTCCGGCTAAATCCTTATGATTGGCCTTGGGGGATTCTAATCCCGAATTGTCTCGAACCATGTGATTTCTTTTATGTTTATTAATTAATTACGAAGTTAGTTTCATCAATCTTTCCTTGTGCTTAATGCTTTACATATGTGACGACTTGTGTGATTGATGTTTATAATTTGTTTTACTATGAGGATAGGAATAAATTATTGATCTACGAATTATTGTAAAATTGGTTTTCACTTAAGAGATTTTGGTTTACTAATTGAGATCAAAGATTAAAGCGCGAATTCCTCACTTGATAATAAATCACCTTAGAGATTTGGGATTTATGATCAAGGGAGAGGACTATGTTACCAAGACATTGGGCATAGTTATTTAATTTAATCGATCATGAAACTAAAGTTGTAGTTCGTTAATAAACATGGAATCACCGAGATGAATTGGGATTAGATGAACCAAAAGGTCCAATCGCTTCTCCTTCTAAAAAGTCAAACCCTAATTTTCAAAGTATTTTCTCCAACAAACCCTAGAAAAATCCCCCCTTTTATATTAATGTCAATTGATCTAAATATGTTTTCAAACTGCAATTGTTGATTTATCACAATCCCTGTGGATACGAATCTTATAAATTTTATTACTTGCGACGAGTTTAGTACACTTGCTAAATTATTCATCAAGTTTTTGGCGCCGTTGCCGGGGATTGTTGATTTAATTGACAATCCGATTGAACCATATTTAGTTTGTTTTTTTTTATTTTATTTTCTTGTTTTTTTTTAGATATCGAAAAAAAAAAATTATATAGATATCTACAAATTCTAAATTCTTTTTTTTTATCCTCTTGTAGTGCAGTTGCTTCTAAAGGTATTTCTGATTGTTTATGCAAGGTAGGAAGAAGGTAGTCAGAGAACTTATCTTTGATCCGGAAATCGAGAAAACAGCTAAAGCAAACCGGAAAGCAGTCCGGTTGGCACACCAGGCTACCCTGTTAACAAGTGGTACGGAAGAGATACTTGAAGAGGAAGTTCCTAGTTCAAACACTTCGAACGACGAAACTGTTAAAGTACAAAAGTAAGTATGTTTTTGTTATCGTCTCCACAGGGACTGGTGCGATATCGATGCCGTTCAACAATTAATATTATTTTAAGTTAAGAGTTTTTAAAAGTTGTTTTGTAAAGAAAACTTGTGTTTGCAAATTAGTAAAACGGTAAAAAGATGATTTCCTTAACAGAGAGAATAATTTGCTGGGGTTAGACTCAATTGACTCATTCGTACGCATTTACTTAATCAGTTATACATATTCAAGTTACTCATCAATATTATCACGTATTTACTCGTCAAACATTTCCGTTCCCAGATAATGTCGAGAAATCTATTATAACTATCAAACCCCGATCCCTCGAGTGATTAATCGATATAATAGCATTAAGTTCCAATACTTTTGAGTGAATATTAAATCTAAGTCTATTCCTAGATCTTAGCTTTTAATAGATGTTATCCTAAATCAAGATTTAAAACATATATCCCTATACTATTTCAAATCTAAAGATAAAACAATAACAACAAAGATAACACCAATATTGATTTGCAACTTGAATATATATAACACCATGATCAAATTAAATACATACTAGTAGAGTAAAATTTACATCTAACCCCAACAAAATGAGAAATTAGTTACCCATGATCAAGGTACTTTCACAAAGATATGAGAAGAGAAGATAGATGAACATCAAAATGAAGATTCCTCCAACAAAATGATAAAATCCACCTTCAAAACTACTTAAAATCAGTCTCCTAGGGTTTTCTAACTGTTCTGGATATGAAAAAGTGATCAGATCCCCGTTCTGCATCAATTGATAGCTATTTATACAAGTCAGGAAAATACAGGCTCGCTAAGCGAGGGGTGTCTTGCTTAGCGAGACAGCCTTTCTTCATCAGAAGGTTTGCTGCACAAACCGCCAGGCTCGCTAAGCGAGCCAATGACCTCGCTAAGCGAGACCCCTTGCTTTGACCTGTTGCAGCTTGCTTTGAACTTTTAACTCCCTGCCTTGGCTCGCTACTCCCTCGCTTTGACCTCGCTGTAGCTTGCTTTGAACTTTTCTTCATCAATTTTCATCAAAAAATATTTCTCTAAGCTTGAGACCATTAAAATACTTGGAATTAGGCAAAATATCACAAATTGATCATTTAAACATATGAAACTTAATATTTACATAATAATGGGAAATTCTATAAGTTAATTTGCAAAATAAAGTTAATAAGTGCCTTAATTATATATAGAATTTTTCTACTTTTTGACACTTATCAACTCTCCCCAACTTAGGATTTTGGTTGTCCTCAAACAAAAGTAAAACAAGCTCAAAAGATACTAGTCTCAAAGAAAGGTTTGTGATCAATCAAAGTTTTGAAACTTTTTTCTCTGCACAAGAGTGAAGCAAATACCAACTAAGGACTAATCCACAAAACATTCAAAGAAATAGAGCATGTTCATGAAAGGATTGCTATGCCTAAGCAAGATTCTCATAATCCTTATCAAACAATCAAAAATCAAGTGCATCCAAAATTTTCTCACAAGTGTATCACTCCAGGGTAAGTGTTTAACTCAATCCGAGCAATGTGCACACAACAATTCAATTCAAACATTCATCCAAGCAATATCATCAAGCATGCTATTAGTTATGGATCACTAAGGACTTTATTAAGTTTGTAATGGGGCTGGGCTAAAAAAAAAAATTCATTGTTTTTCTTTGGATTCAAGAGGCCTTAAGGATAAGAGAGCATAATTCAAAACTATTTATATTTCAAAAAGCATTCTCTTTTTTTTTCACTTTCCCCTTTCTACTTGTGGTGATTCTTTTGCTTTGACACTTTTTTTTTCTTTTCTTTTCATTTTCTTTTTCAAACACATTTTCTTTATTTTCACTTGTGTGTCAACATTTTCTTTCAAACAATTCTTTTCATTTTTAATCACCACATCAACTACTTTTCTCAATTTATTTTCCTTATTTTTCTACAATCTTGTTCTCCCCAACTTGAATATTAACATAACCCTATTGAAATACACTTGCTCTCCTATCCTAAGACAAGGGACAAGTAGTTGTTTTTCTTTCTTGCAGTTCAAGGGTTCAGTTCAAAACAAACAATTTTTTTTTCAAAAAAAAAATTTAAGGCTCAAATGGGGACACAAAGGATCACACGTTCTCACATGGTAAGCTTTTATTTGGCCAAGTAGTTATACTCAAAAAGAAACAAGGCCTTGATCATATCCACAACTTCAAACACATTAATGATAGCAAGATTAAGTTAAAATCAAATGAGCATACACAATTGCCGGCTCTCAAAAATATATGTAAACAATGGAAAGTCCACACAACTCACCCGGCTTGGTTGGATAACACATGTTCTTTCATGTTTAACAAAAACAATGAGAATCATCTTAGAACAAGCAACAAATTTCATGAACATGTTAAACTCCTAAGCATATTTCATGGACTAATCACAAGTTGACATATAAACTCACAAATCATTGTATTCATGTTTGGTTATTGATTTATCACCAACCTAACTACAGACTTTCAAAAGCATGTGAGCTTGTTTCATCATCAAAACATCTTCACACTATGTACACTAAACTAACAACTTACTATAAAATAAACTTGCTACATTTAAATCAAAATATCACATAAACCAACTACCATTTAGGTTCAAAAGGTAACACCGATTCAACACAAAATATAAGTTCCAAACACAGAAACATATTTCCACATTGTTCACAAAATTAAGCTAAATAAACCAACAAATATAAAACAACAAATGACTGAAAGCTTTTTAAATTATATCACTCATTAATGGTGAGCTTTTCAGTCCTATCCATCTGTCTGGTCAGTTGGACATCTCATCTAACTCCTCATCAACTGCATCAGCAGCAACTACATCAACATCATCAGCATTAGCATCACCAGCAGTGCTCGCTCCCCCTGCAAAATAAGGCATGTCCCCAGGCCAATCAACATGATTCTGATATTCTGGAGGGGTCATGATCGGCTGCTGCTGCTGGTACCTGTACATAGAGTCATGCACAACAGTCATTGCCCTATAATTAGCTGTGTTTTGCATACACAGATGTTGGAGCCAGGTTTGAAGGTTAGGGTCAATGCTAGGGAAAGCATGGGCTACACAATAGGACCTTGTTTCTTCTGGGGTTTGTCGGTTTCTTTTTCTTCTTCCAGTGCAGTAACGTTTGATGTAGGCATCATCAATAGGACCAGGAAGGGCTTGAGAATTGTGAGAGGGAATTGTTACTCGGGCATCAAGACACAATTGCAATATGAGACCAGGATATGCTAATACATGAGTATTCTTGGTTCCAGGTAGGATACCACTCTCGGCGATCGCTTTTATTTCATTTGCAATCACACGGGCAATATCAATCTGAAGTCCGGCTAGGATAAAATAGATCATACCGGCAATATCTAAGGTGGCAGTACAAGTGTGACTCCTAGGTTTCAAGTTATGCAGGATTAGGAGAAGGATGGTTTGTGCTGGTGTTGTTAAATCATCTCGAACTGCCGTTTTAGCCTCACCAGATGAACCAAGTTTGAATGACTTTCCCGGTTGGAAAATGGCGGCAGCCATTTCTTCTAATGGCCAATTACCTTGGGCTAACCTTCGAGAATATGCACAAAGTTCGTCATCGGGTAAGTTCACAGGTGTGCCCAAATAAGTATTGATTGCCTCCCTATCAAAACGAATCTCTCGACCTCTAACATAAGTGGTGAAAGGGTACTGTCCTTCTCCTACAGGCATGGCGTTTGCATAAAATTCCCGGACTAAATCATAGTTGAGATTCTCTGGTTGCTCAAGTAACTTGTCCCATTTCCTTCTGTCAATTATGTCTGCCAATCCTCTATATTCCCCATCATGACTGACAAGAAAATCTCTTTCCGGCCATACCTGCCTTTTTTCCAAGTCGCGGCATCTGGCTTGTTGATCGGCGCCTAAGAATTTTCCAGCATCATAAGTATTCTTGGCAGTGCCGGAAGAACTAGTCTTCGTCTTTGACTTTGTATTGCTGGATGATTTCTTTGGGGCCATTTCCTGCACTTATAAAAATCAAACACAACTCACATCTGGTCAAATAGCAGTTGTGGACCATGAACATAATAAGAAAGAAACAATTTGGAAATTTAAAACAAAAAATTCAGGGTAAAATAATGGTTATCGCTGAGCACGGGCACAACGCGAATGCAGCGAGAAACAGGAAGTAGCCCAGAAAACAGAGTACATGGTCAAATTACTTTCCACAACACTCAAATCCCTCCTAAGCATCAAAACAAGTGCATCATTGAACTAGGAATCACAATTAAAACTCAAAAAGCATCAACATCATCAGATTTGTTCTTTTACAAAAGAAGGAAAATCAACAAAAACAAAAACTTTTATTTTTATATTTTCAAACAAAATTTCACAAATTTCTTTTTCACAAAGAGACAAATCTAAATGTGGTTTTGTTGTGGTTCAAAGTTATAACTAGAAAAGAAAGATTTGTATGTTATGAGTCTACAAAATACATTGATGAATTGAAGCAACAAATCCTATTTCTATGCAACTCTACATTCCATGGCTAAAGTTCACACCTTTCATAAAATTAAAACCAAAAATTTCATACCTTGTTTCTTGGATGCACACGAAAATGGAGAGAAAGATAAATAAGATGCTTGGGTGTTTCCTTGAATGAAAGATTTGGAAAGAATTTTTGCAATTTTGAAGATGGGTTGAAGTTGAGAGGTTTATGTGAGAGAATGAGAAGTGTGAAAATTTATTCTAGGGTTGGAGAGAGACTAAACCGTGTTTTGGAAGTAGTGGGGAGTTCAAAAATTGAAAAAAAAATTAAAACAAAATTAAATTTGGCCAGCTGTCCTCTTTTTTTTTTTTTTTTCGCAGGTCTTGCTTAGCGATCCAGGGCTTGCTTAGCGAGCTCATCAGAAAACAGATTTTCCTGCATTTTTACTTTTGTACAGCTGGTCCAAATTCAATCTTCCATTTCTTTAAAGCTCAAAACACATGACAAAATATAAAATACTTACAAAATTGGGTTGCCTCCCAACAAGCGCTTGTTTAACGTCATTAGCTCGACGCCTTTTCATTTGAATTATGGATCGGCAAGTGAAACTTTTGTGGCAAGCCGATCAATCTCGCCACCAAAGTATGGCTTCAACCTCTGTCCATTGACAATCCAGCTGCGCTGCAAATCAACATCCTCAATTTCAATTGCTCCATAATGTTTCACCTCTTTAATTATAAATGGACCGGACCACTTAGACTTTAACTTTCCGGGAAAAAGCTTTAGTCTTGAATTGAATAACAAAACTTTTTGCCCCGGATGAAAGTTTCGGTTGATGATCCGCTTGTCATGGTATTTCTTGACTTTTTCTTTGTACAATTTTGAAGATTCATAAGCATGAAACCTCATTTCCTCTAGTTCTTGCATTTGAAATTTTCTTTTATCTACTGCTTGAGTTTTATCAAAATTCAGAAATTTCAAAGCCCAATAGGCTTTATGTTCCAACTCAACGGGAAGATGACATGCCTTACCATAAACCATTTGAAAAGGAGTGAGGCCTATCGGTGATTTAAAAGCTGTCCGATACGCCCACAATGCTTCATCAAGCTTCAATGACCAATCTTTCCTTGACGCGGACACTGTTTTCTCAAGAATCTTCTTGATTTCTCGATTTGACACTTCCGCTTGTCCATTGGTCTGCGGATGGTATGGTGAGGCAACTTTGTGCTTGACTCCATAGTGCTCAAGTGCCTTTGCTAATTGTGAGTTGCAAAAATGTGACCCTCCATCACTTATAAGCACCCTTGGAGTTCCAAAACGAGTGAAAATGTTTTTCTTTAGGAATTTGATCACTGTCTTGCCATCGGCCTTTGGTGATGCAATTGCTTCCACCCATTTGGACACATAATCTACTGCCACCAGAATATATTCATTAGACAATGACGAAGGAAATGGACCAACAAAATCAATGCCCCAACAATCAAATACTTCCACTTCAAGAATACTTTGCAAAGGCATCTCATTGCGCTTGGAAATTCCTCCGGTCTTTTGACAGTTGTCACATCTTTGAGCTTGTTCATATGCATCTTTGAACAAGGTTGGCCAATAGAACCCTGATTGTAAGACTTTGGCCGCAGTTCGCTCTCCATTGTAATGACCACCATATGGCGAATTGTGACAATGCCATAATATGCTTGTGGCCTCTTCTTTAGTCACACATCTCCTCAACAAGTTATCTGCTCCAATTTTGAACAAATATGGATCATCCCAAACATAACGGTGTGCTTCACGGAGAAATCTCTTTTTCTGGTGCCAGTTGAAATCATCCGGTATTAATCCAGACACTTTGTAATTAGCCATGTCGGCAAACCATGGCCTTTCTTGCAACATAAGCAATTTCTCATCAGGAAACTCTTCAAGGACTTCACGTTCATGTTCGGTCACCTCATTGTTCACCAATCTAGACAAATGATCAGCTACCAAATTCTCAGTTCCTTTCTTGTCTTTTATCTCAAGATCAAACTCTTGAAGCAAGAGCATCCATCGAATGAGTCTCGGCTTGGAATCAGACTTTGTTATTAAATATTTGATAGCTGCATGGTCAGTGTAAACAACAATTTTTGATCCAATTAAATAAGAACGAAATTTTTCAAGCGCATACACTATTGCAAGCAATTCTTTTTCTGTTGTTGCATAATTGATTTGAGCATCATTCAACACTTTACTCGCATAGTGTATAGCATGAAAATTTTTGTTCTTTCTTTGTCCAAGAACGGCACCAACCGCATAATCACTAGCATCACACATTAATTCAAAATCAAGTGACCAATCAGGTGCTGTGATTATGGGTGCAGTTATCAATCTCTTTTTCAGGTCATTAAAAGCAATTAAACAAGAATTATCAAAGTTAAAAGGCTTATCTTTGTTAAGCAGGTTGCTTAACGGCTTGGCGATTTTGGAGAAGTCTTTAATGAATCGCCTGTAGAACCCGGCATGACCAAGAAAGCTTCTGATTCCTTTGACATTTACTGGAGGTGGAAGCTTTTCAATGACTTCGATCTTTGCTTTGTCTACTTCAATGCCTTCGGAAGAAATCTGGTGCCCCAGTACTATGCCTTTGGTCACCATGAAATGGCACTTCTCCCAATTTAGAACCAGATTAGTCTCAACACACCGCTTCAGTACGGTATCCAAGTTTTTCAAACACGAATCAAATGATGGGCCAAACACCGAGAAATCATCCATGAACACTTCAATACATTTTTCAATCAAATCAGAAAATATTGCTTGCATACACCGCTGAAATGTTGCTGGAGCATTACACAATCCGAAAGGCATCCGTCTATAAGCAAAGACACCAAAAGGACATGTAAAGGCGGTCTTCTCATGATCTTCGGGATTAACTGTAATCTGATTATACCCCGAATAACCATCCAAAAAGCAATAGAACTCTTGACCGGACAACCTTTCTAGCATTTGGTCCATAAACGGCAATGGAAAATGATCTTTACGGGTGGCTTTGTTCAATCTTCTGTAATCTATGCACATTCTCCAACCTGTAACTGTTCTTGACGGAATTAACTCATTCTTGTCATTTGTGATCACCGTCATACCTCCTTTCTTTGGAACCACCTGAACTGGACTCACCCAAGCACTATCTGAAATCGGGTAAATCATTCCGGCTTCCAGCAACTTCACCACTTCTTTTCTCACAACCTCTTTCATTGTAGGATTCAACCGACGTTGAGGCTGTGCTACAGGCTTGTAATTCTCTTCCATCATAATACTGTGCATACAATATGACGGACTAATACCTTTCAAATCAGATAACACCCATCCAATTGCTTCTTTGTTTTCTTTAAGGACTTGAATCAAACTATTCTCCTCATGAGTTGATAAAGAACTACTGATTATGACCGGTTTACCGCTACCTTCTTCAAGAAACACATATTTCAAATGAGAGGGCAATGTTTTCAATTCGAGCTTCACTTCAACCGGCTTCGACTCATCTTTCAACTCTTCAATCTTTGCTTTGAGAGGAGACACCTCTTTGAAATCATCTAGTTCTTTCAAACACTCTTCAATTTCTTCCTCTTTATCGAAATCAAGTTCATTAAGAGCATTTGTCAAAGCTTGTTCAAGAGGTGATGGCTTGCATAACTGTTTTTGAACATCCAAGATAGCTTCATCTGTGGCATCCATTTTAAAACACACTCCTTTATCTTTTGAATATTTCATGGCCTCCCACAAATTAAAACTAACTTCTTCATCCTGGACTCTAACCTTCATCACTCCATCATCGATATCAATCATCATACGTGCAGTCTTCATGAAAGGTCTGCCTAGTATCAAAGGAACATCATCATCCTCCTCAATGTCCATCACCACAAAATCTATAGGAAACATAAACTTGTCAACTTTCACAAGTACATCTTCCGCAATTCCTGATGGACGTTTGACGGATTTATCTGCAAGCTGCAAAGTCATTCTTGTGCGTGTTATATCCAAACCACCAATTCTTTCAATTACGGACAATGGAATGAGATTGATGCTTGACCCTAGATCAATGAGAGCTTTTCCAACATTTACATTTCCAATAGTGACAGGTAATGTAACTCTCCCCGGATCTTTCTCCTTTGTAGGTAGGGTTCTTTGAATAATAGCACTGCAGCTCGCATCCAAGTGAATGGTTTCCTCATCAGTGATTCTCCTTTTCTTTGTTAAAATCTCTTTCATGAATTTCGCATAGGTAGGCATCTGCTCCAAGGCTTCGGAAAATGGAATGTTGATCTGTAATCGCTTAAAGATATCCAAAAACCTTGCATATTGTCTTTCCTTGTCTTTCTTAGATTGAGCATGCGGATAGGGCAAGTGTTGAACCGGAGGACTCTTTTGAATGCCTTTCTCATCTAATTCCTTCTGAGTTTTAATCTTCCTCTCATCACTCACTTCTCCCTCAAGCTCTTCTTTTCCATCTCTTCTATTTTTTCCATTTTTTTGATTTTCAACTAAATTCCCCTCTTTATTTTTTTCTCCTGTCTCTTTCTCACTTTCTTTTTTCTCTCCCTCTTGTTTTTCTCTTAACTCCACAACAATCCTCTCTGTTTCAAGATTATCACCAATGCCTTTTCCAATTTCTTTTCCGCTCCTGGTTGTAATAGACTTACAGTGCTCCTTTGGATTTGGTTCAGTGTTGGCAGTGAATGATCCTCCTTGATTGTTGTTGTTGGCCACTTGTTTTGCTATTTGGCCAAGCTGAGTTTCAAAGCTCCTCATCATAGCATCAGTGTTTTTCTGGTGTTGTTGGTTTTGATGCAATTGAGTTTCTAAATTCTTCAATACAGCATCATTACTTCTTTGATACTGTTGGTTCTGCTGTTGGTACTGTTGTAGATTTTGCTGAAGCAGTTGATTCTGTTGTTGCTGCATCTCCATGAATTTATTCAATGTTTCATCCACACTTGAGTTTTGATTTTGTTGAGGAGGTGGCTGGTTATAGTTTTCATATTGTCTTTGCCTGTTTGATGAACCAGCTTCTTGTCTCCAACCCTGACCATAATTTGAATTATTTCCTCTTTGATAGCCAGTATTATTTTGATACTGACCCTGTCTTGGTTGGCTACCCATGTAATTCACCTCTTCATCATTCGGAGGACAATGACCTGTTGGATGATCTCCAGTACACAACTGACAGTATGCAACCTGCTTGGCTTTACTTTGTCCTTCCTGGATACTAATCAGTTTGGACATTTGCTTTGAAAGTTCCTCAACAGTATTTGTAAGAAGCTTGTTCTGAGCCAACACAGCATCCGACGCATCAAGTTCAAGAATACCTGACTTCTTTTGTGCTGTAATTCTGTTGCGCTCACTTTGTCTATCACTGAGTGCCATCTTCTCAATTATTGCAGTAGCATCAGCAGCACTCAAAGATAATAATGAACCACCAGCCGTTGCATCCAATAGAAGCTTTGATTGTTGGAGAAGTCCATTGCGAAAGATGTGGATCTGAGTGAGATCATCGAATCCGTGATTAGGGCACTTCCTCAACATTGACTTGTATCTATCCCAAGCTTCACAAAGAGTTTCATTTGAACCTTGGGCAAACACAGTGATTGATGTTTTCGCTTCCATGAATTTGTGATGCGGAAAGAATCGATCAAGAAATTTCTCCTCCAAGGTGTTCCAATTTGTCATGGTTTGAGCTGGTTGATCTAGATACCAATCCTTGGCTGCACCAAGCAATGAATGTGGGAACATTCGCATGAACAATGATTCTTCTTCCGCTTCGGTAGCATCAAGTGAGCCAGCAATCTCATAGAACTTTACCAGATGATTGTACGGATCCTCATGCGGTAAACCTGTAAAAGGGTTAGCATATAAAAGTTGCAGGAGTCCGGTTTTCATCTCGGTTGGTCTTGCTCCCCTTGGCGGTCTTGCAAGATGAGCAAGTCTTCTTGGACTGTTGTGGCATGGCCTAACTCCACCACCATCCCCAGGTTGTGGTTGTGGGATATCTGCCATGATTTCCTCGACTATTGGAGATGTAGAAGAAATAGAAACAGAAGATCCCTCGGACTGCTCTTTTTGTTTGGCTAGTTGTTTCTTTTTTCTTGTTTTGCTGTTGTTTCTTCTGGCCGTTCTTTCAATCTCAGGATCGAAAAGTAAGTTGTCGGCCGAAACCTGTCTTCGCATACACAATTCAACAACCTAACCACACAAGTTAGCATGCACGATGGATAATAAGTAATTAAAAACAAAAATTAAAAAGTGCAAAATTGCTTAAAACAATGAAAATTGTCGCAATGCTTTTAATATCAAACGCCAGTCCCCGGCAACGGCGCCATTTTGTTAAAGTACAAAAGTAAGTATGTTTTTGTTATCGTCTCCACAGGGACTGGTGCGATATCGATGCCGTTCAACAATTAATATTATTTTAAGTTAAGAGTTTTTAAAAGTTGTTTTGTAAAGAAAACTTGTGTTTGCAAATTAGTAAAACGGTAAAAAGATGATTTCCTTAACAGAGAGAATAATTTGCTGGGGTTAGACTCAATTGACTCATTCGTACGCATTTACTTAATCAGTTATACATATTCAAGTTACTCATCAATATTATCACGTATTTACTCGTCAAACATTTCCGTTCCCAGATAATGTCGAGAAATCTATTATAACTATCAAACCCCGATCCCTCGAGTGATTAATCGATATAATAGCATTAAGTTCCAATACTTTTGAGTGAATATTAAATCTAAGTCTATTCCTAGATCTTAGATTTTAATAGATGTTATCCTAAATCAAGATTTAAAACATATATCCCTATACTATTTCAAATCTAAAGATAAAACAATAACAACAAAGATAACACCAATATTGATTTGCAACTTGAATATATATAACACCATGATCAAATTAAATACATACTAGTAGAGTAAAATTTACATCTAACCCCAACAAAATGAGAAATTAGTTACCCATGATCAAGGTACTTTCACAAAGATATGAGAAGAGAAGATAGATGAACATCAAAATGAAGATTCCTCCAACAAAATGATAAAATCCACCTTCAAAACTACTTAAAATCAGTCTCCTAGGGTTTTCTAACTGTTCTGGATATGAAAAAGTGATCAGATCCCCGTTCTGCATCAATTGATAGCTATTTATACAAGTCAGGAAAATACAGGCTCGCTAAGCGAGGGGTGTCTTGCTTAGCGAGACAGCCTTTCTTCATCAGAAGGTTTGCTGCACAAACCGCCAGGCTCGCTAAGCGAGCCAATGACCTCGCTAAGCGAGACCCCTTGCTTTGACCTGTTGCAGCTTGCTTTGAACTTTTAACTCCCTGCCTTGGCTCGCTACTCCCTCGCTTTGACCTCGCTGTAGCTTGCTTTGAACTTTTCTTCATCAATTTTCATCAAAAAATATTTCTCTAAGCTTGAGACCATTAAAATACTTGGAATTAGGCAAAATATCACAAATTGATCATTTAAACATATGAAACTTAATATTTACATAATAATGGGAAATTCTATAAGTTAATTTGCAAAATAAAGTTAATAAGTGCCTTAATTATATATAGAATTTTTCTACTTTTTGACACTTATCAGAAACCGAAAACATGGCTGGAGTTGATCCACCACCGCGAAGGACATTGGGTGACTACGGCCAAGCAACTGGTGGTCATAATCCTAATATGGGTTTTCAACCAGTGAATCCCGTATCTTTCGACATAAAGAATACGGTGCTCAGTGCTCTTAAGGAGAACCAGTTTTCTGGGAGCGAATCTGAATGCCCAAACATCTATCTAGCCCGATTCTATGAAGCATGTGGCTACACTGACCCAGCTGGGGTATCCGACTCAAACAAGAAGTTGAGGCTGTTTCCACTATCCTTGACTGGCAGGGCAAAAGATTGGATCGATACACTACCACCCAACACTATTGCTTCTTGGGATGAGCTCGAGTTGAAGTTTCGTGAGCGATATTTCCCAATCCATAAGTTCTTAGAAAGGAGGAATGATATCACCAACTTCGAGCAAGGGGACTCGGAATCATTGTATGATGCATGGGAGAGATTCAAGCTTGGTTTGAAGAAGTGCCAAAACCATGGTTAGACAGCCATGCACAGATGCAACACTTTACTCAAGGATTGAGAGCTCAGACTAGAATGTTGTTGGACGCATCAGCTGGTGGTTCCTTGAAAAATAAAGATGAAAGCGAAGCAAGGGAGTTAGTGGAGGCTATGGCTCAGAATGAATACAGAGTTCAGAATGATAGGGGAGCAAAGAAAAAGGCTGGCATGCTGGAGCTTGATACTCAAACCGCTATCCTAGCGCAATCTCAGTTGTTGAACAATCAGATGGCAGCCATGTTGAAACACTTCACCACTACCCCCGCTCCTCCAATGCAAGCCAAGGCAGTTCAAGATGTGAAGTGCAACTTCTGTGGTCAAGGGCATGCTAATGGTGAATGTTTTCCTGCAGGCTCCGAGGAAGCTATGTATCTGGGAAATTTTAAGAAAACTGACCCCAACAACAACCCGTACTCAAACACTTATAACAAAGGTTGGAGAGAACATCCGAATTTCGGTTGGGGAGGGAATCAGAATCAGTCCCAACCACAAGCTTCTTCTCAAAACTCTCAAACCAGGAAACCCTCTCAGCTAGAGGACGTTCTTGCACAATTTATCAAGGTCACACAAGGGAATTTTGAAGAAATGAAAATCAGCCAAAAGCAGATGAAAGCCGACCAAGATGTTGCCAACAAGAATCATGAAGCTTCCATCAAGACCTTGGAAACCCAAATTGGCCAATTGTCAAGACAGTTCTCAGCCACTCAAAATAATGGTTTTGAAGGATCCACAAAAGACAATCCAAGGAATGAAAGTTGTAAGGCGATTAACCTGAGAAGTAGAGTAATTCCTTCACCGGAAGTCGTGCATCGGCAAATCCATGAATCTAGTGATGAAGGAGTGAAAGAAAAAAGAGAGGCCAAGAAGGAAGAAGGCAATGAGAGTGAGGGAGAAGTTGACAAAGAGTGGGAGATCATTACTGAATCTGAGGATGAGAGGGATGAATTAGTTGAAAATCAGAGGGAGAAAAAAATTGACAACAAGAGTGCTGATAAACTATTTGCGCAGGAGAAAGGTAAGGGGATGGAAGAGAAGGAAATTCCTAAGGAGAAAGAAACTTCCTATCATGCCAAAGTACCCTTTCCGCGCAAGAAGAAGGCAAAGGCGAAAGATCACCAACAGTTCAAGAAGTTTATGAAGATGCTTCACAGCCTCCAAATGAACATACCGTTTGCAGATGCATTGGAACAAATGCCTGTCTATGCCAAATTCATGAAAGAGCTCTTGACGAAGAAAAGAAAACCTCTGGATGATGACACAGTGGATATGACCGAAGAATGCAGTGCTATAATTCAAAAGAAGCTTCCCCAAAAGAAAAAGGACCCCGGAAGTTTCACTATTCCATGTTCTATTGGTAACATTGTTGTTGGTAGAGCGTTATGTGACTTGGGAGCTAGCATCAACTTGATGCCCTTGTCAATGATGAAGAAGATACCGGGTGCTGTGGCAAAACCCACCAAGATGCAACTGTCCTTGGCTGATCGATCTATTGTGCATCCATACGGGATCCTTCATGATGTCTTGGTACGTGTAGCTGAATTTGTATTTCCGGCTGATTTTGTGATCCTTGACATGAAAGATGATGCCGAGGTAGAACCATTGTTGCTGGGACAACCATTCCTAGCTACCGGAAGAGCTCTAATCGATGTAGAGATGGGAGAGCTCATGCTAAGAACACACGGTGAGGAAGTCATGTTTAATGTGTTTCAAGCAATAAAACACCATGATGATGAGCCACAATGCTTCCAGGTTGATGTGATTGAGGAGGTGGTTGACGATGTTCTAACTGAAGAAACACCATCACCTCCATTAGAAAGAGTCATTGTGAATTCTATCGATGATCTAGAAGAGGAATGGGAGCGTGAGATCGAAATATGCCTTCGTCATCTCGAAGCATGCAAGGTAGAAGAAACACCGGCTGAAGTGGAAAACGTGGTTGTTCAAAAAGAAACAGAAAGTTTAAAAGAAGAATCCAAGACCACAACTCCCGAGTTGAAAGAACTTCCAGCTCACCTAAAATATGTTTTCTTAGGGGAAGATTCTTCACATCCAGCCATCATCAGCAGCGAGTTGAATACGCTCGAAACGGAGAAATTAGTGAGAGTCTTGCGAGAAAATAAAGAAGCCATGGGGTGGAGCATAGCCGACTTGAAGGGGATTAGTCCCGCATTTTGCATGCACAAAATCCATATGGAAGATGAATACAAACCCGTGGTACAACCACAAAGAAGACTAAATCCAACTATGAAGGAAGTGGTAAAGAAAGAAGTGCTGAAACTCCTCGAAGCAGGTATGATTTATCCAATCTCGGATAGTGAATGGGTGAGTCCTGTCCATGTGGTTCCAAAGAAAGGCGGTATGACGGTTGTGAGGAATGACAAGAATGAATTAATACCAACTCGCACCGTCACTGGCTGGAGAATGTGCATAGATTACCGACGGTTAAATTCCGCAACGAGGAAGGATCACTTTCCTCTTCCGTTCATGGATCAAATGCTAGAGGGCTTGCTGGGCAGGCCTATTATTGCTTTCTGGATGGATATTCCGGGTACAACCAAATTGTTGTGGACCCGGCTGATCAAGAGAAGACAGCGTTCACATGCCCTTTTGGGGTATTCGCTTACCGAAGGATGCCCTTTGGGTTGTGCAATGCACCGGCTACGTTTCAGCGATGTATGTTGTCCATCTTTGCCGATATGATGGAGGACACCATTGAAGTGTTTATGGACGACTTCTCTGTTTTTGGTAAGACTTTTGATCACTGCTTAGCTAACTTGAATGTCGTATTGAAGCGATGCATAAGTACCAATTTGGTTTTGAATTGGGAAAAATGTCATTTTATGGTTAAAGAAGGAATTGTGCTTGGACACAAAATCTCTTCAAAAGGCATTCAAGTGGACCAAGCAAAGATAGAGGTTATTAAGGATTTGCCCCCTCCGGTGAATGTAAAGGGAGTGAGAAGTTTCTTGGGGCATGCCGGTTTCTATCGGCGTTTCATCAAGGACTTTTCCAAAATAGCAAAACCCTTAAGTAACCTCTTAGTCAAAGAAAATGAATTTAATTTTGATAATGATTGCTTGAATGCTTTTGTTGTTATTAAAGAGAAGTTGGTCACCGCGCCCATAATTGTTGCACCAAATTGGGAACTTCCTTTTGAATTAATGTGTGATGCAAGCGATTATGCGGTTGGAGCGGTGCTTGGCCAACGTCATGCGAAGTTTTTCCATGCCATCTACTACGCGAGCAAAGTTTTGAATGAAAACCAAGTGAATTACACTACCACTGAAAAAGAATTGCTCGCCATAGTATTTGCTTTGGAAAAATTTCGCGCTTATCTAATCGGTTCCAAAGTTACTGTTTTTTCAGATCACTCGGCACTTAAGTATCTCCTTACCAAAGGCGATTCCAAGCCTCGACTTTTGAGGTGGGTACTACTCTTGCAAGAATTTGACTTGGAGATTAAGGACAAGAAAGGTGTTGAGAATGTAGTAGCGGACCATTTGTCTAGGTTAGAGAATCCTATGGTGACCAAGAAAGAGAAGTGCATTAATGAGGAATTCCCGGATGAAAAACTGATGATGGTTTCTCAACGTCCTTGGTTTGCCGACATGGCTAATTTCAAGGCGGGCAATGAGATACCGGAGGAGTACTCATATCAACAAAAGAAGAAGTTTTTCCGAGATGCAAACTTCTATTTTTGGGATGATCCATATCTCTTCAAAGTAGGACAAGATGGTCTGATTCGTCGATGTGTTGATGACATTGAGGCGCAAAGTATAATGTGGCATTGCCATAGTTCGCCTTATGGAGGACACCACAGTGGACCGAGGACTGCAGCAAAGGTACTTCAAAGCGGTTTCTTTTGGCCTACATTGTTTAAAGATTGCGTTGAGTTCGTCCAACGATGTGATAATTGCCAAAAGACGGGGAATGTGTCGAAGAGAGACGAGATGCCCCTGAATAGCATGCTCGAAGTGGAGCCATTTGATTGTTGGGGAATTGACTTCATGGGACCGTTCCCGTCCTCAAAGTCAAATCTCCACATTCTAGTATGTGTTGACTATGTGACAAAGTGGGTTGAAGCTATCGCCTGTCAGGCTAATGATGCCCACACAGTGGTAAAATTTCTAAAGAATAACATCTTCACTCGGTTTGGGGTGCCCAGAGTTCTCATCAGTGATGGAGGGAAACACTTTTGCAATAAATATTTAGAAAATTTGCTGGTTAAGTACAATGTGAAACACAAGGTGGCCACCCCTTACCATCCACAAACCAGCGGACAGGTTGAAGTATCTAACCGGAAATTAAAGCAAATTCTTGAGAAGACGGTTTCGACTTCGAGGAAAGACTGGTCGTTGAAACTGAATGACACCCTCTGGGCATATAGAACCGCCTTCAAGACGCACTTGGGGTTCTCACCGTACCAATTAGTTTATGGCAAGGCGTGCCACTTACCGGTAGAGTTAGAACATAAAGCATATTGGGCTGTTAAATTTCTAAATTTTGATGCAGGTTTGGCAGGTGAAAAAAGGTTACTAAAACTGAATGAACTTGAAGAGTGGAGGCTCCAAGCTTATGAGAACGCGGTGATTTTCAAGGCGCGAACAAAGAAGTACCACAACAAAGGTCTGGTACGGAAAGAGTTCCACAAAGGGCAGCAAGTTTTGTTGTTCAATTCCCGCTTGAAATTATTTCCAGGTAAACTGAAGTCTCGGTGGTCGGGGCCATTTGTCATTAAGGAAGTCTTTCCACATGGGGCAGTGGAAATTTTTAAACCGGGAGAGGAAGGTGATTCATTTAAGGTCAACGGGCAAAGAGTGAAGATCTACAAAGGAGGAGAGTTCGATCGCCACAAGGTGGCACTGCTATTTCATGATCCGTGAGGTCATGGAGCGTCAAGCCTCGGGACGTTAAACAAGCGCATAACCTCATAGGTTATGGACCGTCAAGCTCATGACGTCAAAACAAGCGCTGCTTGGGAGGCAACCCAAGGTTTTTATTTACTAACATTTATATTGCAGGTACAAAAAAAAAAGAGAGAAAATTTTAAAATTAGAGAGGGAGCCTCTGGCATTTGGCGCGCGGCGCCGGAAGTTCGGCGCGCGGCGCCAACGAAAAAAAATTACATGTGGTGGTTCTGGAATTTGGCGCGCGGCGCCAGCACGGGATTTTGTATCCCCTTTGTCACGAATTTTGCTTGTTCTTCTCCAAATCCTAAACCCTAGCCGCGAGTTCTTCATCTTCTCCACCAAAATTTTCACTCTCCAACACCCAATCATCCATTAACAACCCTCCTTAAGCCCCAATTCAACCCTACAAATCTTATCCTTCATCCCCTTCATCACAAAACCACCCAATTCCTCCATCCCCAACTTCACAAAATCACCCAAATCCTCCATAACCACCCACTAAATTCCTTTCCTTTAAACCTTCAAATCACCATAACCACCCACAAACCTCTTCCACAACCACGAAAATATCATAAACCCAAACAAATTCACCACCCACGAAATTTCCATCCACCTCTCCACAAATACAATATGAACACTCAAGCCGGAAAGGGGAAGAAGAAGTCTTCAACAAATCAAGCGGAGAAACCACCCAAGAAAACTCGGGCAAGTCCAAGGAGTGGACCGGGAGGCACCTCAGAACCAGCACAACCAGTGCCCCTGGACTTCATTGATGCACGGTTCATCTCAGAAAAAGCGTCACGACGGTATGCACAAATCACTGCTTTTAATTTTGTGCAAGAAAAAGGCTTTTCTGTTGAATTATTGGGGGCAGTGCCCGAGATTTATGCCGAATTAAGCAGGAGGAGGTGGGAACGGTTCAATGAGTTATTATTGAAGGATTCTAAGAAACCGGGAAACGCAACCCTTGCAAAGGAATTTTTTGCAAATGCATTTGCTGGGTATGCGGAAGATGGAACTCACTCATACCGGACACTTGTTCGGGGTATAGAGATTGATTGGTCACCGAGGGGACTGAATGCATTTCTGGGTACTAGGAGTCACCGATCATGCCCCCTGGTTATAGCACGGGCGGAGTTAGCCGCTATCATCCATGCCGGAAGAAGGATTGAAGCGAAGAGTGCCATTAAGGATGCGGTGTGTTTTCCAAGCACCGACTGGTTAAAGTGCAAAACCCCCACCAATCCCACCAAAGTTCATTTGCAAAGATTCCTGCCAATTGCTCGAGCTTGGGCCGAGTTTTTTGTGAAGTCAGTTTATTGTTGTGCCAACTCCTCAGAAATCCAAATTGATAATGCATTAGCAGTGAGAATGATTGTGGATCAAACAGATTTTGACCTCGGAAATACCCTCTGGTCCAGTGTGGAACGAATAGCCACCAACCAAGAAGAGACTTTCACTTTAGGGCACTGCAATTTGATTACAGCATTATGCAAAGCCAAGGAGGTGCCGGAATATCAAAGTGATATCAGAATATATTCCGTCAAAGCCCTTACGGTTGGGCAGTTTCGAGGGTATGCCAGAGCAGGTGGCCCAGCAGGGGCTAATGAAAGAGAAGAGGATGCCGAGATGGCGGAAATAGACCGGTATGAGCGAGGGGAGCATCCAGACCAGCAACAATCACAAGAGAGGCAGTCCCACCCTCACTCCGAAGACGAGATTGCAGCACTCATGACTCAGCTAGCAATTGCCAATTCCTGCAATGTGCCACATGTGTTCTATAATGAGGAGTCGACACTGTATCAGGCAGCCAGAGCACGACAAGCAGCTTTCCAGCCACCTCCCGTATTCCCGCGATATCAGACACGGGCACGATTGGTTGCTTACCAAGGGGTTGAGGCCGCACAGCTCAATGCACGTCATATGGGGGAGTTAGAAGATTGGGACCATCTCTATGCCCAACATCAGCAGCAACAGTTCTTCACTAAAGAAGATCTGCACTTTGGGGACCGTGATGCAGGAGGATCGTCCCAGCGAGACCCGGGCGGGTCGTCCCATTATTGATGATGTCACTACTGATTGGTATCGCTTCCCTTAAAACTTGAATTTCATTTTGTCTTGGTTGAATATTTTTGTCTGTTTGAAAACGTGTGCACTGCTGAAACAGTTTTTGTTTGTACGTTATTAAATCAATTCGGTTAGCATCATACGATTCCCTGATAGTTTACTTGCATATTCGATTCCAACAATAAAAGTCAAGGAAATTCTCTAACATTGACCACTCGATAATCCGGCCAAGCCGTGAGAAATTGAGCCCACACACATAAAATGTTCTTGTCATGAGCGAGTCCACGACTTAGCTAATTCTCTAGAACTTGCTTTTGTTCTGATAATTGATTGATTGTTATGAGTTACACACCGAGGCATGTTGTTTGTACCCTGAGCCTGATTGAAGCCACCATTACTTATATTATATCCTTCGTTAAACCCCATTTGAGCCGAAAGAAAAATGTTTTTTTTTCTATATAACCCAAGTTTGAAAAATAAAAAGAAAAAAAAGATGATTTTCTTGGAGTTAGATCACTTTACTTATGATTCGAGCACAACGCTCATCATTAAGTTTGGGGTTGCTTTTGGTATTAGCAACTGATTAAGTTTGGGGTGGGGTACTAGAGAACTACAAAAATTAGAAAAGAAAAGAAGAGGCATTGATGTATGAAGAATGGTGTACAAAAACAAACACTAAGGAAATTCCGAATCGAATGAACCTCTTCCAAAAATAAATACAAAAAAAAAAAGTGTCTCTAGTATAACAATACATCAATTCTAAGGGGGGAATGTTTGAGTAATATAACTTTGATTAAATAGGTGAACTCTAAAACTCCAAGTTTTTCTGCTTACCATCCAAAAACATCTACCCTAAAACCTCAGCCCCGTTATAACCCTCAAGTCCTCAAAAGGTGTGAACTCTTATGCATGTTGATCAAAATTTAGAATGATTGCAAGCCTATGGTAGAATGGCTCTGCTTGTGTTGATAGAGTGAAAAATTGAACCATCTTTAAATAGGAGAGTATGTGAGGGAGAGAAGTGATTAAAGTGTGGTCTATAATTGGGAAAAGTTCTTGACTTTTAGTAAGAATGATAATAGGGAATTGAGATTGTCTGACTTAAATGGTTTTGATGACTTAAATGAAATTGTTAATGTTAGTGTCAAGTTTTCCGATAGATGAAGATATTCCTTGAGGACAAGGAAAGGTTCAAGTTTGGGGTTGTGATAACTCTACATGAGTAGTGTGTTTTTGCTTTAATTACAAGACTTATTGACGCAGTTTAGGATGTTTTTACTATGTTTTTATGCAATAGTTAGTAGAAATTACATCAGGTACAAGACTGGTGAAAGAAACAAGAATATGAAGAAAAAGCACTTACCAGAGAGGTATTCTGTCAAATGGCGCGCGGCGCCGGGATATTGGCGCGCGGCGCCAGATCAGTGCAAAAAAGAAGCTGTCTTCTGTTGTTTGGCGCGCGGCGCCAGCACGTGACCTAACTCTATATATTTGATTTTCTGAATAAAAAACGTACAGAATTTGACAGCGAGAAATAGAAGACTTTTGGAAGACACTCAAAGCTCTTTTGTAATGCTTTCTTTCATCTTTAAACTTGTTAATTTGTGTTTAGCTATGTCCGGCTAAATCCTTATGATTGGCCTTAGGGGATTCTAATCCCGAATTGTCTCGAACCATGTGATTTCTTTTATGTTTATTAATTAATTACGAAGTTAGTTTCATCAATCTTTCCTTGTGCTTAATGCTTTACATATGTTACGACTTGTGTGATTGATGTTTATAATTTGTTTTACTATGAGGATAGGAATAAATTATTGATCTAGGAATTATTGTAAAATTGGTTTTCACTTAAGAGATTTTGGTTTACTAATTGAGATCAAAGATTAAAGCGCGAATTCCTCACTTGATAATAAATCACCTTAGAGATTTGGGATTTATGATCAAGGGAGAGGACTATGTTACCAAGACATTGGGCATAGTTATTTAATTTAATCGATCATGAAACTAAAGTTGTAGTTCGTTAATAAACATGGAATCACCGAGATGAATTGGGATTAGATGAACCAAAAGGTCCAATCGCTTCTCCTTCTAAAAAGTCAAACCCTAATTTTCAAAGTATTTTCTCCAACAAACCCTAGAAAAATCCCCCCTTTTATATTAATGTCAATTGATCTAAATATGTTTTCAAAATGCAATTGTTGATTTATCACAATCCCTGTGGATACGAATCTTATAAATTTTATTACTTGCGACGAGTTTAGTACACTTGCTAAATTATTCATCAGTAAACATACCAGTTTGGCAAATTCTTCTTCTTTGCAACTATTGATGCAAGTGTGTTTGCATTATAAACAACCTATGAATAATTCATAAAAAATTAATCACATGTTAGGCCACCGGAAATCACAAAAAATAATGCTAGTTCAAGATTCATAGCAGAAATTCTTTGATTCGTAAAAGAAAATCTCAGTAAATTACATATCTTAATTCCTACGTGAACACCAATGCATCAAAAGTTGGGTTTGGCCCAAATTTTTGCCTAAATATATATTGCCGGTTTCCTATTTTTGAGTTGTTATTGACAATATTTATTTGATATTTGTTATTGCTATGGCATTAAAGGGATATCAGTGGAAGGAACGTGTAATAAGCATTACCCAGTTCTACATCATGAAATCTTTTTAGTGTCACCACATCAATGAGACCAGAAAGCGCATGGTTTGCAATTCCCAGTTCTTGTACCTCTTGATTTGAAGAACCTTCTTTACAGCCACAATTTCTCCCATCTCGAAACACTTTGCCTATCACAACAAAAGTAGGAACAACAAATCAAAATTTAGTTTACATCAAAACATCAAACCTACTCAAATTGAAAGCTATCAAATAAGGAGGATATAAAACAATATAACCTGAAAAACTACACCAAAAGATTCATGTCCAACAACATGCTCGGCCATATGGCTTATTGTCTATAATAATTAAAGCATAAGCAACCATGTAAGTTCATAGATTCTATAGTTGTCCAAAACGATAAATCACACAAACACACACGCTCACACGTTGGTTAGCCATTCTTTCAGTTACAGTCACCCATAGTCGCCACATGAACACAACCCGTCCTTGAAATGATGAAATCGCTTTGAATCTCTGATAACAATTTCGCGATTTACTATTTTGGAAATCAATTTAATTGCAATATGGCAATCCCCAAAAAATCTAAGATTTTTTACGATCTGGATAACTGACCCAGGAACTGAATTCATGATTCCAAAGGCAACAGCTAGTTTCTCACAGTGAACTCTTAGAACCATTCCTTTCTCTTCCTCGTCAACATCATGGAGCACTGATGTTACATTTGGCATATATCCAATTTCTTGCAGCTGAACATTTAATTCGTCCAAATACTGGTAAATCTTCTCATGTTGAGGATGCTGCTCGTCTCCAACTAAAAATACATGTATCCTACCTTTATGTTCAACTATACTATATCCAGGGGTTTTAAGCAATTCATGATTCTTCATTAATATTCTCATTCTCTCAACATCATCCCACCTTCCAGCATCAGCATAAATATTGGAGAGTAGTACATAGTACCCACAATTACTTGGATCTGACTCAAATAGCTTTCTGGCAGAATTAGATTGCATATTTTAGATTTAGATCCGCAGTTTTTGACATAATTAGACTGCATATTCAATAAACCATATGCTTATTCAAGAAGAAAAAATGCAAAAAAATAAAATAGTAATCATAATAATAATAAAATGTGAAAACAAAGTTTAAAAAATAAAAATTTGTTAACCTTATCATCCCTAATTTTTATGTCATTCAACTTTTTAACACCAACAGAGCTTGCATTCTTATCTATAAATCCAGAAACAGGTACAACACCACCTAATGCCATCATCAACTCAGAAAAAAAGTACAAAACAGTTTTTACTTTTCAGATTATACACAACTTCAAAACTAAACATCCAACCCCAAAATTGATGTAATTTGAGAATGAATTTGCCCAAATGTTTTATAATGTAACAAATCAATTAAAGTAGTGGATTGATAAAAAAAAAAAAACAAAGAAGTACCATCTAAGCTCTCAAACCAACATATACCTCAGACACAAATTAACAAACAAAAACACCAAAATCTCACCTCAATGTTCAATAACTCTAAAATAAATCAACTTTTAGATTGCCTTATTGCACCATAGCTTCTAATGTTGATGAGAATCCACAATTTTTTTTTATCAAACACATGGGGGCAAATATAAAATTGAAATAGATGAGTAATTAAATTCTAACACAACAAAGAAGAAGATGATGGAACCGAAAACGCTAAATTTTCCCAAATCAACATTACCTGAAGCGATGAGAGACGGGTATCTTGAAAAACAGCCCATTTTGGCAACCTACAGTCCTCTTACCTTCCACAAACTATGAACCCTAACCCTACAGTCCTCTTACCTTCCATCCTCAACCCAAATTTATAGATGAATCTGTTTGTGGAGGGAAAATTGAAGCACCAGATAATGCCTAGACGAGGAGACAATATCTGAGGAAGGTATTTTACACAAGCGAAAAGCCATCCGAATTCAATGTATAATCTGAACTTAAACCGTAGCTATGAGAACACCTAGATGACGAGAACATATCTGGGCAAGGTGTATTAGACGATCAAATTGCCATCCAAATTCAATGTATTATCTGACATGAAACCCTAGCTACAGCAACAGGCGGCGCTTTCCCTTGTCTAGCTTCTACATCTAAATCACCTACAGAATACGACAAAAACAACAGCAACCAGGAGATACAACCCCTAGCAAACAAACAAACAAAAAGAAAAATAAAAAACAATATCAACATTACAACACATATTAATGGGCCCCACAACGACCAATCCGACGTGGCACAATGTAGTAAATGAACAGTAGCAAAACGTTGCTTCTGTTTTGTAAAGTATGGAGATTCTATTAATCGATAGTTAGTCTTTTGGAGGACAAATTTCAATTGTTCTTTTTGTTTTAATATTAGTTCTATTAATTGGTAGTTGGTCTTTTTGGAGGATAAATTTCAATTGTTCCGTTTGTTTTAATATTAGTTCTATTAATTGGTTCAAATTTGTTCACTTAAACTAAATATGGAAGGGCTCTCACTTAGATATAAAATCAACAAGTATGTCACTAACTCACCTAGGTGGAAAAGAATCAACATCTTTCAATATAATGTTATAAGGAATTTGAATTCTCAACGATAGATGACTCATGTCTAAACTCTTTGAAAAATAGTTTTAAAGTGAAAAGTCAAGTGGCAAAAGTTTTGAGTGAATTTTATGATTTTTAGTCTTTTAAAAATGTTTTGATATGCTTAAGTGTGTTAAAGTATTTATTAAAAAACAAAAAGGTTTCTAAAAAAAATTTTTTTTTTTAAGATTATGATTTTTGAATGTTTAGGTTTTTTGTTTTGAAAGTCTAAAAGAACAAAAATAGACAAGTAAACATATAACCATACAAAAGACACATAATGACATAAAGTCAACACGACGATCATTTCCCTTGGATTTAGACTCAAGCATCGTAAAAAACAAACCCTAATTAAATACACCATATTTTTTATCTTTTTTTGTATTTTACTAACATAAGAAAAGAATAAAATTGCAACATATTTTTGGTATTTTTATATTTTGAGGATTTGGAAATATAAGCATACAAACAATATAAACCAATAAAAATAAATTAAATTATAATCTAATTTATTAATCAATAACACACTAAATTGTGGAAAAATCTCATAGCGACAAAGGGAGACGGTGCATCCTTTCCCCAATTTATTTTTTGAGTTTTTTCGAAGATGAATAAAAAACCTACATCTATCTATTTACCCCAACATATTTTTAAATATTCTCATTCTATCCTTATGTTTGTCGGAACACTTTTCAAAAGTGTGCTGGTATATTCAAATTTCCATAATTTAATTAGGATCATAACACCGTCATCTGCATCAAAATATTCCATCACCACATATATGTCTGTAGTCGTTTCTACAACCTCATAAAGGAGTATAATGTGATGATGCATGAACAATCTTAAAATTTTGATTTCTCTTCTCACTGCAACAGGTTGAAGAAAATAAAATTATAAGGATACTTAATCCACCAAAACTTGGCTGAAGCCAAAATAGAATTTGAAAACTATAGCTTAAGAAAATTTGCATTTTAAACAGAATTAGGTACTTCTTGACTTGTGTATTGGAAATTTTAATGTGTGGCATTAAGCATTTGCATTTTAAGGATTGTATTATGCATTGCCTCCTCAGTTCAGGTTTTCAATATTTCTCTGCATAAAACAACTCTTAATGAGGGTATGGTATTTGGCTTCTGTTTCTGTATGCAGGAATTATGTTTGGTAAGAAAAAGATTGGTTATAAGGTAAAAAATTATGAAAATGAATACAAAACGTTGATGTATGTCTAATGCAAAATTTTACCAATTACATTCAATGACTTGCACCAATATCATACTAGTTCTAGTGTAGCAATAGACTATGTGAACAATATCTCATACAGCATAATAAAGCATAATAAAGCAACCAAGAAAAACCTTCACTAGGAAAATATAATCATCACAAAACCATTAAAAAAGTTAGATTAGTGCTAACAACACACTCTTTAACACACACATACCAACACACTCTTTTTTATTGGTTAAATTTCACATGGGTCCAATAAAAAATTGTGGACTCCGTATAAAATTTACGAGACCTATGTAAATTTTAATCAATAAAAGAGAGTGTGTTGAGATGTGTGTGTTAAAGAGTGTGTTCTTAGCATAGCCATGAAAAATGATAATTTTGATTGTAATATAAGTAAATAACTGGTAATAATTGTAAACTAAATTTTCTAGAATTTGTCATCACAAAACCGTGGCTAATTAACATATCAGCACATTTTAAAAAGTGTTCTGGTATTGTAAATTTAACATATCAGCACACTTCTAAAAAAGTGATCGGTTATTATAAATTTAACATACTAGCACACTTTTGAAAAGTGTTTTGGTATATAAATTTAAAATACCAGCACACTTTTGAATAATGTTCTGGTATGTAATTTTTTTTCACTAAAATATACTAGAGTAACATAAGGGTAGAATGAAAATATTTAAAAATATGTTGGGGGTAAAGAGATAAATGTAGGGATAGAAAAAAATTCAAAAAAAAAGACATGGGTTATGACGTCATTCTTGTGTTTCTTGTCACTCGGGTTCGTAAGAAAAAACATTTCCCTTTATAAAAAAAAAAAATGACCGAAGATAATATAAGTTGATGTTCTTAAGTCCATATTATAAAACAAATATATTAATTTTCATCGACTCATCTATCTTTTATAAAAATCACTAGAGATAATATAAGTTTTTTTAAGTATACAAAATTATAAAATTTTAAGCCCAGAACATTACATGTCTAAGCAAACAAAATATTTCATTTTTAAAAAAAAAAAATTATGCTAAATTGTTTGTATTGTTCCCCAAACCTTTTTTCCATTGTTATAGAGAGTAGTTTGAGCAACTTCTTGTGTCTAGTGATTAGAAAATGTCATTCGTGATTAGAAATTCCTTCATACATTTGAGAAAGACAAATTACAAACTTTGGTTATTAGTGTGGCTTTATTAATGTTTGGTTTTCAAAATTTTATTTATTCCCCAATTTAGTGTGGTCTTATGCCAATTACATAATGAAATTGATGGCACTATGCATAGTTAAGTAGACCATTAATCATATTTAGAATTAAAATTTATGATGTAGTGCACATAATATAAATTGATTGAAAGTGTCTTTCTGAGTTTAACTCAGTAAACTCAGTTAGTAAGAACATCATATTATGTATTTAAAGATCGGAATTTAAACCTCAAACATTTAATTTATTTACTTTAAATGTGGAATTTTAACCAATTAAACTATCTTAACCGAAAAAAGAAAGATAAATTGATTCGAAGTGTTGACTCAAATAGATCTTCCTAATTTAATACTATCATGTGTCTAGAGAGATACTAAATCAGAATTAAATACATTCATATATACAAGTATGATATTTTAAAATATTCATACATAAAATATAGATATATGTGAAATTGGATTTTTTTATCAACTAAACAATAGACACATATCATTACACACAGAAAAATAGACACATCAAATTTATTGTTTACTATTTAATACATAAAATAGTTGAAAAACGAATAGTGAAGTGTAAGTTGAGAGCTGTTATATATTATGAAGTTCTGCCTCAAGAAATAAACGAATTTTGTCAAAACTTTCTCCCATGTTGTGTTTTATATGGTTTTTTGGCTTAAAAATATTTGGCGTTTAAGAGGTTTTTCAACATACATTACTCCACTCTCGTGGAACATGCATTTGTTCCTCCTTTAATTTAGAGAACGCTTTAAGAAAGAAAAAACTTTTGGTCCTAAGATGACAATTGATGCTGCCATTTTTTCTTTAATTTTTATCGCCACATCTACACATCAGTAGCTTAGGATTTATAACTACTACCACAATACCGCTTAAGATGTACATCTATAAAGCACTAACCACGTACTAATTTTGTAGAGATTGGAGTTGGAGATCAGTAAGAAAGAACAATAAAAGAAAATGTGATGAAATAATCCAAGAGAATGCTATGTAATAGGGTCAATTTGTGTGCCCCATTTTCATAATTATTTCACACAGAGGAATATATGGTGAAGAAAAAGGGCGGGAGTAAAAAAAAAATATTTATGAGTTGTCTTTGTGTCAATTATTTAGCATTTTCGTGTAAATAATTTCTTTCTTAATCTTGAATCATATCATCATGAAACTAACTAATGATTTGTATATCAATATTGATGTAATTGGAATTTCTTGAGGCTTTTGTTGGTGTCATTGTTGCAACATTGTCATATCAGTTACGGTAGAATTTATGAATAATATATACACTAATCATTCAAAATATTTATAGAAGTAATCAATCCCAATAGTTTGTTCAAATAAAAATTGCATAGTTACATTATTCCTGTCAAACCCAAGTTAAACAATTCGATTAAATTTATTGACTATCATTACCAACCTAAATTTGTTTAAATTTGGAAAGCTTACACAAAGTTTGTCCTTTTGTCATACTGTTTGGCCGCTTCTTATCATACTTTATCATCATATAAAATAATATATCGGGTTTAATGTAGCAATTTCCGTCAAGCTTGATTTATTGTAGTTTCCTATTAACAAAAATCACATAATAAATTACAAAATAAATCATAATTATTACATTATATTTATACACTTTTCTTATATATTGAACTTACACTATTATTACATTTATATATTGAACTTGACTCGATAGAAATTGGTTCAGCTCGAAACTCAACTTGAGTTCTACACAAAGTCCAGTTCATTTAATTAAGGAACTTAATTTTTAGCTCAATTTCAACTCATTTGGTTCATAAACTTAGTTCAACAAACCAATTGTTAAACTGAATCTCGAACTTTGTTCAAATTGGCTCGTAAATGTGTTAAGTGCTAGTTGTTTGATTATTATGCTAGTCTAAGTGGATAATTGGAGTTGCATAATAGTAACATATTTAAGATAACTAAAATGTTGGACCTTCATAATAACATTGGGTCATTGTTGTTTTTTCTTTATCTCATACAAATTTTAATGTACGATGGTGAATTTACTATATTAGCATTTGCTGGGCACCTTTATAAATGAATCTTGAATATCTCTCAAATTTTCTTATGCTATGTATGTTTGCTGCATATAAATATAATAGAAAGTATTGTTCTATTGTTCAAATTTCCTTCAACAATGCAAATAATATTGCTTATGTTACATAACTTCATTTTTATACCATTTTCAAGAAAAGGTTGGTCGGAGATGTTTGTGGCGTGAAATTATACATTTTCCTCGCCTTAGGACCACTCCGGTCCTTCCTTTCTTACTTTTATTGGACAACAATGTTTTATCAAAGCACATAAACAACAATGTATGTTATTGGTAAAATTTTAAGTATTGTTTAAATATTGATTTACAATGAACCACTTACAAAAGCGATCGTTAAACATTATTAGATATCAACTTACACTTGGTGATATTATTTTATTTAATTTTTAATTATAATAATTAGATACATTGAGAGAACTTATGAAAGAAACGTATGAAAAAGATTTTCAATTGAAACTCGAAGTATCCCATAATATGCACACATAGGCGTTTTATCCATTTGTTTTTACAAATATCAAGGCAAACATGGGTTGGCAATGAAAATCAACAACTTTAGTCTCATTGTTGAAGCTCACTTTAGCACTAGTAAGAATGTAAGTATCTATGCAATTTTTATTTGAATATAAGAATTAATTTGCTTACATTATTGTGCTTGGTGATGTGTAATTCAAATTGATAGTCAACTCGGTTGATTTTGCATCCTAACTTGATTTCATAATTGCTATAGTTGCTAAGATTTTTCCATCTAAATCCTTGAGACAATGCAACTTTTAAGTTGAAGCTAGAGTTTATATCATCAACAACTAGCAGTTTTTGCAACTTTTATACCACATTTAATTTGAAAAAAAAAACAATTAGATGAATAAATTTGGTTATCAATTTAATACTAATAAACAAGAGTTTCTATCATCATCATCTAGAAGTTTCAAATGAATAAATTTGGATATCAATAATACTACATTTAATACTAATAAACAATAAAATTAAACATAATATCCTTACCAATGTAGGTGTCAATCATATGTTTACTCCATTTGCTTATTAATTTGTTACCTATTATTCTTGCTAGCATTTCACCAGTAAGGTAGATTGATTCCAATAGTTGGGGTGTCATTGAAGTTAAAATTGTAACAAAAATGTACTGAGAGAGATGAAACTTGATATAACCGTAATACTAAGGAAACAATGGGTAAATTAATAGTTTTAGATACCCATATACCCTTAACAAGGAGTAAAACAATAACTTTAGATATAAGGGTATAATGAGTTTTGGTTGTGGGTTTAACTTTGGATTCACGAGGATAAATTTTGTTGTTTATTACTTATGACATTTTTTTACAGTCATTTATATTATTTTATTTTTTTGTCTTACGAGTATCCCTAATTAAAATATAACATCATTAACAAAATTATAATTATAAGTATCCCTCATTAACAAATAAAATATGACATCAAGTTTTTATTAATACTAAATTCAAAATCACTATACATCATTAAAACAAATAAAATAACAAAAGAAAGAGAAAAATGTTGTCTTGATGTTAAAATATCATTACTTTTTTTTTTTTGAATCAGCAAAATATTATTTAAGCTTACTCTAGAACAAGAACAAATACAAGAATGTCCAAAACAGAGGTAAAAACACCCCCAAGAGAAAATCATCCAACTAAACTCCACACGATAAAAACGATCACCTATATCATGAGGCTAACACCTTACAATAGCTAATAAAAAACCCCTTCCAAACAAGCCTCGAGGACCCCCATCATCAAGAGCCAAGAAACCAAGACTAGGTGTAACTATCTACACCTAAAAACACCACACAAAAAACACCATAAATTTACCTTTTGATGTACGAGATCGGTCTTGGTTAAAACCATTGTCATTTCCACTCCATGAGACTCTGCCTCTACTAGAAATCTAGAAGTTATATGAGAATCAAGATCATCTTCCACCGAAAATACTAAAACTTGTTGATTGATGTTTGCTACAAGTGGGTATGAAATTTCTCTTTCCATGTTTAGTAACTTCTTTATCCTTCCATTCTTCGTGTCCGCAAGTTCCACGATAACATTGTCACCAACTTTTGGTGAGTTATTCAGTGGCCTTCTGATGCTGCACCAAATCTTATTGCAATGGCTTACTGGTTTCAGGGAGACCTTGAAAAAATCACTTCTCGGAGCATTAACAATCACTCCTTCTCTCTCTCCCATGCTGAGAGAAAAGAAGATATAGTTCCGAATAGTTTGCTGGCGGAAGCGGCAGAGAATAGAGCAAAACATAGTTTTTGTTTTGTTGAATGTGTTCTGGAATGAGAAGAAATATTCTTGGAAGGAAGAGAGGGATAACAGGAACTGAGAACTGAAAAACAGAGTTATAGTAGTAAGTAGTGGAGGAATGCAGAAAAATTTCAGCGGAAACATGAACCGCCGCCTCAATGTTTTCTGTTTGTCCTCAAATGGAAAACTTGTTTTGCTTTCCAATGATACTAATGTTTGGTCAAAAATATGAAGCAACACCTCTAGTATATTTGCAATTTGTGGGTTTAACTTTGGATTCATGAGGATAAATTTTGTTGTTTATTACTTATGACATTTTTTTACAGTCATTTATATTTTATTGAAAAATGCTAATTGGTGAAGCCCTAGTGAGCTATCATTGTTGTTTGTGAGTGAGAATGTTGAGCTAGTAAGCTTAAACTTAGTGAATCGATATTAATATAAGTGAATGATTATACTTCACTAAGTTGAGCACTCTCACTCACAAACAACAATGTCAACTCACACACATATTGATTCACAATGAAGTGGAAAATTTAAACATTGTTTAATATTGATTCACATTGTTAGATATTTTTATTGTCAATGTGAATGTATCATGTTTTGATTAGAGAAATGTGGGCTATAGGCCCAATCAATTTTAATTCATAGGTACTAGAATTTTTTGATTAATTCATTAACTTAAAAGCGTTTTGCATCTTCCGCTGTGTACATTACTCCTAGTTGATTTAACGTACAATACTAATTAATGTTTTGTTTAGTGTTAATTAAGATTTTAAATGGAGTATGATCCATGTACCAAAAAAATGGAGTATGATCCCACATGTATAAGTATTCGATAAAAAAGAATATGTGTTGATGGTGTAAAATAATTTTACACTATCAACCAATAGTAACTGTGTATTGCAGCTGGCTTTTTAATATAACTTGATACTTACCATCAGTTGGTGCATCAGTCATAGTAGATCTTGGGTGGATTGATGTTGCAATAACAGTGTTAGATAAATATATAAGAAAAACATACGAGTATAATAATTATGATGTATTTTGTAATTTATTATGTGATTTTTTTTAATAGGAAATTGCAATAAAACAAACTTGATGGAAACTGCAACATTACACCCGAGGTAGGATTTCACGTGATGATGAAGCATGATAAGAAGCAGACCAATAGTATGACAAAGGGAAGCCTATCAATTAGTGGAACACGTGAGGCAAGGAAGATCTCAGTTAATCCCAAGGGAATTATGATTGTGGAAACAAAGATAGAGTAGCCAAAATCATCTCTAATGTGGAAGGTGAAATGTGATATTAAAGAAAACAAGGTCCGTTTGAAATTGACATATGCCAATTAATTTGACTTAAAATATTTTGCTCAAAAGATGTAGTAATTTTAGATTTGGTTAGCTTGCGGTACTGTTCTCTTTATGTTTTCCTTATGTAACCTGACCATTATTAATTCCCTATTATAGATTTGTTACTATTATACATCATGTAATTGTTACCATTTTACTCCATGTAGTTGTTACTATTCTACTTTGTGAAACTATATTGTATGCTAACTATAAAGAAAATTTAGATCTAGTTATAAAGTACCTAAATTGAGTCTTTTCTATACTTACTTGCATTGAATTTTGTTCCTGTTAAGGATTTGGACATAAAGTTAGGAGAATGCACTTGAACGTAACTTATGTGGTGATTTTGAACAAATTATATACACAAAATTGAATTCATTGTAATTAGCACAGAACAAAGAAACAATCAACATTCAAAATTCTTATTTTTTTTTTTTTGGTTTTCACCACCAGTTTAATCTGGTTCGGGGGTCAGTTCTGGCATCAAGTGGTTCCAGCCCCCTCCCGATCGCAGTTGCGGGGGATCGAACCGTGGTCCTCCCTACCAAGTTCAGTGCCAATCACCACTGAACCAACTAACGATTGATATACATTCAAAAATTTTATTAGTTATTATATAATTAAAAATCCAGAATTCTAAAAACAATGTTTTATCAAAGCAAATAAACAACTACGTATGTTATCGTTAAAATTTTAAATAGTGTTTAAATGTCGATTTACAATGAACCACTTACAAAAATGTATTATATATCAACTTACACTTGGTGACATTATTTTATTTATTTTTTAATTATGATAATTATATATATTGAGAGGGCCGGTGAAAAAAAGCATCTCAAAAAGATTTTCGATTTAAACTTCAAGCATCACTTGATATGCATGAGATAGTGAAACCCTAGTGAGTTGTCATTGTTGTTTGTGAGTGAGAATGTTGAGCTAGTAAACTTAAACTTGGTTAATCAATATTAATATAAGTGAATGATTATACTTCACTAAGTTCAGCACTCTCACTCACAAGCAACAATGACAACTCACACGCATATTAATTTACAATGAAGTGAAAAAGTTAAATATTGTTTAATATTGATTCACACTGTTAGTTATTTTTGTTGTCAATGTGAATGTATCATGTTTTGATTAGAGAAATGTGGGCTCTGTCAAAGGCCCAATCAATTTTGATTCATAGGTACTGAAATTTTTTGATTGATTCATTAACCAAAAATCGTTTTGCATCTTCTGTTGTGTACATTACTCCTAGTTGATTTAACGTACAATATTAATTAATATTTTGTTTTGTGTTAATTGAGATTTTAAATGGAGTATGATCTCACATGTATAAGTATTCGAGAAAAAAGAATATGCGTTCATGGTGTAAAATAATTTTACACTATAAACCAATAGTAACTGCATATTTCACCTGACTTTTTTAATATAACTTGAAAGAGGAATGTCAGTGTCACACCCTCTAACACACTCCTCTAACACACTCCAATCATAATGAGTCACATCATCCACTTCTTTTACAACTCTAACTTGCCACATGTTTGAAGAGTAACTATTTATTATTAATTACTAATATTATTATTTGTTTGGATTTTAACTAAAAAAAGAGAAAAACTTTTCATCTCCTCTGCACTTCAACGTCTCACTCTCACTTTCACCCCCCACCATGACACCATCTCTTCAAGTTCAAAGATTGATTTTTTTTTTCATTTAACCCATTAAAGGGTTCCAATCTAGGTATTCTTTTTTTGCATATGAGTTTCGGTAAGGTTTGAATTTGTGCTTTCAAATTTGATATGATTGCAAATGGGTATTTGAAATTACAAATTTGTTATGATTGTAAATGGGTTGTTTGGAATCAACGATGACAACTAGATGAGTTTCATAAACCAACCATAAAAGCTTGATAGAAAATGGCAGAATTAGTGTGTATCCAGATCGGAAAATACCGTAGAGTATGTATAGAAAACACAGTGTTGTTGGTTTTTTTTTGTGAACACTACACATGAATTATGACTCAACTTGTGAAAACGAGATTTGGAAACCCGATCAAAAACGATATGGTGATGTGGCTTTTTATTATTGGAGTGTATTAGAAAATGTGATATTAACATTTCTCTAACTTGAAAAATTAGATGATATTCATTGGATATTAGTGTAAAATTAATTTACACTAACAATGCATGATCATTAAACTCTAACTATTTCTTAAATTTTGCCAAACTTCAAGCATTTAAATCAAAATAAAACATTTCTCAAATTTAGTCAAAATTGTAAAACATTTTTACTGCCTCCTTCATCATTTAGTTGGGTTTGACTTGACCCAAGAAATAAAGATTTGAATATCAAATTGGCGAGGGGTAAATTTTAATACATATCACTTTTGTAAGTGGTTCATCATAGATCAATATTAAACAATCTTTAAATTTTAACGATGACATGCGTCATTGTTTGAAAGTATAAGTAAATGATCATTGCCATTTTTATTATTGAAAATATGACTTAATTGATATCAGTTTAATTAAAACAATGAAATATAAATATGTAACCTATATTGAGCTCATTTTGTCAAAAAAAAAAAAACCTATATTGGACTTATACCAATTATGTCACTCTTTTTATTGTAAAGACAAAGATAGTCGTAAAATTTTATTTTTAAATAGTATTTTGACGTTATAAAAATACTAGAATCAACCCTAATAGCAGAAGTGGCCTTATCAATGTTGCCTAAGATCCTGGTACCTGACTTAGGCACGGGAGAAGTTACAATATTTGCTTCTAAGCAGCAAGGAGTCAACAAAAGCAAAAATAAAAGCTTGTTTTATCCTGTATTATAATCAATAGAAAGAAAGAAAAAAATGCTTCAAAATTAAACTCACAAACATTATATTGCTAAAAAAGGAGGATTAAATATTTGGAGATCTATATAATAATAAGGTAATTTAAGTCCGTACATTCTGCAAGCAAAATAATGGATAGCTAAGACATGTGTGAATAGTGAGAAAAAAAAACAAAAACTACCATACAAAACTGAAGAATACTTTCTACGAAATTGCTTAGAAATAATTATGATGAGTGAAACCGAGATTTGTACTAAAAATATTTAAGACTCGTGTACAAAGTTATACACACAAATTAAGATCATGGATTGGTGAAACTAATTATACAATAGATGATAACATATATTTACACGAAAGACCATATTTCAGAGGCTTTCCGAGTGGCAATGATGCATCAACAAATCTATCTACAAATATAGGGTTATCGTTATGATAAAACTAAATAGGCTCATGCTAATCGATGCCTCCGGGGCATTGGTTAAGGAACCCAAAAATAGAAAGTTTCAAATAGAAAATAACACTTTTTAGACTTTCGAGAAATTGACTGCACAAACTTCAATATTATATTATTATATTTGCTTCCTTAAACAGTGCCTAGCATTTTCCAACTAAATAATGCTAATAACTTTAAACTTCAAGTACTAAACTTGTGGTTAATTCTTGTCTTTATAAAGTTGGTTGGATCCGGATTCCATGTTGTAGAAATTTCACAAAGTATTAAATCGCAGTCTTCCATTTTAGATCAGACAGTTCTGATGTTACACATAATTTTATACGTCAAAACAATCTTAACCACCGATTCTAGATCAAACGACTCATATCATTTATTGCGTGAAGCAATACCTGCAGGAAATCCTGCTCCACATTGGTTGGTAGCAATGGTTGATTCTTGTCTTTATGACAATGATTTGTTTAAGGATGAAATTTGCAAAACAAGCGTACTAATTAAATCAACTACTTTTTTGGGCCGGGTGAGAGAATATAGGCTCAATTCGCCTAGGTCCAATAACCCCACCATGGGATAACCGTCCAAAATTGTAGTAAGTCCAATATGACTAAGTCAAATCCACTACTCCCTATGTTGATTCCACCATCACCCCCCCACTCCATGTATTATCTCAACTACTCCATTCATGATCTCTTATGAGACTCCTATATATAAGGCATAACCAGCATCAGAAAAAGAGATCCATTCTATTTACCAAATAGAAATACAGAGAAAACACAAGATCAATAGCTCCTACCCTGGCTAGCCTGAGACTAAATATATACCCTAATTTTTGTGCAGGAACATTTTCTTTCATGATGTAAATGTAGAAAGAAAAAAAGTGGGAAGAGATTGCATGTTTGCACTTAATTTATTGCAATATTTTCTTCTTGGTTTGGATTTAAGGGAGCTAAACCATCTACAATACAATATCTTTGTTTTGTTCACACCATAAATATATAGAACGTTTAATTATGCAAATGGTTGTGCAAATATATGACTTCAGTTTTTATCTATGTATAACCAAATCCTTTTCAATTTAACCCTCCACTTTAGATTTACTTTTAAAATGGCTTTGGACCTAAAGTGGCACAATTTTTATGTAATAGGATTTGATTTCAAATTATTTTCTTGAATTGCTCTTATATTTTCATGTAACAAGATTGATCAAGTAGTAAGTGTCAATCATTCTGATGTCAGTTGTTATAAAAGTGTCAGCTTTTGTGGCCATTGATTGTGTTGGTATGCAATTGAGTTGAGCTCGAAGCCTTGGTAGACGAGCGGGACAACAAGTTGTTCTTAGGCTCAATTCAAAACACTAGCTAATTTCAAAGGAACTTTACTAATAAAAATTGAATAGATATTTTTTTTTTGTAGAAAGAATGCTACTTTGGGTCCCTTGTAGAGCCCACAAGGGTGTAAAATATTGGATTTTTTGTTTTGGAATGTTGGATTTTAGCTACCAAACAAACAAATTATAAATTAAAAAAAAAAAAAACTACCAAAAGCAAGCAGAGGGCACACAGGAACACGATGCCCGAGTCGAACCTCTTTGACAACATATTGGAATCGCTGACTCGCGCTGTCCACAGGAACGCCGCAATCACGCTCTCTAATGCCAGCAAAGCCGAGATATTTCGTCTCAACGACGATGAGTTATTGGACTTCCTCAATGACAAGTTATCTCAACTCCCTGCCGCCGAGATTGATAACTTGTTCGCTCCCATCATAAGCGTGTTATCTGTCTTTTTCCCTCGTAAGAGTGAGGTAACTCCTTCCCCGCCGGAGGCCCCATTGATCACTCTCCCCGAAAATCACCAGTCGGCGGCGGCTTGGAGCGACGACATATTTTTGTTGGGTTTGTACTTTTCCCTATCTCACTCACTTTTTCTTTCTTCATGTTAATTTATGTCTCATCTCATTGCTTTATTTATTTATTTATTTATTTAGGTTTCCTTGGCTGTGCTGCCTTGACGATCATATCACAAATAATCTTCGAGATATGCCAGGTATGTGCTTCTGTGTCACAATAATTTTAATTTGTATATAGACAGTCTTAATAATTTCAATTTCTATATAGATAGTCGTAATTATTAAGGTTAGGTTTAGGGTTAGGGTTTCACAACATATGATTTGATTTGATTGTCGCCTCCTCATCTTGTAATTTCAATTATGCTCGGTGTTATGATTTTCTTTTCTCCTAACTAATTACGGTGCTATTATATTTGTTTTGGTCCCAGTTCATGTCCCAACCCAGAATGCAAGTCCGTGGTCTTGATCGCCCTATAACTCAGGTATCCAACTGGTTGTGGATGTGTTTTTTCTTTCCTTGTCCAAGCCACTGTCCTAAATATTTCTTATTGATAATTATTCAGCAGGAATCATTGAAACTTTCAAAGAGGTCCCCTAGTTTGTTGCCGCCTAAACCCATATATGCAAGACGTGCTATAGTATTTCCCAAGGTGTTGTGTTGTTCTCTATTCTTATTTTTCTCCCATTAATAAGTTTGGCAGTCGTTATATGTTAATAATATCTAGTTTCTGCTTTCTTAATTTGAAATTTAACACATGCTAAATGATATTGTTTTCAACTTCAGGGTCTTAAAGTCTTTGGAGAACCCTACATTCGAAAAACCAACATAGTTTTTAGACAGGTCAGCTTCAAATTCTATAATTTTATCATATCAAATGTTATGGATAAATCTGAGCAAATGCTAAGGTTGTTGTTGAGGTTTGAATTGGCTCGATTTTAGTTCTTTGAGTGATTATGTGGTTTGAATAGTAGGTATATAGCACCGAAGAGTGGTTGAGTGGCCATGCGCCCTATGTCGTGTAATGTACTGGTTATGTTGCAACTTAAAATGTTCTGGTTGAAGATCGACACTAGTTTCTTCTTCTAGATCACTCATCATCCTCTATTAGACCTTTTTTAACTTTCAAATCAGCTTTAAAATTAGGAATGCAATTCAGGGTTAAGGAAATAGTAAGGTCTACGTAGTTGGTTGTCCCACCTTTCATCAATGATGTTCCATACAGGCAAACAACCAAAGAATAGAATCTATTGAATTGGTCTGTAATTTGTAATTTGAAAACTGGAGTTAAAATTTGATTGATGCTATAAACATGGATAGTTAGGTACCTTTTTTATCCCATTGAACTCTTTTTGTATATTCAACTTAGCTCCATCCATGGCCTCATCAATAAACCCCATTGAACTTTTTTTCCACCCCTTCCACCGCATGAGCGTTTTTGCCGTATCCACCACAAACCGACCAAACAAAAATGGGTACGGATCAATACATATGGTATGAGTACCTTGTACTAGTGCATACCATTTTAGGAGTACCTCTCCTTTAGAGGATACTACTGCCAACGTAGATAAAAATTTAATTTACTGTCTCTATGCAAAAACAATCTCTATAATTGCGTGGTTTTTTTCCATTAGATCTGCCAATTATACAAATTAAACTTCATTGTACTGAGTAGCCCTTTGAATTTTGTTTTGTCAAAAGGATCTGCCAACTGAAGGAAATAGAGCAACTTCAGAAAGGCACATCTAGAGCAAGCAGAAGATCTACTGGTATTTGCATATCCTGTTTTTAATTGATTTTCTTTGTGGATTTGAGGTGCATAGTTGGATCCCTTTAAGGAAGAAAATTTCTAAAAAGGAAGTGTTTCAATTACTTGTTTTTCAACTCCAGAAATGACAGAAAATTGCCATATAAATGTGTACCCTTTTGCTGTTTATAACTTAAAAGTCCATTGCATGTGTGATTTTAATGCTCTATTTTACTTGAACTATAAGTTTTTTACTGTGCCATATCTTGAACAAAATAACTAAACTGATGTTGATGCTGTTGATGTTTATTGTCTATGTTGTTGGTGGTGTTGATGTTATTGTCTACGTTGTTGGTGCCCTTACTATACAATATGCATAAAGATGAAAATAAATAAGTTTGATGCTATGAATCTTGTATCCTACTTGTTATTATGTCGTAGTTAGTTATCTCTGTTGTTTTGTGTGAAGTGAGTGTCAGTGTATAATAGAAATGAATGAATGAAAAAAAGGTTAAAAACTTGGAAGTATTTATATTGAGAGGTGAAGAGAATATATCATCCTATGTTGAGAAAAAATGGGAAACAACAAGACTAAGAAGAAATATGGTTGACTCCTTTGTGACAATTCAAGAGGTGTTGATAGACAGTGGAATTAAACACCATTTTGAAATGGAATTTGGTTGATCCCTTAGCTTATCATATTAATCTATATTTTTTTTTAACGGCATTGTATTAATCTATGTTAGTTTTAAAAAAAAAGTGTCGGTACCATGATGGTTTAAACAAGTGTTACACTATGGTAAAATTATATCTAAACATTTTGTATGCTGCATAATGTTTATTGTGGTCTCTGTAAGCATGTTATGATGTTGAATCAGTTGAAGCAAACCATTTTCTATCCTAATTAATTTTGTTAATATCTTGTTGATCATTACTTGTTGAATTAAGATTTGAGAACTAAAATAGCCAACAATAATTGGAAGGTAATAAAAATATGGTGGCTGCTTAATGTAAACCAGATAGTGACCCTGCCACAAGGTTAGGATAGGGTCTCTCTAATCCTTTGGAAATGTTAGAACAATCTATCTGTGATATTCCTCATATGACATATCATGAAGAGCTACATAAGGAATAATCTTTTGCACACTTGCTCTATTTGTAGATATATGTATATAAATCACAGGTCATATATAAAGTACATTTTACAAAGGTTTCATTTGTATAGACAACTAAATTATCAATCAGTTGTTTAGTTATTTATCATAGTTGATTCCCTTCTATGTGCATGGTTTATTTCTTTTGCCTTCCAATGCTCTATATTTTTTATTCTTTGTTTGATACCTGAAACTAGTGCTGGATTGTGACACTTTTCTGATTTCAAATTTCAAGCTAGAATAATTCTTTCTTTTTTGAATTTTGCAAACCCCTTTAAGCAGGGAATATGTTTTAGTTCTCGGATAAATGTCAATTATGAATTTTTGACACTGAATTATTTTGTGTATGCCACCTTGATCTTGCTCCTTATAATAGTTTTTCTCTCATAATGCAGGCAAATAGAAACAGATTAGGTAGAGAGAAGTGTGCTCTGAAGTTGATAAAGGAAAGATTCATCAAGATGGTCATACTAGCAACGGACGAAGCAGGTAAAGAGCTTAGGTATAGAAAGGGATAATACACTGGTATTTAGTGGCATTTACATTTATATATATGTTACTTCCAAATCTAACTCAACTGACAAATGTCGATATTATTAGGTTAGACACCTTCAACCATGGAAAAATTTATGGGTACTCGTAGAACATGACTCCAATTGTCATATTTATATGAAACAATCCATGGAAAATTTATGTGAGAGATGAGAGGGTTGATTAATAATCATTAGATTAAAATCAAAGGTTGACATTAAATTAGTCATTCAATAATGTAAATGCACCTTATCACTCTTCTCAAACTATCATCCACTTTGCGTTAGAAAAAACTTCCATCCACTTCAGTCTCCCTCTCCACTACCCTGAGAATGTTTGCAAATCAGATTTGAGTTAATTCTTTGAACATGGACAAATCTATTGCCAAATTCCAAATTCGTGATATTTAATTTATCATTCGATCTCCCATTGTCATTCCAGGGTCCTTCCCCTCTTTCTCTATATCTCTCTAAAACAAGGGACTGCAGGAGCACACCATAAATGGTTGGACAAGCTTTTCTTTTTATTAAAAATGGGTACACCGTACACTGACAATGAGATTGTCTCCTTACTCATTGAAATTTTGCAAACAGTTCAACAAATTTTTTCTATCAATTTAAATTATTTCAACCAAAACATAACACACTAAAAAATCTGCTATTAATCACCACAATACTTTAAAATCCAAGGTTTGAATATATATATATATGGACATACCCTTTATCTATTTGATTTAAAAGCTATAATCTTTGCGAGGTGTACAAATGGGAGAGAATGAGAAATTGTGTGGAGTAATAAGGGAGTTCTGAGAGAGAAGACGAAAGGTTTTGTTTGTTTCTCAGAAGACGGAAACTATGAAAGGATATGTACAGCTAGCACACTGTATTTTATTTAATCATGATCGTTCCTTTATATCCAATGACTAATATTTCCTCTCCTCTCATCTCTCATTATAAGACACTCATCTCACTTGATATGCTCCCTATAAACAATACCATACATCAAATAGTTGTAAAAGCAATTGATTGAGGAAACATCACAACCTTAAGAAGAGAAAATCTATATTGTAACAACACAATTCTTCTATTCTCCAAATAGGGTTTGGGACATTTCCCACCCCAAGTTCAGATCCTACATTTCTAGCAATCCCTACTGCAAAATAATGCTTGCTGCATTAAAACCACTCTGCCAACTTTCAGAGCTTTATGTAGTGGTGAAATATAGTACATTTGACCAATATTTGAATCGATTTGTTCTGTGTATAGGCGCGTAGTTTCAGATTCATATAAACTGCTTCATCGATATTTAACAAAACCAGAAACTAGGGCCTCATCAGTTTGCCATGATGTGTTTCTGTTAGTCACTTCATCTTGTTTATATTAATCATCAAAAGAATTGTGCTATTGTGTAATTACTAGTAATTAGCACCGATCACATCAATAATGTCACCCTTCAAGACTGGAACTTAACCAATGCATGTTTGGTCTGTTTTTCTGTATCAAAACACTCGTTCAAGAATTCGGCAACTTGCGAAAGATATATGTCTGGAAAATTCCTATAATGATCCACATGAGGAGATGAACCAAAGTTATATGATCTCACATTTTTTCCCAACTTCCTCTGCTCCTCAATGAACGCTTCTATCGATTGAAATGGGGTTACTTTGTCGGCTGTACTATATAGGTAGAGCTGAGGACAAGGCTGGTGTTCCAAAAGAGGATTGAAAACCTTCCTTAACCTCCTGTATACGAGACAGGAAAAATGTGCTTACTATTTTCTGTTTTGAAGTGTATACTATAAGTTCCAATTAACAAAGTTAAATGTTGATGCTATTCATGCAACATTTGTATTCATGTTGCGATATAATATTTGAAGGGAAGATGCTTACTGTTTTGACTCCGGCAACTGCAAAAGAAATGAGAATATCTTATCTAATAATGACAACACCACAATTTCAATAATGGAAGGTTCATTTTGTTGAATCTTTGTCTCTGATTTAAGCTTGTTTCCTACGTCAACTAAAGCTTGGGCTGAAGAGCTGCATTTTTCCAATATAGCAGTAGCAAAACCAGCAGCCCAGACCTGCAACACGATCATACAATGAAATAGAAATCAACGATTCGTAATCGAAGAAATTATCAAAGGCAAGGAAGAACAAACAACAAATCAAGGTTGATTAAAAATATAAAACATCGGCTTGTGAAATGAAAGCCTTGCATAAGATCCAATTACGCAGAAACAAGAAAGCAGAACTGATTGTTAAAACATGTGTTCGGTTTTACAGTGGAGCATCAGAAATTTAGAATTGATTTTAGCACCTATCAAATGTAATTTTAGTAGAAATATATGTTTGGTTGCTATCAGGAAAAAAAAAGAGTGCTGCTATATCATGCGAAAAAAATCTCGCGAATATATCACGAAAGCAGCATTTAAAATATATTTAATTTAATTTCAACTCAAACAAATAAAATATTGCATCAACAACTATTGTAACCGTTTGTTTCGGTCACCGCTTGCCCCAAAAAACCACATTCTTTTATGAACTCTGCTTTGCTGACACTAATTTTATTGTACAAATGGAAGTGAAGCAAACAAATCAAACTCAAGTTTCAATTTATTAATCTCTTCTATACCCAAAACAATTTGCCAATGATCTCCATGGATGCACTCTTAAAAGATGTTTAAAACCCAAATTATTATCAAAATCTTTAGTTTAAAAAACCACATCTTGACTGTACTTTCAAAGAAGGAAAAACAAAACCCAGATGAGCAACAAGCTAAGGATTTGAGAGATACTATTATGGAAGATAGAAGGATACGACTAACCAAGGATTTGAGAGAGAAATTCAGAAGAGGAGCAAGAGAAAATTGCAATAAAAAGAAGAAAAAAAACAAGGGGGTGTTGTTGGAGATGAGATGAGAGAGACGAAAGAAACAGGCTTAGAAGATGCAAATCGGTCCCACTAACACATGCCATATCATTCGGGAAAATTTTGTGATGCGCGTTTTCGCGATAAGTAGCATTTCCCAAAAAAAGATGATTTTGAATCACAAATCACAACCACAGTTTAACTAGAGGTGATAAAAAGTAAAGCCTGCAAAAATTTGCATTGAGTTTTCATCAAACTTTTTTTTTTTTTTTGAAGAAACTAAATTAGTCCACCCAAATTGGCACTAGAGAAAATTAAACCTAAGACCTTAAAATAAGCACACTCTCAGGTCACAAGCCTATACCATCAGACCAACCCAAGTGGGTTAGTTTTCATCAAACTTATTTTCTCTGGTAAGAATATTCAACCGTAAAACATTTCAATTCAAAACTTAATTTTAACCAAATCTATTTTACAAGATCATGTTCATCAAAAATTCGTATTTAGAGTAAACTTGGTTGGCTTAAGTGATTCGGTTAAAATTGAGAACCGGAAGAAAAATCAAATCAATTGTCTAACTAGAACCAAACATCGATATTTTACTAAAATCAAATCGTATTGATATATTTTACACATAAAAATTAAGCAACTTTTTTTATCAAGTACTTCTAAAAATTGTTGTTTGGTCCGACTTCTCCTTTTTTGGAGTAAAAAGTCTTAAATAAGTTGGGTCAAACAGAACCTTATATCATATTTTAACGAGCTTCATAATATGTTTAATAAAATGTCATTTTTGTTTTAAAGACAAATATTGTAAGTATATTCTAACTGTTTTTTAGTAGTTCGTCAAAAAAAAAATTGTTTTTTAGTTAATCAGATTGTTAAACCCACTTGGATTGGTTTGGTATTATTGGCTTGGGATCTGGGAATGTGTTCCTCCTTAAGATCTCAGATTCGATTCTCTCCGGTGTCAATTTGGATGGGAGTGTGCTCCTCCTTAAGTACTTAATTAAGAAGTATTCGAATGACAGAGATAAAAGGACTCTTCTTATAAAAAAATTAAATAAAAAGAGATAAAAAGACTAGTGAAAAAATCACTATTTTGATCTTCACAATTATAATAAGAGTTAGATAATTTCAAACTAGTCTTTGAAATTATTGGTGATCAATCAATTTAATAACATCACAAATGTCATGATGGGGTATATAAATTTGTTTAGGAATTTCGTTTTCATTTATATCTATTTTTACAAGCTTATATAGTTGATTGCACATCTACCCATTTTTTACGCAAAAGCAAACAAGCCCTTAATCTAAGCTAAAAGCATATGATTGGTTTTAGCTCTATGTTCGTAGTTTTTTTAATCTTTATCACAATTCACAATCTCCAAAGATTATACAGAGAAAAAAGTGCTAGCAGGCACATACCAAATTAGATTTCAGGCACATTCCAACATTTGCAAAATAGGTGAAGAGAAAGAACTATTACTCTGCTGTATAATACCTTGTTGCAGCATTTTCTACACCATCTTTTCAATCTATGAGGGTATGTAGAGGGGAAGATTGCATAATCTGAATGGTCTTCTACATTCTTCTGATGTGATTAAAGTGTTTAAGTGTGTCTGCTAAGGTAAAGGCAACTGAAGCATCTTGCAAAGTGACAACTTCCTTCAAGATAAAATTTAAGTCTTAAAGTGGCATAATCAGCCACATGTGGACTAAATGTAGGAATCCAAACTCAACCTATAGGAAGTCAGCAAATGCATAAAGGTACACTTGAACTTGGAGTTCATGGCCTTGAATGATTGCTGTCATGTTAGGAATCCTTCCGTTAGCCACCATAGATCGTCCATTTCTAACAGAAATTACCTTGAGATAAAGGGCTGGTTCAGCAGGCAATTTGAGAAACTAAGTCACTTAAGGTGAGAGGACACGCAATGTTTTAAAAACCAAACTGAATAGTTCAATTAATTGAACCTTGAACCGACCTTTACTACGGTTCTTCATTTTGGCAATTTGTTTGTGGTTTGTTTCGTCCTAGTTTATGTTGAACCTTGAACCGACATTCTTGTATACTTGAAAAACCAATTGGATAGGTCCATATATTCACAACTATCTGAATCCATTTGTCAGCAAATGCAATAAGCTTGCAGTGATTAGTTATACATACTACGTAGCACTACTTTATATTCCCTCCGGTCCCAACTATAAGAAACAAGTCATTTTTTAGATTCATTAAGATTTATGATGAATAATTTAGCAAGTGTACTAAATTCGTCGCAAGTAATAAAATTTATAAGATTCGTATCCACAGAGATTGTGATAAATCAACAATTGTAAACTGAAATCATACTTATGTAAATTGACAGTAATATAAACGGGGGGATTTTTCTAGGGTTTGTTGGAGAAAATACTTTGAAAATAGGGTTTGACTTAAGAAGGAGAAGCGATTGGACCTTTTCGGTTCATCTAATTATTATTGTCTCAGTAGTTCATGTATGTTAACAAATTACCAAACTAGTTTCACGATTTGATTAAAATAAATAACTATGTTCAATCTCTTGATAACATAATCCTCTCCCTTGATCATAAACCCCGCTAATCTCTTAGGATGATTTATGATCCGGGAGGAAGTTGCGCTTTAATCTTTAATCTCGATTAGTAAACCAAAATCTCTTAAGTGTAAACCAATTTTACAATAATTCCTAGGTCAATAATCTATTCCTATTCTCATAGTAAAACAAATTATTAAGTTCATCACACAAGTGATCAAATCATGTAAAGCATTAAGCACAAGGAAGAATTGATGAAACTAACTTCGTAATTAATTAAACATAGCATATGAAACTACATGGTTCAAGAACAATAACAATTAGAATCCCCTAAGATCCAATCATGGAAGTTTAGCTAGACATAATTAAAGAGTAAATTACATCAACAAAGGTGAAAGAAAACATTACAATAAGTTCTCTGATCACCTTCAAAAATCTGCCGTTTCGCCGTAAAATTATGTACCCTAAGTCTGCTTCAGAACTTCAAATATATAGGCTAAGGTTACGCACTCGCGCCCCGCGCAGGATCCCCGCGCCCTGCGCCAAACAACAGAAAGGAAGGGTTGTTTTCACTGGTCGTTGGCACCCCGCGCAGACATCTGGCGCCCCGCGCCAACTGACAGACTTGTTCTCAAATTTTTCTGCTTTTCTTGTGCTTTCCGCAGTCTTGTACTCGATGTAACTTTCACTTATTATTGTGCAAAAATATAATAAAAACATACTAAAACCTCGTAAATAGGTCTGGAAATAGGTAGAAGTAAAGTAATGATGTGGAGTCATCAATTCATTATAGGTCAGATATATTAGTTACTTAATCAATCTAAAAAGTAACTTGTTTCTTATATTTAGAACTAGAAGGAGTAGCATATATGTGATTAACTATTAATTTCGTGGAAATTAACAGTCTTGATTCTATTGACGCTAACACTGCAAAAGACGTTGATTTTTGAACTTTTATTCTTGCAGCAACTACACCGGTACACTGTGAATTACCTTATGCATTTCTACGCCAAGTACCCGAATATTCCTCATTTGGAAAGACCTAATTCGATCTACTAACAAAATCATTGTTGAATTTACTCTTACAGAGAACAAGAAGTTAAGTGAATTTGTTTCACCAGTATACTTGCAGGTGATAGAGCTATAGACAGAATGCTCTTTCCTCAACTAGTGTTTTAGAGGAAGATATAAACCATGTAGCGGCATTAGCTTATTGAGTTATATAAAGAAAGATAGAAACAATATTGTTAAGCCTTTCTCATATTATATATTGTTTTACATTGATTGTTGATGTTTTAGTTGTTGGCTCCAAAAATAATTACTTTAACACCTTCTCTATGTTGATTTATGTTTCCAGTAAATTAAGGTCTAACAATATTTGGTCCTTAGGTTTATTTTAATTTTCAATTTGGTCCCTTAATTACGTTTAAAAAGTATCAATTTGGTCCTTTACGATCCCCCATTTGCATTAGTTAGTCTTTTCCGTTAGTTTTGTCACTAACACCGTTTGAACTATACACGTGTAAGTATGTCCAAGTGTCTGTCAACATATGCAAAATGTCCGCCACATGTGCCAAAATTGGCGAAAAGGACTAACTAATGCAAATGGTAGAAATGTAAGGGACCAAATTGATACTTTTTAAACGTAAGAGACCAAGTTGAAACCGAAAATAAACGTAAGGGACCAAATGTGTAGTTAAGCCGTAAATTAGTTATTGAAGAGTGTTATTTAAACATACTCCCTCCGTTCCAAATTATATGTCTATTTGCCACTTTTACGCATATTAAGAAATGTAATTAATGTTGTATGGAAAAGAGAAATTATGAGTTAGTTTACAAAATTGTCCTTCATTAATTGAATGAGAAAGATAAATTGAAGAATTGAAAGAAGAGAGAATAATAAATAATTAAGGGTATAATAGGAAAAATTGCATTAAATGCCTCATTGATATTGTAAAACGACATATAATTTGATACAAAAAATTTCTTCAAAGTGACATAAATTGGAGCGGATGAAGTAACAAATTTGAGGACATCATATTTAAATACTCCCTCCGTTCCAAAATATACGGGAAAATTGGTCAAATAAAGTTACATATAAATTTTTAACTAGATACATTAACTTTCTTTGACCAATTTTCCCTTATATTTTGAACGGAGGGAGTACATCTAACTATCTTTATGATGTAAAAGACACGTATTTATTGTCCTTGTTCTTGTATATGAAATAAGTAAGTTTGCCAAAAAGCAATTTTGCTTAGTATCACGAATAGACATCATCGTGTTCTTGTATCACGAAATAAGTGAATAAAATAGTAAACACCGGTTATACAAGAAAACACTCTTTTTAATACATTCTAAACTAATAAAGGACTCGATACACAAAGTAGACATGAACCCTTCTCGTGTCCTAATCAGAGCGGAGCTTGACCGACAACTCGAGCATAACATACATGAGTATCTGGACCACCCAACGGTCCACAAACACACAAAACATATATTAGATACACATAACCAATAATCATAAGAATTTAATTGTTGTGCACTATCGGTGTAAAGTTTTTTTGCACATACATCCAATGATGTCTTGCCACATCATTTAATGAATGTGACACATCATGTATTTTTAATTACCATACATGATGTGTCGATATATTATTGAACGCATGTGTAAAATAACTTTACACTGACGGTGCATATCAATTAAATTCTAATCATAAATGCAAGAATGTACTTAACATTTATCACAATAATGATAAACTCTACACATAAGCATAATCTTCACATTGAAACAATGTATATCTCACATCTCGATCAAACATCTAATTCACTTAATCAAATAGTATCCAAATATACATATTTGCATATTCACACTTAATCACATACAAACCAACTATCAACTTCACACGTCATATTGCATCATCACATAGTATCATATAGAATAGGATACATGACTATCTATAAACAAGTTCACACTCTTCATTTATCCATCTCAACACACATAACACATAATCCAATTAATACACAAAATCCTAATGCAACTAATGACATCTCAACGTAATGTCTCCCTAAACAACTCTATATGTGGTACCAATTCTCATGTATATCGGATACAAGAATCATCATCACATCTATACGGAACATGTCCAATCTCATCCATAAAACTCGACTCAAGAATGCATGAATGTTTATACATCAATATATGATTATCTCATCAATCAATTATCATCACATTTCACATATCTTCATAATCTCATTTATCACATACATTCTCAACTTTTACACGTAAACACATATTTCATCTTCATAACATACTCCTCTAATTCATACTCCAACTATCACAACTAGCTTCTAATCGTACATACATATAAGATTATGTAAAGCTCATACAACAACCAACATCATCAATTAAACATAAAAAATATAGCATCAGGGTCGCCTACTCTCGCCTAGTGATGACCTGTCGAGAGGAAGTCAGAAGCTCCCCAGACTTCTGGCGAGCCATGGCGAGCTCCCTCGCCTAGCGAGCCAATCTCTCGCCTAGCGAGCACGTCCAAAATAGGTTGCTCTGTTTTGGGTTCGAACTAATCTCACCCAAAACTCATCCAAAACATGTTCCAGTCACGAATTTACAGTTCAATCAATCAATTAACACATATATGCATCTATTAGAACAAGTTTCAACTCAAACAAACATCTATACATCTCAATCGTGAATCATATCATCATAAACACTAACTAATGATTTGTATATCAATATTGATGTAATTGGAATTGACATCATTGTAATAGTCGTGAGGCTTTTGTTGATGTCATTGTTGCAACATTGACATATCAGTTACGGTAGGATTTATGAATAATATATACACTAATCATTCAAATTATTTATAGAAGTAATCAATCCCAATAGTTTGTTCAAATAAAAATTGCATAGTTTACATTATTCCTGTCAAATTCAAGTTAAACAATTCGATCAAATTTATTGACTATCATTGTCAACCTAAATTTGTTTAAATAGTGTCCTAAACAAATAATTTAACATCAAATAAATTTATTGTTTTCTCTTATATAACATCAATAACAAATAATAAAATATAACATCAAGTTTTTATTAATACTAAAAACTAAATTACTGTACATCATTGAAAAAGTAAAATAAAAACTATTTTTTTTACTTACAAGTATCTCTCATTAAAATATAACATCTTGGAGCACTAACAATCACTCCTTCTCTCTCCCATGCTGAGAGAAGAGAATGCATAGTTTCGAATGGTGGTTTGTTGGCGGAAGCGGCGGAGAATAGAACAAAACATTGTTTTTGTTTTGTTGAATGTGTTAATAGAACATAACAAATGAGAAGAAATGTATTTTTTGGAAGGAAAAGAGTGATAAGAGATTTAGCAGTGGAATGAGAGGGTTGTGAAAATGCAACCGAAAAACAGAGTTACAGCTGTAGTAGTGGAGGAATGCAATTTTTTTTAATATTGTTTAAATATTGATTTACAATGAACCAATTATAAAAGCGATTGTTAAACATTATTAGATATCAACTTACATTTTGTGATATTATTTTATTTAATTTTTAATTATAATAATTAGTACCACAAGTTAACCAAATCTAAAATTACTACATCTTTTGAGCCAAATATTTTAAGTCAAATTAATTGGCGTATGTCAATTTCAAACCGACATGTTTTTTTTATATCACATTTCACCTTCCACGTCAGAGATGATTTAGGTTGCCCTATCTTTGTTTCCACAATCATAATTTCCCGAGGATTAACTGAGATCTTCCTTGCCACATGTGTTCCACTAATTGATAGGTTTCCCTTTGTCATACTATTGGTCTGTTTGTTATCATGCTTCATCATGTGAAATCCTAATGTTGTAGTTTCCATCAAGTTTGATTCCTAGTGTTTTCTATTAAAAAATTCACATAATAAATAACAAAACACATCATACGTATTACATTATACTTGTATACTTTTCTTGTATATTTATCTTATATTGTTATTGCAGCATCAATCCGCCCAAGATCTACCATGACAACTGAGGGTAAGCATGGCCAAGTTAGACCCACGTTAGAATTGAGTTCAAACAACTTCCCACCATCCAATATAACTGACATAGAGATGGTTTTTTCTTCGAAGTCACATACATGTTTGAGCTTCTACTTCATTGGAATATCGACTACAGTGGAGTTTACGAATGGCATATTCAATGGTAATTCAAATTGCTTCCAACTATACTCTAATCCAACGGTCTTAATAATAAACACACAAGTATTACTATAAATTTAACACACACATATATATATTTGAAAGTTTCTTTTACTCAAATAAAAAGTGCATAAACACTTACACTCTTCCTATTGTTAAAGTGAGCTTCAACGGTGGGACTAAAATTGTTGATTTTTATTGTCAACCATGATTGTTAAACGCGCGCTACAGATCATAGGTGCTACGATCTTATACGACAAACATAATCCACCGTGCTGGGTCGGTCCAAAGATCGGATGAAACGCCAATAGACGAAGATGTCAATGCTACACGAGTAAATCTTTTCAAGAAGAGGTCTAATAAAAAAATTGTAGATTGTGAACTTAAATTTGATAACATTGACTCAGAAGACAATGAATGGATTGTTGAAGACGAAGGTTCAATTGACAATGAAATTTTGGATTTCACTATAAGTGAGGATTTGGATGGGGAAGCTCAAAATGAAGAACTTTATGAAAGGTCTACAATTTTGGTTATGTTAAAGATTAATGAAATTTTTATGTTTAAGATTAATCAAGCTTTAATGTTTAAGAAAATTTGTGGGATCTTACGATCCTTGTTACGATCCTACGATCTACGAACTTTCTATACCCCAACAATCTTTAGTGGGATTCTAATCATGACAACCATGTTGCCAACCCAATTAACTAGATAAAAGTTCTTTATGTGCATATCAAGGGATGTTTTGAGTTTCAATTGAAAATCTCTTTCAGATGCCTCATTCAATGTATCTAATTATCATAATTAAAAAATTTAAAAAAAATTATATGATACTCAATAAAGTAAATATTTAATAATAATTAAAAATTATTACCTTCAACAAAGGGTTTAACCTTTGTTTTGAGAATATATTGTCCCACCGGAGAATTGACTATCTTGTGAATTGAATAATCTCCCATAAAATTGACAACACTTCCAATGCTTTCAATTATCTTTTCTAAAGTTGGGAAGTAGCTTATCTTTTTTTTTCTATGTGGTAAAGTAATTGTTGAACATTGCATTTCCAAAAATGGAGGTAGTTGTCAGTTAGTGGTTTCACTGAAACTATGTTTCCAATAAATTAGTTTATTTGCTCTAAATATTTAGTTATATTGTTTTCTAGCATTCAAACGCAATTGTTATCTCGGTATACCACAATAACTGAAGTAACAAGGTTTGTCACAAGAAAGGGGGGTTTGAATTGTGACCTTTTAAAATTTTAACTGCAAGTAAAGTTAATTGCAAACTTTGAACAATAAAATTGTTAGAATGTTCAGAGAATGTTCTCCACACAACAGAATAATAAATAACTTTAAGTAAGTGAGTTGTGTGTTAAGTGTTTGCTTAAAATAAAAGAGTAAGGAGAAGAAGGATTGAACACACGATCTTATCCTGGTTCACCCCTTAATAGTATGGGCTACTCCAGTCCCCACTTGAGTGAGATTATCCACTATAATCTAGACCAAGATTACAGTCCTTCCTTTGATCTAAACAAAGATCAAAATACTTCCAGCTTAACACAAGCTGATCTATCAAGGTATACTCAAACAATTATACCTAATTGACTTGAGTTACACTTTACAAAGATTATCAAGGTTTTTGGATATAAGCTTAAGCACACCTAACCGGTTGTGAAGCTTATAAATAAATTACACTCAAGATACTCACTGAAATTATAGATCCTAGATTTCTAGAGAGCTTGGAGTATGAGTGAAAAAGAAGAGCTTGATTGCTTGTAAGATAAGACAAGTATGAATGCTTTTGTGCTTGAAACTCTTGCTCTTCATCTTGAACTAACGTGCTATTTATAGATGGAGATGTTCCCTTGTTGCTTGGACATCAAATAAGTCTGTTGTGAGTGTAGAAATAGCCGTTGCAAAAGAAACAAAACAGTCCAATAAGATTTGTACTTTTAGATGCTTCTGGAGACCATTCTTTTGGTGGTCTCTGACATTGGTACTGCAAGGATGGCAGAGATATTCGTTGTGCCAACTGTAATGAGTTGTTTCTGATGATATATAAGTTGTAAAGTATTTTCCCATGTGTGGAAATAAAACTAGGACAGCTTGCTTCTTCTAGAAGAAAATCTGGGAGACCATTCTCTCAGTTTCTGGAGACCATTCTCCAAACAAATGTGGATAAGATCAAAGAGCTAAAAGAGCTGTTGCAAGTTGTCTTGCAGCTGTTTATATGCATAATAGAGTAGTAGAGATACTATTCATGTGTCCTTTGCAAGTACAAGCAAATAGTAAACCAAGGACATTTGTTATGGGAGAATGTAGCCACCCATTACTTGCAAGTCTGATTTTGTTCAGCTACTATATATTAGCAAGCTGTTTGTACCTTGTTGTTGAGTTTCTATTGGTCTAGATTACTTCTTAATGATGTTCTTGGAGAACATAAAGTCTTTGACATAAAATGTGAGCTTGATATTCTTAAAGACCCTTCAAAGAGCATGTCCATGAACCAAAATTGATTCTTTGCCTTAAATGACTTATTTCTTCTATTTTGAATGCTTTAAATAAGTCATACATAAAGTGTAATCTTGTCTTGTTTCACGATGACATTTATAAGTGCTTATTCATTGATCACGTGAACTTGAACATCAACTTGTGGTATGGTCTCAGACCATTCTCTTGAGCACATTTTTGCATGAAACATGTTTTAATTCTTTTCTTATGAGTGAAACCTAATGATATTAATCCATTGCATCTGTCTAATATTAAATCACTCAAAAGCACTTGTTAGATCACAATATGATCAGAATCCAATTAAAAAATAATTAGAGAAGTTTGTTATCTTTAAAACATCAAAATAGGATTTTGTCTCAACAATCTCCCCCTTTTTGATGATGACAAACTCTTAATTAATTTTTAGATTGAGATTCTGATTAAACCAGATTAGTAAAAATACTTGTGATTTAATCAAAGAGCTCCCCCTCAATTTATGCATTCTTTATCAAAGCTTAAAAATTATGCATATGCAAATTGAGTAAGAATAAGATCATGCAATTTTTGAATCATTCATTCATTAATCAATTCTCAGACCTGAGGATATAACATAGATTATACAGGATTAATGACTTTGCAAAAGATAGATTCAATCATAATTATAGTTTAGAATAATGTGACATTTAAAGAGAAGTTCTAAAAACAAAATATAACTTCTCATCACTTCTCAGCAAATTCTAAACTTAGCAAAGAAAACATAAGTACTTAAACATCATAAAATGTAAACAAGACAAATCATATCATAAAAACAGAATCTCCCCCTCAAACTAGCAATCTCTTCTCCCCCTTTGTCGTCATCAAAAAGAACCGGGAGAATTACTGAGGGATAGTGGGTGAGGAATCATCAGAACTGGACATATTGTCAAATTTTGGAGCTTCAGGAACTGGAGGTGGCACAACAGCAGGAGGTGGATTCACTCTCATTGCAGGGCAGAATTCATCAACTAGCCAAGTCCTAAAGGTGGAGAACTCAAGCTTCATGTGAGAATACATTGTATCCATAAGCTCATATATTTTGACCACGTGTTTCTTGGTCTGCAAGATATCAATCTCAACCTTTGATCTTTTCAAAGCTCTTGAGTCAAAGGGAGGCAAAGTTTCAGATTGCGCAGCATTGGGGTTAGTGTAGGAGTTGGTGCAAAAAGAACCAAGTGATGCAAAGTTTGATGGAAAAGATGGTAGAGATGGACCAGCATCAGTAAAGATTGGCTGTGGCATTTTTGGAAATTCTGGTGGAGGAGTTTTTATTAAATCTCTGAGAAATTCAGAGGTGTGGAATGAATCAAAAGTTTTGTGAGGTGAAGTTGCAAAAGGTGGAAATGATGTGTTGACAGGATTGTCATAAATGGGATTTTCAAAAGTGGTGTTTTCAACAGTGGGATTTTCATTCAGCAAAACAGAAGTGAATTTGTTCAAGGATGAATTCAAATTTTCTGCAAAAACAGCATCAAATTCGAGAGATACAAAAGTGGGTTCAGAAACAATGGGATTACCTTCAGGCAAGATTTCTTTGCCTTTATCACAAGGTGCTGAGGTAGGGAGAATGTTCTCCAAACGGTCTTCTTGAGTGGTGACTACTTCAGCTAGTAAATCCAGATTGGCATTTTGCTCAAAAATTTCTCTTTTTCTTTTCTGACCATGATCTTCAGAAGACACGTCTTCAGCTTTCTTCATCCTATCAATGTTTTTAGTAGTGAAAGTGGTGTAGGTATTTTTGCTTTCTTCTCCTACAAAGCTCACTTTGAATTCTCTAAAAATCCTTGTTAAAAACATTCCATAGGGTAGAGTTACCTTTTTGTTCTCATTTTCAATGGTATTGATCATATGTTGAATGAGAACATATGGAAGATTAAGTTTGATTTGTTGGGACAAGTGATACATGATCATCATGTCATTATGGGTGACTTTGTCTTTGCTACCTTTTCTAGGAAATATGGAATGAAGGCAGACATTGTGGATCATTTTGAATTCTTGTTTCAATTTTGAGGAGGGAGGATCTTTGGTTAAAGAAGTTCCAGGTTCAAAAATTTGCTTCATGAAGGAGGTTCTATCAACACAGAGTTTTGAAAACCAATTAATCCCGTATACTTTGTTTCCTTCAGTAGGAATTTCTAAGAGTTTTCCGAGTAACTCTTCAGTTATCCTAATCTTGATTCCCTTAAGATCAGATACAATTTGATCTTTTTCAGATAAAACAACAGCATTGAAATAAAAAGCAGAGATAAGGGATGGATAGTAAGTTTCTTTGATGTTGAACAGTTTTGTCCAACCAAGAGGAGTAGTGTATTTGGTTAGATCATGATCAGTGTTGATCAGATCATTGAAGTTAAAAACACGACCAGGAAGAACGGGTTTCCTTTTTGAGAATTTTTCAAAATTTTCCAAACTATTTTGATTGATCAAAGGGACAGGTTTTTTGAGGTTTTTGACCAAAAAATCTTCTTCAGAGTTTTGTGAGGTTTTTGGTAGAGTTTTTGAAGAACTAGGTCTTCGTGAATAGGTTCTGATATCTGGAGCAGATTTGGTGGGTGAAGAGTCAGAGAGAGTTTCTTCTGAATCAGTGATTGTATAGACATTGGTGTCAATGGCAGGTTTTCTACCACCACCAGTCGCAATCCTATTTGACCTTCTAATCCTAGAGGAGTCAACAGATTTTGATTTCTTTGATTTCTTGGATTTTTTGGATATGGAAGAGGGTTTGGATTGTTGAGTTCTGTTCTCATCATGAGGAGGATGTTCAGTGTTTAGTGGTTGGATATCAAGAGGTTGACAAGTTATTGGAATGGTTCCAATATAGATTTGACCGATGGCAAGGGTTTTGACTGGAGATTGTCTTGCATGTTCAATCTCTACAGTACCATGAACAGTGTTGGACATGGCTTCAACATGATCAACAGTTTTGGTTTGCGCAGGAAGAGAGGAATTGACTACAAAGTCATCTTCATGATCAGATAATGATTTGAAAGAAGTTTCAGATGAGGATTTGTTACCTGAGTGGTTGATTGGAGACGGAGGAGATGGTGGTGAGGGAGATCGTTTAGGGGATTGAGAGGCTGAGGATGAGGCATTCTTGTCATGGAGAGTTTTTCTAGCAGCTTCCTTCACTCTAGCCATTGAGTAGATTTTTAGAAACAAAGAAGGTTTTTTTTTTTTTTGGAAGATGAACAGTGTGAAGGGAAAGGTTTGTTTTGGTTTTTACGAAGAAGATGATGAGTTTTGGAAAGAGAGTGAGTGTGATTTATGTAGAGTGACTTGATAGAGTGTGTAGAGAATAGGAAAGGATAGGATTAGGTAGCTAGTACTCATTGAATAGTGTATGGAGTGTACTTAGGAAAACTAAACAATTAAATTATTCCAAAGAGAGAGAGAGTGTCAGCGAGAGAGAGAAGAGGAGTGATTTAGGAAGAGGAAGAGTTTTCAATGTGTTTAACATAATTTTAAGTAAAACATAAAAACACATGATAACTAAATATATGAACATTTTATGTTCCCTTTTAGGAGCAGAGAGAGAGAACATTCTCTTGATGGTCTCTGAGCATAATATTTTGCTCAACAATGTCTAGTTGGGATTTTTGATAATTCTCAATTGTTCTTTTATAAAGTTAAACCGATCCTCTGAAGTAGCAATAAATGTCACAAGAAAGGGGGGGTTTGAATTGTGACCCTTTTTAAAATTCTTTTTCTAATTAACAACTTAACACACTATTTCTTTTATGGATTAGTGAACAAGTAATCAAAGAAATAATGTTAAGATAATAATGATTGCAAAAACATAAGTGAAGGACCAGAGAACTCTGGAGTTATATAGTTGGTTTTAGTTGAGTTGTATTTTAAGAGATTAAGAGATTAGAGAAAATACAACACCAAGAAGTTATCCTGGTTCACCCAAACTTGGGCTAGTCCAGTCCTCACAACCTTGTGAGATTATCCACTAAAATGCTCAGATCAGAACCTTCTGCTTGACACCAACTTTTGATCAACCCTTGATCAAAATACAATCTGCTTTTCTTCACTCGAAAAGACTTTTACAAACTGCTCTTCCTAACTGGAAAAGACTTTCTCACAATGCTTTTCTTTTACTAGAAAAGACTTTCTCACAATCACTCAATCTAACTTAAAAGATAGATTTGAGAGGTTACAAAGTGTTTGGTAATTTGTGAGCATCAACTCATAAAAGAGGTGATAGAAATAACAAGCGTATGAACAATGTAAGGATGAGAACTTTTGTGATTAGCTTGCTTTGTGAAGAGTTTGAAACTTTGTTGATTTTTGCTTCAACAATGTATGATTAATTCTTTGTGTAAACTCTTGAGTTTTTCTTCATGTAGCTCCTTGGTATTTATAGACCTTTCATTTGCTGAAGAGGAGCGTATGAGAGAGATTTTGAAAATCAAAATCTGTCAAAGATACGTTGTGATCTTTGTTACCATGTTCTGTGAATAGTGCGTTATCGTCAGTTCACTTGTGCATTACCGTCTGTTGAAAAACTGCTGTAATGTTTTGCATGGTTTTTGAAGCTTTTACGTGGCTTCTAACTTGTCCATATGAGAGGATCAATTTGAAATTTTGATGACAGTGCATCAGACATTTGAGAATGTTTGAGGAGCCTTTGTCTCTCATGCGGGGACCAACCTATGTAGCATGTTTGATGACTCTTGTCCTTTTCACATAAGGCAAGATGTGCTTGAAGCATGTCCACAAAAACTATACCCATGTGTTGCAAATAACTTCTTGTTACAAAGCCTTTTACGTGGAGACATCATTTTCATTGATTCAAATTCCTTTTGTTTTTATGATAATGCCTTAAGAACTAAAGTACAAAAGAAGCTTGGTCCATGGTATCATTCATGTCATGTTTGGCATAAATACATCATTAATGTTTCCTTAAAAACTACCACATTTGATAAGGAAAATGAATATTTTTATGTGGAGATTTTCATCATTAAAACCAAGAATTTAAGTTGCTTCAATTAATTCTTGTTTGCTACAAATGACTTTCCATTGTTTTACTTGTGTATGTGTTCTTCTGGTGCATTACCGTTGTCAGACGATAACATTATCGTTGAAACATTTCTCACAAAACACATTAGCAAATAACAAGATAATCAATATTATAATTTAATTTATATGTTTGTTATCTTTAAAACATCAAATAAGGATTTTGTTCCCAACAATCTCCCCCTTTTTGATGATGACAAACATTTAAATTAATTTTGATTTTGAGAGTTTTGATAAAAAGATTTTTGATAATCTTAAGCATTTGATTTGTCAACTACTCCCCCTCAATTTAAGCATTCCTTTTTAAATTGAGTTTTGATCTTTTTCTTTTGAGATTGAATTAAAACTGAGTTTAAATTCTAAGTAACTAAGTGACTATCATGTTTTTAACAATTTTTGCAAAAACTTAGCATTTTTTAGCGCAGGAAAAAAAAACTTCCAGTTTTGACAGTAAAAAAAATTGATTATAGGATCATTATAAACATCACAGATTTGCGTAAACCTAACAGATGATCCAAACATGATTAATAGACATTGCATATAACAAATAAAAGCATTGCATAGTATCACACTGGATTACTAGCAAATCAAAGTACTTAATCAAAACATATTATAAAGAGGTTCATAGCAGTAGCAAAACAAAACCAAAAAACAGATGCAATCAAATAGCAACACATAATTATGGCAAGTTTTTAAAATAAACAAAATACGCCATAAGCAGCATAAAACATGTTTTGCTAGCATCTGAAGCTTGCTCTGCAACTATCTTCCAGCAGCTATTTCTTCTTCCTTTCTCCCCCTTTGTCTCATCAAAAAGACACTCAGGGCTCCTGATTTGGAGTGGAATCACCAGAGGATGATGAAGGAGAAGGCTGGGGCATAACATGAACAGGAGGTGGGTAGGGATTATGTTCTGGACAAGGCAGATTGTACAAATAACATACCACGTTCCTAAACCAAGCTCTCATAATAGAATTCTCCATCGTGATGTATGAGAGATGATTATCAATGAGTTGTTGCCCTTGAAATAATTTCTTAATGTCTCTCTTAATCCTTTCTGTATTTCTCTCAGTCTTAGACCTTGGTACGTTAGGCATAGGCTGAGGCTGTGGTTGAGGATTAGAAGGACCAGCATCATTCATAAATGGCATAGCTTGCATGGGTGGAATAGTAGTAACAGGAGGAGGATTCAGAATGTCATTAAAGAAAGGTTGATCAAATATATTCTGAGATGATGAGTTGAAGAAATTACCTTGAGGATTTTCATTAAACAAGGGTGAGAAATTGAAATTTTGTGGTGATGAGAAGAGTGGAGATATGGTTTGTTCAGATAGCAAGGGTTCCAACACTGTGTTGGGGTCAAGCTGTGTGGTAGCTTGTGTAACACCCAACTGTGGAACCACCTGTGGTGATTCAGTTTGTGGAGAAGAGAATGCAGGAGTATTGATTTGAGAATTGGATGGTGGTACATTCAGATTAATCTCATTTCTTGGTTCAGCCAGTGGGGGTGAAGAGTGAGTGTTAAGATTTTCTTCCTCAAGAATGGGATCAGAGGGAATAAAAGGATCATTTTGGTCAGACAGGTTTGGTGGTTCAGGTTCAGACACAACTTGATCAGCTTGCACAGACTGTGCAGTGTTATCCAAATTACTTCTTTTTCTCTTATAGGTTCTGATAGGGACATTAGGAGTAGGGTCAGGTTTGAAATGTTTCAAGTTTTTGAGGTCAAATTTTTTGACTTTGGTCTCAGCAGTTTCACCCTTGAGTGAGACTTCAAAATGTTTGAAAATTTGGGTTAAAACCATGCCATAAGAAACACAGAATTTTTTGTTATTCCAGTTTGCAACTTCCATCATGAATTTGATAATGATAAATGGAAGGTTTAGGCGTTTTCTCTCAAAGAGGTGATGAATGACCATGAGGTCATTGTCACCTAAGGCATCATATTTGCCTTGCCTAGGCATAATGTTTCCTTTGCTGATAATGTTGAAAATTTTTGGTAGAAGTTTGAGGTGAGGTGTGATGAACTGATCTTTTGGAGTGGTAGGTTTAAAAAGAGATTCCCTAACCTCATCAATTGTCACATTGGCTTGGCTATACCAGTTACTACCATAGGCTTGGAGACCATCAGTTGGAAGTTTGAAAAACTTAGCAATAAACTCAACATCTAAGACAATTTCTACTCCTTTGACTATGGACCTAATGGTATTGGTATCATTATCACAGTGAGCTTGATAAAAGAAAGCTTGTACTAACCTAGGGTAGTAAGTTTCTTTAATTTGAAGAAAGTGAGACCAACCTTGATAGTCTGTATAGTACTTGAGATCTAGCTCGTGTTTCTCCAATGCTTGAAGATTAAAGAACCGTCCAGCAGCAATTGGTCTTGTTCTCCATTTCTTTAAGAATCTTTTCTCATCAGCTTTTCCAAACAGAGGGGTTTTGTCTTTCACTAACTCATTAATTGATTTTTGTCTAAAGCGTTTCTTTGGCTGAGCTTCTGCTTCTTGAGGGACATTCTTTCCTTTGTCTTTGTCAGAAAAAGGTTTGGCAGTTTTTGGAGAGGAAGTTTTTTCAGACGAGGAAGAGGAGTTTGGTGAAGACTCAGAAAGAGTTTCTGAAGATTTTGGGGTTGAGCTAGAAGACGATTTTTTAGGATCATTTTCTTCTTCATCAGTAGTCTCACAAGTAATGTAGATGCGTTCAGCATTACTTTGAGATTTGCCAACTCCAGACAAGATCCTTTGAGAACGACGGGTTGGTAACGAGCTTGAAGGTTGTTTCTTCTTGGTTTTAGGTTTGAGATGAGGTGGAGTTTGATTAAGGTTTGGTGGCTGGTGTTGTTGAAAATGTGGAGGAAAGATAGTTTGGAGAGCTGGAAGGTTTAAGGGTTCATCAGAGGGATTGTTCTGGCGGAAGCTTGGGTGAATTGGTGATGGATTATGAAATGGTGGAGCTCTTCTGGCGGTTTGTTTAGTACGAACCATGGTTGAGGGTTTGAGAGGAAGAAGATGAACAGTGATGATCAGAGTGAGAGAGAGAGAGATATACGGTTTTTAGAGAGTGAAGAATGGAAGTGAAAGGTTTTGATGTTGATAACCGTGAGAAAGACAAGGGAAGTGAATGGAGAGGTGTTCTTGGAAAGTGAAAAATGAGAAAGTGTAATGATAGCAAATCATAAAGTGGGTTTAAAAAAGAAAATGAAAAGTTGTTTACCACACTTTTCTTCTTCTCCTACGTGTAAGTATAGAGTGAATAGGGAACATAACCCTTTTAACCACACAATTAAAGTAGACTAGTTATCCTAAAGTGGGTTTTTGAATAATACTTAGTTTTATTTTTAACAGATTAAAACGATCTTCTACCAATGGTTTAGTAAAGATATCAGCTAGTTGATTTTCAGTGTCAACAAATATTAATTCAAAATCCTTTTTGTTTATGTGATCCCTAATAAAATGATGTTTTATCTCAATATGCTTTGATCTTGAGTGTTGAATGGGATTTTTTGACAAATTAATTGCACTAGTATTATCACAAAAAATAGGTACATTTGTGTACCTTATTGAATAATCTTCAAGCTGATTTTTGATCCATAGGATTTGAGAGCAGCAGCTTGCAGCTGACACATATTCAGCTTCAGTAGTGGATAATGCTATCGTGTTTTGTTTTCTGCATGACCAGCTTATGAGTGCTTTTCCAAGAAATTGACACGCACCACTAGTACTTTTTCTTTCAATTTTGTCACCAGCGTAGTCAGCGTCACAAAAAGCTGTTAAGTCAAAAATAGAATCTTTGCTATACCAAAGACCAATGTTAGTAGTACCGACAAGATATCTGAAAATTCTCTTTACTGCTGTAAGATGAGATTCCCTAGGGGAAACTTGAAAACGTGCACATAGACCTACTGCAAAAACAATATCTGGTCTACTGGCAGTTAAGTACAACAGAGATCCAATCATACCTCTGTACTCTTTTTCAGAGACAATTTTACCCTTTTCATCTTTGTCTAAAAATGACGATGGATGCATGGGAGTTGCCATTAGTTTGGCTTCATTCATTTTATATTTTTTGAGAAGATCTTTAATATATTTTTCTTGACAAATAAAAATACCATGTGTTTCTTGTTTGATTTGTAAACCAAGAAAATATCTTAATTCTCCCATCATACTCATTTCAAATTCACTTTGCATGAGATGGGAAAAGTCTTCACACATTTTTTCATTTGTTGATCCAAAAATGATATCATCAACATATACTTGCACAATAAGTAAATCATTTTGGTCAAGCTTTCTAAAAAGAGTTGTATCAATTTTTCCTCTAGAAAAATTGTTCTTAATCAAGAATGCACTTAATCTATCATACCAAGCTCGAGGAGCTTGTTTTAGACCATATAAAGCTTTTGAAAGTTTAAACACATGATCTTGTTTTTGTTTATTTTCAAAACCAGGAGGTTGATGAACATAAACTTCTTCATTAAGAAAACCATTTAAAAAAGCACTTTTAACATCCATTTGAAATAGTTTGATATTTTTATGAGATGCATATGCTAAAAGAATTCTTATTGCTTCTAACCTTGCAACTGGAGCAAAAGTTTCATCATAATCAATACCTTCTTGTTGATTGTAGCCTTGAGCAACAAGTCTAGCTTTGTTTCTAATAACTTTACCTTCTTCATTTAGTTTGTTCCTGAACACCCATCTTGTTCCTATTATTGAGTGATTTGCAGGAGATGGAACAAGTGACCATACTTGATTTTTTTCAAATTGAAGAAGTTCTTCTTCCATTGCTTCTACCCATGATTTGTCACTAATAGCTTCTCCAATGGATTTTGGCTCTATCTGAGAGATCAATGCCAAGTTGCTTTCGTTTTCTTTAAATGAGAACCTTGTTCTTACTCCATCCGTTGGTTTTCCAATGATTTGATCTGGAGGATGACTCCCAACAATTCTTAAGGTTTTTGGAGGAAGTAATGGATCTTCTTCTTCCTTTTGAGTTGGAGTTTCTTGAGTAGTTTGAATTTCTTGTTCTTCTTCGTTGGAAGGTATTATGAGATCATCAAATTCATCAAAGACAATGTGCATGCTTATCTCCATAGTTTGAGTTCTTAAATTATAAATTCTATAACCTTTAGAGTTAGTAGAATATCCTAGAAAAATAGCTTTGTCTGATTTTGAATCAAACTTACCAAGATTTTCTTTAGTGTTTAAAATATAACAAAAACAACCAAAAATATGAAAATATGAAATGTTTGGTTTTCTATTTTTCCAAAGTTCATAAGGTGTTTTGTTTAAAATCTTTCTAATTGAAACACGATTCAAAATATAGCAGGATGTATTTATGGCTTCAGCCCAAAAATATTTTTCAACATTTGATTCATGTAACAAAGTTCTTGCCATTTCTTGTAAGGTTCTATTTTTTCTTTCAACTACTCCATTTTGTTGAGGAGTTCTTGCACAAGAGAAGTTGTGAGAAATTCCATTTTCATCAAAGAATGATTTAAAAGAAGAATTCTCAAATTCTCCCCCATGATCACTTCTGACAGAAATGATATTTGAGCCTTGTTCATTTTGAACTAGTTTACAAAAGTTTTTGAAGGCATCACAAGATTCATCTTTATTTTTCAAAAATAATACCCATGTGAATCTAGAGTAGTCATCAACTATAACAAAACCATATTGTTTTCCACCAAGACTAGTAGTGTTGACAGGACCAAATAAATCAATGTGAAGAAGTTCCAAAGGTTTTTTAGTTGAAATAACATCTTTTAGATGAAAACTACTTTTGACTTGTTTTCCTCTTACACAAGCTTCACATACTTTATCTTTGTCAAACTTTATTTTTGGAAGACCTCTTACTAAATCAAGTTGAGATATTTTTGAAATTGTTTTCATGCTTACATGACCAGCTCTTTTGTGCCAAATCCACTTATCTTTTTCAATAGACATAAAACATGATTCAGCTGGAATGTCATCTAAGTATAAAACATATAAGTTTTTCTTTCTTGATCCAGAAAAGAAAACTTTTTCCTGAGGAGGTTTGTTTAACTTCACAAATGTTTGGTTTAAAAGAGACTTCAAAACCACTATCACAAAGTTGACTAATACTAAGCAAATTATGTTTAAGACCTTCAACATATTGAACATTTTCTATTTTTGCAGAATTATTTTTACCTATAATACCTTTTCCTTTTATTTGTGCAGTATTATTATTTCCAAACGTAACTGATCCTCCTTCCTTTTGTACGAAGGAGAGGAAGCATCTTCTATCTCCTGTCATGTGTTTTGAACAGCCACTGTCCAAAAACCATGGCTTTTTCTTTACCCCTTGATAATGTTCCTGCAATTTGATTCTTTGATGCTTTAGGTACCCATATCATCTTGGGTCCTTGATGGTTAGTTCTAACAAACTGACATTCATTTTCTTTATGATTATTTTCATACCAACCTTGTTTAAATATTTTTTCTGTATGACGATAACGTTTTGGTTCTTTGTAAAATTTAAGTTCTAATTTTTTCTTTTGAAAACAAATGGATTCTAGGTGACCAAACTTTTTGCAGAAAGAACATTTAACCTTAATTTCCTTTTTGTCAGGAATAAAATGGTTTTTGTATAATTTCTTAGTTTCAAAACCTAAACCTGATTTATTGAAGAAATTTGATTGTGATCCCATAATGTTTTGAAGAGTTTCTGTGGATTTTATGAACACTGTCAGATCAGTTCTAAGTTTTTTCATTTCAGTTTTTAGTAAAGAATTTTCCTTTTCTTGATCAGAAGTATCTAGAGGCAGATTTTGTTTTTGATTAAGTTCTTGAATCGTTTTCTTGAGTTCATTATTTGAACACAGAAGTCTTTCTTTTTCCTCTTTGATTTCTGAATTTTCTTTTTGAAGCAAAAGACATTGTTTAGATAAAAACTCAGAATCAAGCAGTAAACTATCAAAGTTAGTTTCTAATTCATTAAATAAATGAGTTTTATCAAAAAGGAATACCTCTTCATTGTCTGAGTTTGCCATTAGACAGATGTTGGCTTCTTCTTCTTCATTTGTTTCAGATTCATCATCATCTTCCCAGGTAGCCATCATTGATTTTTTCTTAAAAGGAAATTTCCTAGGAGTTTTGCTCAAAGGACATTCTGATTTATAATGGCCAAGTTTGTTGCATCCAAAACAAGTAACTTGACTTTTGTCAAAGTCATTTTTTGAGTTATCTTTTCCTATTGAGAAATTCTTTCTAATTTGATCTCTTCTTCTCAACATTCTCTGAATTTTACTAGAAATAAAAGCTAACTCACTTTCAGCTTCCTCATGTGTTGAATCTGTGTTTTCAGTTTCAACTTCTAAAGAACATGTATTATTTATTTCTTTTTGAGAGGCTTTTAAAGCAATAGTTTTATCTTTCTTTAAAGGTTTATCCCCTTGAAGAACAACCTCATGAGCTCTTAGAGATCCAATAAGATCTTCTATGGGAAGAATTTTTAAATCTTTGGTTTGAGTAATGGCAGTAACCATGGGTCTCCAAGAAATTGGAAGACATCTTAAGATTTTTCTAATTCTATCATGTGTTGTGAGAGATTTCCCAAGTGATCTTAATTCATTTATTATAGAAGTAAATCTTGAGAACATTTCATCAATGCTTTCATTTTCACCCATTTCAAAGGTTTCAAATTTATTTACTCCTATGTCTATTCTAGTTTCTTTTACATGATTAGTTCCTTCATGATGAATTCTTAAAGTGTCCCAAACTTGTTTGGCCGTGACACATTCATCTACTCTTTCACTTTCTTCCATGCTTAAGGCACAAGATAAAAATAAGTGAGCTTTAGAGTTTAGGAGTACCTTTGTTTGTTCAACTGTAGTCCAAGCTTCTTCTGGTTTTTCAGAGATGACTCCTTCTGGTGAAGTTGCTGTAGGAACATAATCTCCTTCTGTAACTATGCGCCACATACCTACTTCCTGGGATTTAAGAAACAATTGCATTTTGTTTTTCCAGAAGTAATAGTTCTTCCCTGTGAACAATGGTGGCCTTGAAGCAGAACCTCCTTCTGCAATGTATCTTTCTTTTGACATTTTTCTTCCTGAATCTTTTTCCTCTAGCACTGGTTAGGTGCTCAAACCTTTAGAGGCAGTGCTCTGATGCCAATTGAAGTAGCAATAAATGTCACAAGAAAGGGGGGGTTTGAATTGTGACCCTTTTTAAAATTCTTTTTCTAATTAACAACTTAACACACTATTTCTTTTATGGATTAGTGAACAAGTAATCAAAGAAATAATGTTAAGATAATAATGATTGCAAAAACATAAGTGAAGGACCAGAGAACTCTGGAGTTATATAGTTGGTTTTAGTTGAGTTGTATTTTAAGAGATTAAGAGATTAGAGAAAATACAACACCAAGAAGTTATCCTGGTTCACCCAAACTTGGGCTAGTCCAGTCCTCACAACCTTGTGAGATTATCCACTAAAATGCTCAGATCAGAACCTTCTGCTTGGCACCAACTTTTGATCAACCCTTGATCAAAATACAATCTGCTTTTCTTCACTCGAAAAGACTTTTACAAACTGCTCTTCCTAACTGGAAAAGACTTTCTCACAATGCTTTTCTTTTACTAGAAAAGACTTTCTCACAATCACTCAATCTAACTTAAAAGATAGATTTGAGAGGTTACAAAGTGTTTGGTAATTTGTGAGCATCAACTCATAAAAGAGGTGATAGAAATAACAAGCGTATGAACAATGTAAGGATGAGAACTTTTGTGATTAGCTTGCTTTGTGAAGAGTTTGAAACTTTGTTGATTTTTGCTTCAACAATGTATGATTAATTCTTTGTGTAAACTCTTGAGTTTTTCTTCATGTAGCTCCTTGGTATTTATAGACCTTTCATTTGCTGAAGAGGAGCGTATGAGAGAGATTTTGAAAATCAAAATCTGTCAAAGATACGTTGTGATCTTTGTTACCATGTTCTGTGAATAGTGCGTTATCGTCAGTTCACTTGTGCATTACCGTCTGTTGAAAAACTGCTGTAATGTTTTGCATGGTTTTTGAAGCTTTTACGTGGCTTCTAACTTGTCCATATGAGAGGATCAATTTGAAATTTTGATGACAGTGCATCAGACATTTGAGAATGTTTGAGGAGCCTTTGTCTCTCATGAGGGGACCAACCTATGTAGCATGTTTGATGACTCTTGTCCTTTTCACATAAGGCAAGATGTGCTTGAAGCATGTCCACAAAAACTATACCCATGTGTTGCAAATAACTTCTTGTTACAAAGCCTTTTACGTGGAGACATCATTTTCATTGATTCAAATTCCTTTTGTTTTTATGATAATGCCTTAAGAACTAAAGTACAAAAGAAGCTTGGTCCATGGTATCATTCATGTCATGTTTGGCATAAATACATCATTAATGTTTCCTTAAAAACTACCACATTTGATAAGGAAAAGGAATATTTTCATGTGGAGATTTTCATCATTAAAACCAAGAATTTAAGTTGCTTCAATTAATTCTTGTTTGCTACAAATGACTTTCCATTGTTTTACTTGTGTATGTGTTCTTCTGGTGCATTACCGTTGTCAGACGATAACATTATCGTTGAAACATTTCTCACAAAACACATTAGCAAATAACAAGATAATCAATATTATAATTTAATTTATATGTTTGTTATCTTTAAAACATCAAATAAGGATTTTGTTCCCAACATCCTCAACTAAAGGTTTTGTAAAAATATCAGCTAATTGATATTCAGTATCAACAAATAATAATTCAACATCTTTTTTGCAAACATGATCACGAATGAAATGATGCTTAATTTCTATATGCTTTGATCTAGAATGTTGAATGGGATTCTTTGATAAATTTATAGCACTTGTATTATCACAGAGAATTTTAATATTTGTGTACCTTAGAGAAAAATCTTCAAGTTGATTTTTGATCCATATCACTTGAGAACAACAGTTTGCAGCTGACACATATTCTGCTTCAGTTGTTGAGAGTGCTATGGTATTTTGCTTTCTACAACACCAACTTACAAGAGCTTCACCAAGAAATTGACAAGCACCACTTGTGCTTTTTCTTTCAAGTTTATCACCAGCATAATCAGCATCACAATAGGCTTTTAGGTCAAAATGTGTTCCCTTTTTGTACCAAAGACCAACATCTGGTGTTCCTACTAAATATCTGAAGATTCTTTTGACTGCTGTAAGATGAGATTCTCTTGGAGAGGTTTGAAATCTTGCACAAAGACCTACTGAGAAGACAATGTCTGGTCTGCTTGCAGTTAAGTATAGGAGTGATCCAATCATTCCTCTATATTCCTTTTCAGACACATTTTTACCACTTTCATCTTTATCTAAATTTGTTGAAGGATGCATTGGAGTGGTCATAATTTTTGCTTCATTCATGTTATATTTTTTGAGAAGATCTTTGATATATTTTTCTTGACTAATAAAGATTCCTTTTTCTTGTTGCTTGATTTGTAATCCAAGAAAGAATCTAAGTTCTCCCATCATGCTCATCTCAAATTCACTTTGCATTAACTTTGAAAAATCTTCACACATTTGTTCATTAGTGGCACCAAATATGATATCATCAACATATACTTGAACTATCAAGAGATTTTGATTGTTTGTTTTTCTAAAAAGTGTTGTATCAATTTTTCCTCTAGAAAAACCATTTTCAAGTAAAAAGGTGCTCAATCTTTCATACCAAGCTCTTGGAGCTTGTTTTAGTCCATAAAGTGCTTTGGTGAGTTTAAACACATGATTAGGTTTATGTTCATCTTTAAAACCAGGAGGTTGATGTACATAAACTTCTTCATTTAAAAAACCATTTAAAAAGGCACTTTTGACATCCATTTGAAAAAGTTTAAAACATTTATGTGATGCATATGCAAGCAATATTCTTATAGCTTCTAACCTTGCCACTGGTGCAAATGTTTCATCATAGTCTATACCTTCTTGTTGGTTGTATCCTTGAGCCACAAGTCTTGCTTTGTTTCGAGTTACCTTGCCATCTTCATCCATTTTATTTCTAAAAACCCATCTGGTTCCAATGATAGAATGGTCTTGTGGCATTGGTACTAGTTTCCAAACTTCATTTCTTTCAAATTGGGAAAGTTCTTCTTTCATGGCTATAATCCATGATTCATCAATGATAGCTTCTTCAATGGATTTTGGTTCAATTTGAGAGATCATTGCTAAATTATTTTCATCAACTTGAAATGATCTTCTGGTTCTTATACCATCAGTGGTGTCTCCTATGATCTGATCTTGAGGATGATAATCCACTAATCTCCAAGATTTTGGAGGCTCTTGAGAAGGTGGTGAATCTTCTATTTCTTTTTCTTTTGATGAGTTTTCCTCTTCTTCCTCATCTTTTTCTTTTGTTAAGGTCATATCCTCAAATTCATCGAATTTTACATGCATGCTTTCTTCTAAATTTTTTGAAGTTAGATTGTAAACTCTAAAAGCTTTGGAGGTTAGAGAGTATCCTAGGAAAATTCCTTTATCTGATTTGGAATCAAACTTTCCTAAATTGTCTTTGATATTTAACATATAGCAATAGCAACCAAAGATATGGAAATAAGAAATGTTTGGTTTTTTATCTTTCCATAGTTCATATGGAGTTTTGTTCAAAAATTTTCTAATAGAAACTCTATTTAAAATATAGCAAGCAGTGTTTATGGCTTCAGCCCAAAAATATTTTTCAACATTTGATTCATCAATCATAGTTCTTGCCATTTCTTGTAAGGTTCTATTTTTCCTTTCAACAACTCCATTTTGTTGAGGAGTTCTTGGACAAGAAAAATTATGAGACATACCATTTTCATTAAAGAAGGTTTCAAATTGAGAATTTTCAAATTCTCCACCATGATCACTTCTTATTGAAACAATATTGGTACCTTTCTCATTTTGTACTATCTTACAAAAGTTTTTAAAAGATTCAAAAGATTCATCTTTATGTTTTAGGAATAAGACCCATGTGAACCTGGAGTAATCATCAACAATAACAAAACCATAATTTTTACCACCTAGACTTGTAGTTTTGACTGGTCCAAATAAATCTATGTGAAGTAGTTCAAGAGGTCTCTTGGTAGAGATGAATTCCTTAGGTTTAAAACTACTTTTTACTTGCTTGCCTTTTGTGCAACTTTCACATAGTTTATCTTTGTCAAAACTTATCTTTGGTAATCCTCTTACTAGATTAAGTTGAGAAAGTTTTGCCATTGTTCTCATACTTACATGACCTGCCCTTTTGTGCCAAATCCATTTATCTTTTTCTAGAGATACAAAACATGATTCTATAGGCAGTTCATCTAAATATATAACATACACATTTTTCTTTCTTGATCCATTAAAAAGAATTTTTCCAGTGGATATTTGCTTGATTTCACATGTGTCAGTTTTAAAATTAACTTCTAGACCATTATCACATAATTGACTAATACTAATTAAGTTGTGTTCTAGACCTTCAACATAATGAACATTTTCAATTTTTGCAGAATTAATTTTACCAATTATACCTTTACCTTTGATGCTAGCTTTTTCATTGTTTCCAAAAGTGACTAATCCTCCATCCTTTTTCTCAAGAGATAGAAAGCTATGTCTATCTCCAGTCATATGTCTTGAGCATCCACTGTCCAAGTACCAAGGCTTTCTCTTGATTGTCAATAAACATTCCTGTATTTGGTTTAAGTAAGTGTTTTGGTACCCAGATAGCTTTGGGTCCTTGAGAGTTAGAATTCTTATAACATATCTTCTTATGAATGTAAGATGATCTTTTATAAGATTTATGATTTTGAAAATTTCCATGGAGATCATTCTGAGACTGTTCTCTTGCATAAGTAGATTTTCTTATAAAACAGAAATTTCTACTATGACCATTTTTATGACAGAAGGTACAAAGTAATTTTTTTTGTTGTTCCTGTTTAGGAGCAAAAAGGTTTTTATAGAGTTTTTGATTTTGATAAGTTTTAAAACCTATTCCATTATTGTTCCTAAACCTTAATTGAGATCCTACAATATTTTCAAAGGTTTCTGTGGATGTAACAAACTTTGATATATCTTTTTCTAGAGCAGACACACTTTGTTTTAAGCTAAGATTTTCTTTTTGAACAATAGATTCATCTTTAGGTGTTTCCTTCTGAGTTGATTGTTCAAGAAGTTTTCTCAAGGCTATGACCTCAGATTGATATTGGTCTCTTTCTTTAGTTATTTTAGTAAGCTTATCATTTAGTTGATCATTTTTTTGAGTTATGATCTGAGCATCATATAAAAGGTTATCAAAAAGATGTTCAGTTTTTATACATGATGCACAAGGTTCAAGAGTTACCTCATTAGTTTCTGATTTAGCCATTAGACACACATTTGCTTCTTCATCTTCTGGTAATTCTTCTAGATCATCCCATGTAGCCATCATAGATTTTTTGAAGGGTGGTTTTCTTTGTCTTTGCTTAGGACACTCATTTTTGTAGTGTCCAGTTTGATTGCAACCATAGCATGTGACTTGACTTAAATCTGTTTCAGGATTTCTTTTTGCTGGGAATGCTTTCTTGATTTGATTTCTTCTCATCATTAGCTTTTGAATTCTTCTTGAGAGAAATGCCAGCTCTTCTTCATCATCTTGTTGAATAGTATCTCCTTCAGTATAGAATGTGTCTATCTTTGATTTCTCATCTGTTTGTGATTCTAGAGCAATCATCTTTTTCTTTGTTGGTTTCTTTTCTTGAAGAATTGCTTCGTGTGCTTTTAGAGATCCAACCAGATCTTCTAGATCCATTTTATGAAGATCTTTTGCCACAGTTATTGCAGTTACTATATGTTTCCATTCTTCTGGTAAACATCTAAGTAACTTTCTTATCCTCTCATGTGAAGAGTATTTCTTTCCAAGTGAGTTTAACTCATTTATAATGACTGTGAATCTACCATACATTTGATCTATGGTTTCATTTTCATTCATTTCAAATAGCTCAAATTTTCTTACCCCTAAATCAATTCTTGTTTCCTTTATATGACTGGTTCCTTCATGATGAGTTTGCAGAGTGTTCCAAATTTCCTTGGCCGTCTTGCACTCCATGATCCTGTCATATTCTTCCCTGCACAAAGCACTTTTAAGAAATAATTTAGCTTTAGTGTTTAGAAGCACCCTGTCAGATTCTTGAGTTGTCCATTCGAGCTGTGGTTTTGGTGTGAATGAATCTTTGACAAGTGGAGTGTATTCTCCAACTTCAACAACTGCCCACATGTTGTTATCTTGGGATCTTAGGAACAATTCCATTTTATCTTTCCAGTAATAATAATTATCTCCTTCAAAGAGAGGAGGTCTAGTTGATGAGCTTCCTTCAGAGATAAATTTTGCAGGTTTCGACATTACTTCCTTCCTGAATCTTTTCCTCAAGCACTTGTTAAATGCTTAGATTTTAGAGCCAGTGCTCTGATGCCAATTGAAGTAACAAGGTTTGTCACAAGAAAGGGGGGTTTGAATTGTGACCTTTTAAAATTTTAACTGCAAGTAAAGTTAATTGCAAACTTTGAACAATAAAATTGTTAGAATGTTCAGAGAATGTTCTCCACACAACAGAATAATAAATAACTTTAAGTAAGTGAGTTGTGTGTTAAGTGTTTGCTTAAAATAAAAGAGTAAGGAGAAGAAGGATTGAACACACGATCTTATCCTGGTTCACCCCTTAATAGTATGGGCTACTCCAGTCCCCACTTGAGTGAGATTATCCACTATAATCTAGACCAAGATTACAGTCCTTCCTTTGATCTAAACAAAGATCAAAATACTTCCAGCTTAACACAAGCTGATCTATCAAGGTATACTCAAACAATTATACCTAATTGACTTGAGTTACACTTTACAAAGATTATCAAGGTTTTTGGATATAAGCTTAAGCACACCTAACCGGTTGTGAAGCTTATAAATAAATTACACTCAAGATACTCACTGAAATTATAGATCCTAGATTTCTAGAGAGCTTGGAGTATGAGTGAAAAAGAAGAGCTTGATTGCTTGTAAGATAAGACAAGTATGAATGCTTTTGTGCTTGAAACTCTTGCTCTTCATCTTGAACTAACGTGCTATTTATAGATGGAGATGTTCCCTTGTTGCTTGGACATCAAATAAGTCTGTTGTGAGTGTAGAAATAGCCGTTGCAAAAGAAACAAAACAGTCCAATAAGATTTGTACTTTTAGATGCTTCTGGAGACCATTCTTTTGGTGGTCTCTGACATTGGTACTGCAAGGATGGCAGAGATATTCGTTGTGCCAACTGTAATGAGTTGTTTCTGATGATATATAAGTTGTAAAGTATTTTCCCATGTGTGGAAATAAAACTAGGACAGCTTGCTTCTTCTAGAAGAAAATCTGGGAGACCATTCTCTCAGTTTCTGGAGACCATTCTCCAAACAAATGTGGATAAGATCAAAGAGCTAAAAGAGCTGTTGCAAGTTGTCTTGCAGCTGTTTATATGCATAATAGAGTAGTAGAGATACTATTCATGTGTCCTTTGCAAGTACAAGCAAATAGTAAACCAAGGACATTTGTTATGGGAGAATGTAGCCACCCATTACTTGCAAGTCTGATTTTGTTCAGCTACTATATATTAGCAAGCTGTTTGTACCTTGTTGTTGAGTTTCTATTGGTCTAGATTACTTCTTAATGATGTTCTTGGAGAACATAAAGTCTTTGACATAAAATGTGAGCTTGATATTCTTAAAGACCCTTCAAAGAGCATGTCCATGAACCAAAATTGATTCTTTGCCTTAAATGACTTATTTCTTCTATTTTGAATGCTTTAAATAAGTCATACATAAAGTGTAATCTTGTCTTGTTTCACGATGACATTTATAAGTGCTTATTCATTGATCACGTGAACTTGAACATCAACTTGTGGTATGGTCTCAGACCATTCTCTTGAGCACATTTTTGCATGAAACATGTTTTAATTCTTTTCTTATGAGTGAAACCTAATGATATTAATCCATTGCATCTGTCTAATATTAAATCACTCAAAAGCACTTGTTAGATCACAATATGATCAGAATCCAATTAAAAAATAATTAGAGAAGTTTGTTATCTTTAAAACATCAAAATAGGATTTTGTCTCAACAATAACAACTAAACGCATACATTGATTGATCAAGTAAGTTCACTTGTAGTCAAGCAAATAATGTATAAAGCTCAATCAATGATGAATTATGAAAAATACTTGAGTTGAAGATCCACCAAGGAAAAGATGGGAGAGATTAAAGTTGTAAACATTACGAACCGAGTACTGCAGAATGTAAAATTCATAGTGAGAAAGCAAAACACACATAAACAAATGGTGGGAAAAAAAAATCAAACCTCAATTTATGTAAAAAAAAAGTAATCAAACCTCAATTTCAAATCCACTACTTTAAATATCGTAAGTATATGAAACTAAAGTGCATACAAATATCAATAACTTTAAACTAAATAAGGATTGAAGTAAAAAAATTTCAAAAGTCATGTTTCCCAATTTTTTTTTAGAATAGATACTTTTAACATAGAAAATGAGTAACTTAACATTTATAATAAGGAGAATGTTAACATGTGCATCAATGGCACATGTTAAGAAAGCAAAAATAGAAAGTATTAAATGTTAAAGCATTAAATTTTAACTTTTTAAGCATTAAATTTTTGTATCATTAAATGTTAAATTTCTATATTAAGATACCTTAACATGTGCCCTATATGCACATGTTAACAGGACCCTTATAATAATAGTAGTTAACATAAGTGATAATGATCATCATACACTCGCAACTATAAAGACGGACTACTTTTACTCTCCAATGACTCCCGTAGAATCAAATAAATCAATAACTGTGCAATCTGAACACCCATAAGGTTTATCAATATTTAGAAAGTCATTCTAGAGTTTGACTAAACATATATAACCATAAAATCCTCTAATATATACTCTTATCTCTAGCATTAAATTTCTAGCTCAAACTACGCATGTACAAAGACACAATATCGAGTTATAGGTTGTGTATTTACCAAGGTAATCATAAACGGACCGGTCACCGAAATATGAGCTTATCGGTTCAAGATTCAAATGGTAAATATATATTTTAATTAATATATAAATAAAAATATATAAACAATGACTCAATATTCCCTACTTTCACACATTAAAAAATAAAATGTCATAAAGTCAATTAGAAATAAAAATTTCTAATTCAAACCAAATTAAAAATTATATTATAAACTAATTTCAATAACGCAAAATAGTACCATAACATCGATTGACAACATACTACGAAGTGCTAAGTTAAAAACTATATGTTCATCAAGTTCATTAAAACCAGTGTTATAACATCCAATGTCAACAGTAAAGTTAAATGCAACATAATGCCAAAATAGTGGCATAATATCCATTGACAACATAACAACTAAATGTTCATCTAGACATAAAAACTTAAAAACTAAAATCCAGATAGTGCCAAGTTATTCGTAATCTAAAAAAAAATTATAAATCATTATAGTCTTCAAAGTTTGTTTCCCAGTCTCCCTAATAAGAGACATTTGGAATGTCAACTTCTTCACCATTTGAACCACCATTATCCTCTTTAACTAGAAACTCCGAAGTGCCAAATTCATCATCACCTAATTAAATAACAAATAGTAAAACTAGTAAGTTTGATTATTTCAACTTTCAAGTAAATAGTAAACACAATACATATTCAGGCTAATCACAAGTGGTCCACCGTGGACAAGTGATCTACCGAATATGAATTTTACAAAACTCACTGTTGGGTTGAAAGTTTATATCGTATAGATCATCCATAAATTTTTTAAATTTTTTTGAAAATCATTTGATATGTTATTGAGATCCATCAAGATTACGGTATTTAATAAACCGTTAATCTTGATGCGTCTCAAAAACATATTAAATTATTTTCAATTTTTCTATATTTTTTTTATGGATGATCTATATGATATAAACTTTCAATTCAACGGTGGATTTTGTAAAATTCGTATTCGTTATAGTGTTATTTATGAGTGGTCCACCACGAACCACTTGATGAAGTGATCCATATTAGAATTTACCTACATATTCAATACAACTAAACTAAACATAACTAAACATTAACCTTGGTTGTTTCTCAATGAGTTCTCAACAATTGGAATTGCATCAACATGTTAAAGGAGATTCTCAATCTCATTAATATCAAGTTCAGGAGGTGCTTCATTCACCCAAAAATCTATGTTATCATTAAATTCATAATCAATGGAATCATAATAAATATTGTTAGGTTTCCCCTACAATAAAACATAGCTTTAAATTGAGAGACTATTATGATATAATAAGCAAAATAATTTATGACTTGACATAAATTAAAAGGAAAATGCTAAATAGTGTCCCGGGGCATTGGTTAAACATATTAAAATAAAAATTTTGTTTCGAAATGTGTACATTCAATACCTCAAAAGTATAAAAAGTTGTCTTTTCAATATCAATTTTATATTTTATTTCCTTTTTTGGCATGCTTAACAAGTGTCCCGAGGGCACTGTTTAGCATGACCCAAATTAAAATTATACCTATTTTACAAACGCAATATAAGCAACATATTGACAATATCATTAAGTCTGTGATGTTCAAGCCCATTCCTTCTCTTTGTATGGATATGTTCAAAAACACTCAAATTTCTCTGACACCCAGATGATGAAGTTTAACCAAGAATACGAATTGCCAACTTTCGCAAAATTGGAGCACTACATCCATACACTTTCCACCCTTCAAGTATAAAAAAATGAATTATATAAGTCAAGAAACGGACATAAACATAACTATTTAAATATAAAACAACAATATTATGATTTAGTGTTCACCAGGCTGTATATTGGCCGCCACAACAACAACAGTTGATTTACCGAAACTCCTTTTCCGATCGCGATACATTTGCATAATTTTCATAAATATAAAATTTTCATAATTTTTTATAATAGATAATTAAAGATATTAGTGATCAAAGTTATGCACATTGACATGTGTGCAGTGGTAAAAAACGACAAATAAAAATGAACGAAGAGAGTGATTATTAAAATAAATTTATTTATATTTTTGAGTTAAAGATATTCTTTTAAGTAACAACCTTAATATTAATAATAACAATAACAATAATAATAATAATGGAGAGAGTGTTTAGAGTTTAGTTCTCCAACCTTAACTATAAATAATTTTTTACTTTTTAGATTAATTGTAAAACAAATATATTTGATCTATAATTAAGGTCAGATTCATTAGTTATCCAATAAATTTAAAAAATAAAAATTTACTTATAATTAAAGTCGGATGAAGAAAAAATTAAGCATGGCCAAATTCTAATAAAAAAAGCCTATTTAGAAAAGAAAGTAGATCCATGAGTGAGAGAGTGATGAGATTGAGAGAGGAGGAGGTTAGATGTCCTGCTCACCACCCAGCAAACATATTTTCATTGTCGCATTCTTGTCTCCCATCCTATCCTATTCCACTATGTCCTTTGGATTTGAATCCTATCATGTTCAAAATTACTCCTTCTGAGATGTGTGAAAAATGTCTTTGGGAAATTAGTTAACTAGAACATATCAATCAAACTAATTACGGTATTTACCATTCAATCAAACTTCAAATTTGTTGGTATTTTTAAAATTGAAAATTAGCAAGGTAAAAAAAAAACTTAATTATTTTAAGGTAAAAAACTTAATTTAGTCCCTTAAAGAAATTTTTGGTCCGTTTGATTTAAAAGAAAAAAAGTGAGAAGAAATAAAATTATGGAAACCAATGCATGAATTTGATTCCTTTGGATTAGTCGGTCCTAAAACCGAATATCAAATTTTCAAAAAAAAAAAAATTGATACATCGGTTTCGCAATTTTCTTTTCTCATACTTTCTTTCGATCGTACCAAATGGACCTTTAACAAATAAATCCTTTAAATTTCTATATTATTGCACCATTTATGTTAAAAACATGTAAAAAAAATTCTAATAAAAAAAAACAATAATTTATAGGGATGAATCACATATCACTGACGGTGTAATAATAATTACAATTACCTAAGGGCAAAACCGTCATTTAAAAATCCCAAACCAGTTAATCCAAAAATCAGAAACCTAGAACTAGAAACCGTTGTTAGAGACTGGTTAGTTACTTTTCACAGATTAATGAAAAAGAAGACAAAAATTTCAGACTCATTATTATCACTCATAGCACCTGTTAACAGCGACAAGATATTTAATTTCTTGTCTCCGCAGACCAATATACAACAAACGGCTCTGATTTCTCCGTCAGAATCAATCTCAACCGTTCAACTCCACTATAACTTGGTCCACATCATCAATATCAAACTAACTAAACGACACCACTTTCATCACTTATTTACCATTTAACCCTCACTCGTTCCAAATAACCTTTTGGGTTTTTCGTCTTATTACAACACAACAACAACTTCATTCATTTGGTTTTTTTCTTTTTTCTTGCTTTCTAAAACCTTTTGTTGCTTTCTGCTTAATGGAAGGAACTTAATCTTTTCTCTCTTTCTTTGTTCTTCACATTTTTCGCTTAATTCAATAATCGCTTTTCTTAGGTAAGTGCTTTTTTAACTCATGTTTTGTTTCTTTTCAGTTCTTCATAATCTTCTTTGGTAGTGTGAGTTTTTTTTTTTTATGTTTTGAAATTTTTTCTGTAAGGGTTTTGTTTTGTGTGCTTATGGATCTATGAGCTTTCTTCAACGCTATTTTCTTTTTTATTTATTTTTTGTGAGAAATAATCTGAGCGTGTCATGCATGTTATGTTATTATGATAATCTGATTGTGTGTGAAGTTAATTTGTCAGTTAAGTGCTTACTTATATTAATGATATGTTTAGGTAATGTTTGTGCTTAACTCTATCTGAAGTTGATTTCACGCATGCATGTTTTATTAATGGAAAAAATAAATAAATCTAATTTCATTTCACTATTTAGTGATTTGTTGTTGTTTTAATGTGTTACTAATTGCGTGATCTTTATGATTTTTCAGGCTTTTTAATCTTGTAAATTAGTGTTATTAAATTAAATAAATGCTGTTGTTATTATTATTATTATTATTATTTTAGGGAGTTTAGTGTTGATTTTTGGTATTTTGGTATTAGTTTAATATTTTAATATTGATTTTTTTTTGGTGTATTTTGGTGGCAGTTTGTAAAGTGAACTGTTATTTTGGAGTTTGTTAGTGTGATGTCTCCGGCAGTGGTGGTTACGGAGGAGGAAGGGCGGAGCAAACTGGTTTCTGCTTCCTCACCATCCTTAGACTGTTTCTCTCAGAATGGTGTTGTTGATTTGAAAGAACGGAATTACTTGGGATTGTCAGATTGTTCATCAGTGGACAGTTGTGATTCAACTCTCCCGAGCTTGTGTGATGAGAAAAAAGTGAATTTGAATTTGAAAGCTACTGAGTTGAGGTTGGGTCTTCCTGGATCTCAATCGCCTGAAAGGGATTTGGATTTTTATTCAACAAAGCTTGATGAGAAACCGTTGTTCCCTTTGCTTCCTGCAAAAGATGGAATCCAGAAAACTGTGGTTTCGGGTAACAAGAGAGGATTTGCTGATACTGTTGATGGGTTTTCTCAGGTGATTGGCTTAGTAAAGTTATGTTTATTTGGTGAGAAGTGCATGATCTGTATTGTTGTTAAGCCTGATTATTTGCAATCTTTGTTATGCAGGGGAAGTTTAATGGTAATACAGGGATTAACGTAATGCTATCGCCTAGACCTGTTGTAGCTCACCCAAACACAGTGAAAGAAATGCCGAGTAAGGTGTTGCAAGAAAGGCCTTGTGCAGCTAGAGGAACTACTGGTCATAATCATGCAGGTGCTGCTTCTATCGCTGGCTCTCAGCCAGCATCTAAGTAAGTAAAATTTATCGACTCAAGGATCTCAACTTTCAGGAGACTAATAGCTGGACCATCCCTTATAAATGGGTTTTCTACTTTTCTTTGTTTTCATAGTTATCCTAATCCTAATATGGTAAATTCTCATATGTGGCAGGGCACAAGTTGTTGGGTGGCCTCCTATTAGATCATTTAGGAAAAACTCCATGGCGACCGCTTCCAAGAACAACAACGATGAAGTGGATGGAAAACCAGGTCCCACTGCACTCTTTGTGAAGGTTAGCATGGATGGTGCTCCCTATCTTAGGAAGGTAGATCTAAGAACTTATACAACATATCAGGAACTATCTTCTGCTCTTGAGAAGATGTTCAGCTGTTTTACCCTAGGTGAGCAGTTGCTGTTTTGATTTACTTTAACAATCAAATTTGTTTTAGCCAATGATTTAATTTTGAATTGGTTGTTGCTTTAATTATATTCTGAAATCTTTGGTAATTGTGTAATGGCAGGCCAGTGTGGTTCCCATGGAGCTCCAGGAAGAGAAATGATGAGTGAGAGCAAGCTAAGGGACTTTTTGCATGGTTCAGAATATGTTCTCACCTATGAAGATAAAGATGGAGACTGGATGCTTGTAGGGGATGTACCGTGGGAGTAAGATGTTTTTACATTTTCTTTGTGCTTTTTGCATCTTTGTTTTCTCATTATATCTTTTCAAGAAATAGTAACTATATTTGGTTGAGACAATGGAATAAATGCTTTTGCAAATGTATAGTCTAAATAGGTAAATAATCAATAATCATATTTGACCAGCAAAGCACTTAATATATTTCCATTTGCCAAGAGTTGATTAATTTTGCAACTAATAATTAGTTGTAGGCCATATTGGTCATTAGTTTTAGCCCCTATAGAGTTCAGACATGAAGAGATTATATGGTAATGTGTATAGAGCCAGTTATACTTCGAGATATATGTATGTTCACTTGGGAAGTCCCAAAAGACCAATTGATCCATATTTCTGGGTTGACTTATTTTCTACCTAAATTAAGTTGCAATTTAAAACTAACTCTATCATGTATACATACATTATGGGGTTGAGTCTTTCTTAGGAACATTTGTAGTTTACAAGATTAATTGCTTGTGTTTTGTTCCTTGAACCCTAGATCTAGAGACCAAACATATTTTTTTCATGCCAAATACTACTGATGTTATTTTTAATTTCCAAATACTAGCAAAAGTTCAAGGGTTCTTTTTTAGTGATTCCTGAAATTTGTTCGACATGGGTAGTAATCACTAATCTTACTCAATTTGATTCAAAATCTTATGATAAAAGGTTACATATGTTATTCATCAAATTAAGAGAGACGGATATAGTGAATAGAGAAAGTTGATACTGCAAATGGTTGAACTTGTAAATTTAATGAAACATCAGCTACTAATATCGTTCAAAGGGAAATTGTGGGGGCTCATGGCTACAAAAATTGTTAAAGAACAACTAATGGGTGCATAGAATATTAGAAATGTGATTTTTTTTTTGACAAATGTGAGACACAAGGGGTGCATAAAAATTGTTAAAGAACAACTAATGGGTGCATAGAATATTAGAAATGCAATTTTTTTTGACAAATGTGAGACACAAGGGGTGCATAAAAATTGTTAAAGAACAACTAATGGGTGCATAAAATATTACAAAAATTGTTAAAAGTAAAATGGATATTGCATGCAATTATTCATCTAAATAACTTGCCAATTGCCACTTGAATGAAAAAGTATAAAAAAAATTCTCTCTTTAGAAAGCAACATTATCCAGAAATCGAGACAGTTCAGCATGCACTGTACTTACATTTCTTGCTCTCTTTTCAATCCAGCTTCATAGTTTTCTTGCAACTTCAACATAATAAATGTGACTCAATTCAATGTACTTACATTAGTTGCTCTCTTTTCAATCCAGCTTCAAAATTTTCTTGCAAATTCAACATAATAAAAAATGTGACTCAATTCAATGTACTGAAGTGTATTTTATTTTTTATTGTTAATTTTATCTCATTTTGTGATATTATATTCTATTTTTAGTGCAATGATACATCTGGTACTGCGGTGTATGCTTCAAGTATGATGTAGTACTAGATTTATGCATTTTAGTTAGGATAAAATGGGGAATATTGCAGATAATGATCTGCTTCCTAATAGAATGAGTTGATGACAATGGGGTGGAGTGAATGTGTGGATATTATGATTGAGTTAGGATATGCGGCTTTGGTAGGGAGGCGCATGTGCATGCCCCTTAAGGATCTTCAGCGTTTCATTTTTTTTTTTGTTATAAGAAATCTTTTCTAGTCCTTATTTTTCTCCCATCTTTAAGGGCTTAATAGGGTTTTGTTTTCCGTACGGAGTCTATGTCCATTTTTTTTAGAAATTCAAGTTCCTATCAGAAGTGTTCAAATTTTATGTATGTTCATTAGTATCAGACTCAAGAATTTGACCACGACCATGCTTGTGTTGCTGAATAGACTTGTCTATTTAGGCATTATTAAGTGTTTATGCAAGTTCTAGTCTCTGTTCAAACCAAGAAAATGAACTTAATGAATGACATGATGAAATTTTCTTTCCACTGGCTTACAGCCCCTCACTAAATTACAATTCCTTTATATGTTGCAGGATGTTCATTGATACTTGCAGAAGACTCAAAATCATGAAGGGTTCTGATGCCATTGGCTTAGGTATGTATTTTCAGCGATTATTCATTTGACAGTTGCTACACTTGATATGAAATGTTGGAAATATGGACTAATTAATTGAAGTGGAGCAATGAATTGCAATGTTCATTTTCTTCTAGATTATTTCCTGCTTTTGATTTGGGTCAATTCATAATTAAAACTAAATACTGCAAGTGAATACCAAGAGTTGCAAACTATATACTGAATTTATCAATGTACGGAGATTTTCAGCTATGGGTTTTTCCACCAATAGAAGTGTGTTATAGTTAGAGCGTCCCAATTTTTTTGTAACACATGGTAACTGTAGAAAAAGCCTTGTGTTAGCAAATCCTACATAACATTATACCTTGATTCTAACTGCCCTTGCTGCGTCAGCCAAAGTCAGTTTAAGTTTAGTTACCAGTAATAAAATGTATTTTACTGTAATACGAATTTATCTGCCTCTCTTTGCTTAAGTAAATTTTCTTTCCTCCACAGCTCCCAGGTCAATGGAAAAATCCAAAAGCAGGAGTTAGAGGGTGTCCGGAACTGATGACTGCCTTTGTCCTACCAAGTTTTAATGCTGGATCCAAGGACTGTAAAAAGCAAAGGATTATGACTAACTCCCTGGCATTGGTAGTTAACCGGATTTCGGATGTTATTAATGTTGTCTCTGAAAAGTTTGTTATATTTGTTACCACTAAAATATCTTGTGAAGTTACCTTATAATATTAGTTTTTGTGTAATCATTATAGGAAAACCTGTTTGGTTGGATTATGAATTGAATGTCTGTTACAGCCAAAATACCTTCCTCCCTCTTTCCTTCAAATTTTGACCGGCAATTGTTCATGTCCATTTTTTCCGAATCGAATGGTTCCTGCTGTAGGTAAGTTATGGCTATGGTTAATGAGTAAGAGTTTCTTTTGGTGCACAAAAAGAGAAATTTCATTTTCTTCCTTTGTTATTTTACCCCTCATGCAAGTTACTTCTGTTTAAATAAAATAAAAAAAATAGTTTAATGGCATGCACTAATGATTTGAATAAGATACCAAATATAATGGTATATCCAGGTGTTAGCTTTCAATTTTTTTCATTATCAAGTTCAATTTGTTTGTTGAATGTGTGATCCATTGATTAAGCTACTGTTGTATTTTTGTTCACTCTTCCTCACTTTGCTTATATATACAATTTACATACAATATTATATGAAACATGATCAACCACCTTTCTAGCTTACACTGCATGATTCGTTTATGTACATAATGATGCTTGTAATGCAGACATTCTTCTCGCCTTCGGCACCCAAAAAACACTATATCTGTGTATTTTATACCGTGTCAGCAGCTGTTAATGAATATCATTGCTTAGTGATGTTTTTTCTATAGGCGAATACAGCTAATTGTTTTTCCATAGCAAGCAGCACATGTAGTCTTCTCATGTCTTAAATTTTACATGAAACAATTTAGGGTCATATTATGAAAAACACAATGATATCAATGACTGAAATTCAGGTATAAAAAACACAACACTAGAATTAGTTACAAAGTATAGTGCTCTTGTTTCGGTTCTAACTTTTGGGCTGGCATGTGATGTATAAAATTATCTGATGATACTTGATAGTTATGGAGTTGAACTATATATGCTAAGAGAATTTAATCCCCTAATTAAGTCAGCATTTTTTCTCTAGGCTAATCATTTAATGTCATGTATATCAGAATTTAAGCTTTACATGAGATTAACGGAGTTATGTGAACAAGTTTGACATAGATGTTGACTTTACTAAAAGTTTGGATCATCCAGTTTTATGGTGCAGCCGGCCGTACACTATTAGATTAATTAAGATATATTTTTCCTCTCTTAATCTAATAGTCTAAAACTGATTGCACCATAAAACCGTCCAAAGAGAATCTGACTCATACTAAAGCTTAATAGTACAATATATGTTCATGTAATAACTGTACACCAGATATAGTTAGTAGTATTTTCAAATCATAATCTATATAGATTTGATGCATGATCCTACTAACTTTTTTTTTTTTTTCGTTAGCAAAAGTGAACCTAATTAATTCGTTTATATAATTAATGATCAACTGATCCAAATACAAAGAAGCCCCCATATGATTATGACCAATCTTATTAACTTGTCGTGGAACAAACACCACTTTATAATCAGAGTGGATAGCCATTATTAATATGCATCTTATTCTAGATTATATAATTTAACTTTGTATTGTTTTTTATTAGTACAAGTTAAACTTTGCATTGTTGTCGTTGGATACTTTTGACTTCTCATCATTAGTACTGTTGAACTTTATGGCTGCAAATATTATTAGTTTAAACATTGTTAGTGATGCATAATGGGATTGAATTATTCCCAGGTTAGTGCAAGGATTAATTATTGGCCAAAAGCATTAAATTTAATAATAGTTTATAAGTACACCGATTATTGTTTGTCATTTCTTCTGGATACTTTTGGACTACATATGGCAATATGATGGCGTTCCCTCTAAAGGAAACACAACATTTACATGAAAAGTAGTCACGACAACGAGGTGGGATGAAAAAAAAAAAAACGGATGATTGATAAGTTAATTTATAACGGATGAACGGCGAATAACTTTTAACAAATCGTATTTGCAATATTTGATAAAATCAACAATTAAACTAGTTTATAAATATAAAACAACAAAAAAAATATATGTTTGATTACTATTTAGTTTTCTTAAGTAAGAAGATTGAGATCAAATTGAAAGGAAAAAAAGGTAAGTTATAAACTAATAAAAATAATTTATAAACAAAATGATAAGTCATAAACTAATAAACTATAAACAAAATGTGGCATTATCAAACACAGTTTTACTAGTCTACTTTCTTCACATTATTATTATTTATCTCTCTTGTTGAAGCTTTTGGTTAAAGTTAAAACTCCTATTCACCATTATGGTTTTATTTTAGTATTTATTTAGTTGGAGAGAAGGGTGCGTTTAGACCTTGGAGTAGTTAGTGCCTTAGAAATATAATTATCCAAATCAAGAATCTTAGAAAAAAAGTTAGAGATACAATCCAGAATCTTAAAATGAAAGTGTTGGTTGGTTTAATTGCAATCATTACCTAATATAGTGGAGAAAAGCTGTATTGGAGGTTATGTGTCAATTATATTGATTCATTGAAGTTGGACTTACAAAGTTTCATGTTTCTTGGTATATATCATTATTTAACCCTGATTTAATATAAGTATATAACCCTATTTTGTTCCCAACAAATGTTTATTACTCTCTTTTTCTGACTTCTTATACTATGAGTCAAGAAAATTTAAGGACTAGAGCTAGATATATAGTAGTAAGAGTTCTTTTTTTATCATTAATATCCGGTCCATTAAACTATCTAATCTGGTTCAGGGCAGTTCTGACATCAAGTGATTTCAGTTTTTTTTCGATCGCAGTTGCGAAAATCAAACCGTAGTCCTTTCTAACAAATTTAATATCAATTATTACTGAACCAACTAACGATAAGTTTATTAAAAGTTTAAGACAACGAAAATGAAAAGAAATGGACTAATCAAAATCTATATGCACATCATCATGAGCAACACTACAAAATGAGATGCAAGTAATTCTTAGTTTTTTTTTTTATTAATCTTGATGTGATAAGATAGTGTGGAGGCAGACTTCAACGTGGGGATGATAATAACACATGACCAACCATATGTAATTATACTCCATGAAGAAATTTGAATTTTGTCAATGATATGGCATAGAATTCAACTAAGAAAAAGAATATATAATATTAGTTTCCATTACATACAATTGACTTGCTATAATAGGAGTTTCAACTTAGAAGGTGTTTTAGATCCATATATAGTGAGAGATTTTCAATGGCAATCAATGTTCATATTCTTTTTTGATAAGAAATGTTCATATTCTTATTTTAATTTGAAAAGTTGATATGGTGGATTTAAATAATGACCCGAGATTTTGTTCCTTACATTTATTCAAAAGCACCATAGTTTTTTTTGGTCAGACTAACCAATGTTCCCGGGGTACTGGTTAAGGGAACAAAAAAAAAAACTTTTAAATTGAAAATAATCTTTCTACACTTTCGAGGCGTTGACCGCACAAATTTCAATGTCATATTACTCCCTCCGTTCCAAATTATATATCACTTTGAAGAAAAATTTTGTACTAAATTATATGTCGTTTTACAATATCAATGAAGCATTTAATGTTATTTTTTTCTATTATACCCTTAATTATTTATTACTCTCTTTTTTCAATTCTTCAATTTATCCTTTCCATTCAACTAATGAAAGACAATTTTGTAAACTAACTCATAATTTCTCTTTTCCATATAACATTAATTGCATTTTTTAATATGCGTAAAAATAACAAAGTGACATATAATTTAGAACAGAGAGAGTACTATATTTGCTTCCTTAACCAATGTCGAAGGACACTATTTAGCATTTTTTTTTTTTTGGAAAGCACCATAATTTAATAGCGGCACTTCCTACCCGTTAATGTTAGAAACAAACAATTTTTAACAACAAAATCATCCTAGGAAAAAACTATCTCGTCTCGTGTAAATCACACAATTAAAGTAACAAACTAACAACTAATTTTGATAATTAAAAATAAAAAAAGTTCAAATCCTAGCCGGAAGAGCTACACACATTTAGTACGGTCACATCTCAAGTAGAATTACTAAGTAGAGGGAACCTATGAAAACTCAAAAAAAAGTATGAATTGTTTTTCTTTTTATGTTTTGATAAGCAAAAAAAAAGTATGTTTTTTTTTATAAGCAAAAAGTATGAACTGTTGGTATTGTTAGGATTAAAACCACGTTTCACAATTAATTTATCCTTAAATACAATGTTTTAAATATCGAACCGACCATCGAACCAGTGAGTGTACTGGTCGCTGGTTCATTAGTCGAACCACCGAGTCACTGGTCGAACAACATGACAAAACGAATCAAACCAGTGGAATGAACTGATCTCTTAATAAAATTATATAGCTATTAAATCGGTTGAATAGAAAGACTCAGTCTCTTAAAAAATTCATGACACGTAAAAAAATTGAAAATGTCATGATGTCACAACTCATACGTTCTTAAATTCAAATCTTAAACATTGTCATCATGCACAATAAAATAGTACAATTTACAAACCCAAATATTATGTTTTAAACAAAGTCTAATTGCAACATAAACGAAATACTAACAAAGAGTCTAACAATAAAATAGTACAATTTACAAACTCAAATACTATGTTTTAAACCCAAATGTCATGTCCGGTCCAACATTTGAACCAAACTGACGACCCCTCGGTTCACGGTTCGACCGGTCCGATTTTTAAAACACTTCTTAAATAAACTTTACTATCCACTTAAACTCAACCACTTAAGTAATATTCAGTTTTAATCTTAGAATTTGTGATGAGGGAATGCTATAAAAGCTTGAATAAGAAAAATGTGAAGAGGAATATGATGATTGCATAAATAATTTCATAGGATGTGTTAAGTGTTTTTTTGTTCTTTCTCAAAAACAACAGAATTCATTCATTCAAATTCATTGAGAATACATTAATCAAAATCATTACATGTTCAATTTCGCTAAAAACTAATAAGGATGAATCTGCGAACATGCTCACAGCACCCGAGTTAATAGCATAAAACAACCTAATGTCTATGACAAAGCCTACAATTGATTTGACAAAATTCAAATGTCTGGAATAGTCATACATCCAGATCTGCAACGTTGACGGTAGGCATGGCAATAAAACTCATACCCGCGGCTACCCGCCCAAACCCTACCCGCATTGACGGGGAAAACCCGAGTTGACTGGGTTTGGGTTTGGGTATGAGTTTTCCCCGATTTCAAAAGATGGGTTTGGGGCGGGTAACAGGGACATTGATACCCACCCCGAACCCGTCCCCGAACCGCTTACGTTAAATTTAAATTTTACCTATTTAAAATTAGAAACTCTTAAACAATCTCTTAAAATTATATTCATATGTTTATTTTTAATTTTTAATTTGAGTAATAAACAAATGATTTTCTCTATTTCTTTTATTTATTTAAAAAAATATTGTTAAAACAAAAAAATATTGACTTTTGACCTTTTTTTTTAATAAAAAAATACAATTATAATTCATGTGGAAAGAGGCGTAACGGGGATACCCGAACCCCGTTGGGTAGGGATTTGGAGTTATACTTTTTATCCCCACATGAAATTGGGATGAGTTTGGGGAAACCCGAACTTTATGGGTTTGGGGATGGCAAAATCCGCCCCCGCCCCGCCCCGTTGTCATGCCTAGTTGACGGCGCTAAAATCATCGAATCTGCACTGAATTTGGATCGAAGGAAACCTGCAAAAATGAACAAAAACAATACCGTACCAAGACGGGACAAACCAAAACTCCGCACTAAGACGGGATTAAACAACACACTACTTTGGGTTGATTCGCTCAGATTGGTTTATACAAAGTAAATTGGATGTAATATGGATAACCGTGATTCTTCTTTTACTATTGCAAAAGTGAAGTTCCCCTTACTTAGAAAAACCCAAGACTACAACTTATAGTAACAACAATCCTTTTAATATCAATTATGACTGTCCTTCCAAGATTAACGATAAAAGTGTGGTTCCCCCGCCTCCGGCATAAGTTCAGGAAGACACCTAGGTTCATAATAAATACTCCTTAAAATTTCTTTTAAATTCCTCTTCCAATTTAGGGTTGATTCGTCCCTTAGAAAAGCTAAGATCGACTGTGAGATCTAGTGTGATTTTGTCTATGCCTTTTCTTTATGTTTATTCACGTAGAAAATGGAAAAGATGCTAGTTGACCTGAATTTACACCAATATCATAAATTTACCTAGCTTGGATACGAACACTAACCATCTATCTGATTAGATGGCATATGAATCGGCTCGAGAGACTTTAAATTTCTCTAAGTGAATTGCACATTCATTTCAAACTTATTGATTAATATAATTTTCTCTTTTGCTAGGGTTTAAACTTTAGACCTCTGGTTGCTTTAATCCTTAGCTTAAATCTATGGAGCTACCCAACTCAGCCTTCATATTATAATTAGAAAAATATTAACACCTGCCTTAAAATTTTCTTAAAACTTATAGATTTTACTTTTTGAACATTACATATTTTGTATTGTTTAATGTAAAATTCTTATTTTTAGATACATTAATATGCACCCTTAGTACACATGTTAACATGTCACACTTTTTTCCACTTGTTTAACTAATGTTGGCATGTCGATGGATTCCAGGTTCTAAATTCCGACTTTACGTTCTAAATTTCAATACGTGAACATCTAAAGCATAACACAAGTGACTCAATAACGGCAACTTGATAGCAGGTAACAACACGCATGTAGATTAGATCATACCATCAATATCATCAAATGTTTCATTCTTATGGCCTACGTTGCCACATTGCACAAACAAATTAATTGATGGAACAACCGTTAATTAAGCTAAGGCAGCAAATATCTCTTTCCCTACCATAGCTTTAATTTCTTCAATAATTATTGTACGCGTTTCTTCAACCACTCCCCATGGAATGTCATGTATATATTTGAGGCACATGTCACTACTACATAGTCACCACTCACCATTATCAAAAATTAAATACATGTACACAATATTCATTGTTTTGATGTGGTACTTCAAATTCAATGGATTGAATCAATGTCATATAGTTTAATTGGAAAAAAAACCGTTCTCATTGTTTACATATTCGTACATAGTATATATACTATCCCTATCAAAATATATAGGACAGGACTTTTAATTGGTACATAATAATTAATTAGGAAATTCAATTTTGATACCATTGTAGTAAATGGGGGAAAGAGCAAATTGAAGGAACAAATTGGTTTCTAGTGCTTTTTGGCCCATTTTTGTGTGTATAAAATTGGCTATATATCAAGTCTTCATAAGACTTATTCATCAACCCACATATGGTTATATACAGGCATTAAAAAAAAAACTAAGAATATTTGTATATATTACAAAATCAATGTTTCAACTAAAAGTGACATGTGTCATATTGGTTTTTCTTTTTTTTTTTTTACTAAATGTGTCATATTGGTTACAAATAGTTTGTTTAGACTTTTTAATCAGAAAATGCATGTGATGTATTTTACCTCTCTTAATTAAATTGTAGTCACTTTGTTAATTTTACTTTGAGAAATGACAATTAAATTTTATTTTATATATGAGAAAATAATATGAGTTATTTTACAAAGTTTTTCTTACACTACAAGAAATTCTGCTATTACCCACAAGCAGTTACCCGCGGCCTTGTAGCTATGGGTAATTTTGAAAGTAACGACGATTTACCCATGACTAAGCCGTCTATAAAATTAAGAATTTTTTGTGAATTGTTACCGACGGCTTAACTGTCAATAAATATTCTAACATCAAATTTTTTACAACATTTGACAACAATAATAAAAAATTAGTGTTTACTCTCTCGGTTTTTTTTTTATTTTTAAAAACTCATGAAAAACATCCAACTTCAAACTAAAGAAAAAACAACGCGTAAAGCATAACACAACCCACGACGGCAAGTCGGCAATAACAATTTTGTTTTTTTGAAAGAGAAAACTTTATTAATAAGGCAAGCACAAGAAGTACTTAAAATATACAAGGGAGAAATCCCACGGACCAGCACAATAGCACCAAAAGAAAACACCACAAAGGAAACCTAGCCTAGCACAAAACACCAGAAAAAAAACACGACCAAGCATCCTCCTCCCTGCCAATACAGTTCACACAATAAATCGACCCGTCCGCCGCAATAACCCCCCGATGGGCAAGGCTTGACCTTGTTGGGATCCTATTCCACAACCTGTTTCTTCCGACATCGGTCGTCTCCTTCCTTCCACAAGTTGTTTCCGTCGACGTCGGTCTCTTCTTCTTTGTTTGGAAAACCCCCGGTTTAAGTTCTTCTTACTGTGTTGAAGAAGGAGTGAAGGACCAAATATTGTCTCTCATCCAAGGTCTATTTTCACTACATATATATGCATATGCTACTTTTTAATTTTCACTTCAATTATTACTGTATACTTTAATCATTTTAGAACTGGAAAATCAGTAGGACATTATACTTTATAAAGTCAATAAATTGGCACATTCAGTTGTAATAGTAATATTTAGTGATAAGTAAATTAAATGATCATGGTGAATTGGCATGTGTTATCTCATTATTTTGTTTTGCTGGATTGATAATGTGGCCTGAGAAAATTGCAATTGATTTTCAGATTCCATCGGAAGTGATTTTAGCCATTTCACCTTTCAACTATCATGTCGATCTTGTCGTCTCAAACTTATGCTATCCTAGAGAGTTTATGGAAATAAGCTCATACAGGATTAGGTTTTTAGGAGTTTTACTATTGAATTTTTTTTATCTGTTTTCTTGGTACAGCAGGGTCATGCTCCTGAACATGCACCAAAGAGAGTTTAATCAACACTTTTATTGGACAAGTTAGATGATATAAGTCATCAACGGGTTAATTCAGATTTTCAATACTGGTCACATTCTTTTCCACATGTAAGGTTCCATTCTTTTCAGTATTTTAATAGTAAAATGTAGTGTTATGTTTGCAACCGTGATTGTAGCCTTGATTGTAAGGACGTGGACTTTGATGTCTATTTTACCACAATGCAGCTGTGTTTGGATTGCATCCGCCATCCCCAATATTGATGATTGCAATGCGAGTTGATATTAACACCTTAGTTTTGGTTATGTATGAGTATATCTGTTGCAGTTTATTTTGATGTTATTCATGCATTGCCATTGTTCTCTTATTAGGTTCATCGTTGTGATTTTGCAGTTTCTGATTATTTTTATTACTTAAGAGGAAGAATATAAGGATGATTTCAGAGTTTAGGAGTATATAACAGGTGATGCACAAAAGGCTATCTTTTTAATGTTAAATTAAGTAGATTTCTAGACATTGTTGCCAGCAATGAGTCTTTCCTTGCCAATGCTTGAAAATCAAGATGATAGACACTTACATTTTCTTCTGATATAGTGATGTCTTGTTTTTCATTCTGATTCTAACTTGAGATACTAGCTTTGCCATGGTTTTGAGCAACTCTAATTAACTTAATAAATGTTCTGTGAAGTATCAACATTGTCTATTTGGGACTGCATTGTGTTCTTGTTACTTTCAATGCATTAATTTGGCTTTCAGTTAGGTGAAGTTGTTTTGTTGCGTTTCTCTGTACAGTGAGTTTGATTAGTGCCAGTGCGCATTGAATCATGCTTTTGTATGTTCAACAAAGCCCGATTTGCTTGGACTGTGATTTTGTAGGACTAGTTGCAGCAAACAAAAATGGATAGTTTGGGGTAAGTTTATTACATTTCTTAGCTAAATTCATTTATTTATGGCATCAGATGCTAATAACTACAACTGGATAGTTTGATTAAATAAGACTGGATAGCATGCTAATATTTTAGTGAATATATATTGTGGGAATATGCTCATGTGAAAGGAATTAATCATGACACTTTAGTATTCTAATATTGAATATTCATGGATTGACATGGTTCAAACTTCATATCCTTAGCATAATGTGTACCATTTATATATGGTAAACCAGTTCATGAACTATATACCTCTATGATATCAATTATTGAAATCCAGTTTTATGTTGTGGACTGTTGTTGTATGTTATATTATATTCTGGTTACATCTAGTCGAGTTTTGTTTGTAAAGTAGCTCATGTTCCAGGTTTCCCACAATATTGAATGTCATAGCGGAAAATATTGAAAACAATGTTTAGACATTTTTTGAATTTTAAAATTGTGTTATCTATTGTTTGTTTTATAAGTGAAAATTGAAATAAGAAACATCAAAAGTAAAACAAGTCCTTAGTTTCCTCTCATTTGGTCATATTTGTGGGGGAGGTTTGAGTTTCCCAATCTGGGTATGCAAAATACTATGATAATTATATGGTTTTTAATATGTTTCTTCCTTTTGGAGTTTCTTAATTAATTGAATGTCTTGAGAATTTGAGGTCTGTAGTCGGTTAAGTCTTTGTTTTGACACGGCTGATGTTGAATGCCAAGTAGGGATTTGGTTAAGAAAGCTTCTAGATTAATTTTTTTTTTACTTGCAGAATAGTCCTTGTAACTTAATTGTGTTTGTGAAGAAGATAATTTCTCTGTTGAGATAACTGCACAGATAGAAGCAGTTGTGCAGAGAGTAAATGCTGCAGAGGAAGATGCTCGAGTTGCACGGGAGGAATGTCAGAGAGCAAATCAACGCACAAAGAATTTAGAGAGACAAATGAAGAAACTGGCGCAGAGTGTTTCTTGCATCATAGGTGACCAACACCGTCGTCATCGAGACTATGAGGAAGATGACTCTGACAGCATGGATGAGTCTGTCGACAGTCTAAATGATTAGATTATTTTTTATTCTTACTTCTTTACGCTAGACTCATGGATTAATTTTATGTCAAACTGGATTGATCGCTACCAAAAAATTATCAAAATTTTGGCATGTCTTGTTTTTGTTGATTACATACAGGTGAATGTGAAATTATATAATTATTATTACTATTATTAAGTTAATTCTCTACAATTTAAGTTTAATTTTGGTCTATTTTTACTTTGGTTGATTGGATATCAGGGTGAATGTGGTATGAATTATATAATTATTATGGCAAGCAAGTGATATATATTTGGCTAGGTACAATTAAGTTTGGGTAGTATTTTTCCTATAAACACGAATGTTATAGATATCATATCTGTGGGTAATGTTATTGATAGTTTAGTTGTGGGTAACGTTATTGATGGTTTAACCGTGGGTAAATCGAGACAAACAAGTTGTTGTTGAAATTATGTTTACCCACGGATTACTCATGGTGAAGCCGACGGTAAATTACAGACGACTTTTCGGCCGTGGGTAAATCGAGACAAACAAGTTGTTGAAATTATTTTTATCCACAGATTACTCATGGTGAAGCCGACGGTAAATTACAAACGGCTTTTCGGCCGTGGGTAAAACTTTCCTACGAAGCTTTTTCCAACCACTCTGTGGCCGTGGGTAATCCGTCACTAGTTCAACGTTACCCACGACTTTTGTGAATTACCGACGGTTTTTTCCATGAGTAATAACAGAATTTCTTGTAGTGTTAATGACATTAGAAAAATAAATTAAAAGAATTATAAGAAATTACAACGAGATTAGCCGGGATAACTAATCTCAGCTTTATCATCAAGAAAAACATGTGAAATTTGAGTCGGACAAGACTCATAAAAAATCACAGAAGAACCTAACACCATCAACACGTCGATTTTTTTCACGATAAGTAAGGCAAACTAACACCTTCCACTCCAATTGCATTAATCTTCTAATGTGCTTCAACACACTCCAACCTTCAGTAATGACACACTCCTCAATGTCCAACGTCTTGACCACACCCACAGAATCACTCCTCAACTCCACGTGACGGAACCCCAACCTCCAAAACCTCCAAGCAAGACGCAGGTCTTCCAATACCTCCAACACTCAGTAATTATAATACTACAATCTCCTAAGCATCTCGCATAACTTCCTAACCATTCACCACTCCTGTCACGAACAACTCCACCACAGCCACAACTCTTTGTACTAGACCTTTGTGCCATCTGTATTAACAACAACCCAATCAAACTTCGGCAGTGTCCAACCTATGTTTTGGCGCACACTGTGGCGAAACTATTAGTTTTATAATTCAGACTGTGCAATGTTGAGTCTGATGTTGGAACATCTGTCCTTCAGATGCTCTAGCAGTCAGAGACTCTAGCTCTCAGATGCTCTATACAATGTTGGAACATTATTCTGTATAGACAGTTAGCAGTTAGTTAGTTACAAGTTATTAGTTTGTTATGTACAGTTGTCATTTCAGTTAGTTAGTTTTGTTTGTCTTAGGTAGTTATGCAGTTGTTTGCATTTGAAGCAACCACCTATTGTATATAAACAAATAAGGCCCTTTGTGGAAGAATAAGAATTTTTACTTTCCCTTAATCATTTTCTATTCTTTTCATAGTTTTTCCAAATCTCTCTCAACTTCATCTCCCTCATTCTTTGTTCAAAGGATTAGAGTGAATAACCCAACAAAGTGGTATCTAAGAGCAAGTACGATCCAAGGGATATTTGATTCAATCTTGAGGATAGAATCTGTGATTGTGATTCAATCATGGCAGGGAAGAGTAACTTTCACGCAAATCTTCCAATTCTTGATGGAAAGAACTAGGATACATGGGTCAAATAGATGAAGGTGATATTCATTGTTCAAGAAGCTGATGAACAAGTGAATACAGTTCTTGATCCATTGCCAGCCAATGCAACAGAGCAGCAAAGAACAACATTCAGAGAGGCACAAAAGAAGGAAAGCAAGGCTCTGTTTCTCATTCATCAATGTGTGGATTCAAAGGTGTTTGAGAAAATTGCAGATGCTACAACCTCTAAGGATGCTTGGGATATTTTGCAGAAGAGTTATGGAGGTGATGCAAAGGCCAAGAAAGTGAAATTGCAAGCCTTAAAGAGACAATTTGAATTGTTGGAGATGAAGAATGATGAAGCAGTTGCAGAATACTTCACAAGGGTGGAAACTCTCACAAATCAGATGAAGAATTGTGGAAGCACACTCAGTGAAGAAGAAATGGTGGAAAAGGTACTCAGAACTTTAACTCATAAGTTTGATCACATTGTGGTGACAATTGAACAAACTAAAGACTTGAGTGAAATAAAGATGGAGGATCTTCAAAGCACTCTGGAAGCTCATGAATTGAAGCATGGTGAGAGAAATCATGGCAAAGAAGATGAGCAAGCTCTGTTTGTAAAGTTCAAGAGATATCAAGATGAAAAGAAGAAGTGGCAGAACAAGAAAGGTTCCAAGAAAGGGAAAGAAAGTTTTGAATACAAGCCTGAATCTTCAGAGAAAGAAGGAGGATGGAAAAAGACAAAGAAAGATAAGAGTATCATTCAGTGTTACAATTGTGACAAGTATGGTCATTATGCTAGTGAGTGCAAGGCTCCAATGAAGAAGAAAAGTCAAAACAGTGGAGCAGAAGCAAATGTGGCAGAAGATGGTTCAACATCAGATGATGATGTGAGTTTCATGGTGATACTCACTGATGAAGAGGAATCAGAGGCACACATGACTGAGAATGATAAGGGATCAGATCAAGGTCCATTATTGATGATGCCTACCACAAAGGATGATTTTGGTAAGCAAGAAGGATGGTATTTGGACACATGTTGTTCAAATCACATGACTAGTAACAAGGAGTGGCTTGTTAACTATGATTCTTCAAAGAAGTCAACAATTCGATTTGCTGACAGTAGAATAGTAAAATCAGAAGGAATTGGTGATATGTTAATCAAGGGAAAGGATGATAATCAAGTATTGGTTACTGGTGTGATGTTTGTACCAGATGTGCCATCAAATATTCTAAGCATTGAACAGTTGGTTAAGAAAGGTTTCACATTGAGCTTAGGAAACAATCAGATGAAAGTATACAATGTGGAAAATAAGATGGTATTTTGTGCATCATTATCACAAAGCAGAACTGTCCAAGTTAAATTTGAGAATTCAAATAGTGAAGTCTTAATTGAGGAGGAGAGTGATAAATCAATTAAGATTTTAAGGACAGATGATGCTAGTAAGCACACATCTAAGGAGTCTGATAGTGAACATCATAAAGTGCACATCAGTGAAGATGTGATAATGAATAAGGTGCATATCAATGAAGACAGTGAGAGTGACTGTAATGCTGAGACAGATGTTGAAGCAGATGTTGAAGCACCAGAAGCTGAAGTATCAGTTGTTGAGGCTAATGTAGAAACAAGAGTCGGATCAACAAATGCAAGAGAATCAGATGTGGAAGCAGATGCTGAAGCATCAGAAGTTGAGGCTAATGTAGAAACAAGAGTCAGATCAACAAGAACAAAAGATTGGAATGCTGAGAAAAAGGTTGAAGCATCAGAGGTTGAGGTTAATGTAAAAACAAAAGCCATATCAACAAGGAAAAGACAAGTTTCAGCCAGGTGGCAAGAATGTGAGCTTGCAGATGACAGTAGAGTCAGTAAAGAAGGTGAATTAATGCAGTGTGCATTATTAGTTGATGAACCAGTGACTAAGTCAAAAGCTATGACAGATGTAGGCATATTATCTTGTTTCTTAAGAAATAAATTGCTTAGAACAAGAGGGTTAATGCTACATCAGAAGAAGTATGCTGGAGAAATATTGAGAAGATTCAATATGGTTGAAAGTAAGTCAGCTATGGAAATGAATCTCAAGCTAGAAAATCAAAGCAAAGAAGCAAATTGTAGAATCAAAAATCATGGTGAAGATCCTACAATAATCAAGAAAGTTGCTAGATGCTTGAGATATATGTACAAGAGTAGGCCAGATATATGCCTTGTTAAAGGCTTGGTTAGTAGACTCAAGGCGAACACTAGAAAGTCACATATGAATAATGTAGCCAGAAGAATTCTGAGATACATAGCAGGTACACTAGAATTTGGAATTTTCTGTTCAAATTCAGCAAGGAATGCAAAGCTAGAGATAGAGATTGGTTGGCTTTCTTATGGTGATTGGTGTGGAGACAAGGTAGACAGGAGGAGCACAAGTGGCTATGTGTTCAAGTTCCAAAATGCACCAGTTTCATGGTGTTCTAAGAAGCAATCAGTGATTGCTTTGTCTAGCTGTGAAGCAGAGTATGTTGCAGGCTCTTTAGCTGCTTGTCAAGCAAATTGGCTGCAATCACTTCTCAGTGAAATGAAGATTATTGACAACATCACAGTAATGCTGAAGATTGACAACAAATCAGCAATTAACTTGGCAAAGAATCCTGTTAGCCATGGCAAAAGCAAACACATAGAAACAAGGTTTCACTTTCTTAGAGACCAAATTAACAAAGGCAAACTCAGCCTGGAGTATTTCTCAACTAATGATCAACAAGCTGATATACTAACTAAAGTTGTGAAGAGAGATCAGTTCCTGAAGCTAAGAAGGGAGATGGGAATTGTCAGCTTTGACAGTCTGAATTAAGGAGGAGTATTGATTTTATAATTCAGACTGTGCAATGTTGAGTCAGATGTTGGAACATATGTCCTTCAGATGCTCTAGCAGTCAGAGACTCTAGCTCTCAGATGCTCTATACAATGTTGGAACATTATTCTGTATAGGCAGTTAGCAGTTAGTTAGTTAGCAGTTATTAGTTTGTTATGTACAGTTGTCATTTCAGTTAGTTAGTTTTGTTTGTCTTAGGTAGTTATGCAGTTGCTTGCATTTGAAGCAACCACCTATTGTATATAAACAAATAAGACCCTTTGTGGAAGAATAAGAATTTTTAGTTTCCCTTAATCATTTTCTATTCTTTTCATAGTTTTTCCAAATCTCTCTCAACTTCATATCCCTCATTCTTTGTTCAAAGGGTTAGAGTGAATAACCCAACATGAACTGCACTATGCCATCAACCCTCTTTGCTATATCATAATCTCTAGCATAATTCTTTATTACAACATGAGGATTATATGGCCGATTAAAACTTCCATCATGTGCTTCCTTATTATACCACTTCCAAATCGAGTGACAAATAATATCCCAAAAACTCGACCAATTTTCTGTACCAATACCACTGTAGCTCCATTAATATTCAATTTAATCAACGGCTGCAAATCAGAGGTGAAAAATAATTCGCACGACTGTTGATCCACGCTGCAAAGCCACCCTCTCATGCATTTCGGACAGTCTCGTATTGATATAATTTTATTAATATTATAAAACAACTTATAATTTATAATTTTATTAGAAAAAAACTTACGTATAATTTATAATTTAAAATGAAAAGAGTATATATAATAATATATAATTCACGACGGCACATGGCAATATATCCTTTGAATGGTCAATTATATGCAATTTGTAGATTAATTAAATAATTGGTTGGCAAGGATCCTCCTAGCATTTATGAGTCATGGCCTGTACCCTAATAATGGCGGTGGCCACACAACCAATCATCACCCTTTAAAGAAATCTTTCATTGTGCAAATATTAATTTATTTATTTTTGCCTTCAGGATATTTAGTTCAACCTAGCTAATTACTAGCCATGTTCTTTCACCCTCCCTATATTTTAATCTTCTATTTTTTTTTTGGAGAATGTTAACATGTGCACTAAGGGCACATGTTAAGAAAGTAAATTTAGAAAGTATCTATTGAAATTAGTTGTGCATCTTATTTCTCCAGCATTAAATTTCTTACATCATTAAATGCACAATTTCTATTTTAAGGTATCTTAACATGTGTCTTGCCTTAAGGGCACATGTTAACATGACCATTTTTTTTTTAAATTAAAGTTATGCTTTGCAAATAGTAAAGATTAATTTTCTCAAAGTAATTGAGATTTATTTGAGGGATTGACCTCTTTTAAAAAAATATTTTATATGCATATAATGGTCACAAATTTGGACTTTGATAATCTAAAAATAATCGACAAAAGTAAATAAAATCTGAACAATAACTATTTTAAAGTGATGTTAAAGACATTGATTATGTATATGTAAAAAATATAAAAAACATTACTTTGAATATAATAACTTTTAAATTTTTTAAAAATTTGATACACCACTTTTTAAGTTAATCTTTTAATTGCTTTAAATAAAAGTTAATTTTTTAGTAAAGACTCATTTTGGTTTCTCATAAACTTTTGACGAAACAATTTAGTATTTAACAAAAATAAAACTAGGGGGTGTATTGAATCAAGATTTCAAAAGATTTTAAAAGATTTTTTTATGTTAAAAAAGTTTAGTGGTATTCAATCAAGATTTTTATAAAAGTCAAATAAATCTTTTGGTATTCAATTAAGACAATAGAGCACCATTATCTCATGAACTCATATGGGTTCTTTAAATGGGTCTCATTTCATTCTTTATATTATTTCACACTTCCCAATTATTTAAACAACACAATCACATTTCTCAAATATCCATACAACTCACTAAAAACTCTTAAATGGGTTCCATTGGACCCCACACGTTTTTACAAATTGATATTTTACTATAATATATAAAAATGTATAATTGAAACAAAATAATTCAAATATATCAAAATACACTAAAAAAACCACAACATATATTTAAAATAAATCAAAGTAAAATTAAAAACATATAAAAAATTATATTAAATAACACAATACATGATAAAATAACTTATAAGAAAATACACTCGAGTCATTGCCTTGATGATCATAAGAATAATCAAAATTGTCACCAATCGTGATGCGTTCATCTTTAACAATCACGTTGACTAATGACTAGTTTGAATAAAGACTAGTTTGACTAACGACTAGTTTGAATAACGGCTAGTTTTTAACGGCTAGTTAAATATAACGTGGAGTTTTTTTTTGTTACAAAAAAAATATAGTTTCTTCTTCTTATTTTTCATTAAAAAAAATTATATAGAGTTTATCATGTGAGAGCAAACTTTTATATACATTGTATGAATTTATTATGTAATTGTGAAAGCAAACTTTTACCATGTGACAGTCCATGTGGCCACTAAAGAACGTAACTATACAGAACCACGCTTCTTTTATTAGGAACGAGGAAAGGATATCAAATATCGCTCTTGTCTGACAAGAGACGATTTGTTTCAGCTAAAGCACGGTGCATGTTGCACCGATAATCCTGCTCTAACATTTTTTTTTTTAGGGAAACAAAATCTGTTGGTATTCAATTGAGATTTTTTACCACTTTTAAAATATCTATTGGTATTCAAAAGTCTATGGATTTTGACAGATTATTTTCTGTAATGGATTTTGATGGACTTTTTACTTAAAAATACACATAAAACACTCAACCAACAATTTCAACCAAACCCTTGAGACTTTTTACAATCTTCCAAGACTTTTTTTTTTTTCCTTCTTTCTTTCTTTTCTTCTGTCGTCCAATGGGACACAACTACTATTCTTTTGCTTGCAACTTTTCAATTGAATTTACTTATTTTCTTAGCAATCGATATGCATACTAGTTTGTTTGGCAATCAAATTTACCTATTTTCCTTTTCTTGCAATTTTCCAATTGAATTTACCTATTTTCTTTTCAATTGGATTAGGTATATGTTCTTCAAAAAGTCTTGCATATTCATATATCGATTTTAGGTTTTTCTTTTTTAAACTGATTCATTGTTATGTTTTTATATATGATTGATTCATATATTGGTTTTTTTCTCCCGTTTCTTCAAAAAGGTATTGTTATATTTTTCTCCTGTTTTCATATATTGTTTCTTTTAATTGTTATTATTAATAATAATTTTTTAATTGTTATTATAATAATTACTATCTTCTTGTATTATTATTTAAAACATTAATTATTAATGTAATATTATTATAATTATTATTATTATTTTTTTTTCTTCACAAAGAATGTGGTTTTGATGAATTTCCATAAGAACCTACTGACAACCCTTGACGGCTCTTCATCTTCAGTGTTATCAAATTATGAACAAAATAATTATGTGGAGAAATGTTAGAAATCCATAAAGTACTATGAAATCTTAAAAATCCGTGTTAGAAATCCATTAAAATCCTGAGTTTAGAATCTTGATTGTAAAAAGTCTTCTAAAAAAATCTTTCAAAATCTCACAAAATCAATACAATCACACAAAATCTTTTAAAATCTTCAAGATTTTTTTTGTCAAAATAGTCTGTCAAAATCCTAATCCAATACACCCCCCTAAAATTGGTCTCTGTCATTTTAATATCGGAGACAAATTAATCCCTTTATTATGACAAATCGGAAACTAATATCTTCATTCTCTTTTTTTATACTCACTTTCTTACCAAATTTCCTAAATGGTAAAAACACTCTTTAGCATGTTCTTTAAAAATTTGGAATGCATCAATCTTGTACATATTTCATGTATGAGATCATATCAGTAGATAACAATTAAATGTTAGTTTATGGGAATATTAATACTAATTTTTATATTAACGACACTAACCGTTAATCATGTGCACTCTAATGGAAACAAAATAAAATGGTCAAGGGAAGAACAATAGTATGTATCTCTCGTATGCTAATTAGTTAGACATGTCAGGTCAAGCAATTTGTTTGGTCCTATCATTGGTGTCTGTCGTTTTTGGAGGTATCTCTTGGACGGTACAACATATTGTGTGAATGATTGGATTGATGGATTCCTTCAATTTTTCACTCTTATAATGGTGCCAAAATGACAATGTAAATTAAACATACTTTGACATTTTTCTCTTTGTATATTATAAAATATATATATGAAGATTTTGTTGAGTTAATTAGATTTTGAGGTTCTTAAAATAAAATTTAACAATGAAAGTCTATAAGGGGTGGAGATATGCTTGATCCTTTATGCCTCTTGGTCACATAGCAAAAGAGTTTATTCAAGTCTTGCAAAGATTCAATGAAATTTTGAATTTTGAATTAAAGAAAAAAAATCTTGGTCTTCTAAAAATAATATTCAACGGGTTAGTTATTCTCATAACCATAAGAGGTTGTCCACTTTTTCTAATGGAAGAAGGTTTTCCTTGTCATTATGAAAATAAATGTTGTCCTCATGTCATGTTCTTGGGTGCGATTGACTATGAATGTATTAAATGTTAGATATACAAAAAAGTAATGTACGTGTCTATATTATGAACCAAATATATTACTTTTTCAATATACCAAAAAAATTAAGTTTACTTATAATAGTAACTGGAGAGAGTATTTAGGAGTTCGAATCCTCTACTGCAGTACTCTTTCCTTCAAACTCTCATGCACTATTCATGGTCTTTGGATTAATCTCACAAGAACAAAACACTTAAAATATTAGATAGAAATTACTATCTAATATTTTTATCTAATATTTGGTTCATAATTTCAATCTCTCGTGCACTATTCTCTCATAAAACGGCCACGAACGTCATGGAAGACGTGTGTCCTCATGGTAAAAGTAAGTTATATATAACTAATAGATTAGCATATGGAAATTTATTATAATTGGTGTAAGCTGTGAAATTATGTCGATAACCAAAGAACTTTTGGAGAAAGTCAAGTGTGATTTTCGATATGTTTAAGTGAATTATACGTACTCTTTATAGATGAGTACGTGTGACAATTCTTTTGAACTATGAATTGTCGATCTAGAAAATGGAAGCTGAAAGAATGAATTTCAATCAAGGTGAAGAATGACAAATGGAATAAACTAGATTTGAGTGTTTTAAGTACAATTCACATATTTTTGGATAAAACTATTCTTGTGAATGTGCATGGAATATTGTTAGCCAATGAGCCTTAGGAGAAATTTGAATGGCTACATTTTAGAGGCTCAAGTTCTTCATATAAGACTTTTCTCACACTAGCATGAAAAAGTGCAAATGGAGTTTTCTCAAGTTATGAACCTTTCTCACATAAACCTATAAGAATTTATTTTGAGAAAGCTACAACGACATAAGAACATTGGTGCAGTTGGTCATCTTAACATCCGAAGTCCATTGACCCAAAATTCAATCAAACCAAAAAATAAAAAGGTTAGATTTTCATACCTCTAAAGATAAAGCACAATATGGTGGGACTATATATGTTCAAAAATAGTTTAAATAATTGACACAAGATTGTTGTTTTTTGTAATTAAAAAAATATCCTAACGTGTGTCCCATATATTAAGAAATCTATAAAATAAATTGTCTTAAAAATATAAACCAAAATAATAAATACATATTTTCTATACAAAATTCATATATTTAAAAAAAAATGACAAATATATTTTAATTTCTTAATCATTGTTTTTTTTTTTGAATCAGACAAACTTACTGCATTTCATATGTTTAATAGTACTTGTTAGTATTTTCATAAAAAAAAACATAATTCACCGTTAAAAAAAAAACATAATTCTTACCACTTAATGTTTAAAGGAAAAAGAATGAAAGAAAAATAAAACCTTGTGGACCAATAATTGGCACATTAACCCTCGAAAAAATACATTAACCCATAAAATAGAACGGATACTAGAATAGATAACACAATCTACTTAGGCTTAGTTCAGCAAAACTAATTCATCATTGAAATAACATTTTTCTCTATTTTAAGAAAATCCCCCTACTCTATAAATTTCAATGTGTTTCTTCATTTCAGCAAACTAAATAATTAGTTATATAAAAAAGTTCATTAACAAGGACAAGTTCAGACCACATATCAAATTAGGAAGTACCTTAATTGGATGGTATGTACCCCACCACAAGCATAACTATTATTTAAGGGCTAAGCTAAATTGCTATAAGCCATTCATTTTTTACCTTAAAAACAATGGATATATTTGAATAATTGAAGACACACCTCAATATAACCGACCCTATGTGCTGGTTGATTACCCTCAAAGTCGTTCTCACAGCATTATAAGATTTTGGCCACCTTCCTTTACTAATTCATTTTTAGTTTTAGGGGGGATGCAATTCTATAAATAAACAAGTAATTATATCAAAGATAGAGTAATCACTTTAGAGAATATATGTTTTGAGGGGAAAATAAGTAAAATAAGTTTGTTACTTACAACCCTTCTTTAAACCCCAAATATAGTAGTAGAAGATATGGTTAACAAATTATAAGTTGCATTGCACATAATTGATGGAATCGAGAATTTGACAAAGACACATCCCCGGATGAGCTAGTTCATGAACATGTATGTGATTCTATACCTGTATATAAAGAGGATAGATGAGTTTGAGATGACTTTTTCATAATGACAAGATTACTCTTCATTAATAGATAAATAGGATACATGAGTTTGGGCTGACTTTTTTCTCTTTCAATAATTGTCCTTAACTTCTACTTAAAATAACACAATAGTAATCTATACCTCTATTTTTAAGTGCGTAAGTTAAACACAGGCAGGCGCGGCGTCTGCCTGGCCCGCTAGTGTATTATAAATCCGCTTTTTTATAAAGAAAAGTTTAGGTGAGTTACGTCATGTGGCTCATCACAATTAAATCGAATAACTTTAAAAGAGAATGTCAATAAAGATATTTACATATTTGAGTATTCTTTAACGAGATTTTTGCATTGATAAAGAGATTTAGGCTCTGTTTGGATTGACGGAACAAAATGGAACGGAGCGGAATGAAATAAAATGGAATGGAGCGGAATGGAATAAAATGGAATGGAGCGGAACGGAACAGAGATTTCATTCCACTATTTGGGTATTTTTAATTATGAAGGTCATTTCATAGCATACACCCCAAATTGGATGGAATGAAAATTGGAGGTTTGGATGGTATGGGATGGAATGAATTCCATCATATTCCATTACATTCCATCCATTTTTAACATATCCAGACAATGGAACCTAATTATTTACCACCTCACTCCATTCCATTCCATCATGTACCACCAATCCAAACATAGCCTTAAATTCACGCTTTCACAAATATGAATTGAGTTTTTATCATCTCGATCAATATCCGTTGACATATATCTTTACTTACTTTTAGACATATTTATAGCTAGATATCTATGCCAATTTTTTATTTTATTTATGAAATATATTTAGACAAATAACCGATTATCCCAAAAGATTAAGCTGTTAGAAAAGACTACATCAATGATTTTATGTTATTTCTAACACGCCCCCTCACACAAGAGTCCACTTGGGCTTGAAGCGTGGGTAATGCATAGACCCACCTACCATATGCTTAAATTCCACTTTTTAATTATAAAGTGAGGGGAGCGGGGATCGAACTCTAGACCACTTAGTCATAGAAGCTCCGACTTCATGTCAAATAACCGATTATCCCAAAAGCTTAAGCTGTTAGAAAAGGCTACATCAATGGTTTTATATTATTTATAACAATAATTTTCAAATAGCTTAAGAATATGCTATAAATTGAAATAAGTCGAGTTTACAAAAGGTTACAAAAAAATGCAACAACATCAACATCTAGAAAATCAATCAAATAGCTTAACTTTATTATATTGATTTGTTTATCGAAAGATGTTAATCTTTCACACTTCGAACCATTGTACCAAATTTTAGTAGGATATAGTATATACTCCCTCCGGTTTTTTTAATTGTTCAGTTTTGTCGGATTTAGCGTTTCTATTTAACTGTCCATATTGTGTTTTAAGGGTATGATTTGTCAATTGTACCCTTTTTTAATTACACTTATCTTTTTCAATAAATATTTTTTTTTATATATTTGAAAAACTAAAGGCTTTTTTCAAAAAAAACAAAAAAGTTTGTTTATTGTTATATTCTATTGATAAGAATAATCTGAAAATATTTTTTTATATAACAATAAATCTATTGATGAGGGTATAATAAGAAGATAAGATGCAAAACTGAGGGAGTATTTGTGTAGCATTTGACTTTCAATAAATTGTTGAACATCTTATAAAATGGAGTTAGGATCCTTTTCATTTTTATTATTTTCATAAAGATTTTAAATATTTTAGAGTGTATAAACTTATTTATTATGACATTTTTGTATTTATATTTCCGAAACTATATGATAATGGAGAAAATAGAAAGAATTCAAAATGGAGAGAATCCCAACTCCTTTTCTATGGCTGGAAGAATAAAAAAGGTATTCGAGAGATATATAATTTTGTCATGTTTAATTATTCTTAAATAAAATTAATTTTATCTTAAAAGTTGATTTTAACTTAAAGATAAATATGTAACTCTTGAGTATAAATATAAGCGCCTTACTAACTAGTGCACCCAGGGCACTAGTTAAGGTAATAAAAGAGGAAATTTTATACTGAAAACAACACTTTATATTAAGGGTGCTCGCGGTGCGATTCAGTTCGGTTTTGAGTATAAAAGTCATCCTAACCGTGAGATAAAAATGCATGCGGTACGGTTTGATTCGGTTGATTTTTAAAAAGTTATCCAAACCAAACCAAACCAATGCTGTTAGGGTTGGTTCAGTTTATGCGGTTTATCGCGATATAAAAAATATGACGATATTACCAACTTGTTACAAAATAAACATAGGAAATTTTAATTTATTTAATTTATTGTTTACATGATATAATATGCGTAAACATAAATTCTATACACATAAGAACTTATTTTTAATATCAATAGTATAGTTTTAGATCGCGTTAAATGATATGTTTTGACAGCCTACTGTTTTATGGACTTAATTTGTGTTGGGCTTGCTAAGTTTGACTATGTAATAGGTTGATTGCTACTAGTTGATAGAGTTAAGTTATATATTGCGGTTTGGCTCAGTTTTCTACAATGAAAACCGCAAACGAGACCAAACCGCGTGGTTTAGAAGAAAAATGATCCGCGCGGTTTAAAATAAATGCGGTTTTTTGCAGTTTCGGTTTGGATTTGTTCGGTTTGCGATTTTACTTTTGGATTGGTTCGGATACATCACCCCTACTTTATATACTTTTAACACTTTGACTACACAAATTCCAATACACTTTTTACTGGTTAGCATTTTCCTAAATATAATTTTTTTCTCCCTTTATCTCTGAAAATTAAATTTCGGTCAACTAATCCCCTAATTTTACAAGTTTTAGTAAATTATTCCTATGTGAAGTGTATTCGGCCTTGTCAATTACAACATGTGTCATGGCGTCACGTTGACAGGTGTCATATATATAGTTAACGGCCACATCATCACTACCTAAGGAGTTAACGGAGATAGGAACAAATTGATAGACACCACTAAATTTTATGGTGGTATTTGGCATTTCAAAATTTTCATGGGATATTTAACGAATTTTACAATTTTAGGAGAGTTTTTGACTATTCACTCAATGCAAATGCATGTGTGCGAATTATTTTTTGTTGGCGCCATCCGACAAATGAGTTGGCAATTAGCATATTTATCTTTATAACATACTTCACGAATTTCTCAGAGAACTCTCTCATTAATTCTCAAGAATCTTACTGTCATTATTGTTGAGCATTTACTTGTGTGGAACTTTTAGCATAAGTTATGTTGTTTGAATCTCATCGACAACAATAATTCAATTTTTATAATATTTTTTGTAAAGTTACTAATTTTTGTAGAAAAAACTACCTTAGTATCCTTATTATTAGTATAAGGTCTCTTGCTCGAGTCTCATCGACAACAATAATTACATTTTTATAACGAGTTTAAAGGTCACACACCGTCAGTGTAACTTAATTTTACACTAACAATCAATAAAAATGATAAAATGTTCCATGTCATATAAAGAAAGTGGGGTGACGTGGCGAAAGATATGTTTGTGATTGGTTGACAGTGTAAAATTATTTTGCACAATCGATGCATATTTATAGAGAAAATTACCTTATTATGGAGTAACATGCAAGCATAATAAAAAATATGGATTACTTTCTAGTGTCTTCTAGGGTGAAGGCTCAATTAAATCTCTTACCGGTGAGACATTAAAATAAGGAGAATGTTAACATGTGCATCAATGGCACATGTTAAGAAAGCAAAAATAGAAAGTATTAAATGTTGAAGCATTAAATTTTAACTTTTTAAGCATTAAATTTTTGTATCATTAAATATTAAATTTCTATATTAAGATACCTTAACATGTGCCCTATATGCACATGTTAACAGGACCCTTAAAATAATACCATTAGATCTAATTAATGGTCTGGATTTAATAAAAATTAAAATAATAACTTTTACACGTGTTCACACAATCCTTATTTTATCTCTTCTCAACACTAAATATCTGGAGATGACGGTTTCAAAGTAAAAAACCTATGATAATGTATTATTCATCTTCATCAACAAATGAAGAGGTTTATACTATGGCTCGTGCTGCACCCAGAATTGCAACTTTGAATCTGGTGCACCTTTGTTACGACCAATGTTGGTGCAACCTGGAAACTATGCAAAGAAGAACAAACTGTTGTGGCAAATGTGAGTGTTAAGTCCCACATTGCTTAGATAAATGGAGGTTAAACACTTTATAAGTAAGAGGACCCATAAACCTAACACTTTAAGGTTTTGGGTTAGAGTGTGGTGTCAACTCACTTGTAGAGTTGTTTTGGTGCCCAATGTGGATGATCCCTTGACTGTCCCCTCGTAACGACCCAACACAAACATGTATTTTGTTTCTTATATTATATGGATAAGGGTTATTTTTTTTTTATAAAATAGAGGTTGTTCATCTCTAAGAAAACTTTAATCGTTGTGGCTTTATGTGGAATTTTTGCATTTTTTTGTGAGTGGAAGATAATGCATATAGGAAAGAGATAGAGCTACACTTGTGTGTTGATATATGTTAAAGTTCTTAATATAATTTTTATTAAATCTAAACCATTGATTAAATCTAATGGTATTATTTTAATGTCTCACCGATGAAGGACTTAATTGAGCCCTCACCTTAGAATTCACCTTACTTTATAGTCAACAACCAAAAGTTTATATTTTTATCGATCAATAGAGTTATAATATTTTATGTAAAAAATTTTATTTTTTCTTGAAGAAAGCATTATATTGTTTATCATATCAAAATTATTTTCATTAGGGACCAAAAACAAAAATTATTTTGAGAGGACAAACACATCTCATTTTTATTATGAGGAAATAAATTCAAAATTTGAAATATTTTTAAGGACGACAAACTTATCTAATCCATAATTAAATATGAGTTTAATGGAGATGCATTGACGGTGTAAAATAGTTTTACACGATCATTCAATAAACAACTATCATTTTGCCATGTCATATCAAGAAAGTGGGATAAAGTGAGGTGACGTGGCGGAAAATATGGTTGGTATTAATTGACAATGTTAAATTATTTTACATTGTCAATGCATATTCCTTTTTCTAATTAAATATTATATATTTTCTATATAAAAACTGGATGAACACTTCGCCTAACATTTGTTTGAACTTATAACAGTTCTTGTGATTAATTTTGGACTGGTTTGATACCTTCACCATTGTCTATGTTTAGTGGAGATTGGATTCTCTCCTTCTCACTATCATCTCCTTCTCTATTATGTATATCTATCTCTCTTGATTTTCTCGCTCTTGATTTTGTTTTTCTTTTTTATCTTCTCTCTAAAATTTTGAAAGAGATAGATACATAATAGAGAATGAGAGAATAGTGGGAAGGAAAGTATCCGGATCCATCAACTCATTATTAAATTAAGTTTCAATCAATTAACTTTGGTTAATTATCATTATTATTAGTAGTAATAGTATTATAATCAAAATTATCTTATCTACAATGCATGAAATGACAACTTCCTGTAAAATAAATTTGCTTACTTTTAATGTTTTTTTATTAAGTATATTTTTACATTTTATGTTTTTCTTTATTATCTTAGTTTTGTTTTATTATCTGATATTTAGATGCTCTTCGCTTAAAAAAATAAAATAAAATTTGTTTATTTGTTTCAAAATATAAGTGTTGTTCAAATTATTATTTTTAAGACAAGTGTTGTTTCATTTTTGTAAATACAAAATTAATTAATTCCAATTTTACTCTAAATTTATACTACTTTTATGTCTTTACGTCACATTATAATCTCTGAATATTTTTAAACGATATCATAAATTTCTTTTATAAATCTGAGATCTTATCTGGTGCCTACATATAGCTTTTCCTGTACTGCTTATTATAAGACATCATTTTTGTATTATATTTGTTGAAAGACAGTAGCATAAATTCAAATCAAATCACAAAAGAAAAAGTTTGATGATGATGGAAAGTTTACAGTGCAATCAGAGTTCAAACTTTACACAGTGAGGCAAAGGCCTGCCCTCCTAGTCATAGACCTGTTTTTTATGAGTAAGTCAGCATTTCCTAAAATGTACTAATTAATTAACATTCAGATTACCATCTTGATGAAAGGTCAATATTTCATTGCTCCTAACAATATTTGTATTAATTAAAATCATATACTCCCTCCTATCACTATTATTTACAATTTTGATAACAATTGTAAATACTTTTACTTTATGTGTGTTAAAATAAATGTTGCTTAAGATTTTGACATATAAATTAAGAAACATAATGTTTGCAAGTACTAATTCAACCGATAAAAAAATGTCAAAATTATCGGGTCAAACATCATATTATTATCACTATTTAAACTCTAGCTCTCTCTGGAAAGGCTAACTTGGGCAAACCCCAAATCAATTATATTTAGGCACACACACATCAATTAAAAAAAATTAAAAATAATATAATTTAATCACATCAATCACAATTATTCAATTCATTTATTTTTTAATTTTTTTAAAGTACTCCGTATGTGTGCCTACGAAAAATTCATTTAGGCTTGTGCCTGTGTAAGAATAACTCAGCTCTCTCACTATGATTGGAGTTTTTTTATTGTCCATTTCTTTAATTACTATAGTTTTTTTTATTGCATTAATTAATTACTATAGTTTTATGCCTATAAAAAAAATTACTATAGTTTTACTCTTTCTCTAAGTGTTTGTTTGCTTCACAAAAAGTAAATATCGAACAGAATGCTAATGACAAATTTTTAAGATATTCAACAATTTTTATGTTGTATGATGTTTGGGGGAGTATTGAACAACACAAATAAAACGATCTAGGATAGTCGCTCTCTATTTTTTTTTCCTTTTCGGTAGAACGCTCTATTTTTTTGGTTTAATGGAGCCCTAATTTTTTTGTCCAACTTTTAGATATATTTTATAGGATCTAGGACAGTCGCTCTCTTTGCTTTGTCTCAGACACAACCATGTGGATGATTGATCATCTGTGTCCAGATGATAACTTGATCAGAAATGTTCAGACGAGTACAATATTTTACTTGCCTTCGGTTGAAATGTTCAGATGACTTTGTTGATTGGAGATGATGGTAGTCCAAATGATGAATAAAACGTTGACCTTAACTTCATTTTCTTCTTTTGTGTTAGTTTAAATGATTAAAGATTTCCATAGCTTAATTCTATTGCGTTAAGCATCATGAAAACTTATGAATATTTCTTTTATGGGTTATGTTAAACAGTATTTCCGGAGCACTTATTAAACATATTAAAAAAGGAAATTAAAAGAAAAATAATGTTGAAAACATAATATTTTATAACTCTAAGGCATTGAATGCATATATTCCAAGAAAAAATTTCTATTTTCATATGCTTAACTAGTGCCCGGAGTCACTGTTTAACATTTTCCTTCTTTTATTCTTGTTTCTTATACCCACACACTGAAATTTACAGTTAAACATGATAGGTTAAATATTTGTTACTCCTTACCTTTTAATAAACATTGTATTACATCAAACTTAACTTACAATTGTGAAGGATGAAGTACTAGTACTACTATCTAAATTAGGAGGAAGTTATGAGTCCAATTAAATAAAAGCTGCGGAGTCAAATAAGAAATTAAATAAAAGCTGCGTAGAATACGACTGCGTTATTGTGTCATCAATATCCCTAGGGTGTAATTTTCAACAATAACCAGTCTAAAAGTACTAGCTTATGTGCTGCAACAGGGGCCTCACCAATTTCATAATTTCCCTCATGAAATTAATTTTGACGTTAAATATAGGATGTAGTAGTATAGGGTAAGACAAAAAAATTATGGTTACAACTTACAAGTGTCTTAATCTTTAATCTTAAAGTGTACTAATACGGAATATCTAAAAAAATATATTTATTTTATTGTAAAAGAAATTATTGTGAAAAATGCATTATTATTTATTCATTTTATATTGAGCACCTACTAGCATTTTTAAACAAGAAATAAGTTCAATTTTGGTTTGTAAAATAAGGTCAATTTACTACTATTGCGTTTGGTACATCTCCTCCTACTCCTCCTAGGGATCGATGTGCAATTTAAAAACACCAAAAAAATAATATCACACCCATCTTATGGCCGTTATTCTATTCAATAATATCCCGACGACTAAAACACATTTATCAATAGTTTTATAGTCATGGTGTAATAAATGAATCACAGAATGGAAATGACCAATACACCCTTACCTGGAGAAGAAGAACTAGTCTAATTTCTGAACATTACAATTTCCCACACAACTATGTTTTCTTAGATTTATTACATCCGGTTCAAGCACCGTAACAACTAAAAATATCAATTTCTTAGATTCAACTAAAAATTAGGACATTGATTTTTTTTTTGTTGTCAAGAATTAGGACATTGAATTTAAATCGTTACTAAACTTACCTTAAATCACATTATTCGGTAAATTTGAATTTAATTTCTAACAAAATCAATTATAATCAATTTTTTTAAATTTTGCAGCCGAACTCTAAATTAACTGCTAATAAAAAAACCAACCCATATGAAATTTCCAAGTATAATATCACAAATGCCAACGAAATGGAGCCCACTTACGAACGAACCATAATACCATAGGACATATAGATATAGGTATCAAAATTTGGCTGAGCTAGAAATGCTAGTAGTACCATCACACAGTACAATTACCTTACATACAGCTCATTGAAATTTCAATTTTGGTCAGTGATGCATGCAGGTTTTCCCATCAATCAATTTATTACTAGTACCATAAATAAATTTTTAAATTAAATAAAATATAAAAAATATTTACTAGTACTAGAGGAAAGAATCAGAATCATAATCCGTTGATGTGGATTTTTGCTTAGTGGGAAAAAGGAAAACTGACGAAGATTAAGGCGAAAGGGATGAATCATAATAAATCATATGGCAAAGTATATGATCTAAAAAGATGAATTGAAGATGGTTATGTTATTTGTTACTCCTTACTTGCATTTGCATGGGTCGGTGGTGACCATAACGTGGGAATTGGATTGTGATGTCTAATTTCAAGACAAAATAGCGTTGACTTTTTATTATTTTACTTTTGTGACCTCCATTTGCCAGTTACTTATGTTAATCCCAATGTTCATATTTTCACTTTACCCGGATAATAATATTGCCAACTATGGGAAAAAAGGCTTGTGTTTTCTAGATTTTAACAATGGTTAATTATTGTTAATTGTACAAGAGAAATTGTCTTCATTATTTTTGTCTAAACCAGATTCTCATTGCACAATTATTGAGACCAACTTCTTCTTAAGTTGGATGAGTAGTACATGGCAAATCTCTCTTTATATGTGTTTATGGTGATAAAAATTGACTTTGTAACTAAAATTGGATCGAATGTAAATAATTAGTATTTTGCTTTAAAATACATAATGCTTCATAAAGGTAAAATTTGAACAATTATAATTGTGTTAGGATAAATTTTGCGTTGGAAAAAATCGTGATACTACATCGTAATAGTAGTTTATTGTGATTCTGACAACTCCACCACATAGTTAAAAATGGTAAATATTTTAATTATTGCTACGTATTCTTCTTTGTCGACGGCAATTGTACATATACTAGTATCCTTGATGTTGAAGAACAACAATGACTAAGCCATTGGTGATGGTAGGAGAATTAACTTTGGCGGGGTAAACACGTTGAAAATATGACGTTGTGTGATGTGGTAGAGTCTATAGATACCAGCGAGACATGATCCTTTGTAGTGAATTTTTTATTAGAGTGAATTCAGTTTATATCTCAACCATCTAATGTTTTTTAGTAATTTGAATAGTGTAGTGTCAAAATAAAATGAGTGGATGAGATGCCACTAGAAATCATAAATGACATTTGAGAGGATCTTTCTGATACCATATCATATAACTGACCGGAAGCTAAGCAACAATGGACAATGCTAGAGAGGATTGGACCTATAGTCAACTTAACGAGCTTATTCCGATTGGATTTTGTAAGAAGCAATTCTTGCTCCGATCAGCAAGTTGATCAAAGAGAAGATCAAGTGATAGAGTTGCTCGTGCATACCTTAATGTGACGTGTTTGCAAGTTCAAGACAAAAATTCTAATTGACAGTAGGTGTGGAAAATTGAATCCCTTGCTAGTTTGTACAATTGCATCACTTATGTGGAGACCATCTTATTGAATCGAATTATTGGGGTAGCTTTTTACTCACCACTAGTATTACTCAATGGATTGAGCTTAATTTTCAAAAGCACATTGGACACTGCAAGGGGTTGAGCATATTGGTTTCATTAGACTTGATATCAACCTGATATCATGGACCACAATTTTTTGCAGTCACAAATCAGCCACTACATTTGTTCAATAAATTTAAAACAGTAGATCAAGATTAAATAATTGTAATTTTATAATTTATAATTAAAAGTCAACATCAAACAAAAAATTAAAAACTATCTTTAAACAATCCATACATCATGATCGGACGATCATGATATACTGACCGTAGTCGACCGCATGAAGCATCGATGGCACTTAGTTCGAATTCTTGATACCAACCGTAAAAAAACCATGATACCAAATCAATTCTATAGTGTATATTTGTAAAATTAATTTGTTCTTGTAAAAGAAAATAAAATGAATAAAATAAAATAAATTAAAAAATACCCTACCATTTAATTTCATCCAATGGTGTGGCCTATGGGTAAAAAGTGTTAAATTTGGAAGCAACCCAAAAGGCTTTTTTCATTGGGGTAGTGTTTTTGGGGGTCTCAAAACGGAAATATAGAAAAATAGACCTAGGTCAAGACATAGATAAATAGATGGTAGGGAACTCAAATAGAAAGAAGAAAAAGAGAAATATGAAAAACCTCTCTCAATCTAATCCATTTCTCCACATCATCCTTATTATAACTACTCTCTAAAACCATTTTATCACCCTCTCTTCACACCTTAAATATCCAAAATCCCAAATTTCTCCTAAACTCATACACTTCAAAACAAACCATTTCAAATTAATCACTTAAGAGTGAAGTGAAAAATGGTTGTTGGTTGGAGAAAAGCATTTTGCACATCAATTCCAAGAGACAAAAACCCTGAACCAAAAATATTATCGGAGAAAAAACAACAACATTGTGAAAACTCATCTACCAATAATAGTCCTAGAATCAGTTCTAAGTTTGGTTTCTTTTCAAATCCATCAACACCAAGATGTCAATCTCAACCTTCTTCAACCGGTTCATCTACTCTTCGTTGCAAAACCTCAATGGCAACCTCAACAACAACAACTTGTTCTGTTCCTAATAGTCCAAAACTCCAATGTAATAACAATAACCCCAAAACACACAAATCATTAAACCTCTCTAATCCTTCTTCACCAAAATCACCTTCAAGCTTCTCATTTCTCAAAGCCATACGTTTATCCAAAGTAAGCAAAACTCCAATCCTAAATTAAATTAAATTAATCATATCATATTTATTAATTATGATACTAATTAAATTTTTGATTATGCAGAATCGATGTGGAATATGTACACAGAGTGTGAAAAGTGGACAAGGAACAGCAATTTTTACTGCAGAATGCTCTCATACTTTTCATTTTCCTTGTATATCAACTCACGTGACGAAGCAACCGTTGCACGTGTGTCCAGTTTGCGGAACGAACTGGAAGGAACTTCCGGTGCTAGCAATTCACAACGAGAAGAAAACTGAAAACAGAGATTCAAGAAATTTCAAAGTTTACAACGATGATGAACCTCTTCTTTCACCGGCTTCACTCTCGAGATTCAATCCTATTCCAGAATCGGAGAATGAAACTGAAGATGAAGATGAAAGTGAAAGTGTTGTTGAATTTCAAGGATTTAATGTTAATCCTGTTCGGAGTGTTTCGTCTTCTCCGGTGACGGTTAGAAGGAATCTTGAAGTTTCTCTTTTGCCGGAAACTGCTGTTGTTGCTGCTAATAGGAATTATGAGACGTATGTTGTTGTTTTGAAATTGAAGCCTCCGGCGCCGGTGGCGGTGTCTCAGAAGGTTTCGCGTCGTGCTCCGGTGGATGTTGTTATTGTTCTTGACGTCGGTGGAGCTATGTCTAGTCAGAAGCTTCGTTTGATGAAGAATTCTATGAGACTTGTGATCTCTTCTTTGAATGCTACGGATCGTCTTTCGATCGTCGCATTCTCCGGTGGATCGAAGAGGCTGTTACCGTTGAAGAGAATGACCGGCGGTGGACAGAGATCTGCGCGTCGGATTGTTGAAGCTCTTGCCGCGATTGATCAATCAAGAGAAGGCGTTCCGGCGAAGAATGATGCATTGAAAAAAGCAGCAAAAGTTCTTGAGGATCGCCGTGAAAAAAATTCTGTCGCCTGCATCGTTGTTTTATCTGACATCGTCGATTCACGCGCCGTTAGTGCTTCGTTTCAGAAAATCTCTCTGGTTTCATCCACGCGTCTTTCTAACCTCGAAGTTCCAATTCACGCGGTTCGATTTCCTAAAGAGAGCGAGTGTAACAACGCGCCGCCAGATGAGTTACTTGCAAAATCAATTAACAGTTTATTAACCGTGGTGGCTCAGGACGTTAGGATTCAGTTAAAGATTGTTTCACGCATGCGTCCGGTTGAGATTGCAGCAGTGTACTCACTCGCGGGTCGACCTGCACCACTCGGATCCGGTTCGATCCGAATAGGAGATTTATATGCTGACGAAGACCGAGAATTATTATTGGAGCTGAAAGTGCCAGCTGTATCAGCTGGGTCCCATCATGTTTTAACTGTTTTATCTTCTTACCGTGACACAGTAACAAGTGAGATTCTGAATCCAGTTGAGCAGGCAATGTTAATTCCTCGGCCCCACACCGTGCGATCGGCGAAAATCGAAGGGTTGAGAAACCTCCATGTCACCGTTCGAGCTTTAGCCGAGTCACAACGGCTCGCTGATCATAGTGATATTGCCGGAGCTCATCATTTACTTTCCTCGGCCCGAGCTCTTCTATTGCAATCTAGCAAGCCGGTCGAGGAAGAGTATTTGCGCTGGCTTGAAGCCGAGCAAACTGAGCTTCAGAAGCGCCGGCAGCAACAACAGCGGACCCAAAGTCAAAGACCAAGAAATTCTCGCACCGAAGAGAAATTGGAGCCGCTTACGCCGACTTCGGCTTGGAGAGCAGCTGAGAGATTAGCTAAAGTTGCCATCATGAGGAAATCCATGAATAGAGTTAGTGATTTACATGGTTTTGAAAATGCAAGATTTTAGAATAGAAGAAACTAATTGTAATTTTTATAATTTTATATTATGTGCATAGGGAAAAAATATTATTAATAGAGAATTTTATTTTCTTTTAGATGAACCAACTCAATTTTCTATGATAATAGTGACAAGAGGTAGGAGACGGTTATACCCTTTTTCTCTGTATAGGATTAATGAGTGATGGCAGAGTGAACCCACATGAAGTTGATTGGGCTATGAGACTTTGTTTTTTTCTCTTTTGTCCTTTTAATAGTATTTTGTTTTTTATAATTTACGAAAAATCCCAAAATTATGCAATTAATTAATTAATTCATAGATCGATCCAAAGCCTATTCTGTTCAGGGAATAGGTAGATAGATATATTAAATTGAGAATCCTAAGTTGATTTTTTGTACTACAATATCAATTAATAATGCTGGCTCTGCTGTTCAATGGTCCAAATCAATGAATGTGAATAAAAAATTAGTGTTTAATTAGTTAAGTTAAGAAGACGGTTGGATTAGTTATAAACACAAAATTAATGCCAATTGCTAAGGTTTAATATTAAGGATTTAGGATGGAAGGGGGCAATTTTTCTTTCTTATCTTATCCTAGGACAATGCATGTGAAATTCTGGTTTTGGTTTTTAATCTGACACCACATCAATATTATCCTATCATAAAGGTTAAGAATAATATGGTCAATGAAGATTTTACACAGTGTTCTTCATTTGTAGAGAGCACTTAACACTATACTAGTGGGGTTGGGTTCTGCTTCCATGGTGCTGAACAAGAACTATTGTGTCATGTTGGAAAAGTAGGATTATGCCAAAAAGAACTTCCAAAATGTTATATAGTGAGATGATGATGAGTGCTAAAAAGTAAAAAAAAACTACCCTACTAATGTTGAATCCAAAGAGAATATAATAGTTATGAAATACAAAGCAATTATTAATCATTGTTTTACTGTCTAGAAAAAGTTTAAGGAAGTTTCATTTCATGATAGGGAAAAATAATTTATTAAATTGTTTTGATTCTTTGATTATGTGACGAATGAGATTACGATCGTTTGAAATTTAACTCAAGACATAAATTATGTTGGAAGTTTTATTAGTGACAAGTTGATAGTTTGTTGTTCCCGTGATTTTAGTTTAATTAGTAAAGACATTGAACGTAAAATGTAGGAATCGAAACATTGTTAAATATGAGCTATGTCATTTTTTTTATATCTTTATTTTATATATATGGACTCATGTATAAATATGATCTTTTATATTTAAAAATAGTTATTCAATTATTTGTCAAAAACAACTATTATCATTCAATTATTTATTTTTTTGAAGTTGTTATTCAATTATTGATCAACTTATTAATAATATTTGTTCATCATTCTTTTATATATGATGATTTCTATCAGAATAATAACAAGTCGACTCCGTGAATTATTTGTACAACATATATTTTTCTTTAATAATGACGAATTCCCTTGTTTTCTTATGGAAATTTGTAAATAAACAGTATTTGGTAGCTTTCATTCATGTAATATTGTAACATAACTTTCAATGTAAAGGCTTTCTGGGTCATGAAATTTGGATTTATGTTGGGTTGTGACGCAAGTACATTATCCTTTCTTAGAGAAACGAGCAAAGTGTATAGAACAAACAAAATAGTGAGATGGTGCGTCAAATCATCGATGCTACTGTCGGTAAAGAATTTTTGTTGGTGAACTCATATGGCTTTTTCTGGATATATGTATAGTTGACAAAGCTTTCTCAGATGGTGCTAAAGTATCATAAGATAACAGGGAAATAAAAAGTGTTTCTAATTAACAGAGTTCATATTATCTTGTAAGATAAAATCGAGTGAGAACTTGTGGTGTATTTGGTTTGAGGGAGGGAAGAAAGAAAAATACGAAAAACAAATTTAAGTTGGAAGAAAAAATCTAAGTTGGAGGCTGAAATTTGAGGTAGAAGTAAGAGGCGATGGAAAAATTGTATCTTATGAGGTTAGAATGAGACATATCTTACGAGATTGTGAAAGATTAAAGATTGTATTTAACTTTATATAAACTAATGAATATGATATTGGACCAACGAATATGGCATTGAGCTTCATTCAACCCAAAATCAAATCCAGAATAAAAATATGATATTTAATTGTTTTTTAAACGTTATTAGAGATACTTAATTAACCTATAATGGTGGAGATTTTAATAGCGCGTTCAAGGGGGAAAAATACTATGGAGGTTTTTTCGTTAAGTAGCATAATAGTTAGAAATTTCACCTTTAAAGTGGATAAGTGGGATGACCGGAGTTCGAACTCCGGCCCTCTGCATGTATAATGCAATATCCCCTGTCAACTGAGCTAAGTTTAGGGGACAAACACTATGAAGGTTCTTTTTTAGTGGTTCACAAGTCCAAATTCAACTGATAAAAAATGTCGAATTCGTTAGACCGAACGTCATGACTCATAACTGAAGTTCAAATTTCAACTTCTCAACTAATATAAAATGTCGAATTCGTTATAATGTTTTTTTTATAATTTCTTCTATCTAAATTTGTTTTTAGTGTAGTGATAATATAGATATGTGATATGGTGAACAGACCATGAATAAAATAAGTTCTTCAAATTTTGTAATATTATCTTTATTTTAGAATAAAAATATTTTGGTGTAATTTATAAATGATTTTGGTTTACTATTTTTGGAGGGAAAAGGAGTGGAAAACATTTAAGGTTGCTACTAACCTTTGTCAAAGGACCACATTTAGGTTAGACCAACAAATAATGGGCCACAAATGACTATCAAGTTAAATTAGTTCTCATCTTATTTTCAAAAACTTAATAATTGGTTTTTATCTTTGATTACAATTAATTTGAATTTGGGTGTTTTCGTGGACTATCTAATTTGGTGGTCCATCGCAGTGAGGTTATTGTTAAAGACCCAAAATTAATATTAAAGATGTATGTAGATTGATAGTCTATCTTTCCAAAATTTTAAGCCACTAGATTTCGTCTAGTGGTAAGGAGTTTGAGTAGTATGCATGAGGTCCTGGGTTCGATCCTCTACTCCATTGTAAACAAAATAAAAAAATAATAATATGAAAATTAGACGGGCCGGCCTATCAAGCCACATAGCCTATTATTAATTGGGTCGGGCTCAGTTTAGCAGCCCATAAAGCAAACAGGCCGATCCACTAAACTTCATGAAAATTTCTCAAGTGACCCCCTATCTATTTTCTATCCCATGAATTTCCAATTTTGCCCTTGCAAAACACTTCGGTTTTTAAAAACTGAAGTTTTTTTGCCTTGAAATTATTTTTCGGTTTATACGAATCGAAATTCCTCTGAATTTACACTACCAAAAAATTCAGTTTTTTCGAACCAAAATTTTTACAGGGGCAAAATTGGAATATTAGGAGTAGAAAAGATATGAGGAGGTCACTTAGGAAACTTTCAAAGTTCATTTATATGTGTTAGCTGGATTTGGATCCTCTCCAATTTTTTCTCTCCAATTCTCTCTCCAATTTTTGTTATGTGTCTTTCTCTCTCATGTGAAGAGAGAGAAATTAATAATAAAAAATAAACAATTAATGATGAGAGAGAAGAAATGATGAGAGAGAAAGACACATAAAAAAAATTGGAGAGAGAATTGGAGAGAAGAAATTGAAGAGGATCTAAATCCGTGTCAGCTATCGGACTGAGGCAGACAAAACCGGACCAATCCAATTAACAACTTTAACAAATGGTTAAAAGATTTAAACATTTACAACTTGTCTCACATGTGATTGATAACCTAAGCAATTTCTTATCATCTATTTTTTGTTGATGATCTTATCACATATTTTTTTAAAAGAAAAGATCTTATCACCACTTAAATATAATAATTGTACATTTTTTTTTTGGTATAAAAAAGAGGGTCTAAGCCCAACGAAAAAACGAAACTAGAGATTTAGTCTAACATTTCTAGGCATACAAGCCCCAGATACATCATCAAAAAGCAAAGTACGGAGTTCGCTAGGAGGAGACTCCACTATAGAACAACTAAAAGAATCCATTGAAAGACTATAATTAGCAAGCCAACCAGCACTTCTGTTTCCCTCCCGCCATGTGTGACGAACTTGGACTTGCCAGTCCAAAGCCAAAAGATTGCGAATACGCCTAACCAAAGTGGGAATCACCCCTCCAATAGTGCAATTTCCCGTAATCATGTCAATCAAGAGTCTTGAGTCACTCTCAACAATGAGATACGAAATATGGTCTCTCCAAGCCATATCCAAGCCTAAGTATAGACCCCACATTTCTGCGTGAAAAGAGTCACAAGATCCAATCTTCTTGGTATAACCTTTAATCCACCTTCCATCTGAATTGCGAAAAAGGCCTCCACACCCTGAAATGCCATTATTTCCCTTGCAAGCACCATCATTATTAAGCTTGATCCATCCATCAGGAGGTTTACTCCAACCAATATAAATTGTCTCTTTTTGTTGAGGGATTTGAAGATGTTGATATATACACTCATCAATGTCCATAGAGTATTTTTGAATGACGCGAATCGGATCGTGAGGCCGTTGAAAATTGTCCTCAAAAATTGTTTTTTTTCTCCACGTCCAAAGGAGCCAACATGTTGTCATGAAGGTAGTTTGCCATCCATCCTTGTAAGCTCCAATTCCTTTCTTGTTGAGGTTGTCGAAAATCCATTTCCTACAATCAAAAGAGAAAAAATTAGTAATATAATTAGATGGAACAAGCCGAATCCAAACCTGGACTGCTTGCACACAATCGCGCAATATGTGGAGGGTAGTTTCATCTTGCCTCATACAACTAGCGCATGTAGGAGAAATTCCCACTCCCCACTTGCTTCTGCGAGGTCCTTTCCAACCCCATAAAGTTTTCCAATCTCCCTCAGCCACATGCGGCATATCAATAGCATGATTCAAAGTGTAAGCACTTTTAACGGTAAACTGGTGTGTGTTGGTTCCTGCCCACCCTAAGATATCAGGGCCGCCAACGTCAGTAGGAGCTGGAAGGGCAATCACTTGACTCACAATATCATTTGAAAGGTTCTCACTAAGAAATCTCACATCCCAATCTCCATCCTGGTTCAAAACATCTATAACAGAAAGAGTAGTGTCAATTTGATCCCTTAGAGCTGAGGGGAGTAGCTCCACATTATGCGGAACCCATTTATCCAACCAAAAGTTTGTATTTCTACCGTTACCAATTTGTCTCACCGCATGACGCTGAAAGTTATGCCACACTTTCGAAAGAGCTTTCCAAAGCGAAGAGTCATAAGGTTGCGAACTGCAAGATGAACTAACATCATTATTCCTCCCATATTTACTAAGCAGCACTGCACTTTGCACCAAAGATCATCTGGCTTGTGGATAAGATTCCAAAGGATTTTCATGAGAAAGGCTTCATTCATAATATGATGTTTCTTTATTCCTAGTCCACCATGAATCTTTTGTTGACAACACATATCCCAACAAATAAGGTGGGCCTTATGCCCTTGCTCGGTGTCTCCCCACACAAAACTTCGTTGGATTTTCTCGATTTCATAACAAATAGATTTTGGAATGCTCGCATATTGCATATGGTAATACGGAATAGTGTTGAGCACAGAGTTAGAGAGAGTCACTCTGCCAGTCAAACTTAGACATTGTTGCTTCCAACCACTTAATCTATTTTGAATTTTTTGAACAATATTTTTTAAATGACCTCTATTGGTTCTTCCCGAAGATATATTTGCCCCCAAATATTTTCCCAGGCCATTAACTTGACAGAATCCAGTGTGTTGCAAAATGTCACCCCGAAGTTGATTGTCGACATTCTTGGAAAAAACTCCATTATTATAGAGGTGTGCTCTGGTACTGGACTCTACATTAAATGTGAGAAATCCATTTATACAGTAGAGACAATGGATATGAAACGTATAGTATAGATCTACAATATAAATGTATGTGCGTGTATTTATTATGTACTTATTATATCAATCAACCGCTATCAGTTGTGTGTTTTTTTTTTTTCAAGTGGTTTAAAGGACAAGACTCACACATTTAAATGTAGAGAAGTGTGAAATTCGGGGTTCAAACCCTGGCCACTCTACTAATGTTACTGATAACTATCATTTGAGCTACACTTATAGGACAGTTGTGTGTTTGTTTAATTGCACTTTTATTTTATTTCGTAAATGATAATTGCGCTTTTATTTTTAAAAAAATATAACAGTCCACCTATATATGAATCATTTATGAATAGGGTGGTCTCCATAATTTGGAGCTTAGTCTTTTTTACGCATTTTGGAAGCTTAGTAAGAAAACAATAATTCTATTTCGTGAGCTTAATTCTGTTGACAGAGATATTACATATCATAATTTGAATCTCAGTACCCCATTTCTTCACTTAAAAGGTGAAATTTATAACCACTAAACTGTTTGACAAAAAAAAAGATAATTTTAGACAAAAATACAATAATTATCGTACTATGCAATTATTTCTGTGCGCTTTAACCTATATTACTCCATCCAGCTTACAATAAATATTTGACTATTTTACGTAAATTAATTAAAAATAAATAAATTGCAACTCAAAATTGTTCACCCGGTAGTCATGACCATGCTCAACATACCCATCATTAGTTCTGACTTCTCAATGCTACCAAACTAATGGTCCTAACAAATAGTATAAAATAACTTAAAAAAAGAAATCCTCGAAATAGAGCAAATTAAGCGAACATTATTTGAGTCATGCTAACAAGTAGTATTTAAATACACTTTAATGAATAAAAAAATTGTGTTGAGAAGAAGAGCTCATTGTAATCTTTTGAATAATTTATTACTTGTTCAATACTACTTGTTCTAAACATAACACAAGTTTAAAAAGTACTTGTAATGATGGTAGATTATTGGAAGGAAAGCTCTGTGAATAGAGGTGGAGGCTGAAATTTGTGATAAAAATGACATTGATGGATATAGTGATATTGATCTTATCATAAACGTGACATTGAATTTGTTCCAACCAGAAATGTTGTTAATTCAAACACTCCTATATTTACTTACTTAACAATATACCCTTAACACACTCTTATTTAAACCAGACCACAAAAATCTGTATCTTATCTTAATCAATTAATCTTTATTACTAGTAGTAATAGTTAAAATGACACTCGTTATCCGAGTCACAAATTTGTGAAATATAGAAGAAAAAAAATATTACTCCCTCCGTCCCAAAATAACTGACCTAAATTTGACTTGGTGTACTATTCATATGATCTACTTTGATCATATTTTTCTACTTATATGTACATGCAAATATATGCATATGAGATGTTTGATTTGTCTCGATGAGTATTTTCAAAATATATAATTTTTAATAATAGATAATTTAAGATATTATCGATTAAAATTGTACATTGACAAACGTAAAGGTAGTCAACTGAGTTAGTTATTTTAGGATTTAGTAAGATATGGAGCCAATATCTTGCATGAAATAGAGAAAAGGGAAAATTGAGAAATTGACAATGAACTTTTTAAGCCACGAAGAGGTCCCATTGAACACAGTCATAATTTAAATCTTTTTGGCTGGACCAAAGGCCTTTCTTTCACTTTTGAGGAATATTGAGGAATTTCCCCTAATTTCCTCCCACTTTTACAACCCTTTTAGTTGGTGCTGCTCATAAGTGTGGGACTACTTTTTCTTTTTATTATTAAATTTTTTGTAAATCCCAATAATAAAGACAAATTCATTCTAAAGCTTCTACATCTACATCTAAGCATAAATGTATTGCCACAGGGTGGTCCAAATGTGAGAATGTGATAGGTTGTTTCTTGTTATGCAAATAAATTGAACTTGGTCTTACTTTTAGTAGACAAAATATATGCATGTTGATCCCGTGAGATCCAAAAAATGAAAAAGAGAACTTGGCTTAAATTTGCATGGATGAAATGCTTGTAAATTTTTCAAGAGATCGAAAACTTTATAAACAAATTATACTAGACTAGATGAGAGCATGAGGGAAATATGATTGTTTTCATGTGCTCATTTTTTCAATGTAAGATCTCTTCCATGTTTCATGCCTCCGTTACTCAAGCTGGATTAGGCTTTCAGTATGCAAGGCCCACTCCACCATACCTTGTCACCAGTGACGGATTCAGAAATTTTGCATAGTAGAGCACCACATGTATAAAATTGCAATATTAAATATATATTTTCTCAAAAAAATAATATATGTTACATTTCATTTTAAAAAGCATAAATATACATCATATTTGTTCTCTACGAGAACTCATGAAAATATTTAATGATTTTCTCATTTTCAATGCAAATAAAAGTATCTTTTTCTATATAAATAACTATACAATCATTCAACTATTGATCTCCCATCCGATTTCGTAACCGATTCTTGATAATATTCATTGCAGAGAAAGCCCTTTCAGTGGTTGCAGTTGCCACATGTAATATCAAAGATAACTCTGAAAGTAAATATACCAATGGGTACACAATATTCTTTCTTGTATCCATTAAATTTATGCAAAGATCACTGATGTCTTGTAAGCTCATACGCTATTTAAAACAGGCGAAGCAGGGGAAGAGACTTAGGTTGCAGCATATAAAAAGCGCTATAAGCTAATTAGATAAGTTTGTTACCAAACACGTCTTTTTTTTATCAAACAAGCTATAAGCTAGCTTATTGGACTTACCAAATACACCCATATATAATAGAAAATTGCTACTCAGTATCCCTAAGACACTAGTTAAGAAACTAAATATATAATAAATAATTGTATTTTTTTAGGGGCGCATGAGAGGATTTAGTGGACGGGTGAGGGGTGGGGGAGCTGGATAGAAATTCACATTTTTATTCGTTGATTGGTCTTGAAAAGCCCATTGACATATTGGCCCATAATCAATAGACTCGAGTACAAGCTCGGTGATATGGGCTGCAAGGTAGGCTAAACTAAACCACCATAAATAAGGTTTAATATATTTTGATTAAAAATATTATTATTATGAAAGAGTTTTATGTATTTTTTTTTCTTTCTTTTTTAAGAAAGTCTCTTATTAGAATTTTTTTTTAAGAAAGTCTCTTACAGTTTTATAATGTGGGACAGAGGGAGTAATATGCATGTTTCAAATTTAAAATTTTGTTGATAATTAATCAAAATAGTTCTAATTCATTTTTTTTAGACGAAAAGATAGTTCAATTCTTCTTTTTACACTTTGTTATTACAATATATATATATTTCATCTTGACTAACGAAATAAGCCAATAATTCTTAATCTATAAATATAATTGGGCTTTGTTATCTTCACCCCCATAGTTTTCACATTCACTCCCTCACATATACTTTTGCAAAAAATACCTTTTATATACTCTATCTAGTCCTAAATATAGGAGAAAGTTGAGTCTATAACAATTGATATATATTTGGTCTAAAATTTAAACTAAATATGTCAATTTTTGTTAATCCAGTTTAATTTTTTCTTATTTATATGTAGAGGGAGTAATTGTTTATTAGTTTTGGGGGAATGGAAACTTTCATTTAAGAGTAAGCAAGAGTTTATGGAACCTTGACCATCTTTTTCTAACTTGGACAAAACTTATTTGCTAAATCAACCCATGAGCAGGTTTTTTTTCTTCCTTCTGTACAAATAAAAAGGAATTAGACTTCAAATAACATGCATATGATTCAAAAACTTGCATTGACGCTAATAAGTTCTCTAACAACTACAGTATTGTGGAAGAATCCTCATTAACAATGTTGCTAAATTGATATGTGGCAACTTTAGATTTTCGCCCCGGTAAAAAATAGTTGATGACCGATAAATTAGCCGATTAAGTTTGTAGTGTTTGATAAAATTAGTTGTTGAACTAACTTATAAGTATGATATCATATAAAAACAAAATATTTAATTTTTTTTATGTAGGATGATAGGGGTAAAATTGAAAGAAAATATAATAAAATATAAGCTATAAGATTAAAAACTAATTAAAATAGCATTTATAAAATAAATAATAAACTAGTAAAATATGTCATAAGCTTACAATAAAAAGCAGTTACCAAATAGAACTTATTGTATCGTATGAACTTATAAACTATAAACTATAATTGAAGTCTTACCAAACATACCCTTTCTTAAAAAAAAAAGGAACTTTCCGATAACAACTAAATACTAACTTTAGCAATTAAAAAAAAAATTCTCTTTTGTTAGGCTTAGTGGTAACAACGTTTCTCTTAATTGTACCCAAAAAAAGAAGACAATGTTGCTTTAATCTAACTAGAGTTGTTATTACTTGTTTTTAGCGGTGATCGTATCTGAACCAATCAAAAAATAAAACCGTAAACTGAATCAATCCAAACCGAAACCGCAAAAAATCGCATTTAGTATAAACCACACGAATCATGTTTCTTCTAAACCGCACAATTTGGTTTGGTTTGCGGTTTTCATTTCATAAAACCGAACTAAACCGCAATACTTAACTCTATCAACTAGTAGCAATCAATTTTTCAAAAAAAAAAAAAAATAGTAGCAATCAACCTATTATCTAGTCTAATTTAGCAAGCTCAACCTAAACCGAGTCCATAAAATAGTAGGATGTACAAACATATAATTTCATGCGATACAAAACTATATTGTTGGTATTAAAAATAAGTTCATATGTATATGCAATTTTTATATATGCATATTATATCATATAAGCAATAAAATAAATTAAAATTTCTTATGTTTATTTTGAAACAAGTCGGTAATATTGTAATATTTTTTATATCGCGGTAAACCGCCGCCACCGAACCGATCCTAACCGCATTGATTTGGTTTGGTTTGTATGACTTTTTAAAAACCAACCGAACCAAACCGAACCGCGTGTTTTTTATCTCGCGGTTAGGATGATTTTTTGGCTCATAACCAAACCAAACCGCGAACACCCCTAGTTATTCTAATGGTGTATGGATAGCTATTCCCGTCCTTATGTTATTCGTTTGAACATTTTGGACTAATGCCAATTTTCTTCTTTTCAAAATCACGTTTGCTTTAACAAAAAACAATGAGATTTACATTTGATATCCTATCGATTTTTTGTGCGTCCTACAAGTTTTCATTTTTACTTTTTCGCTACTTAAATAGTGGACGTTATAAAAATGAGAAATTTTGAGGAAAAACACCCTACATAAAATTCAAGATTTTTACTTATCCTCTACTTAAGTAGCCGGCGTTATAAAATGTGAAATTTGAAGGGAAAAAAACGAATGTTATAAAAATGAGAACTTTTGAGAAAAAAACATCCTACTAACATGAAAAATGGCACGATGTCGGCCTAAGGGCCAAACAATATAAGCAAGAGTTATAGATTCCATTTTTTTTTAAAGAAAGCCTAAAAAATAGTCTAATTTAGTTATAAATATATGATATGATAGTTAAATTTTTAGTATTTTTTTAGTTAATTTGGTAAAGTTGACGGTCCCAATTTTTTTTTGACTCAAATTTAATCCTCAACCTTAGCAATATTCAATTTTTCTATTTATTTGTCACACAACTTAGTTTCACTTTAAGTATCAAAATTTAAGTTGTAATAAAATAGATTTTTTTTATAGAAAAAAGAATATGCACTAATACTGTAAAATTATTTTACACTGCCAACTAATCACAACTATGTTTTCCGCCATGTCACACCATTTAGCCTCACTTTCTTTATATAAGATAAAACATTGAACTATTTTATTGATAGTGCGTATCCTTTAAACTCTTTTTTTATTCATCATATTTTTAAACATACTATTTAGTATTCCTTATTTCTTTTCTATAGAATCTAGGGGTTATAATCATGCACACCGAGTATTCAGAGGTGATAATCATTTTTACAATTTTTTATTATTTGAATTATATTTACGAGACTTTATTTTATGTTGTGAACTAATATACAATTTTTTTTCAAATGTAATATGACAAAAATGTAGATGGAGAGATTTTAATTTAAAGGAAAATATTAACTAGTTTCTCAGAGGTGAGACATTAGTTAGTAATTAAAGAGCTTAATATAATAAAATAAGGACAAAACTTACATGCATTGCTTTAGGTGCATTTCTTACTTTTCCACCCACAAAGTAATGGTTATTAGTGTTTAAAAAAATAAATAAAACTGTTTTTTAATTTAAAAAACTACCTCTTTGTGAGAGAAAAAGTAAGAATGCACCTAAAGCAATGCATATAAGTTTTGTCCATAAAATAATATTGAAATTTGTTTATTTTAGCTATTAAAAATATTGAAAATGTGTATTTTAATATAAATTTTATCTAGTGTAATTTTCTTAACTAATATTCTGAGACGCTGATTAATATGATCCTAATTTAATTTATGCGAAAAATTTAAGTGGACAATTATTTCGAAAGTGATGTAGCGTATTATTGCATTTAGTAAATAATAATTGAAAATACAAAAAATTTAAGAGGACAAATATTTCGAAAGTGATGTGGTAGTGTATTGTAATTGGTAAATAATAATTGAAAATATTTGTTGCTCCAAGAAGATATGACAATGACAAATAAAACCTCCCCTAAACAAAACAAATTATTGCCATACCAAACACAACGAAACAATATACGGAGTAACTTATTTTTTCGCGGGTTAACTCTCATGTCTTTTAAGGAAGGATTTTTAATAGAGCAATGTCATATGAACAATTTTTTTAGATAATTTTAGGGAAAAAGTTTTTTCTCTTTTTTTATTCAACAGAAACATGCCAGAGAGATGTTAAAAAATTGTATGAAAAGTTGTTGAGATAACCGCGAGATAAACATAATCTGATCATAAATTGTTTCCACTACAAATTAAATTAGATTGGCGCTAGAATTGGTATGGATAATTACGGTTTGATCCCCACAACTGTGATTGACAGAGACTAAAATCAGTTGATGACAGAACTGACTCACGAACCAAATTAGACAATCCAATAGGCCGAATATCCGTTGTGAAAACAAAACAATAATAAACTAGAGTTCCCCTAAACTTAATAATAATGCCATTAATACAAATTTAGTTAAACAAAAGAAAAATACCCATTAAACTTTTTTTTCCGCACCAAACCTTTTTTCTAATCAATAACGAAATATACATTGTATTAATCACCATTATAATTTGGCATAAGATGTGCACAAGCTACAACTAAACATAACAAATTAATCACATACAACCAGTCTTAAAAACAAAACCCAAGCGTAAAACAAAATATAACATTACACATCCCCTAAACCAATACAACACAAAGGTTTTAACCACCATAAACTAAACATACAAACAAAAATCTTTTAAATTTGCCTTAAACCACCACACATATATTTTAGTTTGCTCAAGAGCCGAGTCAACTTTAGCCTCCTTAATATTGAATATACAACTATTACGAGCTTTTCCATAACAATCCAACAATTGCTAACCAAATAGTTAAAAAAAAAAGTTTAAAATTCAAATACCGAATCTATAAACTAACTAGCAGCAGGCAGGCGCGGTTATGTAAAAAAAAAATGTCTTATGCAATATTTGAATTTCAAGAAAGGGGTAAATTTGTCCAAATAAAAAGTCAGCTTAAACTCTTATATCCTCTTTATATATTGTATAGATGAACTGTTGTGCACGAGGAAGTGCCACATTAGAAAGAGCACTCCTCACACTTAATCACAATGAAAAACCACACCACAACTAATAACTATAAGAATTGGACAAGTGTTAAAAAAAAAAAATTCAATCATACAAAATCGGCCTGTAAAATGAGGATATATCGTCTCTATTTTATAAAACCGTGTCGAGACCATCTCACATTAAATTTGGACTTCATAACACACCTTCACGCCTATCATTATTAGGCTTGATGCGTCAAAATAAACGATGGGTGACCTGATAACAGATTGACCCAACAAATATTTGAAGATACTCTGATATAATCTTATAGTTGAGTGTTTGACCTAATTCGACCCTACAAAATAGACTTGTAAGGTGAGAATTCATTGTACTTTACAAACTCATTTTCAAATCATCTCACATTCAATGTAAAACTTCTTAACACTTATGAGCTCAAGTTGTGTAGTCTTTAAAAGAATTTAGGGTTAAATATGTTTTTGGTCTTTATAGTTTCGCAAAATTTCATTTTTAGTCCCTGAAGATTTTTTTCCACACTTTTTAGTCCCTGAAGTTTCTTCCGTCAGTGTTTTTAGTCCCTACTTTTCATTAAACTCGTGCATATCATTCGAAATTTCAAATTTTTTTCCGCGGTCATGTTTAGTACATTATATGAATCTCTCGTACAAAAAATTAAATTTTTTTAACAACAGATGAATTAAATATGAATTTTTTAGTTTTTTGTACGTAAAAATTCATAAATAATTCATCTTATGTTAAAAAATTCTAAATTTTTATTTGAGATGTTCTTATAATATTATACACATGAATACAAAAAAATTATTCAAAAATGTGAAAGTATACAAGAGTTTGATTAAAAGTATGGACTAAAAACACTGACGGAAGAAACTTCAGGGACTAAAAATTAAGAAAAAAATCTTCGTGGACTAAAAATGAAATTCTAGAAAACTATACGGACCAAAAACATATTTAACCCAAGAATTTAAATGTAAAATCCGGTTGTAATGTTCTTTAAAGTCTTCTTGACTGAAGACACTCTCCTTATCTAAAATTGTAGAAAAATAATATTATTTTTTTATCAAGTGGTCTTTTGGTTAGAAATTTCACTCTTAAGGTTGATAAGTGGGACGACCGAGGTTCGAATCTTGACTCCCTGCATATATAATATAATGTCCTGTTAACTGAACTAAGTTCACGGAAGTAGAAAAATGATATTTAAACTTAAAACATTTGATGCCAAATTTGATGTCACGAGAATGGTGAAAATGAAAGGAAAGAGAGAAAATAAAAGTGAAAGTCACAACTCACGACGCAGCCTCTACCACATATCCCCTCCCCCAGTTTACAACTCGATCAATCCATTACTATTAATGCAACCTTGTTGATTTACTAAATCTCCACTTTCTTGGTTACTTTATACTATGCTTTTTTCAGTATATATAACATCATAGCCATTAATCCAATTTTAGTGTGCATTTCACGTGAAATATGTCATGTCTGCCTTCTAAAAATTAGTAACACTAATCATCCAACTAACCTCATTTACAGCTGTTATCCAATCCAAACATGAGTGTGAACATTGAGAAAAGTTTTTTCTGATTTGAACAAAAAGGTATTAGTAATTAACTCGTAGAAATAAATGAAAGCGAAAGATTATGTTTTTTTAGGATAATGAAAAATACCCGTTTAACTAAGTGATAAATATAAAATATTATAAAAAAAGTCTTTTTTTCTAATATACCTACTTGATGGTATATACCCTTCAAGTAATGAAAAACAAATAATATGCAAATTCACATGCAAATTTAAAAGTTTGTTATAAGTTAGTTGTGGGATATAAATTTACTTATATGGCTTGTTCTCATTGATTGATGGATAAAGAATCTCAAATTATGAAAGGGTTGAGTAAGCCTCGCCTAAAAAAAAAAATTTAAATTATTTTATTTGTTTTAAATAAGATAATAAGAGTGATTTTACGTAATAGAAAATGAATGTCCAAACTTAAATAACGGACGTCTGTCGAGGTGGATGTGGGGGATTAAAATTGTATACCTTGCATTGTAAGTAGTTGATGATCGCTTTTAGAAGCATCGAGAAGGAGTCGTTGACAGTTGGATCTGGATCTGTTGTTGTCCAAATTACACGTAGTATCATGTTGTTTTCAATCACAGTCTTTGCTTTGAGAACAGAAAACTCATAATACACATCAACTTTAACACAATCCAACGATCTTAGTTGTTGATTTAAATCAGACGACTACAACAGTATAACTGCGTGACATAGTTACTACGTCAAATCCAATTGAGAGTTAAACCTTTGTACGATGAACTTTAAGATGATATGGTAGATTGGACATTTGACCAATCCAAAATATGAGAGAAATTTTTTTACATCATAACTTGTACTTACGAAGTATACTCCGTAGGCCAAATGCATCTATAAGCCGTTTAAATTTTACGTTTGTATCATATAAGTCCTTTAAGTTTTTTAAGTATCAGATAGATCCTTTAAGTTTTTTAAGTATCAGATAGGTCCTTTAAGTTTTACGTTTGTATCAAATAGATCCTTTAAGTTTTAAGTTTGTATCAAATAGGTCCTTAAGAAATAGGACATATTTGATACAAACTTAAAACTTAAAGGACTTATCTGATACTTAAAAAATTTAAAGGACATATCTAATACAAACGTAAAACTTAAAGGACCTATATGAAATTTAAAAAATTTAAAGGACTTATCTGATACAAACGTAAAACTTAAAGGACCTACAGATGCATTTGGCCTACTCCGTACTACTTAAAGATAACTTATAAAAAATAATATAAATTTATAATAAATGTTAACAAACAATCATAGGAACCTATACAATATAAGATATTTGCTCTAACCCTTACCAATCATTGCAAAATATACAGGTTTTAAAATAAAGAATACGTGTTGGAGAAATTTGGTCAAAGAAACATGTTCAACAAATAGAATTTTGGTTTAATTAGTTCAATGGTCCCTTAAAGACATTTTAGATTTCACAATGATCCCTTAAAGAAAAAAAGGTCCGGATTGGTCCCTTAAAGACATCTCCGTTAGCCAAAAAGGACCTTTCTGTTAAATTTTAACCTCAAATGTATAAGGTAGACCAACACTGTAAATGGTCCACCATAGACGTCATTAAATTTTTTAATTATAATCATTTGATCTTTTTCTTAAAATCTATGACTTTGGATCATGCAAATCTATTATATCTAATAATGAATCATCCACGCTTGATTTCTTCATCTTCTTCCCTCTTCTCTTCTTCATCCTCATCACCATGTTCATAATATTATTCATAAGAAATCCATAATTTTTTTCTTCTCAAAATCAAATAACGCCTCTTCTTTTCTTCATCCTCATCAGTCATCACCATCTTCCAACAACACCTCACTCTTTCTTCTTCCACGCCCCTTCTTTTCCTCATTTTTCTATTTAAAATTGAAGTTATAAAACCCCAGATCTAAAATCCACCCTCTGTAAATTGTTTGTAAAAAAAAGAGTGTAGAGATTTTAGAGGCTAAATAGTGATGCTTACAAGAAACAAAAACAATAACTAGCAGCTTATAAATAGAAAACTGGACAAAGATGGATGACATATGTGCTGTGGAAGTGGGATTAACGTTTTAAATTGGTATTCTTTGTGTGTATACCATGTTCTTAAATCTTGCCATTAATGTTTAAATTTGAAACATAAACAAGAGCCAGACGATCAGAGCAAAAATAAGGTTTTGTAGAGGCTGCACCAGAACGAGAGCAGTGGAAGGAAATGGTGTAGCGGTGGAAGAAGGTGTTGAGGGATGATTTGTTCCCTTCTACTAGTAAATGCAGCTTTTTGTTTTATTTTATAATTAAAAAAGGTGTGACACGTGTCGTAATATGAGTGGTTGGATTAATCAAACAGATCAAAACAATTGAAAGGCAGGATGCAGTTTTTTAATAAAGTAGAGGATCTCTTCAATTTGTCACATGTACAAAAGTTAACGTTTTTTTCAAAAAATTAACGGAAGGGACCAATTTGATAAACAGTGATATCTTTAAGGGACTAAAGCAGACCTTTTTTTCTTTAAGGGACCATTGGACTAATTAAGCCTAGAATTTTTAATATATTGACAACTCTTTTTAGATAATCTCTTCAAAAATTGAAAATATTTATCCAACAATCAATGAATACCGAACATATAAATAGATTTATATGCGAAGTAAAAGTCAGTCTCAACCCTGGGCTAAGGCTAGGAGTGACACGACATAAAAATATATATTTTTAATATTTTATAAAACTATTATTATGTATTAAGGCTATTATATTAAATGAAAAAGCTAATATTTTATAAAACTATTATTATTTATTAAGGTATATTATTTTTCCTAGGACTCATAAAATATCAAGAACGAGACTGATAAATGTTAGATAAAAGTTATTTATTAAGGTATATTATTTTCCCTGGACCAAACCAATCATGTCCTCCAGCTACTGATTCCAATTGTTTTACCGAATCAACATCATCGAATATGAGAAGAACTTTTTTTTGGGCAAGTCTACGTTTTCTCACCCATCTAATATAGAAGCCAGTGTTTTTTGAAGTGTTTCTAACGCAGAACAAGAGATGATGATGAATCGATGGAGAAGAAGAGCAATTTAGCCCCAATTTGTTTTTAATTAATTATTTATTTTATTTGTTTTATAATTATTTAATTTTTTAAATTATTTTTGTTTTTAAAAAATTACACTTGCTGACGTGTAATCCTAATTTGCCACATGTTATTGCCACGTCACTGTTTTTCATGACAACTGGTTCAAAAATGGGATGGGGGACTAAAATTGCAAAAAAAAATCAAAATAGGGGGACAAGAATGTTTGATTTTAAAATAGGAGGACTAAAATGCAATTATACCTATATTTTTTGTAAAAAAAATGAATATTAATAAATGTTTTGTTACTAATTTTGGGATCAAATTGTTTGGCAATTGATTCATACCTAATTAATTACCAATTTCTTGAGACCAATTAATCAAAATACAGCAAACCAAATGATGAAACAAATACCTAATTACCAAATTATATAAATTAATTTCAAGTACCTAATTACCAAATTATAGAAACTAATTTGATTCATTCCTCTTTTTTATTAGTAAATTTATAGTAACTAACTTTATTATACTAAACTTTATAATTGTCCACTTTCGTCAGATTTGGTATTTTAATAGTACAAGTTGTCAATCATACCCTTTATCAATTACTCTTTTTTTTTTAATAAAACTAATTAATGCAATATATTTGGAAAATTTAAGTTTTTTGTTTCTTAATTTCTTTTTGGTAAATAACATATTATATTTTGTTTTTTTGTACATGATATATTAAATTTATTAGAAGGAGAAAGTGTGTGCAAAAAATTAGAAATTTATTGGTAGATTTAAATTAGGGTATAATAGGGAAATAAAAACAATTTCTTAATTTGGTGTTACTATTCAAAATGGACACTTAAAAAAACGGAGGGAGTTAGGAGGAAACCACAAACACAACGGAATAATTTCAACAATTCAATCTCTCCAAAATACTAAATACAACGATAATTAACAAAATTCAATAAACAACACAACACAATTTAGCGTGAAAAAACTTCTGTTAACTAGGAGTAAAAAACCACGGGACCCTTAGGCCACTTAATATCTCCACTATAATCAACAATAGGTACAATCAAGGTTCTCTCTAACACTAGTTAGAGGCATACATAAACATCATCAAGATCTACAATCAATCTTAGAATACAACAAGAATCAAGAGAGACAAACAACCCAAAAACCCCAACAAATTTGTACCACACAAATGGACTCGTCAGACAGACTTAGAAAACTCAGAATCCAAATCCCTCCGGTCATAATGTGCTCCTATGCGTCACAAACACTGTGTCAAAGTTTGAAGACGATTGAACGGTTGGATTTTGAGAAAACTCCGATTTGGTGAGACTGCTTTGTGCAGAAAAATGGCTGCGGGAATGGATGTTGTTGTTGTTGTTGTTGTGTTTTTCACTCTTCTCTCTTCTTTTCTTTTGTTGTTTTTCATACAATATTAACTCTATTCCTCTTTGTTGGGTAGTAACAAAGGCATACAAAACTAATGTGGGCCACTAACCCATATACATTTGGGCCACTCCAAATAGGAGTGATAGCCCAACAGATTTGTAAATCGTACAATTTGTCAATTACTCTTATCTTTTTTAATAAAACTAATTAATGTTATATATTTAGAAAACTTAAGTTTTTTGTTTCTTAATATTTTTTGGTAAATAACATTAAATTTTATTTTTTTGTACATGATACACTAAATTTATTAGAAAGAAAAAATGTGTGCAAAAAAATAGAAATTTATTGGTAGATTTAAATTAGGGTATAATAGGAAAATAAAAACAATTTCTTAATTTGGTGTTACTATTCTAAATGGACACTTAAAAAAATGGAGGGAGTATCAGATTGATTATTAGTTTTTTTATCGAAAATATAAATTGATTCCTATTTTCTATTAAATGACCTAAATATCTATTATTTATACCTTGTTGGTAAAATTAAATCCAATGAAGCCTTAGGTACCGTTTGGCCCGACTTTTTTACGGTCTAAAAGCTACTTTAAAATAAAGTTCAAAGAAAGTGCTTTGAAAATAAAGTTAAAGTTGTTTGGTTTTGGTTAAAGTTGTTTGGTGATTTCTTTTCTAAAAAACTTAAAATAAACTCTAATTTAAAATTTGTTTGATAAAATATTTTATAAAAGTTGTGATAATATTGAAACTCAATATAAGTAAATAAAATAATTTAAAAATATAACGTGCAATATTTATCTCTAATTATGTGTGTGTAACATTTTAATTAATATTGTTTTATAAAATCTACCATTTGACTAGAACTATATATTATTTAGATCATCGATAAAAAATTTGGCTTGTTCAAAATAATTTGATATGTTATTGACATTCATGAAAAATAAAAATGTTCAATAAAAATGTATAAATCCTTTCTATAAAAAAATTGCATAAAACCTCAATTTTAGTGGGTTTCAATAATATATAAAATAATTTTAGATTTGGGTAAAATTTTATATAAGTAATCTAAATGATATAAACTTTAAATTCATTGTAAATTTTATAATTGTTAGACGTAATTACGCGGCATAACATTGTCGGTGTAATTTTATCCACCCACATATATAGTTATTGATATGTTGTCATTAAAAAGAGAGTTGGTAGGAACATCGCACTATATGTGTACGTAGAAATTGGGATTCGAAACTCGGACACTCTACTTTATTTATTTTCAAAGTGAAATTTCTAACCACTAGACTACTTGACCAATTTTTTATTATTTTTACAAAAATTAAAAAAACAGTTGTTATCATTAAAATGAATAATTTCATATTTTGAAGAATGAAAAACACTACTGGTACTACGTTTTTTTTACAAAAATAGATAAATTAACAGTAGCATGTATTTTTTTTTTTGTGATAGGTAGCATGTACGAATTAATGATAGTGTATTTTAAAAGAATAAATAAATAATAATACTCCTGAGATTAATAATAGTCCACATGATATGAGAGACCATGCATATGAATAAAATACTTAAATATATATATGATTGGTGTTTCCTGGGATTCGAAGAGGTTACCACCGAAAAGCTAGTTTTGTGTTGAAAAAGTTGCAAATATTAACTTTGAAAAAAGAACATTATTGATGTATTTTACGCATAAAAATTAAGTAACTTTTTTTTATTAAGTACTTTTAAAAAAATTGTTTGGCCCGACTTCTCCTTTTATAGAGTAAAAAGTCTGAAAAAAGCTCGGCCAAACTGTACCTTATAGACCTAAACTAATGTGGGTGGACATGAGGGAAAAAAATCGGGTGGACCATTAAAAAAATTATACTAAATAAATTTTTAATAAAATTGTATTACATACAAAAATTTAAATAATTCAATTACCAAAAAAAAAAAATTAAGTAATTCAATTAACTGTTTTACACAGGTCAATATATAATTTTGACTATTAATATCTTTAATTGTATATATTATAAAAAGTTATATTTTAAAAATATTCATCAAAATAAATTGACAATATCTTATATGTTAATATTTGTGGGTTAAATACATTTTTTGTCCTTATAAAATTACCGAATTTTTTAATTGTCTTTAAAAAAAATCACTTATTTTCATCCCAAAAAGCACATTTTACATTTTTTGGACATAATATAGTTTTATATAAGTTTAACATAATATATACACATTTTGAACATAAAATAGTCATAATATTGATATTAAAACGAATATAAATTTTTTTGTTACAAAGAATTAGGTAGTGGGAGTCGAACCCACTGCATCTTGTGCCATAGGCATGTCTTTGGCCGCTAGGCAACTTGTGCATGTTAAAATGAACATAAATTGATTATTATGAACTAAAAATAAAACATAAATTTTTTTTGGAAGAAAACATGTGATTTTTTCTATAGGCATAAAAACTAAAATTCATTAATTTTATAAGGATAAAAAACGTATTTAACCATTTATTTATTAGTAGAAAAATATGGTTAAATAAGACATGTAAATAGTGCATATAATCAAACAACATCACATATTTTGAGACGGATGAGTAATCATCATCAATAAATATTGAAAATAGTTGTCTTATAAATTAAACTGGGTCTTCCTATTTGTGGTGATATGAGACGTTTGAGTTTCTAGGAACCAGTACTAGCTCGAATAAAGAACCAAATATCTGGATGAAAGAGTCGCTTCATTTCTTTTGGTGGTCGTCTGATTCTCCTTAAGTCTGTCTTGACCTCTCGTCTGTACATGCTCTTTCTTTCTTTAATTGAATCTCTTTTGATTAATTTTGAGTGTTGTCAGCTCGTTATGGAGTGGAGAGAGGGTCTGCGTAGTGGAGGGAGATTGTGAAAATTTGGGATGGTGTTGGAGAGGTAGGGGTAGGCGGTTCAGGGGGCATTATTCGAAAAAGGCGGGGGATGGGTTGGACACGTTTTTCTGGACTGATCCTTGGTTGGATGAGAGTCCTTTGTGTGTGAGGTTTGGGCGCATGTTTGACTTGGCGGAGAATAAATCTTGTACGGTAGCTGAGTGGGACGCTGGTGGGGAGGTGTGGGTGTGGCAAAGGCAGTTGTGGGTGTGGGAAGAAGATATGTTGGGGGAGTGTCAAGCCTTAATTCTTTACTATACTTTGTAGGCTCAGTTTTTAGATAGGTGGCAGTGGCAGCCTGATCCTGACAAAAGATACTCAGTTCGTGGTGTATATCAGCTTCTGTCTTCATTGGATCCGGTTACATTGAATGATGTTTAAGATCTTATATGGCACAAACAGGCTCCTTTGAAGGTTTCCATATTGCGTTGCGACTCTTGCATGATAGGTTGACAACTAAGTCATACTTGGTTAATCGAGGTATAATATCATCAGAATCTCACTTCTGCGTTTCTGGTTGTGGATGTGTCGAAACGGTGCAACATTTATTTCTGTCTGTAGTACTTTTGGTTCTTTCTGGTCGCTAGTTCGGGCTTGGATTGGTTTTTCATCGGTGGACTCGCAAAATCTTTCCGATCATTTTGTCCAGTTCACTTATTCAGTAGACGATCATCAGGCACGACGATCCTTTCTGCAGCTCATTTGGCTTGTTTGTGTGGAATGCGAGAAACCAAAGATTGTTCAGAAATTCAGTAACCTCCTTACATAAGATGTTGGACAAGGTCAAACTTTTTTCTTACTAAGCTGAAGACAATAAATATTAATGTTAATCTAGTTTCAAATTATCATAGTTGGTGATCGAGTCCCTTGTTATGTATTGATATCGACCATTTTCGTTGTATTAATGTTATATGTTTGACTCTCTCGTATACTCTCATGGTCTCTCTTGATACACCTTGTACCGAGGGGATTCTTTAGTTGTTTTATATATATAATTCATTTTTGCATGTTAAAAAAAATGTTGTTTAAAATAAATAAGATATCAATAAAATAGGCCTTAAATCATATCATAACTTCATAACTAGTTTATTTCAATTTGTAGTTCAATATTGTTTATTTCATAGAAAAATTCATAAGTCTTCAATTTTTAAAACAAAAAAAGTTTATAGCTGTTAAGTATTTGAATTGAAGTACTATTTATTTCATGTTTTAGATAAGTATAAGAAATATTGATACGTATGTTTTATCAAAAAAAGAAATATTGATACGTAGTTGTTGACAAAGCTTCCAAGTGTTAATAAACAAAGAAAGAATGAAATTCATTGTCAATAAATAAAAATGAATGAATTTCTTTTTATATAGTAACATGAGTTTTTAAAAAATAAAATACATTGTAAACATGAGTTGTGAATGAGTGTATGCTACGTTGGTTGGATAAGAGAAACAGAGGATTAGTCTCCTTTCATTCATTAACCCAGCTGCCTCTCTCTCTCTGATTCCCGAATAATATTGAGTCGAGTCTTGACCGATGAGTGGGAGAGGGATAGGATTTAACTATGGTTAACCTTAACCTTAACCACAGTTAATTATTTGACTATAGTTAAGTTGAACCTATTACTACACCCTATAAAAAGGACATTACATAGTTGCAAATTTCCATCACCCATTTGTTTTTCACATTTAATACACCAACGTTGTGTTTCTTATGTTCGATTTTTTGATATTTTTCTTTCTTTCTCTTTAGCTTTTTTCATTTTCCAGATTTCCTCTGCATCAATCTTGCTACAAATCTCTGGTTTGTTCTGTTTTTTTTTAGGTACAATGTTGTTTTGTTGTCATTGTTATTAAGGTTACGTATTCTTAATGTTTACATGTGATTTGGTTATTAATTAATCACTATCACTAATCAATATTGTTAAACAATTTGATAAAATCAAAATATTGAATGTAGCCACGATGTCATTGCGGCGTCCATTTCTTTCACCGTCGAATTCTAGACACACATTTTCAATCTGAAGTGTCATATTACATATAGTCATTTTTGTTGTTTACCGTGAAGCTACTGAGCATCAACTAGATTAAACCTAATGATTTTATTACGTATAATTATTTATGCAATGAACTTTTTTGTGTGCATGTTAGTCTATCAGGAGAATTTCATTCGACAAAGTGCATGTTTGATATAATCATAAATTTGTCAAAATTATGGCCACATGTTTGACGAAATCAGGGTGAACTACTCTAAATTTAACTTAACTCACCGTTATTTTGACAAATCCGCCAACATACCAAACATCACGGTGATTTTACTCTAGGGTTATAACAAAAGTTACAGTGTCACCATGATTTTGTTAAACTTACGTGACCGCGAAAATGTATTAATGATCTCTCTTTATACTTATTATTTTTGCAGAGAAAAAGATTGAATTAAGAAAATGGCAGAAAATGGGAATGGAAATGTTGCAACAGAGAATGGTAACGGACTTGGAAAAATTCACACAAAGAAAAATCATAATGGAATTTGTCATGATGATAGTGGTCCAACCGTGAAAGCATCAACAATAGATGAACTTCATTCACTACAAAAGAAAAAATCAGCACCAACAACACCAATTTCTGGAAATTCAACTCCATTTGCAACTCTCACTGATGAAGAACGCCAGAAAATGCAACTTCAATCTATTAGGTATACTATTCTTGTCACATTTTTTTTAATTAATCAAAAAATAAATTAGTACAATATTTGTCACATTTTTATTACTACAAAACAAATGTTTATTTATCCATGAAAAACGGGTAGTATCTGGTGATGGTAAAGTGTGGTAAAGCGGTGAGGTAGTTAGATTTTATTAAATTTTGTGTCTTCATTTATTTCACTTTATGTGTATGCAAGAAAAAGTTTACACGTTTTAGTCATAGATGGAAGAAAAATTATATTATTATATATTTATAGAAATATTTTAAGTTTATGTGTATGTGGGAAAAAGTTTACACGTTTTAGTCAAAGAAAAAAATTTATTTTTTATATTTATAGAAGTATTTTAAAAAGTCATGTTATATTGTAAACAAAATTTAAATACAATTTAATACATAAAAAATTGCACTAAAATATTAGTACCTTTTTATGTTATATCTTTATTTTTTTTATGGCACACGATATGTTTTGAAAGTTCAACTCCCACTAATGTCTAAGCTTGATTAGGTATGGCAGCGGGGCGGAGGCGGATTTTGCCCTCCCAAACTCAAATCCATAAAGTTCGGATTTCCCCAAACCCATCTCAATTCCATGCGGGGATAAAAAGTGTAACCTCAAATCTCTACTCAACGGGGATTGGGTATCCCCAACGGGGTTTGGATATCCCCATTACGTCTCTTTCCACATGAATTATGATTGTATTTTAGTATTTTTTTATTAAAAAAAAGGTTAAAAATCCAAAATTATTTTGTTTTAACAATATTTTTTTAAATAAATAAAAGAAATAGAGAAAATCATTTGAATATAATTTAAGAGATTGTTTAAAAGTTTCTAATTTCAAAGAGGTAAAATATAATTTTAACATAAGCGGGGCGGGGACGGGGACGGGTTCGGGGTGGGTATCAATGTACCTGTTATCCGCCCCAAACCCATCTTTTAAAATCGGAAAAAACCCATACCCAAACCCAGTCAACTCGGGTTTTCCCCATCAAAGCGAATAGGGTTTGGGCGGGTACCCGCGTGTATGAATTTTATTGTTATGCCTAAGCTTGATGAGTTTTGAAGTTCAAATTACCTAAATTTTTGCCATAAAAAAAATATTTAAATTATGTGTAACTCACTAAATTTAATTTTTTTTATAAATAAAAAGTCAATAGAAGATGAACGGAAAATCCGTAAAGGTAATGCGAGGAAAATGGGGATTTGTGGGCCAATTTAATATTTAGTACATGCATGTTTTATGTGACGCCTTGACTACGAAACTGAGATGTATCTGACGGTGCCAAATGTTCTGATTCTCTCTTGTTGCTTGCGTGTCACCTTGTGTCTCTCACACACGTTTGCATATAGAATCAATTTTTTTTCTGCCAAAATTAAAATTAATTATTCGTAATTTTTATTTTGTTGAGTTTTTTTTTTTTGTCCATAACAGTTTTTCAAGAATTTTGAGCTAGTCTGTGACCATAGATGAGTAGATAGAAACATTGCATTTAATATATAGGATCGGGGTTGAAATTCTGATACTTCTACTTATTCATCTCAAAAGATGAAATTTTACATCGTTCAGAGTATGATTCAAACATGAGTTCCTTTTAACCACTTGACTTCAACCTATTGGTTAATCAACTTTGGACTAGATTTTTTTTAAGCAATTTTGGACTAGAATTTTTTTTTTCTCTTCATAATTTGGTTTGTATTATATTGTGTATAATAAATTGTGAATGTATATATAATTTTGTTTTGTTTTGTTGAAATACTAGTGCATCTCTTGCGTCATTGACAAGAGAAACTGGACCAAAGGTGGTGAAGGGAGATCCAGCTAAGAGCCAAAAGGTAGCTCATGTAACACACCACCATCATATTAGTACTCCAACCATTGCTGTTAGTGACAGTGCTTTGAAGTTTACACATGTTCTCTACAATCTCTCCCCAGCTGGTACTATTACTACTATACTCCTCACTTAATATGTTTAAACACAATACATCATATTTTATATAGTTACCAATCATATTTAACAATTATTAGTATAAAAAATTGTCACTTCTTACATTATTATTTATTATAGTGTATAACAAATATATACTATAATTGGTTTAGATGATTAATGTGAAATTATAGAATTGATTTTGTTTTTTCTTGTTTTTGGATTCGGTGTAGAATTGTATGAGCAAGCGATCAAATATGAAAAAGGATCGTTCGTCACATCTAGTGGAGCATTGGCAACACTTTCAGGGGCTAAGACGGGTCGTTCTCCAAGAGACAAGCGTGTCGTTAAGGACGCTGTTACTGAAAGTGAACTTTGGTGGGGAAAGTAAGTAAATAGTCACTAATAATAATTACAATATTTGATTTGATACTCCTATCTCTATCTTTCAATTTTATTTGTTCTTATTCCTATTTGATGCTATAATAATATTGTGCACATATTGTAATTTGTAGGGGTTCTCCTAACATTGAGATGGATGAGCAGACTTTTTTGGTGAATAGAGAAAGAGCAGTTGATTACTTGAATTCTTTGGACAAGGTAATACTTTTCTCTTGTTTTCTTTTATTTTTTGAGAAAAAAAATGTGATTATAATAATCTATACCTATATATAAAGAGATATAAAACTAAGTGTTGGTTTGCACGCCAGTATAATATTATAATAATATTTATTGAAAAAGTGATAATATAACATCACTTTCCAACAAAAAAATGATGATAACATTTTTAAATAATGTATGTCAAAAAAAACATTTTTTAAATAATGTATGTCATTAATTTCATGGGTCTTAAGATAGTGACTTAGATATGGTGCTTATTTTGTCATTTTGTACAAGTGGGTTTTGCTTGTGACACAACACTATCTTCAATCTTCATGATGTAATTGATGTTGAGATGTCATTTGCTTGCAAATTGATCAAGTTTTCTGTGGTGCTTTGAATTTTAGTATAGATATGGAGATTTTTTTTTGTCACCTTTTTGCATATTGCTAAGAAAATCATCACACAGCCTCAGAATTCATGCAGAGGGAATAAGTATATATGCTTTTAATTTCCTTTCACAGTATAGAGCACCATGCCTATATGGTGTGCTAAGTTTTGTCCCTTTATGTGTATGTTATTGTTGTGATGAATAAGGAATTGATTACCTCCATTACAAAAGCATCTAGTTGTTCCTTAATTTGTCTTAATCCTCAGATTCCGAGGAAAAAATGACTCTGATAATTTGGAGTTTGGTCGAAAGTAAGTAAAGTTTGATTAAAGATTGTTTCAGTCAAAATTCGAATTCGGGTTATCCCGATTCCTTTGTCTCAGTTGAGATAGTGACATAGAAATGGTCCCTATTATTTTGTTTATAGTATGTTATTTCAATTTAAAAAAGAATTATTCAATGAATGGTAAACATTGTTTATCTTTTTTATCTTCTTGAAATATTGTTGAGGAATATATGCTATTTGTTACAAAGAGACCGAGTAGTTTTGTTCTTTTTTATAATTAAGGGTGACTACATGCTGAGTTGGATTAATTTAGTTTTGGATAAGAAAAAGATTTATTAAACTTATTTGTGTTAAGGTTTTTTTTTGTTGTCTTTTATTTATTAATTCAAACTAATTCATTCCAATTGGACAAGTTTGAGAGGTCAAGTTGATTTTTGTTATCCTTTCAATCAAATTTCACAAATTGTCATCTTGTTTCAGGTCAAATAATTCAAAGTTACACGAATGTTTCAAATATACATAAAAACGAAAGTGACATATACGAATGCACAATTAATTTTACTAATAAGAGTAATAAATAAATGAATAATAACAAATTTGGTGACTAATTAATCGCAGGTGTTTGTGAATGACCAATTCTTGAATTGGGATCCGGAGAACAGAATCAAAGTTAGAATTGTCTCAGCCAGAGCATACCATTCATTGTTCATGCACAACATGTAAGTAAAATTAAAGAATACTTTACAAAATTGCCAACACTAGTTGTTTGGTTTTCATCTCTTGTTCCTTCAAGACGAAAAAGGTAGGTATATAAGCTCCGCCAGATAAGTACCCTATATACGTTGAAAGCCTTATAATAATTTTTAATAAAATGGTATATGAAAGCATCACTATAATATAATGCAAGACATCCCAACTATGTGAAAAAGTCGATAACTGGGTTGGTTACAGGTGTATCCGACCCAGTCCTGAAGAGCTGGAGAATTTTGGTACTCCGGACTTCACTATATACAATGCCGGAAAGTTTCCATGTAACCGTTTCACTCACTACATGACATCTTCCACTAGCATTGATCTTAATCTTGCTAGAAGGGAAATGGTTATCCTCGGCACACAATACGCCGGGGAAATGAAGAAAGGTCTTTTCAGTGTCATGCATTATCTCATGCCTAAGCGCAACATTCTCTCCTTACACTCTGGTTCCAATATGGGCAAAGATGGCGATGTTGCTCTCTTCTTTGGACTCTCAGGTATAGTATTCAGTGTGGCTACCTCCCACAACCGGCCGTGCGCCCCCCGATATATTCCCTTCCTTGTCCTATACTCCACTAGATAAATACTTAGCCATGGATATTAGTTATGGCTTTTGTTCTCATTTTCTTACAATTCTAATGGATTTTATTTATTTATTTTGTTCGAAATAGGTACCGGAAAGACTACTCTTTCAACCGATCATAATAGGTATTTGATTGGAGATGACGAACATTGTTGGACTGAGAACGGTGTCTCCAACATCGAAGGTGGTTGTTATGCTAAATGCATTGATCTCTCCCGGGAGAAAGAGCCTGATATCTGGAATGCAATTAGGTTTGGTACAGGTATATGCTTATCTTTGACTAATTAAATGAACACATTTCGTGTCGCAGTCTATATCACAGTTGCGTATATATTTTTTAAACATTGAAATATATTTTTCATTTTTCTTTCTTTTGCATTGTCAGTGTTGGAAAACGTGGTGTTTGATGAGCATACTAGAGAAGTTGATTACACCGACAAATCAGTTACAGGTAAACAATGATTTTTTTTAATTAAGATTAAGATGAGTATTTGGATTTTGTTAATTCTTTTGTTTAATGGTTGACTTCATCAATTTTGTTTGTGTAATGACTAAGATGGTTTCATTTAAAATCATTTTTCAATAGCAGACAACTTAAAGAGGACTAAGCTGTTCTTAACAATTACCAGTTGACTTCGTACATCCTTACAACATGTACTTCATAAGTTACAACTTACAAGTAATCTATATATTATTCTAAAAGGCCACTTTGTATTAAAATGTAAATTAAAAAAGTTAAATTATAAAAATATAAACCTCCTGTTGTTCAGGTTCAGCACAAGGGATAAGGATGGCATTAAATAAAGACACAAATATCTTGATTTATAAGATAAACAAGTCAAACCTCTACTTGCCAGCTGCATAATTTTTTATTGAATTTGTAAAGTTGTAAATTATAATCATCAATTATAAGAAATCTTTGTAGTACTGACACTTCTGATCGAAAGCGTGTATGGTTAACATGACACGACGCCAACACATACGATCAATAATGTGTCTAGTGTCAGTGTTTCGTAGCAGGAAATCTCTACTAATAGTTACATACTTACATATGGTAATCTTTTATTGCAGAAAATACTCGCGCAGCCTATCCTATAGAGTACATTCCAAATGCAAAGTTACCATGTGTTGGACCTCATCCAAAGAATGTTATTCTTTTGGCATGTGATGCATTTGGTGTGCTACCACCTGTGAGTAAACTAAGCCTGGCGCAGACCATGTACCATTTCATCAGTGGATATACTGCTTTGGTAATTTCTTCTAACATAGTACCTTACTATTGAATTTATATTTGATACAATCACAAATTCACGCAATCAATACATCAGTGATTGTCGAATTGAGATCAGACAATGCAGAAAACGTTCGATCTTAATCCAACTGTCACTAATGTGCTGACTCCATGAAATGTTGCTTCAATTATATAATTCTAACCAATTCTTTTGAATCATAAAAAAATAAATATAGGTGGCCGGTACTGAGGATGGTATTAAGGAGCCACAAGCAACATTTTCGGCTTGTTTTGGTGCAGCATTTATTATGTTACACCCTACAAAGTATGCTGCAATGCTTGCTGAAAAGATGGAGACTCATGGTGCAACAGGGTGGCTAGTTAACACTGGTTGGTCCGGTGGCAGGTATAGAATTTCTCCGTAAATACTATTATCGTGTGATGCTGTCATAGAAAATCTAAAATATTGTTATTGTCTGTGTTAAATTGATGCAGCTATGGTACCGGAAATCGTATCAAACTAAACTACACTAGAAAAATTATTGATGCTATTCACAATGGAAGCCTCCTAGAGGCAGAGTACAAAAAGAGTGAGATTTTTGGCCTTGAGACTCCAACTTCAGTGGAGGGTGTCCCTTCAGAAATTCTTGATCCTGTGAATGCGGTAAGTTATCTTATAGTCAATCAATATACTATTAATAAAACATAGTTCGTTAACAAACGAGAGATTAATAATCAGTGTTTTTGATGGATTGCAGTGGTCGGACAAAGATTCCTACAACGAGACATTGTTGAAGCTGGCTGGATTGTTCAAGAAGAATTTTGAAACCTTCACCAACTACAAAATTGGAACGGGTAATGACAACCTCACAGAAGAGATTCTCGCTGCTGGTCCGAACTTTTGAAGCAATGTTGTGTTGTGTGTGGGATAGGGATTGTTAGGATGGTAGAATAAATGTTGGTTGGGGTCAGATTGATATTTCAAGTTATTGTGTGTTTAATTTTGTCATATGTGCTAGTCTTTATATTTTCTGTCTTACTTTACATTTTTATGTTCTTATATTATAATGAAAATGCCATCTCCTTGATTTTTTTTACTTTCTCTTATCAACAATATGCTTCTTTAAATCACATTTATGAGTTTGAATAATGACGGAAACAATCCTTAACCACTCGGTGGAATTTCAGATCCCTAGAATCTTTTCTTCTAGGACAAGAAGGTTAAGACGAAAATTTTTCGCAATTTCAAATATCATGACCTAACTATAACCACAATCTAAATCTGCACCATACCTTCCTCTGCATGATAACATTTGTTTTTGTTCTACTTTCTCAACCAACAAATCATAGGCACACATGCTTTTAGCACAACTAAGTTATTTTATCCTTTATAAACAATATATTATAGAACTTTTTTAGAAAAATGTTAGAGAGAGCACCTAATTGTTTTTGTTAGAGATGTATATGAAATTTTTTGTTTAAAAACTTATACTTGATATTGAATTATAAAGCTTGAATTGAACATCATTTATCAACAAATTAAAATAACAAGGCAAAACTGAAATAACAGAAACAAATTATATCTAAATGTGTTAACAAATTATTTTCATGTACTTTTTGTTGTTAAAGTTAAGACATTGCTGCATTGAAAACCAAGCTAGAGCCAAGCCAACACTCTTTGATAAACCAACTAAGTTACATCAAACATATCCATGTTGACCATCTGCCCAAATGCTTTCTAGTATGAGGAGAGAATGCTAAGAATTACACAAATGTGATATTTGTGGGGCATATCACTCTATCTTTCATTTAGTACTAGGGTATAGCATCTCTTATATTATAATCTTGTTCCGTTTTGCTATTCTTAACTCTAATTTTTTTCGATTTATTTTGTGTTTTTTGCCACTATACTACATCAATCAATTTGTTATTATTTTGCAATCAACATCTAATAAATATGGAATCTCTCACCATGTTAAATATTTATTTATTATTATTATTATTATTAGTTTTCTATTATTATATATATATATATATATATATATATATATATATATATATATATATATTATTATATAATAATAATACTTGAATACGGGTAATATGTCTAATGTCTAAGGAAAAAAAAAACTTTTGAAATATATCTCATATTATTATTATTAATATATTTTATTATATATATACAACATAACAAACTCTCAAAAATTTACGATCACTTATTTGATATACATACACGATAGAACCAACTCTTTTGAAATATATCCCATATTATTATATTATATATACAACATAATAAACTTTCAAAAATTTACGATCACTTAATATACATACACAACATAACCAACTCTCCAAAATTTAGGCACACTACTTTTTAATATATATATATATATATATATATATATATATATATATATATATATATATATATACACACACACACTCCACTCTATGTTTCAATTGAAAATCCGATTGATTGCGGTATGTATAGAAGAAATATTCAAATTGAAAGTGTAATTTTTAACGGTTTTTTGTTCAAAGATTGAGTTTTTATTCAATTTGTAACATGTTTTTTATCTGTTTTTTTTTTAGGTGTTGAACTTTGAAGTGAAATTTAATTGGAGGTGAAAATTGAAAGTTGGACTAATGAGTACATATAGTTTAAGGTTAGTATGTTTTATTTCCTTTCAATAATATGTTTTGTCTCTTCACTGATCTTCCTTTTGTTCCTTCATTCTATTTATTTATTGACAGTCGAATAGCAGGTTTCAATTGGATGTCTCCTTATTTTGACAAGAAATCAAGTAGTTGGAAGAGTCTTATGTTTCTTAATTCATTGTTACAAAGATATGATGATGGTTGTTTGAACCTTTAACTTGATATGTATCATTGTGTTCATCGCACCAATTTTAATTCTTTTGCTATCAAATCTTTATATAATAGTAAGTAACGATAACAATTTATATGAAAAAAAAATAGTATCAACGGGACAACGGCCCAATCATATATAATTCACTTTTTTTCTTCTTCTTTAAATTGCTAATGAATGAAATATATTATTAAGTAAATTAACACAGATTCTTTCTGTTGGTATTCTCTATGCATCCTATTTCCTATATAATTTGAATTTTAGGTTTTTGTTTGTTTGCTTTTAATTTTTGAGCAAATTAATAGTGACTAAATTCTATTGGTGTTCTTTATGAGGCCCACATATCTCAAGTGCATTTTATGTCTTTTATTTTGCTCATTAATCAGGATCTATTGATAATCTATATAAACTACCATATTTGCATATTAATAATTTATATAAATTACCTGGTATTTTTTTTTTTACATTTTTTGGTTTGTTATTTTTAAATAGAATTGTGGAGTATAAATTAAAGTAAGTTCTCTTTTATATATGAAAATTTGAAATCGTTACGAAATAAAATTTTCGCCTCAATATTTGATTTATTTGTTTTAAAATGTGGTGTTTGTTAGGCCAATAATTTTTTTATTTTTTTTGACTAATTGTTAGGCTAATAAGTTGATCGGAAAGATAATATATTTTTAATCTCTTTTTATTTTATTTTGTATAACTAATTTAGCTAATTGTTTGCAATTTATACAAATTTCTTAACCAATTCTGTCGTTTTCATGAAGCTAATTGTTTGGAAAGAATACATCTATTTTTAATTTTTGGTAGTCAATCTATATATAATATCTTATTATTTCAATTTCATTAAATTCATATTTTGATTTTTTTTTACTTGCAATTTTTATTATAACAATTTAATTTGTATATCTTATACTCCATAAAACCCGTGCAACGCACGGGTTGGAGTCTAGTTATAAATATAAAATGAGCTAAGTCTCCGGTTAACCCTAATTTAGTAACCCTAATTTATATATTATAAATGTTAAAAAATGTTTTCACCGGGATTTGAACTCATGTCCTTTCACATATTTGCTCAATTTAATTGCCACTAGACCATTTTAATTTGTATGATATATTTTGCATACACCAATATATCACTATGTCTTTATGTTCCTAATTATAATTTTAGTGAAATATTTTTTTAACGGTATTCCTCTATCAACATATTTTGACATGATATAATATTTGGAATTAACTAATTTTTTTACAAATCCCATACATATTTTTTCAACTATTCCTAATATATTTCGTCAAAAATTAAAAAAAACTATTCCAAATATATTTCGTAAAAAAAAAAAAAAACTATTCCTACTATAGTTTGACCATCACATATTTTAGTAACCCTTCGCCAAAAAAAAAACTAATCCAAATATATTTCATAAAAAAAAAAACTATTCCTACTATATTTTTGATAATTACACAGTATTTTTTTTTTTATAATTTTTTGATAATCACATATAATTATATAGGTAATTTTTTTTTTTGAACAGACTAAAATGAATTATATTACTCACAAAGAAAAGAGCCCCCCGAGCACAAGGTGTGCCAAGGATCTCATCAATTTACAAACATAAAGAACTCGAAATACATAGCTTAAGAAATGCCCATACAAACATAAGGATTCGACCACCACATGTGAGAGTTGATGCCTACATAGACATTAGAGGCTTTCAACCACCACAGCGATAGCACTTTGACCTTGTCTAACAACTGGTTAAGAGACATTTCCTTCGCCTTAAAGATTCGATTATTTCGCTCGTGCCACATGACCCAAATACAACATAACCAAATGAGCTGCAAGAAAGAGCGTCGGGATCTCTGTCCTCCGGAAGAGTGAATGAACTGAACAAAGTGGTCCGATAAAGAATTAGAAGCAACCTGTAATATACCAATCCAAGAACTAACCTCGCCCCACAGTGGAACAAAAGCGGGACATGAAAGAAACAAATGTTGTGCTGTCTCCAGACCTCCACAACCATTCACACACAATTGAAAATCAAGAGGGATGACGTGACGTGCTGCCAAATTGTCCTTCGTAGGAAGTCTGTTGCGTAAAAGCCGCCACGCAAGAAGAGAGACCTTCACTGGTACCTGTTTATGCCAAATTAAGTCTGAATTCGCGTCCACCCCTTGATGGTCCATACTAGTGAGAAGAGCATAAGCAACCCTCACAGAATAGCCATGTACAATGTCATGCCTCCATATCCACCTATCTGAAATGTTAGGTTGCAAGATAACATTAAGAAGTAAAGTCCTACACTCCGCTAACTCCTCCTCCTCCCAAACCCACAACTGTCGGCGCCACTGCCAGGCCGCCCCTCCCTCCTCCCACCCTTTCACACACATAGCATCCACCGTGGTCGTCTGATGTAACGACAACTCATAAAGACGTCTAAATCTCACACTCAGAGGTACTCCCTCTATCCATGGATCCTTCCAGAAAAAAGTGTCCTTTCCATCCCCAACCCTCCGTACTATACTCTCCGCAAACCAATTCCCCCCCATACTCTCACCGTCCCGAATTTTCAGAATCTCCCGCCACCACGAAGAACCTCTCCGGCCCCCCACCACCAACCTCCCTGCCTCCTCACCATAACGAGCGCGCAACACTCTATACCACAACCCACTTTTATCTACCAACATACGCCAACACCACTTTCCCAACAACGCGTTATTAAACTCCTTCAGCTTTCTTACCCCCAACCCTCCGTGCTCCTTACCTAAACAAACATCAGACCAACTAATCCAAGTAATTTTCCTAGAATCCTCACACCCGCCCCAAAAGAATTTATTCAGTAAAGATTCAATGGAAGAGATTATACCTGACGGAGCTCTGAAGAAGGAAAGGGCATAGACGGGCAGAGAAGTCAGGACAGACTTAAGCAGGACCAGACGACCTCCAAAAGAGAGATACCGACTCTTCCAACCGGACAATCTACTACGGATACGGTTCAGGACGGGATCCCAGAAAGACAACCGCCGAGGGTCCCCCCCAATAGGCAGGCCTAAATACATGAAAGGGATCGCACCCACCGTACATCCCAAAACAGAAGCTGCCTCCGCCAGCCAATAATCAACAATGTTTATCCCTACCAACATACTCTTATGGAAATTTACTTTCAAACCAGACACTGCTTCAAACAAAACTAGTACCGCTCGTAAAGCTCGGACATTAGCCCAACTTTTGGCTCCCAAGAGAAGAGTGTCATCCGCAAATTGGAGATGAGAGATGACTGTAGGATTTGCATTGCCGATAGTATACCCAGTAAACAAATGAGACTGAACCATCGTACTCATCATAACATGCAGACCCTCTGCCGCCAACAAAAAAAGAAACGGAGACAGAGGATCACCCTGTCGGAGTCCCCGCTTCAAGGGAAACTCATCTGTAGGACTGCCATTAACCAAGACTGACGCCGTAGCAGTACCCACACATTCCTTGATCCACTTCCGCCACAACGTCGGGAAGGACATTTTCCTCATGACGGTATCCAAGTACCCCCAATCTACGGAGTCGTAAGCTTTTTCAAAATCAACCTTAAATAGAAGCAACTCCTTTTTAAATTTTCGAGCCTCATCCACCGCCTCATTCGCAATCAATATCCCGTCGAGAATTTGTCTATCTTTGATGAAAGCTGACTGAGCCTCTGAAACAACACTACCTACCACCAAACGAAGTCGATTTGCAAGAACCTTGGCTAAGATTTTATAAAGACATCCCACCAAAGAAATAGGCCGATAATCATTGAGTTTTTGCGGGCTGTCAACTTTGGGAATAAGGGCTATAAAAGTAGAATTTATACCTTTGTTCAAACGCCCATTCCGGTGAAACTCCGAGAGGAACCTCATGATGTCGTCTTTCAACACATCCCAAAATTCTTTCACAAAGCCAAAATTAATGCCATCTGGTCCAGGACTCTTGTAGCTATCACAATCCCACACCGCCGTTTTAACTTCGTCGACCGTGAAAGGCCTAACCAGACTACTGCCATCCGGACCACTCAACGAACGAAAATGAAGATCGTCAACCCTTGGCCTATCCGTGGTAATTGCCCTAAAATGGGAGGAAAAATGAGAAAAAACTGCCTGTCTAATGGGCTGCACTCCCTCCACCCTCACACCATCCACCAGCACAGAAGACATAGTGTTCCTGCGCCTTCGACTAGATAAAACTGAGTGAAAATACTTTGAATTCGCGTCACTCTCTCGGAGCCAAAGGAGTCTAGACTGCTGCCAACAAATACTCGTATGAACACGAGATAAGGAATGCAAGTCGGATGTAATTCCATGCATCTCAGCAATCTCATCTTCAGTCAACACCTCTTCTTCCCCTTTACAATCCAAATCAGATAAGCGAGCCTTGAGCGAGTCTAATTTGCTAGGAATATTCTTTGTATGGTTAATATGCCACTCTTTCAAGGCTACTTTGATCAATTTCAGCTTTTCTTTAAGAACATAGCCTCCCCACCCTTCCAATTTTAGAGTCCCCCATTTGCTAACTACAAAATGTTTATATCCGGGTAGATCCTGCCAACACTTCAGCATCCTCAACGGGCGAGGTCCCCAATTCTCCTCATCTGCTGACAACATAACTGGGCAATGGTCCGACAAACCTCTCAAATGTGCCATCTGAACACAGTTAGGCCAAACCAAACACCAATCCTCAGATAGCAAAAACCTATCAATCCGACTCATCGAACGACCATCTCCCTTATACCACGTAAAGTGACGACCACCTAATGGTAAATCAACCAAGTTATTGCCCTCAATAAACTGATTAAAGTGATGATGATCGGACGAACTCGGGCCCTGTCTCACGGAACGCCTTTCATTCTCACAGCGGACTGCATTAAAATCCCCACAGACACAAATCTTCTTCCCTTCCAGTTGTTGAAGTCGATTTGCTAAAGAATCCCACAGAACATGTTTCGCACCACTGTCACACGGAGCATAAATGTTAAACAAAAAGAACTCTTCATCGGATTTGATAAACCGCCCGTGAATCATCAATACATAACTAACGCTTACGGATGACCAAACCTCCACTTCCTCAGTGTCCCACATAACTAGCATGCCCCCAGACGCCCCGACTGAAGGACGAAAGGAGAATTCATGAGGCGAAGTACCCCACAAAGAATCACATAAAACATCATCACACACCCCCAACTTAGTTTCCTGCAGACACAAGACAACCGGATTTTTCTCCCCAACCAATTTTCGAACCTCCTTCCTCTTCTCCGACCCACCCAACCCCCTGACATTCCAAGATACAATCTTCATGAGAAACCCGTAAACCCAGTCTTTTTCCACACATCATCACCCACACCCCTCACCTGCCTCCCCTCCTCTACGTCCTCCCCGACACTATTCACTTGCTTCTCTCCCCTCCCTCCTCGAGATAATGCCTGAAACATATTAGAAACATCTCCATTGTACTTTACACCTATGGCGTTCCCAATCATACCCACATCTTCCGCCATCACCTTCTCATTACCATGCATGACCACCCAATGCTCCCAATCCTTATTAACAGACTCCACAGATGACCCCGAAACCAAAGAAACCTGATTAGTTACTTCAGCCGGTTGATTAGCACTATTCCTGCGACTCCTTCTTCTTACCTCCTTTTTCAACACCCGAAGAACCTCGATCCGATCCTTACATGGTAACCGTGCCACCTTTTTCAGGTTGTGCATCGTGTGACGAAGAATCCCACCTGTTTTCCTTTTGCGGACTGTCTTACCAGAAGCTCTACTAGTCCCTTGTTGTGACTTAACACCCGTTTTACTCGTCCTCCCTGTAGAAAAAATAATACCAGCCCTACCGTGCTTATGGTCCCTTAGCCACTCTCTGCTCCAAGGGCCTGACATAATAGAGTGCCCTCCTCCTGGCGGACAAGAAGCGGTCCGCTTTCGGCAATGTGAAATACAAGTACTGCCAGCAGACTGTTGAGTAATATCTCCTTGGGGACAAACAATTGGGGGCACCCGAGGGTTGATAGGAACCGTTGCTTGCTTTGAAGCTTCGTGCTCGGCCTCAATATGACCTGAACACCCTTCCACACTTGCCGCAACAACCTCATGAGAAACTGCATGTGACCCTTCTGAATTTCTTGTACCACTTACCATTGCTGTGCCGCCCACTTCAACTGCCGTGTTGTGATTCCCATGCCTCACTTCTTCCTCAAGATGCAGCTGATGTGATATTCTCTCTATCAATTCATGTGCATTACTGCGGTACTCATGGTCGATGTTCTCCTCTACAAGTTCTGGCTCCGACCCTTGGGAGTCTTCTCCCTCATCAAATAGACATGCATCCTCCCCTAAACTGTAACCCCACTCCTCAATCAGTTTTACCTCAACCATCACGTCGTCCACCATTAACCTCTCAGCCGCATTGATAACCTCTAAGGAAGGGGTTGCTATCATAACACGTGCATAATCAAATCGGTCTTTGTCTAACGAACTAGAATCAGTGCGTAAATAACGGCCACAATCCATCACACATAATTTAAAGAAAGTCTCGTTCCATGCATGCAATGGAATACCATATAATCGTAACCATGCTCCTCGATGAAAAGGCATAATCTCCGTGTCCCACCGTATAAAGGATGAAAATAGATGATCAAAAAACTGTCTCGCACCATTTATAGTGATCATAATATCCTCGTTTGTCAAAACACGAATGAAAACCTTGTCTGCACCCAACGGAATCAGAACCAAATTATTGAACCCGACATCCTCTATACGTCGCTGCACCACTGGTATAGCTTCTCCGTTAATCACCGTAGCTACCACCCCCTGCCTTGCCCACTTCAAGTCTTCCTTAGTAGATCGATATACCCGCACATGCTGCTTTTTTGGATCCGAGAGAAACCTATCACCAGTTTCCTTCTCTCCCTGCACTCCTTCCGGTGCACCATGTTTCTGTTGCACCTCGTCCTCATTCCCTCCCTTCCCCTTCCTCCCCATCGCCATCCCCAAACTCCCCACTACCTCCCCCAACCGCACTCCCTCTCCCACCTCCTCCTCCCTCTGTACCGGCACTTTCGATTGCCCATCTCCTTCTCCCCGAATCCTCGAACTCACTATTTTTTCTCCCTCCCCCAGACGCCCAACCTCACGCCCTCCTTCTACACTCTCACCAGCCCTCCCACCTTCTCCCTCAAACCTCCTTTGTGCTTGCTCATCTACCTTATCAAAACGAGCCACTTTCGCCCGAATACGCACATGACCAAAATAAACTTCGTTTAAAGCATGCAAAAGCTTAGTGACATCCCTAACCTTGGCAAAACGCACAAAACCAAACCTGTCTCCATTAACATTTATTTTCCGAGCTACATACACGTACTCCATGATCCCACACACTTCAAAAGCTTTTTTCAAATGAAAGTGTTGAACATGATCAGGAAAATTTGTAAAATAGAAAGTCACCAAATTCTTAAAACCTGTTACTGTCTTTCCTTCACCAGTAGTATTAAACTGTTGCGAGTCTGATGGTTGCAACCCACCCCACATCGCCTGCCTTCTATCCTCTCCATGTCGAACATCATGATTCACCCTAGGACGATAGAAATCGTCGTACCCGTACCTGCTTGCCTCACGGTGGCTGTCGTCGAAGCCGTTCCTGCACTTACTGCTATCACGTTTCGGAACCCTGTGATCATCACTCCACAACCCACGATTCCTAGCTTGAAACCTTCTGTCGCCTTGCCTTGATCTCTGCCGTTGCCTGTCCTGACTGTGATCTGTCTGTCGAGACGCTTTCCGACGTCGCGGCATCACGTCCTGCCAATCTCCCCAATTCCCCCCAATTTGTGGCACCCTGCTTGGATCCCTCCCCGCCCTAGTGAACCTCTCTGCCGGCGTCACAGACCGACGCGACTGGTCTGGGCAAAAACCATGACCGCCGCCTCTCTCAAGCTCTCGTCCTCTCATTCTCTCTGTACGCGTTTTTTGTTTTTGTTTTAATTATATAGGTAATTTAAAATGATTACCTATTAAATTACCTACAATAAATTACAAATGAAATAATTATAAAAAGAGCTTTAATAATTTTTTCAAATGAAGTTTAATTATAAATAATTTACCTATTAATTAATTTTTTAAAATGATAAATTATCTATTAAATAATTTTTCAAATGACCTTTAATTATAAACGGGTTTGACTTTTGATAATTACCATTACCATTTAATGAAAATAATATGCATTTAATGTCTTAACATATTTATCAACATTTTTTTTTAACGGTATTCCTCTATCAACATATTTTGACATGATCATATATTTGGAATTAACTATTTTTTTTCAAAACTATTCCAAATATATTTCGTCAAAAAAAATAAAAACTATTCCTAATATATTTTGATAATCACGTTAATTTTTTTTCGAATCCTATAGTTATTTTTTCAACTATTCCTAATATATTTCGTCAAAAAGAAAAAACTATTCCTAATATATTTTGATAATCACGTTTTTTTTTTATAATTTTTTGATAATCACATATAATTATATAGGTAATTTAAAATGATTACATATTAAATTACCTACAATAAATTACAAACGAAATAATTATAAAAAGAGCTTTAATAATTTTTTCAAATGAAGTTTAATTATAACACAACGTACGGTCTATTTTTTCGTGCTTATTTTATGAAATAATTATTCCGTGCTTATGTTATAAAATAATTACCTATTACATAATTTTTTTAAATGACCTTTAATTATAAACGGATTTGACTTTTGATAATTATCATTATCATTTAATGAAAATAATATGCATTTAATCTCTTAACAAAAATATACCATTTTTATTTAACCACATTTTACTATAAAAAGAGCATTATTGAAATGTTTATTTCCACATTACTCACTACATTTTTACTTATCAAACAATGTCTTCATTTCAACTATTGCTATGGCTATGGTTAATAGAAGTTTTCAAATTTCTTCATTATTGTTTGTTGTAACAAAAATACACACAGTGTGTATGCTTTTTTAAATTGTAAAAAAATATACACCCAGTGTGTATACTTTTTTATGTGATTTATTGAATAAAAAAAAACTAATATATTCGTATTTTTATTATGTTAATATTAGACTATTTTAACTTATATTTATGATGCAGTAAATTCACTCAATTACACTGTAATTTCCGCCATTGCTGCTGGAAAGATTGATTTCGAAATGAAAGTTTGTATTGTTCATTTGTGGACCGTACCTGATAAAGCAAACCCCGCTGAGGATGGAAGTATTCAAATGCTTTTGGTTGGTCACCTACTTTTATTTCTGACAGGATTCGCTTTACCCATCTGAACTTGACACATTTGTTGATAAACAAATTATGTTTAAGGTAGAAGTAAATTATGCTAATTTGTTTCGCAACTGGCGCCGTTACACTGTTAAAAGACTCACAGAAGATCAGGATATTCTCAACAAGTTTCTTTCACTTCATGGGATTAATGTATGAATACAAATTCAATGTCACACGTATTTAAATAATTAATTTATGTAATCAATGTTTCTATAATCTTATCTGACTGGCTGCAGGAATCGAATGAGATTGTCGATGCCGATTCTGGTCAGCTGGAGCATCGCAATGCTGATGGCAGTGTCATGGTATATTCATATTTACAAGTTCGTTTGTGATTTTTTATATTTGACGGTTCAATGTTTGGTAAATACTTAATGCAATTATAAATGCAGGAGGGTATTGAAGGTGGTGATTCAACCAAAGATGACATTGTTGTTGTAGATTCGTCTACTACACCAACTAGCAAGAACTTGGGAAAGAGACTGGCTATCAGTATCGAGGATGCAACTGTTATTGATGTTGACGGTGAAGCTTCGTCTGTTACCAAAGCACCGGTTACCAAAGCACCAAAATTGATCGTTGTCAATCAAGAGATGGCTGATTGATGTTGTTTTGCAATTTTAGACAAATATTTCTATTAGTTTCAAGTTTAGTTTCTAATATTTTAATGCTTTCTGTTGGTGTGGACCTGTTGGCCAGTTCTTTTTGATGTTTTTTATTGTTGCAATTGTCTTATTGAACAATAATGGGATTATGCCCGTCGTTATTTTAAGTATATTTTCGGATTTGTATTAATGACATTAATGAGATTTTTATTTTAAGTATTTTCGATATTTCTACGGATATGTTTTGACATTATGGAGATATTTATTTTAAGTATCTTCAGATTTCTATTTATTTATCACGTTAATTATGGATCCAACCCATATACTAAAAACACATGGTCCATATTTCTTTTTATTTAATACTCCTATAAATTTAAATTTATTTCATGTATTCCCTATTTAATTACTCTTCATTCACGTAATTTACTTATTTTTAATATCTTCTCTCATACTCCATCCGTCCCAAATTATAAGGGAAAAAACAAAAAACACACTTATTAAGAAAAAATTAAACATGTAAATTTGAAATATGTTTTTTTGGGTTTTCCTTGGAATAATGTGCATGGGAATATGCAAAAACAATTTTTATTGGTTGTTGTTTATTGAGAAAAGGAAGAGGGAGAAAATTAAATGCAATTTGCATTTAATTTTATGAGAATAAGGAAAAAACATTCTTGAAAATGGTTTTTTCCCTTATAATTTGGGACAAAAAAATTGAGATTTTTTCCCTTATAATTTGGGACGGAGATAAGAGTATAAATAAAATTAGATGTTTTAAAATAATTGAAAATTAGTCAAAGTTTCTTATAAAAGACCAAACTTTTCTCCAAAATATTTGAATATTATATGCTAAGTAAGGGGCACTTCCTCTGACGTTATTTATAGTTAGAAGACAAATAATTTTTTTGGCCTTAAAAATTTAACCAACGTTATTCCAAGTCAACTCTATTTTCTTCTTTTGGTTTTTACTATTCTTACAAAGTCAACTCTATTTAATGCTTTAGTTGCTAAAATAAACGTCATCATTATAAATATAAAAGAAACATGGACAATCTTTGGGATTATGCAATGGCACACGGTTGATAGTTACAAAATTAGGAACATATGTCATTGAAGGTAGAGTGATATCTAGCAGCAATATTGGTGAAAAAGTTTTTATTCCTAGGTTATCATTAACTATAAAAGAATCCCTTTTAAGTTTCAACGTAGACAGTTTCCATTGGTTGTTTCATTTGCTATGACTATCAATAAGAGTCAAGGTCAGTCACTTAAACATGTTGGAGTAACATCAAGGAAAGGCTTGAAGATATTGATAACCGATGAAGAAGGAGAATATGCGGCTGAAACTGGAAATGTTGTTTATAAAGAAGTTTTTCGTAATGTTCAGTAGTTCTTTTGTAACATATTTACCTAGATATAAATGTACTGAATATTATCATTTTTATCATCAATTTCATTTGAATTCTTTTTATTTTTGGAACTTTTATTTTGAAATTTTTGTTATATTTCTTTTCATATCATATATAATAATCCACAAAACCCGTGCGATAGCACGGGTCGGTGTCTAGTTTTTATAATAGTATCAAAGTATATAGATATAATAAGTAGTATTTCGTCCCATGAGCTTGGCTCAATTGGTTGGACACCGCATTATATATGCAGGGGACTGGAGTTCGAACCCGGGTCATCCCACTTATCCACTTTAAGGGTGAAATTTCAAGCCGCTAGGCTACTTGACCAAAAAAAATAAAATAAGTAGTATTTCTGTTTTAGTAAATAATAAGTATTCCATCCATTTCAAAATAATAGTCACAATTCGATCATGTGTACTATTCATACAAGCTACTTTGACTATATTTTTTTATTAATGTATAAACACAAATATTAACATATGAGATCTTGTTAGATTGGTCTCGATGAGTACTATCAAAATATCAAATTTTCATAATTTTTAATAATACACAACTAAAGATATTAATGATCAAAATTGTGTCTCGGCAAGTGTGCAGTAGTAAAATGTAACAATTATTTTGGGACGGAGGGAGTAGTATCTTTTGGTTAAAAAAAAGGTTAATATCTAAAGTATTTAAAAGTTGTCAAATAGTTCATGTAATTAATATGTTAAAGACTAAATTGATGAATTTTCATATACTTTAAGAATTAAATTGACAAATTTCATATATTTTAGGACTATTACTCCCTCCGGTCCTATAAGGAACAATTTGGAAAAAAAATTAGTCTTTTTTATAAGAAATTTTAACCAATTTTTAAATGTTTTAAATGTTTAATTTCAATTATACCCTTATTTATTATAGGAGAGAATATTTAAAATAAGTAAGTTAGCTGAACTGAGAGTAATTAAATAAGGGTATACATGGAATAAATTTAGAATTAGAAGAGTATTAAATGAAAATAGTTATGTAGAGTGTGCTTCCTTGGTATGTGTAAATTTTTCAATTTATTCCTTGTAAAAAGAACTAGAATGAGTATTATTTAATATACTTTATAGTGTATTATTTAATATACTTTCCAGAGTAAATTGAAGAGAGTGGTGCTTTAAAAACTACATTGATAAACCACCATACACTATATAATCTAATAAGCTAAACTTTTATTTAATTGAATCAATCAAACTCTTTTTAGAGAGTTACTTTTATCAAGCCACTAGGTTTAGTCTAGTGGTGAGAGATTTGGGTAATATGTATGAGGTTTTAGGTTTGATTCTCATTGTTAACATTGTAAGCCAAAAAAAAAGTTACTTTTATCACCTCTTTTTCTTAAAAATCACACATCTTTCAATTTACCAATCTAGACGAATAAAATTCCATTTTATTTTGTATTTGGGTGGATAAATCTAAGCATTAGAACATCTCCAATGAAATGTTTTTATTTAATAGCATTTGAACACCAGGAACTCTGACTGACTTAAACTTTTCTCAAACTACTCTAATACTCACTTACTTAGATTCAAATATGATCATGCCCCCATATCACCAAAGAGGAGGTGCATCAAGCAATTAGAGATTTGAAAGCCCTTGCGGCCCCGGGACCTGATGGTCTTCCTGCTTTATTCTATCACAACTACTAGGATATTATAGGAGATGATGTGACTCACATGGCTCTAGACATTCTTAACAATAATGGGGATATTATAGGAGATGATGTGACTCACATGGCTCTAGACATTCTTGATCCTAGTCAGCTAAACTCCACTCATATATGTAGGGGTGTACATGGGCCGGATTGGGTTGTGTTTAGCCAAAACCAAAACCCGATCCACATGGAGTACTCCGGATTGGGTCGAGGAAAATAACCACCCACTTTAATATTGGGCGGGGTTGGGTAAACCCACTTATTTACGGGTTGGATTGGGTGGGTTGTGGGTTACCCAATTATTTTTTTAATATTAAATGACAAATTATTTTTTCATAAAAATAACACAACCTTTTTTATTTCTTAAAAAAAAGTGTAGTGTATTTTCAGTATATTTTTAGCATGATAATATGATAATATCGTCATCATATTTTTTTTCTTCATACAAACAACCTACTTTCCCTATTTTCAAAGAATGATATTTTTAGCACCGCTACATTTAAATGACAAAAATAAGTCGAAGAGTTTAAAATCGTGATGTAAGGAATGCGTTTGGAATAAACACACATACAACTTATTTTGGAAATTAGAGTATTGAACATGTGACTTTTCCCTTTTAATGCTCAAATTGCAAAAGAAAAATCTTTATTATTTATATAAAAATTATTTTTAAAAATCATAGCACTACAAATTAAGTGGGTCAGTGGGTTTTTTGGGTTGGGTCCGGTTTTGCCCGAAACCCGATTATTTTTTTATGGATTTTTCATTTTGAAATTCATACCCACCCAATGACCCGATCCAACCCGCTTTTTTGGGTTGGATTGGGTGGGCGTGGGTTTCACCGGGTTGACCGGATTTGCCCAACCCATGTACACCCCTACATATATGCCTCATACCCAAAATCAGAAACCCCTCTACCCCTAGTGATTTTAGACCCATATCCCTATGCAATGTATCCTTAAAAACATCACTAAGACCTTGGCTAATAGAATCAAACCAATCCTCCCTGTTGTGATAAGTAAGAATCAAAGTGCCTTCATTATAGGTAGACTTATTACGGACAACATCCTCATTGCTGCTGACATCTTCCACTACCTATCTCACACTAAGAGGAAAAATGGGTTTGTTGGTATCAAGACAGACATGACTAAAGCCTATGATAGAGTGGAATGAGATTTTCTTGAAGCTACTTTGACCAGCATGGGTTTTCCTGGCCCCCTTAGTTCAAACTATTATGAAGTGTGTGACTATTGTTAAATTTTCTATTCTTATAAATGACCACCCTTCTCAAGACTTTATCCCTCAAAGGGGGCTCAGACAGTGAGACCCCCTATCCCCTTATCTTTTCATATTATGTGATGATGTCCTTTCTGATCTTATCTCCAAAGCATAGAGTGATCACCTTATATATGAGGTCAAGATTGCTCCTAGTGCTCCTGAGATCAGTCACCTTTTATTTGCTTATGACAGCTTAATGTTTTGCAGGGCTGTCATTGCTAAAGCCACTACTATTCACAAAATCATTGAAGATATGTTGTGTTTGCTTATGATCACCTTAACTAGTTAACTAGTTGCCACTACTACTTAAGGTGATCACCTTATATCATGTGATCACCTTATACATAGAGTGATCACTTTGACTAAATGCACGATTTATATGTTGTGTTTTAAACGTATTTTTTTAAAAGTCTATAAATGTAAATATTATCATATAAGATATTAATTATTTGATTTATTTTGATGAATATTTTCAAATTATTAAATTTCTACTAATAAATAATTAAAGATATTCGTAATCAAAATTATCCACCGGTGTATGCGCAATGACTAATAAATTCTTATATATTTTGGGATAAAAGGAATAGAAAAAAACTTTTCCGACCCCTCCCTAATTCTTTTTTACCCTCTGAAATTCCAATTTTGCCCTTGTAAAAAACTTCGGTTTTTAAAAACCGAAGTTTTTTTGCCTTGAAACCACATTTCGGGTCGTAGAAACCGAAATTTGCAGTTTTTACAAGGGCAAAATTGGAATTTCAAGGGGTAAAAAAGAATTGGGGAGGGGTGGAAAAGTTTTTTTTTCAAAGGAGTATGACAAAAGAAGCCCAAGTACAGTTGTGGTTGTGGGCTGTGAACATATAAGTACAAAAGGGCCCAAATACAGATGTAAGAATTATTATTTATTATATATATTTTGTCTTATTTTTTACATTAGACTCCGAGGGGGAAAAGAGATTGATGGAAAATTCTGGAACAACAACAACATCAACAAAAACAAAATAATAAAAACACTATTCCCCCTTCCAATATTTCTTCCCCCTTTTTCCTTTACAACCCTATTCTTTTCTCGCACAATTTCATTCATTCATTCCACCGCTGCTCAATTTTTCACTTCCAATCAAGGTACTACTCTCTCCCTTTAACACCCATTACATCTTTTCTTCACATCATCGATTCAATTTTGTTTTTTTCCCCTTTTTCGTTTTCGCGATTTTTTTTCAATTTTCCCCCAAATTCCCACTCGATTCGCTTTCTGAACATTGTATAACTGTAATTTTGATTTTTTTTTTATATGTGAGGCTTCAATTTCGTACTGTGATCATCTTGGTGTATAACAATTTGGGGAAAAAATTTCTAGCGTAATTGTTGAAAACCCTAATTTTACTATTTTTCTGAAATTTTTCATTCCGTTTTGCTTCTAATGTGTTTAAATTTTGTTTAATTCAGTTATTTTTAACTCTGTCAGTTACTTTTGCTGAGCAATTCAGCGTTGAATATAATGTTAATTGCTTTGAATAATCAAGGGTATTTTTTGAAACCCTAATTTTGATACTTTTTGTTTTGGGTGTAATTCAGTTTTTCTTAACACTGTCAGTTACTTTGGCCGAGAAATTCAGTTTTGAATCTAATGTTAATTGCATTGCTATGTGAATTGATATGCAATTGCATTGCTATTGCATATCAATAGATTAGGATTTTTTTTCTTCAATTGTATTCTGATTTGATTTTTAACTATTTTGTAACAGTTGATTTGATTCTGTAGTCATGATTAAAACCGCAATGCGGGGCTATGATAGAGATGGCTATGATAGAGATGTAAGCATTCTCAACTTTAAGGATTGAGAATTTGAGATTTTAACATTGTTTTTCTTGTTTTCTTTATGAATTGAATGTGGTTTTCTGATGAATTTACTTTGTTTTCGTGTCTGGTTTCTTGTTTTCAGGAATATGAGGGTTACGATGATTATGAGGATGATGAACAACTGGAGGAAGGGGAGGGATATGAAGAGGAGGGATATGAAGAGGAGGGAGGGGAAGAATATGTGGTGGAAGAACCTCGGAAACCTACTAAGGAAGAACTGGACTACCTTGAGTTGAGACAGAAATTGAAAGAATCAATTAGAAACAAGATGAAGAAGGAGAATAGTACTTCCCTTGCAAATTCCGGTGCTAGAAAGAAGCAAACTCATCATGATAAGTGAGTGTTGGAACCAACTTTTAACCATATACACATGGTCATATTATATGTTTGAAGTTCTTATAACATGAATGTTTTGATGTGACTAAATTCCTAAAATAATCAGGGAATATGAATCTGGTTTATGAGTGCAATACAATTTTATTTTACTCATTTGTTACTTGTTAGTACTTAGTAAGTCCTATTGCTTGTTCTACCCACCACTGTATGTCATTGCTCTGGGGCATGGTAGCAATCAATTTACATTACAATGTTGTTTTTTTGTGTGTCATTTGTATTAAGTCAGTTGTTTCAGGAATATAAACTCATTTTATTATTTGCTTCATTTTTGGAGGCTTCTTTTCTGACATATTTGCAACTTTTCTCCATCTCCGATTATCCCCATATAAACTCATTATATCCATTTTTTAAAATTATTTAGCTGAGATTGTATTTTCAAATTCGTCATGGTTAGTGTTGCACTGTTTATTTTTTCAGATGTCTATTATTTCCTATCTGTAACTGATTGTAATTGTAATTTCAAGACTATTCCTTTTTTTTTTACGGTCTTGTGTAACTATTAATAATGCATGTTTTGTGCTCTTCATTGATATGGTCTTCTGTTGCATAGCACATACAATATGTGAAATATGTCAAGAGGAATAATTTTGAAATACTTGTCTTTAATCTTCGTTTGTTGCTGCAGCTATGGGTCTTTTTTTGGTCCTTCTCAACCGGTTATTGCACAGCGAGTAATCCAAGAGAGCAAATCATTGCTAGAAAATGGTCATTTGGTGCCCAAGCCTTCTAACTCACCTCAAATTGTATGTATTCACTACCTTTGCTTTTCCACATTCCTTTTAATACTGGTTTATCAGTTCCTGTGTTATATTGTCATTTGTCAATATTCATTTGCAGTTTTTATTATTAATTTATACTGTGGAATTTTTTAAATGTGATCTTGTGACAAATTAAATGGATTGTTTCTTTTTTGTGCTGTTGGCTCTTTTTTTTCTTGGTAATCCAATAAACAATTAAGCTAATAAATGACGTGTTGCCTTTTTTCCATTTGTTGGGGTCAGCTACATGGATCAATTAATGTGACTATATCTTCTAAACAATTTTTCTTCATGGTTTGGTCTATTGTTAACTATTGAACCTAATTTATTTAGTCAACTCTCTTCATCGTTGTTTCTGTGAATATTCTGATGTTCTCTTAAGTTGTTTAGTCAACTATTTAAGTTGAGACTCCACAATATTTTCTACAGTGGAAACTATCCTAATTTTCTATCTAATGATTGTATATAATCTTAGATTGTCCAGTTTAACGACTCATCCATAGTATAATTCTCATATATTCTTCATTGAGTTTAACCTTGTACTGGTCATTACTGCCTATCATTTAGTTGGCATTTGGAGTAACTATTTGGGCTTATCATTTACTATGTGTTTGGAGTAGCTTATTTGGGCTTTATCTTATGACATAAGAACATGTGTATGCATTGGAATGGCTTATAAAATATCTTACAAGATGTTCATTATCTGTTTTCAGCTTATTTTCAAAAGCTCACACTACAGTTTATGGAAACAACTTATGGAGTGGTTATGTATATTTTATCCTCATAACCTCTTCTCATGGTTTATGTCATATATTTCATTATTTATTTCACTTTGATATTTAGTTCCTTAAACTTCACTTCCTATTGTAAAATTCTCTTAGGAGTTAGGAGTGATTCATGATTTGTAAGATTGGGCAGAAATATGATAATTCAGTTTGTGCATGTGATGTGACTGAATGAATAATTTGTTAAATTTCTTTTTTGTGAGCTAATCTTTTAGCATTATTGTAATTGAATGATGGTTGATGTTTATTTGTTCTCAATGCTGTTCACCTGCTGTTACTTGGGATATGCTATCCCATTGCTTTGATGTTATTCAACTTTCTCATAATAATCCTGTGTGCAGAACAAAAGTACAAATAAAGTATCTAATGGTGTATTGAAGTCGTCAGCTCATAAGCAGCCACCCAGAGTCAATGAGGTATTGTTGCTGCTATGTACATTTTTTTGTAACATCCTAGTCATTATGTTCTAATATGATGAACTATTGTGTTTAAGCAGAAGCTAGTTAAAGCTGAGAAGCTCAAGGTTACTAGAGATTACTCATTTCTTTTGTCTGATGATGCGGAGATTCCTGCTCCATCAAAAGAGCCTCCATCTAGGAATACATCTATGCGCAGTTCTGGTATGTTGCTGTTTGTATGTGCTGTGTGGTGTTTAATTGTGGGGGTTTGAACATATTTTACTGTGATTAAGAAACTTATACAGGGTTTTTGCTGATGTTGAAGTGGGACAAGCAGCTCAAGTTCCAGGAAAGAGTAAACAGTCTCTTACCAATGGTGGCAAGCTCGTTCGTAGTACTGGTGAGAACCGGAAACCTGTTGCCGGTGCTAGTCATTTAGCCCCTAAACCACGATCCAATTATAAGTTAAGTTCTACCAGTCAGGCCAGTAAGGCATCCACAGATTCTAGAAAGCAGCTTGGTAGCAACAATGCGAATGGACCAGGCCGGCCGATGTTGCCAAAAGGTATACCTTCAAAGATGCCTGTTAAGACGATGGGGAGTAAATCTGTCACACCTGGAATGAGAAATCCTGTGAACGGTGTGCAGAGGCCACCCCCACCCCCTTCAAAGTTGTCGTCTTCTCTTCCGAAGCATGGTGTGGACCAAAGAAAAGATGTACGAGAACAGTACAAACCCAAAATATTACCGAGACAACCAGTTGCACCATCAAAAGCTCAGGTATAATAATATATACATATGAACATATATACACAATTTTAAGGACCCCCTTACCCAAAAAGAAGTAAAGAACCCATGAACTTGATTCACTGCTACTAATAATGGTATATGTTCAATTGACAGGTAAGTAAGCCACCGCTTAAACAAATTCATAAGCGACCTGATTTGCATAATCAGCGCCCCAAGAATAATGTTGGGAAACGACACCGTGATGATGAGCCTGAGCAGGATTATCGCAGTGTGATCAGATCAATGTTTGGGTAAGTTTTCTATGCTTAACTCCCCTTTTTTCTAGTTGTTGGTGCTTGATTTCTGTGTAGTGTATTGATAAATGAAAACTTCCAAATGGGTGAGACTTGTATTAATGACCGAACATCCTCCATCGTCTTTTCATTTTGTCATATATTTTAGTTGATTTTGTTGGATTTTTTGCAGTTACAACCCCAACAAGTTTGTAGATGACGACGACGATGCTAATATGGAGGTAGGCTTTGATCAAATCGAAAGGGAGGAAAGGAGAAGGTAGAAACCAACCTGTTCAAATTCCTTCTATAAAGCATAAACTATGATATTTACGTAGTTCTTCCATCATATTTTTCCATTTTCATTTAGAAGAGTGTCAAACCTAGTACTTGGCGATAAAAACCTTTCTTCCGTTTTTTCTGAAAATGGGCATTCTCTGAATTTTGTGTGCATGCTTATAAAAAAACCCTCTATCTACTTTTTTTTGGTTGAATTATGTGTATTTTTTCCTGTTAATGCACTGAGGAAACAAATGACATTCGACACACTTTTTTTGGATAATACACTTTTGTTAGTAATAATTAGGAAAAGAAGAGGTGTAGCTACAAACTCTGTAATAGTGCACACACTCCTCAACACACTCTTTTCAATTAACAAAAGATAGTGTATTAGAAAGTCTGGTGGTAGAATTTACTGATAGAAGGTTTACAATTAAAAGCTGCTGTGTCAGAGTTTCTTTCATTTTCCTGATGTCTTCGACTGCCTTGTAAACGGTGATGATAACGTCCTTTACTTATATCCTCACTTAGGGCGGGTTTGTTTGGTTTTAGAGAATGTTATTTATTTATTCTTTATTGATGCAAATTTCACTGTTTTCTATATAATGTTGGACAAAATAAGTACTAACATAAAACAAAAAAAATACGTTTTTAGTCAAGTAAAAATAAAAAATATTTGCTAAAATTGCTATGAAATAATCTTCTTCTAGGCTAACAAAAATAAACAATATTTTGCTGATGATTGTGTATTACATGTATGCAGTGCTAAAATTGCTAGAGAGGAGGATGAGCGGGAACAGAGGTTGATAGAGGAGGAGGAAGAAAGAGAGCGCAGACGAAGAAAGATGCGTAGAGTTGGCAAGTAGTAACATGAAAGATCTTACTTAGCTTTCAAATTATGGGGTTTGATTGTTATGAAATGTGAATTGCTGAATTCAGTCCAATGGTGAAAAATATATTGTGCCTATGATCAAATCAAATTTTGGCATTCAATCCAATGGTGATGAAAAAGCAAGTGATGTTTTTGTCAAGCTCGTTTGTATTATATTTTGTAATTTGCAATAATGCTAATCATACAACCAATGATTGCAATTTTTTTTTATTGTTATAAAGGAGGCAATTGATGTGGAGATAGTTTGATAGATTTGGCCTTCAACAGTAAATTTTATTTTGGGTAACATTGTTTAGATGAGATGATTTTTTACTTTAATAATGAAGATTTTTTATTTTGTTGACATAAGTTTAATACTCCCGTCCTTTTTATAATTGTCACATTAATCGGGCAATTATCCTCGTTAGTTCATATAATTGAATCACAAAAGATGAAAGATATTGTTTTGAATGCTAAGCAGCACTATGTCCAGATTTCCATCTCTACGAAACTTGTAGTTACAGTGATTATAAGTTATGATTAAACTTCCTCATGTAAAAAGTGAAGCTCTAAAAACATAGCAGTCTGCATATGAACTTTTAACCTTTTGCTTATAAGGAAAACATGATTAGCAGTGATTGGCGCTCCACTTGATAGAGAGGACCACAGTTCGATTCTTCCGTAACTACGATTGGGAGGTGGCTGAAATCACTTGATGCCATAATTGATTCCTGAATCAGATCCTTCTGTAACTGCGATTGGGAGGGGACTGAAACCACTTGATGCCATAACTGATTTCCGAACCAAGTCCAGTGTGCTAGATAGATATCGGTGATGAAAAAAAAAACCAATGTTCACCCGCTTACAATTTTTCTTATTATTTTTATGTATTTCATATTTATCAACTAAATTAATTGTTTTTTTTTAAAAAAATCGCCAATCTACTATTTTCATATGTGTACAACAAGCTGCGCCGCTAAACCTTAATGTATAGCAAAATTCAAGGTTTAAAAAACTACATTTATGGACCTAGACGACACGACATTACAATGCAAGACCAACAACGTGTTGATTGTCGAAGTATGTTTTCTCATGTTTGACCATTTTACTTGAAGCGGTTTTGAGGACCGCCTGTCCCACGTTAAAATCTCCGACTTTCAATCTTACAAGTGAAGAAACTTCAGTCAATCGTACAAGCATGCATTACTAAACACTACTACAATTTAATCTGTTACTTTATCATTATCTAAAAAAAAATCTTAATTTATCAATTATCCGATTACAGATCACTTAACAAAAACCGGAAGATATGGAACACCAACATTCCTCGTGAGTTCACCTGAACTTTTATTTTTGTTTTTGGTGAAATTGAGGTCTCCTTAACCAATGTTTTAGTAACACTTTGATTTTGATTGGACACGTGTTGTCTTATGCTTTTTGGCCATTTTTTTTGTGGAGTCTATGCTTTTTGGCCTTATTGTAGTTTCCAAATGAAACATTCACAACAATATTTGATGATATTTTGTAATAATTTCACTCTTCACTTAGCTGAAACCATTTCAGTTCAGTTCAAGAATATAGTATGGTGGCATTGTTCAACTCAACTATGCCAATTTTGGGGTTTTCAGCTCATTTTCTTCTTCATCTTCCAAAACCCATTTCACTTCCTCCTCTTTCTTGTTACAGGTCACAAACTATAAGCTAATTTAACTTGATTTTAGATCATTCTTCTTGTTTCATTTTTGTATAATTTGTTTTTCACTTTTCAGGAATAAAGGAGATGTCAATAACTTACATGAACAAAGGTAACCTTCTTTTCTTTTTAATTGTATATATTAGCATGTTTCACACATGAGGCTATAGTTGGAAACTAATATAAGATTCTGTATCTTAGGTTAGAGGGTAATAAAAAGGATGACTTGTCAAAGGTATGTGGCTTTTGTTTCACATATGTTGTGTTTTATAATTAAAGTCAAATCGATCGGGAGTATCTGAGTTCGAATCCTGGCTGAAATAATCTTTGGCAAAGTTTTACTATACTCCCGATCGAACTTTGGATTGTCTGTGTCTTATCCCCTGGAAACCAGAGGACTATGAAGCATGGACACAGACACATACGTGACAAGGACACTGACACGTCGAGACTGATAATAATTTGAAAAAGTGACATAATTCAATGTAATCATAAGTGTCATTGTCATGTTGGTGTCCGATATCGACACGTGTCCGACACCGAAACACGCCTAATCTGAGTGGTGTCTGTGCTACATAGCCAGAGGATTAAGACCAAAAAATACGCTGTGTCTTAATTTCTCAAGTGTTTCAGTTCATTGTTTTCTTATTGTTGTTTTTTTTTCCCCTCTTTTATTTTAGTCATTATCTGATGATGACAAGAATGTGAAACATGATAATATTTGGCAATTGTTCAGAGAAGCTCAGCAGAGTTAGTTCTTTCACTTTCACCTAAGTCATACTTGTTGTTTTGTAGAAGAATGTTTAGTAATTTTTGGTGTTTTTTATCTTATTTCATGCAGATATACTATACTTAAACAATCAACGCCTTAGTGCCATTGAGGAACTCGACAAAACAAAGAAAGAAAAACAGTCCCTACTCGATAAGATAAAGAAATTGGAAGCGGAAAAGTATGACACTGCTGGTAAAAGTGATTGTAGATTAGTGCTTGTTTTTGGTAAAAGTATACAATTCCTGATTAGGATTATCAATTGAACTATTGTTTCTGTTTGTATTTTGTAAACCAGATAACCTATCAATTTGTTCCGAATTGCTGCTTCGAATAGACTCGATGGTCCTTGGCAGCGTGATTAGCCCTGCAGAGGCATCCGACTTTAGAAGTTTGGTGTTAAACCACAAACTGAGTGTGGCTGATATCTTTAATGTCATCTCACATAAAAGAGATTCTGATCTTTTAGGAGAACTTCGTCACTTTTCAGATCAAAGCAAAAAGTAAATCCTTCTTGCTGTTGATCATTTTATTTTAATTTCATTTTTGCTTTCATTGATTGATTTTATAAAATCTGATTGTTATTCTTTGTATCAACTTCATTCAGGAATGGTTTTCATATTATTCACATTTGCACAGAAATGACACCGTTAGTCTCTAGAGGATCTGTAGCATCATATGTAACCGGCATATCTCGCGCACTTCAAAGAAAAGGTCACTTGGCGGAGGTTATATTGCCCAAGTAATTAAGAAATTAGTGTCCTTTTATCTGTTTCCTTGCTTCTTCTGCTATTTCTTTCAATTAATTATTAACCAAAATAAGCACGAGATTCCTAAGCTATTTTGTGGTCTTTATGAATGACTTTTATTCTATATTACTAATATTAGTCTAATAGTTCCATGATATTTATAATTCTTAAATTTAGCTGTATCTAACTACCATGTAGGTATGCATGTTTAAACCTAGATGAAGTGCAAGGGTTGCGTGAAGTTAATGTGGAGGCTTACTCGTATTTTAATGGTCAATTACATGGAAACAAAATTTGGACTGGGTTGGTTTGGCTTTCTTTTCCTATTTAATTACTGTTGGTCTGCATATAAAATGAATGTCAAATAATATGTATTAGTGGTTATAAAAGAATTAATGAACGTAATTAGAGATTTCACGTCTTGTTTCTTGTGTAAAATCTACTGATGTAGCTTCCTTTATACTTATCCTTAGTGTATGACAGTGTTGTTTATGGCATTGGAGTCACATTGATCGAGCCATCGGACTATTCATCCTTTTTCAGCCGTGAGATGATATACGGTTATCCCGATGATTTCGAAAGGTAAATGAAATCCTATATGTATTGATTGGTTTAATTTTGAATGGTAAATGAAACAGTACTCAAGTATTACATAGGTGTAATTTGATCTGTCCTCTATCAACATACTATTTCAGAACCAATTATGTGCACTCAAACCGTGTTTGAAAAGTGAAATAGAAAGGATACTCCGATCAGCTAGTATCTATGCAGTACCTTACATTTTACGTATCATTGAATGGAAAATAAAATCTGATCAGATTAAGTTTTTTTCCCCTCTATTATGTATACAATCTTGATGTGAAATCTTCTTCCGTCAGGTTCTCTTACTTTTGCCGTGCCTCACTGGATTATATAGTAAAATGTGGGAAGCAGCCTGATATACTGCATCTGCATAACTGGGAAACTGCCATTGTTGGTCCCCTTTTCTGGGATATATTTGTTAACAAGGTATCTGTTCTTTGATTAATTTTCATTCGTAAATTTTTCAGTTGGCATTTTCCATAAAGTTCTGTTATTAGTTTAAAACATCTTAGAATGGCATGCCACTGGCTACCTGCTTTCTGGAAAAGCTATAGATGTAATGAGTAAGCTCATCTAATTGGCTCCATGTCATGTCACCTTTTCTTGGATTTTATCCTATTTTTTAGAATCAATTAATTTGTGGTTTGAAATTTGAACCATGTGATTTGATACAGTCAACTAGCTAGCATGTAATGAACCACAAATGACTTTGAATTTTGTAATACATGTATGAGTCTGTACAATTTGTATCACTATTGTGAATCGTGATTCGATGATTTGTTATTGATTTTCTTTTGAGCTTTTCTTTCATCATTTATCAACAAAGAATACAGAGCTTAAATTGTAATGAGAAGTTTCCTCTTTTGTTGAAAATAAAGATTATATGGCATTGTCACATAAATCTTATTCTTCTGTTTCTGGTTACTTATAAAGAAAAAAAAATCACTTTCAATATTCTCAATCATGTTTTGTTTAGGGACTTGGAGGAACCAGGATATTACTGACATGCCATGACTTCAATTCACAGGTTAGCCGCACATGTTTCCATATCGGATATGCATTTTATATCGAGTTTTCTTAATTTTAACACATCTTCCAGCTGGAATTTGCTTCTAATTTGAAGGAAAATTCCACTTAGTTTGTTATGGAGTTAACGTTTTCATTTGGTCATGTCGGTGTTGTAATTATTGGATGTGCTATATATGTTATAGGGTATCGAGAAACCAAATAAATTGGCCTTATGTGGACTTGATCCTTCGAGTCTTCATCGCCCCGACCGTCTCCAAGACAACACTAACACACAATTTATCAATATTTTAAAGGTGTTCTCTTACTCTTCTATTCTTCATGCTTCAGCATTTACTTGTTCAATAACACCATTCGCCACATCGCAATGTTTAATTTCTTTGAGTCTGCCTTCAAATTTGCAGGGCGGAGTTGTCTATTCAAACAGAATTATCATAATGTCATGTATTCATCCAAAGCACGCAATAGTTCGTAATTTAAGTCATGAACTGAAACCTACTTTAAATGATCATGGGTTAGTATGATGCTGTAACATTTTAGCATTTTTCATATCTTGTTTCAATGTTTGATAAAAGGTGAGCTTATAGAAATAACTTATGACATGTCCATAAACTGTTTTCAACCTATTTCCATAAGCTCTCCACGATAGCTTATGAGAAATAGTTTATACATAAGCACTTATATGTTATAGGGTATTGAGAAATAGTTTATACATAAGCACTTATATGATAAGCTTTTCCTTGATCAAAATATGATATCTCTTATGTTATACACGATTAAGTTTAGTTATTTATCCAAACAAGGCCTATCCTTTTCCCTCTGATTTTTCATTAAGTATATAAAATGGAGAATGACACTTGGTTGCAGGGACAAGTTGACCATAGCTCCTTATGGATTTGAGAAAACAACATGGGATCCTTCGACGGACTATTTTCTTCCAGAAAATTTTAATGCTGAAAATATGAATGGAAAAGCTGTTTGCAAAGTTGCATTGATGCAGCGGCTGGGGTTATCTGAACATTCTTCGATTATTCTTGTAAGTCGCCCAGTCTATTTGAAACTATAACTTTTATCAAAAAAAATTGCATGGTTTTTTACTTAGCTTTGTCTGTTCATTATTCAATTTTTTATCAGGTTGGATGCAATTTTCCAGAAGGAGCTGATATTGACAAGAAAAAGATAAAGGATATCGTTTTGAATACTAAGCAGCACCATGTCCAGGTTTCCATCTCCACAAAACTTATAGTTACAATGCTTATAAGTTATAATTAAACTTCCTCATTTACTGATATAATATAAAAAAGAAGCTCTAAAATGCATGATTCTTATTGGGAAAACATATACTACAATGCTTATCATTTTGCATGATTCTTATAATTAAACTACAATGCATATGAACTTTTAACCATGTGCATACATGGAAAACATGATTCTTGTTGGTCCTCATATTGTTATAATAAAGAGGAAAAAAATGTAACGAAGCCACTTGTGAATAGGTAAAAGTTCATATGGACATAAAATATATGGCTTCCTAATAAGCCATATAAAAAGTCAAAAACAGGTTAGTATTTGAAGAACCAACAATGCAATATGAGAGTGCTAATGTTATGCTGCTAACAAGTGACACCAACAACATAAGCCGAAATAAGTTAGGTAGTTAGTTTGTTGTGTGGTAACTAAATATTGAATCCTCGCATCCCATTGTTATGGACTAGTTTGGTTGTCACCGTATTTTTTCCGTGCATAAGGCTCAAACTCGAGACCTTTCTTAAATGATTCGAGTCGAGTTCCACTTGGATCAATGTAATGTTGGTTAGTGAGTTTGCTTTTGGTTTTTGAGGCAAAAAATGGTTTGTTAATCAGTTTGGTAGTTTGACTTTGTAGGAAACAGAAAAAACAATTAATTAAAAAAAAATAAAAAAAAATTGACAGCTGTGGGATTTGAACCCACGCCCTTTCGGACCAGAGCCTAAATCTGGCGCCTTAGACCACTCGGCCAAACTGTCTTTGTTGATAAAATTCCGTGACATATATTACATGTATACTAAATAACACGCTTTTCAAATTTTCTTAAATGATGTTTATTTTTGGTTTAACACAGGAAAAAAGTTACATACCATTTTAGAAGTAACTATAACAACAAATACACATGTGAAATCTTTTATGGTATAGTTATTAATCAATGTAAAGGAAGTCTCTCACTCTATTCACTTCTTAATTTGTATTTATTATGTCCTTAAGATAAACACTTTTAACACGACTCTCTTTAACTTTTTATATGTCTAACTCGTAGTCGAGTCAAATTATTATTCTAGAGATTTTTTGTTTAGAGCTAGTTTTGAATTATTATTATTTTTTCTACAGTTTATATTTATGGTGACCAGTGAAAGACCAATCTTGAATCAGGCACTAGAATCACTTCAGAAGGAACTCAAGGTTGCCCTACACTCTTAATTTTCATTATTTTTTTAAAGTTCCTCGCAACTGGTTGCACGCGCGCACAGGCATCAAGTATTGATAGCTTTGGCGTACATGTTATTGCTGTCATTGTTACTCAAAATGAACATTTCAATTTAAAATATCTCGTTATAAAGATGCATTGTTATGACTTATGATCTTATGGAAGCTCAATTGATAATATTTATTTAGCCTTGTGTACTACTAACACTGCCATTCCATTCAAAATTTTCAGGATGATGATAATATTAAATTTGTGCATGCATATGATGAAGCTCTATCACATTTATTATTCGCAGGATCTGACATTATATTGTGTCGATCGTTTCATGATCCTGCAGATGAAACCCCGGTAAGTCAATGGTTTGGCTATCAACACGATTTATGATACAGTATATATTATTATGACGTCAACATCAAATATAGTCGATTCCACCTAATGGAATAAGACTCAGTTGTTGTTGTTGTTCTATGACATGTAAATTGAATCATAATTTTCTTATAAATTGAATATGTAGCTCAAAGCTTTAAGGTATGGAGCAGCTCCAATAGCAATTGGCCCTGAGGCTCACACAAACAGGTAAAACTCCATAAAAATATTTGTGAACTTGTGCATTTTTGTCCATACTTGTATAACACTAACATCATTGATATTTGCTAGGGTGATACCTTTTGATAGGAACTTCATACATCATGACCAAGAGGCCACTAAGTACTCAATGTTAATCAACAATACCTTTGGAAATATGTCACCAGGCCTTGCCATTGATGAAATTGTATGTAATTTCTTGTGCTTTAGATAACTCATTTGCCCAAATGACCTATGTAGCACTGTCACTTTAGTTAAAATCATGTCTAGTGTCTGACATGTGTTGGTGTCTGATACATAAACGTAGTGACATTTTATCACTTCTATTTTAAATTATTTATGGCATCTAATTACGTGTTAGTGTTGTGTATGATATATGCATTGCTTCATAGGTTATGAGTCATTAATGATATAATTATCGACTTTGATATGTTGTAGAGGAGTAACCCATCGAAGTGGAAACGTAGAATAATGGAAGCAATGGCACATGATTTATCATGGGATGGTGAATGCTACGAAGTTCATGTGGCAGCTTACTCAGCTATAAAGAATATGTGAAGTGGGTGTCGTATACATGTAGGTATATATGTAAAGATTTTTTGTTTGGTATATACATATATATATATATATATATATATATATATATATATATATATATATATATATATATATATATATATATATGACTAATAGTAGTTGTATATGATTTGTAAGTCATTATTCATTAACTAGCTCTGGTTGAGGCTCCAATATAGGGGTGTAATAAAGTATACTTCCAAGCAAGATTGGGAGAGCATATGACATACATTTTTCTTGATGCTCTAGTCAATCATTCAGGGCTGCCGGCGCAAAGGTAAAACAACTCAAACAAGAGTTTTAGGCTTAACTATCTCTATTCTTACTTGTGTGATTTGAGCCTACATCTTTCAACTGTGGCGAGTGCTTGAATTTGTCTGGCGAATGACTCTGTTAACATATTAATTATTCTTAAAAGGGTTATCCTTTTCAAACAAATCTCTCCAGATTCTAGCGACTATAAACTATCGGCTCTGCCACTGTCGGCCCTACACCTATTGGCTTTACACCTATCACTTCTACACCACCAGTCAACTCAACACCAACTTTTACCGTCTCTACAACTTTTGTTGTTACTTGTGGTGCTTGCTTCTGGTCTATATGCTTTTGCTTCTGTACCACCTATCTCCACACCTTTTTCTGGTCCATCTGTTTTTCCTACTTATGTACCACCTATCTCTACACTTTTTTCTCCACCTGATTCTTTTGGTCCACCACCTATAGTCTCCACCCCTTCTTCTGTCTTTACACCACATATTGTCTCTACTCTAGGCTTTGGTGATGGTATAGGAGGCGGTGGTGGAGGTACTCTAGGCAGGGTCGACCCTTCTCTCTGAAGCAAACAATATAAATTTTGCAGTTGGGTTCATCGTTCAACAAACATTAACCCCGCCTCAAGCTTTGACTCGTAACAATATGTTTTTCGTGTTCTTTTCCTATCTTAAAGTGTCCACATTTATAGAGAAATTTATGTTACTTGGTGAAAGAAAATAACTCTATCAATTTTAGACAATTTGGAACTCAACAATTTGTACTTCACACTCTTCGGAGTTGTTGTTGGCTTAATAGGTACTAGTAGTTAGTAGGTTAATTTTTTTTAAGTGAATTAAGCTCAAATCATGTCGTCAATATGATCAACAATCGGTTTACTTCCATCTTTTATTTTCAACCTCTTCTCCACGAGGTTATCTCTCTTATCCACCTTTTAGGTTGTACCATCTATGTCAATCATATTCAGTGAGGCAAACTCTTTTGCTGATGCTCTTGCGTTTAAAGGCCACGATGTTGGTTTCACGCATGTTATGCTAGATTCAATTCCTGCCTATATTAGTACTCTTCTTGATAAAGACTTAAGGAGAGCTTGTTCCTCTATAGTCGTGCCTTAGTTTTTCTCTTATTTTCCTTTATTTATCAAAAAAAAAAATGCATAATCTTTATATTTAGTATTTGACATTCTTTCTTTTTGTCAAGTAACATAGTTGCTGTAATATTACTTTTAAAGTGAATAAGTAAAGCGTTTAAAATTTGAATCGGCTCTCATATATAACTCGATGTCCTAGTTTCTCTAAGTTGAGTTAAGTTGACAAAGACACGTTTTTCTATTATAGCAATCCATTTTAAAAGTATACTAGATGTTTTGAATTCGATCATCAACTCAGTTGTAAAATAAAATAGGAAAATGCTAACCGATTAAGAAACTACATACAATAAAATGATCTTAAAACTTGTATAATTATCCTTATAAATAACATTATTTTTAATAAAAAAATTACTTATTTTTATTATCCTTAATGCCCGCTGCTTTTGTTAGAAATCATTGTGACCAGACCAAAACAAAGCGTTAAAAAATGAAAGAAGTTGAAATTGACACTATAATAATATGGAAATTTTGTCTCGAAATACGTCTAAAAAAATATTAAAAAAAATTCTTTTCAATATTAATTTTTTTTTTTTTTTTGTATGTTTAACAAGTGTCCGAGAACAAATGCCAAAGAGTATCGCATTACCCTAGTCAGTAATATTCATAGTAGCACGTAGATAGGTACCGATGATTCCCGCATATTCGATAAATGGACTTTAAATTTACAAATTGGAGCGGTATGAGCTTTAGAGACTCATCAATGATTGCGTAACGATAGAAGCAAACAAACTTACTTCAAACTATTTATTGCTTTTTTTTCAATTCCAAATATCTCGCCAACAACCAAAATGGTACCCAAATCTGGTCAACCTTCCAATCCTTCTTGGTTTACCCCCAAAAGGTCCTTCTTCTTCACCCTAACTTTTCCTTTTCCAATTCCTTTCTATCTTTACAATTTCGAATAATAATTAATAATCTAATCGTGATTTCAGGCTTCTTATTATATTTTGTGTCATAAATTTGATTAATTACGTGGATCGTGGAGCTATAGCTAGTAATGGTGTCAATGGAACTCTTGCAACTTGTACTGATTCTGGTATTTGTACTGCCGGAACTGGAATTCAGTATGTTTCACTATTATTACTCTCTAATTTTCTATATTTACTTGTTGTAATTATTATATTTAACATTGTAATTGATTAATTATGATTTTAAACATTTCAGGGGTGATTTTAACTTGAATAATTTTCAAGATGGAGTTTTGTCATCTGCATTTATGGTTGGACTTTTAATTGCTTCTCCAATATTTGCTTCTCTTGCCAAAAGGTTAATTAATTGCTTCATTCTTGCATTTTGCATAAGCTACTACATGCTTTCGACTGTGACGTCGAAATATCTATATGATAGTAAAGGCTAATATTTGTGTTGGGTCGGTCAATACAGAGCAAAATATTCTAAAATAAACCTTAGGTAGTTTAGAATGAGATTAAATATTTGTAAACAACATGTTTTTCCTTTAATTGAATGATGATCTAATGCGTTATCGTGTTTTCAGTCATAATCCATTCCGGCTTATTGGTGTTGGATTGTCTGTTTGGACATTTGCAGTAGCTGGATGTGGCTGTTCTTTTGATTTTTGGTCTATTGCAATATGCCGAATGTAAGGGGATATTTTAGTGCTTTCAACTTTTGAATGCCTTCGCCATTTTCTTATTTTATGAGTTAAGATTGACGGCATTTTCTTTCACAGGCTTGTTGGTGTAGGTGAGGCTTCCTTCATAAGTCTTGCAGCACCATTCATCGATGACAATGCCCCTTCTGCACAGGTTTGACTTATTTCTCCACTCCTCTTCAGAATTAGTTAAAAATGTCTCTATGAATATGGAACGCAGAGTTTCAGCTGTATATTGTTTTTGTTGATGACAGAAAACTGCATGGCTTGCTACATTTTACATGTGCATACCAGCTGGAACTGCACTGGGCTATGTTTATGGTGGATTGGTAAGATTACTCGACAATTTAGCTGTGTTAAGATGGTTTTTATTGTTTATTTTGGTTGGTGGTGTGATCTAATTGTTTTCTTTCTGTCATGAACTAATGGAAGTTTTTACTATACCTGTTAATTGTGCAGTCTCATTTCCTTGACTGTGTGTGTATATCTATATCTATAGATATGCATATGAACTTGTCATAGCATCTCAGTTTTAGCAAATGGGTGGGATCATCGTACCCATTTGCTAAAGTAAATGAGATTTTTGGGTTGCCACATTAGCATCCCCATCCATTTGCTCTTGATAACCTGATGTGAAAGGGAATAACATTCCAAGGGAAATTGGCATAGCAATTTACTTGCCAAAGCAATGATCTATTAAATCAACTTGTGAAGACCCAAACCCCCTGCTTTCTTAGGACAACATCATATCTCCCAATTCACCATGTGGTCATGTTTCATAACTCCAGTACCTGACAGAAAGAATCCCCTTATAAAAAAGTTAGTATATGTTTATCCCAACTGTGGTATAAAAAGATAGATGTGTAGTGCTGATGAATAAACTTTTTAAGAGACTATCCTGAATGAGGATAATCCCCCCCCGCCCCCCCTCTAAGAGAAATTTTTTCCAACTCTATAGGAACTTGGAGATTTTCTTCATACCGGATCCTAAAAAGATCAGCTCGTTTCCATGATCTGTTAACGCCCACCACACTGCTTATAGACATTTGTTAGTTTTTTGCTGAGGGTGGGAATGAACCCCTAAGCTCCTTATCACTTCACTCCTTAACTTCCACCCCATCCACCAAGCCATCTTTATATCCCTCCAAGAGTAATGTTCATAAAGCAGAGAGAGATTAGAAATCTCCTCTTCCTCTTTCAAAAAGTGAAATTGTTCCCCTAGCAAACTGTGAATGAAAGAAGACAACCTCTTTCAAGCCCACCACTTTAACTCCTTCAGTGGACCTGTATTGCAAATGCAACTGCTCTAGAAATTGAATGGCCAAGTACATCCATGCCATACATGAATGAAAAAGAAAGGACATAGCTTGAACCATTTCAAAAATAGCCGGGTTATCTAGGATTAACTATAAAGGATGGAATTCTGCATGAGAACTACTAAGTACATTATCCACGTTTTTATTTTATTATGTAAAAGGAAGGATATTTGTGAAACTGTTTTCAGAAGAAACTAATTCTGCATGAGAGCTCAATGCTCATGCTCGTTTATTATTACATAAGAAGGCTCTATGTATGGTCAACAGTACCTTACCTTGAACATTATTTACTGCAATAACGAGCCATCTTCAAATTTTCAAATAATGTTGTATAGGTTGGAAGCATATTTAACTGGCGGGTTGCATTCTGGTCTGAGGCAATTTTTATGCTTCCTTTTCCCATATTGGGTTTTTTAATAAAGCCTTTGCAGTTGGAAGGTAACCATTTATTCCGTTTGATGTGTTTCAGAATGCACTTAATTTTTCTAATCCTTGCAAAGTAACTCACTATCTAATTTTTAATAATAGGTTTTGGTCCCACGGAATCCAAGCAGACACTAACATCTATTGAAGCAGATGTTTCAGAAAATGGAGGTATCTCTAAATCTTATGTGTACTACTACTTTGTTAATTTATGTTCTATATTTTCATGGGTATCGTTTCGAAATTACGGGGGACAAACGAATTTAGGGCAAATTCGGTTTTTGTTTTCATTTTCAATACACAAGTGCTACCAAGTTTGATATTTTTGATTTTTTGTATGAGAAACAGTGAATTTTTTTCACTGCTCCTGTACAAATATTTGAATACAAAAAACAATGTGAAAATAAGGGGGTTTTTTGCAATTAAAAAATTAACAGATAGTGGAAATATAAACCAAACAGACTCATAAGAAAATTCTAAGGCTGGACAAAATTCGCTAAGATAAATTTAAATTTTGAAAAATAGTAGTAAATAGTAAATACTAACCAAGATAAGAGGATAGGGTGTGTCTTCATATAAAAATAAGCGGACATCTTACATTTTTTGCAGGTCTGTGTATCTGTTACTATTTGAATTTCTTTTGTTGAATGTAGGGATTGTAGGCTGAAATAAAGTCTTGCAATATGTCTGGTTTTCAGTCAAAATCTGTAATTGCAGTGAATGCAAGAAAATGCATTGCTTTTATAGTACTTATATCTCCCATAGTTTTTTAATGCTATTTTTCATCTTCAAGGAAGATGCAATGTGTTCGGAAATCATTCAAAAATTAGAATAATTGTATGTGTTTCTAATTTTTAGAAACTTTTTGTTGCTTCCCATTTCCCATCTTATTTTTGCTTACCTTTGTATGGTCACTTTTTCTAGTGTTACTAAATAGTTTCTATGCTCAAAGTTAAAGGTTTCCCTTATATTTATAGATGACGACATGCGTGCTGAAGATCAAGCTTTTATCAGAGGATCTGGGTGAGTTCTGTTTCCTTTGATTTTCTGATTTTATCAATGCTTCTTGCTTCTGATGTCAAAAGAGATAAACCCAAAGACCTAAGCAATTTTCTTTGTGATGCACAAAGAGAGGAAAACCAAAATAAAATTAGAAGCAGAATTCAACTCTCGTAACACTAAATTCAATTGTTTACTAAGTGAGATAGCGGTCACTGTCACTTGAAGCTACCAGTGTGTACTTTGTTGTTTATTTAATCTTCTGTGAATAGTCAATGGCCTAAAGTTTCTTTGAGTTTATAGTGCAATTAACATAACTCTTTAACTTCGAAACAGAAAATAATATGGCTATATTTATAACCTCCAAACACCAAGTCAGCATTACTCTGTTAAAAAAGAACTGTCAAGTGCATTCCCAACAGTAATAATGCCGGAATTGTACAAAACTAAAGGTAACAATAACACACAAACTAATTGTACATGCCGGAATTGTTGTTTATAGTGCATTTCACACAAAGCAGTTATGGCAGTGACACTATTACGGATTGATAACCTTGTCAAGACTCAGGTCAGACTGAAAATGATAGTATGCAGGCAGACGTAGAGTTAGAAAAAAAAAATATACACATACACATGCATGACATACTGGAAATGGGATTCTCTCACTTGGTGTCATGCTCCTTTTCCTATTAGACCGATGTGTTGCTCTTGCTCTTAATATTGCTGAAAAGAGAAAAGAGCTTGGTGTCATTACATATTAATCACAAATGCCCATACTTTCACCAATCCTACTTTCTAATACTAGCTTTTCTTTTAAAATGTTTTTGCATATTATGGTTAAAAGTCAGTTTTACACTCATGATGAGGGCCCCTTCTAAAGTTCGAGTAAATTTGAGACCTCCTTTATGATTATGGTCAAAATAGATCGGTGATCCTGTTTTCGTTTTGTGATCCAAGTGATTAATCAAAACATTTTTTCCCTCCATAATTTTGTTAACCTATGATTGTCAGGTTAAAATCCAAATTGTGGAATCAGTTCACCAGATTCTCAAAAGATATGCAGGAGCTTTTGCATGACAGTGTGTATGTTACAAATGTTTTAGGTACTTGTGCCTTTTCCTTAGCCGCAGATAATAACCTTTCTCTATTTGTTTCTGGAACTTGACATTTATTATATAAAATGATGGAACCGTTGTCGTGATAGTTTTATTAACCATAAATCCTGATAAATTGAATAAACTTTCATTTTTGAGAATTTCAAGATGGTATTGTCAATTCAAACCATGTTAGTTTTTTCTTACTGAAGAATTCAATCATTGCCAGGGTATATTGCATACAATTTTGTCCTTGGAGCTTACTCTTACTGGGGACCAAAAGCAGGATATAGTATTTACCATATGGTACTTTTATATGTTTACTTCAATAATTTTACAATATTAAATATTGTGAGAAATTATTACAGAAAACCTTAATCCAAATGGTATTTTTTTTTTCTTTTTCAAATTTGGTTTTTGAGAGTCCAATGGAGTTGATTTATCTATCTACTCAACCACAATTAGTGGAATCAGACTTAGTTGTTGCTTAATATTATTTGTGTGTTATTGTTACCTTTAGTTTTGTACAATTCCGGCATTATTACTGTTGGGAATGCACTTGACAGTTCTTTTTTAACAGAGTAATGCTGACTTGGTGTTTGGAGGTGTTACAATTGTTTGTGGGATTTTGGGGACTTTAGCTGGAGGAGTGATTCTTGATAAGATGAATTCAACAATCCCAAATGCTTTCAAGGTAAACATTGTTCATGACATTTACATACAATGTAACAAGTCAAATGACTCATGAATCATCCTGTTTGTTGTCTATTAATTGATTGAAAACCTAGACTTACAAAGGTGGCATATTGCTTGGATTTAATGATTTAAAATATATCCATTCTTGATTCCTGAATTTAATTTCATCAGTTGTAGCATTTTTTTTTACCTTGTATAGACATAAACACATGTCGTTTGTGTGTGTATTTCTTTGATTAAGATAAAACAAAGATCGCTAATCAATTTTTGTCCTTATTATATTTTCATGGAAAAGTTCCAAGTTTCTGTAACTGTTACGAAAACATTTATATATATAATTAAGATATACTATGTGTCACGAAAAACAACATTTTGTACTAAACAGTGTATTGCAGAACAAAAACGATTTTTTAAAATTCAGCTATGCAATAGCGCCTCTATGGCCACTAGAGATAAGGGCGAGATCTTTATGGCACCAGATTGTTCTTTTTTAATTGTACATTGTAATTTTGTTCTATGTTGTTTAATTCATTTCTCCTTTGGCTTTCCTTGTTACAATTGCAGCTTCTTTCTGGAGCAACATTACTAGGGGCAATCTTTTGCTTGATTGCTTTCCTTTTCAAGGGCTTGTCTGGTTTCATTGTTTTCTTTTCTGTGGGTGAACTGCTGATATTTGCCACCCAGGTACTTTTATGAATCAATTGCTGGATTACATTTTTTATCTCTTAAAAGCGTTCACCCGCTTTTTTATTTGTATGAAAGTTGCACTCTATTGGTTTTGTATTGGATTTTCTGTTGAGGTTGGTGCATACTTTTCACTTCATGGATGAGTTTACGGACAATTCACTTACCCCTTGCATGAATAGACTAAATAAAATTGCAACTATAGTCCAAACAAGTCTGTGTAGTCTATTTTGGAGTTCTTGCCTTAAATTGTCCATTGCCTTAATTTTGACTTGGTTATTGTTCTCAACCAAGAATCTAATAATTGGATACTTCTGTTGTCTGCTTTAAGGGTGAGACTGTATATAATTTCTTCCGAGAGGTTGCTGACAAACTATAGCGTAATTGTATCTTGGCTTTAGACGGACATCTTACTTTAGATTGCTAATATGTGGTGCCTGAGAGTGTTTTTGGTTTTAAGAACTGCTGTTTGCTTTTATAAATAATTACATATTTGTCACCTTGTTTTCACTTATTTTTTGTTTTCATAATATTTTATAGGAAATGATGATAAAAATAACATTCATTTCTTGTATTATTATACCTTATGTCTAGGGTGAAATGTAAGTGGTTTGCAAATTTTAACATATAATGATGATAGTGAGATATGATATTTTGTTAAGAATATTGTTTACGAAGAAGGTTTTCAATAAATATGGTGTAATTTTAGCAATCATATTGTTTATTTTATTCAACTTTGTGGTGATTTTTTTAAATATTAGTTGGATATATTTGTACGTTGCAATGGGAAATATAATGGATTTTCTCGTTGTATTTTGTAATTTCATAAATTAAGTCATGGTTTGGTAGGTTGGTCATTTAACAGTAGTACTATATTTATTACATCGAGCACACTGATCGATCGTGTGTGTGTGTGTGGTGTGCATTGTTTAATTAGGCCGGTTTGTTGTTGCTTGATTTATTTTTTGTGCTGATGGATACCGTGTGCTTCGTTGCATGGACCAAAAACAATAGTAACATTCATTTCTCGTACAATTATTTAAAAACAGTAAGTAAATATAAAATGTTACATTTTTTGTATTTAATAATGAAAACACTGTATGTCTACTAACCAAATGCATTCTCATTTGATTGGATATGCTACTTCCTGATTTCCCTTATTTGGATAATAATTGTTTGATAGAGATCTCAATCATCTGTTCATCAATTGATATTATTTTTCTGGATTCTATTATTTTTATTTTTATTGATAGTCTAGTTAATACTTGGTTGATGATATAGTACTATTTTTGCAGGCTCCAGTAAATTATGTTTCTCTCCGTTGTGTAAAACCAAGTTTGAGGCCACTGTCTATGGCAATCTCTACTGTTTCAATCCATATATTTGGTGATGTCCCTTCCGCACCACTCGTTGGGGTCCTGCAGGTTGTACCTAATTTCCTGATATTTTTTACATCGTTTGGTAATTTTTAACTTGATACTACAGATAACTACCAGCTAGTATACATGAGTTTCATAAGATGATTATTTTCATTCATAGTGCTCTAGAGAAGTTCACCTAATCTACTCTGAAATCTGGCATTAGTATGATCTGTAATCAGACATGAGTTTTGCCTTTTCTATTGAAGTTTTATTATCAATCCCAACCCATGTAAGTTGTAGGATACATGTTACACCTGGTTTAAATTTTCATAATACTGTTCTTTTAGCCATGTCTTTCCCTACTTACCTCTCCTGTGATGTGAAGGAGTTTCAAGTCTTACTTTGCTAGAGTAGATGATAACTAGTAAATTTTCCCTTTAAAGAACTATTGCGTTGCGAAGATGTTGGAAAAATTAGTTGGGAGAACCACACTGATTTCTGATTTGCTCTGTGATTTAGCCATCATTCAGATTTGCGGACTTGAATATTCTTGCCATTATTCAGACTTTTGCCTTATTTATAGTTTAATTTTAAGCATTATGTCAACTCTAAGCACCTTATTTTTCCTGCGCAGGATCATATTAATGACTGGAGGAAAACGTCTCTTTCTCTAACATCAATTTTCTTCATAGCTGCTGTAATATGGTTCATAGGTAAGTGCCATGCAGCTTTACCAGTAATTTACTAGTCATATTCATCCCTTTCTTTATAGCACGAGAGAAGCTATACATCTTTAATGGAAAGAAATACCAATCCTGGCTACTCTTTGATGATCACACTTTGTAATTAACATGAAGGTTGAACTTTGTTCCAAACTTATGCGTTGCAGTGAAAACTGATCATTTTTGGTTAGCCACACTTAACTATTTGACAGTGACATCAAGAAAACACTTACTGATCACTTGAAGAAAGTTTATCATACTGTTGAGAATTGACATATAGCTGGAGTATAGTTACTTAATCGTGTGAATTCTACAGGAACCTTTTTGAAAAGTGAGGATCTGTTTAACAAAGAAGATGAAGAAGAATCAACCACAGCTCTAAGAGGGAAAGGGGAGCCATTGCTTGAAGGGAGCAGTGAAGCTTCTAGTCACGCGTAATTTCTCACCACTTTTATGACTAAGCTTACAATTTGCAAATGAAAGAAAGTATCCTAGTTTATTTATCTTTCAAAGAGGTAAAAATCAGTAGCATTTTTTCTCGCATAATCAGTCTTATAGAAAATGGCCGATGGCGCTTTTGATACTTGTTGGTAAACAGAATATTGGATAACTTTTACACGTCTGAAGGAGCCTGGAGAAATATTTTCAAATCTTGTAACCACTAATCATGATCAAATTGTTGTTTGCATGTAAGTATTGTAATTCTCAAGTCTTGCCATGAAAAAGAAACTAGTTGTGGATATTTGTTATTTCATTCAATGTAATTATTGTAATCAAGTACTGACTTCAAAGAAAAAGGAAAAATTAGGTGCAGATATTTTCTGATGAGAATGTGTACTTGCTAAAGTCTCCTGTTTTCTATACAATTCTCCAAGCTTTCAGAACAATCAACATGCTTTCTTATTTATTCTTTTCATCTGAGGTTGAAAAGTGCATGGATACGTTACTCGCCGTGCCATGAGCAAACATGGAATACATGGCAGAGCATGTCATTGCACAGCAATTCTTTTCAGAAAAACAGTTAAAAAACAATTCTATTCTGAAAATATACCATCACCGTTCTCTCAAGTGAGGAATGAACTTCAAAATCTGAAGGATTATGGAATAAACATGTGATATAATATAGTAGGAAGGTTAATTTTTATTGAACGTTGCTAAACAAAATTATGTTTAACGTTTATTGGTATTGAAACATCTTATGAAGAAACTAGCATCCAAAAAAAAAGAAGGGATAAATAACTTTTTGTGAATAGCTGAAGTGTGTGGAGTTCGAATTCCAGTTCTCACACACACGAAAATCAGTGTAGTCGATCCCGCGGGATCCCGGTGCGATCCCGGCGGAGCATCCCATCTCAATGCCTTGCCGCTACGGGTAGGGTGAGAGCGGTGCAGCTACAGTTCCCGGTGGGATCTCGGCGGAGCACCCCATCCCATCCCGGTGGGTCTCGGGCTCCATATCTTGGCCAGGACTGCTATTTCATGTTAGTGGGTTTTAAATGGTATTTTTGAAATTTGACCGATTCTAGTAAGGGAAAATTTTGTTTTTTACCTTTCCTTGTTGTTCTCATTGTATCACACTTAACCCTAGCCGCAATTGCTTTCTCACCATCGTATCACACCTCTTCACCACCGATCCACCTCTTCTCTGCTTTTTTTTTCTTTTCCCGATTCTTATTTGTTTCTTCTGTTTCAGTCTTTGTTTCTTTCTGGTTCTAATTCTTCTTTGTTTCTTTTTATTTTTGTCTTTCTTCACTGTTTTTTTTTCGTGTTATTTACGTTTCTGTCTTAATTCTTTACTTCTTTGTTTCTTTGGAGATGAGGTTGAAGATAATGAGGTGGAGGCCGATGGGGATTATGTTGAAGAAGAGTTTGACGATGATTTTTAGACTTAGATTTTGATGATGAACTTGAGTTTTAATTTTTAGTTACTTTATGTTGAATGAATTTTTGATTTATGAATATTTTATGTGTTTTGAGATGTTTGTTTAATTTTACATTAATTATATGTTTATAGTATTATTTATATAATTTATAAAAAAATTAAAAATGGAATAGCGGTCATCCCGCTCACCGCGATGCCGCTATCCCAGTTTTGGGGATGGCCGCTCCGTCCGCGATGACGCTATCCAAGTTTTCATTAGAGATGCTCTAAAAAAGAGTTCACGGAATTTTTTTTTTTTTTACGGATTCATGGAAAGTTAACAATAAAAGATGTTTGTCTATTTAATTTAATGAGAAGTTAGTGTAAATTTGCAAAGTAGATAGCGTCATAATATCATTCTAATAGATCTTAGTAAATGACTGTAAAATTTCCTAAAAAAGTTCACAGCCTACAATTTCTTTATTAAGAAATCTCATTTTGTGGAGATTGTTCTTCTTACTGCAATTTGTGATATTCTTTAGGAATTAGGATACCATTCACGTTATTCACATTATCACGTAATCATTAGCCAAAATCAACTATTGAATGTCACATTTAAGAATTTCATTTCTCCAATAGGAAAATTTCCCAGATCTAGGGTGCATTTGATCTGCTACAAAATATGGAATTGGACCGGACAACTTTTGTTGTACCATGTTTGATTCAGAAATTGTTTATGGGACTGGACAAATAGGTAGTAAGGGACAGGACAAAAAAAAGAATTTTTGTCCACCACTAAACCACAACACAACTTTTTGTCCACAGTACACTATAAAAAATACAAAAATTCCATTTTATTTTTTAATATAAAAAATATTATCTCTCTAATCCAGTTTTATCCTATCCTATATTATTTTATTCTATTTTGTATTGTATTGTTTTGTTCTGTCCAGCACCCATTATTTTGCAAATCAAATGCGCCCAACCAGTTTATATAAATCCCCAAGTAAAAAAGTTTCAATCCCATCTTGTATTATGCCAATATTGTTCTGTCAAAATCATACTTAGGTTGATAAAAGTAAATTTTTGCATATAACAGTCATAAAAATATTAACATTATTATTCTTTTTGCATAAAAAATTAAAGATATTTTTTCCTTTAAAAACAAAAAGAAACGTGAAAAATTATTTTCGGCCTCTTAAGAAAAGAAAAGGGCATTGCGTTTGATATTGAAATTGGTAAACCAGAAAGAAAGAAAAACAGAGTTGGTTAGGTGAACATAGAGATAGTTGGATCCGTCACTGTAACCTAAGTACCTAACATAACACTCTTTTTTAGTTGTGCTATTTGAAAAGTAACATGTATGTAGTCTATATTTGAACCATATACATGTAATTTTTTTTTATCATATACATGTAAATTTTTGTTGTCATATTATATTACAAAATTTTCACTTTTATTTAATTGTGATTAATCTAGGCTAAAAAACATTTACATAAATGGAATTTGAAAATATAACACGGAGCGCAAATATTTTTCCATCTGAATCAATTTTTTGTTGACTATATTAGTATATGATATCTTATTTCTATTTTTATTCCTTACCTTTTTTATTCTCAATGTTTCTACGAATTAACCTTTCATTTTTACATGCCCTAATTCACATCAAAACTTCACATTAAAACCCTATTTCACATAATTTTTTTTTTAAAAATTATCATTTCAACATCCTCGATCACGTACTATTAGGATTCATTAAATAATAACCGATATAGTTGATATATATTCATATTTGTTAGTTATAAAACATATTATTATTATTATTATAATTTTCTCTTTTTTTTTAGATATATTATTATAATTTTCTATTATTATTATTATTATTATGAGCTGGTCATTTATTTTCTCCCTAAACACACGTTGTGATTGATAGGTACATGAATATGATACAGTATGATATAAAAACAAAACAAAACAAGGTTGGTCGCATACACAATATAACATTGGTGACGTTTGTTTCCGCTGTGTGTGTATGTCCAGTGTCCACTATAAGTTAACATTAACACACACTCTCATTCGCTCGCGATTCACCAAATATTGTTCTCTGTTTCATCCTTCTCTGCTATAATACATTACTCTGTCTAGTTCGATAAAACAAGGTAACATTCTTTTTCCCACTAATAATTATCAGATTTCTAATCATACACTTTATCATATTATTATTTATTATTTATTGTTATTATTCTAGCTTCTAATGTTTGATTGGAAAAAAATGATATTTGTTTGTTTGGATCTAATTTGTTTAGATGATGATCACTGATTTTATTATTTCATTTCCACCCTTTTCTTTGAATTCTTGTTATTTTTTTGAAAAAATTGTATTTTGTTATGTCTTGATTTTATTGGTGTTTTCTTGAGTGAGAAATACTTAAGTTATGCCCACCATTTGTTCGTTGATTTCTTCCTCTAGATGTATATTACTCATAATTATAATGGGGGTGTTGATTTTAAGTGTGTAACAACTTTTGCTATTCAAATGAAGTCAATTTTAATTTTTAAGCAATCTATGTGTATGTTTGGTATCATGGCGAGTATGCTAGAATCATGGTGGGTCGCCTTGATTCTGATATACACATTGTGATACCAAACATAGGCTCTATGACTATTTTAGTGAAACAAATTAGAGTGGAAGATGAAGTGTTGCTTTCTTTCACCTGTTTCAATCTGAACAACCATTTACTATAATGAACTTTGAAACTCTTACTATTATCTATTGTTGTTGTTTGTTATACCTCTTTGTTTGTGCATATCAACAATAGCAACGCTATCGTGTAGTAGAATTTGAAACAAATTGCTATTGTTCTGCGATATGTGATTTAGTATAAATTATACCACTAGTCAAATAGCATAGTGGAATTTGAACAAATTCCTATTTTTCATGATCTGCGATTCACAACACTGATGAGTATATTGTGTATTCTCTAAAATAGTTAACGGCTCTTGGCCATCAAGTATATGATAGATGTGCTAAAAGGGCTGTGAATGCCATTTCTTGCGTTTGTGATAGTGCTTCCTACCTGCATAAGCTTGAAATTATCACCTTTTGAAATTTTTTCAAGACTTGGTATGTATTCTTATTTATGTTTTCAGTTGCTATGTCTCAAAATTGTTTTCCAAAACAAAGCAGTATCTTGTTTTGTTATAACTTTTTCAAGCAGTATCTTTTGAACATAGTTGTTAGGTGTTGTTTGTGTGTATTTTTAGTTTGAAATTGTATGTCAGTTTTGTGAAATTGTTGATTGAAGGTTCCACTGATTGATGTCCTAAAGATGATGTTTCCTCTTGGTACCAATTTTTAGTTTAAAATCTCGCTTCATCAATTTTTTTTCCAGATGGGAGATGTGGCTAAGGACCTTACTGCTGGGACTATTGGAGGGGCAGCACAGCTGATAGTCGGACACCCGTTTGACACCATAAAGGTCAAGCTCCAAAGCCAGCCGACACCACTTCCTGGCCAGGTTCCGAAATATTCTGGTGCAATTGATGCTGTCAAGAAGACAATAGCAGCTGAAGGTCCAGGCGGCTTATACAAAGGTATGGGAGCCCCACTTGCTACAGTAGCTGCCTTCAATGCTGTCTTATTTACAGTTAGAGGCCAAATGGAGACATTGTTGAGGTCACATCATGGTGATGTCCTCACAATAAATCAGCAGGTTGTTTGTGGAGCGGCAGCTGGACTTTCTGTTTCCTTTCTAGCTTGCCCTACTGAACTTATCAAATGCAGGTTAGATACCACTGATGGTGTTTTAATTTTTGCGGTTTAGTCACATTTTATTTGCGATTCTTTCTATCAATCTGTTTATGATTATTGGCAGTTTGACAGAATCACCATATGTCACCGTGATTTTGGCTAAGACTTTGGTGCTTCAACAAAATCATGGTGTCCCCGTCGTTTTGTTGAACTCACCGTGATACCAAACATGAACTTTGTCATGTAAATTTTTACTTAGATTTTTTACCTCTTTGGATAAAAAAACTTTTATAGTTGGAACCAACTTTTTTTTATTCTTGTTCTTTGTTAAGATCTCTGTTACTAAGCCACACGAATTTGTCTATACTTTCAATGCCCAGGCATTAGTATTGTCAAATATCAGCGATGGCAGCACCATGATGGATATCAGTGGCAGATTTTTGGAAAACCGATATGGCCAATTTGTGAAGGATGGCGGCGCCACGGCGCAGTTTTGGCTTTCTGCCATCAATAACATTACCAGGCATAATAGTTGTGCTGTGATCCCAATATCAACTAGAGATATATAGTCAAATTAGTCCCTACATGGTGTGAACATTCCTACCTTCTTGAACTAGCTTTCGGGGTTGAGTTAGGCTTAATTTCGAATTATCTGTTTCTCTTATGATGCATCTATTAACTCCTCATTTTAAGCAAACGTAATCATTTCTCTCATGGTTGACATGTGTTGAGAATCTCACATTGACTAGAGATATCATTATGACCTATGAACTATGAAGTGTTTATGGTTGGGCAAACCTTACCTTACAAACCGGCTTTGAATGATTGAGTTAGGCCCAACTCATATTTTAAGATGATATCAGAGCCTATCCTATATCTTATTGGACTAAGATCTCTATCATTCCACCTAGGACTGTTCACGCGGTTTAATTCAGACAGAAAACTGAACTGTGCCGAACCATAACAGTTAAAAAGAACCAAACTGAACCTTTGTAGTCTTCGTCGACTTATGGTTCTTGTTATTCCACCTACATTAATCTATGCTTCAGATGACCAGTCTTGAGCGTGATGGGATATATATATAGAGTCTCGCATTGAATAGAGATATGGCCTATGTAATGCTTATAATGTTTGGACTTTGGACAGTCCTTTACAAGCTTGTTTTGTAGGATTGAGTTAGGCACAACCCAGATTTTAAGAACATGAAATCAATGCCATGAGAATAAGTCTAAATTGCTGATTAGTCTTGATTAACCTTTCCTGAACTTACTTTTCAAATTATTATTTAAACAGTTTGTATTCAATATGTATTATTCTTCTACCTAAATATTTTGTTACATGATGAATACCAGATTACAAGCACAAAGTGCACTAGCTGGTTCAGGAACAGCAACATTGGCAGTGAAATATGGTGGTCCAATGGATGTAGCCAGGCATGTTCTCAGGTCAGAGGGGGGCGTAAAAGGTCTTTTCAAGGGATTGGTTCCCACTATGGCGCGTGAAATACCTGGAAATGCTGCAATGTTTGGTGTATATGAAGCAACTAAGCAATTAATTGCGGGAGGCACTGATACGTCTAAACTTGGTAGAGGTTCTCTGATGGCTGCCGGAGGCTTGGCTGGTGCTGCTTTTTGGTTAATGGTTTATCCGACCGATGTTGTTAAGAGTGTGATTCAAGTTGATGATTACAAAAATCCAAAGTTTTCTGGTTCAATTGATGCTTTCAGAAGGATAAAAGCTACCGAGGGAGTTAAAGGCCTGTATAAAGGTTTCGGTCCTGCGATGTTCAGAAGTGTTCCTGCCAATGCAGCATGCTTCTTGGCGTACGAGATGACGAGATCAGCTTTGGGATGATTAATTTATAAGCAAGACTCATAATTTGATATCATTGAGTACCATGACTGCTCATTTTTATTTTTATTTTAAATTTTCAAATCCTACAACATTTTTATTTCATGCATTTGCAATATTCCCACAATGGCCCAGTCTATTGTTACTTCAAGGAATCATTCTTTTACCAGTGGTAATATACAAGCAACCTTTTTTATTTAAAATTGTGTTTAGAAGCTCGGATACATAGTACAATACGGATATAGGAAATTTTTAAAATTTAGCATGCGACATAATTAGGATACGATATGTCTAAGATATGGACTATGTAATGTTTGTAAAGAGACATTCACATTGTGGAATAACAGCTTTTCAAGGTTAAACTGTGAAAAGAAGAGTATTCAAGATTCCGTTACTGATTCCGAAGTTCATGTAGCTATTGTTCCTCTAAAATGATTCAAGTTAGAAGAAATATATATAACTTATTTTGCAAAATATATAACTTTTTCCTATTTTGACAAAATCACTTTTGTACTCATTAGCATTTTTCATTGATATATTTTTAACATATGGTGCTGCAATTTGGTTCATATTCCCCCAAAATCAAAATGATCTCCTTGTTTTTAAGTTAAAATGGTTAATTGAGGTAGCATTCGATTTCGATTATACAACGCCTTGAGTTATGGTTGAAAATTAGTCGAATTTGGTTAAACTCAAAACTCATTTTGAATTTAACATAAATACTTTTATTCAACTCAAACTCAACTCATTTCAAACTAATAAATGACTCTATTCAGCTCCTCACCTCACTTAGTTAAATCTTCAATATTTTTATTTCATACAAAGAAAATCAATAAACATAAGCTTTGGGCCATAATAAGCCCATAATTGGGTCTTGATGAACATGTTAGTCTTGATTATACCTTCATTGACAAAACAAAAACAAAAAAGTGACACCTTATACACATAAATATACAAAGAAATTGTCTTTGCCACATAATATTAACAACATAACAAACTAACTAATGTAAGTATGAGACTAATGATGTGTACTAAAAAATCTGGCTACTCCAACAATAATCTCGCAAAGAAATTATTATTTCTTTCTGAGTAATAATATATATCATGAAATTAAAAAATAAATCACTACATATATAATCTATAATCACATAACACCATTTTTTTCATCTAACACAAGCATTTCCAAAATGGAGGATCCCAAACTACCATCTAATGATTCCTCTTCCATTCCTCTCATTGCTAGACTTGATCACTTGGAATTCATTGTGAGCTTATATTTTTAATTCTCATAATGAAATCAATTTTAAATGTCACATATCAATTTTGTGACAAATTATTATTTTATTTTTTTTTGACAAAGTGACAAATTAATTTTTCATGTGTATTTTTGTGACAGATGAAATATTTAGAAAGAAAACAAAGATGTGGAAGCAATCCTGTTGTTACTGCTAATGATAAACAATCTGCTGAATACTTCAAAGGAACATTGTTGGAACGTGTAGCTTCTCTTGAAAATAGGCTTTTTCAGGTTTAACATTATTATATTCTATCACTCAATTATACTTAATAGAATGGAATAAGCATTTGGTTTTTTTATAATTAAACCAAATCATTTTCCATAATTAGACACAAAATTATATCAATAGCATGTTGTCTGTGTCTTGATTACTAACAAGCATGCTTCATGATATTATAATCATATATATATCAATGTCGCAAAGTTAGAATGTGAGTCGTCTCATATGTAATCGTATGAATTTAGTAATTTAATTTGTTATATACTTAGATTTGGATTCTCTTATATCAAAAAGCCACACAATTGGTGAATTTACACGACGAATCATTCATATACTTGTTTCTTCCTTTCAGTTTTAAAGATGAGTGAATTTACCGTGAATTTACTGGTTGTTTGATTGCGTGAATACTCGACAACAAGAAATATAGAGATCCAAATTCTCTACCGTAAAAATACCACACAGTTTACATGCGATGATCAATCTTGATAATTTGATTTGATATCGTGAAATTCATATTATAAATTCACTAATACAATCTCAATCATTAACTAAGATCCGATGATTGAGATCAACAACTACGTAAGACAATTATTCCAGGGAATCATATTCTAAAATCTAGATCTCACACATGGTTAGGAGCATTATTTTGTGGAAATAAGATTCATAAACACCATCAGTTATGTTATTTGAACATCAAGATATTGACATTGTATGTAACATCCTATGTGTTTATCTTTATCTATTTTGTTCCTATTTTGTACTTTATACACCTTACACACATTTCAAAACTACAAAAATAAAAATACTTGACAATGTATTTGTCAACAAAAAATTTATGTTCAAACTTCAAACATCATTCTCTAACATTATACATACATACATACACATTACAATATTACATTAATTTAATTATTATCTAGTTTCAATATTTTAGTACCATGGAAATGTATATTGACTAGTTGATTTGTTGATGTAGCTTTGTGTAGAGATGGATTCAAGTGGAAGCTCAAATCCTTTGACTCGTGCTTCCACAGTAACTTCTGGAGAGTCTTCATCCAGCCAAGGATCTAAGGGAGGAGAAATAAGTTACTCATTTCCAACATTCAACAATGTCCCAAATCAAAATGGAGACCAAGAAATAATGCCTCAGAATCATATTAACACATACAAGGTAAAATAAACAAATTCATTAGTCTAATAGAAGAGTAGTGGAAATTAAACTTCTAATTCTACCTATGGTTTATACTTTATAAGCTTCTAATCTAATTATAAAACCCAATTTAGTGGAAATTAAGCTTCTAACTAAACTTGTTAACCTTTTTTATTATACTCTCATTGTCTCACCACTGACTAGTCAAACTAAATTTCCCTCTTACACAAAAAAATAATATTTAAATTAGTCTGTCACATTTTTATACACGACCAAATTAATTAATTTATTATAATGGATCAAAATAAATAGAGTTGTCACATTTACAAAAATGTCAATCTAAATATTATTTTTTGTGAGAGAATAAAATGAGCCGGGAAACAAATGGTGAGGACTATGTTGGGTCTATACTTTTTGGTTTTGTTTTGTTTTGAAAACTCGGTATCCGGCATCATCGATTAATTCAAGGGGGTCAATCTCACTGCTCACTTGTGGGGCTCCATTTAAAGCTAGAGTTTTTTTGTTCTGTATGAACTAGCACACCGAAATTGACACCAGTAAAAATCGAATTTAAAACCTTAAAAGGAGCGTAGTCCAAGAATCTACTACTAGCTCGATCTAAGTTGGATCTATACTCTTAAATTTAATTCTTGTGGTAGTGGTACTATGAGTGCTTGGAGTATTTAACCTTGGATCTGTGTCCTATTAAGGCAACTATACTACAAATAGTAAGTTATTGTGGTACATATGAGAAAAAAAACAGCACTATGTCTCTTTCACAAAAAAGCATATACCCAATTGGCCAATTTCAATTTCACTAAGATATTTAGAATACTATATATATACATATTTATTTGAGTTTTGGTCCAAGACTTACCTAACATGAAAATTTATCGGTATCATGTGCATCATGAATGGAACTTCAAGTATTTTATATCTTTACCATTTCCTTTTTAAGTTGTATCTGTATAAATTATACATAAGGCCCTACAACCAATTAGTTTACATAAAAAAAAAGGATATTCTTTACTAGAAACTTCATATATTATATTACTATATATATGTCATTGTACCCTTTCTGATTTATCTTGGTCAACATCATCTTATGTAACATATTTAAAAAATGAGAGTTATAAATTTTTACCTTACACCAACACACATGATAAAAGACGTGGCTAATATTCTATACATGCACGTGTTTGATACCGCGACACATTTGATTTATATTTAAATTTTTTTAAAAATTATTATCAATGTCGACAGTGTCCGTCATCTGACCGTGTGTCAGAATTTGATACTTATTTTATCTTCAACAAAAAAAGCCATCATATATATAATTAAAGAAGCTGTAAATTACTTATTGAAACGAATCTAAGAATCAATTAGTAACATGACATATGATTAATTAAATTGATTGATGCAGGAAAAAGCAGAGATTGTGCAGGCTCACACAAAAACCAGCTGTTCTACTAATAAGCAACAACAGATTGTGGTGGCAAAGAATAAAGGCAACAAGAAGAGTGAAAAGAAACGCAAAGGTGAAAAGAAAACGGTGCCTCCTATTAGTTGGCCACATTTAAAACTACTAGGTTGTTAATTAATTGATTTATGTTTTTAACATTGATTTATAAATTTTTTTACTACTTTTGGTTTTGCTCTTGACATTAATTATTATTATTAGACATATATATTTGCTATCTATTTAAACTTTGTGGTTGATTATTTAATTGTTCTATATTAGTAGGCAGTAGCAATATTATTACTTATAATAAAGTACTCCATCCGGTCTCATATATAAGAAAGAAAGAAAAAAGGCACACCCTTTAAGAAAGTGGAGTAAATGATTAGGAAAAATATGTCATTTCCACTTTTACCCTTACTTTTTGTTTAAATTAAATTATTATTTATTATGGGGAAAAGTAAAACAAAGGATAAAATTGGAATATTCAAAATAAATGTAATGATTGTAGTAACTTTTTCTTATATTTAAGACTTTGTAATTTTTTTTTTTATTTCTTATATATGAGACCGGAAGGAGTATGTGAGATTGGATTTTGGTGGATTGATTTGTACTAGTACTTGCTTAGTGTGCTTGGGGAAATGAACCATCACAAATGTTATTTTTAAGGGACAGAAGGCCATGTGAAATTGTGAACTGTGTAAGACTCACATTTCCTTCCAGATTCAGACAATCTAATATTTTTAATTATTTTAGTTGAATTATTGGATGATGGATTTCATTGTTGGATACATTGAAACATCAGTGACTGTTTGATAATAAAATAAAAATAAAAAATCTATATTTTTCTGTTGTTCAATTTTGATCAAAAAATCATCGATATTCTAACTATATAATGTTGAATCTTTTCACCGTTTATCTCATCGCTTGAATGACTTTGTACTGTCGAATAAAAGTATTTCCTTTCTTAAGCATGAAGTATTTTATTTTATTTTATTTATACTATCTAATAAAAGTATTAATAGGGGGTTAAAATGAGCAATTGAAACTTCATCGTCAAAATCAAATAATTATGAAACTTAGAAGGCCATAATTACATTTAAGCCTTAAATATGTGAATAACTAAATCAAGTGATAAAAAATTTGTGACGATTAAGACTTTCTCATGAAGTATTTACTTAGCTTCACACTCAAGAAAGAACATAACCATAGTTTTAACTTGTATAATGACCATCAATAGTAAAAATTTAATGAAAACAATAGCAACAACACTTTAACAACATAAAAAGCCGATGTAGAGACAGCATCAATGGTGTTTACCCTCTTTGAAATAGTTTGCGAACGGCCTCGCATTTTCTACGAAGCAGAAGACATGATGGGTTGGGCGGTCTGAGAAGAAGGGGTGATTGGAAAAGAAGGTTGTGGACGCAGCAGCTAGTGGTCAGAGAAGAAGGTGGCGGTGGTTTGAAATCACGTGTTGAAACATTTAGGGTCTCTTTGAAACAATTTTAGTTTTTAGTTTTTAAAATGTGTTTTATAAAACTGTTTATCTATGCACAATGGAAGAATCTTGAACAAGAAACTTCTGGGTGTCAAAATGAAGATAAAAACGTAAGTTGCAATTTTATAAAAATTAAACAAAAAAATCAAAAAGACAATTCTTTTGACCAGAAAACTAATACAAAAACTCTAAACCAGTAATCACCAATGTAGTGATGAGAATTGTCAATTCTTTAGAATAAAAAGTTTATCCTCCAATTCCCAAGGGAAATCATCTTTAGTTATCTGAAATTCAGTCGGGACATAAGAAGAACATATCAGGTATTACTCAAATTGGAGATCAAACTTAGATACTCGTAATCGATAATTTAATTTTGAACTTAATTTAAAATTAAAGATTTTACGTTTGATTTAAGAATATAAGTGATATCAATATTAATTAAAGAAAAAATAAATAAAAATATGGGTTAAATATGTTTTAAGTCCCTGCATTTTAGCGGACTTCTAAAAATAGACCTATATTTTTTATATTATATTTTTAGTCTCCTACGTTTTTATTGTTTTCAACATTGGTCCCTAATGTGAAATTTTAGTTGACTAAACAGACGAAAAATGTCACATAGATGCTACACAGACTCATTTAATGCTTTCATTTTGCGCGTCCACGTCATTAAATAAGTTTGTGTGACATCTATGTGGCATTTTTCGTCTGTTCAATCAACCAAAATTTCACTGTAGAGGAGTAAGAGGACTAAAAATATAATAAAAAAGATGTAGGACTATTTTTAGAAGTCTGCCAAAAAGTAAGGATTAAAAACATATTTAACCCTAAAAATATTTAATTTTGAATATGAGATAATTCACACACAATTGATTTTCACTCATTCGCATAAATTGAATATGACTAGAATCCTGCATTTCACTAACAAACAACACTAACAACTATATCCCCATCGATATATATATATATATATATATATATATATTATCGCATTTTTTATGTATTAAATATGACTCTTTGAGTCATGCACGTCGTGTGAAAATGAATATTATATATAATTGAGATACGGTGTAAATATAAATTTTAATTAGCTTCTTTCTATTTTCTTTTTTTGGGGTAATGTCTAGTCTCCCCTTGTATATATTTTATTTTTATTTTATATTATGAGTTATAGGCAGAGTATGAGGCAGTCTAAAGGTGCCAACATTATTGGGATATCTAATTTTTTTTTCCGGATGTCTAGATGCTCTTAACTTATAAAAAAATGTAAATTTTAACTCTATTTATATTTTATTGTTACGAAACTTATAATACACTTATGTATCTACTCCCTTCGTCCCAATTTATAAGAACCATTTTGACTAAATTTCACTATTCATTTATTTTGCTTTGACCATATTTTTTTAATAATATATAGATAAATATTAGCATATGAGATCTTGTTTGATTTGTTTTGATGAGTATTTTCAAAATATTAAGTTTTTATAATTTTTATTAATAAAGAATTAAAGATTTTTGTGATCAAAATTGTGCATTGATATATGTACAGTAGTCAAATTGAGTCTTATATTTTGGTATAGATGGAGTATTATTTATCAAATAACTTATTATATTTAAATAATCGCATGAAAGTTTGTGAATTATAATATTCTATTATTTTATAAAAAATAATAATTACAAAAAAAATTCTTCTCTAATTTTTTTTATCATATTTTCTTATTTTCCATAATTTCTTCTTTTTGCATAGACGCATAAAAATAAGACACGCATTTGGGAATATATTAGTATAAAAAATTGTTATCTTTTGGCCATCAACATATACTATTATAAACTCAGTTGGGTAGGTTTGGTGGTATTGGCTTGAAACCTCAGAGTATGCTCCTTTTAAGATTTTAGATTCTATTATCTCTGGTGTCAATTTAGTTGGGCTAGTTTAGTTTGTTTAAAAAAAAAAAACATATAATATTATAAAAAATATATGCATGAGTGCCAAAATTGGTTACACCTATTATATTTTTTATAAAGTTAATTAACAACATGAGATCTTCAAGTTAATAATAAAACAAAGATGATATATGTTTCAAGATTGAATACCTCAAGAATTTACTCTAACCTAATTACCTGATATGTTTTGTTTTCCTAAAAAAAAAAAAACTGGTAGTCTTTTCCTAAAAAAAAAACTAGTGAAATCAAATAGTTATTATAGAGAAGACCAAGATGAAATTTATAATAATAACCTAATAAGTAATATAATGATGAGTTGGTAGCTGACATCGGGACTGTCGACAAAAGTAATCTAACAACATAATTTGAAGGACTTGAAGGTAAGGGGAATTACTTCTACTGCATAAATTATACTTGATATTTGAGGACCTATCGATGGCACTTGTGTTTCGAACACCTATCAATAGTCGGGGATTGCTTCCGGACTGAAGGTACTCGTAAAACCCGGCACGGTGAGCCTGACAAAACTAGACTATCTAGAAATAAGGTAGTGCGATCGGACTAGAATGATAGGGGTTTGACTACCTAAAGTACAAACAATCATGTTATAGTCGCCGAAACGACCTTATGCTCATTAGGAAGTAAACTCCATGAAGTAGTGTTTATGCTTGATAAGAAGAAAGAGAGAAGAGAATTTAAGAGAAACATGGATAGATAAATATATGAGTCTAAGGAAGTTCAATAATTTGACAAATTAATCCAACAAAGAGAAATATATATCTTGCTAATTGTGGTTTCATATCTATTGTTACCATGTTGTTTCCTTTTTAATTAAAATAAATAATGATTGAGTTTAAATAGTAGCAATTGATTTCTCTTACTCAGAAGGCTAATAATAATTTTACTTATACTTCAAATTCAGTTATTCTAATACGTATACTGTTATTATTATTTTTTCTAAATGCTAAAATTGGTACTAAACTTGTGTACTAGTAATTCACCCTATTTTTGTTTGTTCTTGGCAATTGTGTGTTCTTGTATGTATTTTTCAAGTATTGTACTGATGATGTCGGGAGGACATTTGGTTCATTCGGGAGTCCGTAGGATTGAGTACCTTGAGAATCCGGATCACTACAGATGGAAAATTGATCGTGAGAATAATTGTCTGACTTATTCTGAAACTACTTGTTTTTCTACTGAATTTGGTGTAATAATTATCCGTGAGAGACTAGAAAACGTTTTACCTTTGGATAGGTTACGTTTAACACTTATAGCAGATAACAAAAATGTTCCACTGGTGCAAGTGTGAGTCAATCCAATTGTGAATGTCAACGTGCCTCAAGAGCCCTTGATTCCACAAAATGAGGTTCAAGTCAATCATGTTGAAGTAGCCGCTGAGAATGAAGCTGAGATGACGTACCTTTTCCTTTGAAGAGGACCTGGAAGAAGATCTGGAAGAGGACCCAAACAGTTATTGGGAGGAAGGGGAGTTCCGTCCTAAGGCCACAAATAGACATGATCACTCCAATGTGGATTAGAGTTTCAAGATATCTAATGTAGTTGTTTTGTATGATATTAATTCTTGAAAACTCTATTTTGGTGAAGTATTAATTAGAAGTGATGCAGTATTTGTAATTTAGACATTAACTACTTTGGTTTAGAATAACTCACGCGGAGTTTGTGAACTTTTGTATGATAACCAAGACTAACGAGCCATAGGCTTCCTATGTTTAATTATTAATCTATGAAGTATGTATAATTAATTATATGAAGTGTTCTTTTTATTACTATTGAGTTGATTAGTGTATGAAATCACTAATGTAACAGGAAGCTAAATAGAGAAGAAAAAAATTCTCTAAGGAATGTTATAAAGAAAAATAATCATGTGTCAAGTCTAAACATTTGTTTTTGGATGATATAAACTTATTGTTAATGCGATAAGTTGTGTGTTAAGTAGTAACTATGATAGTTACTATAGTCCCTAATTTATTATTCTGGTGTTTTGTTTTTATGTCTTATGGTAATTATGATCTCTCAAATTCCTGTTATACAACATTCTTAGTATTTTTATTTAATTGGGTGACATTCGAAATAGTATAAAATTGATATATCAAATAAATATGTATACATATATGTCCCTATAAAATAAATTAATTCAAAATAGAAATGAAATATACGAAATCTTTTTATTTGAATGTGACGCTATTTTCTCACTCGTCGAAAAAGGGGCGTTACAAATATGTTGTTTGACATTTTATTATTTTCCTGGCAATTATATGAAGGATATGAACAGCGGCAGACACACGTTGAGGCCTAGTGTGGCCTTGGCCACACTGGATTTTTTTAGTTTTTTTTTAAATAATAATAAAAATATACATCGTGAAAATTAAAACAAATAAAAAACACAAGTTATTGAGGATGGTTGAGCTTTATCCAAATGATTTTGTAGATGTACCGGAAGTGGTAGTGCGTCATCAACTTCGGACTTATGTAAGAGATGTTCGATTTGACTCAAGATTTGAAAAGTTAAAAGGACTTCTAGATCTTTGTGCAAAACTTGTGGAAACAAATAAGTGCAACACATTTGATATAGTTTATAAGCTTTTGAAGTTGGCTTTAGTCTTGCCGGTAGCAACTGCAAGCGTGAAACGTGTTTTTTCAGCTATGAATTTAGTGAAGGGTCAACGATCTAACAAAATGAGTGATCAATTAAATGACTGTCTTGTTACTTATATAGAAAGAGATATTTTTGGAACAATTGACAATGATATTATTTTAGCTCATTTTCAAGAAATTGATGGTAGACGGTTTCCGTTGTAAATGTATTACACCTACAATATTATATATGGTGGTTTTTTCTCTGCTATGACAGAGTTTTTGTATCCTGGAAGTATTGCATAGGTTTCTTTGTTAGAAAGAAGTATGTTTTGACTTTTTGTTTGGAGTTTAACATCTCATGATGCAATATTGGTCCGAACTTGCTAGTATATGTATATTTACACACCTTGTGCTCTTTTGTTTATAATATCTTTGTTGTCAAAAAAAAAAAAAAATTCAGTATAATTTAGTTTCTTTAAGATTTTGGGCACATCAGATTTTTAAGTCTAGATCCGTCCCCGGATATAAAGCATGCCGAGAATACTACATACAAGAAAAATACCATTACGGTGGCTATGTTGTCACCAATGAAATGATGAAATTGATACAAGAAACAAATGGAAAAAATAACTAACTTTTTATTTTTTTGGTATAGAAAAAAATAACTAACTTTAAAGCAATAAAAACTATATTTGAGACTTGTATTGTGGCCTTGCGGGAGACGTCAAAAACATTTTAAAAATACTTAAATTTTACTTATATTTGAAACTATATTTGAAATAATATAAGACCTAATTTGACTAAATGCACTATTTATATTTTGTTTTGACCATATTTTTCTATATAAATGTAAAATATTATTATATACTTCCTCCGGCCTCTTTTATCGGCAAATATATCTATTTGCACACTTATTAAGAAGTTACTACTTTTTTGTCTTGATGTTATGTGAGGTTTCTATTACAATTCTGAAAATAATCTTATAATGCATTGAAACTCTACAATCACATTAAAAAGTAGAACAATTAATGAGGATATTTTTGGAAGAATAACATTAATTAAAGTTGATTTTAGTAACTTTTGTTTATATTTGAGACCAACTTGATTTTAGTAAGATCTTGTTAGATTTGTTTCGATGAATATTTTTAAAATATCAAATTTTTATAATTTTTACTGATAGACTATTAAAAATATTCGTAACTAAAATTATGTATTAGCGTATGTCAATGGTCAATAAATTTTTATATTTTGCGACGGAGAAAGTACTCCCTCCGTTCATTTTTATTTGTCGTTTTAAAAAAAAAAATTGTTTCAAATTATTTTTTGTTTTGATAATTTAAGGTTATATTTTTTCTATTATGTCCTCTTCATATATTTTTTATTGACTAAATTTTATATAATTTTTTTATTGTATCTATTTTTTTTTTACAAAACCTCTTCGTATAATCTTTTTATTGTTTTTGACTTTTTGTTTTGTTCCTATTTTTTTTGTACATAATATATTCCAAAAATAAAATTATGGTATAATAGGAAGATAAAGTGCGAAAATACACTTTTTTAATTTATAATTAATTTTCTAAAACAACAAATAAAAAGAAACGGAGTGAGACTCAATAATTAATAACTCCACGTTGACTTTCAATGCTTCCGTAACATCCAATATTTTATTGATTCAACTTGTCTTGAGAATCTTAATCGCCCCCTTTGACTCTACCGTTGAATAAATATAGTGTGAATCTAATAAGGCAAATGTTAACATGTGCACCTAAAATACAAGTTAAGAATACAAATATAGAAATATTCTCTTTAAACATGTGTATTATATCTTTTAAGCATTAAATTCGTTTGTAATATTAAATGCAAATTTCTAATTATAGATACCTTAACATGTGCCCTATATGCATTAAATTTGTTTTATTCTTATTTTTTGGTTTTTACTGTAATATCCGACTCACTGAACCGCATAATCTAATTCGAGGATCTGACATTAACATTAAGTGGTTTACCTTTTCTATATTTATCTTATTTTAGGTTTTGTTTTTTTTTTATTTTTTTATTTTTACTGTAATATCCGACTCACTGAACCGCATAATCTGGTTCGAAGATCTGACATTAACATTAAGTGGTTTACCTTTTCTATATTTATCTGAGTGATATGTCAAATACCCTCCTGAAATTTCAAAATTTGTCAAATACCCCCCTGAAATTTGGAAATAGGCAAATACACCCCTGAAATTGTAAAATGTCAATCAAATTGCCCCTGCTCCGTTTACTCAATCTATTTTGATGATGTGACGGTTGACAAAATACGTGCACCTGCCAACATGGTGTCACGTGCATGGGTAATTGATTAAGATACACGTAACTAAAATTTGCAAAATCAGTGGGCAAAATGCTATAATTTCAGTCAATTAGCCTCTTGATTTTGCAAATTTTAATCAATTACCCTCTTGTGACGTGTATCCTGATCAATTACACTCCTCATGTGACGTGACATGCATGCAGTTAACACAAATGTCATCAAACTAGACGGAGTAAACGGAGCAGGGGGCAATTTGATTGACATTTTACAAATTCAGTGGGTATTTGCCTATTTCCAAATTTCGGGGGGGGGTGGGGGGGGGGGGGGGGGGGGGGGGGGGGTATTTGACAAATTTTGAAATTTCAGGGGGGTATTTGATATTTTACTCATATTTATCTTATTTTAGGTTTTGTTTTAGTTTCCAAAGTCACAAATATTTTTTCATTAATTTAGTTCTTCTCTTAAATTATCACATAAAAGCATCTTTTATCAAATAGCATCTTATATCAAATATAAGAGTTGTTAAGTTTATCTATATGTGATTGAGTTTGATTGTGAACAAAATATTAGTATTAATTTATTTATTTTTACGAAAAAATAAATTTCATTAAATTCAGTTAGAGCAGTTTGAAACAAACAATACAAGGAGAATAATTTAAAAAAAGAAGAAAAACTGTTAATCATTTGATAATCAATCACCAAACTAATACATGATAAAATACTTAATCATTCTCAATATTTTTTTTCATATTCATTAATCATAATTAAAATACTTACATATCTATAATCTGTATCCCACTATATATTAGTTTTGCATGCATATTCTTTTGAGTTTTGACAAGGTTGCGAAAGCTACTACAAAAGGGGATATGCCCCTTTGAGAGAGTCTACTTCAAAGACATTACCTAAGAAACCAATATCAAGAAAAACAATTAGAAGATTAAAAAAGAAAAACAATTAAAATTTAAAGAAAAGTTCTCTATTTTTAATTTAAAGATATCATAAAAAAAAAATTTCAATTAGTAGCTTAAAATGAAATAGAATGTTTCTAAATTTTATTTATAAAATGTTATGTCTCTACCAATTAAATTAAACTTAGAGATATTATATCAACTTCTTTTTTTACCATCATACCCGGTCCACTGAACCACATAATTTGGTTCGAAAATCAATTTCGACATCAAATGGTTCTAATCTCCTTCTGATCGTATTTGCGGGGATCAAATTGTGTCCATCCTTACCATGTTCAACATCAATCATCCTTCGACTAACTAACAATTGGTTGTATCAGATTATTTAACTAATAATATACTTAGGGTATTGCTAAACAGTGCCCCATACACTCTTTTAACATTCCATTTTAAGAAATAATTTATTCAAAAAATGAATCATTTCAATTTACAGTTGACTTTACATATTTCCATAAATATTGTATAAAAAGCTTATTATTTAAGGGCTTAAAAAGTGTCTCAAGAGCACTATTTAGCATTTTCCATATATTATATGAGGAGTGATAACAACCCACCTTCTAACATACTATTTCCAACACATTCTATTTAATTGGTTGAAATTCAAATGGATCCCACTAAATCATGTATATCCCACATAATTTTGATGAAACCCATTTAAAATTTAACCAATTATAAAAAATGTATTGAAAATAGTGTATTAAATGGTGTATTGGTAACATAATTCTCCTTGTATTACTTTGTGGGTATACCGCATTTCTATATATAGCTAAGCTAACAGAAGAAAAAACAGAATTTCAAAAGTGAATTCCCAATACTACCCTTTTCTCTTCCTCAAATTCTCATTTCGCAACAGCATTCCCCACTCTCTTTTCATTCACACAGAGAGAAGAGAACTTCGCTTTCTCTCTCCTCACGATGGAGAAAGCAGAGTCCTCCACCGCCTCAACCTCCGACCAAGATTCCGACGAAAAACACCGCACAAACCACCACCTAACACTTCCCTCCAATCTAACTCAACAAGAATTCGACTCGCTCATCCCTTTCATCACCGAACACCACACCTACCTCATAGGTCCCGGCCAATGCTCCACTCTACTCGCTCAACGCATCCACGCGCCACCTGAAACCGTCTGGTCCGTCGTCAGAAGCTTCGATAAACCACAAATCTACAAACACTTCATCAAAAGCTGCTCCGTTAAAGACGGTTTTCAAATGAAAGTCGGTTGCACTAGAGACGTCAATGTAATCTCCGGTCTACCGGCAGCAACTAGCACAGAGAGACTCGAAGTTCTTGATGATAACCTCCGTGTTACTGGATTCAGTATAATCGGTGGTGAACACCGTTTAACAAACTACCGTTCTGTTACTTCCGTTCACGGTTTTGATAACGGTGAGATCTGGACCGTTGTTTTGGAATCTTATATCGTTGATGTTCCTGAAGGTAATACAGAAGAGGACACGCGTCTTTTTGCTGATACCGTTGTGAAGCTTAATCTTCAGAAGCTTGCGTCTGTTACAGAAGGAAAGAACCGTGACGGTGACGGTAAGTCACACTAGTAGGGTCCACTGAAACCGCAAGTTGTAAAACTTGTTGAAACTATTGTTCCTTCATGAATACATAAAAAGGAGAAGAAAAAAAAACTGAAAATCTGAGTTTTTTTTTTGGAATATTCATTTTGTGTGACTTTTTTTTAAGATGATTTTGATATTGTGCAACATGTTTAAGTGGATGGATTGATGAATGAATATGCATGTTGAGTTGAACTCGAAATTTGTTAATTGCGCAATGTGTGTAAGGGCATTTATGTCAATGCAGTTGTACAGAAAATGTTGACTTGTTGATGTGATCATTGTTAATAGTATCATTTACTTTTTGCTTAGATTTTATTCTGCGCAGTGATTTTTTAATTTTTTATAATAATAATAAGTACAGTATAATTAGTATCGATAACTTAATTGGGAAACGGATTTTCTCCTGTTAGGGACCGTCCGATCACAATCCTATGGTTAAGATCATTTTTAGTAATTTTACAAATGATTTATTCTGATCGTCCTATCTGTAAACATGCTGAGATGAAACACTGTTAAAACTGTGTGATTCTCCCCGGCATGAAATTCAGATCCACTTAATTGACTTAATTGATATGAATATTATATGTAAGAGGCATGGGTCGAGTTCAAACTTCGACCACTAGGAGGTGATAATTATTTTAAATAAGCGACTTTAGAAATCAACTCCAAATTATTTTTTAAGAGAATCTATGGTCAATTCTCTTAACACTAGGAGGTGATAATTTTACAATTTGGGTGCTATAATGCATTATTACTTTAAGAAATTGTCAAACAAAATTCTACTTAATTACTTGAAGAAGATGCTTCCTCGTTCCTTCTTTGACTTATATTACAAAATTTTGGAAGGATAAGTAGTTTTCAATACAACTTTATCTCTTTTATTTTGGATTTTGGCTGTTGAAAAAGGTAAAACTCAACTTTATTCTATCTTTATTTCAAGTAACCTCGATTAGATCACCATCTCATTATAAGAATGGAGAGAAAATATTGCAGATAATTTTTATTCTTTTAGTAGATAGAGAAAATAACAAGTTATTACGTAAAGTGAATGGATGAAATTCAAATTCTGGTCATGACATCATATCTAATAATTTTAGTATTTACACCCGTTAAGTTAGGATTTATAGGTTATAGGTAGAGAATTTAAATTGTATAGGAATGAAGAGAACATAAATTTTGTAATTCTATAAGGTGTCTTTCACATTAGACTCCCTAGTAATTACTACTAGTTTCATGATAAAGCTAGTTATATGTATTGTACATTTGTACCTAATACCAAAAAAGAAATATGTATTGTACCATGTATGTACAAAATTTATATGTTTTGATTTTTGAATAATCTAATGATAAAAAATAGTAACTTTTTACATCATGAAACACTATTTTATTTGTGCACCAATAAATTAGTTTATTTTAGAATCCGTTATTTTCCTCTTTACATTGAATTTGGACATAATCCTCTTATCCATCAACATCTTATCAAAACACTAGGATAGTACTATAGCTAAGTAGTAAGTAGCTTAGTACTAGTAGGTAGGACTTATGATAGATATAGATATATGTGTGAAACACAAGTATAGAAGGAAGAAATTTTAAGTCCAGTTAGTGTCAAGTGTACTGTTAAGACTTAAGATATGCTTGCTGATATAATCTTTTGAAAATAATGTACGTACTCGGTGTGTGTTTGATATTGATTATTTTCGCTGCTACGGCACGTTTAGTGCTTCATTTGCTGTGAAAATGAAAAGCTAATAATAGTAGCTTTAAAAAATGCGCATATGGCTCTATCTTCATCACGATTCTAAACACATGCTTAAATTAAAAAAAATAAAAATTTAAGATCACTCAAGTAAATTAAAAATCATGTTATTCAAAATTCAAATTTATTTTAGTCTTGATTTTATTTCTAATAAATGTCTTTTAAAGTTTCAAAGATGAAATTATATATGATAACAATACAGGAGCTCCAAAATTTCACCATGCACCCACTGTCAAAATTATGAAACAATTATAGTAAACCAAATTACTACTGAAGTTGGATCCCCTGTTTTTAGAAATTGGAATGGCAAATTGGTCGGATTCTAGAATCCAAAAGAAAGGAACTTCTTAGTAGATAAAGGGGCAATTTGGATTGCATACAACAAGAATAATATGAATTTATATATAGACGATCACCATCTTATAAGTATGTTGTAAAATTGAGTTAGTTTCAACTTTTAGAATAGTATTGGAGACTCCTCCAGAGTCCCACCAAATCAATAGTATCGGATATTTTGTAGGCTTAACTTAGGTTCAATCCAAAATGTTAAGATAGTCAGCACATAGGGAATAGTTCAAAGTGATAGTTGCATCAAAATGGGACGATATAAATGTCGAGGAATAGTTAAAGGTGATAGTTGCATCAAAATGGGACGAGATAAATGTCAATCTTGGAATCCAATCCAAACTGATTAGATTTTAGTGCAGTCATACAATCATGAATTTATGGTAGTTTAATAAAGATTAGAAAACTCGAATTTCAACTTTAAAATTATATATTGAACAAATCTATCGTTAGTTGGTCTATTGATGATTTGACACTGGATTTGATAGAGAGAACCACAGTTCGTTTCCTACAACTGCGATCGAGAGAGTTGAAACTACTTGATGTCAAAACTGACATCTGATAAGATTAGATAATCCAATAGACCGAATATAAGTTGTAAAAATAAACAAAAAATTGTATATTGAACAAAAATAAAACATTAATTTAACTTTTAAACCTTCTCATTAAAATCAGATGATTCTTAAGTGTTGATTGTACCTGACTGGACAATTCATATTACATAAAAGGAGGGTAGGTGGTGTGAAAAAATGGAGAATAAAGCTATGACAGATAATTTTGGTGCATATGGGGAAATTACATCATAAATGTATGGAGCAACTTACCCTGACTTATGTGGATAGAAAGGGAATTTCTAAAAATTTGAGAAGAACCTCATTCCACCCCCAATTTCTGCCAATTAGTTTTGGTAGTGTTCCTTCTATTTCAGGCATCTAGTTAAAAATGGCCCATATTTTCCAATTGAAGGCATACATCAAATTCCAATTCACCTCCCCCCACAATTCTATTGCTATGGCCCCATATGGTTTATTGATCAGCAATGTCTGGTCACATGTTATGATTTTGGTGCCTCATTCATTGTCGAAAGGGCAAATATATTATGTTTTGTGGGCTCCATTTTGGTGCCTCATTCACATGTTATGGAGTTGGATTTTGGATTGCATGCAATCACAATTCTACGTAATCACGCAATATATGTGATTGTTAGATTGAAATCAAACTGTCTATATTTTTAATATAGATATTATTGTTTTTTATTTTAAAATACTCCTATTAAACTTAAAATCGTGATCATTTATTTTCGATCCAATGATCACTGATATGTTGATTGTATATTAATGTGAATTGGATATCGGAGACAATCCAACACTACTATTGTTGATGCACTCTAGATTGTCACTGTTTAGGGATACTATTACTATCAACGTCTCCATGTTTATGGTTCTTGAATTTTCGGATTGGAAGTTGGAATATATGAAAATGGATTTTTGTTAGGGAGGATATACCCTGGACAGTGACAATTATATAGAAGGGACTATATGCTGCTAAGTAGTTGCATTGATTCAGTAAAAAAAAAAATCATAATAATTGCATTGCTTTTTTTTTTTTGGTACATTAATTGCATTGCTTTAAGTAGTTGCAAATTTTTTATTGTTCTTCTCTTCTAAGTGAATTTTTCTCCGTACGCAACATAAATTGAATACTTGATCATTTGCTTAAGAATCCCAAAACCTTTACTATCTAAAGCAGTTCATTGTTAATATTTAACGCTAATTTCCACCTCATTCCTCCTCGTTGATTTTATATTCTATTTTGATAAAATTCTTTATGGGATTCGGTATCTGGTTTTTAGTATGGTAAAAATCCACTTGTATGTCAACAAAGTCCTCTCTTAGACACTTTAATCTTTGAAGTTTTCATCTAATCTTAAAATCCTCTCTTAAACACTTTAGACTTTGGAGTTTTGTTCTAATCTTAAAATTTGAGTCCATATAATAAAAAGAAAGCATAATTTTAATAATTAGAAATTATTTCAAAATATTTATTTTTCTAGAAAATTTAAACTACTTTATTTAAATTGTAAATTAACACTTCTAACTATTTAAAAAGAGTCAATTTTATTGTGTACAAATGAGATATATCTTTCATCATATACAAATTATTTTTTACTATTAGATTAATAAATTACACAACTAAATCAAATCAAATGAAATATGAAACACTTATTAATCCACTTGAGTAACTTATTTTTTAGCATAATATTTATCCACGGATTCTAGTTCAATTGGTAAAATACGGTCAAAATTGTTATACCAAACACTATAATCGGAGTCGAATCCCGACTTTTTTATTTTGTCTATATATTTAATTTAACGACATTGATATTACTTATTTGAACTAAATTTTCTAACTAAAACAAAATTAGTTTTAATGACTACTTTCGTGTAAAAGTGTGTAGCCCTTATAATTTTTACTTACATGCAATATTTTTCCTTTTCATTAAAATTCTTTCTTCCAAAAGAACATAGCACGTGAAGAGCACTAACCCACACGATAAGAAAGGTTGAAGATAGCGACATGACCCCCTTTTGTGATCAGCCAATTGGGTCACTGTGTTTGATACAACTTGCCAACTTGACAACTTGTGTACTAAAGAAAGGTGAAAACTTTGAAAGATTGAAAGAGACATTAGGAATATATAGAAGCAACAATTACAAAGACTACCTTTCCAGTGGGAAACAGATTAGGTGCAGTTACAGCATGCCGCTATAATAGATCTGAGTCGTTCAATTTATAATTGCCGGCTAAAATAATTGAAATTTAAATCTAGCCGTTCGATCTCAAATTAATGGCTAAAATCTATTATAGTGTGAAGCTACGAGTTAATCCTACAACGAGAAATCTACCCCCTTTAGAGCAAGCAACATCTTACATCATGAATTCCAATTCATGCGATTGATTGTATGCATTCACGCAATTAATACATTAATGATCATTGGATTCAGACTCATATGATTTTGATTTCGACGGAAGTTGAATTTAAAATTTACGCTATTTAATCTCAATTCAATGATCATTTCTATATATAAATGTGTCCAATTTTTGAATCCATGAAATCCAAATTTTTATATGATTGTGTCAAAAGAATCTTTATAATACATAGTCCAATTAATTTGAAGCATTCCTTTTTCTTTTTCATATTGCTACTTCATTATTGGTCCTACTCTTGAGGGCAAAAGTAGAGGCCACAATCACAAGTAAAAGGCTCTCTTAAAACCAATGAAATGAAAATGTTGGGGCCAAAAAATGAAATAGTCCAATCATTTTTCATTATGGTTATTTTGATGCCCCCACTTCCCTATCCATCATTCTTTTACCAAATTGAGCAATGATGAGCATATCAAAAGAGCTTATTCATTTGTTGATAAGCTATTCCCTCCGATCTCATATATAAGCAATAAAACAAAAAAGTTGAAAGTCTCATATATAAGCAAAAGTAACTATAATCATTATATTTATTAATAATATTCCAATTTTATCCTTAGTTTCACTTTTACCCATAATAAATAGTAATTTAATTTAAAACAAAAAGTAAGGGTAAAATTGGAAATGACATATTTTGTCTAATGATTGACTTCACTTTCTTAAAGAGTGTGCATTTTTTTTTTCTTCTTATATTCAAGACTAGAGGGAGTACCACCATAGCTACACCACTAGCTATACTTACAATATTCAGATAGTAATAATCTCAAATGCTCATTCGATTCTAAAATAGGATTCTTTCACTTTTGGGGGGCCATTAATCAAAGTTCAACCTTATTGTACTTTTTATTTTTATTTTTTGATAAGTAACTTTGTTGTATTATGCTTGCAAATTGCAATATGTTGGTGGAGGTTTGTCCTTTGTGTGAATATAATGAATGCTTGTTTGTTTTGTCAAACATCTAAAGTGAATACAATGAATGTTTGTTTGTTTTGACATACATCTAAAGCAATATCAGATCCAAAATTTGTTTCTTTAAAAAAAAAATTATAAACAATAAAGAAAACAATAGTACAAATGTTTTTTTTTTAACATTAAATATTTGTATTATGCAAATTTAACCTAATAAAAAAAGAATTTAATTGTTGTGCACCGTCGGTGTAATATTTTTTTTACACATACATCCAATAATATACCAACACATCATGTATTGTGTTTAAAAACAAATGATGTGTCACATTCATTAAATGATGTGACAACACATCATTGAATGCATGTGTAAAAACCATTTATACTGACGGTGCACAACAATTAAACTCATAAAAAAACTCCCTCTAACAGTTTTTAGTAATCTATTAATATGAAAAAGCCAAGGTTAATTGTCTTTATCTCTCTTCAAAATCTCTTGCTTCTCGGCCACTCTTTTCTCTCATTCATTTGATAATTAATACATTCAATGCAATTTTTTTTGTTTTCAAACTATTTAGTAAAAAATTAAAAAATCATAACATACTGAAACATATTCAAGGTAATCTACAAATTCAAAGCAATATTAAACACACCCTATTCTTTTTCAACGAAATTTAATACACAAAGAATATTTCTCTTATTCCTCTAGGCTCTAATTGGTAATTTTCAACGGAAATTAATATTGTTAATTCCTCTTATTTCAATTTTCAGCTATATATATATGTGTGGTCTAACAATTCCTTGTGATTGTATTTATTTAGTGGATATTTTATTTATTTGATTTTCTTTTTTTCTTCAATCAAGCAACCATCCACATTTTGAATTTATTTATTTTGAAGAATGAATTTATTTATTTTATTTGTCATTGAATTTTTAAATTAATTGTTAATCTTTTTTTGTGTACCTAGATCTGATGGGTATGGTTATAGGTGTTGAAGTTGAGGATATCTGTGAAAGAAACATGTATGTTCAATTACAATTGTTATTTTTATTTTTGTTCAATCCTAGATAATTCCAAATGCATATGTATACAATGTAGTAATATTTTTTTGTTGGTATCTATTTTAATATTTAGAAGAATTCTAATGTTGGAGATGATATTGTAATTGGTAATATGTTGCTGAAATAGGAATTCTAATGTTGGAATACAAAATAAGAATATAAATGCACGTCTTTTGAGAATAATTAATATTATTTGAATATTTATACATTTAAACTTTAGTACTTGCATTTACAATTTTTTTTAAGAAATGGAGAGAATTCCAACTCGTGCAGGGACACCTAGGCATATGCAAATTATGGGGCAGTCGCCACCCAACAATTCACCGGCCATACTATGGTACCCTATATGTATAATTCATGATGGATTTGTCTGATGCATCACACCTTTTTTTCATAACTGAAATAGTAGTATATAATTAAAACAATACTATATTTTATACTTCATTTCTAACAATTCAACTATGAGAAAACAATTAATTGTGGTAGATCACGAGCTCTTCTTGCTTATTGGCTAAGATCTAACTTTCTCTGTAAAAATAGTTTTTTCATGTTTTTATATTATATAAGTGTGTTAATTAAATTTTGGATTATTGTATGTTTGGTCTTTGATATTTATTTTAAGTTTTAATTTGGTCTTTTACGTTTAAAAAGTTTTAAGTTTCATGGCTAATAGAATTGCATGCACGGACAAGATAAGAGTATATAATGGGAAAATTTTAGATGAAATTAACTCAAAATGCAACGAAAAGTTAGATGAAATTAGCTCAAAATTTAACAGAAAAATGTTATTTTCTCTCTTGGATTATTTAAAGACTAAAGACTAAAATTTGATCTCTTGCAATTTTTTTGCGATCCTCTATTAATTTCGACTGATTAAAATATGATAGCCTCCGTATAAAAATGTCACATGCGTATTTGAAAGTTCGTTTTTGTTAGCAATCCAATTAGACCACACAAAAATTATGAGGAACTAAATTAGATCTTTAGTCTTTAAATAATCTTATACAGCAAACAATGCACATTATCTTATTTTAATGTGTCACTATTTGCACCCACCCTCAAGAATTTTTATTTTTTTCATCCTTATGTGTGTGACAATTGAGCAATTTGAATATTCAAACAATTTCCATATGTGTGTGTGTGACAATTGAACAATTAGTCGATATTCAGGTTGAAGACTGAATCTGTGTCGTTTGAACGAGTTTGAGGTTGAAGACGGAGAAGAATGAGTTTCAGGTTGAAGACGGAAATGATTATGCACCGTTTAAAGGAAAAGTGAGAAATGGAACAACAAAGGGTTTGAAGGAGAATTGGGAATTGGAAGAACGAAAGGTTTGGGAAATTCTGGAAACAAAGAGAGGGAACATGAGTGTAACATAGCGTGAAATTACATTATAAGCCCACATCAGTTAGCATAGAACGGCCGGAATGTTTCACAAAATGACAGCGATGATGGTTTCTAAGAAACAGTCACTACTATTAATCGTATTAATTGCTAATTTAAAATGAAAATTTATGACAGTTAATACTAATAAACTAACTTTCCAAATAAATTTTTAGCATTGAATTGAATAGTCAATTAATGGTATCTTTTAATTATGATTATGAGAATTAATTAATTGATTTCAGTTACTATATTTGTAGTGATTCCTCGTGTTGCTGCCTAAAATTATTCCTTTTCATTTCAATATCATCCATATGGTCCTGCTAAAAAAGCAATGTATGATATTAATATGTATTAATTATGGAATATACCCTATTCTATTAATAATTTATTCATGTTTTTGCAAATTGAAAAGATAAGTATTTAAAAAAAGGTTTTCTTTCTAATTTTATTGTGTTATATATATATATATATATATATATAATAATTACACATTAACAAAAGGTACGAGCAAAAGTGTCGAAAGCCAACGGTATAAAAAAGGTTTTTTTATAGAAAAATGTGCAATCAAAAATATATTTCTTTCAGAAAAATATTCCAAAATGCATTTTTTGTAACTTTTTATATGTCCATCAGGTCTATAAGTCTCAGGGGCGTCTCCAACTTTTTGGAGACCCTGTGCATTATTAAAAAATAGGCCCTAATAAAAAAAATGCAAAAAATCATAAAAGAATTATCATTGATTTAAATTATAAATAACATTGATAACACTAAAAAATAATTATTTTTTCACTAATATAAAAAAAAGTTTGATAAACAGGACAATCTCTATTACACGCCTATCCACTTGATAAATAAAACTATAGTATAACAATTAGCTATAAAACGTCTAAAAAATTTATTCACAATAGAAAAATCTCTTTTAAGATATTTTGTATTAATAAATCTCTCATTTTAGAATAAAGAAAATCTCAAACATCTGAACTGCACAATATCTCATTTGAAAGCATACAATCCCTAATTTTATACATCTCATTTACTAATACAACTATCCTATAATTTTTTTTAGAGGTCTCTAATTTTATGAGGCCTTAGGCTATAGCACATGTTGGCCATGTACTATAGACGCCCCTGATAAGTCTATATAAATTAGTCGTTTTTAAATGCATTATCAAATTTCAAAGTTCTTCTCATTGTTGCATTTTTATCTTCTTTTTTTGTGTACCGTAATTTATTGAATATATATTTTCGTGATATTTCTTTTATGCCTTTATATGGTGTTTTCTATTTATTGAATTTGGTGATTTGATTTTTACTGTACTTTTTTGAAGTTGATCTTCATAATGCGATCAATTATTTATATATATATATATATATATATATATATATATATATATATATATATATATATATATATATATATATTCCTTTGCAATACTTTTATATGTTCTTATTGGTGCTTTCCATCACAATGCTTGCATTTTCCCTTTAGTTTGGTACGCCATTAAAAATATAAATGCATTTGAACTATGTTTAGATAATTTTATACATTTATTGTGTAATTGTCGTCAGTTCTACAAAAAATGGCTTTCATTGGACCGGTCAAATAAAATATAGTGAAGTATTTTTCATTTTTCGTCTTTGTTTTTTTGGTATAGTAGAGGGCTAACACCCAAAAGAAAGAAATCTACAAAGTTAAACGAATATTCCTAGGCATACAAGTCCCGAATATGTCGTCAAAAAGAACTCTCTGAAGTTCCTTGGGGGAGACTCGATAAATTGGACATTAAAAGAACGTAGAGAATAACTATAATTAGCAAGTCAATCGGCGCACCTATTTCCTTCATGCCATGTGTGAGATAATTGAACTTGCCAATTCAAATCTAAGAGCTGCCTAATATGACGCACCAAAGTGGGTATGTTTCCTTTAAAATTGATTTTCTTTGTCACCATATCAACCAAGACTTTAGAGTCACTTTCAACATGAAGATGCATGATCCCCTCTCTCTGAGCAAGGTCTAGGCCATAGTACATGCCCCACATTTCCACATGAAGAGCGTCACAACTTCCTATCTTCTGCGAGTAACCCTTTAGCCAATTGCCATCTGAGTTCCTCAGCAAACCACTGCAACTAGCAAGTCTCAACCTATCACTCTGAGATATCCATTGCAATTGAGCTTCACCCACCCTTCCCTTCCCTAGGTTTTCTCCATCCAATGAACCCTTCCCTAGGTTTTATATATGATACTACATTCTACACTTTGTGCAAATTATATGTGATGTTTATAATGTTATTTTAGGTTTTCGACAATAATTTTGACGAATATAAAAAAAAAATGATTTGTCTGTTTAGTTTTGTATGATATTCATGAGCACCCTTATAGGACAATAATAATTGGTGTTCGTTGAAAATAACTTTGTAGCTCAAAGGCTTTCATGGCATGTGATAAATAGAAGTTTCAATTTGTTAAAGTTACTTCAGTATTTCTCCTTAGTTTGTTTTTGTTAATTTTATTCTATTCGATGCGGTTTATCAATTGTCTTATTTTGTGATTTTATGTAGTGGAATTTTATAGACTATATTTTGGAGAAAAAATAATATACACCACAGTGTAAAGTAATCGTACATTGTCAGCAAATTACAATGATTTTTCCGTCACACCACCTCACTTAACCCAACTTTCTTGATATAATATGGAAAGTTAAGTTATTCTTATTGGTTGTCAATGTAAAATTAATCTACACTGATCGTATGTCTTTTAAACTCTATGTTTAGTACAACTATTAAAAAAAAAAACTCTATGTTTAGTACATTAACGTTTTTGTTATTTTTTAAGTTTGAAATATATGTAATTATTAATATGTAGATATTATTTTTTTTTCATCACATTTTTACCCGTGCTTGGCACGGGTCAGGATACTAGTTCAAATATACATCTAAAGATTATGATTAATAACATTCAAAATCATAATTAGTTGTGTTTAGATGAATAATAAGTTGGGACACTTTATTATAGTCATTAATCATTTACTAAACATAATTAATTATATACTACTCTTTAATTGCATTAATCTCTAATTTGTTATCCAAATTTAATGTCAAATTTGTATGTCAAAATTACGCAACTAATGTATGAAACATTTCTTCTTCTGAAATGTCTACTTAAAGATTGACAATGATAAAGTTTGAACGAAATATTACGGTACTCATATTCATGTTCGAATTATATAAACAAATGGGGCTTAACCTATCTTCAAATAAAAAATAAAGGGTTAATAGGGTTTTACCCCCATGCAAAGTTGACGAGTTTTGGATTACCCTCTGCAAAATTATTTTTTAGGATTACCCCCCTGCAAAATGGAAATTCCATCAATTTGCCCCCTGTCTGCACAACTAGGCATGTGACGTGGATGGATATTGACGTGGCATGACACGTGGCGATTATTTCATTTTTTATTTTTTTAAAATTGCCACGTGTAAAAAAATTATTTCTTTTTTAAAAATAAAAAAAATTGAAATAAAAAAAATGATTTCAAAAATAAACATTTTTTTAAAAAAATTAGAAAATTGAAATAAAAAATTTGATTTCAAAAAATAATAAAAATTTATTTAAAAAAATAAATATTTTTTTGACATTTTGATTCAAAAATAATAATAAAATGATTTAACCAAATAGACATTTTTTTTAAAATCAGAAAATCGAAATAAGAAATACAAAATATGATTTCAAAAAATAATAAAAATTTAATTTAAAAAAATAAAGTTGAAAGAATAAAATGTCAAAAAAAATAAAGTTAAAATATTTCAAAAAATGTCTATCCATTTATTTGTTTTTTAAAATATTTCAAAAATAAAAAAATTGAAAAAAAAAATTGATTTCAAAAATAATAAAAAAATGATTTCAAAAAATAAACATTTTTTTAAAATCAGAAAACTCAAATAAGAAATAAAAAATATGATTTCAAAAAATAATAAAAATTTATTTAAAAAAATAATTTTTTTTGACATTTTTTTCTTTCAACTTTTTATTTTTTTTAAATTAAATTTTTATTATTTTTTTAAATCATATTTTATATTTCTTATTTCAATTTTCTGATTTTAAAAAAATGTCTATTTGTTTAAATCATTTTATTATTATTTTTGAAATCAAAATGTCAAAAAAAATATTTATTTTTTTAAATAAATTTTTATTATTTTTTAAATCAAATTTTTTGTTTCCTATTTCAATTTTCTAATTTTTTAAAAAAATGTTTATTTTTTAAATCATTTTTTTTATTTTTTTATTTCAATTTTCTTATTTTTTATTTTTAAAAAACAAATAATTTTTTTTACACGTGGCAATTTTAAAAAAATAAAAAACAAAATAGTCGCCACGTGTTATGTCACGTCAAGATTCTATCCACGTCACATGCCTAATTGTGCAGGCAGGGGACAAATTGATGGAATCTGCATTTTGCAGGGGGGTAATCCTAAAAAACAATTTGCAGGGGGTAATCCAAAACTCGTCAACTTTGCAGGGGGTAAAATCCTATTAACCCAAAATAAAAGACAAATGTTAACAAGTTCCTAAATACACTTCATAAGAATTTAAATTTAGAACAAATACTCACATAGCCATAATCAAATGATTGTTGGGGTTGATTACAATGTAAGTCCCACATTGCTAATGAAGGAAAAAATGTCAAGAAAAATATATTGGAAAAGTTCCACATCGCTTAGAGAAGTGAAAGGTGGAGGAGCTCAATGCTATATATAGAGACCTCAATTTCCTTGTTTCAACACACCAAACAGTAGCACTTGTAAACACTTTAAGTTTATATTTGTGTGTGTTTCTTTTTCTCTTATACTTTTATTTTAGAGTATTTGAGATGTAGTTCAAATATTTACTTTGGAGAGTGTGGGTGTACTGGGGTCACGGGGTGGTTGAGAGTGAAGTCTATGTGTTGTAACAATTTTAACATAGTATTTATTCTCTGGTTGTCGGTTTTGACAACGGCCGTGGTTTTTTCTCCGGTTTTGGAGTTTCCACGTTATATTCTTGTGTTGTGATTGTGTTCTTTTATTTTCTCTATGCCGGTTTTTTCCCAACAACTGGTATCAGAGCTTTTGGTTTGATCCAGGGGAGGGGGTTCCGCTGTGAAGTTTGGGATAGAGAAAATTGATGGAAGAGTTGAAGCAATCAGGGTTACACAAGGTCAGCTTGGAGAGGCGGTGGTAATAATACTCGACATCAGCCTGGAGAGGCGGTGCTAAAAATACTCGGGTTACGTCTGAAACAACAAATTTATTATGAGGTTGCGGAGGCGCTAGTGGAAGTTGGGAATCGATGGAGTATTGATTCATGAACTTTGAATGCTCCTATCACATGTGTTTGAAGAAAGAATACTCTGAAACGCTCGAGCTAGTTGAAGGTGGAGTCGTTCATCTTAGTGACGGGAAAACTTAAGGTTCAAGGTATGGTTTCAATTTGTTTTACAAGGTTTGATAATTGTGGATTTCTTTTACACGATGTGAGGTATGTTCCTGAACTTTGATGCAAATATAGTTGGTTCTACTATTGGTCATGCATCGGTTACTAGTGGTGATTCTCATGATGTGGTTAAGTTGTGGGACTTCGGTTGGTATTTGTTAGTGACATTGGTTTAGTTGGACTAGTGAAACAAGGTTTAGTAGGTGGTAGAACTGAACTGGAATTGTTGGAGACTAACAATTGCTTGAAGTGTGTTTCAGAGTAGTTTAAAGAGAAATTGTCCAGGTGAATCGGGAGCAGTATGTGTTCTTATGGTATTTCCGCTATACCATGGAAAAGAGCAAGTTATTGCTAAGGGATTCAGAACAACACACGGGCATTGGTTGGCATTGATGCAAGGTGTGTGGTGAGTTATCTCGATGGCTGATGAACTTCCGGGAAAGCCAACATGGAAGTTGCACCATAAATTTTCAGCAATGTTTCGGGATGTTGAAATTCTTGGGATGGTGTAGTTCCAAGTGAAGAAAATTCTTGGGATGATTTAGTTCCAAGTGGAGAAAAATCTTGGGATGGTTTAATTCCAAGTGAAGTATACTTTTTATGGTGGAGTATTATAATTTAATTTGTCGGTATAGACAATGAGAATTATGATTGTCGGTGAAGACAATGATTGTCGGTATAGACAATGGAAGCGGAAATAATTGTCGGTGTAGACAATGAAGATTGATGACCATTACAATCAAGGTGGAGATTGTTGGGATTGATTGCAATGTAAGTCCCACATTGCTAATGAAGGAAAAAATGTCAAGAAAAATATATTGGAGAAGTCCCACATCGCTTAGAGAAATGAAAGGTAGAGGAGCTCAATGTTATATATAGAGACCTCAATTTCCTTGTTTCAACACACCAAACAGTAACAGTAGCACTTGTAAACACTTTAAGTTTATATTTGTGTTTGTTTCTTTTTCTCTTATACTTTTGTTTTAGAGTATTTGAGATGTATTTCAAATATTTACTTTGGAGAGTGTGGGTGTACTGAGGTCATGGGGTGGTTGAGAGTGAAGTCTATGTGTTGTAACAATTTTTACGTAGTGTTTATTCTCTGGTTGTCGGTTTTGACAAGGGCCGTGGTTTTTTCTCTAGTGTTGGAGTTTCCACGTTATATTCTTGTATTGTGATTGTGTTCTTTTATTTTCTCTATGCCGGTTTTTTCCCAACAATGATATCACTTCAAAAGATGCACACTTTTTTCTTTTTGAAAGAGATGTACACTTTTTTTGACAGCTTCAATATATGGGTATCTAAGTACTTGTATTCATTTATACATGTTAGATATACGTTAATCAACATTAGAAGTGGCATATTAAAGTAGTAAGATAATTAGGACATGAAAATACATTGGAAGATATCAACGTTTTAAACTATCGAAAGATATATTCTAATTAGATTTATACTAAAAACTCATTTGGTAGACATGATAAGAGATATGATAGGATAATTGTATCTAATCCTATCTCAATCCTATATTTTATGAGACGGTAAAATATGATAAATTAATCTTAAAGCTTATTTTATCCTAACACACTAGTTATAATTATTATCGTGAATATGAGTTGGGTTATAAACTAAAGGATACGATAAAAAATAACTCTTTAATGACATCTTTTCCCAATTCACATTGGTAAATTTGGATGAGTGTGATTTTTAAAACACCATTTGAGGGTAAAAAGTAACTCTTTAATGAGCTGCGACATTTTTTTTGTCAAATATTCCGGTAGCTACAATTTATTTATTTTAGGGTGAATAAGTGTGCATATGAAAAAAGTGAATAAGTGTGCACCCGAATTCAAGACCGGCCCCGAGGGTGTGCAGGGTGCCCTAGCGTGCTGGGCCTCCAATTTTTAAGGGCCTCAAAAAATAATGTTATATGTTCGTATGTCAGTTTAAAAAAAAGATTATTCAAAAATATAAATAAAATATCTTAATATAATTTTAATCTACTTTTGTTGCACCAATTTAAAGTTGTTAAGTGCATGTTAAAAAAAAAAAAATTGTCTTGGCTTAAAGATAAACAGAAACTCGTGTATTATTGATAATTTAAAAGATTTTATAAAAAAATTGTGTATTTTTTCAATTAAGGAATTCACTTTTAATATTCGGTACAGGGCCTCCAAATTGTCAGGACCGGCACTGGGGCCGAATTTAAACTCTAATCCGTACATATTACATGCCAACGTTCCTGCCAACTAAGATATATTCATAAGAATATTTGCGACATTTTTATATATACATTAATTATCAACTACACTACATTAACATAATATTAACACAAGGGCTCGAGTCCTGGCAAGAAGAATATTAACATAATATTGTAATACTAACAACTAACATTGTTTATAAAAAAATAAAAAAAAAACTACACTACATTAACCACATATTTGTAGTTGCGTTAATCATAAAATTTGTTTTAAATTTTCTGTCTAAATATCATTTCATGATACAATAGGCTTCTAAATGTTTGTGTAACAAAGTCATTAGTAAATCAAAGCTTTTCAAAATTTCTTTACATTAATTTATTTATTCAATTAAATTTCTAATGTTCACGACTTATGATAAGATTTGAGCTACCGTTGCTTTTGGATATTTATGGATTATTGTTTATAGTAAAATGAGAGTAGCGAACGAGCATACATGCAAGTAGTTGAGTACTTATTTTTGTGTTAATCTTATTGGTCACGGGAGAAATAACTCTAGTAACTCAAAATTCGACTGAAAGATAAATCAAATCTAACAGAAAAAATTATGGTTAATTGTTCAGTTGAGGGTTAATAAGATGCAGCACCTTGTTATATTCATTAACTACCAACTGACAGTAATTCACAATGGATAGAATGGTGAAAGGACGAAATAAGGTGGTCATTGTGACTCCTATAATCTTCTTGTCACTGTTTGTAATAAAGGGTGGTTTGGTTTAAAAATCCCCCCCCCCCCCCCCCCAATGACTCATTTCTCCCCTCTGAAAATCAAATTTTCCAAATTCGAAAAACACATTCCGAAACTTTTTATTAAAGGATAAATAAGAAAATTCAAGGAGGAGAAAAGAAATGGGCGAGGAGAGAAATTTTCAGTTTGGTTTGCACCTACAAAATTGTTACTCCGTATAACATTTGCGTGACACAAAATTGCTCCTATGTAATATAAGATCACATATTTGTTGCTAGAGCTGGATATACGGGCCAAGGTCCGCGGGTTGACCCGTTTAACCCGCAGCCCGCGCGGACTTAAGACCAAATTTTTTTAGTTTTTCAAAAAGTGGATTTTTCAATTTTTTTGTAATAGTCCGCGGGTTAACCGTTTAACCCGCGGACTTACGCGGACCGGACTCGGACCTACATATTTAACTCGTTTATATTTGTTGACGGACTTGTCCACCCCGTTTAATGTGCGGGCTTATGCGGGGCGGGCCAGCCTGCATACCTAGCTCTATTTGTTGCTAGTAGTGTGTTGGAATAATTTTTTTTTATAAATGTTGGGTATAAGACATATAACCATATATTCCATCCGTTATAAAATTTAAGCAAAAAAAAAAATTGTTTCAAAATAAATGTTAATTACACTTTTTAATGTAGAATTTATTTTATTTTCAATTGTAATCTATATATATATATATTACTTCAAAAGTATGATATTCCAATCTGCATTTATAACGATGGAAAACACACCAAAGATGACAATTTCCTTCTTAAGTATATGCATCACATCTTAACATTCTAATCACAATTAAGCCTGAGTATCTAACTAAACTTTACCTACAAATTTGCTTCAACAGTTTTAGCAATTTAGTAGTACATTTGGTGGGGCACAAACCACCTTAGTTTTAGCAATTGAACTCCATTTTGGGGACCCGGATTCACCGCAGTCAAAAATAGGTGCAGTCGATGCAATCAAAGCTCTGCCAATCAATGGATTTGTTTTCCATCCATTATTCGCGAGAGATAGAAAGAGATGACTGCAGGTAATCTGTATCCCCATTTCGGGAAACAATCTTGAGCTTAGGTCAAAGATTCCTCAATAGTATAAAATATACCCAGGTTCCAAAGCTATCAATGGTAGATGCTAAAAAGCACCAACCAATGGTAGATGCTAACAAGCTGTTTGAATGTATCAATGAATATAATTCACGAAAACCAGTTCGATTTAAAATACAGAACATTAAACAGTCATTGATGTATTATCCTGCCGCACAAATTTATCACTTCTTATCAGAGTAATTATGAAAAAGTTTTCAAATCTATTCAACTAACTAAAAGTTCATGTCCATATAAAGCTATTTACATCATATGTTTTTCCATACAGTTAAAAGTAGATTTAGAACAATAATGTTACACAGCTCCATTTTAAACTATTATCAATGGCAGGGAACAAGACAAGAACCCGACAGAAAAAAAAAAAGTCAAATTCAGACCTAGGCAAATGCATGGTGTAGATGGTGAAAGGACAAAATAAATAATGCCTATAATTAGATAGAAGGAATGCCATTAACTGTTAAACATCTTCGGGTTAAAGTTTTGGGACTATTGTTAGCAACACTCATTTTGACATGCTCCCTTTAGTTAGTTTCTTTTATAAAAAGTCAATTTAGTTACCTCACAAAATTTATCAGCTGTTTAAAAATTCTGCTAACTTTCAGGGAAATGAACCAATCACAAAGAACGTATCAAAAAGAGTGTCTTGCTAGCATTCTTCATGTTCTAGATAGTACAGCATTCAAGGTTCAACAAGTTTGCATGGGAACAACATACTTGAGGTAAACCTAAGTTATATTAACAGGCAAAAGAGTAAGAACATATAGAGGGTCAAAGGATGGTCAAAACTCAAAAGCATATGAAAATGTGTACCGTAACAGTAATATCCAGAGCTTGTGTTAGATTGATTTATTTGAACTTATCTACTGACTTAAACACTTGTGAGACTGTTTGCGACTATGTAGCACTGACACTAGATTGAAGGTGTGTTTGTGCTCGAGATGAGTGTCAACACGACACTGACATATGTGATTACATTCAGTTATGTCATTTTCTCAAATTATTATCAATGTCGATGTGGCTCTGGCTGTGTCAGTAGTACTTCATAGGTTTGGGAGAGCTTGTGGGAACAGGTTGTAACATATACATAAGCTATTTTAAATTTGTCTCAAGAAGTTCTTGAATAGCTAATGACAACAGTTTATAACTTAATGAAAACGGTTGAACTTTATTTTATCTTTTGTTATAGAAATATCTTATACATAAGCACCTATTTGATAAATACATGCTATACGCACTTAGTTAAGTTGCTTATCTAAACATGACCCTGATTATTTCAGAAAGCTTCTTAAAAGAAAGCATGAAAAATAATTAAGTAAAGCAATATCAAAGCCTCTCCCCAACAGTACCCTCTAAAACAGAAATTTAACTCAATTAGTTTCTTTACACTAAATAGCCTAGTCCGCTCGAAAAATCATGATTAATCAGTCTACTCAAAATCAGCATATAAAAGGTATGTTTTTCTTTATTTTGGGCCTTTGACTGCCTTTAACCCCAAAAAAGGCAGCTGAATAAATCAACTAAATCAGTGATACATTGAAATAGGAAACTACTTGAGATAAAAAAAACAAAATACACAAGAATAAAATACGATTCATTGCAATTCACATGGTAATAACCATAAGATCAATAATATTTAAAAACACCTTCCAAAAGAAAGATAACAATGAAATTAACTATGCACTTTAAGTTGTGATCCATTATATTACAAAAGAACATGAACTAACCTACTTAACAAGTATTGTCTGTAATCCTACAACCCTTCAAGTTACAGATCAGTCTTCCATTTTACAGCTCCTGTTCAATTGTGTTGTTCGATCTCCAATATATTGCCTAATGTAAAACTTGTCAAAGTAAAAGGATCGAAACCATTATGGTTATCAAATAAAAAAAAGAAGGAAAAAAAATGGGAAATGAACACTACAAACATCCAAAAAAAAGCCCTTGCAACTTTTTTGTACATTACATGCCAATGAACAAGACTAAGATCTGTCCAGTTAGAAGGAAGCACCCCCAATCAAACATGTAAGCACAACTTGAGAAGACTAGTGATCTCTCCACCTAGGACTTGGCATGGCGAAAAAGCTTGAAGGAGATAATGGAAACATAAGGCCGGGAGAAGGTGGTGGTTGAGGGCCAGGACCTAAAATCCCTGTCTGCGCCATGGGTGAGAACTGAAAATTAGGTAGTGGCGATGGAAACTGAAAGCCAGGTGACAATAGTGGATAAGGTGAGCGAGGAGACAGCAAATTCATGTAACCAGTTGGAGATGGCAACAGAAATTGAGAGGTAGGAGAGGGTAAAGGGGGAGGGCCATTTCCATGTGGTGAAGGAATACTGGGCACTGGATTCATTGGTGGTGTAGGACCATTAAATCTCGGAGAAGGGATCGGGGGCACACCAGGAGTAGGAAGCAAACCAGCTGAAGGAGGTTGATGCTGAAAATTTCCCTGTCCTTGGTGTGGAGGCCCTTGAGGGTATGGATGTTGTTGAGGCCCTTGAGGGTATGGATGTTGCTGAGGCCCTTGAGGGTATGGATGTTGCTGAGGCCCTTGAGGGTGTGGATGTTGCGGAGGCCCTTGAGGGTGTGGATGTTGCGGAGGCCCTTGAGGGTGTGGATGTTGCGGAGGCCCTTGAGGATATGGATGTTGTTGAGGCTGAAATTGGTTACCCCTCGAACCTGGATCCATCATTGAATTCTGAAGATAACGCATGTAAGCCGAAATTGGTGAATCAGTTGTATTGGCCCACAAATCCCCGGGTGAAGGAGTAGGCGACGGTTGTCCATAATGAGCAGGTCTAGGTGCATTATTGTAAGGAACTGGAGGAGGGGCTGCAGGCATTGGCATTGGTGGTGGCAAACGAGGTCGATTGATGGGCGATAGTGGAGGAGGTCTAATTTTCTGCAAACGCATACTCTGCGGTTTTGGTGGATTATGTGGAGGCCGAGGTGGATGATCCTGTGAAGGGGAACCAGTAAGCTGCTGAACAATATCCCGAAAATCGTTCTTACTTATGTTGTAAACCTGCGGCTGAGGCTGTGGTCTAGCAGCATTATTGCCAAAATTCGGCTGATGTAAAGGACTTTTCCTTATATTCTTGCCCAATTTGTTAACACCCAAACTATCATTTAATCTGTTTTTGGAGTTATCCATTTCCAAAAACAACACTTACTCAAATTCCAATAATAATTTCACCAGTTGTTTTCTCTTTCAACAAACCAAAATAATTCACACAAAGCTTCCAACAACACACAAAACTTCAAAATCCACTAAATCAACCTAAATAACCTATTCAACTTCAAACAATTCTAATACACTAACTACCTTAAAAAAACCAATCTTGAGCAATAATCTAAGCATCCCTTAAGTCAACAAAATCATAAACTAGTAACCAAAATCCAAAATTCCAGATTCAAATCTCAATTCAACAACAACCCTTTATCACAAATAGAGACAACAAGTAAATCAATTCCACCAACAGCACTAAAATTAACCCTAGAACCTAAATAAGAGGTAAATTACATACCCTATTTTTCTTCCAAATTCCAAACTTCACCCAAAATTGAAAACAACTCGAACCAGCTTGATACAATTGAGCACGAAAGTAACTGGATCAGATCGAAAAATCCAAACTTTAATACGAAACTGGCCCAATTATCCCAAAAGAAAGAAAATTCAAAAAGCCCCAAAAGAGGGTTGTTGTGTGAAAAATTGAAGCTTTTAGAGAGAGTAAGACTTGTTTATGAAAAGGGTATGAAAAAAAGTCCAAGTGGGATCTTTGTGGAAAGTGTGAAAGAGGGAAAATCGAAGAAGTGAAGAAAACCCTAATAACGGTGTGGAGAAAGAAAAAATGAGGAAATACCAAAGTTGAGAAGTGGTCAATGGAGGAAGAGAGGAATGAATGATAAGGGTATTTTGGACATTGCAAATTTGGGTAATTGATGATGCTGGTGCTGATGTCAATTGAGAGACAAGGAAATTTGGTAATGGGAACTGTAAAATGGAAAAAATTTGGATTGGCTATAGTTATCTGGATTTGGATTTATCCACATTAAATGTGTGGTATATTAAATACTTCTAGTTTTCTATTCCCTCATACCACGATATATTTAGTTTAGAAAATTTTTCTTCATGAATTGTATGAAAAAGATAAATTGAATAAGGGTCATGTTAACATGACACATGTTAAGCTACCTAAAAGTATAAATTTTGTATTTAATGATACAAAATATTTAATATTTAATTAGTTGATGAATACACAAGATGCAATAAATTTTTACCACATTTGTATTCTTAATATGTGCCCTTAAGAGCACATATTAACACTCTCCATTGAATAATTGAAAGAAAATAGGGTAATAAATAAGTAAGGGTACAATAAGAAAAATAACATTCAATGTTTCATTGATATCATAAAATGACATATAATTTGGTACAAATTTTTTCTTCAAAAGACATATAATTTGGTACGAAGAGAGTATAAGAGTATTTGAATAATTAATACATATGGTCAAATGTCAGTTAAAGTGTCTCTTATAAATTTACAAAGATAGAGTATCTCTTTAAAAATTTATCGAAGGAAGTAGTGTAAATAATTTTTGAATTGATCACAGTCATTTGTAAAGTTTGATTATGCGTGAAAAAATTGATTTTGTGTGAATTAATTATGTAAAATTGATTCTCGCTAAAATTGAGTTTAAAATAAGATGATTTATGTTTAGATACTATGTTCATATAAAAATGAGTTAAACAATAAATTTGAGAGTAAAAATCAATTATAAAATCAAAAGCTACGATTTCGATCTTTAAATATAATCAATTGTTGAGGCAAAATCAGTTCTACTCGGAAACAATCAAACATGTAAGAATTAATTCTACACGTCTGGAATCAATTTTAGCTCTTCTAAAATTATAATCAAATAAAACCACTAGATTTGGTCTAGTGGTGGTGAGAAATTTATGTAGTATGTATGAGGTGCTAGGTTCGATTTTCATTGCCTAACGCCGTAAAAAAAACTATAATCAAATATATACTAAATGCGTAGTATAGTAAAGTGTAGTGTATTAATTTTGACTTTCGGAATTTTTTTCCCCTCTCATACCGTTACTACTAACAAATATTTTACAAATCAAACCAACATTGTTTTAAACAATTTTAAAAAGAAAATTTTATTTTGAAAATATAAGTCAAATTGTCGACAAAGGAAAAATCATACTATTTTATATGCAAAAGTTAGCATCTCTTTTGATTCTTTAAACAATGGCCAAAATACTTCTTAGCATTTTTGTTATATACACACCTCATCCTCATCCCAAAGTTCTCATCTCCTATGCAGCATTAGACATATTTTACCATATTATTATGAGCTGTGCATACAATATTAATGTCTTTCAAAAATTTAAATTAAAATATTGGAGTAGTATCAATTTAGTAAAAGGGTGCATCCAAAAATTATTTAATCATTAATATTAGAAATAAAATTTTAATCAATAGATTAGTTGATAAAAAACTTTACAAAATGTTTCCCAAAGTCAAAAGGATCGTAATCCTTCTATAAAATGTCAATATATGGCGTATGAGTTTGATCTTGAAGGATGTTATTTTCGGATAATTAGTTATTATAATGTCAATGTCAATGGAGATTATGCATTAGGCTTCAGTTTTTCCTATTTTTATATCTACAACAAAGTTATATTTCTGACAATTCACATTAGTCTTTATTTTATTTAGAATAAATTACAATTGTCTTTCTCTTATAATATATTTTTCTTTCTTTTAAATGTATTAAAATATATTATAACTCAACCGGTAGAATTGCCGAAATTATTAAGTTAGACTTCATAATGTGAGTTTGAACTCCGGTTTCTCTACTTTGTGTGTGTGAGTTTCCGATGACTTACCATTTTATCTATCTACAAAACCAAAGTATAAAATATATCAAATATGAGTTTTTTTTTTTTGACTAAATATCAAATATGATTTAAAGACTCCATTAAATATAAGAGTTGATATTGAACAACATATGCGTATAAGAAGAATTTCGTCTATAATGATTATAATGGACGTGTGTGTGTTTCGAGTTTATAATGATTTTGTCATTTCGTCTATCTACTAGAAAAATCTTTCGCACCAATAATAAATTAGTCTAAGGGATTTGAACTTTTTAAATAAATAGTTAGGTGTTTGATACCTGCTTCTGCGTATGAAAAAAAATTAGTTTGAAGAGAGAATCTTCCTTCTGTGCCTAGTAGGTTTCTCAACGAAAATTAACCACCGACAATAAAAATTTCATATCGACGTCTTCGATTTTTGGAATATACAATATTGGTTGAATAATAAATATCTTGTTGTTTTATTGCTAATAAATTTCCAAATTTTTTTGTAAATATTAATATATATTATTTGTATAAAAATTTATAGTATATAATTATCCCACTACTCAAAATTTCTGGATCCGTCCATGATGTGACTTGATTATTTTTCTTTTAAAAAAGCAAAAAATTAAGGGAAAAAATTAAAATGATATTGATCGATATGACTCGATTATTTTATTTTTTTTAGATTTATATATATGTGCCCAAATAAAATTAATTTGGGCTTGTGCCTATAGAAGAATGCCTCTGTAATAAGAGCTTTTTTCTTTTCCTTTCATAGATTGACAAAAATAGAAAAACAAAAAGAAAAGAAACTAAGAACCAAAGGTTAGATTCTGGGAGAACCTGAATTCGATTTCCAAATGAAATAATTTTTTAGCCTGACTTTACTGACCTCGCAATCGAGCACTGGACTACTAGGGCCACCTTCCCCTAAAATTCAGAGGGTTAAAAAAACGAAAGTAAGAACAAAGCGAGACACCTTACAACATTAAACAAAGAGAATGCTTTCCAACTTCACAAAAAAAAATCCTCAAATTGTCAACTTATCATTATAAGTTGATTCTAAAAATTAAAAAAAAAAACTTTAAAAAGAGTTTGTCACTGATTTGAATCTTATAAGATTATAGGGATTAGTCTTTGTAGTTACATGTAGAGATTGTCTAGTTTATAATAAGAGTTTTGTTTATTTGCTTTAATCCGTCTATAATGCCTCTTTAATTTATTTAAAAGTAATAAAAAATGCTAAGCTCAAATTAGTCGTCATAAAATTGGATACCGAGCTTTAAAAAAAATGCTATGACACCACGATTTGCTCTCGTCAAGAACACCATTTTACTAAATAAATAACACTTGCAAAAAAGAAAAAAAATGTTTTGGGGTGAGAGAGGCTCGAACTCTCGACCTCAGGATAACTCAGAAGCTATGAGACCTACGCGCTAGCCAACTGCGCCACCACCCCATTGTTGATATCTTCATCAAACAAAACCTTTTGTTTCATTACAATCACGATTTCATTTGTTTGCAATAAACAACGTTGTTGTGTTGTGTTGTGTCTTGATTGAACAAGACCAACAACTATCTATGACTGTGTCTGTCTATTTTCAAACACTTTCTTCTCTCATTTCTCTCTCTGTAAGAACACGTGTGGATCTACACTCTCTAACTTCAAGGTAAACTCAACAACACTCTCTTCTTCTGCATTTCAATTCAACTTAGTTTCTATTAATTGTTAATATTCTGCTTCTTAACATAACCCTACTTAGTATTGTTAGCTACCAACCCTTTTCTCATCAATTAATTAAGTTCCCATTTTTTTAATTTTTGGTTAGTTATGGGTGTTGTCATTGAATTGGATGGTTAGTTTTATGATCAGGGTTTTTGTCATATTCTCTGCTTATTCAAATGTCATAAAGTATGCATTTTGTCAACTTTTATTTATCAATCATTTATTAGAAAAACACAAAGTAGCTACATCGGACACTCACATGTCGACACTGATAATAATCTGAGAAAATGACATAACTGGATGTAATTGTGTTGGTGTCGGACACCGATGCGTATCCGACAATGGGACATGCCTAATCCAAGGAGTGTTTGTGCTTCGTAGCAAAGTAGTATACCTCCTTTGTTTTTCTATGGATAGTCAAATGTTAGTGGGTTATGTTAGTTTTCGGAGTTTGAACCCTGAACTATCTAGTTGGTTAATACTCCTTCAATTCAATGTCCCTCTCCCTCCGCTCACCAACCAAGCTGCCTTCTTGGGACAATATACCTCCTTTGTAACTCAAATTGGGAAAATTCTTAGAAATTGGCCTACATGATGTGTGTTGATTGTTGGTTTAGGGCCATTAAATTCACCAACCTTTAGTTTTTAGATTACAACACCATATCTTACTAGACAAGCTTACTGAATTATGTCTATGGAAAATGGAACCTCCAGTGCTTTGAAATTCGGGTGACCTTTAACAAAGTAATAAGGTCATGTGAAATTTCAATAGGAGAGTGCTAGCATTATTAATGGCGGATTATGGTGACCAGGTGGAAATTCGTTATATAAACATGTTATTGCGGTCTATGGCAGAAACATGGCGAATATAACAGGTGTTGTGGCTAATAGCAGGTAGCATAGAATCTTCCATGCCATAACAGCATGGAGTCTCTGGCAAAATTTTGATATCACAAGATCCATTCACATAGTCTATGCTCAGGATTATTTTGTGGCCTTGATAATTTCATTTATTGCTCCAACAAGTTATTTGACAAGATTTTAATGTCACTTCACTACTACTTATTTCAAATATAGTTGGTGGAGCCGTTTTTTATTTTTCTTAATGAGTGTTTATTGTTGTTCAACAAATTAGTACTTATGAAATTCATGTCACTTTAATAGTCTTTGTGTTGGAGTTGTTTTACATTTTTTCGATGATTGTTTATTGCTCTTAATGAGATTTGATATTTTCCTTTCTTTTGCACTCTACTGTTAATAAGAATGTGATATTGTGTTTTTGGTCTAATAGCATTCCTTTTAAGAATATTGCGGCAGAAATTTTGAAATGCTCAATGGGTTGAGAATTTCTTGAACTTTATCAGTACTACTTTTGACATGCATATAGTCGTTACGGGATCTCAATTCTTAAACATGCCCTCTTGCTTAGACATATGTAGTGCAGACAAATGTTGGTGGCCCAATAACAAGTATTATAGGGTAAACTACGATACCGTGTTAGAATTTGAGCTAGACAGACCTAACTCAACCCCAAAAGCTACACCAAAAGTGAGGATTGCCAAACTTTATAAGGACTAGTTTAGCCAAATCTTTAGTCGATATTAGGTCTCAACCCTATCCTTTGGTTTATTTGTTTTCTTATTTGGAAGAAAAATATGAAAAGTACTTGCTTATCTCTGATATACACATTTGGTCATTTGGACGAGTTTGCATTTAAATGTATTTATTTACATTCTAATTCTAATAATGTCTCTATGGAAAGGATATGTGGTCGATCAAATGTTTATGAACCGCGTCATCAGATATGTAGCCAACGCATCTCTTATAATCTATGAAGCATAGACATGAACATAGACACGACACGCAACATAGGCACTACACACACTTGCATAGATAAATAGATAGATATACTAGTATATTATTTGAGAGCATATAGTTGTGTGCTGGTAACATTTTTCAACTTTTGACTTTTTTTATATATTTGAAGTTGGCAATTCTAGAAGTTATTTGTAAACAACCAGAAAGTTTATTTTTCTATAAGAGTATATAGGTCCTTCCTTGGCTTTTTAGGCCTCTTGGCTGAAGCCTATATAAGGCTTGTTTTTAAGTACAATTTGAAATAGTTTGAATGCATTTGCAAATTTCAATCAAAGAATTGAAAACTAAGTTAGAGCATTGCTATTGTAGGGTTCTCCATTGAACCAAACAAGAGTCTTATCAAGAATATCAATCTTTTGCAATTCTTCCTTGTGATCTTTCATTCATCCAATGAATGTGGCTATCTTCTTCATACTCTCAATCTAATTCCATTTGTATGTCATGGATCAACTGAGATCCATATCAAGTTCTTAATCAGTAATTCCATTTATTGCATGGGATCGTAGGACCATTGTTATCTAACTTGATTACTGCTTGATTACTGCAGATGCTGTCCCTACTCTGAAAATGGAAAACAAGCAAAGTACCTCTGATACACAAGACAGTTCTACGATGAATTTCATTGATCAAAGAGCACACTCTTCTAAAAGGCACGGCGACCCATTGACTCGACGTCTGAAGAATCGAGAGAGACAACGTAGATACAGGGCACGCAAGCGTAAAGAAACTGGAACCACTAACTCTTTTGTTGTAGAACAGACAGCAACTGTGCAAGTAGGGATACAACCAAACGGGAATCACAACAATTTCGTGACACGCATATATTGTAAACGGGATTGGAAAAAGGACGCAAGACAGGCTCATCTTACGAAGCGTCAAGAGATGAACGGATCTATTGATCATTCCTTGGCGCTAACTAATGTATCTGAGGCGACATGCTTAGGCGTCGGGAATAAGTCGGAAATAATGCTACATAGGGAAATTCAATATGGATCTTCTGGCGTTTATAACGAAACGCCTAGGACTGTGCTCTGTCGTAGAGATTGGAAAGCAGAAGCTAGAAGAAAGAAAAACTAGTGAATTTTTTTTTCGTTTCTTCTTTTAAAGAGTACTTTTAGCCGTGGATTTTCTGTTGTATAATAAAATTCATATAGTGTAAAGAATGCTGTAACATGTTACATCATTTGGCTAGCTTTGAAGCTATGAGCACTGAGAAAAAAATGTGTTTGTCTCATTTTCTATTTAATCATTTCATACTTTTCATTGTCGACATAGAAACGGTGTTGAAAAACATGTCTAGCCAACTTGTCTAGGATCATTGATATTTGGCACAGAACAAAATCAGGAAATCATCTCAATGTATCATGGTCTTTATGCCCTTGAAAGGTTGCACTTTCTAATATTTATTGGAAAATGCTAATGTATACATGAAATAACATTCAGACTCGTTCTGCATTATTTTGTTTTTAGTCTCCTTTTGTATGTATTTCCTTTTAAAATTGAAGAGATGGTGAAAAACTAGTATTTGGATTCATACACAATTTGTTATTGAATTTATTTATATGAGGCTCCTATTACTTTTTTGCATCTAAAAAATCTTGATTTGGTTGGGTTTAGTTCATGATTATAAATTATAGCTTTACATTGTGCTCTTGCTTAGGATTGATATTGTAAGATTCTTTGAATTGCTTAGGTACCTTCTTGCATGATTGCATGCTAGAATACCGTTTTTTTCCTTCTTATCATCTCCATTTTTGACATTTAAATGGTAAGACATATATGACATCGATGAGCTATAAAAGATGACAGTGGCGGCAGATTTTACAAATGGCGAGGTGCTGGTGGTGGCTATTATCCACAATACTATGCAGCACGTATATGAGTATGGAGGAGGTTTCTTTTCTAACGATCGATAGAGTAAATTCATGATCGAATGCATATGTGCAATTCGTGGACATTTGTGCCAATGTGCCATATAGTAGCATTCCTACAATGCTGCTATATGGGATGAGAGAACGCGTGCACGAGTTGGAGGAACACGTTCAATGACGTGCAATTTTCTTTAAATCTTAAAGCATATGAAGTTTCACATATCACATCCCAATGTAAACAAATGAAAAATCGATTATAAATTAAATTAAATTCATAATCTGAACTGTGAATTAAATAAATTGAAGGGAAAAAACAAAAAATTGCAAGAGATGTAAATTACAAATGGCAAAAAAAGAGCGCACTCGTAACTTTTATCAATCAAGCGCTTAAAACACCATATTTATAATATACATAAACACTAACGACCACCCCTTTCGGAATTTTTACATTAATTCCCACCATAACCGAAGTATACACAATTCAGAGAAACCAATATGACAATAATGGTCATTGATCTATCATCTCAATGACAAGCCAATATTTGGTTTTAGTGTTCCACCAAATTTTCAAAACTCCAATCTCTTCGCATTCCACTACTCCTCACCAATTTTGGCTCGTCCGAATAAGAAATATTTCCAGTGCTATGATTGCGGCGATGATTCGCCTTAATCTTAGCCAGAGGCCCGCTTTTGGATGTCTCTTTGTGAGCAGCCGGCATATTTCCCGACCAAGTTCTTTCGACTTTTTTGCTCCTTTCCCTATATTCATTTTCTTGGAATAATTTATTAAAGGAATCTGTCCTTTGTAGAACTTGGCTGCAGGTAAGGCAACTGAGACTCATTTTGTTTCTTGTGGCTCAAGTAACCAACCCAAACCTTCCTTTTCCCTTGAAGTTGGTGGAGTTAAGGTGGGAAAAGGAAGGTGTTTATATAAATTATGTGACCAAAGATGTTGAAGTTTGACAAAACATGATAAGGATGCAAAAGAGGTTTTGAAAATGAAAAACTAATCATAACAGCCTGTTTCCATGTTTGGATTTGGGTAATGAATGTCTAATCCGTAAACATAGCTTAACCATTCATTTATTATATGTTTATTTATTTTTATAATTAATTCAACAATTTATTTCTAATTGAGAAAAAATATGATTAGTTATTAGTTATATTGTATGTATTTTCTTGACCAAAATGACCCATTGTACACTCAACATTCTAAAAGGGGTCATTTTGTCAATGGTGACTTATTAGAAAATGTGACTTTTTTGTTATTTTGTTATTTTTATTTTATCTTTCACTTTGTATCATACTTGGAAAATCTTAGCCAAATTTATGGGGGTGTAGACCAAATTTAAGACCTTTTGCTGTTGTAACTTTTCTTTTATGTCCAAGTCTCTACAATTGGCCTATGATGTTGCTAATCTAATCTAAACTAATTAGGCAATGTTTTAGTTTTGTTGCTTGTTTAGCTCTCTCTATTTTAGCTAATTATAAAATTAACAACAAAGCTTTATCCTTGTGGCTTAAATAGTATGATTTTTTTACCCCTACAATATACTTGGTTTTATTTATTTATTTATTTTGGTCCTTATAATTTTTAATTTTAATAATTCTAACACATTCTTTTATTTATTTTTTAAATCAGTTGTTATCATGTTGTGTCTAAAATGTATTTTCTCTGTCCCATCAGCAGTTAACAGAAACACACTAATAGCAAAAATTAAAATGAAACAAAAGAAATTCTCTAAAATTAAACTTATGGATCCTATCTAACTCCCCATCTCCCATCCATGTCATTCTCTCACCTATTTTGAGGTGGACACTTCTCATGTGCTTAACTCCTAACAGAATATATACAAGAACTTAACTTCTGAGATGTAAATGAATTTGTGTCTCTCACCTAATTCAATAGGTGAGAGAATGTCATGACTTAAATATCACATTGAACACTTTTAAATACTCGATGTGAAACTCCTAATATTGTCACGCCCTTTAAGAGCCGACGTCCACGATGACTTTCACTATATCGGCATTGACGCGATGGTAGCCCTTTCCTTTTCAGCGGCTTCACTCACCTATAAGTATTCGGTAGAGCATCTTAATCGAACATATAGGTAGCCCTTTTCGTGGCCCAACTCTCAATAAAAGCACCAATTGATAGGAAGTTAAACCTATCGAGTCTAAGAACTAGGGAAACTAAGCTAAACTAAGAACAATAAAAACTACACTAAGATAAAAGACAAACATCTCATTTTTCATTGATTTTTCAAATGACAAAAGGACTACATATAAATAGTATTTATAATGAATATTATTCTAATTGGGCTTAAAGATCGATAAAGTCCAACTTAACAATTCAAAGACTAAAAGATCCAATAATAAAAACTCAACTAATTAATTAATCAATATTTATTATCCTATCATATTCTCATCAACTTAACTTTTGAAATATAAATATAATATTGTCAAAAAAATAACCAAAAGCTTCTGGTATTGAAATTCTGGAAGATACATTTATGCATTAAATGATTAAAAAACATTGTAAAATAATATATAATGAAAGCTTATACTATTTTCAAAAAAAAAAAAGTATTTAAAAGGTATGTTAATAACGCTGGAGTGTATTGGAAACATCATGGGGTACAAATAAGAAATCACTTACTAAAATGAGCCTGACAAAATGAAATTCACCCCACAATTTTTCAAAATTCTCTTAACTCTTCATCACTTTTTTCTGAAGTTACCATACTATTACTATCAGGGGATGGGGCAGTTCGTGCCTTTCGTGCATTACTAGCATATACTGTTATTTTTTTACACAAGTGCAATTCGTGCCTTTCTGGCCTTATTCGGTAGAGCACCTTAATCGAGTATATAGGCATTTTGAAGAGTGTCTCTCTTACGAAAATTACAGGCAAGAAAGGCACAAATTGCACTTGTAAAAAAATAAACAAAAAAAAGGGGATGGGGTAGAAAACATTGAGCAGTTGGAGAAAAATTAAAGGTTAAGAAGCAATTTCTTACTAGTAGGAGGAAGTTCTGTCATTCAAAGTAAGGAGAAAATTTGATTGGAATGAGAGAATTCCAAACCACTTATTTAAATGTTTAAATTCATTATTAAACCTTTAGTAAAAAAAAATTCATTATTAAACCAACCAACAACTGATTGGCCCAAATCCATTGTGGATTTTTGCAAACGTTTTAATTAAGTTCAAGTATTATTAAATAGGGTTAAATATGTTTTTAATCCTTATAGTTCCACTGAATTTCGTTTTTAGTCCCAGCAGATCTTTTTTGCACTTTTTAGTCCCTGAAGTTTTTTTCGTCAATGTTTTTAGTCCCTACTTTTAATCGTACATCTTGTATACTTTTACATTTTTGAATGATTTTTTGTAATAATATTTAGGCTTAAATATGAAAATAGTCCCTGCAATTATGACATGTTTTGATTTTAGTCCCTGCAAATAAAAAAGTTTGATTTTAGTCCCTACAAAATCTCAAAAGTTTTAAAATAGTCCCTGAGCTAGATTTTTTAATGACATGTCACATTTTTAATGATTTGGCATATGCTGACTAGGATTTATTGATGACATGGTCCATTTTTTATGACGTGGATTAATACATTGATTTTTCATTTAATTTTTAATTTAAAATTAATTTTTCCCTTTTTCTAAAAAACAAATTAAAATTAAAAAAAGAAAGGTTAGAAGGGAAAAATAACATCTCCAACGCACTAATAAAAACAAAGAATGGAAGATTTCATATTCAAGTCGTACGATGCTAGAAGGAATCAAATTGAAACCTGCATCTGAAAATGGAGCTTGTAACGTCTATGACATGCAAGATCTACGTTGCTACAGTGCCTCTTATCTTATGCTTCCTTTGTTCATCCAACACGAACCCAGTTAAACAACGATGCTAAGTTCAAGAAAGGAAAATAAAAAAATAGTTCAACCTCAAAAAGTTGGAGCTTCAGTGATTCTAAATTGCAGAGGAAAAAAAAATAATTGTTAATTCATGAGACAGAAATGCTAAAGTTGGAGCTTTAGTTGATGCTGAACAAAAATGTTCCTCACTGAATCGCGTACAAACAAATTAAACCCTAATTGCTAATTCATCCCCTTTTTCTATTTTTTGCTTTTAACTTTTCTTTTCTTTTTTTAATTTTAATTTGTTTTTTGAAAAATGGTAAACTTAATTTTAATTTAAAAATTAAATGAAAAATCAATGTATTAATATGCATAATCGAAAATGGGACATGTCATCGATAAATCCTAAGCAGCATCTGCCAAATCATAGAAAATGAAACATGTCATAAAAAAATTATGCTCAGGGACTATTTTAAGACTTTTGAAATTTTGCAAGGACTAAAATCAAACTTTTTTTTTTGCAGGGACTAAAATCAAAACAAGCCATAATTGCAGGGACTGTTTTCATATTTAAGCCTAATATTTATAATATTATAAGAACATCTCCGATAAAAATTTACAATTTTTTAACATAAGATGAATTATTTATGAATTTTTATATGCAAAAAATAAAAAAATTCATATTTAATTCGTCTATTGTTAAAAAAAATTAAACTTTTGTAAGAGAGATTCATACAATGTACTAAAACATAACCGCAGAAAAAATTTAAAATTTTGAATGATATGCACGGGTGGAATGAAAAGTAGGGACTAAAAACATTGACGGAAAAAACTTTAGGGACTAAAAAATGTGAAAAAAATCTTCAGAGACTAAAAACAAAATTCGACGAAACTATAGGGATTAAAAACATATTTATCAAATAAATCAAATCAAGGCTTACTAATAATGCTATATATAAATCCAACATTTTCCCCTCATTACCAAAAATCATGTCCTACTTCTACCATATAAAAAAAAAGTCCTACATTTACATCTAGGTCGGTAGTATATTACTACTCCATCCATATCAAATTATATGTCACTTTAAAGAAAAAATTTGTATTAAATTATATATCATTTTAAAATATCAATGAAGCATTGAATGTTATTTTTTCCTATTATACCCTTAATTATTTATTACTCTCTCTTCTTTCAATTCTTCAATTTATCTTTCTCATACAATTAATGAATGACAATTTTGTAAACTAACCCATAATTTTCCTTTTTCGTACAACATTAATTACATTTTTTAATATGCATAAAAATGTCAAAGTGACATATATTATAGTACGGAGGAGTAGTAATTTGCATGACTGATAGGGAAAATAATCTTATATTGAAATAGTGAAATTCGATTGAATCATGTAGTACAAAGTTCAATTTTTAATTAGCTGTATGAAAGAAAAGTTTCATGAACAATGCATTTAACAGCTGATTCCAAAATCCTTATTTATAATATCTTAGTACTTTATTTATGACTAAATAAAAAAATAAATAGAGATTACTTAACCGTGTAAGAAAAAAGACAAGAACATATACCAATCACTTTCATTGGGTGTTATTGGGCCTTAGTGTACAAACTTTATATCTTTATTATATAAACAAGTTGCTATCATCTCATGAGATGTCACAACTTTCTAATATAATAAATTCATCTTGCCGTGGATTAATAATGGCTTTAGTTGCTTCAAAAAAGAGGTTTAATTAAGTGCTAACCTACAAGGGATGGTATAAATTCTGAATCCGGATTCACAGTAGACTTGCAACTAATTGTTCATGATATCCTTAGTCTTATGTCATCTTTTATAAATTTTGAGGTTAAGTTTGTTAGGAGGCAAGCGAATTTGGTTGCTCATACTCTTGCTAGGGCGGCCAATTCTTGGGTTAGCTTCCATAAGTTTGAGAATATTCCCTTTTGTATTGAACGTTTAGTTTTTAATGAAATGCAGTAAGTTTGTTTGATTCAAAAAAAAAAAAATTGTAATTGTTTGATTAAAATCAGACAATTTTTCTTATAAAATAATGTACATGTTTAAATTTTAAATTGTTCGATCTCAATCAGACAGTTATATGTCACTATGTACATGGCCGGAAGCAATCTCTAAGTGCAAACCCGTTCTCAACTTCTCATAGAAACCCAATCTCATAAACTTGGTGGTACATTTCTTTAATTGAGGATGAATTCCTGCCTAATCAAATGTATTAATAATAATTCAACCAAACTGATAGGATCCATAATATTACTAATGATAATATCCCCGATGATGCTGAGTCACTAATTCATAATAAGACAAAGAAGCCTAAGGTTTGGTTGGTTTCTTCTAGAAGGGGCAGAAAGGGAAATGCTAACTAAAGTTAGTTAGTATTGGTGACGTGTCCTAAGAGTGAGGGAAGAGAATATTGCCATTTCCATGATAAAAGGAGCAGATGAGAGAATGAGAAGGTACCATGGAATTTAGCAGAGAATCTAGAATGATTAGGAAGTTATAACTTCCTAAAGGAGCTCAGCTCTGTGTCAGAGATTAGGAAATCTTTCATTCCTTATTTCTGTTGTAACCTCAAAACCATATATATAATAAATTGCTCTTCCTCTTTATCAATTCATAATTGTTCTGTTCTATTCATTTTGTTCTGTTGAACTGATTATTGATACGGGTACTATCAATTTGGTCCGACCTACCGGATCCGATACGGAGCCAGTGAATGCCACCGAAAAAGGTTACAATTCCAGCGTTTCAAAAGATGGAAGCGAAGGTTGATGCTCTCGAAAACAACATAGCAGAAGTGAGAACAACACTTGCTAGTGTGCAAGACACGGTGAGGGAGAATCACGCAAACCTCATCGCGTTGTTGGAGAAGTGTTTGGGAAAATCGTTATCAGGAGATGCGATGATGATTCCGGTGGGGAATAAACCACCGGGAAAGACATCGGAGAAGGTGATGGAAAATGGCGCGAGCTCTAGCACTTCTTGTAACGAAACAATGACGGAGTTTCGTCATGCTATGAAGAAAGTTGAACTCCCAACTTTCGATGGAGAAGATCCAGCTGGTTGGATCTCGCGAGCTGAGATTTACTTTCGTGTCCAGAATACGACGCCAGAAATCAAAGTGAAGCTAGCTCAGTTGTGTATGGAGGGATCTACGATCCATTTCTTCAACTCCTTAATCAGAGAAGATGAAGATCTGTCTTGGGAGAAGTTGAAGGAGGCGTTGTTAGGGAGGTATGGAGGTCATGGAGAAGGGGATGCGTATGAACAGTTAACGGAATTGAAACAAACCGGAATTGTGGATGAATACATCACTGAGTTTGAGTATCTGACGGCTAAAATTCCCAGATTACCAGAAAAGCAATTTCTGGGTTATTTCATGCATGGATTAAAAACGGAAATTCGTGGTAAGGTTCGAAGTTTATCTGCCATGGGAGAGTTGAATCGCACGAAGCTCCTTCAAGTCACGCGTGCGGTGGAAAGGGAGGTAAGAGGAGGTGGACCTAACCTTTATCGTGGATCCAAATTGGGAAGCGGGTCATCCAGGCCAAATACGTATGGGTCGGGTAAAAGTGGATCTGATTGGGTTTTGGTTAATTCTGGAGGAGGTGCGAAGAGCAGTAGTGGTAGTAGCATTGGGCCTAAGACAGATAAAACGGCGAAAAAGACTCGGTCCAAGGGATCGGGGTTTCACCCATCTCTCTTACCAAGAGCTAATGGAACGAAAGCAAAAAAGGACTTTGCTTCAAATGCGGTGGAGCTTTCCATCCGATGCACCAGTGCCCCGACAAGCAGCTCCGTGTTCTGATCATGGCGGATGGCGATGGTGATGTTCCAGAAACGGCCGTCTTAGCGGTGGAAGTGAACGATTCGGATGAGGAAAACAAATGAGAGATGTGCGTTTTGAACTTGAACCACATTGCTTTTGAAAATCACAGAACAGTCAAGTTTCAAGGTGAGGTGTGTGGCGTTCCAATTCTAATACTCATTGACAGTGGAGCTACCCATAATTTCATTTCCCAGAAGCTTGTGAAGAAGATGGGTTGGGAAGTTGAAGAAACCCCACTGATGAATATCAAGTTGGGGGATGGTTTTCAATCAAATACGAAGGGAGTATGTAGAAGCTTGGAGATGAAAATTGGGGATTTTCCATTAACCCCGGCTATGCATTTGTTTGAATTGGGAGGGATTGATGTGGTTTTGGGAATTGAGTGGCTCAAAACTCTGGGAGATATGATAATAAATTGGCGCCAGCAAACTATGAGTTTTTGGAGCAATAAGAGGTGGGTGACTTTGAAAGGCATTGATGGAGACAATGGTTTAGGAGCTTTGCAGAGTTTGCTCTGTAAAACCAAAATTGAAAATCAAGGAGTATTATGGGGATTAATGAATAAAGAGCATGAAGAAGAAGAGGAGTTAACTGAAGGGCAACAAAAGGAGTTAGAGGAATTGCTGCACAGATATCAGAATGTGTTCAGAGAACCAACTGGATTACCACCAAGGAGAAACAAAGAGCATATCATTAACTTGGTTGAAAATCATAGTGCTGTGAATGTGAGGCCTTACAGATATCCTCACCATCATAAGAATGAGATAGAAAGACAAATCCAAGAAATGTTGACTGTTGGGATCATTAGACACAGTACTAGTGCTTTTTCTAGTCCTGTCATATTGGTTAAGAAGAAGGACAATTCATGGAGGATGTGCATAGATTACAGGGCACTCAACAAGGTGACCATTCCAGATAAGTTTCCCATCCCTATTATTGAAGAATTGCTTGATGAATTGCATGGTGCTGATTACTATTCTAAGTTAGATTTAAAGTCTGGTTACCATCAAGTTAGAGTCAGAGAAGATGATATATGTAAAACTGCTTTCAGAACTCATGAGGGTCATTATGAATTTCTTGTAATGCCTTTTGGCCTCATGAATGCACCATCTACCTTTCAAAATTTAATGAATGATGTGTTCAGGCAATTATTGAGAAAAGGAGTGTTGGTTTTTTTTTTATGACATTCTAATCTATAGTAAAGGATGGGATGATCATATGAAAAGACTGGAAGAGGTTTTGCAGCTACTAGACAAACATCAGTTAGTAGCTAATCAGAAGAAATGTAGTTTTGGTAGAAGGATTGTGGAGTATTTGGGACACTTAATTAATAAAGATGGTGTTGCTGTAGATCCTGGCAAAATCAGTAGTGTAGTACAATGGTCAACTCCTAAGAATGTTAAAGGAGTAAGGGGATTCCTGGGCTTAACTGGGTGCTACAGGAAGTTTATTAAAGATTATGGCAAAATAGCAAAACCTCTGACTGATTTAACTAAGAAGGACAATTTCAAATGGGGAGTAGAATCTCAACAAGCATTTGAAGAGCTTAAAAAGCAACTGTCCTCAGCTCCAATATTGTCACTTCCAAATTTTGACAAGGAGTTTGTGATAGAGTGTGATGCTTCAGGAGGTGGAATTTGAGCTATATTGGTGCATGATAAAAAGCCAATTGCTTACTATAGCAAAGCACTAGGGGTAAGAAATTTGACCAAATCTGCCTATGAAAAGGAATTAATGGCAGTAGTGCTTGCAATACAGCATTGGAGGTCTTATCTACTTGGCAGAAAATTCATTGTTTCCACTGATCAGAAAAGTTTAAAGCAGTTAATGCAACAGAGAATTGTGACTGCAGAGCAGCAAAATTGGGCAGCCAAACTGCTTGGTTATGATTTTGAAATAATCTACAAGCAAGGGAGATTGAACAAAGGAGTTGATGCCCTGTCCAGGGTTCATGAAGGTGTAGAATATGGCAGTATGACCTCTTATGTCAGATGGAGTCAGATAGAGCATATTAAAAAAGAAGTGGAACAAGATGAGAAATTGCAAATGATCATTAGTGACATTCTAAAAGATCCTAATAGCATGAGGGGTTATGAGTATAAACAAGGAGTACTATTATTTAATAGCAGGTTAGTTGTATCTAGCACATCACCATTAATTCCTACGTTTCTCAAGGAGTTTCACTGTACTCCTCAGGCTGGCCACTCTGGTTTCTACAAAACCTATAGAAGGATTGCTGCTAATATACATTGGATTGGCATGAAGGGAGCTATTCAAGACTATGTGAAGGGCTGTGACACTTGCCAAAGGCAGAAGTACTTAGCTACAGCACCAGGGGGTTTGCTTCAACCATTGCCAATCCCTGAACAGATATGGGAGAACATATCTATGGATTTCATAACTGGATTACCTAAGTCCAAAGGTTTTGAAGCTATACTGGTGGTGGTGGATAGGTTGTCTAAGTATTCACACTTTGTCCCTCTCAAACATCCCTACACAGCTAGAAGTATAGCTGAAGTCTTTTGTAAGGAAGTTGTCAGATTACATGGGGTTCCACTATCAATTGTGAGTGATAGAGATCTTGTGTTCATTAGCAGTTTTTGGAGGGAGTTATTTAGAATGCAGGGTACTCAATTAAAAATGAGTACATCATACCATCCAGAGACAGATGGTCAAACTGAAGTGGTTAATAGATGCTTGGAGACATATCTCAGATGCTTCATATCAGATCAGCCAAAGAACTGGGTTGCTTGGATCCATTGGGCAGAATTTTGGTTCAACACCAACTTTCATTCTGCAACAGGGAAAACACCATTTGAGATTGTATATGGGAGGTTGCCTCCTCATCTGACAAGATGGGTTTTAGGAGAAACTAAAGTGGAAGCAGTGCAAAGAGATCTCATTGATAAAGATGAGGCTCTAAGACAGCTTAGACATCAACTCTTGAGGGCTCAGGAAAAAATGAAAAATCAAGCAGACAAGAGAAGAGTATAGAGGAGTTTTATGGTGGGGGAATGGGTTTTTGTCAAGTTGTGAGCTCATAGACAAAAATCTTTAGTCACCAGAATTTCTGCTAAGTTATCAGCTCGTTATTATGGTCCTTATCCCATCATTGAAAGGATTGGGGTTGTGGCTTACAAACTCAAGCTACCTAATGGTTCAAAGGTGCACCCTGTCTTTCATGTGTCACTTTTGAAAAAGGCTGTAGGGAATTATGATGTGGATGATGAATTGTCAGACTTGGATGGAGAGGAATCAACAGAAAATTTTGAGCCAGAAGCTGTCTTGGCAACTAGAACTATACTGCAGCAGGATCAAGATGTTAAGCAAGTTTTGATTCATTGGAAGGGTAAGACTGTGGAGGAAGCTACTTGGGAATAATACATTATGATGAAGAGTCAATTTCCTCATTTCAACCTTGAGGACAAGGTTTTAGTTGAAGCAGTGGGTGATGATAGGATCCATAATACTACTAATGATAATATCCCTGATGATGCTGAGTCACTAATTCATAATAAGACAAAGAAGCCTAAGGCTTGGCTGGTTTATTCTAGAAGGGGCAGAAAGGGAAATGCTAACTTAAGTTAGTTAGTATTGGTGACGTGTCCTAAGAGTGAGGGAAGTGAATATTGTCATTTCCATGATAAAAGGAGCAGATGAGGGAATGAGAAGGTACCTTGGAATTTAGCAGAGAATCTAGAATGATTAGGAAGTTATAACTTCCTAAAGGAGCTCAGCTCTGTGTTAGAGATTAGGAAATCTTCCATTCCTTATTTCTGTTGTAACCTCAAAACCATATATATAATAAATTGCTCTTCCACTTTATCAATTCATAATTGTTCTGTTCTATTCATTTTGTTCTGTTGAACTGATTATTGATACGGGTACGTATCACAAACTAACTTTAACGTGATGCAAAATTTCACATGATTATATTAGATGTTTGGTTTTTTACACAAAAAATTAAATTGGATGTTTGATATTTCTTTCATTATGCAAAAAAGATTAACAAACACTACTTAAAAATTCACACATATATAGAGACTTTAGTTTCAAACTCGAGTAACGGAAAAAAAATGTCCAACTTTTTTTTTGGTAAGAAAAAAAAAATAATCTCATCACATTAATTGGACCTTATAAACAATATAATTAGATGAATTTATTTTATTTTGTAAAATTAATGAAAATAAGTTGAATTAAAAAATATTCATATTTAAATATATTCATGTAATAGACGAATCTATAATCTTAGAAATAAGTATGAGATTAACTCATCATTACAAAACCGGCTTGTTTAGAACTGAACAGTACAAGTTGGAACGTGGACTCAACAATAACGGTTGTCCAAATAATGGATAGTCCAATAGATCTTAGAGAGGCTTTGATACCACTTTAGAAAAAAGTATGAGTTTAAGGCCCCGTTTGACACTGCTTATTTTTTACTTTTCTACTTCTCCTTAAACGAAATTAATAAAGAGGTAAAAATTGTGTTTGACCATACTTCTCCTTGTTTTCTACTTTTTTACGTTATTTCTCTACTTCTTTTATGGAGAAATAGAGTCAAACACAATTTTTTACTTCTCTATTTCGTTTAAGGAGAAGTGGAAAACTAGAAAATAAGCAGTGTCAAACGAGACCTAAACTCATCCTTACAAAACCGGCTTGTAAGGTCAGGACTGTCACTTGCTTATAAACACTTGTCAAGGTCATCTCATATCCGATGTGGAACCTTTTAACATATAAATTTAATAAATAGGGGCACACATTTTTTATATTATATTTAATATTAGATATTTATCAAAACCACATAATTTAAAAACTAAAACTAATCATAATTAGCGTATGTGTGAACATAGCTTAGTCGGTAGGACGTTCTATTATACAGTATCCGAAGTTTTAAACTCGAAGTTTCTACTTATTCATAATATTTTAGTTACTAGTTGTTTGACAAACAAAAATTAATCATTATTCTTTAGACTAAATATTTATGTTACCATTTCAATAAGTAGTAGTGCTGATTATTTCTATTATACTCAATTGAAATACACAAAAACTATTTCATGACTTTCCTGTTTTCATTTCTCTGTGTATTCTAAGACACTTGAAATGAAGAGGGAAGGGTAGGGTCAGGCCATGTTTGCATTCCCCAGTATGTCTCTCTTGTAGATTTTCTTTAAAATGCATGCTATAACTTTGCAGTTTTTGTTTTCTTCGCGCGCGCAAATCATATATGTATCATCTGCATGCAATTGCATAGACTAAGAACATTGGTTAACTTAAAAGAGATTCACATCCTCTCATCTCAACGCTCTTGGGTAGTTGTTGCAGATCTTGTTCAATATTAATCGGCTAGCTCATCTTCTAATTTAATGTATTTTGAACTATTTTATAAATTTGAAATATAAATAATCCGATCTTTAATCAGGAAATCAATGACTGTTTTGGCCATTAAATTTGGATCCATGAATATATGGATCCTCAACTCTTTAGTAGTTAGAAACTTCACGCATTCACAAATTCGAAACATGGTAATTGTATTTAAGTAAGATGGGATGAACATGAACCATAGTACTCAAACTTCATATTTAAGATTATAAAATTAATTAAAAGTTATCACTTGAATGCACGAAATCCGAATTCTGGATAAAATATTTAGATTTCTCTGTTGCTTGGCAGTGGCATTTACTCTTCTATGATGATCCTGACAGAATATTAATTTATCACCTAAATAGTGGGAACATTATGTTTATTTTGTTACTATTATGTACTCAAAATTTGTTGATGGAGATCACTTCTCTCTTAAAACATCTTATCGGTAGCTACGGCTATCTACTTCCCATTATTTGCTACATCATCACATATTTGTTCATTTTATATGTTGCTTAGAGATAGTCTTACATAAATACATGCATTTATTTTCTCTTTCTAGCAAATTTTAATACAGATCACTTTACTTTATTAATCCACCAAAAAAATAAATAATAGAGATCACTATAATTATCACCCTCCATTTCAAATTATAATTGAAAAAACAAAAATCACGCTTATCAAGAAAAACTAAAACATACGAAGTAATAATTTAGAGTATGTGTTTTTGTATTTTTCTTGAAATAAGTTTTATGGGAAGGTGTACAAATAATTTTCATTGGTTATTGCTTATTGATAAAAATGGAGAGAGGAAAAACTAAATGCAATTTGAATTTAATTTTCTGAGAATAAGTAAAATTAAGGCTTAAATACGGTTTTTGCCCCCCAAGTTTCACAATTGCTTGATTTTGAACCTCAAGTTTCAATTGTTTGATTTTAACCCCCCTAAGTTTCACAATTGCTCAATTCTAGCCCCCTAAGTTTCAAATGCTCGATTTTGGCCCTCAATTTACCCATGTTTGCATTTGCTAGCCCCCGTTGACATTTTTGATTAAAAATTGGTTATGTGGCATTTTAAAATTAAATAAATTTTTTTAAAAATTACAAATTATTTTTTAAAAAAATAATTTTAATTTTAATTTTTTTTATAATAAAAATTATGAACTATTTTTTAAAAACTTTGTAAACATTTTTTTTAAACAAAAAATTATTAAACCTTTTATCAAAAAAAAAAAAATTTAATACATTTTATAAAAGCAAATATTATTTTATAACATTTTTTTAATTTGAAAAACATATTCTATTTATTTTTTAAAAGCCACATAAACAATTTTTAGACAAAAAAGTCAATGGGGGCTGACAAATGTAAAAGGGGGTAAACTTGGGGGGGCCAAAATCGAACAATCGAAGCTTGGGGGCTAAAGTCGAGCAATTGTAAAACTTAGGGGGTTAAAATCAAGCAATATTGAAACTTGGGGGTCAAAATCAAGCAATTGTGAAATTTGGATGGCCAAAAATGCATTTAAGCCTAAAATTAATTCTTAAAAAAAAATTAGTTTTTTCTCTCTTATAATTTAGGACAAAAAATTGGGTTTTCTACTAGTTTACCGTAGATTAACACTTAAATATTTAAAACTCTGATAACATCAGACAACATCTCTTAAATGTAGATGTTAATAATGGTCATTATACTAAGAAGATACTCCTTCCGTACCAAATTATATATTACTTTGAAGAAAAAAATTGTACTAAATTATATGTCATTTTAAAATACCAATGAAGCATTGAATGTTATTTTTCCTATTATACCTTTAATTACTTACTACTTTCTCTTATTTCAATTCTTCAATTTATTTTTTCCATACAATTAATGGAGGATAATTATTCTTTTCCACACATTTCAATACATTCTTTTTTATAGGTTGAAATTTACTTCTCCGTCCCACAATGAGTCAGTTGACTGTTATGCACTATTCATAAATAAAAACAAACATTAGTATATAAGATGTCATTGGATTCGTCTCGATGAATATTTTCAAAATATAATCTTTTTATAATTTTTACTATCATATAATTAAAAATATTAATCGTCAAAGTTATGCATTGACATTCGCGAAACAGATAGCTAGCTCACTCATTGTGGGATAGAGAGAGTATAAATTTATTTGACCTATATAAATTTTAATCAATAAAAAAGAGTGTGTTTGGATGTGTGCGTTAAAAAGTGTTGTAAGCACTCCTCCATTTTCATATCTAATAGGAGTCATACTTCAGTTTCATATATAAGCAAAAATTATTTTATATAGATTTATTGATAAAATGATGTACTCAGTATTTAGTATATAATTTTGACCAAATACATTATTTTTTTCAATAAATATGTGTCTCGTTTGAATCAACATCAATCACATCGTCAACCTATACATATCCATAAAGATGAGGAGGTTATGATGAGTTATAATTCTATAGAGTATTGTCAACTTTCGATAAATATTTTGATAATATTTTAAGTATCGATCCATGATGAACTACCTTAGAACTCGCATTTACTTCGCTTGAATATATATATAGAATTTAAGATATCTTAAAATATTTGAATAATTGTTGTGAACTGTGCATTGTTTTTCTTTGGCTGCCCGTCACAATTATAAAAAAATAAGGTTTACCTACTATTTTGTTCCATTAACTAAATTTTTTGTTTCATTTTAATTCTCTAATTAATAAAAATTCCGTTTAAGTTCCTTAATTGTGTTTTCGTTAGTTAAATTACTCATTTCCGTTAACTTTCAACTCTAATTTTTTAAGTGGAATCAACATTGTAGTGGTTCACCATAGACCTCCTTAATTATTATTTTTAATTTAAACTGTTTGATCTTAATTTAGGCAAAAATGTAACCATTGAATATTACTAGCCTTCTAAATTTAATGGTGAACCATCACCGATTAATTATTTTTCCTTTTGTTCATCTTCTTCCTTTCTGTTCTTTTTTATCTTCATCACTGCCTTCGTATCATCACTGAAGTTTATAACCAGGAGTGTATAGATTTATTATACTGGCTCCAATTCCATGGCAATTAAACTTTGTTAAAAAAAATCAAACATCTCACTAATAAAAAATTAATTACTCCTCAATACTTAAAAATTCGTGTTCATTTTAAATTAAGAATGTATTTTTAAAACAAGAAAAATAAGGTTTTCACATTTTCAAAAATTTTAAACAAAAATAGATTTATTTTTAAAAAGAAGGTAAAAGAAAATATTGAATACATGTTCTCTTATATTTATCTATTGAAACATAAATATAAAAAAACATGAAGCATGAAAAGTAAACAAAACTTAAGCTACAAACATTTCATTTACCATGTTTCTTTCATCTCCTGGTGTTTATCATGCATCCAGGGTGTTTATTTGGTTAATGCTGGATGGATAATTTAGGCTTGAACTGCACCCTTCTATAATTATATTCATGTACAAGGCTGGCAGTGATAAGCTTTCAACATCTAATGACTTTTTTAGGAAATGAAATGGAAAAGTGGATTTCGTAACTCACCCCTAATTTAAGCAAAGGGTACAATCATTATCACTTACTATTGTAATTACAAATTTGTAGCCTTATTACTCATTAGTACTATATACTCACATGGGGAGAAAGAAACCTTCAAAAGCAATAACATAGTAAAAGTAGTGGTGGCATTAATTTTTGTTTAGATAGCCGAAATAATAAAGCCATTGAAAATTCACACATATAAAATGAAGGGATCGCGATTCGAATCTCGATCATGACATTCAATACCAGCAATTTCGACATTTCTATTGGTTGAGTTAGAATTTGTGGACGCCCTAATGTTATCATACTTTTTTTTTTGTGTTCACCACCAGTTTAATTTAGTTTGTAGATCAGTTCTGACATCAAGTGGTTTCTGCCTCCTCCCGATCGCAGTTGCGAGATCGTAGTCCTCCCTACTAAGTTCAACGCCAATAATCACTGAACCAACTATTGGTATGTTATCATCCTATTTCGAGATAAGTATATATAATTAATCATATTAATTAATCCAATTAGTTAATTCCGTAGTTATAATACTTACGGCAGGATGGTAGATACATGAACTAGATCCAAATATAGTAGTACTTTATAATGACCAAGATTATAATATATTTAGAAGTTTTATCATTACGTACACATAATTTTTGTCCAAATCTCTAAATTGCCAAAAAGTTCCAGTTGTGTAGATAATAATAAAGTAGGTAAATACATACAAAGATAACCTCTACATTTATAACAATTTTAACATAGGAGTAGATAAAGTTTGGTAAATTCACCAAAACATAAATCTGTTACCTGTTATTTTTCTGGTACCTGTTATTTTCAATGGAGCTTAAAAAGAAAGAACAACCTTTAACCCTTTTGGGTCTTTTTTCAATGGAAGAATGCTGGCTCTGGCAATGATTAATTCATACCATAAACACGTATACAAGTCATAGCCTCGTACACAAACAAGTTTGAACTGCACACTTGTATTCACTTCAATACCCTGTTTTTTTTTCTACCTTAATTAATTAATTTTACCATGCATTTCAGAAGACATTTTCATTGTCAAAGTTGGTATTTGGTATTGGTAGTGTCATAACTTTACTAGTTAGCAATAGTACCTCATAAGGAAAATAAGCAAAAGGTTTAATAAAAGCTTTTTTTTAGGTAAAAGTTTAATAAAGCTAGCATATTAAAAAAAAAGAAAAATGTTAACTAGTGCCCCCGATGAACTAAGTTAAGTATACTTAATATAATAAAATTAAATTGAAACTTGTGTAGTCAATGTTTGTAAAGTATAAAAAAATGTTTTTAATACAAAAGTTACTTCTTTTATATCATTAACTAGTGTCCAGGAGCACTCTAAAAAAACATGAAATTGAAAACATAGAAAATCAAACACGTTGACACAAAAGGAACCAATCACCACCAAAATAGAACATTAAGTATTTTCTGTTGGTATATGCATTTCTCACATGGCTCATAAACAACTTATGTCTCAAAGTAGGGTCAAGTACATAGATCAAATGATATAATAATGTTATGTTGTGTATCAAACTTCATCACATAGCAAGAAAATCAAATTTTACCATGATAGATCAAACAGCTAGTACACGACAGAGATTCAAAAACATGTTTTCTCCTATGAGTAGCCAACAATACAGTCCTATAAGGAGGTACAAAATACAAAGTGCAATAACATGGAGAACAAACAAAATCCCAGAAATGAATCTAACACACTCACATGACATAACTCATTGTCACAACTCATGCACTGATAAGCTTAAGAATAATAATTATAATATTCAGAATTTTCACCATGTTACCCATTTATGAGAATTATACAACATCTATATACACACACACACGGTCACGCGCGCACAATCTTACGAAGAAATTACACTTAGTTTTTACTTCATCGAAAGCTAGCTCTAGTTCTAGTTCTAGTACTCCATCTCCATACAAATTCCCAAATAAAATAAAATTACCTCAAAACTCATACTAAGCTACCAAAAACAAAGACACTTCTAGTTTACAGAGATAGTTACCGGGAATCCGTAAAATATCCCATAGCCCCAAAATTATGGAGGAATGAGAAATTCACATACATAACATTCCCAATTAATTTCTCATTGCAGCAATTTGTAGACTTTATTGAACATCCCCAACTTTAGAGGACAATGCTGCCCGAAGCTGCTCCTGCGTGTAAAAACGACTCCCCATCTTCACGGTTGCTTGTTGTATCATCAAATCATTCACCACAGAAACACTTGCGTGGTGCACTTCTAGGTCAAGCTCCATCAACGCTGCCATCAACTTTGCTGCAGGGTGGTTTTTCTTACTGCATTGGACCCTTATCATTGCATCCCAACCTATAATCTTCACGTCAATATCTAAATCTATTAAAGCTTGATTGGAAGAGGGTTTATCGGGCACTTGTTGTTGAGGTTGTGGCAGTGGATGAGACGAGTTTTCACTGACTTTCTGAAGCTCATTCTTCACTGCATCAAGTTGTTTTTCCAATTCATCTTTATCAGATTCAGTTTTCACAAGCTTTGTTTTCAGCTCAGTAATGTAAGATATAGCATCACCCAAAAGTGAAGCTTTATCCATCTTTGAAACATTAGGAACAACTGCACGAAGAGCATAAAACCTCTGATTCAGCTTCTCTCTTCTTTGTCTCTCAGCTTCAACATGATTCAACGGCTCCTCTCTTCCATTCGCCGGCTTCCTCCCTCTTTTCCTCGGCCTCTTCTCCGGCTCCACCACACGACTACTATCCACCTCCTTCACCACTGAAGCTTCCAGATCCGAATGGTCCGAATCACCACCACCCGTACCACCACCAGAGAATTTCAAATTCACCGGCGGAACAATTACACCAGAAGTAAAAGATAGCATTCCATCATCATTATTGCTTCCTCTCGAATTCGGAGACCTCTTCTTCCCATTCCCATTCTCCTCAGCAACCGAAACCAACTGTGATTGACCAGAGAAAAAATTTGAATTCGAATTTCCATTATTAGCAACATAAGAACTCTTTTTACTCTCACCACCAAAACTCAAAATCTCACCAGACTCCGGCTTCAACGAACGCTGCTGCTGCTGCTGACCATTACTCCCACCGTATTCCGAAAGATTCATTTCCTTAGTAAACAATCCTTGTTGATTCTGCTTACTTGAAACATGAACAACACTAGGAGCTTCTGTTAAAGTACTTGAACCGTGAGTTTCAAATTGAACCGTCTTCGTCACACTCACACTCTGATTATTGCTATTGTTCTGATGATGTTGCTGATTCTGATGATGACTTGGAATTGAAATTGAAGTGTTTGTTGTGGTTGTGGTTGTTGCAGCAAGAGAATTATTATCAACAGAATCTCTAGTTTCAGGATCATTAAGCCAAATTGAAGAAGGATCATTTTCACCTTGATGAGTAATTACAGTAGAATTATTATTATTATTACTACCTAATTGCCAAGAAGATCCAAAATCAAAATTATTATTAAAATTAAACAACATCTTAACTTTATTCATCAGATCGTTATTCTGATAAATCAATTCAGTAGATCCAAGCTCTAAAACACCGTTCGCCGACGGTATACACGCCAACGTCTGTAAACCATATTCCTGACCTTGTCTCGCCCTCTCGCAAATCGAGACGGCGAGATTCTCACCTCCGACTAACCAAACCGGAGTTGAATTAAAATAAGCTTGTCCAGGAATTCCACTTCCGTTAACAAAAGATTGAGTCATAGAAACTAAAAAAAACCACTCCGTATCAGTAACTTCTTCATCAACGGAAGATTCTTCCGTTACAGGATTACCGGAGATTAAAGAATTAAGTTCACGGAGAACTTTTCTACGGTGTTCTTGTTCAGCAGGTGAAGTTGCTTTAGATTTTGATTTCGACTTATCTTCTTCGCCTTTGTAATAACCGTCACCCCAACCTAGAAGAGAAGAACCGGAATAATCATATGACGGTTGCCAGAAGATAGCGTAAGTCCAGATTTCGGAAGAGCCTTCGATTAAAGCTTGAAGACGTTGTTGGAGTGTGTCTTGGTTGAAACCGGTGGTGGTTTGTGGTGGTTGTGATGATGAAGGCGGTGGTTGTGATGGCCATAAGGTTGATAAATCGGAGGAGGTCATGAAAGCCTCCATTACTGAGGAGTTATCGTCGCTCCAAAGATTCATGAATTTTTAGTTAAATTTTTTGGGTTAATTTAGGGGTAAATTAGGGAAAGGGAAAAAGAGAAGAGAAGGTTAGGAAGAAGAGACTGTGTGGTGGTGATAATGGATTGGGGGAGAGAGAAAGAGAGGGACGAATGAGAGAGAGAGGGTGATTTTGGGTTTGGAATTAATTTGGAGTGAATTTAGGTTGAATTTGAGAGTGATTGATTATGAAGGTTTCATTAATTATTTGCTGAAAAAATATACAGATGTGTAAATTATTTGCTGAAAAAGTATATAGCTACGTAATCTATACAGTATCTACTTTTTGTGTTAATTAACCAATCTAAGCAATTGAAAATATAGTAAGAAATTAAATATATTATTTTATGTGTTTTTAAGTTGTTTTGCGAAAATTTCTTACATTCTTTGAGAAAAGGAAAGAAAAAAATATGGGCTTTTTTTTTTTTGTTGAAAATCTAATTAAATAACGTATACAACTACTTATTAGATTGTTTGAATGTTAGGAAATTATGATAGGATGTGTTTGAATGTTGTTTTGTGAAAATTTCTTAGATTGAATTTTAGATTTTTTGAGATCAAAGTTGAATCAAATTACGCATAATGTGTTTGGACTAAGATGTCAATATATCTGTAAGTGAAATTTTTGGAATTTTTGACAAAAACAAAAGTATTTTGTAATGGACAAAACTTACATACATTTCGATACATGTATTTTTTACATTTCCTCTTACAAAGAGGTAGTTTTCTTGATTAAAAAACAATTTTTTTTTAAAAAATGAAAAAGCACAAATAATCACCTCTTTGTGAGTGGAAAAGTAAGAAATGCGCGTAAGTTTTGTCCTTTTGTAATTACATTTTTCTTTTATTTTATGAATAGAGACGAGCATTTGGCAAATGATTGGAGTACATAAGGATGTCAACTTAATTGGGATGTTTTATATGTATTTTTTTTTATGTCATTGTGTTCATAATTCAGTTAAAAAAATTATTTTATAAATTATATTTATTTATATGTTGTTGATTAAAAAAAAATTATAAATTTTGTGATTATATTGTTGTCACAAGACTCCCAATAATGTCTTAAATTTTTATTTGTTTCAAACTTAAATTTTAATATTTTTTTTACAACAAGTTTGATTGAAAATAATAGAAATTTGATATTTATTTTCATGTGTTTATGGATGGATGACGATGATGAAAGAATTCTACTTGAAGTGGAAAATGGGGGACAAGATTGTTTTAGATGGTGGGGAAGTGAGTGGAAAAGTATCCTCTAATTAATCTCCACCTCGTTGACATTGTTGATTCAATCCAATAAGGTTCCTCCTCACGATCCAACAGCGATGTCAGAGTCCGACTGAGGGAGGAACGAGTGAGCGGTGATGGATTGTGGACACTTTAGTGAAGATGTTGAGATCTATCAAGTGTGAATTAAGTCTCACGTTGGCTGGAAGAATTGAAGTAGATCACTTTATAAGTGAGATGATTAATCCAATGCCTTAAGGTTTTGGGTGAAAAGGTGGTGTCAAAATCACTTGTGTGGTTGCTCAAGGCCTAGTATGTCGATCCAACTAAGTGATGCTCCCCTGTCTCGACCCAAATGTGGTGTCAGAGACCGATTCGGGAGCAATAAGTGAGTGGTAATGAATCATGGACGCAAAGAGACTCGCACTTTGAGATCCATCAAGTGTATGTTAAGTCTCACATTGGTTGGAAAAGTTGATATTGAACAACTTATAAGTAAGAGGTCCAATAAACCCAATGTATTAAGATTTTTGGTGAAAGTGTGTGTCAAAGTGGTTTGTATGGTTCTGCCTCACGGTCCAAAAGTGTTATCAAAGCCTAGTTGAAAGAGCAATAAGTAAGTGGTGATGAATCGATGACACGTAGAAACTCACACTTTGAGAGAGATGTTGAGATCTATCAAGTGTGAGTTGTGTCCCACATTGGTTGGAAGAATTGAAGTTGAGCAACATATCATTGAGGACCAATAAATCTAATATGCCTTAATAAATTGTGTGAAAGTACGATGTCAAAGTCACTTGGTTTCTCTTAGCCTAATATATTGATCCAACTCAATGAGACTCTTTCTCATGACCCAACATACATCCCTAGTTTTGATGTTGTATACTTCATGTCGCAAACCTTTCTCACTTCCGCTCACGTCTCATTTACCTTAAACCCCTAAACAAAGCAACTACCAAGTAGCTGTTAGTGTGGGTGGTGTGATTATGGTTCCCTCTGTATCGTCACCACCTTCATAAACCCCCTTTTTAGGGTTGTTGAAGCACTGTCGGGGACTCAACCGCCGCAATATGATTTGGTTGTGTTTTCAATGGTGGTGGTTAGGGTATATCCATATTCGTCGCCAATTTCTGTTGTTTGGTGGTAGGAAGAAGAACAAGTTATCCACTGGTTTTCACTATTCTGTTCCCTGGATTCGGTCCAAGAAATGTTTGACTAGAAATGGCCGTAATTTCTTGTTATTGTTTGTCAGTGAGTTGTTGGTTACTGGATGTACATCGTGCTGACGGTTGAATTTATTGCCATTTTCAAAATTTAATTTGGTTTTCGGCGCCCGAACGCAAGTTCATTGGCTTGTGCACATGGGTGGGTGAGTGTTAAGAGCTCTAAATTTGGACTTATTTATCTGTTTTATTATTATTTTTTTACACTGTGTTTGATTTGCAAAACTGTAGGTACTGGACAAGACATAACAGTACAGTACAGGACAGAACAAGATAATATAGGACAAGACAAAACTTCATTGGAGAGAGATAGAGAGATAATATTTTTTATATTCGAAAATAAAATGGGTATTTTTCGTATTTTTTATAGTTGTACTGTGGACAAAAAGTTGTACTGTGGTTCAGTAGGAGACAAAAATTCTTGTTTTTGTCCTGTCTCTTACTGCCTATTTGTCCAGTCCCATAAACAGTTTCTGAATCAAACAGGGTACAATAAAGTTGTCTTGTCCAGTCTAGGGGTGCTCAAATCCAATCCAATCCAAATAAAAACCGCAAACCGATCCAAAAAAACCAAAAATCGCAAAAAACCGAATATTTTTGGATGTAATTGGATGTTCTTTTAAGAAAACCGCTGGATCGGATCGGATTTCAGATTGATTCCTCAAAACCGATATAAAACCAAACCAACCGCATACATATATTTTAATACTTATTTATATTATTATTGTATGAATATATGTTGAATTAAACTATTTTGTTTGTTCATTTTAACTTTTGATATTACTATTTGTTAGTTTAATTTAATCTATTTCTTACTTCTTTATATGTTTTAAATATAATTTATAATTGTCATTCTAAAATATTAATTTTTAATGTATTATATGTTATATTTTACATCAAACTTAATATTTATTTCGTCAAAATATTCAAACCGTTACTTTATGGTGTTTTTTATAATATTAATATTTAATAAAAAAATTACAATTTATAATTTGGATATCCAAAAACTGATCCAAATTAAACCGCATAAAATTAGATTGGATCGGATCGGATTTTTTTAATTTGTCATCCAAAGCCGAATCAAACCGCAAATAAAATTAATTTTGGATCGAATCAGCTTTTGCCTCAAAACCGATTCAAACCGAACCGCGAACATCCCTAGTCCAGTCCCCTGTTTTTTAGCATTTTATGTCCTCATAACCTTTTGTACATGTTTTTATTTAATCTACCTATGTTGTCATAGATTCATCTGCTAGTTAAAACAAAAAATTTAAAATATATGATCCTTTGAGAAAACTTGTTCTTTTTATAAGATTGTTTGAATTTTCAACTGATGTCATTATATTTTTTATAACTTTTTATTTTATTTTAATTGCATTAATTATTATTATTTGTTACTAGTGCATTAATTATTTTTTATCAACATTTCTTTATTTGTTACTAATGATATGTTTGGATTGATGGAATATGATGAAATGGAATGGAACGAGATGTAGTAGAATAATGTTTCATTGTTTGAATTTGTAAAAAATAATGGAATAGAATGGAATAAGATGAAATGGATTTCATCTAATACCACCACTTACCTTTAATTTTGTTCTTGTCCTTTTTAAAGTATCCAAACAATGAAATGAAAGATTTATTTCATTCCGCTCCATTCAACTCCACTCCACTCTATACTGCTCTGCTTCATTCCATTTTATTCTATCAATCCAAATAGAGCTTAGATTTTTTCTACGTTCAATAGAAAACAAGGCGGCTGTATTTTTTTACATTATTTTTCCTAACTTTCACTATGGATACATGAACTGAGAAATAAAATAAATTTATTAGTTACATTTTTTACTAACTAATTACTATTGTCCTAATTTTTTATATATTTCTTAATTTTTAGTGGCTGAAAAAATAGGTTTTTATTGTAGATATAATCCTAATAAATGAAAAGGTATTCCTAATTACTCTATCACACACCATTATTCATTTAAAATAGTTTTTAAAAGTTATTTTTATGTTAACAATGATTGTAGTATAATCTAAACATATACATCTCCTAAAACAAAAACAAAATTGTAATGGATGTATAAGTAGATGAAAGTGAATGGCTACAAGTTCTAAATTAAAATAAATTTTAATTAACAATAAATTGATTAGCTATATTTTTTTTTTTTTTTTTTTTGGTTGATAGACGAAATGGCAAAGCCATTGAAAACTCACACACACAAAGTGGAGTGACCAGGGATCGAACCCCGATCATGACGTCCGACACTAGCAATTTCGGTATTTCTACCAGTTGAGCTAGGATTTGTGGACGATTAGCTATATTTTTTATTAAGAGAGATAAAAAGAACAAAAATAATCACGGGGATATAAACCTCACAAAGAAAAAAACAAAGAAAAATTTAGTAAATAAAAAAAGGTAAAGCAAACAATATACTAAAAAATATAAGGCTTAATTACACTTTTGCTTCCTTATCTTTATTTTAGGTTTCAAGTTGGTACCTTATCTTTTCTGCAGGTTTCAAGTTGGTACCTTCCGTCAATTTTTTAACTATTACCGTTAAATTTGGACACGTGTCATCTGTCCAAGTGTGCCACATGTCCAAATTAGTTTGCCACGTGTTTAAATTTAATGGTAATAGTTAAAAAATTGACGGAAGGTACCAACTTGAAACCTGCATGCAAAAAAGATAAGGTACTAATTTGAAACTTTTAAAAGATAAAGTACCAACTTAAAATTTAAAATAAAGATAATTAACTAAAAATGTAATTAAACCAAAATATAATAAGAGAACCACTAAACACCATGGCAAAGCTATGTGTGTGCATGGGATAGCTTTGTTTATAATAAATTAGTAGAAATAAAAAGTCAAAAGTTATATTTATTTATACGATTGATGTATTTCGATTGATGTATTCGTCTTATTTTAACACATTCAATCATTTAAGCAACTATAAAGAAAGTTTTATTAACAATAAAAATTGTCAAAATAATTATACTCAATATATATATATATATATGTATAATCTTTTTAAACAACCATATTATTTTTAATGAACCCACAAGTTTATCTCTAGTACATATAACAGGAAAGTTTTAAAGAAATTGTTTCATTTGCCAAACACTCTCTCACAAAATACAAGCTAGCTTAGTTGCCTCCCATAATAATCCTAATTCTTCTTTGTTTTTGTTTTCTTTCTTATTTATTCATTAGAGAAAGGTGATTTTGAAACAATTTTGATTTGGAATCACTCATAATTTATTCATTAGATCAATTTAATTAGTGAATTATCAGTTCGATTTAGTTTAATGGCTCGATTTTAAATTTTTAAGACTAGACTAATATACAACTTATTTCAATTTTTGACACGTTTTTTAACGGATCAATTTAATTCCTTTTATGTCTAATACATTTCAATTTGATTTGGACCAAAGTGTATCATTATCAGTTCAATTCAATTTTTTATAATCATATCAACAGATAGGTTCAATTCAATCAATCTTTGCTCTTATCTTAACCATAAACATCTCTATTCACGTATTATTTGTTGTTCTGGATACACTAAAATAGTCTCACACCGCTTGGTACTCGAGGCAAAGAGTAATTTATATACAACATCCACACATTTTAAACCACCGAGGCGCGTTTTTCTACAAAGGACAAAACAATGACGGGATAACCCCAAAGCGGACAATCTTTCGGAGATGTGGACTTGAGGTCGAATCTGAACATTGACGCTGTCTGTGGGAAACGACTTGTGGGCACATGCTTATGGTCGACACCCCTTATCCCCTAAGCCTCGACTGGGGGAGCTTCTGTTCTGGATACACCAAAATAGTCCAACATCGCTTGGTACTCGAGGCAAAAAGTAGTCTATATACAACACTCATACATTTCAAACCACCGATGCGCCTTTTTCTATAAATGACAAAACCGTAACGGATTAACCCAAAACAAATAATCTCTCAGAGATGTGGACTTGAGGTCGAATCTAAACACTTACCAACAAACAAGTTACATTAGTGGTAGAAAGAAAGTGAATTCATATCTCTACCGTATAGTATGAGTCAATTTTTTACCGATTGAACCAACATTTACCTACTAAGAATCTTTCAAGTATATTCTCTTTTCAATTGAACCTACGATAAGGTGGAAAAATATAGGAATTGGAGAAAAGTGAAATTACAATCCGAATCAGAATCCCAATCTAGCAAATACTAGTAACCACAAATTATGAAAACAATGGGTGGCAGTGAAATGGTGTCGCTTAGTGTGAGGTCACAATCTTCACATATATAGTGGCTGGCTAAAAGAAGCCAATCATTTTCTTGCTTTTTTTATCATACAACACAGCAAAAGGGGAATTGCACGTGATTCATATTTTTTACCCTATGCTTTTAATTTTTTATTCTATTTTGATACTACACTCTTCTAATCTTGTCTACCATTGTTAATTTTTATAAATTTTACTCATTAAATAAATAAATAAATTACAGCCGCCATGTGTGATTAATATCGAAAATTCAAGTGTTTCAAGATGGCGTTGTCAATGAACAGAACATAAATCAAGAGAAAGTCTCCCTTCTATTATTAAAAAAATAAATAAATCCCTTCCACCTTTTTTTTGTTACTCTATTTTTTTTTTGCTAAACTTATATTATTATTGGGTCTTCTTATTGTTACTTAAATCTCTAAATATAACTACCTAAATAAAAATAATTGAGGCCCCGGTTTTTTGGAGGCCCTAAGCTACAGCCCTGCCTGCCCTTGGCCAAAGTCGGGCCTGACATTAATACTAGACAAAATAGTACATAAATTTGAAGGGTGGCTGCTTCTAGGCAAACCTCCTGGCTGCCTTTGCACTCCTACCTCATTTATTACTAAGCGATCATTTAGGGGTCTTAGCTGGTAATCTGGATTGTTTGCCTCTCGACAATGAAGCTTATCCCCATCATCTCACTGGCCGAACTTGACCCTTTTGTGGTCATATTTAGTATTCAGAGTTTGCCTCAATTTGGTACAAGACAAAACAAACAAAATAAAGTTCAATGTGTTGAACAAATTTTGTTTTGTTCAATGTTTGGTGAACAAAAGATGATTTTGATATTTTAGACAACTTATGCAAAGGACAAAAAGTTGTCTCGTAGTTTAGTCAGAGACAAAAATTTCAGTTTTTGTCCAGTCTCTAACCCCCAGTTATTACAAATTCGGATTTTCTACCGTTGCTAAAATTTTGTATTTAGAGAGTCAATTATATCGGCGACTGTTTGAGATCAAATAGTGTATATTTTAATTTTTTTGTAGTTAAAAAAGAACAAGTGCTTGAGTTTGATTCAACTGTCATTGATTAATGTAGTTGATTGAGTGAATGCATGAACGTGACAAAAAAAAACTTAGATATATTATTTTCCAGACACTAAAAGCTTTATTTGATAGCATGCATGGAATAAAAAAGAAAATGCTAAAAAAAATATGTTAAAAAAACTCAATATAAAAATAATAGTAGTGTTAACAAATATGCATTCAATTTAATAATCTCTTCTTTAGGTTGAATGTCTCTTAACACTAAAAATATTCATTTTCAGTTTTAACCCCTTAACTTAGTTAAGTTAATCTTTTTTCATCAAAATGACTTGTACAACGTTAATTCTTGATGATAAAGCAAAATCACACTATTAAATTTCAATCACTATCTCATGGCTCTACTCATTGACTCATTGTACAAGAGTACCCCACCCTTGTCTCATGGTTTTCACAAAAGTTTTAATCTAATTCCAGACTGTTGCACTGCACCAACTCATCATGATAGGTGTCACTAAGCAAAACGGGTACATTTTACTGTTCTTGAAAGTGAGTTCACTTTCATTAAATGTTTACAACAACCATTACTGTTCTATAATAAATTCTCATTGCAAAAGGGGAAAGTGAAAAAATCTATGGAGGTTTTTGAATTCATGCGGAGAAATAGTTTAAAGAGATGTTCAACCATATAGTTGTTTGTTAAAAGGGTGTATAAAGGTATGTTTGTTTTGGATTTTTTTGAAAATAGATTTTGTAGTGTTAGAAAATTTTGTATAAAAAAATTTACAAAGAAATTTTTTATAAAAGCTTCAAATAAAATTTTATTTGAATAGTTATTCTTAAAATGTTATTTTAGGTATTTCATCATTTTATTGAAAAAAAATTTGGATATCAAAATTTCAAAAAAATCACTTTTTTTGAAATACAACTTTTTATAAAAATTGAGATTTTGACTATTTTTTGTTCTTCAATAATGTACGTCTATGTTATATGATGAAATAGGTCTAAATTTTTTGTTCTTCAATAATGTACGCTTTAAATCATCTTCAATGTGTTCAAAGTGATTTTTGCTTTAACCTTACAATCTATCTATAGGACAACAAATAAATGTTAAATATGTGTGATAATATAGGGCTGGACATTGGTCGGTTTCAGTCGGGTTCCGGTCGAAAATCACAAAACCGATAAAAAGCACAATCATTTAATTTGGACATAATTTTGACCGTTTATGTACATCTTCGATTTGTCCGAGTGGCGGGTTGTATGAGTGGCGAAATTTTGGACCTAATTCATGCGGAGAAATGGTTTAAAGCGTTGTTCAACCACATAGTTGTTTGTTCAAAGTGATTTTTTTTTTGCTTTCACCACCATTTTAATCTAGTTCGGCGGTCAGTTCTGACATTAAGTGGATTCAGCCCTCTCTAATCGCAATTGCGGAAGATCGAACGGTGGTCCTCCCTACCAAGTTCAGCACAAAATCACCTAACGATCGGTTGTTCGAAGTGATTTTTGCTTTAACCGTGCAATCTATCCATTGGACAACAAATAAATGTTAAATATGTTCGATGATAAAATCTTAGATGAGTTAATTGATAATTTGTACTACCTGTCTTTATGTGTGTTTTTGTGAAGTTCTTTATTCAGGAAAAAAAAAGTTTGACCTGAATTTTAACGAACGAAAACATATAAACTGCTATAAAATTACAAAAAAGTTAAGGACGAGAATATAAATAACCAAAGGTGAATTGACAAAGAAAGTAAATTAACTTATTATAAAAAATAAAATAAAAAAAGAGTAAATTAACTTGAATGGTAAAAGAAGTGCAACAAAATGTAAAATCTGTTTGTAATTAATATTTCAAAAGTATTCTAATCGATTAATTAAATTATATTATTTTAAAGTTTATTATTGTATTATTTTGACTTGGTCATATTAAATCAATTTGTTGAACACACTTTTTTATGTTGCTGGATGTATTTTTTGTTGCTTATCCTCAGTTCTAGTCAAAATGTTTGTTTGCACTTTTGATAGTTTGTGGTGTGTTCTTGAGTCTAGTTCTTTTGGTTCTTATCCTTCCATTCATTGTGTATGTCTGAAATTGTATTGGCAGTGCTAGATGTATTTGTATAAGGGGCTGAAATGTATTTGTAAGTCGATCCCACTTGCATTTTAGTTTAATTTTTGAGTGAATTGTGGTAACAATATAGGCTTGACTTGCCAGAACAAAATAACTGTCACTTTCCCAATTCATGTTTTATTAAGATCATTTTCTCCTACCCTTCATCATTCTGAAAATAACAAGGAAAAAATTATCAATATAAATATTCAACAAGCTTCAGTAGTAGGAGATTGAGATGGTAATACTTCAACATTTTTCTTTTTATTTGGACAATTTCACGTGTCATGATTAGTTCCACCATAATTTGGAAGTTGGAACATGCCAATAACTAAGCTTCTTTGCAATTTCAACTCCTCCTTTTGGCCTTGATCTTTTTGGCCGATCTTTTGTTTTTGAACCTCACGGATTTTCAACATTCAATTCATCATTATTTGGAATAGCAGAATCTAAATCCACCAAATTTTCTTGGATTTCAGGCATGCATTAATCACTCAAATGACTTTCTCTAACTCTCTAACCGGCTCGATCTTTTGTCTTTAAGGATTCAGTTTATAGACATTGAATTAATGACTGCAACTTAACAGGGGAGCTGATGTTGCAGTTAATAATGCGATTAGATTTTGGGACAGAACACAACCAAAGAAAATGGAATTTCTATGATTATCAACCCCGACCCATATTTCAAGTGGCATGTCATAATGATTTATTCGATAGGTGGTATAAAAAACAACCACATCTTCGAAAGCTTCATATGCTCGAATTGAAAACATTCTTTAGCTATAAAAGCAATGTCATGTTTCATTCATTACTAATAAGAAAAACACAACCAGTGAGTTACAAATAGAAGAAAATTTTCATTATAGAAATTTTCTGAGAAATATTTAGAGAGAAATATTTCTTTCGTGTAACTGGGTACATTTCATTATTATTAATTTTAGTGCACAAGCGCTATTAAAGATAGAACATACAATAACACTTTCAAAAGTGCTATAATAGGCACAGACTTATAATAACGCCAGCGTCTATAGCACTTTAAAATGCTATTGTAGGTCAGCATATTAAATACATAAACCATTATAATTAACATCATGAGCAACAAGATCTCTTAATGTTCATTCAACCATGTTATTATCAAAACAAGTTCAGAATCAAATAAACTATTCAAAGAAAAACTATGTAAAGCGTAACGGGAATATTAAGATCGTGGCCTTATCAGAGTTGTTGATATTAAGATCATGGTAGCTTCTGAGTGCATACTGTATGGCTTCTGATAGACTTTTCTGGCTTCTGAGAGTCTTTGTCCTGTGAAAGGTTGTAAAGCGCTTCTTGGTGAACTCAGACCTTCTGAGTCATTCAGATGCTTATATTCTATTCTCGACTTCTCAGATTCTATCCTCTTTCTTTCTGCACACTCAAGTAAATTATTAGTGTTCTCCATCTTAGCAATAATACTTTGTTATCATCAAAACCCCATTAAGTTCATAGGGTTTGTTTGGAAAACCTTTCTTGTTCCAACATCCGCCACTAGCAGCATCTCCCATTGATGATTGTGATTATGATTCTTTACATAGTTTTTCTTTGAATAGTTTATTTGATTCTGAACTTGTTTTTTTATAATAACATGGCTGAAAGAACATTAAGAGAGCTTGTTGCTCTTGATGTTAATTATAATTAGAACTTTGATCGGTGTGGTGCACGGGTCTAATTAGTCGTAATATGAAAAAAATAAGATATAAAACGTATATAAAAAAGTCGAGTACCATTAAATATTAGTTCGACGATAAATTTGGATAAATGTTCATACAACAAAAATTATGGTATATTGCGAAATACTTATTTATAGACTGCATTGAAAGTTTTATTCGTATTTTTACCGTCTTTGTCAATAATCAATATTTTTAATTATTCTCTTTAAACAACTATTGAAGTTGCAACATACAACTGACCATGTAAAAACACTGTCGACCAAAGTTATATCCCAACATGCTTAAGAGATTATCCCTAATTCATATTAATATAGTCATCGCAAAAGAAAAAAAAAATAAAGGGTGCGGGTTTGATTTCCATGCTAGACAAATTTGTATTTTTTTTTTAATATAATGGACCACATGAAAAAGAGAGGAAAAATGAGAGAAAAAAGTTTAGGGTTAGCATTTTGGAGCAAGTTTAGAATATAACAGATATAATAATAATAATAATAATAGGAAACTAATAATAATAAATATTTAACATGGTGAGTTAAAGGTTGTGAGTTCGACTCTTGATGAGGTTTTTTTAATATTTTAGTTGGATTAATAATAATAATAACAATAATAATAGGAATCTAATAATAATAAATATTTAACATGGTGAGTTATAGGTCGTGGGTTCAATTCTTGGTGAGGTATTTTTTAATATTTTATTTGAATTAATGTTAGGGTAAAATGAGCAGGAAAAAAATTAGGGTTAAGGATAGCAAAACGGAACAAACTTATAATATAAGAGATGGTTTATGTTTTTGAATATGCTAATATTGTTGTCGCTTTTGAACTAAAATCTGGCTTAATCCATTTGTTGTCCAAGTTGAGTGGTCTTGCAGGTGAAGACCCCCATAACCATCTAAAGGATTATATATATATTTTGACTTAAAATAAAGCACATTCATTCATTCAGATTGATATAGTTCATCGATGTAATACAAATTCAAATTCGCTAAAAATAAAAAGGATGAATCAGCAAACAAACTCACAACATCCATGTTAATAGCATAAAACGACAAATTACATAAACCTACAAATATGACTATATTGAAGTGTCTGGAATGTCCATGCCTCCAGATATGTAGCGTTGATGACACAAAAGTCGACATTGGATGGATCTGCACTTGATCGGATCTAATTCTTCAACCTGATACAAATAAACATCGCACAAAGACGGGAAAACAAAATATAGCGCACAGAGACGACACAACAGAATACACCGCACAAGGACGGGACAACAAATAACACAAAATCAAACGAATATGTGAAAAAATCACACTTATTTAATAACGAGAAAGAAAATCAATTTGGAGGGAGTGATTTTAGGTCAAGATTTGACCTGTAATCACCCCTCTTTGATAAACTAAGAAGAAGAATAAGGAAAAAGATGACGACTACAGTTGCAACTTAGGAGAGGAGAGAAAAAGAGAGCTATTTTTATATATGTTTTGTTAACTTCTTAATGTGCATTTTTCCTTCCATCCCTGCCCACGCGCCCGTAGCTATATAACAAACTTGATGCCCTCATTTGATAATATGATTTTCTTTACTAGGGTCACTACATAAAAAATTAAGTCTCATATGTTGGTCCGAGTCCGATCCGCGTTTGTCACTATTAATCCATAGACTGTAACAATATAAATAACAAAATCGCACTTTTGTAAAATGAAATTAAAAAGTTGGTGTTAAAAGTTTCGGATTTTTTTAAAAGCAAATAAATATACTATTTTTTTTTATAAGCATAAATATACTATTATTGATAATCTTATGTTTTACACCTTATAAGTTACAATAAATAACAAGTAAAAAACCATAAATGATTGTTAATGAGAACTTTTGGCTAATAATATAGCTTATGATATTTTCCACGCAACAAGCAACTTGAGTTTTTTTTTTTTTGAAGCAAACACAATAAACTCATTTCATTATTAATAAAAGTTCAATACAACGAGGGACATAGTTAAAGAACATGCGACTAAACTAAAAAATGGCCGCCCTAGCTAAAGTGTGAGCTGTCATATTCGTTTGTCGTTTAGTGAACTTGATCTCAAAGTTCTGATTACATTGTAATAATAACCGAATGGATGCAATAGTAGAACACAACGCTGATACACCATAATGATTAGCATGCATAGCATCCACCACGACTTTGGAGTCACTTTCAAACACAATGTTGGACCATCTTCTAGAAATAGCCTCACACGAGCAACCTGAGTTAAACAAATGAAATCTCATGAAAAAGAAAAAACGCAAAACACAAACAGAGGGTGTGTAAGCAGCATGAGTTAAACTTTGTGAATTGGGTCTTAAAGGATACAGTCCAGGTCCGCCTTACTATAGTCAGATTTGGATTGTTTTCTTCTTTTTTCTCTTTCCCGTTCTTTCTCCTAAATCTCTATATTATTTAACGGATTTAATAGAGATGTACTAGGATTGTAGAATAATTTTACACAATTATTCAATAAAAACTATCAATTTGTCATGTCATATAAAAAAGTGGAATGAAGTGGTGGGAAACGTCATGTCATATAAAAAAGTGGAATGAAGTGGTGGGAAACAGAGTTTCAATTGATTAACAGTGTAAAATTAATTTATATTGTTGGTGCATATTTGTTTTTCTCTTATCCAAAACTCAATGTTGGAATGACAATTATCGATTACATTTGAAACATATGAAATAGTAAAAAAAAAAAAAGAAGAAGATTAAAGTAAATTTATTAAAAAAATTAACAACCAACAAATGTCAATGCAATATATCATACTTACAAAAAGATAAATAAATATTAAAATATATGTATGTGGTTTGAATTAGTTTTGAAAAATCAATCTAAAATCTAATACGATCCGACAATTTTTATCAAAAGACATCTGAATACATCAAAAAGTATTAAATTTTTAACGATTTTCGATCTTTTTAAATCAGTTTCAATTTTTAATTGGAAAGTTTGAATTTGAAGAGCACTAGAGCTAACACCTCTAAAGAAACTTATGTTTAAGGACAAACTTTCTTAAAAATAATTAAGCTTATTATTAGGGACAAAGTAGTAATTTACGAGAGTCAAAATATCCAAAGAAAATGAAGTTATTTTTAAGAAAAGAAAATTATCGACCTTGATCACTTGTACTAAGTATTGATTAAAAATTCAAAAATTTCAAGAACATCTCTTTAAAACATAAATATGTGTAAAATATGGGCCCGTTTGTTTTAGATTTTTTTGAAAATAGATTTTATAGTGTTCGAAAATTTTGTATAATTTTTTTTACAAAAGCTTCAGATGAAAAATTTGTTTGAATAGTTATTCTTAAAATGTTATTTTAGGTATTTAGTCATTTTATTTAAAAAAAAAATTGGATATCAAAATTTCAAAAAAATCACTTTTTTTTTAAGCTATTTCAAATATATTTTCATAAAAATCATTTTTGCAATACAACTTTTTATAAAAATTGAGATTTTGACTAGTTTTTTGTTCTTCAATAATGTACGTCTATGTTATATGATATCAAAATTAATGTTTCAATTTAGAAAAAATGAATACAAAAAAACTTGTAATATTTTGAAAAACGGTTTTACAAAATCTATTTTAAAAAATACAAAGAAAAAATCTATTTTTGTAAAGATGAAACAAACGTGCCCTATATTAAGTAAGGCTTGAATGCAAATGAAATTTGGGGCCAAAATCTAACAATTGTAAAACTTTAAGAGTCAAAATCAAGTAATTAAAATTTAAAGGACCAAAATAAAAAGGCAAATGCTAATGAGTGCTCCCGGGACACTCTTTAAGACCATAAATAGTAAGTTTTTCATAGAATTTTTATGAAAATACGTAAAGTCAACGCATTAGAAATTGTAATGTTTAACTTTTTGAATAAAAAATTTCTTTAAATGGAATGCTTAAAGAGTGTCCCGGGGCACTCGGTAGCAAGACCCAAATAAAAAATAGTAAAAGTAAAACTTTTTTTTTGACGCAAGTAAAAACTTGAGAGACCAAACACGTATTTAAACATCTAATAATTTTGAATTTTTGCTTACATTTTAATGCAATAAAGGCTTTCTTATTATTATTCTTGTCATGAATAGTAGTGCCATTACTGTAATAAAGAACTCTCGCATCTTTTAACAACTCATTTCCTTTGCTTTCCAAAAAAAAAAAATCATTTTAAATGAAAAAATGCTATATAAATTGCAAGGCAAATTAAAATACCATAAAATATTAGTAAAATGGTACTCCATTTTAGGGAATGTACCAGTACCGAATACGTACCCATATCAGTACCGGGTACATATCCATACCTTAATTTATGTCCATACACGTATATTAATTTTTTTGAAAATGCGGTACCCCGTACCAATATCCGTATTGGGTACCGGTGCCGTACCCGCACCTAGGCAACGTAGGTAAAATCTAAAACGCTCCATTGGTTCATTAAGAAATTAATTAAAGATATTTATTTACTAATTGTCAAAAAAAAATCTATTTACTACTTTGTCCTTCTTTTATAAAGAAATTTGTCTTTTAATATAAAACACAAAGACTTTTCAAAAGATTACCCATTCTTTTTTTTTTGAAGAAAAAGATTACCCATTCTAAAATATTGTCTTTTTGAATATAAAAAATTGTATTTGAATATTTATAAAAAAATTGTCTTTAAACATTAAAAAATTATCTTTGGTCAAAATGGTAGGTAAAATAAAACAAAAAGACTTTTCAAAAGATTATCCATTCTAGTCTACATTCTTAATTGCTCAAAAAATTAATAGTACCATTAATAAATTCTTTTAGAATCATTTACAGTATCTCATTAAATATTTATATCTCTTAAAAATATACTCCATCCGGTCCTTAATATTAGAAGAAATTCACTTTTTAGATACATTGAAAAGTTGATGGATCTAGACTATATTATAGACTAGATACATTCACTTTTCAATGTATCTAAAAAGTAAATTTCTTCTTATATTAAGGATTAGAGGGAATAATAAATATTTACTCCCTCTAATTAATTCTATATATAAGAAAACTTTTAATTTTTAGATTAATCGTAGATTGAATGTATCTAGACTATATTGTAGTCTAGATACATTCAGTTCACAATGAATCTAAAAAGTTAAAAAGTTTTCTTATATATATGGACCGATGGGAGTATTTAAAGAAAAAGTTAAAAATTCTTTAATAAATTTTCAAAAACATTGAATACTTTTTTACCTTTTATTAATAATATACATACTTTATTCAAAATCCTACTCACTAGGATAACCACAACTACCATTTACCATAAAAACTTATAAATTAAAATCCGAAATTAATTAAAATAAATTTTGGTCAAAAATTAATTTTAATTCTATATTTAATCAATTTCTACATTTAATCAATAATTAATAAATTAACAAATAAATAAAATTAAAGTTAGTCAAAAAATTAAACTCGTACATATCCGGATGAGGAATATCAGAGAGAATTGAAAGAGCGCGATTTCATTTTCCCGAGATTTTTTTAGTGCCAAAATTTTCAGATTTTCCCTCTCAAACCTTTTTGAACCTTTTCATCTTTCCCTCTTCTTTTCCATCTCAAAACCCTAATTTTCTTTCACTTTCTCATAATTTAAATTCTCCGAATCTTAATTTTCTCTCAAGAAATTCTCATCTTCAAAACCTAATTCTCAATGTCTAGTTCAAATTCTCCACACGGTGGTGAAAAACAAGATAATCAAATGGATCCACCTTCAACGGTGAATTCAATTTATGAAACTGTAGAAATTGCTCAACCTGGTTCTCCGTTACCTGATTGTGACGGAGTTTTCGTTGAATCTCTTCCTCTTGTTGACGGCTCTCCTCGGCCGTTAACAGATGCTGTTCTTGTGTACGGCGATGTTCAGGAGGGAGATCCAAACCAGTCAGTTATTTGTGATGTGAAAAATGGTGGTGATTCGTCTTTGATTTGGCCGGAGGCGGTGGATCCCCAGGAGTGTCGTCCTCTGAATTCTTCGCGGGTTTTGGCTGTGCAGCCGGAGGCTTGGGTACCAGCGAATTCTGCTGATGATAGTTGGGTGTATGAGGATCTCTTACAGGATGTAATTTATGAATCTGATTCTAAAGCTGTGCCATCAATAATTGTAAGCGTTTCTTTCTTTTTTGTTTATTTAGTTTTGGTCTAAGAAGATTGACACGGACACAAAATTGACAAGTTCATTAGAATAATTGAATTTAATTGTGTTAGTATATGTTTGGTGTCAGAGTGAGTATGCTAGAATTACGGTGATCCATCGTGATTTTACATGCTACTAAGTGTGGTTTCTGTAAATCACTGTGATTTTGACTTATTTACTGTGATGTCAAACATAAGCTTAGTGTTGTGTAAGTGTTGTCCGTTGATATGTGTTAGACGCCAGATACACCTTTGATCTGAACTGTCGGTTTTGCCCTTTTCTTTTTAATTGTTGTTGATTTATTTATTTAGTTTTGTTCTATGAAGATTGGCACATACACGACGACATTGATATGTCAACACCGATAAAATAATTGAATGTAACTGTGTCACTTGTCAGTGTTGTTTTAGTACTGTCCATTGACATCTGTTAGCCACATGAGACATACGTTTTATCTTTTTGTTTGTGATTTTTTGTTGATGATCTATTTGTTTAACAGGGAGCTGGGCTTGCCAACCTTGGTAACACGTGCTTTCTCAATTCAATTATGCAATGCTTCACGCATTCGGTGCCCCTATTGGAATCTATTCTTGATTGCAGCCACACATATGATGATCGTGAGTTACCCTTGTTTGAATTTAATACTGCAATTCATTTTATAAATTTAGGTTTAGCTGGATGGATAAAAAATTGTAAAATTGTGTTATTACTTATTATACAATGGGGTTGTAATATTCTTGGAGTTTAGATGTGAATAGGAGGAATTGTTTTCATGGTTAAAACATTATATGGCACTTGTTGCAGTTATGTGCAAAGTTTGAGTATTTTATTTTATTTTATGGTTTGGTTTTTGTTTGTTTTATTTTTCTGAAGAATTTGACCTTTAGATTGGGTATTTCAGGTCATTATGGGTTCTGTGTTATTTGTGCTTTCCGCTACCAGATGACACATTCCTTGCAGTCTACTGGAAGAGTTGTCTCCCCTTATATACTTGTGGATAATCTGCATTGTATCCTTAATACAATATTCACATATACTTTCTTACATATCTTGCAGTAAGCCTGTGGCTAATCATTTAAATGGAAGTATTAAGAATCATCTGTCATAAATTAATTGGTAAATTAGTAGTAACTAGTGATTGTTATATTACTGGCCTGTGAAATATAATCTTTAATTGATATAAGGTTAGTTTCTTTTTTACTTTTTGTGTTTGTGATCCATGACCTGTATCAGATTTTAATAAGAGTTTTAGAAGATATCAGCAAGAGGATGTACATGAGTTTATGTCGTGTGCATTGGATGAACTTGATTCATGTTTTTTAAATCTGAAGAGGAATAATCCAAATTTTGAGGACAAGAATATTGTTCAGAAAGTTTTTGGTGGCAGTCTGGCTAGCAAGGTTTGATTGAGAAATACATTGTTAAATAATTGTTTGTGTCTCCTTTTTTGATATAGAATGATACGTTTGCTAATGGTTATATTTTCCTTGTACTAATGTTTCAGCTCCGATGTTGTAACTGTGGCCACTCTTCTGACACTAGTGATCCAATTATTGATTTGAGTTTACAATTAGAAAATGTAGATGCTCTTTCAAGTGCTTTAGAATCTTTCACTATGGTGGAAAACATGGACGGAAAGTTTAAATGTGAGGGCTGCAACGAGGAAGTGTCTAAGGAGAAACGGCTTATGTTGGGTGAGACACCTACTATTGCTGCATTCCATTTAAAGAGGTTTAAGACAGATGGGATTTTAGTTGAAAAGATTGACAAGCATATCAAGTTTCCTTTGGAGTTGGACTTGCAACCCTACACCATTTTGAATGGAAACAATGATGTGAGTTTTGATTCTATTTCCTCACTTACATTTCCCTTGTGAATTATTTGTGTTGACTCATTTTTATGTTGGCAGGTATCATTGAAATATGATCTATATGCAGTTGTTGTGCATACTGGATTTTCATCTACGTCAGGTCATTACTTCTGCTTCATTCGCACTGCTCCAGACACATGGCATAAGTTTGATGATTCAAAGGTAGCATCTTCTGAACTTGTTTTCACATATGTTTAATGATAAAAATTGATGGATCTTCATGGTTCAGTATTGATATGCGTTTCTTCAAGATGTTGTTTCCTTTGCATATGATCTGTGCTTATTTAATAATTCTATTGTGGTAATTCTTTTTATATTTTATTTAACATGTAATATCTGGAAAAATTTCAGGTTACTAAGGTATCAGAAGAGACTGTGTTGTCTCAGGAAGCATACATGCTGTTTTATGCTCGACAGGGTACACCTTGGTTTTCGAAATTTGTAGAAAGTAGGATTCCAGTCTTGGAACGGTGCAATACGTCTCCCAAGTCTGTTTTAGATGTCACAGATGGCCAGGATAAATCATGCCCTACTTTAAATGGAAATATTGAGAGGAGTGGCGTCGGGGAATCCAAAGAATTGACAGATGGCCAGAATAAATCATTTCCTACTTTAAATGGAAATATTGAGAGGAGTGGGGCTGGTGAATCCAAAGAATTTCCCAAGAAGTTTGATTATTCTGGTCGACAAAGTCGTGAGTTTCTTGAAACTGATGACATTATTTATGCTTCTCCTTGCCGTGAACAATTTCCTGCCGGGCCATCAAATCAGAAAACTCCCAATTTGAGTGGATCAGAAGATATAAATGCCCAGGTGCAACCTTTGAATCGTACCAGCTTGACTAATATTGCAAAGCCTGGTGGTAGTTCACATGCTGAGAATGGTGCTCCTGATAAAAACAAATGCAGTCAGGATGTTTTTGATTTTATAGAAAATGACGGTTTCAATCCTTTAACTCCTCCCAACTCGCCCCCTTATCAAACTCCACCAGGTGATTGGATATACTTTTACTGACAGTTTTTTCTCATGTACTCTATGATTTACTTTGTTTAATAACCTTGAGTGGATTTATCAGGTAAGAGTTTCCAGATCTCACGTGATCATTTGAAGACTGAGAATCAAGGGAGCTGTAAAAGATCATCATCATCATCAAATAAGTCCAATAAGTCAGCAGATAGTGCTGAAACAAAAGCTGCCATCACATATCTTAAGAAGATGCGTGGTTCGAGTTCGAGGAGATGTGCATTAATGGAATACCTTGATGCTAGTCCTAGCAACAGCAAAGGCTCCTCTGAGAACAAAAGAAAAAAGACTGATTCATCGCAGTCTGACAAAGGCAACAACAGTGCTCGCAAGAAATCAAGCCATGCTTCTGTCGCCGCCTACCCTGTGGCAGCCGGAATTTCACAGTGAATAGTCTCTGACTTTAGGCATTTGGCTGTGTACTTGATATTTCTTTGGTGAAAATACCTTTATCTGGCCTTTGCTTAGACTTTTCAATTCCTCTTGCCAAATTGTATAGTCACTACACAGCACACCGCTGTTCCCTTTTGCATGTGAAGAATATAGAGTGTAATTGTAACATGGATGTACTGGTACATTATTAATGATAGCATTGGTTTATAAATGATACTAGCTTTGGTGATGATAATTAATCCCCAATTTTCTAATATTGGTTTTTTCTTAAATACAGTAATAGATTATGAGGTTGAACATTGATTGTATCTGAGGACAATAATTACTAAGTAATCATTCTTTAATTAATGCAACATTTAAGACATCATTTACTAAGCAGCTCTTGTCTGCATTGTTACCTAAGCAGGGAAGCTGATCTATAAAAGTAATAAATATGCCTGCAACAAATCCCTTTCCTGGTTCCTTCATTTGTTGTTACTAGTATTACTTATAACATTTTCACTTGAATTACTTCTGAGCTAGTTGTTGCTATGTTCTTACTGCACAATGCCGAGGCTTCTTGCACGGGACATTAAGAATGATCTTCCTGATCATGACTTTACAAGCACAGGAAACACCAACATGTTGTGGTTGTGATGACAGTTTACAATAGAGCCTCTTCAATGAGAACTCGACAACGCTGTTACTGTAGAGTGTGTTGTCACACTTGGGGTCATGCCATGGCTCAACATTCTGGTGAGTGATTAATTTAGTCATAACCATATTGGTTTCACAAATATCTGTTCTATGATTTTGAGGATTACAATTTGATAGAAGTAACACTTGCATTAACTTCCTTTCCCTAATACTTAATACTATGCTTATGCGGTCTGAAATTTACAGCGTCAAACAGTCATAGATCTTTGAAGAAAATATAGGGTATCAAATAAACTTACCACTTTACATTCACATTTTAAAACAAGTTTATCATTTACAATTATCACGTTATAAAATAATTAAACTTCCTTGATTATTATTGCAATACACAGGTTGTGTGCCACAGAAGAAAATTATAATGGATTATCCTCTGAGATGGCTGGTTGGGGAACAGATAGTCACTCTTTGTCCATCATCGGTGGTCTTTGATAGGTACTACATCTAATTAGATAATTAATTGTTTCTATTCAATGATCCAATGATATGTAATTTGCATTTCTAGCATTATTAATTGGCTATTGAAATAAATCTAGTTCTAAGATGATATTGAATTGAATGTGAGATGGATGTTAGTATTTCATATTTCATATTTCATAAAATGTAATTAATGCAACAAAATGATGTGTAATACATATCTCATAGAAGCAACAAAGAATTTTATGCTAAATTTGTTTACCATGCAACATCTAATGATGAATTGTAGCGAATTTTCAATGTCTTCAGAATATATAGTTTACCAATGCAACATCTATATATTCTCATTTGACAGCAATCTATTTGAAACTTTTAATAATGCCCTATTCGCATTTTTAGGTTGTAATAACTATACCACATCTTTCATATATAAGAAATATAATGAAAATTGCAAACCAAAAGTTCAAAATATATAGTTTTATACTATTACAATTAATTAATAATTGTAGAAATATATTTGTTACATATATATAAATGATGAGCTGATAATCTTGCTATTGTAATACAAATATAAATATGAATTATGAATTATGAATATGATTTTGTTGATTCACAATACATATACTTATTCATGATGCCATCAAAGGGGATACTTTAATATTTGCCATGTACGTCCTAGTTCTTAGGGAACATAACCCCCGTGGCCACCACCACTTCCACCACCTCCCCCAAAACTACCACCATGTGCACCACCTTCTCCGTATCCACCTCCTCCACCAATGCCACCTCCTCCACCGCCGCCATATGCTCCACCTCCAGCTCCTCCACCAGCACCACCTCCGTGTGCTCCTCCATCACCACCGTAGCCTCCACCAATACTATGTTCTCCACCGCCACCATAGCCTCCTCCAGCTCCACCTCCTTCACCACCTCCGTAGCCAGAAGCACCATGCTCTCCGCCAGCACCATAACCTCCTCCAGCTCCACCTCCTTCCCCACCTCCGTAGCCTGAAGCACCATGTTCTCCGCCACCACCATAACCTCCTCCAGCTCCACCTCCATAGCCAGAAGCACCATGCTCTCCTCCACCACCATAACCTCCTCCAGCTCCTCCACCTTCCCCACCACCATGCTCTCCACCATTACCATAGCCTCCGCCACCTGCTCCACCTCCTTTACCACCTCCGTAGCCAGAAGCACCATGCTCTCCCTCACCACCATATCCTCCTCCAGCTCCACCTCCTTTACCACCTCCATACCCAGAAGCACCATGCTCTCCCCCACCACCATAACCTCCTCCAGCTCCACCTCCTTCTCCACCTCCGTAGCCAGAGGCACCATGCTCTCCGCCACCACCATAACCTCCTCCAGCTCCAGCTCCACCTCCTTCGCCACCAGCATATCCTCCTCCATGCTCTCCACTATAGCCTCCACCAGCTCCACCTCCTTGACCACCACCGTATCCACTACCATGCTCTCCTCCTGCACCACCACCAGCACCTCCTCCAGTGCCATATCCACCTCCTTGAGCTCCTCCTGCACCGTACCCAGCTCCACCACCTCCGCCACTTCCACCACCTCCTCCATATCCTATGCCATGTTCTCCACCATAACCACCACCAGCTCCACCTCCTGCACCTCCACCATAACCACCACCATGTTCTCCCCCAATACCATAACCTCCACCACCGCCATTCCCACCACCACCACCATATGCAACTCCATGGTCACCTCCATATCCAGCTCCTCCACCACCGCCGCCACCAGTTCCTACTCCTCCACCTCCATATCCACTACCACCACTTGATCCTCCTCCACCGCCTCCACCACCAATGCCATGACCTAAACCATAGCCACCTCCAGCATCAAAAGTGAGTAAAGCCCTTCTAGCAGAACAAATGCTTAAAGCCAATAGTACTAAGAAAACCACAATGGGAACTCTTTGTATAGAAGCCATGGGATTGAACTTTGAAGGCAAATTCCCTCAAAGGTAGAGCTTGGTTTATAGTTGAAGAAGTTTGAAGGGTATTTATAGTGATTGCCAAGGCGCATTCAAAGCAAAGAGTGGTTGAAGCACATGGCTAGTGAAGTTGGATGTCCCTACAATGTGGCCCATTATGTAAACACACAATGATATATATACACAGCAAAAGCGCAGATATTCTAATTTGATATTGTACTTTCACTCTCGCACTAGAGATTTCCCATTGTAGATTGTGTGCTTTTGCTGTCTTCCACATCCAAGCATGCAAAATGCAATAGCACTAGAAAGCTTAAAGCATTTTAAGTTTAACAACTTCATACCTAAATACCTAATTTACTACCTTCTATCTATAGCTATGCTACCCACTGCGCCTCACCACTTTCATATGCAAATGTCTTTCCATTCTTTCTTAATATTGTAATTTTTTTTGTGGCTACTAAATTCACTTTTTTTCCGCCAATGATACTTGTCAAAGAGTGGCTGAAAGATAAGAGTTTATGTACATGGTTAATTATTTGGATAAATAGTTAAATGAGTTATCATTTAGTAAAAAAGTTTTGTGACACTCTTTTGAAAACCATAGCAACCAAATCAATTGAGAGAAATAACATTATACACGACGATAAGAATATATGCAAAAGAAAATCGTAGTTAAGTTCAACTAAATAACAAATTTTAAAAGTAATTTTATCTTTCAATTATGTTTTAGAGTTTATTAATAGTAACAATATATAGAGTTGCATATTGATTCTAGCGTGGTTGTTCATGCTATACTATATAGAATGCAAACGATGACAGTGTTGCCCATTGGAAACTTATTTAAGAAATTCGTAGATTGTTTGCATTGGAGTGAGAAATTAAAGTGTGTTATTGTATTGTGAAATCAATTCTTGTGCGGATGCTCTTGTTAACATGGAGTGTGAGCATTGTCCTGGTTTACGTGTGTATGAGATGTGTCATGTTAGACTAAGTTTATTGTTATTAGCTGATATTATAGGGATGAGACATACTTGGTTAGACACAACACTAAATATTACATATTAGATACACACATAAGAATTCAAAAATTTAAAAGGTAAAATGATTGATTAATATTAAGTGAAGTGACTAAATTATTTACCATTTTTTTATTTGTGTATGTGTGCCGAAACTTATTTTATTTGGGATTATGCCTATGTAAGTGTTACTCTATAGGAATAAACGACCCCTAAAGTCATTTCTTCTTAGTTTTTTCTTTTGGACTTAGGCCCTTTTGTTTTTTCAAAAAAAAGTTATTTATTAAAAAATATAAAATAGACGCAATTCTCTTATGGACAATGGAATGATACTACTAGTACAGTACTTCTTAAAGTTCAAGAGTTTATCAATGACTCATTATTCCATTTTCGTTTTTATACATTAGAAAATGAAATACCGACATCAATTGCAATATTTTATTTTTCTCATCTTTGAATTTTATTGGTAGTTCAAATTTTTCTATTAATCATTCCTATAATATCTCAATAAAAAAGAAAATCAGGTTGCACTATGTAAACGTACACATCAATTTATATGATGGAAGAATTGTTACTAGCTATTTTATCATTTCTTTTATTAGTTGCTTGCTCTAAATGCTCATACTCACTCAATCACATTGGTTGAGTGAGTTTGCCTTCTAATGCTTTATCTACATATGAAAAATGTGACCCTCTTTTGCATTGAGGATTAGATCGAGTGAGGGTAGCGTGGTTGTTCATGCTATACCCAATGCAAAAAATCAGTTTCCCAGCTATCATCACTTGATCTAATCCTGAACTCATTGAAGATTTCGCGGGATGAAGTTGCCATCAACACCGATTTTGACATTGTCATGAGACGGATGCTGCCATTGAAATAGTTAAACGCCTTCCTCAAATTCAAGCAGACGATCATAAACCTCTAACTATACAACTGCATGAAATTAGTGACAAAAGTAAATGCACATCCCTAATTGTATACCCCTTAACATTACTGATCAGGGGCGGATCCAAGGCCCAGCGAGCCTGGGCACGTGCCCAGGCTCGGCCGATTATAATTTTTTTTTTAGGTTTTTACATGAACAGTGTAACAAACTTGTGTTTGAATACATATATTATTTAAGCTATTAAATAACACTAGACACACAGTGTCACAGTGACTGTGCTTGTTGTTAATAATGGAGAGGACCCTAGGTTGAACTTTCAGCCACCCCATTTTATATTTTAAGCCTTTTTTTCTTACTTACCTTTTCAATTTATTTTTTAGCCTTTTGTTTTTTAACCTTTTGTTTTTTACTTCATTTTCTTTTATTTGTTTATATATATATATATATATATATATTTTTTTTTTTTCTTTATAAAAAGTACTAAAAATATCAACTTTATTTTCTATGTTGTAATTCTACTTTCTTTCATACGTAGGATTCTGGGAGTTCATGACTTCTACTTATGTAGTTATTACGAATCAAATATTTAGATAAAATCCTTAAAATTAATTACTTTTATTATAATTTCAGTATATATATATATATATATATATTAGTTAAAAACGGCCCGATCCGGTTAAACCCCGATCTGAAAAATCTTAAACCAATAAACATTTGTGTATTTGCGGTTAAAATTGTGCCCAGACTTAGTATTATTCCTGGCTCCGCCACTGTTACTGATCAAATATACTTTAATTTGTACTACTGATTTATTTTTACTGTCAATACATGTTAATTTACCGTTTCCATCACCTAAATCAGCATAATCCATTGAGTGACTTATGTTCCTGTCCATGAAAATGGGGTGATATCCAATTCAACGACTTACTCAACTAATACTACATCATCAAATAACTTGCCACGGCATTCCACGTACACAAGCTTAACTTTTCTCCAATTCTATGAAATATCTACGAATACTTAGGGTTCGTTTGGATTAATTTATTTTTGAGCTTATGCAAACAACTTATGCAATATATAAATTAGGTTTTATGTTATTTTATGAGTTCACACTGATGAAAATTGTATTATTATAAGCTATTTTATCATAAACTACCTTGACAAACTTATAATAATACATAAAAATTGCATAAGCTGTTTGCATAAGCTCAAAAATAAGCTAATACAAACGGGGCCTTAGATAATAAAAACCAGCTACAAAGTAAACATAACTTTTCTTAACCCACATAGGTTAGCACTCCATCATAGAGGTATTTTTCTTAACCCACAGGACTTGTCTTGTGTCTTTTGCTCTCTTTCTCACGAGGATTGTGCCCATCTATTTTTATGTTGTTCCTTTGTCGTCAAGGTGTGGGAAGCAATTTTTACCTGGGTTGGAAAAAACTTTCAAAATTGCACGGAAGGTTGGAACCACTTAATATTGTTTGGTGACATGATAAAATTAAACAAGTTCGATCGGGTTAAACATTTGATATGGTTGGCAACAACTTGGAGCTTATGGAAACTTAGAAATAATGTGATTTTTAATGGAGCCGTTATAAGTGCTTCTTCCCTTGTGAAAGACATCAAAGCTATATCTTGGACATGGGTTAGTGGTCGCAAGGGTAATACGTCTTGTATTTCTTTTTCTCATTAGTGTTTTGATCCTTTGACTTGCTTCAATAGCATTGTTTAAATTATCTTGATGTAAGGGATTGAGCAGTGTTTTAAAAACCGGACCGGATCGGCCGGTCGGACCGGTCAGACCGTGAACCGGAGGGGTCGCCGAGTTGGTTCACTATTGAACCGGTCATGCAATTGAACCGGTGTGAACCGGTCAAAACCAGATAAATAGCGACCGAGCGGTTTATTAACCCGGCCGGTTTGATTCCTGTCATACCCCATTTTTTGACCAATCGCTTTTATGCGTCTTTTTAAGACTGTTTTTTCCCTTTGTCATTTCTGACGAAATTTCGGCAGAGAGGTATTTTAAAATACCTCATTTATTTGGTTACTTTTTATTTTCCTTTTATTAATTATTATTTTTATTTATTGATTTTATTTTATTATTATTTATTATTTTCGTATTTATTATTATTATTAATATATATATTATTATTTTAATTTTAATGTTTATTTGTGTATTTTTTCCATTTTGATGTTTTTGCCAATTTTTAAAAGAGGTCCAGATCAGATTTTTTTTTTTTGTCCAGGCCCAAAGGGGCAATTTTGTCCAAATTGGGAAAATCATCTGTCAAACCCTAAACATCTGACACAGTATAAATATTGTAATTATGACACTGTTCCCTAGGTCAGAATTTTCTTCCAGCCGCAGAAACCACCAACAACATCTTTTCTTTCTTTTTCCAGATCAAATCAACACAAATACAAACGAAAAAATCAAAAACGAAATTAAAAAAAAACAGATTCTTCATCTGTTCATCACAAACCCAGAAATCACCATCAACTCTCCATAACCCACAAACCTTTCTTCAAAAATCCGAAACTTCCAAAACCCAGAAAAACCACAACCCACAGTTCAAACCCGTATAAATCTTCAAAAAAAACACAATCGTTCAAACGAACCGAAAACGAGAGTGAGAACAGAGAAGGAGAATCGAAACCGAAAAGAAAGAAGAGGAAGAAAAAGAGGATCGAAAGTCAGAAACGAAGAAGAAGAAAATAGAGATGAAGTGAACCGCAAATCCAGATCCAGAAACTAAATCCAGATCAGAACCGAACTTATATATACCAAGGTTGAATCCTTTTCGTTAATCCCCTTTCCGATTCGTTTTTGGTTTGACTTAATTCATGTGGTTTTATTTGGTTTATTTGAATTTTGATTAAGAGTTTTTTTGAAGTGTTTGTGTTAATTGGATTTGAGAGTTTGTTTTTGGTGTGTGAGAGAAAAGAAAAATGGTGAGAGAGATGAGAGGAACTGTCGGCCACGGCGGCTGAGGAAAAAGAAAGAAGAAGAGATTTGTTTTTTTTAGGGTTTTTCTAGCTATTTATACTATGTTCCGATCCTGTGCGCGCAGGTGCACAGACGTATCGTGCACCTGCGCGTCTGTAACCGTCTGATATGAATCCGTTAGCCTAGATCCCATCGTGATAGTTTCAGATCAGGGCCGTCTGATCCATCAGACGGCCATAACTTGATCCCGCGTTTTTTGGGTTTTTGTTTGAACAGAAGGGTTTTTCTTTGGACTGGGCTTTGTTTTACTGCTTGTACCCCTTTTTTTTTTTTTTTTTCTGATTTATTTCTACACCTCCCTGCTTGTTTATTTTTGTTTTAGATTATGTGAATAAAGTGCTTATTTGAACAAGGGCTTATTTAAGCTCTTGAGTCAAGTGTTTTCACTAATATGGAAGATCTCTTTAGATCACAAATTTTTTATTTTTTTAGCTTACTTAATTACTCACTTAAGTTTAATTATTTGTTTATGGCTTTATTAATTAATTATTTATCTCTATTGCAAAAACTTTAGAATGTATTTTTAGGGTTTGGTGTAAATTTAATTTAAAATTGCATAGCATTATGTTGCATTCATTTCATATTTATTTTTCTCGCAAAAACTTTAGAATGTGATTAGGAATAAGTGTACACCATAAATGAAGAAGCCGCATCTCATGCATATTTATTTATCGCTTTTCCGCAAAAACGTTAGAATATTAGTTCCGAGGAAAAAGACACCGTTTTGATCAAAATATCATTACGGATCGTCTTCGCGCTTATTACGACGTTTTTATTCTTTTAGCATTACCTTTTTAGTGATTTGGAACCCAACATTCCAATAGAAATAATTAGCGTTTTATTCTCAAAAAAATGAGGTCAACACCTCTTCAAAAAAAGATTAGTCGCTTTATTCTAAGAAACGAGGTCAAAACCTCTTTCAAAAAAAATACGCATTGATTTAGCTTCAAATATCGAAAAACATCAAAACATTTTTATCACTCAAAACATTTTTTTTCTCAACAAACCTTGGATTTCAAACCAAGTGTCCGCGTCCTATTTCATAATCAAAACTTTAATCAATTTAACCATATAGACTTTTTTTTCACAAATTAACATCAATCAAACTCACATTTTGCCACTTTTGGCTTTTTGGTATTTTTTAAACCATTTTCAAAACCTTAAAACCAAACAAACAAATTTACCCGTCTTTTTACCCCGAACTACGGTGGTTTGATCCTTCGGGTACGTAGGCATGAGACTTGTCTCTCCGATCAATAAAATCAACAAAAACATTTTCCCTTTTCCATCACTTTAAACTTCTTTTTTATCACTACTTTAATTCTCACAATTATACATTTTTTTTCAAGCAATTAAAATAAAGCGCCAAGTTAGAAATAAAAACAAGAGGTTCCTATAGAGTACTATAGATACTTAGGGTGCTAATACCTTCCCTTCGTATAACAAACCCCCGAACCTTGTTCTCTTAAAAATAGGGTATTTTCGAACTTTTTCCCTTTCCCTCGGATAAATTAAAGATCGGTGGTGGAATTTTAAATTGCGATTCGAAGTTAATTAATAACTCGATATCCAAAAATCACCGCGACAGAAATGGCGACTTCACTGGGGACAACCAAGCGGGTTGAACCTAACTTGTTTAAATTATTATCTTCGCGCTTCTTTTCTTTTTATTGTAAATATGTGTATATATTTGGGGATTACTTTGAGTGGTGAGATAAGTCCCCCACCCGGACTTGAGGGACACAATAAGATAGGATGGGATGAAATCATAGTGACATGTCTTTAGATTATGAAGCACATGTGATATGATCCCGCTCGGTGGAGGCCTCACGACGGTAGTACTCGTCGTCATGATAAGTCATGATGGTGTTATTACTTTCAATGTGAGTGTCCGGAGAAGCCGAGGACCTTTAGATTACCTTGAACCCATCTTGGCCTTTTTAGGGCGTAGTGCGGTGACTAATCAAGAGTAAGTCTTGAATTTAGTTGTCACGCGAGACTACACTCAAACGAGATCATTTTGTGAATATTGTTGGAACGAGAGTAGTCACGTAATCCAATGATGTTCATAAGACGGTTAATGACTTTGGGAACTTTGTAGAACCCGTCTTGCAGGTACAAATAACCGTAGTACTTATCATATGGGAGGGCTTTTACCCTTAAGCTCCATCATTGTGTATCCCAACCTTCAAGCTATGTTGTGAATCATTGTAACATAATCATGCATCCATGCATTCATTTCCTCATAAAAAAATAAAAAAAAATATTTTCGAAGGACCTAAGAGAATTATTTTGTAAACATCGCAGATTATGGACCTAAAGAAAAGGAACACTAAGAAGTACAGTTTCAAGGAACCAGATCTTTCCCGACTAAGAGAGCTAGGATCTCTAGTCCCCTTCCCCGAAGATTTCCAAAAGCAATATGGGAAGCTTTTGAGTATCCTTAATACAAATGTCGAAGAAGGGGCTCTTAACACACTTGTCCAGTTCTACGACCCAATCTATCATTGCTTCACTTTTGTTGACTATCAGTTGGTTCCTACTCTAGAGGAATATTCTTATTGGGTTGGTTTGCCGATCTCGGAAAAAGTACCTTATACCGGTTTGGAAGAATTTCCCGCACCTTCAGCTATTGCACAGGTTCTCCATTTAAGTAGTTCTGACATAGCCTCTAATATCACTAAAAAGGGGGGATCTCAAGGATTGACTGCCAATTTCTTGTTCGGAAGGGCATTTATGTTTGCTGAAAAGGGGAGTGTGGACGCTTTCGAAGCTATCCTCGCTCTACTCATCTATGGGTTGGTGTTATTCCCTAACGTCGACTACTTTGTTGATAGTAGTGCTATCCAAATCTTTTTGGGAGGAAACCCTGTTCCTACTTTACTTGCAGATGCCTATCATTCCATTCACTATAGGACTCAAAAGGGTAACGGACTTATTATTTGTTGTGCACCATTGCTATATAGGTGGTTTATTTCACACCTACCTCAGACTAGTCGTTTCAAGGAGAATCCAGAAAAGCTCCGTTGGTCCCAAAGGATTATGCCTCTCACCTCCGCCGATATAGTTTGGTATAATGCCGCTTCTGATATAAGTGCAATCATTGATAGTTGTGGAGATTTCCCCAATGTGCCTCTTCTTGGCATACGAGGAGGAATCAGTTATAACCCTATACTTGCTAGACGACAGTTCGGATATCCCATGAAGGATCGGCCCGAGAGTGTCCTTTTGACCGGCATATTTTATTCCAATGAAGAAGGGAGCCAATACATAAGGAAAGAGTTTGCTCGGGCTTGGTATAATGTCCATAGGGAAGGAAAGAATCAGTTAGGAAGAAAGCTTGGTATTGTCTCCGATGGTTACACAAAGTGGGTAATAAGTAGGGCTATAGAGCGCGGGATGCCTTATAGCTTCGAGAAATCGTCTTCTGTCGACGCGTCTTCTTCAGTTATCCCGTTTGAGACTATAGATGAATTCCAGGAACTTTTGACTAAATCAAGACTTGAGAAAGAGGCGTGGGAGAGAAAATTCTGAGAGTCTGAGCTTGAGAACAAAGAGTTGAAAGAGAAGTTGAAAGAACAAGAGAAGATGCTCTCTCTACAAAGTGGTTTGTTGGCCGAGAAGGAAGATATGATTAAAGTCAAGGATGCCTTATTAAGACAAGATAGCAAGAGAAAGAAGAGGCAAGGGGATTTATTTTCCTCTGGCTTCGATGGCTAGTTGGCTTCATGGATTTTGGATTTAGTTTTATGTTTTTATTTTTGTTTGAAAATTGGTTGTAATCTTTTGAATTATTAATGCAATTTTTATTTACTTTTCCTTTTCTTAAAAAAAAAATGTTTACAAAATTATTGTTTTAAGGTCCTTCGAAAAAAAAAAAAAAAAACAACTTTGCATATTTTAACATAACATATATCATGCATCATGCTACATACATAAGTTTTCAAAATAGAGTCTCACGTCCTTCTTTTTCTCTCCGTCTCAGTTAAGGTGGCTCGGCGTATTCGGTACAAACCTACTCGTGTTTATAATACCCGGTTCCGGTTGAGAAACAAGATGAGCAATGTTGAGGAAGAAAACCATATGCTCCGTGAGCAGGTGACGACCATGCAGACAGAAATTGAGAAGTTGACTAGCATGGTGGCATCTCTGATGAATACCCAGAATCAGGCGTCAGCTCCGGTACCTCAGTCTAGCAGTACCTTTGTACCTCCTCCAGCTTCGTCTGCGCCTTTTAGTACTCCTCAGTATGTTATGCCCGAAGGTTACCCGTGGGGCATGCCTGTTGGATTCCTCGGAGATGACTCACGACCAGTGGTATCTGAAATCTCTCATGTACAGTCGACAGTTCCTATTCCTCAGCTTGTTAATACACTTCCCCAGGTCACAGCAACCGTTTCTGCACCTGTGATTCATACTATTCCGCAAACTCAGATGCCCATCTTTCATGCTGAAAGTGTGGCAGGTTATGACAGGATGGATGATTTACAAATCAAGTATGATGAGATGCAAAAAGAGATGAGGGCTCTTAGAGGAAAGGATTTATTCGGGCAAGACGCGCATGAACTCTGCTTAGTCCCTGATGTCGTGGTCCCACATAAGTTTAAGGTCCCAGACTTTGAGAAATATAAGGGGAGCACCTGCCCCAAGGCTCACTTGATAATGTATGCTAGAAAGATGTCTACTCAGACCAGTAACGACAAGCTGTTGATACATTATTTTCAGGATAGTTTAACCGGTGCAGCTCTGAGATGGTATATGGACCTTGACAGGGCAAACGTCAGTTCCTTTAATGACTTAGCCAGTGCTTTTATTCGGCAGTATAACTACAACTCATATCTGGCCCCTGATAGGGATGAACTACGAGCATTGGCCCAAAAGGAGAAAGAATCTTTTAAGGAATATGCTCAGAGGTGGAGGGAGCTTGCCGCTCAGATTCGTCCTCCGGTAGAAGAGAAAGAATTGTGCAAGTTATTTTTGCATACTCTAAGTCCTTTCTTTTATGAGAAAATGGTGGGTATTGTGTCAAGAAGTTTCACTGAGATGGTAGAGATGAGAATGTGTCTGGAAGAGGGGATCCGTCAGGGACGGCTGATAAAAGAAAATGCTCCAACTAGCATTAATAAGAAATATGGCAACAGTTTTTCGAAGAAAAAAGAATCCGAGGTTGGCATGGTGGCTCAAGGAAGACCCCAGCCTACCAACATGTCTCAGCCATTACACCTACATCCCAACCACAAATGACCCAAGCACCATTACCACAATATCCATACCCTTATCAACAACCATACCCACAACAGCCACAAATTCGACCACAAACTCCCCAACAACCCTACAATTATCCCAATCGCACCCAAAGAAATCCACCATTTGACCCCATACCCATGAAGTATGCCGATCTACTCCCCGCCCTACTCGCCAAAAATTTCGTCCAAACGAGACCACCTCCACCTGTGCCGGCAGTACTACCCACCTGGTACCGTAGTGACTTGACTTGTGCTTTCCATCAAGGGGCCCCTGGCCATGATGTGGAACGTTGCTACGCCCTCAAAAAAGCCGTTCAAGAATTAATCCGCAATAAAGTGCTATCTTTCAAGGATGAAAATCCTAACGTCCGAAACAATCCGCTGCCCAATCACGGGTCCTCCGTCCATTTCATCCAAGATTGCCAAGAAACAAGCACCATTCTCAGTGTGAAGGATGTCAAAACCCCATTGGTGCCTATTCATGGTAAAATGTGTGAAGCAAAGTTGTTTAGCCATGATCATGTAACTTGTGAGAAATGTTTGAGGAATCCTCAAGGTTGTTCCCGAGTTCAGGAGGACATACAAAGGTTGATGGATAAGGGAGAATTGGTTGTCACAAAGAAGAGTGAGGATGTTTGCGTTATAGTACCAGAATTCAATGCCTCTGACCGTCTCGAGATGATTTATAATAGTGGAGAGCCCACAGTTACCCCGCTAGTGATCTGCTTGCCAGGGCCTATGCCATTTACGTCCCTGAGAGCTGTGCCATATAGATATGATGCCACCATGTTGCAGGATGGGGTGGAAGTACCTATTCCTCCTTTGATATCCGTGGATAATATTGCAGATAGTAGCAAAATACTGAGGAGCGGGCGTATTCTTCCCAGAGTTGTTCAAGAAAAGACTGATAGTTCTGTTGAAAAAACACAAATTCCTGATGCTAGTAGAACTAGTGAAAGAGTGTATGAAGACTCAGATGAAGTTTTGAAAATGATCAAGAGAAGTGAGTATAAGATCGTGGATCAATTACTACAAACCCCTTCCAAGATTTCGATTTTATCACTCTTATTGAATTCCGATGCGCACAGAGAGACACTAATGAAAGTCTTGGACCAAGCCTATGTCGACCATGACGTAACCTTGGGCCAATTTGGTAGCATAGTGGGGAATGTCACAGCTTGCAACAATTTAAGTTTCAGTGATGAGGAGCTCCCTGAAAGAGGAAGGGGTCATAACCTAGCACTACACATCTCAGTGATTTGTAAAAATGATTCCATATCCAACGTGTTGGTAGACACCGGGTCATCTTTGAATGTGATGTCTAAGACTACTTTGGACAAGCTCGCATACCGTGGGGCGCTTTTGAGGCCAAGTGCAATAATCGTGAAAGCCTTCGATGGGTCGAGAAAATCAGTAATTGGGGAAATAGATTTACCTATCTTAGTTGGCCCTTATGAGTTCCAGATCACCTTTCAAGTCATGGATATTCGAGCATCTTATAGTTGTTTGTTGGGGCGACCGTGGATTCATGAAGCTGGGGCAGTAACTTCCACGCTTCACCAAAAGCTGAAATTTGTACGGGAAGGAAAATTGGTGATTGTGAACGGAGAGGAAGCTTTGTTGGTCAGTCATTTGTCAGGTTTTTCCTACATCGGTGCTGATATTGAAGATGGTACAGCCTTTCAAGGGCTTTCTATTGAGGAAAGAAGTTCAGAAAAGGCCAGAGCACCTATGAAAACTGCGAAGGATGCACAAAAGGTGATGCAAGGGGAATAAGCTTTACATTGGGGACGTCTATTACAGTTGGCAGAAGGCCAGAAGAAAGGAGGTTTGGGTTGCACTCCGTCCACAAAAAGAAGTAAGCCGGATGTGGTTTATAAACCCATCACAGATGTCTTTCTTGGTGCTGGATTTATCAATGCTCCTCCGGAAACTAATGCTATCATTGAGCATGAGGATGAGGAAGAGCCACCTTGTTTCGTGACTCCTGGAGGAATTTGCCGCAATTGGGTTACTGTTGATGTCCCTTCTGTCACACCTTTATCTAAGTAATATGTTTGTCTATTTTTGTTTTTTCAAAAAAAATCCTTTTGTCCTGCCCCAGGCAAAAGTGAAACTCAAATAGGGCTTTGTTTAAAGCTTCAAGTATTTTTAAAAAAATATATATATATGTGTTGTCATTTTTTTTCTTGTCATGACACTTTATTTTGTTTGTATTCTTATGAAAAATGGTAACACAAAAAACCAAAATATGTACACATCTTTTTAATTTCACTTTTCTTTTTCTTAGCTTTAATCAAATTCATAAGTTTGCATTCATTATTGTTTATTGAAATCAATCATAAATCATGTGCAGACTAAGCATCAATAAACCCGTTGAACACAATGATCCTATGCCCTCTCCCAACTTTGAGTTCCCTGTCTACGAGGCTGTAGAGGAAGAGGATGAAGAGATTCCAGATGAGATCAGACGATTGTTGGATCAAGAGAAAAGAACTATTCAGCCCCACAAAGAGGTTATAGAATTGATCAATCTGGGTAATGAAGAGGAGAAGAAAGAAATCAAGATTGGGGCATCCTTAGAAGCGTTTGTCAAAGAAAGGGTGATTGTTTTACTCAGAGAGTATGTTGACATCTTCGCCTGGTCATATCAGGATATGCCCGGTTTGGATCCTGAAATTGTGGAACATCATTTGCCTCTAAAGCCAGAATGTTCTCCAGTAAAGCAAAAGTTAAGAAGAACTCATCCAGATATGGCTCTCAAAATCAAAGAAGAAGTACAAAAACAAATTGATGCTGGTTTTCTTATCACCTCAGAATATCCTCAGTGGTTGGCTAATATAGTACCGGTTCCAAAGAAGGATGGCAAAGTTAGAATGTGTGTTGATTACAGGGATTTGAACAGAGCTAGTCCGAAAGATGACTTCCCTTTGCCTCACATTGATGTGTTGGTCGATAACACAGCTAAATCCAAGGTTTTCTCCTTCATGGACGGTTTCTCCGGGTATAATCAGATCAAGATGGCAGTCGAGGATAGAGAGAAGACCGCTTTTATTACACCCTGGGGCACTTTCTGTTACAAAGTGATGCCTTTTGGTCTAACAAATGCAGGTGCTACTTATCAAAGGGGCATGACCACCCTTTTTCATGACATGATGCACAAAGAGGTTGAGGTATACGTAGATGACATGATTGTCAAGTCAGGTACCGAGGAAGAACACGTGGAGTATTTATCAAAAATGTTTCAAAGGTTGAGGAAATATCGTCTCCGTTTAAATCCCAACAAATGTACCTTCGGTGTTAGATCCGGAAAGCTTCTGGGTTTCATTGTCAGTCAAAAGGGTATCGAGGTAGATCCAGACAAAGTCAGGGCCATCAGAGAAATGCCAGCTCCACAAACAGAAAAACAAGTCAGAGGTTTCCTGGGCCGATTAAATTATATCTCTAGATTCATCTCCCATATGACTGCCACATGTGGGCCGATATTCAAATTGCTTCGTAAAAATCAAGGAATTGTTTGGACAGAGGACTGTCAGAAGGCCTTTGATAGTATCAAAGAGTATTTAATGGAACCTCCGATCCTTATCCCTCCAGTGGAAGGAAGACCGCTCATCATGTACTTGACCGTGCTGGAAGAATCCATGGGTTGTGTGTTGGGACAACAGGATGAAACCGGTAGAAAAGAACACGCAATTTATTATTTGAGTAAGAAATTCACAGATTGTGAATCTCGATACTCCATGCTTGAGAAGACCTGTTGTGCTTTGGCGTGGGCTGCCAAACGTCTCCGACATTATCTGATTAATCATACCACTTGGTTGATATCCAAAATGGATCCAATTAAGTACATTTTTGAGAAGGCAGCTCTAACCGGAAGAATTGCCCGTTGGCAAATGTTGTTATCTGAATATGATATTGAGTACCGTACCCAAAAGGCAATCAAGGGTAGTATTCTTGCAGACCATTTGGCTCACCAACCAGTTGAAGATTACCAGCCTATCAAGTTTGATTTTCCAGATGAAGAGATCATGTATCTGAAGATGAAGGATTGTGATGAACCGGTGTTTGGCGAGGGACCAGATCCTGAATCCCAGTGGGGTTTGATATTTGATGGGGCCGTTAATCTCTATGGCAGTGGAATTGGGGCAATTATTGTTACCCCTAAAGGTGCTCACATTCCTTTTACCGCAAGATTACAGTTTGAATGCACTAACAATATTGCAGAATATGAGGCTTGCATTATGGGCATTGAAGAAGCTATTGACTTAAGGATCAAAAACATCAACATCTATGGAGACTCAGCTCTTGTGATTAATCAGATTAAAGGAGAATGGGAGACTCGCCATGCTGGTTTGATTCCTTATAGAGATTATGCAAGACGGTTGTTAACATTCTTCAATAAAGTTGAGCTACATCACATTCCTCGTGACGAGAATCAAATGGCCGATGCTTTAGCCACTCTATCCTCAATGTACCGAGTTAATCGCCGGAACGAGACACCAACCATCAGTATTCGGTGCCTTGAGAGACCAGCGTATGTGTTTGCGGCCGAAGAAGTGGTTGATAACAAGCCTTGGTTCTATGATATCAAGACGTTCCTTCAGAAGCAAGAATATCCCCCTGGGGCATCTAACAAAGACAGAAAGACTCTGAGAAGATTGGCCAGTAGTTTCGTCCTAAATGATGAGGTGTTATACAAAAGAAATTTTGATATGGTCCTGCTGCGGTGTGTGGACAAACATGAGGCTGATTTATTGATGCATGAAGTACATGAAGGTTCATTCGGAACACACCCTAATGGACACACAATGGCCAAGAAAATGTTAAGAGCCGGCTACTATTGGTTGACAATGGAGTCTGATTGCTATAAACATGCCAGGAAATGCCATAAGTGTCAGATTTATGCAGACAAGATGCATCTACCGCCAACTTCTTTAAATGTTCTCTCTTCTCCTTGGCCGTTCTCCATGTGGGGTATTGATATGATTGGTCGGATTGAACCGAAGGCTTCCAATGGACACCGTTTCATTTTAGTGGCTATTGATTACTTTACCAAATGGGTTGAGGCGGCATCTTATGCCAATGTGACAAAGCAGGTGGTCGCACGTTTTATCAAGAATCATATTATCTGCCGTTATGGTGTTCCTAACAAGATTATCACAGATAACGGGACGAATTTGAATAACAAAATGATGAAAGATCTGTGTGACGAGTTCAAGATTGAGCACCATAATTCATCTCCTTATCGGCCTCAGATGAATGGCGCAGTTGAAGCTGCCAATAAGAACATCAAGAAGATTGTGCAGAAGATGGTGGTCACCTACAAAGATTGGCACGAAATGTTACCTTTTGCCTTACATGGATACCGTACTTCAGTTCGTACTTCGACAGGGGCAACCCCTTTCTCTTTGGTATATGGCATGGAAGCAGTACTCCCCGTAGAGGTTGAAATCCCATCAATGAGAGTCTTAATGGAAACTGAGTTGGCTGAAGCTGAGTGGTGCCAAAATAGATATGACCAATTGAATTTAATTGAAGAGAAACGCATGGCGGCTTTGTGTCATGGACAGTTATACCAAAGAAGGATGAAACAGGCCTTTGACAGGAAGGTTCGACCCCGTGAGTTCCGCGAAGGCGACCTTGTGCTCAAAAAGATTTTGTCCTTTCAGCCGGATTCAAGGGGCAAATGGACGCCTAATTATGAAGGCCCGTATGTTGTCAAAAGAGCCTTTTCTGGTGGTGCTATGACTCTCGCAACCATGGATGGTGATGAGCTCCCTCGTCCTGTAAATGCCGATGCAGTCAAGAAATACTTTGTCTAAAAAAATAAAAGAACAGCTCGCTAAGTTGAAAACCCGAAAGGGCGGCTTAGGCAAAAATGAGCGTCTCGGTGGGCTGAAAACCCGAAAGGGCGGTCCAGGCAAAAATTAGAGACATAAACAGAAAATAATTATCCTGATAGGTCGAAAACCTGAAAAGGCGATCTATGCAGAAGTTAAGGAATAAGACAAGTAACTGCATCGGACCAGGCATCACCTACTCAGAGCACCTCGATTGACAGAGTATTTTTGGCTTACAGCATTTTAGACTGCAAATTCAAAGTTGGCAGGGAGAATAGCGATCATTGTGTTTAATGTACCTTTCCCACATAATTACCATTTTTCATCTTTGTAATGATCTGTGGGGTTGTGCTTTTCGCCAATTACCATTCTATTAATCGAATTCGAGCCTGTGCCCTCTATTTAGAATTCATTTTTTATCTGCAATTTTGTTTTCCACTCTTTCAATTTAAAATACTTGAAGCAAAAACTCAAAAATACTTTAAAGTTTTTAGTTGCTATCTTTTTGAAAAACATAGATGACAAACATATCTCTTAAATTCATGAGTCATACAAGTATATATCAACATTGTTCCGAAAGTGGTCAAATTCAACGAAGCAAACACAGTCATTGCTAAAAAAAAAAAAGAGGAAAAAAAATAAAAAGAAAAAGCTCGCTAAGTTGAAAACCCGAAAGGGCGGCTTAGGCAAAAATGAGCGTCTCGGTGGGCTGAAAACCTGAAAGGGCGGTCCAGGCAAAAATTAGGGGCAAAACAAAAAAGAAATATATTCCCGGTGGATTGAAAACCTGAAAGGGCGATCCAGGCAAAAGTTAGGGATTTCAAAAAAAAAAAAAAAAAAAAAAAAAAAGAGAAAAAGCAAAAGCATGACTGTCGAAACAGGACCATGAGGAAATATTCAGTTTCAGTGTACAAAATGGCGAGTTCTGCCAGATCTCTGACCATTGGGCTTTACCCCAAGAAGCAATTATTCTTACCATGGATCAACATACTATGCCGGGTGTTACCCCGAGGATCTGATTTATTTCACCTATAGGGATGATGTTCCCAGCAGAGAAACTACCGAGTGGTTGTACGGATACGTCGGCCCAATGCTCATCTTATCCAGTCAAATCCTTTGTCTCATCCAGTCATGTACAAATATCATTCAATCATACAAATACAATCATCCACATATTCATACATATGATCATACATACATACTTACATACAGTTATTCACATATGTGTACATACGTTCATATTCACATGCAACATGCAAACAAAATCATTCATACATACCGCATTGACCATCATGTGTCTTGCTTCAATTCATCACAAAGAGTCATCCCCAGTGAGTCTGGTCCAGAGATGTCTCCATCAAACATATTTCAAGTAGCAGGTTTTGCAAACAATCAACTGCAAATTTACAGTTCATTTCCCCAAAAGAAGGTCATCTCCAGTATGTCTATGTCCAAACAAATACATATTCTTGTCATGTCTCGCTCTCCCACAATGTCAGCAGGCAATTTACTTCCTCGGTGTGTCCTTACCATCCCACAATGATGGTAGACACTGCCTTTACTTGTCCTTACCATCCCACAATGTTGGTGGACACTGTCTTTGCTTATGTCCACACACAGGACTTTATTGCTTTCTGTCTTTACTTCTGTCCGTACACAAGACTTTATCTGCTTATGTCCACACACAGGACTTTATTGCTTTATGTCTTTACTTCTGTCCGCACACAGGACTTTACTGCTTATGTCCACATACAGGACTTTATCGCTTTCTGCCATCATCACTTCTGTCAAATAATCTTCATTACATTTAAAACACTTTGTAAATATAGCACTCGTAAACATATCACTCATAACCATAACATTCATAACATAACATCATATCATAGTATTTTATAGTTTATTCCGGTCAAAAATGGTGTACTCTGTATTTAAGTCTCTTCCACCGTCGAACCAAAACAAAAACATTATCAAAAGAATCATCATCTTTTTCTTTTTATCTCCGATGGAAGAAACTTAAATAGGGGCATCTGTCATACCCCATTTTTTGACCAATCGCTTTTATGCGTCTTTTTAAGACTGTTTTTTCCCTTTGTCATTTCTGACGAAATTTCGGCAGAGAGGTATTTTAAAATACCTCATTTATTTGGTTACTTTTTATTTTCCTTTTATTAATTATTATTTTTATTTATTGATTTTATTTTATTATTATTTATTATTTTCGTATTTATTATTATTATTAATATATATATTATTATTTTAATTTTAATGTTTATTTGTGTATTTTTTCCATTTTGATGTTTTTGCCAATTTTTAAAAGAGGTCCAGATCAGATTTTTTTTTTTTTGTCCAGGCCCAAAGGGGCAATTTTGTCCAAATTGGGAAAATCATCTGTCAAACCCTAAACATCTGACACAGTATAAATATTGTAATTATGACACTGTTCCCTAGGTCAGAATTTTCTTCCAGCCGCAGAAACCACCAACAACATCTTTTCTTTCTTTTTCCAGATCAAATCAACACAAATACAAACGAAAAAATCAAAAACGAAATTAAAAAAAAACAGATTCTTCATCTGTTCATCACAAACCCAGAAATCACCATCAACTCTCCATAACCCACAAACCTTTCTTCAAAAATCCGAAACTTCCAAAACCCAGAAAAACCACAACCCACAGTTCAAACCCGTATAAATCTTCAAAAAAAACACAATCGTTCAAACGAACCGAAAACGAGAGTGAGAACAGAGAAGGAGAATCGAAACCGAAAAGAAAGAAGAGGAAGAAAAAGAGGATCGAAAGTCAGAAACGAAGAAGAAGAAAATAGAGATGAAGTGAACCGCAAATCCAGATCCAGAAACTAAATCCAGATCAGAACCGAACTTATATATACCAAGGTTGAATCCTTTTCGTTAATCCCCTTTCCGATTCGTTTTTGGTTTGACTTAATTCATGTGGTTTTATTTGGTTTATTTGAATTTTGATTAAGAGTTTTTTTGAAGTGTTTGTGTTAATTGGATTTGAGAGTTTGTTTTTGGTGTGTGAGAGAAAAGAAAAATGGTGAGAGAGATGAGAGGAACTGTCGGCCACGGCGGCTGAGGAAAAAGAAAGAAGAAGATATTTGTTTTTTTTTAGGGTTTTTCTAGCTATTTATACTATGTTCCGATCCTGTGCGCGCAGGTGCACAGACGTATCGTGCACCTGCGCGTCTGTAACCGTCTGATATGAATCCGTTAGCCTAGATCCCATTGTGATAGTTTCAGATCAGGGCCGTCTGATCCATCAGACGGCCATAACTTGATCCCGCGTTTTTTGGGTTTTTGTTTGAACAGAAGGGTTTTTCTTTGGACTGGGCTTTGTTTTACTGCTTGTACCCCTTTTATTTTATTTTTTTTCTGATTTATTTCTACACCTCCCTGCTTGTTTATTTTTGTTTTAGATTATGTGAATAAAGTGCTTATTTGAACAAGGGCTTATTTAAGCTCTTGAGTCAAGTGTTTTCACTAATATGGAAGATCTCTTTAGATCACAAATTTTTTATTTTTTTAGCTTACTTAATTACTCACTTAAGTTTAATTATTTGTTTATGGCTTTATTAATTAATTATTTATCTCTATTGCAAAAACTTTAGAATGTATTTTTAGGGTTTGGTGTAAATTTAATTTAAAATTGCATAGCATTATGTTGCATTCATTTCATATTTATTTTTCTCGCAAAAACTTTAGAATGTGATTAGGAATAAGTGTACACCATAAATGAAGAAGCCGCATCTCATGCATATTTATTTATCGCTTTTCCGCAAAAACGTTAGAATATTAGTTCCGAGGGAAAAGACACCGTTTTGATCAAAATATCATTACGGATCGTCTTCGCGCTTATTACGACGTTTTTATTCTTTTAGCATTACCTTTTTAGTGATTTGGAACCCAACATTCCAATAGAAATAATTAGCGTTTTATTCTCAAAAAAATGAGGTCAACACCTCTTCAAAAAAAGATTAGTCGCTTTATTCTAAGAAACGAGGTCAAAACCTCTTTCAAAAAAAATACGCATTGATTTAGCTTCAAATATCGAAAAACATCAAAACATTTTTATCACTCAAAACATTTTTTTTCTCAACAAACCTTGGATTTCAAACCAAGTGTCCGCGTCCTATTTCATAATCAAAACTTTAATCAATTTAACCATATAGACTTTTTTTTCACAAATTAACATCAATCAAACTCACATTTTGCCACTTTTGGCTTTTTGGTATTTTTTAAACCATTTTCAAAACCTTAAAACCAAACAAACAAATTTACCCGTCTTTTTACCCCGAACTACGGTGGTTTGATCCTTCGGGTACGTAGGCATGAGACTTGTCTCTCCGATCAATAAAATCAACAAAAACATTTTCCCTTTTCCATCACTTTAAACTTCTTTTTTATCACTACTTTAATTCTCACAATTATACATTTTTTTTCAAGCAATTAAAATAAAGCGCCAAGTTAGAAATAAAAACAAGAGGTTCCTATAGAGTACTATAGATACTTAGGGTGCTAATACCTTCCCTTCGTATAACAAACCCCCGAACCTTGTTCTCTTAAAAATAGGGTCTTTTCGAACTTTTTCCCTTTCCCTCGGATAAATTAAAGATCGGTGGTGGAATTTTAAATTGCGATTCGAAGTTAATTAATAACTCGATATCCAAAAATCACCGCGACAATTCCAAAAAAAAAATGGAATAAAAAATAGTAGAAACATAGGACTCTAACATAGATTTTGAAGAAATTAATTAGGAACAAAGAAGGTGAAGATTGGAACTATAACGTATAGATTTATTCCTGCAATTTTAGAGTCAAAATTCTCTTGTTTCATGATTATGTTATTACTTCTCACAAGTATTTTTTTTACAATTCTTCTAACAAGTGTTAATGATGTATGTTTATGTGAATAGAAGAAGTAGAAACAGAGAAGGGAGAACTGAGAAGTGAAGAAATTGTGAAGAAGTAGCAGAAGAAAGGTAGGCGGCTGTTAAGAAAAATTGAAGATTAGGGTTGTTTCAATTGGTGTGTTATTTAAGAGATGGGCATTGGATTCTTATTTGTTAAGCCCATATATTATTTTTGAGGCAAAGCCCATATATTAATACGTCAAGATATGAGAAATTTATTCAATAATTAAAAATAAAAACATATTAAGAGGGATACTTTATTAAAAAAATATATAAGAAAAACGTGAGAGATGGGTATTGGGTTGATTTATATTACTATTCTATTTTTATTTTTTTTACAAACATACTACTATTCAATTAAAGAATAAACTTATAAAATTATGATATTCTAAAATTTTCATCGGGTGTCATGATTTTCTTTTAAAGACCGAGTCATTCAATTCGATCCGGTTTAATATCTATATATTGTTATAGAGACCGGTTTATTCAACCGAGTTATCCGGTTTTATCCGATTTAGTTATGCGGTTCGACCAATGACCCAGTGGTTCGACCAATGAACCAATGAACCAGTACCCTCACCGATTTGATGACCGGTCCGATTTTTAAAACATTGGGATTGAGTACCCGTTGTACTCCCTTATATAATATCATTTGCTTATAAAAAAAACATAACTTTTTTCATTTCATTTGATGGATTGCAAAGTTTCTCTACAAGACTACTAATTAATAATAACATTACAGACCTAAAGAGTAAAAAGCCAACTAAACAATTTCTTTTGTTAGCTAAAGGCCAACTAAACAATTTAAATAAGTCCAAAATACAAATTCTACATCATGAATATTTATCCCTTTTAAAAGTTGTTTATTTAACAAACATTTTGTCAATTAATTTATTAGAGATGCAATAAATTGTTTTGATAATAACAACTCGTCTGGTTAAGCCATTTAAAGGAAGAAATATGATTTTGAAAAGCAATAAAAATACCTTTTTGCAAAAGAGATTTCAGAAATTCTGTTATTTTGGAATCATTTTAGTTTCAATAATGTGATGCTCATATCAGGATATGACGTGCAGAATACTGAATAGTACATATGGTTTGAATGTGAGCCATCTTTCTTATTTTGATACAATGAGCTATCTTATTTATGCTTTCATCATATCTATGTTTTTATTATGCTGAAGCACTTGCAAACTTTTTTTTTTTGGTTTTCACCACCAATTTAATCTGATTCGGGGATCAATTCTGGCATCAAGTTGTTCCAGTCCCACCCGATCACAGTTGTGAGGATCGAACTGTAACACTTGCAAACTTTATCATACAATATTTGTGTAATCCAAATTTCTTCCGCATATGTAATAGTAAAGATTAGTATTTCAAACCAAATAACATCACAATAAACGGCAAAAAAGTTTTAATGTTATTTGCATGAATTTGAACCAATTACTTTTGTTAAAAGGCTTAAATAACCGATTCGTTTATGTAAGTCTACGAGTTTTTAATTTTCGTCAATGTATTTATTTATTTATTTTAAAATAATTCCTATAGATGAACTTTTTTTGTTTTTAGTCACCGACATCAAAGTTTGTTAAAAACGCATATGTGGCAAACAGAGGTTGACGTGACAGCGTGTGACAAACGAGAATGATGTGTCAACGATGATGTCCAATCATCCGCTTAAAGAGACCAAATACAAAAATAAAATTGCATAGTATAATTGCCTCATTGATGGTCTCATTGTTTATAATTTCTTTTCCCAAATGAGACCAAATATGTCCTTTAAGTTTGGACACTAATTGGTAACAAATAGGTCTTAAATAATCACAAAGCTAATCATAGTATAATTTATTTTCCCAAATGAAATAATTTATCACAAAGTTGATTTCTTGACTAATAATGGTCTCATTGATAGTGTGGGTCATCTTGAATCCACAATAATTTACAAGAATTGTTGATGATGAAGATAAAAAGCTTTAAGACAGTTACTTGCTGAGCAAGTTAACTGCTTTGTAGAGTTAGTTACAAGTTGTAAAGTTAGTTACAACTTGTTATAGAGTTTGTTACAAGCAGTTAGAGTAGTTTTAACTTCCTTCTAGTTTGTTATAGTTAGAACATACTTGTATATAAGGATACTCTTAGCTATTGTAATACTTACCAATTGTAATAAGAAATCTCACTCTTTTCTTATGCAATCTATTAGAATTTTACTCTCTCTATATTCATCTTCTTCAAGCTCTTCTTTAAGCTTGGTATTAAGCTCATCAATGGCAGAATGCTCTACATTTCACATGGTATCAGGCCTCTCATGAGGTACTGCCATTTTTACTCCATTACTTCGTTCTCCTCTTCTCTGTTTCATTTGTTCGATCCAATTTTTCTCTCTTCCGCTTCGTTCTTGTTGTGATCATGTCTGTTGATAGCGTTGCAAGCGTTAATGGAGGATCTTCATCTGGTAATCATCACAAAGGTTATCAAAACGATACTCTTAATCCTTACTTTCTTCATCCCAATGAAAATCCGAGTCTTGTTCTGGTTCAAACTCCTCTATCGGGTTCTAACTATCATCAATGGTCTCGTGCGATGGTTATGGCTCTTCGATCCAAGAACAGACTCCATTTCATCAATGGTTCATTTCCTCGACCTGTGGATGAAGATCTTGATTCTCTTGCTTGGGATCGGTGCAACACTATGATCATGTCTTGGCTCAATAACGCAGTTGCACCAGAAATTTCTCAAAGCATCATTTGGATGGATTCAGCTTCAGAAATTTGGCAAGACTTGAAGGAACGTTTCTATCAAGGTGATGTCTTTCGCATCTCAGATATTCAGGAAGAAATTTACACTCTTAAGCAAGGTGATGTTTCCATTTCTGCATACTATACTCAAATGAAAAAGCTTTGGCAAGAACTTGATAACTTTAGGCCAATTCCTGTCTCTAATTGTGTTGATGATTGTGCTGCTATAATCAAGATGAAACAATATAGGGATTCTGATCAAGTTATTAGATTCCTTAAAGGACTTAATGAACAATATAGTGCTGTTAGATCTCAAATCATGCTTATGGAACCTCTTCCTAACATAGGCAAAGTCTACTCATTGCTTGTTCAACAAGAAAGACAAGTTGTTACTCCTATTGATGAGTCAAAACTATTGGCTGTTTCTGGTAATTCATATGGAAATACTTCAAATCCACCAGCAGGGAGAGGCTATGGTGGTCGTGGTAGAGGTCAGAGAGGAGGTAGAACACAAGGTAGAGGTAGAAACAACAAATTATGTACTCATTGTGGCCAAACCAATCACATTGTTGATGACTGTTGGAAGAAATATGGCTACCCTCTCCATCTCCAACACTTGCAACATCAACATGGTAATAACACAGGTTCTGGTCATGGCAATGGCAATGGTAATGGTCATGGACATGTTAATAATTGTGTCAACAATGATGAAGAAGACACTCAGTCCATTGCTTATGATGAAGGTAATCATGACTCAGAAACTGGGAGATTATCTTTCACTCCAGCTCAGCACAAGGCATTATTAGCCCTTCTCCAAGGTGCATCCACATCAAATCCTCATAGTATCAATCACATCACTACCAATCCAGGTATTTTGTGCAAAACCTCTAGTAGTCACAGCTCCACTAGATTCATTTTGGATACAGGAGCTACAGACCATGTCTGTTACTCTCTTCAATTTTTTCAATGTCTCAAAAGAATTAATCCAATAAGACTCAAATTACCTAATGGTTCATTGGTATCTACATGCTTTGCTGGCACAGTATATTTTGATCACAATTTCTATTTGACAGATGTCTTATATTTTCCATCTTTTTCTTTCAATTTGATATATGTGCCAAAACTTACACTTACTCTTCAATGCACTTTAACTTTTGATGATCACAATTGTATGATACAGGAAGCTCACACACAGAAGAAGATTGGTGTAGCTGAGATGCATGATGGACTATACATCCTCAAAACTCCTGTAGTGTCTGTAGGAAAATTACCTATCACAAATTGTATCAATTTCATTCATAGTTTAGACCAAAATAAGCATATTGTCCTTAGTTTAGCAGAGAATAAAAAGACTGATTGTACTATCTGGCATCAGAGATTTGGTCATGTTTCACATGCCAAAATCATTGAAATAAATAAAATTTTTCCTTTTGTTCCAATTTCCAAATCTATGAATCCTTGTGATATATGTTTCTATGCTAAATAGAAAAGGTTACCTTTCTCTTTAAGTAATCATATCTCTAAAAATTGTTTTGATCTTGTACATATGGATATATGGGGACCTTTGTCCACCCCTTCTATGCTTGGTTTCAAATATTTTCTCACTATTGTGGATGACAAATCTAGATTCACTTGGTTTTATCTTATGAGACTTAAGTCAGAAGCATCCACACACATTAAAACTTTCTGTCAAATGATTAAAACTCAATTTGAAACCAACATCAAATGCATTAGGAGTGACAATGGTACTGAGTTTTTCCTCAAAGATTTTTATCTTGATAATGGTATTTTGCATCAAACATCATGTGTCAACACTCCCCAACAAAATGGAATAGTAGAGAGGAAGCATCAACACATTCTTAGTGTAGCTCGAGCTCTACTATTTCAAGCCAATCTTCCTAAATTCTTTTGGGGTCATGCTGTTGGACATGCTGTTCACATCATAAATAGATTACCCTCTCCATTCTTAAATAAAAAATGTCCTTTTCAAATGCTTTATAATGAATTACCTGACATAACCAACCTCAAAGTGTTTGGTTCTCTAGTTTTTGCATCCACTCTTCAAACTCATAGAAAGAAATTGGATTCTAGATCCAGAAATGTATCTCACTTGGATTTAAAACTGGAGTCAAAGGACATATTTTATTTGACCTTAATTCAAAAGAAATTTTCTTATCTAGAGATGTGGTGTTCTTTGAACACATTTTTCCTTATCATTCTTCAAACATTACTGAAGTTCCAATCTCTAATGCTAGTTTTAATCAAACTTTTTATGATGACTTGCTGAACACTCAACTCCACTCACATCTTAATTCTCAACCTAACCATCCTCCAACCAATTCTCCCATCCTTGTTCCATCATCCTCTATCCCAAATTGCCCATCACACACTGATATTCCTTCCACATCTCATAACCATATCTCTACTGCTAATCATCCTGCTACCATTACAACTGATCCTTCACACAGTTCCCAGTCTCATAACTCAATACCATCCATCCATCCTACTAGGAAATCTACTAGAATTTCCAAACCTCCCCCATATCTTAAGAACTATCATTGCAACCACTTAACTAATATAGTTCATGATTCATCTGAGACTATTCATCAATCTTCATCTAACTGTAAGTATCCTCTTTCATCTTTTGTCTCATATAATAATTTATCTTCTGCACACAAACACTATGCTTTAAATATCTCCACTATCAATGAACCTAATACTTATGAGGAGGCCATGTGTGATGTAAACTGGAGGAATGCTATTAATGCTGAACTGTCTGCTCTGATGAAAAATAATACCTGGAATCTAGTCCAATTGCCTCCACATAAGAAAGCCATTGGGTGTAAATGAGTTTTCAAATTGAAACTACATGTTGATGGGTCTATAGAGAGACATAAAGCAAGACTAGTGGCCAAGGATTTCACACAAACTGAAGACATAGATTACATGGACACCTTCAGTCCAGTAGTGAAAATGACTACAGTTAGGGTTTTCATGGCACTAGCTGCTTCTCAGAACTGGCCATTGTTTCAATTAGATGTCAATACTGCTTTTCTTCATGGTGATCTAAATGAAGAAGTGTATATGCAAGCTCCACCTGGTTTAGCTTTGCCACATTCTAACTTGGTTTGCAAGCTACAAAGATCATTGTATGGATTAAAGCAGGCTAGTAGACAATGGAATGCAAAATTGACTGAAATTTTAATTGCCTCAGGTTTCACTCAATCCAAGGCTGACTATTCTCTCTTCACCAAGAAGACTTGTCAAGGTTATACTGCCATTCTGGTATATGTTGATGACTTGGTTTTAGGTGGCACAGACATGACATAGATTGATTAATTAAAGGCTTTACTTGATCAGAAATTCAGCATCAAAGATTTAGGTTCTCTCAAATATTTCCTTGGTTTTGAAGTTGCCAGATCTAAGAGTGGTATTTCTCTATGCCAAAGAAAATACACTCTTGACCTATTGAAGGACACAAACTTGTTAGCAACAAAACCTTGTCCTACACCTATGCAACCTTAGTTACAACTCCACAAATCTTCTGGTATCCCTCTCACTGATCCTACTACCTACAGAAGATTGATTGGAAGATTGTTGTATTTGACACATTCTAGGCCAGAAATTTCATATGCAGTCAGTAAGCTTAGCCAATTCCTTGATGCTCCTACTGACACACATATGATGGCAGGTCTACATGTGCTCAAATTTTTGAAGAATCATCATGGCCAAGGTTTATTTTTTAGTTCATCCTATCCACTAACCTTAAAAGGTTATTCTGATTCTGATTGGGGAGCATGTCCTGACACTAGAAGATCTACTACAAGGTTTTGCTTCTTTATTGGCACATCTTTAGTTAGCTGGAAGAGCAAGAAACAATCAGTTGTTTCTAGATCTTCTTCTGAGGCAGAGTATAGAGCTCTAGCACAAACAACTTGTGAGGGTCAGTGGCTGCTATATCTACTCAAAGATTTTCTTATTGTTCATGATTCACCCATTATCATATACTGTGACAACAAGTCAGCAATGCATATTGCAGCTAATCCAGTTTTCCATGAGAGAACCAAACACATTGAAATTGACTGCCATGTAGTGAGAGACAAAATTCAAAACAACACTGTCCATTTGTTACCAGTTACTTCTAAGGAACAAGTGGCTGGCATTTTCACTAAATCTCTTCAACCAGGACCATTTCACACTCTACAGTCCAAGCTTGGAACATTTGACATATATTCCAGCTTGAGGGGGCATGTTGATGATGAAGATAAAAAGCTTTAAGACAGTTACTTGCTGAGCAAGTTAACTGCTTTGTAGAGTTAGTTACAAGTTGTAAAGTTAGTTACAACTTGTTATAGAGTTTGTTACAAGCAGTTAGAGTAGTTTTAACTTCCTTCTAGTTTGTTATAGTTAGAACATACTTGTATATAAGGATACTCTTAGCTATTGTAATACTTACCAATTGTAATAAGAAATCTCACTCTTTTCTTATGCAGTCTATTAGAATTTTACTCTCTCTATATTCATCTTCTTCAAGCTCTTCTTTAAGCTTGGTATTAAGCTCATCAATGGCAGAATGCTCTACATTTCACAAGAATCTTTATACTAGTATAAATATAAAATATATTGGATTAGCATAGCTAACTCTTTCACACATACACACACACACACAAAGATTAGTAAAGAAAATTATACTAACCATTTTCCAAAATACATGATAGTAAAATCTTCTTGTGGTATCTTAGTTTAGAACAATATCAATAACATAATGATCAGAATGAAACAAAAAATAAAACTAAAATAAAACTGATGACTTGCTTGACAATGTGATAACTTCATTGTTTGATGAGAAAGAACTCCATTAGCCAATAGCCACACCTAAATTACCTTATAATATAACAAGAAGTAATCATATGAAGTTATCACATGAGACGCTAGTATATATATGGCTAATTGATTGTGAATTTGTGGTATGCTAATGTTAAATTCAATTTTGCAAGTGCTCATGATATAACTATTACAATACAAGAGAAAGTGACAGTAATGGTAATATTGCAACAAATAAAGTATACTGTATATAATTTATTTACTGGAAAATACTAAACGGTGCCTCCGGAGCAATGATTAAGCATGTTGAAATAGAAAGTTTGTCTCGAAATGTGTGCATTCAATACTTCAAAAGTATAAACGGTTGACTTTTAAATATTAATTTTATTTTTTATTTCCATTTTTGGTATGCTTAACAAATGCCCCGGGAGTATTGTTTAGTATGACCCTTATTTACCATCTTTGGTACATCATAAATAGTTAAGTTAAAAAAAGAAAGTCGAGTAAATACAACTCTAACGGTGGGACATTTGATATGTTAGACGCTAATTTAAACTCACGATTTCCTATTTTCTCCTTGAATGCGTGAGTTTCGAACCAAAAAATCACCTAAAAAAACAATTGTTTTTGGAGCATGTATAATTCGTACCCCCAATATTACAGCCCACAATATTACATTGATTTTTTTTGTTGTTGTCGATAATAATGAGAGCCTATACCTAAACATGAAAGAAGATTTTTGTTTTGTTTTTTTGATAAGCAAACAAGAAAGAAGATTAAATCGAAATTAACCGAGGGATAATAGACCCCACTCGATTAGCCAACCAAACATGATGAATTTGATTCAGACAATTCTCAAAGAAGTTAATATTACAATCTAAAGAGCAATCTATATTAGCCAAAATATTTGTGCATTTAATTACTTCTCTATACGAATGAAAAAAAATCATAACTTCATAATTGAGATCAATTATTTTACCAACGTTTTTAACCAAAGAAATTCTCATAGCACTACTACTAGCCACACCAGACTTAATAACATGAGCAACCGCTATCGAGTTGATGTTTAATTCCACTACTCTATATCCCAATCTCCAAGCATACTGCAACCCCTCTAAAACACACCATAATTCTCCAATAAAAGCACTACATCTTCCGATATGTGTTGCAAAGCCACCAAGTCAGCCTTGCTATCTCTAATGACACCACTGCATCCGGCTAACCTACCTTCTCTTCTTTGGTAGGGCCATACTTTCAGCAAATGTACAAATAAGCTTACCTCCTCACAAACCCGAGAGAGCATAGGTAGGTACATTAGTATTTTCAATTAGTCATATTATATTTTTGTTTTTTTAACAAGGCAAAACAAAATAGTGGACTAAACCATCAACTATGGTAGTTTAAAACTAGAATGCAATTAGTCGGCTTCAATTGGCCATATTATATTACACAAAGTTTGGATTACAACCATGGTATGAAGCTAGGATCACAAAATCCATTGAATCTTTCAACATCAATGCACGGGCAAGATTCTTTATATCGCTTATTAAAAATTGAATATACTATTTTAGGATTCAGAAATTTTAACTCGCTAGACATGAATATTTATTATAAAATTATTTTTTAAAAATACTAAGTAGTATCCCCGATACACTAATTTAAGAAACTAAAAATAGTACTATAATTTTTTTTTAAACTCGTGTAGTCCCTCCTTGTAAAAAATAAAGAATCGTGTATTTCAATACAAAATTTACTTCGGAACACTAATTAGCATATCCTTAACTTAATTATACTTATAGTTTTCTATTTTATCATGATATAGTAAAAATATTTTATAAGCTGTGTAGTTAAATTTTTAAAGATATCAAAAGGTATTGTTTTTGATATAAAACTTCCTTATTTTAGTTACTTAATTAGTATGTCAAAGACTCTAGTTAGCATGTCCTTATTTTTATGTAAAATCAGATAGTTTTTGGTACAAAAATGTTACTCGGTGCCTCTAGTCTTAAATATAAAAAAATATTTTTTTGTTTTTAAATTTATAAAATAATTAATGTATCTGATTCATTTTCTAAATCAAATACACTAATTATTTAGGATGTAATGAGCAGCTCAAATAATTTAGATAATTGAACTAGTAAAGGTTAAGGATTTGAAGGTTGGCAAGCATCGAAAGTCATAATTTCTAGGCCCATCGTTTGAGGAAAAGCCACTAGCCACTAGGAAAAGGATTACAATATTTTTACTTAATAATTTGGTTGAGAGATTCCATATAGATGATTAAATAAACAATGAGGATAAGTATTACTTTTTCTAAGATCAAGGGCAAAAAAGCAGCAATTTAGGCACGCAAAATAGCAGCTAATTTAAAGGAAGAATTATATTAAATTATATTTAATAATAAAAACTTATACCAGACACATTAGTCGTTTGAATTTATACTTTTTTAATCAACTAGAGAGCCACTTAAATTAAAATAAAAGACGCTCTCCATCCGTACAAGATGTGCACAATGAAGAGGTTAGACAAAAGTCAAGTTACAATGAGTACCCAAAAAGAAAAGAGATTTTAATTAAACTATAATGTTAATTAAAATTAATTTAAAGATATAAAATGACATTAAAATATATTTAATGAATATTTAATTTGTTCAATGTAAAATAAAGAGATTTTTTTCAAAAAGAAAAAACAATGTAAAATGAAGAGATAAAATTGATTTCTTTTTATAAGGCGTAAGCTAATAAAAACAAGTTATAAGCTCCTGAATAAAATAAATTATTAAATGATGTTTTTAGCATACAAATTTATAATAAATTCAAAATTTAGCATTGTAAAGGCTCTGTTTGGTAAAAACAGCGATTAGCTTATAAGCTGGCTTATACTTATAAGCTAAAAGCTATAAGCTACTTGAAATAGCGTTTGAAAATAAGCTATAAGCTAGTAAAATAAGCTATAAGCTCATAACAAAATGACCGTTACCAAACAGAGCTTTTAACTTATAAGCTAAAAGCTATAAGCTATAAACTCGTTTTGAAGTCTTACCAAACAGAGCCTTAATATAAAGGATAATCAATTATTGATAATAGAGGGTACATTTGACTTTAAACGTGGTCCAATTATTCATGATAAAGGGCATTTCTGACATTCCAAGGCTCTACTACCTCATTTGGTAAGATTTTGTTATACACTGTATAATGACAAAATTGATTAGCAAAATAAGATCATACTAGCACTACTCATATCATTGTGAGAGAATATGGAGTCCCAAAGCTTTACTCAAGACCAAGGGTTAGTCTCTTAAGTTTCCTAATAATTTTGTTATTTTGTTCCATTTTAATCTACAAGTAAATCATAATTAACTAATGAGTTTTGTGCAGGAAAGTAGAAGCTCAAGAAAAAACTTCAGGCTTGGGCTTGGGCAATGTGTTGTGCAAGACTGGTAAAGGTTGGACATGTGTTATAACTAGGACTGATGGCCCTGATGCTGGCAAAGTTTTCGTTAAATGTGGTGAAAATTGCACCTGTACACTGTATGTCAAACATTGCTTCTCTCATTAATACTTTATCTGATCTCGTACATAAGTAAATATTTTTTATTGGGTCATTATGGATCAGATACATCAGTTATTCAATGAAACCGAAGAGAGTAACTTGATTATTTTAATTTGTTCATAAGCCACTCCTGTAGTTGTCATGTGTTTAGTTATAGGATGAGACAATTGATTTGGTTTAAAAATAAGTTAAATGTGAAGAGATCTGTTAATGTTTTACAAATCGAAATGAGTAGATTCAATTAGTTAAACTAAAAATTTGTCACTTTGTCCGTTGTTTTGATCCTAACTCCGTTGCAGTTTGATCGATTCATATTGAACTAGGATAGAACATGTTCATCCGCAGTTGATCCATTTGATTTTCATTTTTTTTATATTTAATTTTAATTTTAAATTTATTTATTTGCAATACAATTCAACTATAGCCTATAGGTCTTACCGATCTGATCTTTGATATAATTCTTAAAACATTCCGATTTATATTTTCATAATTGATACCGTCAAATAACCGATTATCCTAAAAGCTTAGGCTGTTAGGATAGAGCTACATCGATGATTTTATATTATTTTTAACATATACGTTTACATAAAAATAAGTTGAACGAATAAATTTAACACTAAAAATCAATTATAGACACAAAAAGGTATTGAATCTCAATTTCATATTGTAAAGGATTCTTGAAGTAAAATCAATTCAACTCAAAAGCACACAAACATGCCACAATCAAATTCATGGTTATATATTCACTTGTCTCTAATATCAAACATGTTTTAAAATCCTAGATGTTTATAAATTGAAATGCAGTGATGGTGGAGCTGTGTCACCCAACATTGAGAGTAGCAGTGACAATGGCAGTGAAACATTCTGCAAATGTGGTGAAGGATGGAGTTGTTCCATTTTCAGGACTGAAGGCCCTGATGCAGACTCAGGCAAGGGCTTTGCTGAATGCACTGAACAATATAAGTGTGCTTGTAAATGTTGATGAACAATGCTACCCTACTTTGCTATTTGGGTTTGAAAAATAATTTGTACCAAATAAAGGGATTATCATCAGTTATGAAGTTGGTTTGCTGCATATTTTTAATTAGTATGTGTTTGGTGGATTCATCTTGTAATGCATTGCATATACATAATGTCTATTAGAATTTCAAATTTGAATCCTTATTAGTATATGGGGCAAATGGTCATTTTAGTCATTAAATTTGTAAGGCACGGACACTAATCTTTTAATGTATTGAAATTGATAACACATCTCTAATATCTACTATTTTGTTAGTGATTTTATTAACTAAATTGACTGCCTAAAACAATTTGAGGTCAAAATGATTAACAAATAAGAGGTTTGTATTTGCAATCACATTACCTTCTTAAAGTTTAATCTGCACCCCCTTTACGTAAAAAAAATAAAAAGTTTAATCTTTTGGAATGACTTTCTTTATCAGATTTTTATTTTCATTTCATATCTCATTTTAAATGATGCATTTGAATTGTATGATGTCAAAATTACATGCAGTCCTACAATCAAAGATGTGACCATCCAATTGAGATTCGACGGTCCAAATTTAAAGTAGTTTCAAATTTAAATAAAAGATCAGAAAAAACTAAGTCAAATTTGACTAACCTCAGTCAGGATCTCTGATCCATACGACATGATCTCAGTTTCTTCATCGGCCCCTTTCTTCTGTCTTTGACTTTGTGCGAGAGTCTCACATATGAGAAAATGTCACAAATAGAGTTGAACCAATTGCAAAGGCATAATGATAGTATGGTCGGAATATCCCCTCATCTTCTCCTACATGTAGAGTTTCGACTCCATGCAATCCAATTCTCCAAAACATGCTACGAAAACATTTAAATTTCTTTATGGACTATTATTGCCTTGGTTTCAACAAATTTTCTTTCCATCGTAATTATTTTATTTTTTTTGAATCAAGAGACTCATGAATAATATAACAACACAGAACTTAGTAAACAAAGTGCATAAATAATCATGCATACATAATCCATATATATACAAAATCCTTACAAAAATGTTCAACATGTTGATCCATAAGTGGCTCTCCAATAGTTCCAATTGAGTAACAATAACAACACAAACAATCTCATCAGAACCAATTCCAGAACACTATCCCACATTGTTGATAATTCTTAAACACAAAAACAAAAACTAACGAATTACAAAATCAAGTATACTGTTTCTGCAACCAGGTCTATCCTCTTTCCTCACATATTCCTTCGCATCATTCTCCCCATATTCCATCAACCCAATCTCTCCCTTCATCTTCCACAGCTTCTCCCCAAAACTTCTATGCCCAAAATACCCCTCTGCATCCACCTTCTCTCTTCCCTCAGTGACAACCACCACCGGAATCCGTTCGTAAAACCCATTTCTCACACCTTCGAATTCATCTAGCCGAACCACTGCGTCATCTGAAACTGCGTAAACTTCTCCTTTCACCTGATGACCCGACCCGGGTAAGTTGATCAGATACGGTATCCCATGGGGTCCAATAACCAGAGGATACGAATTCTCCGTGAAGTATGTATCCATAAAAACGGCGTCGTCTTTGGTTTTTAGATCTTCCATTAAACCGTGGTTGGGGAATCCTTGTTTCAACGTTCCGTATGCGAAGATCAAGTGCGGTTTCGCTTTCGCCATGTTTCCTTCCTCGCACGATTCTTCCATTCTTCTTTTCCTTCTTTTCAAGTGTCCCATTAGTATGGGCTTGGGCCTCAAAGGACAAATGAACTAAGTAAACTCGTGTGATATATAGAAAGAGATTTTCTTCTCACACCCCCTAGTTTAGATGCGCGCCCCTTGATATTCCCAATTTCTCCCTCTCGCTACTTGGAAAACGAGTGTGTAAATTGGCAAAATTGGAACACCACAGTTCGCTTGCTATATTGTGAATGTGAACGTTGTGAATACAAAATTCACTGCCCAAATAGCAAACATGTCGGTAAAAAAAAAAGTTCCACTGCAATTAAAATTGGTTGCCACGTGGCCAAATGTGATTGGTCACGTGGGAGGTTGTGATGTGGCTCCAGCCAATCACAATGCAGCAAACACTAATCCCTTAATTTTTTTTATACTTTTTTTGTTGTTTTTTATTTTAGTTAGTTTTGTGTAAACGGCCGCATAGTCCATTTTCGGTTACTCATATTAATCCTATCAGATGTTGTTTTCTCACAATGATTGGGAGTAATATGGTAATTGACGATGGACTTTTTGTGCCCTATTTGTGAACGATATGAGTAACCGTAATAGAGGTCGGTAGAGTAGCTGAGACCCGTAGGACCATCAAGGGATCATGTGGTGGTAACTGAAAAATAGGTTGACACTGGATCCCTTTTGGTCTTTATTATTTACAATTTAATCTTTAATGTAATTTTTTCATCTAATGAAAATTATTTTGATGTAATTTTTTTGTCAATGGTTTACGTTATAATCGTCAACGTGTAATAAAATTATCAATTGTTAAATTTCCTAGGATTCCTCTTCCCTTTCAGTTCTCTCAGCTCTTTATATGTAACAACCATGGTTCGCTTTCTAGAGAGCGAACGTTCAGGTGTTTCGCTTCCCAGTTTTCAATTTTTTTCCCAAAACTTCTCTTTTTTATAACTCCCTACTTAAGTAGTGAAATGATAAAATAGAAAACTAGAAGGGTGTGCGAGAAGTACAAGGGCACCAAAAGATGCTCTTAAAAGATCAAGGATAAATTCTAGTAATCCAAATGGGTTGGCCTTTAGTAATGGTGAAAATTTAAAATTTCATGAGATTCAAATCATCTCAGTGTCAGTTCTTGTGTTGAGTCGATTCATACAGAGAAAAATATATGACTTTAATTGTACCTCTCATTAATGTATGATAGAATTGACATCTTCAAATTAATTGGTCCTTGGAATCTGATACTCTGAGTCTTAAAAAAAGAGAGGATAAATCCTCCTATATGCAACATGATTTTCGGGACGGGCTATGCAAGGCAAACAAGGACATGCTCTTAGGCGCCCCCCAAAAAAAGTACACATATACTCCGCCTCCGACCTCAATTATAAGCAAAATTGCACTTTTTAGATTCACTGAATAATTGGTGTAGACTAGATACATATATTATTCAATGAACCTTAAAAGTGTACTTTTACTTATATTTGTGGCGGGAGGAAGTATACAGTATATTATTCCATAGAAAATGAAAAATTGACTAAGTAGTAATTAATTGGTGTACAATCTCCGTACTAATTAGAAAACATTTTGCAAATATAAAAAGTGAAACAATCTATTTAGCTACTTATAAGCTTGAAAATTTTGAATTTTTATTAAGAATGTATATTTAGTATAGGGGTCGCATGGTTTAAAAACCACACCACACCAAACCTAATTTATGGTTTGGTTTAAATCCAAAACCATTTAAATCAAAAATCGGTTATTTTTAAAAATTAATTTGGGTTTGGTTTATATCCGGTTCGGAACCAATTTATAACCGATTTGTAAGAAAAATTGAGTTACTCATTTTTAAACCAATTTTAAATTGATTTTTCACTCACTTTTTTTTCTCTTGACAATAATGACAAATGACAATAGTCAAACCAATTTTAATTTTTTTTATTAATTAATTATGAAAAAAAGATTTATTTTATTAATTATTTTAAAAACAAATTTTTTATTAATTATTTTGAAAAGATATTTAATTTAATGAATGAATACTTTGATTTATAAACAATAAAAAAAGATATTTTTGACTAAGCCCAACATTCTTTTTTTAAAGGAAGCCCAACATTTTTTTTATTTGGCCCAAATCATCATTTTTTAACATCATTTTTTATTAAAAATTTGAAAACATCCTTTTTTTTAATTATTTTTTCAAAATAATTATAATTTAATATTTTAATAAAAACATTAAATTAAAATAATAAGGGTGGTGGTCTACACCGGAGCCACCGGTCAATGCCGGAGCTCTGCCGCCGGACCACCGGAGCTCCGCAAGTGGGTCGTCGGAAAATTTCATGTCCCGGCAGGACGCCGCCGTGCCGGCGCCGGAGCTCCGCCGTGAACCACCCCTGACCGCCGGTCAAACCACCATGGTTGCCGGTCAACCATATCAATATTTTTTTATTAAAAAGATGTTAAAAAATGATGATTTGGGCCAAATAAAAAAAATGTTGGGTTTCCTTTAAAAAAAAGAATGTTGGGCTTAGTCAAAAATATCTTTTATTATTAGTTTTTTAAATGATTTCTTTTTCCTCATTTTTTAATAAAAATTCCAGTTTTTTTTTTTTTTTAAAGTTTATTTTAAAGTTCTAGTGTTTATTATATAGTCATTAATTTGAAGATTTTTTTGACACAATTAATTTGAAGTTTAATAACTTAATTTTGAAAATTTGTTTTTTTTTAAACAATTCTAGTTTTTTTAATTTTATTTTAAATTTTCAATCTTTTTTTCCTTCAATTTGTATTATATGATTTTCAATTTAAAGACTTTTTTTTACACAATTAATTTGAAGATTAGAAACTTAATTGTGTGATTCAAAATCAATTAGAAAAATATGGTTCTAGTTTACAATTGGTTTTTTTTTATTTGGAGTGGTGTGATTTTTTTTTCAAATGGTTTAAAATATTAAAATTGGATATGGGTTGGTTAGTTGTTTGGTTAAGGATCACCATATTTTTTGCATACCCCTAATTTAGTATAATATTTTGTTTGCATCAATTATGTTAAAAACCAATTAAATCATATCTAAAATCAAGTATGTTACAAGATAGATTTGAATGGATATACCATTTTTGTCTATTGAGAGATAGACAAATTATTCTACCAAGTGATTATTTGTCACACAAGCCATAGAACTATAGAAGCCCAAACAAGTAACATGTAACATAGTGTTTTAGTAATCAACTTCTCTTATATATGGTGATTAAGCCAAGCAAAATGATATTAGAAAAGGATTGCAACGCTTTTAGTACTATATGAAGATAACAACACTTCAACAACGCACACCTAATTTTTCAAAACTAACAAATAATTATAATAATCTTGCTTCTTGTATGATTTGATGGCACGACATAAAAATTATTGAGCTTAAGTGCTAAGATTTGATCTCTGATGCCGTCATTATTTGCTGGGAAAATTTTAATTTTTGTGTTTTCTTGTTCAGAAAGTTAAAGTCATGAACTAATTTTTGAGAGGACAATTGGAGTACTGGACCACATCTATTTGTACACTAATTAATTAGTGACCTTCAAATCACGCAAGATACCAAACTTAACATAATTCCAGTAATGGCTAAGAAACCTTGTTGACAAATTTAAACATTTTTTTTTAAATGACAAGTTCAAAACTTAACATAGGTTTTGGACACAATTAAATGGGAAGTTATTTTATTTTTCATGTTTTTGCAGTAATAAACTGGAGTTAGAAATATAACTATTTATGTAAAGAGTACAATTTCCAAATTTATTTTTATTTTGATAAATAAGAGAGCCGAATCCCAGAAAACAAATAACTACCACGTTATAACCTGCAGAATCGAAATATTAACAATGTTAGCTAGAACTAATCTTTTGACAAAAAAAAAGCGAGAATTAATCTGAGTAGGATAGTACTCGTAAAAAATTAAAGAGAGACCATTTTTACATGTCATGCTAACCAACATGCCTACACAACTATTCTCTTCTCTGAAAGAATTGACTATCTCAAACCTCACAATCTAAACTAAGCAATCTTATAATTTTATCTAATAAACTCAAGCAAGTAGACCTCCCAATCTAATCCAACCAGACCTCCACTTAATCTCTTCAAGGAAAAAGTAATAGTGTGTGGTTTTTTAATTGTTTACTTTTATTGGGGAGAAAGATAAAAAAGAATTCACATAAAGTTTAGAATCTAACCAGCTATAAAATATTTGTATTTGTTGTTTTTTAATTAATATTAATCGTTAGAATATAAAATAGAAAATATGAGGTTATATTATATTTATATTATATTCGTTGAGAATATATTTTTGTGATTAGGTTTGTTTATTTAACCCTATTTTCAAGGGATTTAGGTTAGATTTAAATTTATTCACTTGGTTATAAATACCAAGATAGTCATTCTATTTTATTATTGACAATATCTTGGTATTTATAACATTAATATATCATCTCTGCGCAACTGCGTAATGTAAAGAAAGAAAATGACGTTGATCCTCACATATTTTCTTCATTTTTAATTTCCGTCATTACTATTCAGTCTTCTTTATAATTTAACTCTCCATTTTATCTTTTTATATTTGATGTTGAGATTCATAATTTTTTTTTTTGAAAGAATTCTCTCTATATATAGAAAGAATCTAAATTCAAAAGAAAGTAACCCAAACACATTTCTAACAAAGTAGTTACTAAATCAAATAAACATCGGTCATTTGTAAAAAGAGTTGGTGTGCATATCAATTATTAAAGTTTCTAATTAGTTAATTTGAGCATATATTTAGCTTAACCGTACTTTTAATCATCTATTTGTTAGTCTCTCAATTAATTATACATCATACTTAATTTGTTTGCAAATTTGGTCTCGAACAAAGAAAATATTTGTGTATTTTTCTACCAAAAAGAAAATATTTGTAATTTATTTAAGAAAAAGGAAAGTGTACGTATGTTGGTCATTCGTGTGCGTATGTCTGTCGCATCCGGTGGCACGGAATCTTTAACTCCCAAAAACACGTTTAAAAGAGAAAAAGTGGTAAGAACAAGAGATATCCACGATCCATATATACATACATTATCCAAATTTGAATGTTCTTCAAACATCCTAAAGCCAGGTTCAGTGTGAACAAGTTGAACCAAATCCAGCATGGGCACTTTCACATGTAAGATGGGTCACTTTGCACATGGTATGTTCTTCCTATGTGTGGCCCCAAACTTTCCCAACTTCTTTTTCTTCAAAAAACTTTAAGCAACCTTTGTTTCATGTGGCTCACAAGAATCTAAATAGATATCAAAGTTTAAGAGTATGTTTGATTTGCGTAAAAAAATAAAAGTTTATTTGGTATCACGATACGTATGCTAAAATTACAACGATCTATCGTAATTTTTAAAAAAAGTATAGAGTATATTGTTTGCAAAATCTATGATAGAATATTGTGATTCTGATACACGTTCACCGTGATACTAAATACAGGTTAAAAATGTTGATAAATTCTATGTGTCACAAATTAGAAGTAAAACTAGGTCAAAATCAATTTAATATATTAGTTTAAAATTTAGATCAAAGTAATATCTCAACTTTCTTTAACTTTTGTTTATAATTAAGTGGATGGAGTAGATATTTATCAATTAACCACCATTTTTTTTTGGATCGATAGTGAGAGTTATACTCGCACACTTGTGGATTATGAGATAGTGTGACGATAGTGACTATTTTTTTTTGTTGAGGTGTTTGAACTATATTTTGTGTATTCATTATGTAATCATTGAGGTTTGTTTTTTAAGAAAAAAATAAAATCAGAGTGCAAAAATATTGCATGATTAATTTTCTAGCTAAATGTTGATAGTAAATTAATTAGGTTAGGATTTCAAATTTATTTCACAAACTTATTCAAATGTCTCAACTCAACCACTTGAATACACTATAAACAAATTAAGCTCAAATAATTTAAGTTCATGTAATTTTATGATGTTTCTCGCCTTAGCGTATACATATAAGTATATGTTTGGTTTCACGGTGAAAAAATTCAATTTTGAATCTTGTCCTTGATGAATCCCTTTGCTTGTTTTGGCGGATTTAATGATGGAAAGTTACCATTCACTCCTAAAGGTCATGTGTACTTTCCCCTCTTTGGGTTTTGGGATCATGCATGAGTATATTTGTGTGATTGTGTCATCAAAATCATGCAGGGAGGATGTTTTTGTTTGTTTATTTTTCTCTTTGATACTTTTGTGGTCTTCCTTGAGGGAGAAAAAGAGAAATATTGTGGGTACGTTTGTTTGGTGAAGATAACTTGGACACAATATAGAGTTTTGCCAAAGGAAATAATAATAATTGTGGAAATGACTTAATTTGTTATTTATAAATTATTGCACGTACTCTGTTTTTAATCCATAATGCTTTTTATTCCTTAAGAATGATTGATCAATTTTTGTCAATATTAATGGGTTCCACTATATCTTTCTTCGAGAAGGAAAAAATAAGAACAAAATAATTGCTCTAGTAACTCGATGAATGCTTCTACAATTTTTTCCTTTTAATTACTAGAGATAAAATGATGAGATATTGAGATGTTATTACTAGTTCTTTTATGCTAATTTTATGAATTCTGCAAGGTGAATTCGTTGGCCGTGGTAGCGTAGGATCAATGTGCGGATAATGTTTAGGTTTTCACTAAGCGATGATGGACGGTCTTTCATAAGTTTTAGTTCTTATTACTAGTAGGCTTCTACGAAATTGAAGCAAATGAATAGAATTTGATGTTTGAAATGAAGTTCAATAGATCAAGATTGTGTTCATGCCACACACATTTTTTAATTTAATTGATTAACTCATCTACTTAATCGATTAGTAGAAGGAAATCAATGTCAAATAACCGATTATCCCAAAAGCTTAAGCTGTTAGGAAATGCTACGTCAATGGTTTTATATTATTTCTAACAATCAATACAAACATCATTTAATTGATTAAAAGAGTTTCATAATTGTTTACCTTTTGCAACCTAGTAATCCAAAGACTTCTAAGTTATTCTATATGTTGCGGCAAACGTGAGGTGACTTATGTCTTACATTATTTAGAAAAATGAAGGTTGAACACTTTATAAGTGTGAGACGAAACATAAACCCAAATTTCTTAATGTTAGGAGTAAAAATATGCGGTCTAATTCACTTGCATGGTTGCTCTGAACTCAATGTAATGATGTCTCGGCTGCCCCTGCGTGACACAACAATTAACACATATGACAAAGACAACAAAACTTGGAAATTAGGGTGCTAAAGTTCGTCCCTAGCATTCAAAATTTAGCTTCATTTGAGAGTTTATGCCCCTTCTGAATAATTCAAGTTAAAATTTAAATTAAGTTATAATAATATATATATTGGTTGAGCAAATATTCTGATTATAGTCTTTTTCTAGTTAAATATTCTTCATTTGTAAAACCAACCATGCATACTAGTGTTACACTTATTTTTTAAAGGTGAAACTTGTATTCATTGTGAAATTGTGAAGCATCTTCCACTCACCAACTCTAAAATCTTTGAAGAAACTGTGCTATAGTATATAAATAAAGTCCTAAATAAATAAGGGTAATGCTAAACAGTGTTCCCAGGACACCAGTTAAGCATACCCAAAAAGAAAATAAAAAAACAAAATTAATGATAGAAAGATAACTTTTTATATATTTAATATGTTTGCATGCACAAGTTTCAATATAAAGTTTTTATATTGAATGTTTAACTAGTGTCCGGGAGCACTGTTTAACATTTTCCAATAAATAATATTGAAGCACTTAGCATCTACAATGAAGCTCCCCAAATCTGAGTTCTTAACTGGGTTCCACGTGTACACATCACTCATTTTTTTTTTTTTGATAATAGTTCTTAATAAACACTCAATCCCTCCAACTCAGCACCTCTTCAAAAGTTCTAAATGAGTCTCATCAATAACTCTACATCACAATATATTTTAATTATTAATAATATATAAAAGTAAGCGAGTCCCTTAAAAAATATATTTTAATAAAAACTAAAGTGGGCCATAGAAGAGAGAGAAAATTCTTATTTAAGAATCGGTTCATATTAAGAATTCAAAAGTGTGTTGTTCCAATGGTTGTTCCTATTAAGAACCAGTTCTTAATAGTGTAAGATCTACCATTAGAGATGATCTTAGTTATTAAATTGACACCTTCGAGAAAAATGATCAAATTTCTTACCATCTATATCAATCTTTGTAAGCAATTTTATCTCTTTTCTAGTGAGACATTTTTTTACAATTACAGTAAAATCTCTATAAATTAATAGAGTCAGGACCGGAGAAATTTATTAATTTAGAGAGTTATTAATTTATCGATAAATTAATAATTATTAATTTAAAGAGTTTTTAATGCAAAGGATGGCGGCGAAGATGATACGGTATCTTTGGAGCCTGTTACGCGAAAGGAAGCACTTATGACGTCAAACACTCTTCACAACTTTTTGATACAATACAAAAATACAACAACTGAGCTATTGGATGCAATAAGAAAAGTTAGAGATGAGCTCCAAATGGACTTGAACTTTAAAGGAAAACAGACAACTATTGAATCATATTTTAATAGAGTGTATTATATTTTTTTTTTCAGTTTCTATGAATTATTAATTTATGATTTTCTTGGGACCGAAAATTACAAAGGGATCTCCCGAAAAATTATTATCTTATTATTTTATCGAATTTTTCAATTTTTTACACTGGCCCAAGTCGGGACCGGACAACTTTATTATTTTAGAGAGTTTATTAATTTATCGAGTATTAATTTAAAGAGATTTTATTGTATTGTATTATGCTTCATAGTAAACCAATTAGGCAGTTACTAGCATATTCAGGAAAATAATACAATATTCCACCACGTGCTCAAGTTCAACCAACCAGTTCTTATATTTAAGTGAAACATTATACGTGCCTGTTTTTTGACATTATGGATTCGTGGTTGGTTAATTCATTGACCAAACAAATTTAATTGCTACGCCGTTGAATTTTTACCATTACTACCTTTTTTCTTTGAAAACTTAGTATCTAGTCAATGGGACCAATTTTATTGTCTACTATGAGGGCCTAATTAGAAGAGGTCAAAAGTTTTTTTTCCAATATTGGCTGACTCAACACAAAAATTTATATAAAAAAATAATCAAAAATCACTTTAATCTCAAGCATTCATCATCAAACGAATTCTTTAGGCACCATTACGACATGAATGAATTCAACAACTTAGAAAAAGATATAATGATAATATTTTATGATTAAGTAAGACTGTAACCACATGTTAAGTGGGACCAAAAACATATCAAAATTTGATCATTTGCATGAATTATAAGGCACTTAAGGTTCACAATCAAACCAAACAGCACAGTACAGCCCAATCATACCACCCTAATTATCAGTTGGTGCTTTATATTTCTCGGTAATATTGAAAATTAATTAACATAATGAATAAAAGAAGATGTACTATGGTCTAACTAAGCCTAATAAAATCACCATATTTATCACGATCAGTTGACAAGATGCACCAAAGGAGAACTATATGAAAGTGGAGTTAGGCTCTCAATTTTCTATTCTTTTTATTTTTTCCATTATGTTAAATAATGTCTCTTGGACACTTGTTAAGCTTATTAAAAGATATTTCATATTGAAAATTGTGCAATCAATACCTTAAGATTGTGAAAACTTATACTTCGAACATATTTTATTTTCATTTCCTTTTATGATCCTTTTATGATATGCTTAAGCAAATGGAGCAAGCAATCCAGAATCAACCAAAGAAGACACAACAAAAGATTCAACCTAAACAATATCACGATTAGAAATGGTGCTCGAAACAAATTTCATTCCTCAAAGCCATACATTCCATAGTTAAAGCCATGTGCCTTGTTAGAGTTTACTATTGAACGTAAATACCAATTAACCAAATTCATCTATATAATGATCCCTCCTATGGCAATACTCCCATTGCCAACACAAATAAAATCACATTAATTAGTATTTTCCACCTTTATCAAAATTATGAACGTAAAATTTGTACCTTCTTTCATATAACATCTTTAGTTCAAACTAGTTAAACTATTGGAACTAGTGTGGATTCCCACAATGATATTATTCTCATTGTAGTGGGAGTTGATATCTCTCCATTCCAAAATAACTTCTTAAATCACAATTTCATAACTAAACTAAAATAATTTCATGATTCATTTACTTTTCTTATACTTTAAAAGTCAGTTCAGCATTGTTTTTTTCTTTTCAACTTCTACAGTTTTAAAGAAAGATAATTAAGCAATATATGAACTACTAATTGTTAACGAATCTTGAATGAAAAGAGCAAAATATACCATTTTCATAAAGAAGAAGCAAAAGAAAAGCAAGATATACAAATAGACAATAACTCAAATATAACCATAACCGTTTTTGTCACTGTTCATATTTGTATATATTTGAGGCATAAAACACTATAATCAGAATTATGATTAAAACCATAATGATCAAAGAGCATAATATAATGAAATAAAAAATAACAAAAAGTAAAATTAATATATTTGGGTTAATTAATTAATATTGTTACTATTTTTCATTATAGCTTAATTAATCTACAAAATTTTCAATATTCAACCTCTATACAAAGGAGAACGTTCCTGAACAACTTTAGAAGCCTTTGATTGCCGGAAAACCTTCATCGGACTCGGAAAATACCATCCCTTCCCTTTCGAACGCGGTGCTCTAAATTCTCCGTCACCGGAAACCGCCGTAACAGCCACCGATCTTGACCTAGCCATAACCGCTTTTCTACTCATATCACCGTCACGTTCCTCCGTCAAAACCTTCTTCGCTTCCCAATCATGCTCCGATTCACTTCCTCTATTACTCTTATGCGTCTTAAACAAAGACCAAAACGACCTCGCCGACCTACTTCCATTAATCACCGGCGAATTCCTATCAGGTTCAATTTCCTTATCTGCGCCGGAGAATCTCGATCGTGATCGGAGAAACGGAATTGCAACGGAACGAGAACGTCGGAGAGACGGTTCACGATCGATGAGATTATGAACTTTACCAACCACGCCGACACCTTCACCGGAAACGGAAAATCGAGAGAACGATGAAGAAGCCGATGAAGATGAAGAAGAAGTTGTAGCGTAACAAGAACACGGCCGGACGTTTGCGCAATCAGGGCAGAGAGTTGCCAGACGTTCACGGAGACAGACTGGACAAATTCCAATCTTCCTTCGCTTTGAAGGGTGTTTTAGACATTTCCATATTTCTTCTTCGTCGAGATACATCGCCATTTTTTCTTTCTGTTTCAGTTTTTCCTTTTTTTCTCTCTCTGATTTCTTTCCACTGTTTTTCTGGTGAATGAATTTTGATTTTGTGATTTTCTCTCGTTTTGGATGAGAGGGTGGGGATTTTAAAAGAAGAGTTAACCATGGTTAATATCATTTAGTGAGAAAACTAACTAGAGTTAATCAAATGAGGTTAGTGACAATTGGGTTGAGTGAAATCAAAACACCGCGTTTTGTGTAACGGTTCGTGTTTGTTGTCTACTCAGTGGTGTTTGATTTTATGAATTTTTTGAGACTCGATATTCCACTAAAAATCCAACTAGTTTAAGTATACTACTAATTTTACAGTTTATTAGTGGGGCTTCTGATGATCATTTAAAGTTAAAGTTAGTCATCACAATAAAATTCATATCCGTAGGTATACGTTCAAATCCTATCCGACGGGGAAAACCTGAGTTGATTAAGTTTGGGTATGAGTTTTTCCCGATTTCAAAAGATGGGTTTGTGACAGGTAGCAGAGACATTGATACCCACCTTGAACCCGTCCCCGAACTCGCCCCACTTATGTTAAAATTAGATTTTACCTCTTTAAAATTAGAAACTCTTAAACAATCTCTTAAATTATATTCATATGTTTATTTTTTATTTTTAATTTGAGTAATAAACAAATGAATTTCTCTATTTCTTTTATTTATTTAAAAAAATATTGTTAAAACAAAATAATTTTGGACTTTTAACCTTTTTTTAATAAAAAAACTACTAAAATACAATTATAATTCATGTGGAAAGAGGCGTAACGGGGATACCCGATCCCCGTTGGATAGGGGTTTGGGGTTATACTTTTTATCCCCGCATGGAATTGAGATGAGTTTGGGGAAACCCGAACTTTATGGGTTTGGGGATGACAAAATCCGCCCCCACCCCGTTGCCATGCCTAGTTAAAGTTTCATTATTTATTGATTTTTTTAAGAATATTTAAAGGAGAATGTTAACATTTATAAGTCTCCATCTTAAGGGGTAATTTAGAGTTTGGTTGTGAGATAACTAAAGTGTGGCAAAAAATTGTTTCTGCAAAAATTGGGAATCAGATTCTCTCGAAGGGCACACATTAAAGTATTTAAAATTGAAAATTTGCATTTAATAATACAAAAGAATTTAATGTTTAAAAAGGATAATACACAAATTCTGAAAAAATATTGCTACATTTGTATTATTAACACGTGTCATTAGAATACGTGATAACATTTTCCCTATATTATTTCTATTCTAAGATACTTTAACATGTGTCATACATGACCCATATTTAAATTTGAGACCTTAAGATGAACTCATGTTATAAATGATATTCTTGGGTAAAAATATATATACTCATATTTGATATAAAGTTGACGTAAAATTATTTATGGTATGAAAGTTGAATAAATAACTTCTGATAACTTCACTTTTTTTCTAAGATTTTATTATCAATTAAATGAGTGCGAGAGAAAAGTTCACATGATTTGATCTAGCAATGAGGAGTTTGAGCAGTATGCACGAGATCCTGAGTTCGATCCCACTCCTATAAAAAAAAAGTTCACATAATTTAAATAACTTTCAACAATTTCTCTTTTACTTATCTTTATTAATAATTCTTAAGAATGTAGTACATAGTTAATATTAACCAAACATATTTTTTAAAAATACCTAAACATAAAATTGTTATTTTTATTTATCTAAGATATTATTTCTAGGAGTAAAATTAACAACATTGAAACAAACAACTCCTAAGTTTTCAATTTTTTACTAGTGGAACAACCCATGCATGTTGGTGTTTTTTATTTATTTTATGAATTGGTACATGGTTATGTTCAAAATAACGAGAAGACCATGGGTTAATTTATTGATAGAATTTAATTTAATGTTGTGGTGTGTGTTTTAAAGAAGAATAAAAAAGGTGAATGTGATTGTTGGGAGTTGTTGTCTGTTGACGAGTTGTAATGGAGAGTTGTAGACACATTGAGGGCATTTTCACATCTAGAATGAGACTTCTAAGCAACTCAACAATAGAGGACATGGTTGATGGTCCCATACCCAACAAGATTATTATTACTTAATAATGGATCAATAAATAAAAGAATGAAAAATGTGGGTTTAAACAAATCATATCTTACTCAAATAAAAAAAAAATACTCCAAGTATTTATGTCAAAATTTAAAATTATAAGATTTGACTAATTTGTTACTATGATGAATTATAATTTTTTTTAATGAATTTTAGAGTTTTTTTTGTGAGTCAAATGTTAGCTTAAAGCCTCTTGAGTCAAAGAAACAAAGAGTAAACTGTGAAATTAGTTTTATTTTTTTTTGAGTAAAATGTTAACTTCAAGTCTCTCGAGTTAAAGAAACAAAGAGTACACTCTGAAATGTGTTGATGATGACTTTGTAGAGTGTTTCTCAAGTAAAACTTTGAGTTTTTATGATTTTTAAAAAGTTATCCACGATTAAATTGTTAAATTGGTTTACATATTTAATTAGTTAATAATGTCATTATATTTTTACTATTTATTATTAATTTAGTCTCTATATTAATTCACTTATGATCGATGTAGACTTTCTCCAACTCTAACTATAAGAATAAAAATGAATAAAATTTAACAGAATTAATAACATCTTTTAAATATTCATAATTTTAGAGATCTATTTGAGAGAGTTCTACAAAATTAGAGATAAATTTGTTAAATTGACTTCAGTTTCATTTCAAAAACTAGTTCAAAAAATCAAAGCGCGAAGACACATTTGTACATCCAACAATATGAAAAACTATACAATGTGATACATCAATACAACTTTAGTAAAATTTAGTGGTTTAATTAGGAGATAAGTTTATTCAGAGCTTTCGTAAAAAAAAATTCTAAATGGAATTTTGCTAAACTATTTTGGTTTCTAAACTAGTGTCGTGTATTAAATATGGATATCTCTTCGATTGTACAGAGTTTTTAGTTTTATTTTAATTTAGTAATCTAATAGCTATATTCATTCGCTATAAATACTTGTGTGGAAAAGTTATAAGAATCTAAAACTCAAGAGTAGTCATAAATTGAATCAATAATCACCTACTTAAAGGACTCAATACGTTTACCACAAGAATAAATTCATTATTGTTGATACATTTTTTAGAGTTTAATGCTTAATCGAGTCTAAAACTCAAGAGCAGCCATAAATCGAATCCATGATCACCTACTTAAAGGACTCGATACATTTACCACAAGAATAAATTCATTATCGTTGATACATTTTTCAGACTTTAATGCTTAATCATCATAAAAGTTTAAGGGGAAAATAGAATCACGCCTAGCAAATTCTATCTCAACTTTGGCAATCTTATCTTAAAGGTACCTAGCAAACTCTCTGTCACAAATTAATATGGATATAAGCAACATAATAGAGATAAAACCTTTTGTCTTGTTAAGGTTGGATGCATATGAAAGTCACGAAGAATCCCTTAAAAGTCTAGGGAGCATAGTGATCAATACTGATCATCATGATCACCACAAATATTTATAAATAAAATAAGGGTTTGGTACTAAATAAGATTTGAGACTGCCCTTAACTACTAACTACTACTTTGTGTAAAAAAAAACTACTAACTATTACTTTTTCTCCGCTTCAAATTATAAATTGTCTTGGAATTTTTTTTCGTATAAGTCATTTTACAATATCAATAAGTCATTAATGTTATTTTTTTAATATATTCGTTAACTATTTATTACTTCATCTTTTTTGATTTTTTTAATTTATCATTTTAATACTATTAATGAAGGATATTGTAAAATAATTCATATTTTCTTTTTTTCTTACAAAATTAATTACATTCTTTTTATTTATTAAGTAGTCTAGTGGCCAGAAATTCCATCCTTTATGTGGATAAGTGGGATGGCCGGAGTTCAAACTTCGGCCCCTGCATATATTATGCAATGTCCTACCAATTGAGTTAAGCTCACGGGATTTAATTACATTCTTTAATTTATGTAAAATGGTTAAAATAACCAATTGTTAGTTGGTTTAGTGGTGATTGACGCTGAATTTGGTAAGGAGAACTGCGATTCGATCCCCACAAATGCGATCGAAAGAAGATGCCTGAAATCACCTGATGTAAGAAATGACACTCGAACCAGATTAAACTAGAAAGAAAAAGAAACCGAGGAATATATATTACCATCAGCCATTGCTAACTGCCTAATACGTGATATGCACTTATATTATTATCAACAGTGTCAACAGAATGCTTTTGTAACTACCTCATTTAAGTAAAAACTACCACAGTATCCACATTCCTTAAAATAGAATCCAAAATTTTAGCTTCAATCCTCTTGAGTGAAGGAAATAATTTTGTTAGTTTTATTATTTTTTATCAAGCTTTTTCAATGGATTGACCTAGTAAAAGTTTTGTTATGTTAGAAGTGGTAGCATTGTAATAAAAGCATCCACGAGCATGGACAAAAAATAATCCCGAGCACTTGAATGGAAAATATTTACATACCTCTCATTATTTTTATAAGAAACACTTTAAAAAAAAATAACGTAAACCAAGAAAGTTACATAATTATTTTTATTTAATATTTTTTTAAATTTAAATTTATTTCCTGTGTCTATTACTACTCCTTTCGATCTTTTTTATAAAGAACAATTTGAAAAAATTACATATATGAAAAAATCACATTATACATAGCTATTTTCATTTAATACTCCTTTAATTTTAAATTTATTCCATGTATATCCTTATTTAATTATTCTCAATTCAACTAACTTACTTATTTTTAATATTTTCTCATAATAAATAAGGGCATAAGTGAAATTAAACATTTACAACATTTGAAAATTGATCAAAGTTTTTTATAAAAAAGACCAATTTTTTCTCTCCAAATTGTTCCTTATAAAAAGGACCGATGAGAGTATTATTTAATTACTTTTAATTCAACTAACTTACTTATTTTTAATATTCTCTCTCGTAATAAATAAGAGGATAAGTGAAATTAAACATTTAAAACATTTGAAAATTGATCAAAATTTCATATTTTTGATAAAAAGGACAATAAAAAATTCACGTTTATTTCTTATAAAAAGAACCGGATGAAGTATAATTTAATTAAAGATCTTGTTCAAAAAAATAATTTAATTAAAGATAATGTGTTCAAACTTGGTTCTATAAATAAAATAATATTAAATATTGAAATTTGTTATGGATGATAATCAATTTCCACACTTATGCAAGAAGAATATCCAGTTATAAAAAACAATGTAATGTTTCTGTGAGTTTAGTTAATTGATTGGGACATTGCGTCATATACGTAAGAGTCAGAGTTTGAATTCCAGACATTCTATTTATTCACCTTTAAGGTATAATTTTTACCCACTAAACTACTTGGAAAAAAAAAAAATGTAATAAAAGCACATAGCATGCATCATCATATGTACCAGAGAAAAAAAAACAAAAAAACCACGTAGCATCATCAAAATGGTCAAAACCATTGAATTGAACCATATAGTTTTATATTCACCAAAAAAAAAGACATAGATTGCTTATACAAAAAAAAAACAAAACCATGGAGTTTATAATATTACTATTATGTTGACAATGCCACGTGCAAAGACAACAGAAAACAAAGCAGTAACATTTTGACAAAATCTCGTAAGCTCAGCTAGTCGTACGATGCATTTTGCATTTGAATTATTAAATACATTTAATTCAACTATAAAATTTTGATTCCAATATTGTCAATCTTTATCAACTTTTTTATAATACACATTACATTACACACGATGAAATGATGAAATATCAAAACATTGATCTTTTCTAATTCAGACGGGAATTCTGGAAGTTCATGAATAAGTCATGTACGTACCACCAATTTATATTTTACAGATGGAACATGTATGAAAAGAATTATGCCCCCACATAGTGATAGAAAGTGATTGTCAATTTGTCATGAAAATGAAAACTTTTGCTTCTCCCTATTTTTTGTCATGATTTTCTTTCATGTTTTGTTGGGGGGTCTTTTCACAAAGACTCTAAAATTGGTGGTAAATGGTTAAATTGTAAATAGATTTTGTTACATTTTTTTTTTTGAAATGGTAAATACTACTCAAATTCAATATATATGTGAGGTTTTGAATTTAAATTCAGATAAAGAATGTTATTTCTTTTAGGGAAAATTGTTATTTTGGTCTCTAAATGTGTAACTCACTGTCATTCTGGTCCCTTACTGAGGAAAAACTACTATATAATCTCTGAATCTACATTCCGTTAATCAATTTAGTCTCCGACGTTAAATTTAGCTGTTAACTCAACAAAAATGCTGATTTGACATTTTTTGGGCACACATTAGCTTGCTGAGTTGGCACGTGGACCAACCTAAAAGGGGAAACCATCATTTTGGTCCCTGAAGGTGCATTTCGCTGTCATTTTAGTCCCCGACTCGCATAAAAATACAAAATAGTCCCCGAATTTTCAATTCATTAGTTAAATTAGTCTCTGACGTTAATTTTCAACGTTAACTCCACAAAAAGGTGATGTGTCAACGTTATTAAAAAATTCAGAAAAAGATATCTATAGGTGTTCTCCTTTTTATTTTAAAAGATATCAACCATCCATTTGATCTAATGGTGTTTTTTAAATGTCTCACCAGTGAGGGACTTAATAGCTCTCTCACCTTAGACTTCACCTAAAAAAAAACTAGCATGTCACCTTTTTTTTGGAGTTAACGTTGTAAATTAACGTAGAGACTAATTTAACCGAAATATTGAAGAGTCAGAGACTATTTTGTATTTTCATGCATGTCGGGGACTAAAATGACATCGAGATGCACAATCAGGGACCAAACTGATAGTCTGCCCTTTTAGATTGGTCCATCGCGTCAATTCAAAAAGCTGACGTATGTCCAAAAAATGTTAGATCAACTTTTTGTTGAGTTAACGGCCAAATTTAACGTCATGGACTAAACTGACTGACGTAAGGCAGATTTAGGGACGATTTAATAGTTGTTCCTCATTGAGGGACCAAAATGACAGTGAGGTGCATATTGAGGGACCAAAATGGTCATTTCCCCTATTTTTTACTCATCAATTTTGTGTTACTAGCAAAGTTATTTTTGTACTCTGACTTATTTTATTTTATTTTACAATATAGTACTCTAACTTATTTATATTATAAGCACACATACATGCGCTTTGATATTTTTGGCTTGCTAGCATCGAGAGGTTGTGAGCCTTCTGGAAAGAGTTCAAAAAATCATGCATAACAATATTATATTTTTAAATCTATGAATGTTGTTTTCTTAAAAAAAAAAATCACAATTAGGTGTCAGATCTATATCAAAAGTTCAAAAACTACGTTTAATTTTATTGATTTAATGTAAAATAAAATGCACATTTTAATATAAATCAAACTCGATATCACGAAGTAGGGGTGTTCATGGTTCATGAACTGCACTGAACTGAACCATATAAATGGTTCAGTTCAATAACTGAAATCACTTTTTATAAAAACCAGTTACAATTCAGTTCGGAACCGGTTCACATATTAAAACCGGTTTGGTTTCGGTTAATTGGTTTTGAACCGATTTTTTTTATTAAAACCGGTTTTTTCAAAAAACTGGTTTTGAACCTCTTTTTTTTTTTAAAAAAAAAAAAACTGGTTTTAAACTTTTTTTTTATTTAAAAAAAACTGGTTTAAAACCAGTTTTGGGTGTATTGTAAAAAACCCTAATAACAATAATAATTGGATTTTAAACAAGGTTTTCATAATCTCCATTATATTACAATAATAATAATAATTATAAATTCTTTTGGTTCATAATATCATGGAAAATAATAAATTGGTCTCACACTATCATAAAAAAAGTACTAATAGCAAGTATCTTTCATGTTCCAACAAAAACAATAGCCTAAATCAAATCAAATGAAATTGTTTGCATGATGAGTAGCTTCTCCAAAATAGCAAGTATCTTCCATGTTCCGACAAAAGCAATAGCCTAAATCAAATGAAATGAAATTGTTTGCATGATGAGTAGCTTCTCCAAAATAGCAAGTATCTTCCATGTTCCGACAAAAGCAAGCCAAACTCTCACTGGATTGCAATTGAGGGTCAAATTATTTTTTTTGTTGCAATGGTGAGGAACAAATTTATTTGTGTTTGAAATAGAAATAAAAATATGATAAAATTAATATATTTTTAATTTTGGCTTAATTACACTTTTGGTACCTTATCTTTATTTTAGGTTTCAAGTTGGTACCTTATCTTTTAAAAATTACAAGTTGGTACCTTATCTTTTCTGCAGGTTTCAAGTTGGTACCTTCCGTCAATTTTTTAACTATTACCGTTAAATTTGGACACGTGTCATTGATTTATAGGTCCAAAAAATTGCCACGTGTCCAAATTTAATGGAAATAGTTAAAAAATTGACGGAAGGTACCAACTTGAAACCTGCAGAAAAGATAAGGTACCAAATTGAAACTTTTAAAAGATAAGGTACCAACTTGAAACCTAAAATAAAGATAAGGTACCAAAAGTGTAATTAACCTTTAATTTTAAATAAAAATAAATTTTAAATATTAGATAATTCACACTTAATTGATTTTCTTTCATTCTCGTTAGTTACATATAACTATAGTCATACATTTCAATAACAAATAACACAACTATATTTTCATCAATATATTTTGTAAAGAAATAATATCTCTTTCATTTTTTTTCATGTATTACATATGACTCTTTGAATCACACATATCATGTTAGAATAAGTATTATATATGATTGAAATACAAAGTGATTATATATTTTAACCCCCTATTGTTTTATTTGATTTTTACGAAATTCCTATTGTATTATGTATCTTCTTTTGACAATATTTATTTATATATTATTTATCAAACGATTTTTTTTAAGGGAAAAAGTTATAATAATACTCTTCTTTAAAGCCGAATTAATACTGTACAATATAAAATCAAAGTAAAACTAAGTTACTCAAGCAGAAGAAAACTAATACTTGCATAACAGCGCTGCTATATGCAGCGAAGGATTCCTTCGTGAATTCCATGAACCTGGTGTGGACCCACCACTTTTAATATATTTAAAAAAAATAAAAAAAAAATAAAAAAGTAAAAGTTGTATCGTGTCTGCCGATTTGCCGCGAAAGAGCGGTAACTGTTCATCTTTAACCTAAAACAAACATATACACTTTATAGGATTAAAAAGACAAGCGGTTATACCTCTCTGTATTTTCATCTGTCTTGTGATAATAGAGCAAAACACTCCATGGTGAAGCTGTGAACATACAAGAAAACTAGTCGACTCAAAGAGTGGTAACAACAAACAAGTTCAACAGAAAATACCAAGTAAGTTTACTCCTTAAATTGGCTCATCACTCATGTACAATCACCCATCAGCCACTGTTTAGCAAACAACCTTTATGAAATTAGTTAATGTTATTTGAATTATTAATTGAATACCTTGCATGCTACAATTGGAATGAAATCATTGGTGATTTTGAACTTTGATATTGAAACATATATTAGTAATTATTGCAGATTTTCTCTTAAAACTTATTATATATGTTATTCTTCCTATATCAATTTCTTATTTGTAGTCAATTAATGTTTTTTTTAATTAATTGCATTAGTGGAAGAAGTACTTGTATCTTCTAATGAAGAGGAAGTAAATGAAGAAAATGATAAATGTGATGATAGTTTAGAAGCAAATAAGGTTTATGAAGATGAAAAACCTCAAGTTGGAATGATATTTAGCTCTAAAGATGAAACCAACTCTTTCTCTGCTTCTAAACGTAAGAAAACTCATCCTTCCAAAACTAAAACAAACTATTCTTCTAAAAGAATTCCCACAAAATCTCAGCGCCTTGTTCAAGAACAAGAAGATTCTGGTTCAGATGAGATTGACCCAGATTGGGCTGAGTATTTGAAGACTTATGTCCCAGAGGAAGTTCTCTGTGATTCCGATCACGAAGGTTCTCTTATAACGATTGAAGATTCTACCAAATATGCGCACGTGAAAGGGAAGAAACGCAAGGCCAGTTTTTCGAAGAAGAAGTGAAATGGGTGGATCTTTCTGCTCGTTGTGGAAAGTTGTTCTTTGTTTGGGTGGAACTTCTCAACCAGCTGGGAAAGATTGACGGCTGCGCCTCCGTGCTTATTTTTTCTTGTTTTTGTTGTTTAAAATAAAAAATCGCATTAGGTTAGACATCTATTAGAACAATAAAACCATATATGGTTTTCATGTAACCATCTATGTATTATCAATAAAGTTTCGATTATTGAACAAATTTAAATTGGTTTGTAATATTTGTCAATGCCCTATTTTGTGGCAATTTTATTGTTTGCCATTTCGATTTCACTATATCTTTATTCTGCGCTTATATTTACTTCACATAATGTTGGTTTATATTTTTTCAAATACTTACCATTTATATTAATGGACGCTTTTCAGAGGTTAACTCTTCTATTTCATATGCGCCATTAGAAAATATTTGTGAAATTTTAAAAGGGTCTTCCCAATTGGGTGACCATTTTCCTAGGAGCTTATCTTTTCGATCCATAGGAAAAATGGTTTTCCATACTAAATCTCCAATATTAAAGGTTTTTGACTTAACCTTTTTGTTGTAGGCTTTGGCTACTTTCTCTTTTTGCTGAGTTAACATTTCCAAAGCTCTTATTCTTTCTTCATCTAAATCAACTAATTCATCTAACATCATATTCCAATAATGGTCATTTGGTATTTTCATTTGCCTTTGAATTCGAATTGATTGCAAATGTATTTCGACTGGCAAAATAGCATCATGACCATATGTCAAACGAAAAGGCGTAGTATTAGTTGATTCTTTTGGAGAATTTCTACATGCCCATAATACTTGATCTAAAGTATTATTCCAATTTCTAGGTTTTTGGGCAATGTGTTTTTTAATTAAACCAATAAGGATTTTATTGGCTGCTTCGACTTGACCATTTGCTTGTGCATATTATGGTGTCGAAGTTAGCAAACGAAAACCAGTTTGCTTTGCAAATTCTTGCATTTTTAATTCGACCAGTAAAAACTGAACCTTGATCAGTAGTGATAGTCTCAGGAATTCCAAATTTATAAATAATATGCTTTTGGATAAAACTAATCACTGCTTTTTGATCTACATTTTGCATAGTTATTGTCTCAATCCATTTTGTAAAATAATCTACTCCAACTATGATGTATCTTTGATTTTTTGATGAAGCAGGTTTTATTTCACCAATTAAATCTAAGGCTCATCTCTAAATGGCCATGGTTTGATAATGGAGTGTAATTCACTTGCAGACACATGCTGTATTCCTGCATGTTTTTGACAATCTTGGCAACCCTTAGCAAATTCTATGCAATCTTTTAACATAGAAGGCCAGTATAGCCCTTGTCGAAAAAGTAACCACTTCATTTTATGATCTGCTTGATGAGATCCACAAGTTCCACTATGTGTTTCAGAGATTGCTATATGAGCTTCTGATTCATTTAGGCATTTAAGCAAAACTCCTTCAGAAGTCTTTTTGAACAAATTATCTCCAATGATAACATAGCTTAAAGCTCTATATTTGATCTTTCGAGCAATATTGCTTGTTGGATTTTGTAAATATTCTACAATTGGTTTTCTCCAATCAGTGTCTAATAAATTGTCAATTGCCAAAATTTGAAATTTCTCCTCCTCATGATATTCATTATCAATGACTTGTTGTGGTATATTTGCCCTCACAAGTTTTGGCATTGACAAGTTTGGTAATAATAACTCATCAAATACCAATTTTTCTTTGATTTCGATTAATTTAGTTCCTTTGATACTTTGTATCCTGAAGCAATTTGAGCTAAGTCATTTGCCTCTTGATTTTGTAATCGAGGAACATGTTCGAAATCAACAGTATCGAAACAACGTAAGAGTTGACTTGCAATTTCGAAATACTTAACAAGATGTTCTTTAACACATTTATATTCTTGTGTTAATTGTTTCAATACTAATTATGAATCTCCTCTTATTTTTACGTTCTTTTCCCCCAGGTCTATTAAAATTTCTAAACCTGCTATTAAAGCCTCGTATTCAGCTTCATTATTTGAACAAAGACCTTTAATTTTATATTTGAACTTAGTTGGAATTTTTAAAGGAGAAATTATTAATAATCCAATTCCAGTTCCGAGTTTATGTTTGGAACCATCAAAATATAAAATCCAATGCTGAGTCTCCACATATTACTGTGGTGTTTCGATCACAGAATGATCAACTATAAAATCAGCCACAATTTGACCTTTGACTGCTTTCAAAGGCTTATAAGTTAATGAATATTCAGTAAGAACCAAAGCCCATTTTCCAATTCGACTATGTAGAATTGGTTTTGATAACATATGTTTAATAACATCAAAACGAGAATAAACACAAACTTCAATAGGCTTTATATAATGCTTCAATTTCATACATGAAAAATACAAACAAAGACAAAGTTTTTCTATACTAGAGTATCTAGTTTCAGCATCATTAAGTACTCTACTTAAATAATAAATAACTTTTTCATCCCCATTTTCATCCTCTTGTGCAAGCATACTACCAAGGGTTGTTTCTGATGCTGAAATATACAACTTCATAAACTTGTTTCTTATTGGAGGCACCAAAGTTGGTGGATTCGACAAATAGCTTTTTATTACGTCAAATGCTTTTTGTTGATCTTGCCCCAAGTGAACATCTCTTCTTTCTTGAGTCGAAGCAGTGGTGAAAAATGTTGAGCTTTACCACTTAAATTTGAAATAAATCTTCTCAAGTAATGACTGAAGTTGCTTTTTATTTGATGGAGATTTAGTCTCCAATATTGCCTTCGTCTTATTTTGGTTTATTTCGATGTCTTTCTTATGCACCACAAAACAAAGGAAATCTCCTAGTTGTTCTGATAAATTTACTCCTCAGCAACCTTTCGATTTCTTCCGTGATTTTGGACATGATTTCTGGTGCAAATCTTCTAGGCAATTGTTTGACTGACCTTTTATCTGGTCAAATTGGTAGTCTATGTTCCACCAATTTTCTACTTAAACTTGGCATTTCGTTGTAATCCCAAGCAAAGTAATCCTTAAATTCCTTAAGGAGTTCGACTAGTTTTAGTTTCGACTCATCTGGTAAATTAGCACTTATATATGTTGGCCTTTTAATTAGGCCATCCCAATATCAACTTCTTGCAATGGGTCTTGTGCTTGCATTTTTGGATTAGAACTTAAAGGATCTTTTTCAAATCCTAAAGACTCGTCATCATAGATGCAATCTAACTTTTGTGTTTCTGGTAACATTTTACCATGGTTTTGATCATTGGCTTCGACAGCCATATTTTCTTGAAACGAAATGGCTTCCAAAGCCATGTTTATTCTATTTTCAGCCACATAAGCCGAAATCTTAGCCCATACTTTGGGCTAAGATTTTGCCATCTTCCTCATAGGGATAATCATCTATTTCCTCTCTTTCCCAAATGAACCCATGTGTTGGATCCAATTTAATAGAGTGATAGACATTGTTTGCAGGAGCATATGCAAAATCTCGCTCAGTACATGGCGAAATGTTTGCCAATTTCTTCTCGAAGGTATACCTGGATATATGGTGTGAATCAGATCTAAAATAGCTTTGATCTGCTTCTATGATTTCCACAATTTCATCATCCCTCTAGATACTCACCCTTTGATGGAAAGTCGATGGAACAGCGCCCACTCCGTGTATCCATTCCCTACCTAAAAGCAAATTGTAATTTGCTTTTGAAGCAATTACACTGAACAGAGTTGATCTCACTGTACTTCCCACAACCACATCTAACTGAATTGTTCCCAATGAGTATCTAGTTTCACCTTCATAGTTAGAAAGAATGATGTTATGGGTATGAAGATCTGTTGTGCGCTTACCAATCTTATGCAGCAAGAATTCAGGCATAAGGTTCATAGCAGCACCCCCATCTATTAAAACTTTGTTTATCCCAACATCATTTACCTTAGCTTGGATAAAAAATGGTTTCAAATGACTTTTCATCCCTTCATCTGGCCTTTCGAAAAAAAGTCATTTTCTCTTCTAAGCAACCATTGTTCATAACATAATAACACATTGACTTGTGCAAAGTCAATTCAGTACTATCGAATTCGTCTTCTCCACTTTGAATTTCTGATAAGATGTCATATTCTGCTGGGAGAATCGAAACTACACTGACTAGAACATCGAAATCACCTTCCAACCCAAGGAGATCATCATCCTCCATTTGATCACTTTCAGGAATTGCTTCGATCTTCTCAGTCGAAGTCGGAAAACTAATTCTTTCTTTCACTGGCCTTTTGGCCATTTCTACTATTTGCTTTCCTTTGTTTTTATCAACCTTAGGAACACTTTGGAATGCCAATCTCTTTTGGCGTTGGTGTCTTCTCCATTGTGTTCGAGTCATGGGATTTTTTCCCATGTAGTTATTTTTGTAAGCATATTTCTTAGCCTCACCAGAAATTTTGGGCCTCGAATTGCTTGAGTTTCCCCTTTCAACAAAACCTTTAATAGGCATCATTGATTTTCTATGAACCCATTGGTTAACTGGGGTTTTGTTTGGAGGAACGAATGTTCTTTGGTGACCCAACCCTTGATGAATATGCTTTTGGATAACCACATTCTGTTTTGCCATTGGCCTTGGTTTGGGCCAATTCTTCTTGTTCTCAACGAATGGAACAAATTTATTTAGGCCATCAGCAGCCTTTTTGTCGAATACCGCACTGCATCGAGGACAAAGCATCACTTCAGTGTTGCTTATTTTGAACCTTTGCAAAAAATCAATGAGTTCCTCTTCAGCATGAGGGTACACCATTTTGACTTTTTCGACATATTCTTCTTTAGGAATTGCCACTAGTTGATCTCCTCCAATAAGATCCATAACATCCACCATCAATAATTGAACAGGCTCAGTGTATAAAGCCTCAGAAAGTCGAAGTGGATTGTCATCAATTTGCATACTTGGTACCACCATTTGGCCATCAGTAACCAATAAATCAAAGATTTCATCACATTTTGTGATGTCGAGAGTATATGTTTTGGGAACGAACTTGTCATTTGGTTCGACTGGATTTTTTCCATTTGATGGTTTTAATAATTTACATGTATAAGGAGGTCCTGGTTTTAATTCAGCAATGTTAACCTCATTATTTTCTATATAATCATAACCATCATCAAAATCATCATCACTTTCATAAGTTTCAATATATGCAACTTTTTCTTTTTTATGAAACTTAGAAGATCTTGCCTTTTCTAATTTAAGGCGTTCGACTTGTCGAACTCTATCTGCAAGTTGTGTCATGTCCCTTAGATATTTAGTATCTAATTTCTTTCGAATAGAATAGTCAAGGCCACCGGCTGCTATTTCGACTAACTCATGTTCAGGCACTTGAGTAAAACATCTTGCTTTGAGCAATCGAAACCTATTCAGATAATCATCAATAAATTCAAGAATTTTACGCTTAACACTAGTCAATTCCTTAAGGCTAATTTTAGATTTTCCCATATAGAATTGTTCATGGAATAATCTTTCTAGTTGTGCCCAAGAACATATTGAATGAGGGGGAATGGTAGTGAACCAAGTAAAAGCATTCTTGGTTAGAGAATTAGGAAAATGTTTCATCCTTAACTCCTCATTATTTGCAATATTCCATGCCTCTGCCATATATCTAGCAATGTGTTCAACTGTTGATTCATTAGTATCCCCAGCGAATTTTGTAAATTTTGGGACTTTCCAATTTCTTGGTAATTCAGATTGCAACACATACTCAGACAAAGCAGAAACAAAATTAGGCCTATGCAGTCCCATGTTTAGGCCATTTTGGGCTAAGATTGTTTCAACTAAATGGGCTAAGTTATTTTCTCCCTCTAATATATTTTGTTGAACGTTTCGAATCACTTGGTCAACATTATGGTTTCAATTAACCAGTATTACATTATGATTTGGTTCAACATTTTGTATGGGCGTCTCTAATTGCGCACTTTGTGGGTTTTGAACTGGGTTCTCTTGAACCATTGTTCATTTGGCATCTGATTCCTTTGAACAGGTGCTTGGGTTGGTATTGGTCGAATTTGTTGTTGTTGTGTGGGTGGTGCCCTAAAAAAATCAGCAATTCGACTCATTTGGTTTGTCAACATTTGGTAACTGTTATTTGAATCTTGAATCAAAGAATTTATCACAGTTCCTAATTATTGTGTCAACAAGTTAATCATTTCATGATTATTTTCATTCATTTGTTGTCGAAGAGACATAACAGATGTATTTGTTAAGTTATGGGGAACCATTCTGTTTTGGTTTTCCATATTGGATGTGCTAGATTGCAAACCATGCATTAAAGATGTAGGCATACCAAACTCCGGATCCCTATTCCAAGGAAAAGGCATAACTTGACTCCTTTGGTCATTTGGATTTATGTGTATATGAATATTTCCAATCACATGAGATGAAGGAGACAAAGTTGAATTAGACAATGACATGTTTGTCATAGCAGAAGTTCCTCCAATTTCTGGAGTTATAATCGAAGGAGCATTTGGTCCCATTGAACCACTATTCTGGGCAGAAATAGTGGAATTGTTGTTAACCGTCGATAACGGTTGTCCTTCAGGAACTGAAGGACTATTGTTGTTTGGATTATTATTAGGGGTGGTCTAACAATTTTTGAGACATAATTTATACTAGTTAAATCTGGTAAAGATCTACCACTTCTCAGAAACATACACAGATTAAAACAAACAACTTTTAACAACAAAAACTGAAAAACTTTATGAAAACTGTTTTCTTCTAAAAAGAATGAATGCACAAAATTGAGTCCCACTGGGCGTGCCAATTTGTTTACACTGATTTTTGGTAAACAAACGCTAGTTTAAATTAATTACTTGAAGGATCAACTAGTAAATCCTGGTACTATAATTTTGTGCATGAATCATTGAAAAGATAAACATTTTTATTGTTTTCATATATTTTCGTGATTGAAGAAAGTATGAACAAAACTTGAAGTTTACAAGAGAACAAATAAACAACAGTTTTGTAGAAATTGAATAAAATGCAGAAACTTTAAAGAATTTAAGACTTAAATAAAGTAAATTTGCATTAAACTTATAAAGATTTTACAATAAAAGGTTCACAGAATCATACTTGTTCCTGTGAGCACTCAGTTTTCTCGATAACGTGAGCATTATGAGTTTTTAGGCTTTCGTATGTAAATTTGTGACCCTGATTTCGACTTCTAAACTAGTATTTATAGACTATAAATCCTAACTGCTAAGTAACGGTTACAAAACATGTAAATGACATGTGCCCACGTTCTCTGATGAGCTGTCTTCAGTTTAAACCAATGCACCCGTTGATAAATTCGAAGTCGAAATATAGATAAACAGGAAAGAAACTCCAAGTCCCAAGCGCTTCGTTTCTTTCGATCTTTCAATACTCTCTTTTCAAAAGTATCCTTTCGATATAAATAAATCGAAACGAAAGAACTTTTAACTTTCAAAAGACTTTAATATTCTTTAAAATTGTACTTTCGAACATAATAAATTTCCTTAAACCTTTGACTCTAAAAAATGGAATAAATACAAGATTTCCTCGTATTCTTAAAGACAATAATTTCTTTCCATTTTAGTTTAAGAATATTCAAACATTCCAATGAGCATTGATTGCATATTTTGGCTCTACCAAAATATGGGATAACAATACGCCTATATAATTCCAAAATCTCAAGAACCTCTGTATCTGCTTCCTCCTTAGTAGCAAAAGCAGTGTGTCCCTCTTGCCAAAGAAACTCGCGACTCCTGATGAATGGTGTAGGATTGTTGAACTCTCATCTAACAACGTTGCATCACTGGTTAAGTTTCAGTGGCAAGTCACGGTGTCCCCTTATCCACTTAGAGTAGTAGGGGTACATAATCGTTTCACTAGTTGGACGAATAGCAATAGGAATCTCTAGTTCAGATTTTTCAGATCTTGTCACCCGAGCCACCTCTGGAGCAAAACCCTCAATATGGTCCTTCTCCTTTTCCAGAACAGTAGAAGAAACAAATACAGGGAAATAACAGTTCTTAGTGTTCATCTTAGCTTAAATGATAGAAATATTGAAATGTTATTATATTTAAATATTCACAAATATACTTATCTCTGGATCAAAAACGCTTGCATAATCTACCAAATAGCCATTGACCAAGGTTAAGAATATAGCAACTAGAAATGTCATAGTATTCAATCATTTCACCCTTTATCAAATAATTTATTATATTTGAATATTCACAAATATACTTAAATGTCCACAATACTTAGCTTAACTGATAGAAATATTAAAATGTTATTTCGTTTATTTACAAAAAAAACTTATCATATTTAAATAATCACATAAATTTTTACAATATTATATTATTTTAAAAAAATATAATAATTACTTATTTGTTTTGTTTCTCACTTGTTTTCATCTTCTTTTTTTTTTTTCGCACACGTGCAAAAAAAAAAAGAGATATTGTTGAAAACACATAAGTTGAAGTAATTTTACTGATTTTGAAGGGAGTTAATTCGTGTAAACTCGTTTTGGCTTTCAATTTTACGAAAAGTGATTTTAGCTTCAATTTAACACAAAAGTCGTACCTAAAAATGTAAAATTCAGAGTTTACGATTTAAAACAAGTTGTTTTAAAACTTTGATCAAAGTTATTATGATGAATCAACATTAACTTTGAAAGTTGACCTAAATGTCTTATTAATTTGATTGTAGTAATTGAAATGGAAATTTAGTTGGATGATAATATATACCAATACTAGTCCGTATACCCGTGCGATGCACGAGACAAATTATGAGTAAGTGTATAAATTTAATTTAAAAGTTACCCATCTAAAATTAAAGATATTGACAAAAAAAATTGATTACAAAAGTGAGGGTTAGTTAAGTAAATTTTATTAAATATCGTGCATTTATTTTTCAATTTACACCAACTTAATTATAAATACATCCAACCTAAAAAAATAATAATATAAAACAAACAATTTTCTATTTATGTAAGTCGATGTTTTCTGGGTATAAACCTACTCGTGTTCATGGATTAGGCCCCGTTTGGCCCGACTTATTTTCTACTTTTCTATTTCTTTTTAAACAAAGTAGAGAAGTAAAAAATTGTTTTTGACCCTATTTCTACGTAAAAGAAATAGAGAAATAAAGTAAAGAAGTATAAAGCAATGAGAAATAAGGTCAAACATAATTTTTTTACTTATCTACTTCATTTAAAGAGAAATTGAAAAGTAGAAAATAAGTCGGGCCAAACAGGGCACTAATTTTATCCAATAATTAACGTCAACTATGGCTATCTCTTTTTTCCTTTTAATAACACTATTAAAAAAAGATCATTTTCGCACGGAATTAGGGACGAAGTTCAGACAAATTTCGGACGGAAAGTAGTTTTTAGACAGAATTCAGACGGATTGAGCCATGTCCGAAAAATCCCGTTGCAAATCTAAATGTTCGTTTGAAAGCCGTCTGAAATTATTTCAGACAAAGTTCAGACGAAATTTAGACAAAAAACGCCAACAAAATTTGTCTAAATTTCATTTGATTTCAGACGGATTTTGGACAGAAACTAAAAATATTTGAAACGAATTTTAGACAGAAACCAATAATATTTTAGACGGATTTTAGACAGAAAGCGAATCTTTTTGTTAAATTTCAAACAAAATGCATACTACAAGTAATGAAAAATAGTCCATATCATATAGATGAAATTAAGATCAATTGAACCACATAGAAGCAGTCCCTAAACCAAAAAAAATAGCAAGAAAATAAACCATAATCTTCAAAGCAAAACATTATATGTTCAAGTTTGGAATATAGCAAAACATAGTAGCACAATTAAAGTGCTCAATAGTCACATAGCAACAACTCAAGCAACCATAGTGCTTATAAGTCAAAACAACACAAATTAACTAAATTCATAAGAGTTTTCATCAATCTATGTCAAAACAAAACTAACTAGAGTCACCTAAAGTTTTGACAATGTAGACTAAAGTCAACAATTGACATCAAACTTATCAACATTCTTGTTGTCACCTAATGTGTTGATAATGTAGACTAAAGTCAACAATTGACATCAAAATTATCACCATTGTTGCTACTAGAGGGAACACTATTATGATGAAATTCATCTTCTATGGGAGTTCCACTAGCAATATTTGAAGGTAGTGGCATGTTGAGTTTTCCAAATAAAGCAACAAGCATGCTTTCATTTGATTCAATTCTTTTTTGCTGCGCTTCCGACTTACGTTTTTGCTCTAGATTTTCAAGTTCTTGTTCTTTTACCTTTTCTTGCCACTTAACCAATTCTTGTTCTAAATTTGTATCTTTGGATGCAAATGAGAATGAGCTAGTACTATGCTTTGAGGAGATATTTGATCCTAGAGATCTAAGGCCATATACTTTCCCTTTTTTACTTGTAGGAACTACTGCCTTCAATCAAAAAGACAAAATTAGTGTTCATAAACCAAAACCTCAATTCAATAATTCAATCAAAAAGGTCGTTCATCACAACGTTTGATAAGACACAAAAAACTTCAAATCCATAAACCAAAATACTTGTCAAAGGAAAGTAAAAACAACTGATAAACCAAAATATATGTCCAATATTTCATAAACCAAAATACTTCAATAATTCCATAAAACCAAACTAACTACCAACATCTACTTAACCCATGTTAACAAGTCCTAAATAAAAGTTTAAGCTGATAACATCCTACCTCAAAAGATCCATTTAACTAATCTTAACAATTTTAAATGAGATAATTAAGACTGAAACAAAAAAATTTGAAACTAATATCATGATTGTAAACTGAATGTAATCTAAGTAAACTAAATGCAATCAGGTACATGTATCTATCAATAATATATCTCAAAGCAACACCCATATGTACATGTATGTGTATATATATATCTGAAAACTAAATTGTACCTTTGTGTTATCTTATCAAGGCAACTATTGAGGACTGTGGAGAAAGGAAGAGAATAGATTGAGAAACTGTGGAGAACGTGAAGCAACAAGTTGAGTCAGCAACTATCAAGAACGACCGAGTAGAGAAGGACGAAGATGAACGGCGGAGCTATGAACATTATGAGATCTAGAGATTGGAGTACGGCGGAGCTGGAGATCTGGCGTTACTTCATTCTAAGAGAGAAATGATTTGGGATTCTTTTAGGTCAAAAGAAACTCTTATGTTGATTTGGGGGTAAAAACAAATGATAATGATTAAGTTTCCCTCTCAAAAATTTGGGCAAAATTTTTTCCCTCTCAATAATTTCAAACGTGTTTGGGCTGGACATCATTTTATAATTAAAAAAATAAAATTATTAATTATTTTGTCTGAAATTTGTCTCAATATTTGGGACGGATTTTAGACTGAAATGTCAAAACAACTTAGTCCGTCTCAAATCTGTCTAAAGTTTGTGCGAGCTATATAAGAGAAACTTTGAAAAACCACTTTTAGACAAATTTGTGACGAAATGGGATTTCGTCCGAAATTTTTGTCCCAAATCCGTTTGAAATGAAATGTGGCCTGAGACAGAATGCATTCCGTCCGAAAATTCCATCCGAAAACGCTAAATTTCTAGTAGTGTAATGGAATTCATCAATAGTTATACTGTATAACTATGAATCATGATACCTTAATTTTTTTTATATTTTTTTAATAATAGTAATCGATTCTTAGCATTAATAGTAACAAGAAAGGAAACAAAATGTAAACTATTATCTTACTTTCAAGTTGTAAACAGTACTCATGATAATGATATATAAGATGTTTGTTTGACGGCACTCTCAAATTAAAGTTGAGTATACTTATGGTTCTCGTTAAAAAAATATAAGACTATCTCCAATGCAGAGGTTTTACCTCATGAAAATGGTACTCCTTCCGGCCTTAATTATAAGAAAGTATTATCTTTTAAGATTTATTAAACAACTAATATTTCTGGTATATAATATGTATCTAGTTTGTATTATAGACCGGATGCATCAGTTATTCAATGAATTTGAAAAGTGAAATTTTAAGGTTTAAGATTTAAGGTTTGAAGAGTACTAACTAATTAGTACCATCAGAGAATAAAGTAAAATTAGTGCTTATTGAGCAAAGGTCGTACGATAAGCATTGTTTCTATGCCCACAATTTTTCTTTATTAAAAGATGTTTATAACAAAATTCATTTCATTAAAATATGTATATTATTTTAGTTCAAAGTTCAGTAGTAAAATAAGTAAAGTCAGAGAAAAAATTATTTAAAAAAATAACAATCAATTTCGATTTCTCCCAAACAATTTATTTTAGGAGAATTCATTAACAACTTAAATCTAATATCATAAATATAATTAAAAAGTATGTTGTCTCCATTTTTCTTATTGAATGTTGTCTCCATTATAAAATATTAGAGACACTCTTTATGTGACACATAAATATGACTATGATAAAAGCAGAGCTAATAGAACAATATCCAAACAATGGGCAAAAATCTTTTATATTTCAACCTATTTGTAAGGGTCAAGATGAAATCATCATCTACCAATGAGTTAAAAACAGGACTCACAAGGCATCAAACACGCCTTCTTGTTGAAAATTGAAGTCGGCATTGAGCTAACTTTTTCATAATTAAAAGTTGAGTTTAACTCAACGCTATAAAATCGGTTTGTAAGGTGAGAAATGTCACTCTTTACTCTTTATAATTATAAAATCTAGTTAGACCTTGTCTTTAATCAATGTGGAACTTGATTTTTTTCAATACTAACACTAACTTTGAGAATAAGTATATCATCTAGAAGTGTACGAACCTTTTATATTTGAAATCAAACTTTTTTAGTTATTGTTTTAGAAGACAAGTCAATATGTTTGTTCATATACTTGGCTCTGTCGGAAGAGTCATATCTAAGCCTCGTCCCTATGTCTAGCATTTACCAAATTTTGTTTCGAATACTACTACGAATAAAATGAAATGATCATGTTTTAATAATTAAAAAAAAAAGTACCGACTTTTTATTTTAAAAATGAATGGGAAAATACAATAATTAAATCTTTATTTCAAAGGAAAAAATGGGGAGCTTTGTTAGACCGCCACATCAGCAATTCAAAGTTTGCTTTAATATATAGTATTGATGATTGATGGGAAAATACAATAATTGAATCTTTATTTCATCACTAATATATTAATTGAAGAATTATGTTACTGTTGAGTTTTTTATTTTGGAGAAGAAGAGATGCAAATGTGAATTATTAATTTTGTTGTGATTCACACTAACTTCAAAAAAAATATTCTTTGAATGGGCTGACCTAGGTCATCAATTCTGAGTCCATTTACATATAGCCCACTTATTTAGATAGTGAAGGTATGATTCCCGTTTGTCATGTTTCAATGTTAATTGTATCCTGTTTATATAGGAAATGTTTAAGTTTGGGTTAGAGGGATATAGTAGAAGACTCTTTTTCTTCTCGCGCCCTCTGAAAATTCTCGTTTGCCTCCGGAAATTTCAAATGTACACTCCTCGCTACTTAAGTAGCGAACTCAAGGACCACAAATTCTAAAAAAGAAAAAAAAAAGTTCGAATCCTAGAATACGAACCTTATAAAATAAGGGGCGAAGAAAGGGAAGTGATACCAAAATATCAGATTCACCAAACATACTATGATACGAACTGAGTTCACAAACACTCACCAAAAATATGAAGAAAAAAAAATGCATAAGGAAAGATTTCGATCCATATACTCTGAGCAGTTGGAATTGGGCTTTTAAGCCGACTACAGTCCTCTTAAGAAGTTAGAATTGGGCCTAGTGCAAGGCAAGCTCGTTACAATTACTAAATTTATAGGCGCTATTATTTGCACCCTACCGCATAACTTATTTGCACCCTATTTCTACCGGATGCTAAACATCTTGAATTGTTGTTGCTGCTAGAACTCCTATATTGGCACCATTTTTGCAAATTTCTGTGACTAGTACAAACCATGGAGAGTTTTATACGTTTTTAAAAAATAAAATAATTTTGTCCCTCAATTTAATTTTTTTCATAAAATTAGTGAGCTTATCTATCATCAGGACTCCGGATGATAGAGACAAAAGAAAACTGTCTTGTGAGTTTAACTCAATTGACAGAGATATTGCATTATATATGTAGGACGCCGGAGTTCGAACCCTGATTATTTCATTTATTCACCTTACAGGTGAAATTTCTAGCCACTCCAATTTTTGCTTATGAAATTGTAGAAATTAGGCATAGAGCTAGATATAGCTAGACACCCTTCTCTTCAAGTCACCAACTCACTATACTCTCAAGCAGTTTCCGACAACAATTCAAGAAATTCCATCTTTCATTATTCATTTATTCCTATACTAGTTATTGCACGTGATCATATCTTATACTAGCCAGCAAATATTTTTTCTTACAATTCCTTACTTTGTCCCTCCTTCCACTATTACATTTCTTTTTGAACATGAATGCTTTGAAAATAACTCGTTAATTGATTCAATAGTGATTGACACTGAACATGAATCCTTTCTGAACTAACATGTTTAGTCTTAGAATTAAAAATTTAACCTAACTTATAAAATCAGCTTATAAAGTGATGATTACCTCTTCTTTATAAACACATATTCAGGTCATATTGCAACTAATGTGAGACTTATGAACACACTCTCTCGCGTCATCATCGTTGGACTTGGAGCGCGGATATGAATGGTGGACGGTCCGATCATAAACCTGATAGTAGACAACCAAGTGGATCGTGGAGCGGCTCCGATACTCTCCGATACCATCTTAGAATTAAATATTTGGTCTGACTCAACCTATAAAACCAACTTATAAGATAAAAATTGCCTTTTTTTTATTAAAAAACATTATAATAATATAAATTCAAAAGATTTTATTCTAATATTTAGATTGACAAAGAAAAAAAAAGAACAAGTCAGCCTGTTGATTATTCAGCAAATTGACTAAATTTCATATTTTATAGTTATGGTTGATTACTTCACGATTTTATTGTATTAAAAATGCAGCAATAAGGCAAAGTTCAAAGTCATATATGATGTATGTATGGGTATATAAGAAACAAAAAATCATTTCATTCTCATTACCAAAAATGCAGCAGTAACGATTACGCAGTGTTGACGGAGCCAAAACGCCAAACACTAAAAGGCAAAGATCAAAGTCATTTCCACTGGCCTTTCCCTCAAAGCCCAAAGTCTTTGCAACTTGCATGGTCCTACCCATAATTTATTAAACCCATTCCTCTTGAAATATATGTCACAACTACTACCAGTACAATCTATCTACATTCCCTGAACTTATGTCATTTCTCATCCAATGCAAGACCTTAACACAGCTTTGTGTTTGTTATAAATTTGTTTGACAATCCTGTTCACTGAACTGTTTAATCTATTTTACAGATCAGCTATAGTATCAATTGATTTCAACCCCCTTCCAATTACAGTTGCGGTGGTTAGCAAGTTGTCCACCAAAATTAGATATAATCTTAAAATTTTGGTGGTGTATAACTCAATTGTACAAAAATATGTTTTTAAAATATAAATTATTTTCACTTATAACTCAAATTCAGGTCATTTTTTCATCCAATGCACATAAACTTTTAACTGAAATAGGAGCATAATCTTTATTATTAACATCACATAATTTTACTTTTCATCAACATGAAAACTCTTCATAAAAATATGAAGATTATCTTAATTATTACATCACATAATTTTATGCGTCTTAGAATTGAGAATTTTGTCTAACATAACTCTACAAAAATTGACTTATAAGGTAAGAATTGTTCTCTCTTATAAAGACATAAAAAAGGCCTCATCGAGAATCGAACCCGCAACATTTAAGATCTATTTTATGTTTTTTGCCACTACACTACATCAATCAAGTTGTTATTATTTTGCAATCAACATCTAATAAATATGGAATCTCTCACCATGTTAAATATTTATTTATTATTATTATTATTATTATTATTATTATTAGATTTCTACTAATATTATTATATATATTATATTATATTATATATTATTATTACTATTATTATTATGTTATTATTTTGAGATCAACATCTAATAAATATGGAATCTCTCACCATGTTAAATATTTATTTATTATTATTATTATATTAACTTTCTACTATTATTATTATATATTACATTATATATTATTATTATTATAATATATTATTATTATATAATACTTGAATACGGGTAATATGTCTAATGTCTACGGAAAAAAAAACTTTAAATATATCCCATATATTATTATTAATATATTATATTATATATATATTATATATATATATATATATATATATATATATATATACAACATAACAAATTCTCAAAAATTTACGATCACTTATTTGATATACATACGCAACATAACCAACTCTTTTGAAATATATCCCATATTATTATATTATATATACAACATAACAAACTCTCAAAAATTTATGATCACTTATTTAATATACATACGCAACATAACCAACTCTTTTGAAATATATCCCATATTATTATATTATATATACACCATAACTAACTCTCAAAAAAATTTATGATCACTTATTTGATATACATACACGTTGATTTTTTTTAGAAGTCAAACAATGTTTGTTTGAGAGAAAGTTCAGTTTTTGATCTTTGAAAGTGTCTATGAATTGGTTTATTTACAAATAAAGTTTCTTAAGTGTCTATGTTTGTTTGAAAGTTTTTTTATATTTGTATTTTTATGTATGTCAATGCTGGTTTTTAACGGTATATTTCACAGGTTTGCAATTGTCGTTGTCTGCAGTCTAACCGGTTCCTTTGTTGTTTCCTCACAAATTTCATCTATTATCTCCTTCATCCCTCAAACTTACATCTATTATTTTGGTTCTGTGGACAGGTTCTCCTTCAATGCTACAATAAAAATGGTTAATCTTAATCCTTTTACTAATCTTTCTCTAAATTTATTGAGAGGTTTGAAAATATTTTTATAAGTGTCAGTTGTTTATCTTTATAATTACATTTTTATATTTTTCCTTACTTTTTTTTATTCACACAATAATAGGTCCTTTAAATCATAATCCTGCAACTGATCGAGAGAATTTGATCGATGCTTTTTAGCTGCTGATGTTACTTCTGGCATGTTGGTATCATTTGTATATTGATGTTTTTTGTATACTGATGTTTAATTTTATTTGTTCTTTTTTTTGTAAAAAGTTCCAAATTTTTTTTTGTATACAGAAGTTGATCAATGTTTTTCAGGTGCTGATGTAAATCCTGGGAGATGAAAGAGATATTCCTTTTTACATGACGGAACCATACTTCATTCCTAATACTTAAACTTTATGGTTAATGTTATTCTTTTGAGTAGGGAACCTTATCAATTTTTTTTTTAATTTTTTTAGTTTTTGTATTTTAACTTTTCAATTAATCTGATTATTATAATGAAAAATATGATTTTGAAGAAATGCAAAAGTTTCCAGCCATTTGAAATTCATTGTCTTCTTATGTTGACTTGAATATATTTATTGTTCTTATGCTTTCTTATATTTAGGATAACAAATTTCAAATAAATTAATATATTCGATCAACAAATAGAACATTGGTTATTCTTATAAAAAAACTGAACATATTGGTTATCAATTCTGATATTTTACTTTTATTCAACAAAATTACGTCCAACTAAAAATATAAAATCTTGCCTTGGCAAAAATAAAAATCTTGCCTTACAAATAAAAATAGAACCAGTTGTTATGGCTTATATGATAATTATGCAACATTTTTTATTTTTCGATTTACTTTTTTTTTTTAAATATATCCCGCTTTGTCACAACAAATATTCTGTCTCGCAAAAATAAATCATAACAAATAAAATATAAAAGTTGCCTTAAATATATTTCATTTTTTCGATTGTTATTTTATTTTATAATCTTAGACTATTTTATGTGATTTCTATATGTGATTTTTTTTATAATCTTAGACTAATTTAAATCATATAACTGACACTTCACAAAACCCGTGCAACGCACGGGTTGGAGTCTAGTTATCTTAAAATTGTGAATTGAACCTAACTCTATTCTAACAAATCGACTTATAAGATGAGGATTACCCTCACTTATAAACACATAGTCAAATCTTCTCGCAATTAACGTGGGATCAGACTTCTTAACAATGTGACAATATGGCAATGAAAATATTACAAGTACATTTAGTCCAAAAATAAATATCTATTACAAGTACACACATATTTCGTCCATATTAATGTATCTATCACTTTCACACATTTTTTGTGTACAGGTGCAACCATTTTCTCATTTCTCATTTCAACTTCTTGATACAATTGAAATTATCTTCTTAATTAATGCATCTCATATTCATTTAACTATAGCTTTTGTGCCACTACTTAGTCATCATAGTTATCCAAAGTATGATTCACACACATACTGACCCATCACTTGGTTCTTCCTTTATAGATTTTTATTTTATATAATAGGTCCCTTTCAATTGTTAACCGCATATAAACTACATGGCCAAAGTAGTAAAAATACTAAAAAATATTCATTATTATTATATGCCTCCAAAAAGAAGCATGTAACTTGCCTATGTCTCTCTACTTATTATTGTATTTTGTATCCCATTATTTCAATTCAATAATTCAGCTTTCCGGCTGCAACTTGCCGCTATTACTACTACATAAAATAAAATAATTTTGTTTATAATAAAATATTGATATTGATTGCGATAATACTTAATTATTTTTTTAACATTAAATATCGTTTTCTTCTTTTGAAGTGTGCTAAAAGACAATGTAAGCAGCTCATTTTGTCATGTAGCTATGGATTATTTGATAATATTAAATTGAATACGTATTTAGACAGTATTGTGTAATGTGACATAAACTTAATTTTGTTTAATGTTAATCTTTGCTGATGACTCTTAATTAATTTCTGGTCCAGATTCGTTTTTTGTTGTTCAACTAAACCGTACACCATGGGAATCATCAATAGAATTTTTTTTTGTTTTTCGCAACTAACCAATTTAATCTAGTTCGGGGTCAGTTCTGACATCAAGTGGTTCCAGTTCCCTCCGATCGCAGTTGCGGGGATCGAACAGTGATCCTCTCTTATTAAGTTCAGCGTCAATCACTACTGAAACAACTAACGATTGGTCAGTGGTCCTCAATAGTATTACTAGTACAAATGTTATTGTTATGTTACTTGTAATCACGTGATTGACCTCTTTTTTGTTTTTTTTTTATTCAAATTGCGAGCGTGGATTCACATTGAGCCGCTATTGGGTCTGGCTATATTTGGGCCTGTCCATGACAAAGTCAAAATTCAATTCAAGTTAGATAATTTGTTGGACACATTTTATTTACTTGTTTATGTTTTTTTACTTGTTTATGTAAATAAAGTTTATGAATTTTAGTGTTTTTCTTATGAGTAAAAAAGATGAATTTTAATTTGGAATAATTATTTATTGTTTTTGCTTGTGGAAGATTATTTGTGTAATGAGGTTGAAGGATATTTACTATTTAAATAATTAGATTTTTTTTTCTCATCTTACGATTCAGATTTTTCTCTATGTTCAATTTCATATTTAAATCATTTTCATTGATGAGTCCTCCTAGAACATCAAAATTTGGCTTCATTCTTCGGAAATATTTCCTCTGTTAAAAGTGAGTAGTTATTAGTTGTTAACGGTAGAATATTTGGTTTTTACGGTCATACTGTATTAGAATTTTGGAAGTCTATACTCAACCACAAAAGCTAACTTAAGAGTTGAGGTTTGCACTAAACTTATAAAGGTTATATTTGTCATATCTCTAGCCAATGTGGGACTTCTAACCTACTCAACAAGATACTTGACATTGACATTGGAGTTTAATACTTAAACTTTTAGAGAATATGAACCATTTTACCTAGTTATTCATGCATGGTAACCTCCTCACTAACGACCTTTAGATGGTCGCATACAAATCTTTAGACTCTTCTTTTAAAAGATTTGGTATCAACAAAGAGACATTTACTTTCGGTTTTTGAGACCACGAAACATATTGCATGTTGTAAATGTGTATGTAATTGCGTTAATGCAGTTAAAGTATCAATCGTGTAATTTAAATGAATGACTGAGATCATTTTGATGCATATGTATTATAATCGTCTAATGTGAAATCAATGGACAACATCGATTTTACTGTGTATTACTGTGTTATTTGTTTACTGTAGCAAGTCCTGGTCCTTAAGACTACCAAATCTCCCAAGATATTTGGGATCTTTTGCTTTTTAACAAAGATGACTTTAATTTTCTTGACTTTAATTAACGACTAAAACATAATGCTATCACTCTTAATGAAATTCTCTTTGTCACAACATGTTGGATCTTAAGGAATGCTTGGAAAAGACAGGTTTATCTTAGTCAGATCCATCCATGCTCTTCATTTGTATGTGTCACATTTCCTTACTAAGGAGGTTAATCGCAAAACCATTAGACAAGTTATGTTGTCCCCTCGACCAAAAAGCATTATCAAGGTCCATGTTGATGGTAGCTTGTTGTCTAACCCTAGATCAAGTTATGAAGGTATCATGCGGAACAAATATAGTTTGTGTGGTATCACGGCTAGTTTGATTGCGGAGTTATATGTCATTTTCATGCATGACGTGTAGCTTATGATGTTGGTTTATAAATATTACACTCGTATCACATCCTGCAACTGTGTTAATTTAGTCAAGTTGAATGATCAATCTCTTTATTATTATGTATGTTTGATTAGTTATATCTCATAACAACTCCACTTTTGGGATTCATTCGTCGGGATACCACTACGCTAATTGACTTACTAAATATGGTAACTTTTTATAGGAAGTGCTTAACACTTGGACCTTTTATCCACCTCAGTTGCCTTACATTCTCCTTGAGTTGTTCGTTTGAGATTATAGTTTTTGTTTCAAGATTGTGTTATTCCTTTTTCTTCTTTAAAAAAATAAAAAAATTATAGAGAAATACATTCTATCACTGAATTTAAAATCCTTAAAGATTGTCCTCAAAACCCTCATTATCATTTCTTTATATAAAAAGTCTAAAATCATCACATTATTAACAAACATAAGAAGTACTTTCTCTATCTCAAACTATAAATTATTTTGTACACTTTTTTAGTTCTTTTTGGCACGTCTTGTGATGAGGAGACTATCATGTGATTGTTATTTTTGAGTTAAGTAACATATTAGCTAGAAAATCCACCTTAAATGTGAAAAAGTGGAGTGTCCCGAGTTCAATCTCAGGCTCCTGTACATATAGTCCGATATCCTTACCAATTAAACTAAGCTCACGGAGATTTATCATGTGGTTATATATATATATATAGGAGTTTGCTAACTTAAACCCACTTAAAAACATGAAGGTCTAAGTTAGCAAGATGCACCTTTTCTATTATGACTAAAAATACCTTTCTTTTACTATTTCAAATAAGTTTAGAATAAAGGGCAATTTTGGAGTTTTATGAAAAAAACAACAAAACATGTTTTATCCTTCCTTAAAATTCACAAACAACATTTTCCAATCTTACATTTTATCATTGAAGTGTTTTTCTTAATAATTAATACTGAAGCTTTTTAGAAGCAGATGAGCATTGACCGTAACAAAAAAGGCACAGAAACATGAACATTCACGTAAAAATAATTTGGAGCATTCTAAAATAGTTATCAAATAGAAGATGAAGATGCAAATTAAAATTGGTGATATTGATTATTGAAAAGAAAAAAAAGTGTACTTATGTTCACGTAAATGGTTTAATCAGGATCATCAATTTTGTTTTTTTATTTTATTTTCTAGGTTGTTTATTTAGGTTGCATATATTTATAATTAAGTGGGTCTAAGTTAGCAAATAGGTGCACAATATTTAATAAAATTTACCTAACTAACCCTCAATTTTCTAGTGTAAAATAACTAAATGTCAAGGAGTTTTTTGTCCAAAGTGAAAAGGTGCACCTTGCTAACTTAGACCTTCATGTTTTTAGGTGGGTCTAAGTTAGCAAACCCTATATATATATATATATATATTCTATTTTTGGTTGTTAAAAAAATAAACAAATAAAATGAAATAAAAACAAATAAATGAAACAAAAGAGGCGCATGGTCGGAAGTCGGGAACCCCACGGCAGTGCTAATGGTGGGGCCAACCGCGTGAGGCTGAAGGTTTTAGTCAATGAACACGTGCCAAAGCTGGTTGAAATGTAGTCAATGACTGTGTGCTCTTGACTTGAGAATGTGAGAGTGAGGTTTGGGGAGCAAGTTAAGCTGCTAGGCTTCTTTTTTGACCCAACTAGATAGGAGTACTATGAAATGAGAAAAACAAACCTCATAATTTCTACCACTTTTTCATCCACTCAATTAAATTCAACGTCACATTTCACCCCTGTGCTTACTTTGCACATTTATATACTGTATACTAGTAGTAGTATCTTGTACCACTGCCATGGTAGTACTAGCAAGCTAGATAGACGTATTTTTATCGGTGATGCTAAACGGTGTTTCTGGACATTTATTAAACATAAAATAAAATTTAAAGATAAAGTCAATGCTAAAAAACTTTTAATGTTTTTAAGGTATTAAATATACAAATTTCAAGATAAAATTTTCATATTAATGCGTTTAACTACTATTTTAGGGGCACTGTTTATTATTTTCCGTAATTTATTTAGATAAACTTATTCAATTAAATTATATAGTAACTTATAACTTTTAATTAGTTTATCCTCTCGATTTTATATTTGTCATTTTATTTAAAAATATTAAATATTAATTAAATAAATATTTTTATATCATTTTAAATTTATAAATTAATTCAATTAATAATTTTATCAACTATAAATTATAAACTAACCATTGTCAAAAAGTAACTTATAAGTAATTTATAGTTTTTTGCTATAATTTTATCTACTATAAACTAATTTATTAAATATTCGTTATTGTTTATTATAAAAAAAATATCTGTTATTTTTTATTTTAAATTATTCATTACAAATTATAAGCTAATTTATCAATTATTGATTGTTTTTACCAACAAAAAATTGTGTCCTATCCTATGTGATTAATTATATTAATGAACTCGTTCTTAGTCAAAAAAATAAAAATTAATGAATTCATTCATCACTATTAATCACGTACGTATTCACCTTTATTGGTTTATGGATAAGATATTTTTAATATCGGCTATCTATCTATCTATATGTATAATTTCGTTACAAGGTGCATCAATTTGTCTTGTCATTACTTTTTTTTATAAAATTTCAATATAGTCATCAAGTTACAATTGAATTGGATAAGGCCGACATGCTATAAGAAAATGTGCAATAATATCAGAGCTAAATGCTAATCCAACAACAAAATAGTGTTTCAGTTCAATAATGCAGCTATATATTTTTATCTAAAAACATTAAGTTACATTTATTTTATTTTTCTAAAACTTAATATATCCGGTCTAATGACCTACTACTAATCCAAAGAATAACTAAGTTACATTAGCGAATAAACATCGTTTGAATCTTAACTAAGAATAATATCTATATTTTATTGGTGAGTCGTGACATGTCTCAAATAAAATTACATCTTGTAATGTATCCAAAAAAAATTCTCGTAAGAGATATATAGAAGAAAAAAAAAAGTTATATTATCACACATCAATAATTAGATTGAAATAAATTAAGTGGTTGTATTGAGCCGTTCTGGTGGTATGTTGTTTTTCGGAGTTTTTGTTATATATTTTTGTTATTTTAGTTTTTGTGTGTTTATGATACTTCTTTACTGTATTAATGCACACGTTCTAAAAAATTATTTCTATATTTACTTTCTTAATATTAATATGTGTCTTTAATTCTCCTATAACATTATGTAATTTATGTGTGTCTATAATGAGATCATACAACTTGTATTTATAATGATGTCATAACAAATACATTGAATTTAAAAATAAAAAAACTAAACACTAACATAGTTGTTTAATATATATTACTATGAATACTTATAGTCAATCTAGGGAACTTATTGTTCTGGTGAACACTTAAAGGGGTATGCAAACTAATTAAATTGAACTGTCAATAGCAAGAATAATCAGTCTGTGATCATAAAATTTCGGTCTTTTTCTCATCAATGTTACAGGTATTTATAGATTACATAGGGAGAAAATTCTTCCCGCCCTTTTTCTTCGTTGGTCTTCCCACATTCTCCCGCTATACATATTTAATCACATGCCTATTTGTAAGGTGATTATGGGGAACGTGAGTTGAATATTAAAGTTCTCTCTGAATCATACTCCTGGTTGTAAGGAAGGTGGGGATGAATGAAGTGAATCATGGAGGAATGACGGTTATGTTTGTAGAACATGGGACCATAGGGTTATGGGCGTCTCGCCTATCTCGCCTTATCTCACCTTATCGAGAGTGAATGTCTCGCCCTTTATGTTGCGTCTTTGTGCGAAGTTGGGCCGAATCTTTCCTTATGTATTGGACCGTTGCTGTTGGGCCGTTGTATGGATTATTAGATAATGTTTGGGCCTTGCTAAATGCACTCCTTATATTTTGACTCGGTCCACATATATATTCTTATGACATCATCAAGCTTGTGACAAATAAATTCGATCCGAGAGCCTTTAAGAGAGTTGGTAAATATATCAACTAGTTGATCATTTGAAACGAAAAAAAGAGGTAATATTGATTTCTCCTTAAAGAACCTTATATATACAAAGCGACAGTCAATCTCTATGTGCTTAATTCTTTCATGAAAGACTAGGTTGAAGGCAACATGTAGTGCAACTTCACTTGATTGTCACAAATTAATTTCATTGTCTTGATGTCTCCTAATTTAAGTTGTTGGAGTAATTGTTTTAGTCATGTTATTTCACAAGTTGCTGCTGCCATAGCACGACATTATACTTTTGCACTCATCTTGCAACTATGTTATGTTTCATGCTCCGCCATGAGATCAAATTTCCTCCAATGAGGATACAATACCCCGAAGTGAATCTTATATCTGCTGGTGAACCCGCCCAATCCGCAACAGCGTAACCCACAACTTGAGTGTTACCCTTGTTTTCATAAAGTAATCATTTGTCCGTCTCTGATACCATATAAGATTATGTAATCTTTGTGTGTCTATAATGAAATCTCACAACTTTTTTTTTTGAAGAAGCCAAAGAAATATATTAAAATAAAGGGTAAATAGGGTTTTACCTTCCTGTAAAGCAGACAAATTTTGCATTACCCCCTTGCAAAATCTTTTTTTTGGATTCCCCTTGTAATGTATAGATTCTCTCATTTCACCCCCTCCTTGGACAACTTGGCATAGAATCTTTATTTTTAGTGAGGTGGCACACATATGTGACATTTTTTTAATTTCCATTTGTCATTTCTTTTATTAAATAATAAATAAATTATAAATTTTATGCAAAAAAAAATACTTTTTTTATTTTCCTCTTCATCCCTACCACCACAACCTTCATCATTCAACAAGAACAACAACATCATCAACAAGAACAAAAAAATTCATCTTCCTCAAACCACCCCCATCACCCATGTTTCACAAACCACCACCACCATGTTTAAAAGAAACAAAAAAGAAAAGTGTTAGGTTTTTGAAATTGGCTTAATTTTACAAAAACAACATTTAGCCAGATGTAGTGGCAGATGTGGCGACATATGGAACGACATCCTAAAGCCTGAAGATGTGAAGAATTGGTTACGCGCGCTATTCCTCAAATCTATCCCTTTAGCGCCGTGTTAGCGCTTTACTTGTTCCACAATATATGGAACTCGCTTGTTCGTTGAACTTATCCGATAGCATATGTTCTCTAAAATATATTCCTATATTTTAGGATATTGTTGGATTTGCTTGACCAAAGAGTTTGTATCGGATATACTATAGTTTGATCTTATTTTTGAAGGCGAAATTCAAGGCACCAGCGTGGCTGGTTTGTGCACTATATATATTGAAGGCCATAGTCTGTTTGTTTTTTACTGAAACTCTTGTGAAGAAATATATTGTTTGTCTAGGGTTTTAGCTTTGTCTCGTGTTTGATTGTGAGCCTATCTCGTATCTCCTTGATACTTGCTTAGGACTGGTTTCTTGTGTTGTAAGGGTTTTAGTCTACTCCTAAGCTTTTAAGCACGGAGATAGGTTATTGTTTGAAGTGTGACTTCACTGTTCTCAAGGTTAGATCAATCACACTGGCTGTGTGGTTAAGAGGAGGAGAGATAAGTGTCTCTAATCTAGGTGGTCCTAGGTTGAAGGAAGCACGGGTAGAAACTAGGTGACGAAGTATAAACAGGTCGTTTGCTGGAAACTTCTAACTAGTTTTATCATAGTGGATTCACTCCTGGATTTGTATCCCCAGAGTAGGTCGTGTTATACGCCGAACTGGGTTAACAAACTCCTGCGTACATTTAATTTCCACTTGCTTATTATTTTGCATATTATTTATTTCGTTGTGAACATTGTAGTTGCAAAGGTAGGAACATCCAGTACCCCATTGCTACGCCAGAATTTCAAAAAGGAAATTTTTTTTAAAAAAAAATCTATCAATTATCATATAACTATCTCTCATTCCATAAATTTCATCTTCAATTCATCATCATCTTCATCACCACCATTTCTCCACTTCCGCCACCACAACCACCATCTATTCCCAAACCATACAAAAATCATATTAAACCCATAACAAAAAAGACTGAGAGTAAACTCTTAAACAGAAATCAGAAACATGAAAAAATTTGAGAGTAAAACATACACGCATATTTGTTATTATATGCGTGAAGCAAAGAATAGTCTGTCAGAAGCAACTTTAGTGTACTCTCAGAAGCTATACAAGAATGACAAATCATAAATCTGATGGAATCAAGTCTAGAGATATTATCCCCCAAGCTATAAACTCTGACGAAATGGATGTTGTTGTATGCCGGTCCAACAAGTCAAGAAAGGGAATATCAAGACAACGGTATTAAAGTTACCTCTTCTGTGCAAAGGAACTATCTTCGAGAACCAGAGAAGCATAAGCAGTTTGCCATTTACGGAATAAGTTAAAATTGGTTTGAGTACCTTTCAAACGGGCAAACTGATCTCTCACAACTGTCATATTCAAACGTCTTTATTTCTAAGCCAATAAATACAAGACCTCTTTGAATTGACAAAGTGTCGTTGAATAATAGAACTTCTCAAAAGAGCTAAAACTTAAGAAGAATTGCACAACAGTTAAAAGGAAGAAAGTGTTCATTCAAGCCAAAGAACTTAATAGCAAACATCTACACAAGACGAAAACTCAAGACCTTCATTCAACGTCAAAGCTTTCTGTTTTGACAATATTTGTAAGAGTTAGTCCTAGGTGTATAATTGTAACCAAATTAAAAGTCTCTTGCATTTGTGCTTGAGCAAATTAAAAGTCTCTTGCATTTGTGCTTGAGCAACTTGGAAGTCTCCTGCTGTGTGATCTAGAGCAATTAGAGTAAGTCTCATGTTGTGTGATATGGAGCATCTGTTGAAGTCTCTTGATGTGTGCTTGAGCAAATTGTGTAATCTTGGTGATTATAGTGAACTCTCTTGTTGAAGAACAAGGGGACTGGAGTACTATCAAGTTGTGAGGAGAACCAGTATAAATTTTTGTGTGTTCTCTCTCTCTCACACCTTTTCAACCTTGCGTCTGATTGCATTGTGTGTTTGATTCATCCGCTGCCAAAATAGACTCTGATAGATTTCTTAATCTTGAAGAAAATTTTAAATCCTCAAAACACAATTCAACCCCCCCCCCCCCCCCCCCCCCCCTTCTTGTGTTTTTCACATCTTCACAACAATCAAAGTATCATCAGCAAACTGTAAATGAGAAATATGAATAGGAGATTCGGCTTCAGTTCTCACCTGATACCCTTTAAACAAGCCTGTATCAATAGAAACTTTGAGCATAACATTAATTCCTTCAGCAGCAATCAAAAACAAAAAAGGGGAAATGGGGTCCCATTGTCTCAACCGACGCCTCATACTGAACTCATCTGTGGGACTGCCAATAACAAGCACAGAAATAGTCGTCGTACTAACTCAAGTCATAATCTATTGCCCCCATTTTGTCGAAAAATCCATTTTAATCATTACTAAATCAAGATAACCCCACTCCACTGAATCATACGTCTTCTCAAAGTCAACCTTAAACATAAGCAGCTCCTTCTTTCGTTTCTTTGCATCATCTACCACTTCGTTTCCAATGAGTATTCCATCCAAAATTTGACGATCTTTGACAAAAGTTGATTGGGTCTCTGAGATAACCTTACCAATCACCGACTTCAACAAGTTGGCCAATACTAGGTGTTTTCTTTATCCAGAATGTATTTGTTTCTAAAAAAATTGAATTTGGTCCATTTAAAATATAAATAGGTAAATGAAAAAATAGGGTTTATTGTTTAATATTCTATGGTATGAGAAGCTCTAAGAACCACCTTAGTTTTACCAATTCCAATGTTATACTTTTAAAGTGAAGACTCATCTTAATCGCTCACAAAAAACACATGAAAGAAATATTAGTTCCAACCAAAAAACGAACATCTCCCATCCTTAAAAAATAAAGGGTTAAATATGTTTTTGATCCATATATTTTCGTCGAATTTTGTTTTTAGCCCCTGAAGATTTTTTCACACTTTTTAGTCCCTGAACTTTTTCCCGTCAGTGTTTTTTAGTCCCTACGTTTCATTTTCAACTCGTGCATATCTTTCGAAATTTTAATTTTTTTTTTCTGCGATCATGTTTAATACATTATATGAATTTCTCTTACAAAAGTTTAAATTTTTTTAACAAGAGATGAATTAAATATGATTTTTTTTTTGTTTTTTCCATACACAAATTCATAAATAATTCATCTTATGTTAAAAAATTCTAAGTTTTTATCGGAGATGTTCTTATAATATTTTAAATATGAATACAAAAAATCATTTAAAAATGTAAAAGTATACAAGAGTTTGATTAAACATAGGGATTAAAAACACTGACGGAAAAAACTTCAGAGACTAAAAAGTGCAAAAAAAATCTTCAAAGACTAAAATCTAAATTTTGCGAAACTATAGGGACTAAAAACATATTTAACCCAAAAATAAATTGGAACAATTTAGTCATTTTATCAATATTTTCTTTTAATAGGTTTTTCTTTAAAAAAAAAGAAATTAGAAGCAGAATTTATGCGACAGTCCAGATGTCATCAATAAGGGGACTTTTAAGTCCCTGCAACAATTATCTGGGACAATTTGGTCCCTAAAGATTAATCTAAAAAACATAAACATAAAGTTTTAAATATTGTTCATTCTTAGTAATTTCTTATCTTTAATATCTTCGGTATGACCAAAGAAAATGCATAAATTATTCTATTTCGTTTCAGAGAATGTTATTTTTCTCCAATTTAGTCTCATAAGAATGAAAGTACAAATTTAATCTCCCACAAAATATAAAAATATCAATTTGTTTCCTTAGAGTTCAACAAACTTGATGATTTTATTATTGAAGAAAATTCAAATTAAAGATAAAAATGTTTTGCTACACATGATTAGAATTTTTTGTTTAAATTGTCTCAATTTATTTTTATAATGTATTAAAAATAACTTTGTTTTGTCTGAGAGACTGAGACTAATTTGTTCTCCGTAATTTTGTGACCAACCATGATAGATCTCCACTCAGTCTTTTTGTGAAAATGAAATAACTTAATAATTTCTAATCAACAAAAATTTGATATTTACTACTCAATTCCTAGTCTTTTTCAGTACATGAATAAATTAAATTGATCAAAAGAATTAAACTTTTCATTGACATGAATCACTCTCTGGTAATTAAGATTTTTTAAAACAAAATATCAATCATGCCCAGCTGAAACCGATTTCATCTCTTGTCATCTTGCCATAGCATCGATCAATCTATACCCAAGCGGTATAAATCATCACACTCATTAGGGGAGCATAAAGCAAAATCTTAGGAACACATACAACAAATATCCACTCTTTTTATTTATTTTTATCTAAAATTTAGTATAAAATAAAGGTTTTTGACACCCTAGTATGTGTTAGAAGTTGTATCTTAAAATAAATTTAATTCTAAAGTTAAATTCGAGTTTTCTCGACATTGATATCCTTAAATAAATGTGACAACTAGATTCAAGATTTTCACATTATTAATATTCTCAAATTGTTTGCAAGGTCGATCCAACACATTTTGAGGCCTCTAAGACAACTTTAAAAATGCATGAAGCATATTTATTCAAAATAAAAAGAGGCATTTTTATAACATGCAATAATATTTTAGTAAAAATACTAAGTTTTAATTTAAAAAATATTTTTCACGTGTTTTAGCAAAAATAACCTCCCGGCACACAAATAAACCAAGGGATCAAAACATGAGCATATTACAAAATCTACTGAGAGGTCGTTAGAAGTATTTAGCTTTTGACGTATCTTTTTGTAGGATTGTGGATTTTTTTTAGAAATTGTTAAGTGTTGATAAGATGTATTTCAAATATCTATTTATATTCTGAATTTTCTCTTATTCTTTTTACTTATTATGCATAATATTATTTGTCATTAAAAAAATAGCTACATATATATATATCTTAATCTTACTATGAATAAACAGTGGGATTCCGTAGTGGTCACGCGTGTATACTTTTGTTCAATAATAATAATCAAACAAAAAAAAAATAACAATGACAATATTTAAAACACTATATATTAAATACGTTTGTTTAATGGCAATGAAGTCATATTCCAAATTATTTTCTATCACTTTAGTAGATTTTGTTACAATGTATCCATTGGCGGTGCCTCGAATTGATTCAGTAATCAAGCAAGGGAATTGAACCATGAAACAATCCACAATATTGGACGTGGTCCACAAGTAAAATGCACCATTCTTCAAACAATTTACTAATATACAAATATCTTTCCTATTCCATCTTACGTAAAACCACCATTATTAAATAATATAAATTATATCCTTCGTTGCTTAAAAAATAATGATATCCACCGATTGATCGTATCAAAGATATGGTGCACAAACCAAAATATTTAAGCACGGAATGCAAATAAAAATATTGTGTTATTAGTTTACAATTTTTTCAGTCATAATACTTTGATTCTGGAAAGATATGGACTCCAAATAGTTTTGACTTCAACTAAACTAACGATGCTATTTAGTGTGAAGCTTAATTCAGTCATAATACTTACAAAATTTTGTATAAAAAAAATTTACAAAGAAATTTTTTATAAAAGCTTCAAATGAAAATTTTGTTTGAATATCTTATTTTAGGTATTTCATCATTTTATTGAAAAAAAAATTGGATATCAAAATTTCAAAAAATTACTTAATTTTGAAGCTATTTTAAATAGATTTTCACAAAAATCATTTTTGAAATACAACTTTTTTAAGAAATTGGGATTTCGACTATGTTTTGAACTTCAATAATGTACATTTCTGTTATATGATGTCAAAATTAGTTTTCAATTTAGAAAAAACAAATACAAAAAAACTTGTGATATTTTGAAAAACGGTTTTACAAAATCCATTTTCAAAAATATAAAGAAAAAATCTATTTTTTTAAAGCTGAAACAAACGGGCCCATTAATTAGGGATAAACATTTTGTAGCATTTTATAAAATTTTCTACTTTGCAGGTTAATTTACTATATATTGCGTTTGTTCATTGTTGAAGACATCAATTAATAACCAATAGCCACATATTCAACTACTTAAAATTAATTGTCATGCGGTCCTCAATTTGACTATCAAATGGTTGAGATAGGAGAAAGGAATGGTAGAGATCATCAATTGATTAGAGTCAAATTTCCAAAAACAAAAAACTAAAATTGAGTTTCTTAAAGGAAAAGATAAAATTGACTTAAGGTATGCTGCAACAATGATCTTTTAGAAACTTAGCTAATTATTTCATGCTGTTGAAAGTTTCCTAGCAACATGTAATTAATTGGGTCCCCTACTAGAAGATTTTTCTTGCAACTAATGTCAAAATTTAGGGAAAGTACTTAGAGATTTCCGCCACTTGTAATTTGTAGGCTACTATATATGGTATATCCTCTTTTCTACTTCATTGACCAAGTCTTTGTTTAGGTTGACTTCTATTTTATTTTCAACAATATTTATTTAATTTGCTACTCAATTCCTTTCATTGCATCAAACTTTTGAAATGGGTAATATTGAAAATTAGTTTCAAGTGAGGTGTAATTACTAGTAAAAATATAAAGGTTTAAAATGGTAAAGAGATTATAATTAACTAGTATGTTTTTTAAAAGAACGGACATGATTAGAAGTAGAGATGAAATTCACCTGTGATGCAGATTAAGGGACAAAATGAAGAGTAATGGATGGCTAAATTGTATTGTAATTAGAAATATGAACTTTGTGACATTGGTTTAGGCTTGAATAGCTTTACTTTTTTGAATGAGCTTCCCTTTCAAATTTCTTCTTCTTTTGTTGACAATATTGAGTAAACTTAGTTTTAGGTTTGTCCATATGTAAGGAGGTTTTTGGCCTAGTCCCCTCATTTTTTTTGTATATCTTTTGTCTCTTATGAATTTATATATTTTAAGACAGTAGTTCTTTGCTATTCATTTTTTTTTTAAATAAAAAAAAAAAACTAATCTTTTAAACACAAAAACAAAAAAGAAAATATGAGAATAAATAATAATTAAAAATATATCCACATAAAAATTGTCTTAGAGGATCACATCCCATCAACTTTGCAACAATAAAATTAGACATGTTGTGTGACCTGCGGGCTTTGAAATAGGAGTACTCAACATTTTACCTCCAAAAAAAAAGGAGTACTCAACATTTCACAATGTTTTTTAAGGCTACTTAACATTTCACATAAAGAAAGTGATAGTGCTTTTTTTTTGCCAATAATTAATAAAGAAAATGATAGTGCTGAATTTTGATGGAACCGTAATGGAGGAATGGCGGTAGCACTATAGAGTAATGATATATGGTCTTCCATTTAGTCATTGATGGGATATGTGAACTTTCATCTTCAAAGATTCTAAGTGTTAGATAGAAGAGAAAAAAAAAGGAGAAAAATAAAATACGAAAATTAATGCATATATTTGAATTAAAAATAAAAGAGAATAATATTGAATTAATGACTCGTTTGGATTAACTTATTTTTCAGTTTATACGAAACAACTTATGCAAATAAATAAAGTTTTATATATTATTATGTTTTTCAAGGTAGTGTGTGAAAAAACAACTTATAAAAACACAAATTTTGATAGTGAAAACTTATAAAGTAACATAGTAGTTTATTTATTTGCATGAGCTATTTTCATAAGTTCAAAAATAAGCCGAATTTAAATGGGCCCTTAGACCATTCAGATTATAAAAAGAGAGAATAAATCGTAATTTGAAAAAAAAAATGAGAGAAGTTCATTGAAGTTGAGATGTAAAAATTAAGAGAAAAAATAAAGAGGATTCATTCTCCCCTCGATCATACATATTAAAAAAAATGTATATAACAAATTTTATTTTGTTTACTAAAAGACTTAATTAATCTTTTTGTCCCTTAATTAATTTTCAAGTTTCATTTTGGTCTTCTAAGTTCTATGTAATAACTGTTCCGTTTTTGTCTCTTAAGTATATCTCAGTTTATCAAAGTGGTCTTTTCCAACAATTTTATTAAAAAAACAAATGTTAGATCCTACAGAGGTGGAAATATTCATCTTCTTCCTCAATTTCTTCTTCATCCTCTTCATAAACTTATCAATGAAACTCTTATTTTCAAAACAAACCCAAGAAAGAAATATTCTAAAATTGCAAAATTTTAAGTTTCACAAACCTATATGTTTTAACTTTTTAAGAAGTGAAACTATATAGGTGACAAGAAGCTCTCCTCCTATGAATTTGACATTGATTCTTGTTCATCTTCGATGTGTTTGACATGACGAGTTCCATTGCCTTAAATTCCATCTTTTTCTTCTTTAATATATATATATATATGTTTTTTCCTCTTTAAGTTGTGTCAATTTATCCATGGTTGCCACTTTTTAACTTATTATGTCATGTACGGCTTTAGAAAACGTTTCAATTGCAAAATTTTGTCATTACGAACTAAGACCGAAGGCAGGTGCAGTTAATAGAGCAATGTGCGGTTTTTTGCATTTGTCTTATCCATCCTTTTAGCCTCATTTTGTCGCTTTGAACGTTCTATTGGAGATGTTGGATTATGTTCATAACTTAAAAGTGTCTTTTGGGTTAGACGATGATGAGTATGCCTCACTCTCATCCATTTAGATTCATCTTTTAACAATTGTCATGCATACTCAAGATTGAATGGTTCACACCTACATCTTGAGCATAAAAAGCATGCACATTGATCAAGATGTCTTTCTCCAAGATCCCGCTTTTCTTTCCATGAACAGCTTGCCAACAAAATTTTGAACACTGCAATTTATTTGATGCTATCGAAATTTTAATTGACCATGTTGTTTCTGTCTTGATTGTTCACCATACTTGTTATAATTAGCCGCTATTATTAACTAAAAACTATATGCTTTTTTATCAACTCCCACATGTAGATCCTTTGAAATATTGAGTCATGATTCGATAAGTGTATCTTCATCCCTTGTGAATAGCTCTCAAGGTATATTTGTTTAACAAAAGTTCTTTCTCCATTTTCAAACCTAATATTTCCAAGAACAATTTGAGTTGAAAATTGTGGAACTTGACATTTTGACATAGATCCAATCGGTATTTCATGTTCATCACGAGTAAACTCTACACCTTGAGTATTAATTTTAGGCTATAGAACATGTTGGGGTTTGTTGGTTGCGACAAAAATATGTTTGGGGTTTGATGGTGGTGTTACAAATTGAGAGTTTTGAGAATTAGGATGTTGATAATTTTGCATCAAATGAAATATAGATTGTTGAAAATTATATTGATTGGTTGAAGTGAAATATTAGAGAGATAAAATTGTGAAGTTAAAATTTTGAGAGTGAAATTTAAAATAATTTTGTGGTTTTAAAGTTAAAATTTAAAATAAAATAAAAAGAATTATAAAATTATTTTTGTTGTTTTGATATTTAAGAGCAAACCGTTTTCAAGTAAGTAAAAAAATCAATTCAACATTATTTTTCTTATGATTTTTTTTTAACAAGCCAAAATGAGATATATATTATAAACAAAGAATCTCCTCAGCACAAATTCTAACTTTTTAAGTCAAATTTTTTTGTTTTTTTTGTTTTCACCATCAGTTTAATCTGGTTCGGAGGTCAGTTCTGACATCAAGTGGTTTCATCCCCCTTCCGATCGCAGTTGCTGGGCGTTGAACTGTGGTCCTCCCTACTAAGTTCAGCGTCAATCACCACTAAACCAACTAATGATTGGTTAATGTAGAAACATATGTATAACCATTTAGAACGACTCCTTAAATACTGACATTACATCACCTTAATGATAGTTAGAGATCAATCTTAAATTCACTCATTGATTATGATCTGTTTATCAAATAAACATTCAACTCTTTCTTGACCATTTTATCAAAAAACAAAAAAAAACTTTTTGTTGACCATAATTTTAGTTTAATTAAACATTATGATTAATTAAGATTAAGTAGGAATAAAATACTACCGTTAACATGTGATAACTCGGTTGTTAGCTGCACGAATATTTAATATGTTGGGGCATAATTTCGAACTTGTGATTCCAAACACCTTATTATAAGGTGTATCATTTTTGCTTAAGCTATTAGATAAATAAATAAATTAAGAATAAAATACTTACTCATATTTGGTTGATAAATTATATATAAAGCACAACTTAAAAATTAATTAAAAATGAGAAAGAACAAACCTGAACATTTCACTTGCTGAAACAATTATTGTTTCTAGAATCAGATAAGTGGTTCTATTAGACTCTAATTAGGTGTGGCCAACCAAAGACCTAACCCACATGATTAGTGCCAAAATGATGCCTACATTTCCTATCTTTTAGTTTGTTTATAGTATTATTAATATGATTAACAATTAATTATCGTAGTATTATTAGTAGGAGTACTTCAAACATCACACAACTTCTTATCTTGGTTATGTTATGACTATAGTAAGCATTTTTATGAAATTGACTTCCTCCAACCTAACATAGTTCATGTTTGGTTGAGGACTTTGATAGTTTGATTAATTCATCAAGTACATTTTTCATTAACAAACAAAGAAGTTACGATGGCAATAGTAACGGTTTCATATATTATACAAAGTAGTAGGGACATGACCCAATATAGCTAGTACATTTGGGTCAACATTTGAAAGATTTTTCATGTATTGATAATAAATTTAAGTTGGATTAGGTCAATGAACTGAGCAGTCCTATAAAACATCAGATATTTTACCATATATAAGAAAAAGGCACTATTGCTTATTAGGAGTATTTTTTAATTTTTGGTGAATTTGGAGTATGGTTTATTGACGCACTAGTGGACGAAATAAGCATGCCTATGAATACTTTAGTAGGGAAAAAAAAATGCTTTAATCACATTGATAACGAAATCAAAATTTAATTTAGTTAATAGAAACTGAAAGTGAAAACTTTTTATAATATAATAAAAAAACAAGAATGATAAGATCAACTAAACAACATGAAAATGACTCGCAAACATTTAGGATACTATTGATATGCTAAAATAATATATTTTTTTAGGTATTTAATATAAGAATTTCTTTTATAGATATATTGAAAATTTAATGTACCTGGTCCATATTATATAGGCTTAAATTCAGTTTTGCCCCACCTGTTTTGATTAAATCGGAATTTTAACCCCTGTTTTAAAATCTGGACTTTTACCCCCGTTTTTTTTATTTTTATTTTGCCCCCATATCATATTTTGCTTATGTGACAGTGCTGATGTGTAATATTATTTTCCACATAATTAATTATTTGTTATTAAACATTATCTTATTATATTTTTTGAATGAAAAAATTATAATTTTTGTTTTTCAAAAAAATGGCAAAAAAAATATCAAAAAAAAAACCAGTAAATAGTAACGGTAAAAAACCAAAAAAAAAGTAAAAATACCATTTACATAGAAAAGATAGTAAAAAAACAGTAAAAAAAATCAGAAAAATACTAGAAAAACAAGAAAAATAGCATAAAAAACTATCAATTAAAATGCCAATAAAATACTTTGAGTATTCATTATGCTAATGGTATTTTTACTTTTTTTACTGTATTTTACTGATTTTTTTTTGTATTTTTACTATTTTTAAAAATACTTAGAGTATTTCTTACTATTTTTACAGGTTTTTTTTGTATTTTGGTATTTTTTTTACTATGTTAATGGTATTTTTACTTTTTTTTTTGTTTTATAATTGTATTTTACTTCTTTTCTTTTGTAATTTTACTTAATATATTTTTTGCAATTTTTAGAATTTTTTTAGTAATTTTTTCATTCAAAAAAATTAATAAGATAATGTTTAATAACAAATAATTAGTGATGTGGAAAATAATATTACACATCGGCACTGCCACATAAGCAAAATATGATAGGAGGGCCAAAATCCAAAACAAATTAAAACAGGGGGTAAAAGTCCGGATTTTAAAATAGGAGGTAAAATTCTGATTTAATCAAAACAGGGGGCAAAACTGCATTTAAGCCTATTATATATTAAATACATTAGATCTTTAATGAATCTAAAAAGTAAAATTCTCTTATGTTAAGGATCGGAGGGAGTAATAAATTTGATAAGACTATTTCAGTTGTACCGTGTTTGATTTTAAAATTGTTCATGAGATTGGACACATTAGGGGTTAAGAGGTTGAACAAAAACTGAAATTTGTGTCTCCACTGAATCACGAGACAACTTTTAGTCCACTGCACAAGTTGTCTAAAATAACTTTTTGTCCATCAAATATCGTACAAGATAAAATTTGTTCAACACCTTAAATTTTGTCAGGTATTTTTCTGTCATTTACTTTTTTAATATGAAGCAGCCAAAGAACCAATTAAATCAACAAAAGAAAAATCACACTCTACATTAGCACAAGGTGTGCACAATGAAGAGGTTACGTAAATTAAAATTATAACGAAAAACACGGAACAAAAAACTGCCAAAAGATAAACACATCATGTTGCCCTTAAATTTCACTTTAAACCACCACCACACCTGAAGTTGGATATTAAGAATCACATAATCCACTAAAAAACAATCAGATTAAAAACTCAATCATTTCTAGCTCTCTAAATACTCCAAATTATCACTGAACAAATGACTTTAAAGCTATGTTTAATCTTCAAGAAACTAACCTGTAGACCACTGAAGGCAAGAGCATGAGCGAGAACATTGTTGGGAGAAACACCTTGTATTCCCCCACAAGTTCCGCACACTACACCACACCTTATGAGACCTCTCACATTCTAGGAAAATATGTGATAAGGACTCTTCAAAACCATAACCAAGACTAAAAAATTGGGAATCAGCATTCACAATTCCCCTCCTGAATAAATTATCATTCATTGGTAATTGATCCTACATAAAACACCAAGCAAAAATTTAAACCTTCAAATGGACACTTTTGATCCATACCAAAGTGGCTTGTCCTTCCTCAATACCATCCTCCTCGTCATCTGCACTTGTCAAAGACACATAAGGTTCCTTGATAGAAAAAAAGTTAGAGTGAGGAGTCCTCCAAAACCACCGGTCATAAACATTATTCCGCAAAACAATATCATGTAACAAAGCACAACAATCTTTCAACAATACGTCGTCCCACGCAAACAACTGACATCTCCTCCCCACTCCTCATAATCCCCACCCCTTCGGTACATAGACTCCACAATAATGTCTGGCTTCGAAAAGAGCTCAGCAAGACAAGTATCATCCTAAAATAATGTTTCATCCCCATTACCCAATTTTCTAAACAACAAATCCCCAAATCAATTATCTAACCCTTTAAAAGACTTTTTTAATATCGAAAATATCTTTCCACAAACTAAAACCTTCCTCCCACCAGACACTATCGCTTATCCATGCTCCCCATATTTGTAAGTTGACACTTGTCTCCAAAATGGGGAAATCTTTTTGTTAAGAAAATTTAAGGAGAAGAATTGAGAGAATAAATCTCCATCCTTGTTTACATCCACCACTACCCAAGATTTCCACAAAAGGAGTTTAAAGTGACATCATCTAATAAAATATTGTCATGTGTTGATTCTTGCATTTCTTCTCTCGAATCCTTCATAACAAATAGCATCTCTCCTCCTAAATCCACCACTCTCAGTTTTCAGCCGCCAACACCACTTACCCAATAATATCACATTAAATTCTGATAATGCTACCTTAAATTCCTTAACCTTCCAATCAATAGTCACCAACATTCACTCCAACCAGCAAACTTTTAAGAAAATTAACCTTTAAATCCGACATTGATTCAAAAAAACAACAACATAGCTTTAATAACATGTACTCAACTCTTAGTGAAAACAGGTTACACCATGTTTTAAAAAAATAAAAAGATTGAATAATTTTTATAAAAAAAATATGATGATTCATAGTTTAGACATTTAACATTAAAAAATAGAAAAAATATTCGGGTAACCCATTATCCAACTCGAAAATCAGTGGGTTTATCCGATCAAAATGGACGGTTATTTTTCACAATGAAAATCGGTTACATTCTTTTTTAAAAAAACACAATGGTCAATGTTATTTTTATGAAAAAAATATGATAATTTGTCATTTATTTTTTTAAATTTAAAAAACAAAAAAATAATTTGGATAACCCACTATCCCCAACCCAACCCAACCCAAAAGTTAATAAGTTTATCCAACCCAGTCCAATGTTGTAAGGAGTGATTATTTTATTAACTTAACGTGAAGTATCCTATGGGGTTCGGATTTTATTTTTGACCAAATTCAATTTAATCCCGCTCACGTACACCCTTATTTAATAAAATAGTTTTTTCAGCAGACTTATCATATCACAGCGTCAAACTCTAAATTATCGACCCTTCTTCTCCAAGGAAGCAATATGTAATTACCTAGAAAATAATTAGTAAATATTTAATTTGATTATTAAAAAAAAAAAAAAAAAAAAAAAGGAAAGATGGAGGTAGGTTCCTTACTCCGAACGCATCTTGTAAGTTTGGTTTTAGGTTTGGAGCTAGGTTTGGTTGAAGACTTTGTGAGGATAAGAACGACCCTTACCTCTCTTTTCTCTTTCTAACAAAAAACGCTATCTACCGCTTCCAAGTCCCTACAAGAACCCATTCCCTTCCCCCCCCCCCCTCAACTCTTCTTTACTTCAAACCCCTGTTTCTCTTCATTCTCTCTCTCTCTCTCTCTCAACTACAAACTATAAACCATTCACCTTCTTACAACATTCATTCAAACCAAACCAAACACACTCAAAGACAAATGGCAATTGAAAACCAAGATAACACTACCACTGTCAGAGAAATCAAGCCTAAAAATAGAAGAATCATGGTATGCACATTAGATTCTTGTTTTCTTAATGTTAATGTCTTCTGTTTTTTAATTCAGCATTGTGTTACTGTGTTATTGTGTTATGTTCTGTTCTGTTTTTATTGATTTTTAATTATTGTCTTGAATAGGGTGCTGGAGGTCCCGATGATGATGGTGATAACAGATGGCCACCATGGTTGAAACCTTTATTGAAAGAAAATTTCTTTGTTCAATGCAAATTACATGCTGATTCTCATAAGAGTGAATGTAATATGTATTGTTTGGATTGTATGAATGGTCCTCTTTGTTCTCTCTGTCTTGCTTATCATAAAGATCACCGTTTTATTCAGGTTTGATTCATTTTTATTACTTCATTTTTGTTAATTTGTTTAAAGGCTTTCCCAAATTCAGAATCTGACACATTTTGGTTCATGGGCTAGATTTGTTCTTGTTTTAGACTATTGTCAGTTTTAACTTTCAGCTTTGTTTTCTGTGCTGAGATGAGATCTAAGTCTTGTCTAAAATGGGTTCTTAAAAATGTCACCTTTTTCTGATTTTAAGTTATTTTTCAATGTTTTGGTAAAAAAAAATGTCATTTTTCAATGTTTGTAAATAAGCTATTTTTTTCAATGTTTAGCTTAACCAATGTTGTGTAATGTGTGCTAAAGATTGTGTTTTGTGTGTTATTTTGAACAGATTAGGAGGTCTTCATACCATGATGTGATTAGGGTGAATGAGATTCAGAAGGTGTTGGACATAACTGGTGTTCAAACATACATTATCAATAGTGCAAGAGTTGTGTTTTTGAATGAAAGGCCTCAACCTAGGCCAGGAAAAGGTGTTACAAACACTTGTGAAGTTTGTGAGAGAAGCCTTCTTGATTCTTTTCGGTTCTGTTCTCTTGGTTGCAAGGTATTTAGTTCTTAACATCAATGTCTTCTCATCAATCATTGATTTTGCAGTGGAATCTAAACAAATTGTTAGCTTTTAACTTTTAGTACAAAATGTTGTCAAATAGATGCTATAGCCGTGATAGTGCTATAGCATTAGTACTACGACACTGCGCTATAGCACTGATTCCGAGTGCAGCTAATAAATGTTATAGCTGTGCTAGTGACAGTGCTATAGCTAGCGCATGCTATAGCACTGCGCTATAGCACTAGGTGTAGCAAATTTGAACAAACCTGTTTTCCGTGGTTTGCGATTGACAACATTGGGATTATGATATAGTCCATGTCTGGTATTACAGTAACTCTGATTTTGCTGAAGCTACATTCGGTAGCTTTTAAAAAACCAGGGTCACCGTGATTCTAACATTCACCGTGATACCAAATTTGCTTTCTTTTCAAGCCAGCAAAGAATACTTTCTGGGTTACAATGAGTTGAGTTGACTTTTATGATAATGGGTACCCTTTGATTCACGAGACTCTTGTAACCTTCAATTTAATTTTTGCCAAAATTTCTTCAAAAGCAATAAAAACCATGGATATTGGGATTTGAATATTTGACTTTTAACCCTTAATTTGTCAAAAATCAAAACTTATGTTAATTGTATTCAAATTTGATTTGTTCTAATTAATGTTAATGTGAATGTGAATTGCAGATTGTAGGAACATCTAAGAATTTCCAGAAGACAAAGAAACAATTAGCAGTAATGGCATCAGATTCTGAGGATTCATACAGCAGCAACAACATTCATAGCCGTCAGAAGAAAATCAAAGTTCAAAGCTTTTCACCATCTACACCACCACCAACTTCAGTTAATTACAAAACAGCCAAAAGAAGAAAGGGAATTCCACATAGAGCCCCATTAGGGGTATTTTTAGATAATTGGTATTTTTAAGTTATTTGCTATAATGCCCCTGATATATATATAAATACTAATGCAAGTATTGTCTTTTTTTTTGTGTAATTTTAAATGTTTGTTTTCTAGTGTTTTTGTGTATATAGCAAAAATCCAAATAGAAGTGGAAAAAAGTTTGGTAGTAGAAAATAAAAGACACCTGTGAAATAGTTGGTGGTGCATTTAGCATAAAGAACGGGTGTACGTACCCGTGCGTGTAGCAAAAGAAGTAAGTTTCTTTTTTATATATATATAGGTTTGGTTTACTAATAAAGCAATAATTATACCTAAGTTCTGTGGTTGAGGATGTAAATATTGGGTTTGGGTTAGTAAGTTAGGGAAGAAAGGGAATGATAATGTAGTCCTTGAAAAAAAAGGTGGCATGTCTATATATGGAAATAGAAAAATAAAAGATATCTTATTACAATATTGTTGTTTTATATTTTCTCTTTATAATTTGGTAGTTCCTTTTTCAATTTTCTCCATATTTATATTGATGTGACATTTATAAACATTATATTCAACTATTATAGCTAGTGTAATTTTCATCAAAGATAAAAACAAAAAATTAGGATGGTATACATGAAAATAATTGGAGATAAATTTGAAATAGGAGAAAAAATTGAGTAGACTACCAAATTATAAGGAGACAATTTATATAAAATAATTGAATATTAAAATTACACAATTGCAATATTTTAAGATCAAAAGTTAATGATTCAAAAAAAAAATCAAAAGTTAATTGAGAATGCATTTTATTTACTAAAGATCAAGGACTAGACATATCAACTTAAATAGTATTGCTCTTTTTGGAAAAAGCAAATCAAAATTATATTACCAATATTAATAGAACGTATTTTGACAAATAACATGCTTTTATACCTTTTTATATTTGACATTTTAATTTTCTGGCATTAGAGGTTGTAGATATTTTAAAAGTGTTTAAAGAGTTGTCATTCAAAAAAGTTAGCAATACAATTTGTTGTCCGTTTACCGCAATGTGATAGTCACTAGTACATTCTATTTTTTTTTCCAAATAAAACATATCATAACTCAATTTACATTTATAAAATTTTGTTTGTTTTCTATATATGCTTTTGAAAGAAAGAATTTGTTAATGTGTAAACCTATTTGTGAATGCTGGTTGTGATGGTGGCGATGTTAACATAAGGTTCCAAATGCGGTAGGGTCCACTAAGGTCGGCTTATATGGGTTTTGTCGTCAGCGTGTACACGTGTCGCATTCTCATTCATTGGTTTGAAAGCTAGATGCATTTGTTCTCGAAAGTAGAGAGTAGGTCGGCCGCCTTGAATCACATAAAAAAATATTTTACAAAATAAATAAACGTTTTTCATAAAGTGGAGTAAGTAATTTGTAGATAATTTTCATTTTGACAAAGTAATTTGTAGACAAAATTGAAACATAAATAAATTGATTATATTTGTTCAGATTCGACTTCAAGTCCACATCTCCAAGAAATTGTCCATTTTGAGTTAATTCGTCATGGTTTTGTCCTTTGTAGAAAAGGCGTCTCGGTGGTTTGAAAGATGTGGGTGTTGTATATAAACTACTCTTTGCCAAAAAATACTGAAAGTCTGAAATATAAATAAATTGATGTAACATTAAAAAATACTCCATTCGTTCTAAAAAATATGAGCAAAAACTAGTCGATAAAAGTTGATATATTAATGTAAGATTTAGACTATAGTAGTACATTACTTTTTATTGATCTATTTTTGCTTATAGTTTGATATGGAGCTAATACATTTATTCTATAAGCTTTTTACAACATATTCCATCCGTCCCAAAATATAAATAAATATTTGTCAACTAAAGTGGATGTATGTAATAATTTTGTTTAATTAAATATATCAAGTTTTTTTGATCCATTTTTACTTATATTTTGGGACAGCGAATAGATAATTATATTTAAAACATTGTACTCAATATGTATCTCGATAATAGTGGAGATTTGGATATTGGTTTACCACATTATTAAGTTACACGTCAAAGTTTTTATTGTGATTTTATGATGACTAATTTTCATTTGAGAATCTATAACATATAAAATTATAAAGTGAGTTTATTACTTCAAACTGAATTATTTCAATATACAAGAGTCAGTATCGAACTCATGACGATTTACTGGAGTGGTCTAAATTCATTCTACTTGATTCAATTCATTATTGATTTTTCGTTAGCTTTTAACACACTTTCTATTATTTGAAATTTAATTTAGTCTCACTAAATAATTTTGCTATGGGTCATGTTAACTAGTGCTTCTGGAACATCAGTTAAGAATACCAAAACAAATAATTTTTATATTGAAAATAGTATTCTTTACACAAGTTTCAAGAAGAATTAAAGGCACTAGTTAACATTTTCCATTTTCTATACTGTAATATTTTCTTGTTACTAGCATTTTTTTTTTAAGTGTAATGCCAGTATTTTTTTTTCATACCGTGGGTATCAAACAGCTGCCTTACAGTCTCATAATTGGAAGGTTGTGATTCTCTAGGTCTATCCCCCAATTATGGAGTAGATTACCCAACGAAATCACAGGGCCTATGAATAAATCATGCATGTAGGTAGCCCTAGTTAGTGGCCATACAAAAGCATTATTTTTAACAAAATAAGTTAGATAAAATAAACATGGATTATTCGTAAATTTACCATGTTAGTGTCACTAATTGGGAACTTTCTCAGCTTAGAAAATTTGTTGACGGGTCTAATCTTTGAGCATGATAGAGTGATAAATAGGTTCTTTCTAAACTTGGTTTTTCCTTTGAGTTTCGTACCAGCTCATCAATTGATGTTATAAATGTGTTAAATTTTCCTAATTAGAAAAAAATATTTGCCACCCTACTCAAAGAAAAAGAATTCAATTATAACTTTATAAGATTACGGCCCGGTATTAATTGGTGTAAAGTAATGTATTTCCTTAAGAAGAATGTCTAGGATTTTAAGGAAAATGTTGTGAATTGTTAAATTAGTTAATCTTTTCTTAGGGAGTAAGATTTCAGATTCTCATAGCCAAAAAGGAATAGGATTATTAACTTTTATTCTTATCACTTTTTTGACCATGAAGGATGGTCTGATCTGATGAATTTCACTAGTGACGATTGTTATCGTTTGCTAGTTGCTACTTGTCACCAACGGGTGCATATTGATGAAGTATATTAGCCACGGTCAAAGTGATTTTTAGCCACGATTTTGACCGAAGTTAAATGGCATTTTTAAGCCACGATTTTGACCGAAGTTAAATGGCATTTTTTTGTAGTGTCCTAATAATCACTTAAATTGATTTCACTAATTAATTAAAGGGTTTTTTTATAATAATAATAATTAATTAAAAAGTTTAATTAATACTATTATATTGGTATATATTAAATTATTTTATACTGATATCTAATTGAATTCAATTATTCTGCAATATTGTCATATAATTGAAGTAAAGTATAACAAGTGATAAGAAAGAGATCACACCCACAAAGATTGTTAGAGGAATTTAGTTTCATTTAAAATACAAAATAACTTTTATGCTTATGAGCAAATAGTAACAAAACATTTTGGGGTTTCAAAATTAATTATCAAGAATAAAGGTCAAAGTTGGAAGCATGTTGGAACTTGGAATAATGATTCATTTAATTATATAGTTTAATGTTTGTGATTGACGTGGGGTGTCATGATATTTGTGAGCAAAGTTAAAGTGAAGTGTATGTCTACAATGTAAGAATATGAAATTGTGAATAAGTTATTCTTATGTTTAGGTTAACTTAATTCATTTCACTTCAGTTAAAACTTGATTTGTTTCTTATTATGATCTTAATGTTTATGTCTAAGTAATTAGGTAATTAATTAGAGTAACATGTTCATCCTCTATTAACCATATTAGTTTTCAAAATCCATTTATTATTAGATGCCTCATAATATAATAAACTTGTGTTTAGATCTAAGTTGATCAATAATAGATTCAAACATATAACATAAAATCATAAGAACTAAAAATGCATAAATGACACAATCATATCACATGACTAACATTAAACCTTTATTGAACTTCACATCATTTCATCAACAAACGTTTTAGGTCATGGCGAGCTTATCAAAACATACAATCATCATAGCAATTTAAGATCAAGGTTAAAATTACAACCTTATTTTGTTTATAAAAATAAGCAGACAAAACCCCTTAAGCCAAGTTTGATTTCCGAATAGGGTAATGGGTTAAACCATCATATCTAAATCAAAACTAAAGTGTTTTTGCTCTTCTAGATTTTAACCACCAACAAGCTGTAATTTTCAACTTATTGCACAAGGCCTCTATCGATGATATGTTGTAAGTAAAACTCTACTATTTCTTTCTTTCCAAAGAATCTAACAATAAGCCAATCAAACCGCTTGTAAACATGACCAAACCTCTTTACCAAAAGCATAAGTATTACCAAATTGCAAAGCATGAGCGTCAACAACATTTAGTAAATGGTCATACACATCTAACCAAAGCATAATGTTACACCAAATAGCCTTAAAAATGTACGTCACAATCTAAAAACAAGTGATTAGAACTTTCAACGACTTCGCAACAAGCAACATAATAAAGAATCCAGATACACATTACACGATTGATTAGATTATCTTTTTATGGTAACCTATTGTTTGGTAAACACCAGACAAAAAGATAACATCTGTCATACCCCAATTTTTGACCTAAGATCCCGCCTCATGTCCATGTGTCATGCATTTTTGTCCGGGATTTACTTCGCTTTTTTCAAACGAAATTTCGGCAGAGAGGTATTTTAAAATACCTCATTTTGTGTTCATTTATTATTTATATATTTATTATTATTATTAGTTTGCTTTTTTCATTTTTTATTTTTATTTTATTATTCATTTTTATTATTATTATTATTTATTTATTTGTTTTTTATTTATTCCTTTAGTCCACTTTTATGTTTTTTTTTAAATAAGTCAAAAAAGTCAAAGTCTTGTTTTTTTTTTGGGTCACGGTCAGTGTCTTCTTCCCCAAAGGGGGAGATTCCATTTCAACTAGCAAAAGGATTTCTCTGCATTTCCTCAATGATCCAAAACCCTAAAAAGTTTGGGTTATAAAACAGATGAAAAATCAGAGAGAAGGGGGGGATCAGCCGCAAACACCAAACATCACATTTCTTTCCATTTTTTTCACATCAAAATCAAATAATCAAAATCAGAAAAATCATCACTCGTTCATCATTATCACAGAATCACTCATCTGTTCATCTCCATCACAACCCAGAATCATTCAAACCCAGAAAAATAAAAAAAAACAGAGAACTCAAATAACATCATCGTTCATCAACATCAACACCAAAACAAACTCAAATCATCATCAACCTCTTTTCCAAACCAGAACTAGAAAACGAAACCGCAAAAAAAAACCAGAAAAAACCTGTAATCATCATCAATTCTCCATAACTCACAGATCGAAACCGAAAACGAAATCAAATCGAAGAGGAAGAAGGAACTGATTTCGTTTCGAAAAAAACACCAAGAGATTTAGGACTTGTTTGTGTAGATGTTTGATTTTTGTTAAAAATTGGATTTTAGGGTAAAAATGGTTTGAAACCGTGAGGAAGAAGATTATGAGGTTTAGGAGAGAAAAACGGAATGAGAGAGAAGAGAAAGAAAGTTGGGTGGCGGCCGTGAGAGAAAGAAAGATGGCCGCCGCCGGTGTTTAGAAAATGTGAGAGAAAGAAGAAGAAGGCTCATGGCCGCGCGGAGAAGAGAGAAGAAATTTGGGAAAAATGTGAAATTTCTAGGGTTTGGGGTATATATACCCTGACCCAATCTAGTGTGCGCTCACACACGGTCTTATGGTGCACCAGCGCACCCGTAATCCTCTGATTTTGATCAAGCATCCCAGATCTCATCTATCTGAGATCAAATCAGGGCTGTCTGATTTAATCAGACGTCCCTGATTCAATCTATCATCTTCTTCACACGCCCATGGGCTGCACCCTCTTCTGGACTGGGCCTTGCTTTTATTTTGCTATCCCCACCCCCTGGTTTGCTATTCACACCCCCTGCTTTATTTATTTATGTTATTTATTTTATTTTATTATTTTATTTATGTGTTCTATTATATTCAAATGTCATTTAATTTATTTATTTTTGTACATTATTTATGTGTTATATGCTATGTTTAAATATCAAAAATATCAAAAAATATGCCATGTTATTTGTTTCGTTTATTATTGCTTAAATATAAAAAATGCAAAAAATATTATTGTGTGTTTTATTTTGTTCAAGTCCAAAGGGAAAAGTGAAATGTTTTGTTAACCCCGTGTTACGATGTTTATTTTTGCGCATTTTTGCTTGTTCACTACTTTTGACCTTGAAATAAAAATCATTGTTAAATATAAAAAGAATGAAGAAAGGAGTGGTCTGGCGGATGACTTTTCACTCTCCGGTGACTTCGGATTTCCTGCCGAATGGCTTGCGATCCGAATAACCGACGTTCTAAAATACAATTTTTTCTTAACATAATAAAAAGCAAAAACATCCAAATATTGTTTTCAAAAAAAATAAATCCTTTTTATAATAAACTTCGACTTTCGTCGAGAAACCTTTTTCAAACTTTTTTTCAATAAACGACCTAACACATTTAAGCATATTTAAATATTTTCACAAAGACTAAAAAATACAAAAACAATCCAAATCTTTTGCCGCTTGGCTTTTCAAATTCAAACTTTTTTTCTCAAGAGAGTTTAGACGTGAGCCATCTCTAGTTGAGATTCATTTTCCCACGACATATGGCAGGAAAAGATATAAACTTTTCAGTATGTTCGTGGCGGATTAAAAAGGAGTTTAAACTCAAGATGACGACTCGTCTTTTCTCCTAAAATCAATCAAACAAACCATTTTTACAAATTTTACCCCGAACTACGAGATTTTGATCCCTCGCGGGTACGTAGTGCAAAAGACCTTGTGTCTTCCCAATTCAAAATTAATAAGACTTTTGTTTCTTCTTTTGAATATCCCAAAATTAATAAAAAAGTTTCTTTCATCGTCACCCAATCATTTATAAGCAAATTTTTACAAGCAAAACATTTTAGCACAAAAATACATATTTTACAAGAGGTTCCCGTAGAGTACTACGGATACATAGGATGCTAATACCTTCCCTTTGTATAACTAACCCCCGAACCTTAAATCTCTAAATTTTTATTATGGGTTTATTCGATCTTTTCCCCTTCCCTTGGATAAATTAAAGCTCGGTGGTGAATCATAATTTTTGAGAACCAAAGCTAACCAATAGCTTGGCGTCCGAAAATCACCGCGACAGAAATGGCGACTTCACTGGGGACTCCTCCCAAGAGGGTTGAGCCTAACTTGTATATATGCTATATTTGTGCTATTATTATTTTTTCTTGTATATTTCATATTGCTTTTTATGCTTATATGTTTGGGTTTAATATTTACGAGAGAAAAGTCCTCTACCCGGACTTGAGCAAATACTTAAGATAAGTTAGTGGTTGAGTGTTGGCCTTCTTGGTGGATACCTCGTAGGGTTGACATGAAAACCACGCCTAGAGTAGACCCTCTTGAAAATATTGTTGTCTTGCAAGGATTCGCAATGGCGATGATATTTTCTCGTTGGATCCATGACTCTAGGGACCTTTTTTACTTTGTCTAGAACCCAGATGACTCCATCTAGGGGATACCCTTTGAATTGGCTAGTCCAATTTTGGGAGGAAGTTTTGAGCGAGGGTTGCGACCTTGGTTGTCACCCTCAAACAAACACAAAACCTATAACCAACATGTGAAGGGACCGGGTAGTAAATATCTAGAACTAGCCTCTTGTAGGGAGCCTTCCATTTAGGTTATGTCAACTTCCAATGACCCTACAAGCATTTTGTTGGGGTCATACCCCGACCTTATTCAATCTCATCATATCATGTCATCATTTTTAGCATGTCCTCTAGCATGAGGAAAATCTTTTTGCATACGCATGCATTTTCACACATCTGCATACATGCATCTTCATACATTTGCATCCCATATCAAAAACCTCATACCATTCCCTTTGCCTACCTCCTTCAACCGCAAAAGCTAGCAAAAAAAATTCCGATGCTCACTAGTGAACTTAAAGCATGGACTTGGGAGAGGCCAAGGTCTGTCAAAATAAAAGGAGGTCCAAGACCTGATCAACGACAAACTATTGTCTTTCAAGGGGGAATCTCATTCATGATTGGTCATCCATTACACATGCAAGAACATTAATGGGGCACCCGCACCTCTTAAGGTCGGTGGATCAACAAGGAATGCACATTCCTAAGATCGTTAGACTGTTCATTCTCAATTGCGATTTCTTTCTTGCTAAGTATGGTTTGCTTTTGGAATTGTACTGTGTTGACTAAGTATTTTTAATGAAATGAGCATGCATATTTTGGACTCCATCCATTCGTATTCACTCTTTTCTTGTGCCATCATAAATGGAAATATTTTTCTATTTCACCTTTCAAACTTGAGGGGAGGATGATGTAAACAAATAATTGAATTTGCTGACATATGCTTTTAAGTAAAACATGGCTGATGATGTAAGGCATTGTTTCAATTCCCAAACACTGGAGATATAAGGAGATAATCCGTAGTCAACCCCTTCGAGCTTGAAGTCGGTGTTTCTTTCTACATTTTATAAACTCTTAATCTTAACCCGGGGCAGGGTAGTTTTTCAATCAACTTGACAATGCATCTCAATACAAGAGAATCAATCCATCAAATCACCCCAACAAAAGGTTTAGGCACACCATCTTCCATTCACGTGGAGGAAAGCGATGAAAAGAGAAAACTCACATGGCAGTCATAACTTTTCTAAATCAAGAGCAAAATCTCACAATAGTTTTTTCCGAAAAAAGAGTGTCCGCCAAGTGAAAACTTAGGCAAAAAAATAAGGGCATCCCGATGGACCGCAAATTCAAAAGAATCGGTCTATGCAAAAATAAGGGATTAAAATCAAAAGGGAAATAAACTTGTAAACAAGAAGAAGTGACTGTCACTTCAAGAATCTCATCAGTGCTTCGACCACTGTGTCTACCTCCATCATCATAACTAACAAAATTCTCTTGCCTACCAGAGACATCTATCAAGTTAATTGAACTTAGGAATGGAGAACATCAATGGAGATTGGTTGGGTTAAAATCAAATGTTGAGCCTTATAATCTTTTTTCAAAAACCGTGAGCCAAACCACGTTATAACCCTCAAAAGACCTAATTGAAGTTAGGTTTACTACGAAAGCACATTCAGCAAAATTGTTAAATTGACTCCTTATGTTTGTGAATCATCAATAACAATTTTTTATCATTTCTTCACGCTTTCAATTGCGCCGATCTCCTGGCCAAATATCATCCATTATACACTCAAAAAATAAATTTCGATTTCAAAACTTGCATGTGCATTGCGTCAAAATCACTTTTCGAAATAAACAATTTCACCTGCAAATCAATACTTGACATCGAGGAAATTTCAACAAGAGTCTGATCAAAAGGTGAATCATTTCAAGACACTCCTAACAAGGGGCAAATCACCTAGGGGTCCTGTCAATCAAGAGCAAATTCCTACCAATCAAATGGCAAATCATCCGGAGATCTTGGTGATTACGGTCAAACCTCCAAGGCGCCGATCAACCAGTGGCATGCTTTTCAAAATTCAAGTGTTGAGGCAGTTCAAGTCAAGGGTAAAATTTGGGGCATACCTTTCAAGGATCCAAATACTGGGGCAACCTGTATTTATCACCCCATAGATGGAGAGGATTTTTCGCTCCCATTTTGATGCAACCAAAGATATATTGCCCAAAGAAAAGAGATACAAAAAAATCAAAAAGCTCGCTAAGTCGAAAACCCGAAAGGGCGGCTTAGGCAATAGAGAGTGTCCCGGTGGATCGAAAACCTGGAAAGGCGGTCTAGGCAAAAATTAGGGACACAAAAAAAGAAATATAATCCTGGTGGACTGAAAACTCGAAAGAGCGGTCTAGGCAAAAGTTAGGGATTTTCAAAGAAAAAAAAAGGGCAAAATGGGCTACACTAGGGGCAAGTCCTCTCCATCCTTTCAAAGCTACTCAAGCGAGCTGCTGTCATACAACCATTGAGTTCAACTCGGGTGTCGGGAGACCATGCTAGCAAAAATCTTCTTAACCCCTCTCCATTTCCCAACGCGAGGAAACTTTTCAAACATTTAAATCATAACCATGCATCATGCATTGATCACGTCGTTTTGCTTTAGCGTTTCGCCCATCACCTCATAGCATCCAAAAAATTCCAATATTCATTGACATCTTCAAAAAACCAACATTGCTTGGAACCCAATGCCTACAATAAAAGGCCCATCCTCCAATGGCGCAGCCCAGGGTCAATATGTTGTATACATCAATAAATCATCACATTTCATACAAATCATAATCATGCATCTTGCACGCTTGCATCTTTCTAGCATTAAACCATGCATCAAACTGCATTCGTTAAGGCATTTCTTAACATATCATTCGCACATATAGCATCACGCATGCATTTCAAGATTTCCAAATTTTCTAATAAAAGTGGCACCACTTTCACAACCAGAAAGCCCAATTTTCATTGGCATCCTGAAAAGCTCAACATTCAAAGCCCAGTCTTTATTGGCATTCAACATTCGATTAAGTCCAAAAATTATTGGCATCCAAAGCATGGTAGTTACCAACATTTCATTTCATGCATCCATCATGCATTTCATATAGTATTCATTAATGCTACGCCTACAACTAAATGCATATACATGCATACATACATACATACATACATACATAGATATATACATGCATACATATAATCATTCACATATACATACATACAAACATATATAGATGTATACATGCATACATACAAACATATATAGATATATACATGCATACATACATACATACATACATACATACATACATACATACATATAATCATTCACATATACATACATACATACAGTCATTCACATGTCCATACATAGGTTCGTACCCATGTGCAACATGCAAATAGAATCATTCATACATACTGCATTGACCGTCATGTGTCTTGTTTCAATAAATCACAAAAAGAGTCATCCACGGTGTATCTGGTCCAGAGATGACCCTATCATTCATACAAAAAGAGTCATCCCCAGTGAGTCTGGTCCAGAGATGTCTCTATCATTCATACAAAAAGAGTCATCCCCAGTGAGTCTGGTCCAGAGATGTCTCTATCATTCATACAAAAAAAGAGTCATCCCCAGTGAGTCTGGTCCAGAGATGTCTCCATCACTCATACATCACAAAAAGAGTCATCCCCAGTGAGTCTGGTCCAGAGATGTCACCATCACTCATACATCACAAAAAGAGTCATCCTCATTGAGTCTAATCTAGAGATGTCTCCATCAAACATATTCCGAGTTGCTTCAGTTGTATCCCTTTCCGAATACGCGGATAGGAAGATCCCCAGTCGAGCTCATTTCTCATTGGGTATAGAGTCTTTTTGACTATTTCTCTCCAGTTTTTTTCCTGGATCGACTTCTAATTTGAATCAGCAAGCGACAATCTCTTCATTGGAGTAGCTTGCGTACCAACACATATATTCTCAACTTCCCCGTGTGATGTCATTCCCAGTATATCTGGTCAAAAGATGTTAATCAAGAACTTTTCAGATGGCTTCTCATCATAAGAAATCTGTATTTTTCAACCTAACCTTCCTATATCTCCTTTGGAGTTCCTGACAGAGTTATATATTCCCTTCGTGGAAGTCCCTTTTCATTTTTGTTATTACCTTTTATAAGCTATCCATATGGTAGTAGGTAATATACATATCAAAACCATCCATATGTTGGTAGACAATTTTTGTCATCTTTCTGCTAGACTATCCATATGTTAGTTAGCAATGTTTGTCACTCGTCTTTTATAAGCCATCCATATGTTGGTAGACGGTGTCTCTTTTTGTTATTACCTTTTATAAGCTATCCATATGGTAGTAGGTAATATACATATCAAAACCATCCATATGTTGGTAGACAATTTTTGTCATCTTTCTGCTAGACTATCCATATGTTAGTTAGCAATGTTTGTCACTCGTCTTTTATAAGCCATCCGTATGTTGGTAGACGGTGTCTCTTTTTGTTATTACCTTTTATAAGCTATCCATATGGTAGTAGGTAATATACATATCAAAACCATCCATATGTTGATAGACAATTTTTGTCATCTATTTCTACTAGACTATCCATATGTTAGTTAGCAATGTTTGTCACTCGTCTTTTATAAGCCATCCATATGTTGGTAGACGGTGTCTCTTTTTGTTATTACCTTTTATAAGCTATCCATATGGTAGTAGGTAATATACATGTCAAACCCATCCATATGTTGGTAGACAATTTTTGTCATCTGTTTCTGCTAGACTATCCATATGTTAGTTAGCAATGTTTGTCACTCGTCTTTTATAAGCCATCCATATGTTGGTAGACAGTGTCTCTTCATCATTCGTCACTCGTCTTTTATTAAGATGTCCAGGCGACAGTAGACAGTGTCTCTTCATCATTCGTCACTTGTCTTTTTTAAGCTATCCCTGCGATAGTAGACAGTGTCTCTTCATTTGTCACTCGTCTTTTTTAAGCTATCCATGCGATAGTAGACAGTGTCTCATTATTCGTCACTCGTCTTTTATTAAGCCATCCAGGCGATGGTAGACAGTGCTTCATCATTCGTCATTCGTCTTTTATTAAGCTATCCAGGCGATAGTAGACAGTGTCTCTTCATTCGTCACTCGTCTTTTATTAAGCTATCTAGGCGATAGTAGACAGTGTCTCATTATTCGTCACTCGTCTTTTATTAAGCCATCCAGGCGATGGTAGACAGTGTCTCTCCATTCGTCACTCGTCTTTTATTAAGCTATCCAGGCGATAGTAGACAGTGCTTCATCATTCGTCACTCGTCTTTTTTAAGCTATCTGAACGATAGTAGACAGTGTCTCATCATCCGTCACTTGTCTTTTTTTAAGCTATCTGTACGATAGTAGACAGTGTCTCGTCATTTGTCACTCGTCTTTTTTAAGCTATCCCTGCGATAGTAGACGGTGTCTCATCTTTTTCCATCTACCTTTTGTTAAACTATCCATATGATAGTAGGCAACTTATCCCAAGTAAAACTACATTGCTTCACCGGTGGAGTTGGATCGTTTTCTTCTCCCTATCATTGTTTTTTTCCCTCGGTCGGGTCACTTTTTGTTGCTCACCTATAAATGTCTCTGTTCCCCAGTAATAAAAATTTTGTCTCTTGTGATTCCACTTTCTCACAAAGTTCAAGGTCTTGAATTTGCATTTGCATTTGCATCATAAGCATTCTCGACATCTTAGGTCCAAAATTGTGTATTCTGTATTTAAGTCTCTTCAATCTCGTCAAGATGAAGATTTCAATCTTCATCTCGCCGGACGAAGAAACTTAAATAGGGGCATCTGTCATACCCCAATTTTTGACCTAAGATCCCGCCTCATGTCCATGTGTCATGCATTTTTGTCCGGGATTTACTTCGCTTTTTTCAAACGAAATTTCGGCAGAGAGGTATTTTAAAATACCTCATTTTGTGTTCATTTATTATTTATATATTTATTATTATTATTAGTTTGCTTTTTTCATTTTTTATTTTTATTTTATTATTCATTTTTATTATTATTATTATTTATTTATTTGTTTTTTATTTATTCCTTTAGTCCACTTTTATGTTTTTTTTTAAATAAGTCAAAAAAGTCAAAGTCTTGTTTTTTTTTTGGGTCACGATCAGTGTCTTCTTCCCCAAAGGGGGAGATTCCATTTCAACTAGCAAAAGGATTTCTCTGCATTTCCTCAATGATCCAAAACCCTAAAAAGTTTGGGTTATAAAACAGATGAAAAATCAGAGAGAAGGGGGGGATCAGCCGCAAACACCAAACATCACATTTCTTTCCATTTTTTTCACATCAAAATCAAATAATCAAAATCAGAAAAATCATCACTCGTTCATCATTATCACAGAATCACTCATCTGTTCATCTCCATCACAACCCAGAATCATTCAAACCCAGAAAAATAAAAAAAAACAGAGAACTCAAATAACATCATCGTTCATCAACATCAACACCAAAACAAACTCAAATCATCATCAACCTCTTTTCCAAACCAGAACCAGAAAACGAAACCGCAAAAAAAAACCAGAAAAAACCTGTAATCATCATCAATTCTCCATAACTCACAGATCGAAACCGAAAACGAAATCAAATCGAAGAGGAAGAAGGAACTGATTTCGTTTCGAAAAAAACACCAAGAGATTTAGGACTTGTTTGTGTAGATGTTTGATTTTTGTTAAAAATTGGATTTTAGGGTAAAAATGGTTTGAAACCGTGAGGAAGAAGATTATGAGGTTTAGGAGAGAAAAACGGAATGAGAGAGAAGAGAAAGAAAGTTGGGTGGCGGCCGTGAGAGAAAGAAAGATGGCCGCCGCCGGTGTTTAGAAAATGTGAGAGAAAGAAGAAGAAGGCTCATGGCCGCGCGGAGAAGAGAGAAGAAATTTGGGGAAAATGTGAAATTTCTAGGGTTTGGGGTATATATACCCTGACCCAATCTAGTGTGCGCTCACACACGGTCTTATGGTGCACCAGCGCACCCGTAATCCTCTGATTTTGATCAAGCATCCCAGATCTCATCTATCTGAGATCAAATAAGGGCTGTCTGATTTAATCAGACGTCCCTGATTCAATCTATCATCTTCTTCACACGCCCATGGGCTGCACACTCTTCTGGACTGGGCCTTGCTTTTATTTTGCTATCCCCACCCCCTGGTTTGCTATTCACACCCCCTGCTTTATTTATTTATGTTATTTATTTTATTTTATTATTTTATTTATGTGTTCTATTATATTCAAATGTCATTTAATTTATTTATTTTTGTACATTATTTATGTGTTATATGCTATGTTTAAATATCAAAAATATCAAAAAATATGCCATGTTATTTGTTTCGTTTATTATTGCTTAAATATAAAAAATGCAAAAAATATTATTGTGTGTTTTATTTTGTTCAAGTCCAAAGGGAAAAGGGAAATGTTTTGTTAACCCCGTGTTACGATGTTTATTTTTGCGCATTTTTGCTTGTTCACTACTTTTGACCTTGAAATAAAAATCATTGTTAAATATAAAAAGAATGAAGAAAGGAGTGGTCTGGCGGATGACTTTTCACTCTCCGGTGACTTCGGATTTCCTGCCGAATGGCTTGCGATCCGAATAACCGACGTTCTAAAATACAATTTTTTCTTAACATAATAAAAAGCAAAAACATCCAAATATTGTTTTCAAAAAAAATAAATCCTTTTTATAATAAACTTCGACTTTCGTCGAGAAACCTTTTTCAAACTTTTTTTCAATAAACGACCTAACACATTTAAGCATATTTAAATATTTTCACAAAGACTAAAAAATACAAAAACAATCCAAATCTTTTGCCGCTTGGCTTTTCAAATTCAAACTTTTTTTCTCAAGAGAGTTTAGACGTGAGCCATCTCTAGTTGAGATTCATTTTCCCACGACATATGGCAGGAAAAGATATAAACTTTTCAGTATGTTCGTGGCGGATTAAAAAGGAGTTTAAACTCAAGATGACGACTCGTCTTTTCTCCTAAAATCAATCAAACAAACCATTTTTACAAATTTTACCCCGAACTAGAGATTTTGATCCCTCGCGGGTACGTAGTGCAAAAGACCTTGTGTCTTCCCAATTCAAAATTAATAAGACTTTTGTTTCTTCTTTTGAATATCCCAAAATTAATAAAAAAGTTTCTTTCATCGTCACCCAATCATTTATAAGCAAATTTTTACAAGCAAAACATTTTAGCACAAAAATACATATTTTACAAGAGGTTCCCGTAGAGTACTACGGATACATAGGATGCTAATACCTTCCCTTTGTATAACTAACCCCCGAACCTTAAATCTCTAAATTTTTATTATGGGTTTATTCGATCTTTTCCCCTTCCCTTGGATAAATTAAAGCTCGGTGGTGAATCATAATTTTTGAGAACCAAAGCTAACCAATAGCTTGGCGTCCGAAAATCACCGCGACAATGACACAAAATTGTTTCAAATAACTCTATCAGAATTAGATGAGTTAACTAATGACTCCCCAAAAGTATACCTTAAATCAAGATCAAGATCTCACTTCAAATGATATAACACATTAGTCTACAATAAAAGTAATCCAGAGCACTATAACATTCCACATATAACTCTTCCTCCCACGCCAAAAGACTTATATATGTTATTCAAATAATTAAGGTTTGGTCGAATACAATTTGACTCTTTTTTTGACTTTCACCATCTGTTTAATCTGGTTCGGGGGTTAATTCTAGCATCAAGTGATTCAGACTCCCTCCCAATCGTAGTTGCGAGAGATCGAACCGTGGTCCTCCCTACCAAGTTCAACACCAATCACCAATGAACCAACTAACGACCGAGGAATACAATTTGACTTTTGTTTATATTTAAAAGGTCATACTAAACAATGCCCCGAGACACTTGTTAAGCATATCAAAAAAGGAGATATAAGATAAAATTAATATTGAAAAGACAATTTTTATACTTTTGAGTTATTAAATGCAAATATTTTGATTTTTGAGACAAAATTTCTGAAATCTGGCACGTCCAGTTACTAATGTTGAATACAATGTTTCAACACTTATACGTTACGTGAATGTTGCAACCAATGTTCCAACGTTGTACTGAACAATAACAGCAATGAACAAACAATAACAAATGCAGAAACAGTAAACGAGACAAGTGATATGTTAACCCAGTTCGGCATAAACGAATCTACTCTGGGGGATACCAATCCAGGAAGGAAATCCACTAATGTAGTTCTAAATCTAAGCCTCAGTAAACGCCCCGTTTACGACTTATATCCTAGGCACCTACTTGTGCAACTTCTACCTAGGAACTCCTAGATATGAGATCCCATCTCACCTCCAACTATCACTCAACAGCGATTACAATGAAACAACAAGGTTTGCGAAGACATACAAGTTACCTCCGTACTTAGAAGCTTAGGAGTAACTAACACAATTACAACTCAATAACACAAAGTCCTAAACTTGCATCAATGAGATACAAGAAAGGCTCACAAAATTACAAGACTCAAAACCCTAGAATACTATTCTTGAATGACGGCTTTGATAATCCTACTAGGTTTTTCGTCCTTCATATATATACTCCAAGCAAAACGGGCTGAACTCCATATGGGCTTAGATCACATAATTTCCAAGAATCAGAACCAAATCTCAAGTTTCCTAAAATGTTAGAGCATCTTTAGGAAATAAATACAATGCTGATTCTAGTCAAATATAAAGCTGATTCTGGTTTAAAATGCATCTTAGAGTACAAGTAAAAAGGCGTGGATTCCTTATATAGATAGAGAGGCGTGAATTCCTTCTATAGAAATAATGCGTAATTAATGTTGTGAATTCTGAACATACAGGCACCAACACACATGTTGAAACATTTGGTCCAACATCTTGCTTGTATATTTGTTTTAGCAAAATGAGGCCAATTCAAATATCCAACAATTTCTATTTCGATATGCTTAACCGTGCTTCGGGGGCACTCAGGCCCGGCCCCTATAGGGGTGCAAGGTGAGCGACGACATCGGGCCTAAATTTTTTTGGAAGCCTCAATAAAAAAAACATATGTACTCAATAGATTAATTTTGAGGCTTTATAATAATAGTTATATATAAACAATGTTAAAAAAATATCATTTTTTTGGTAAAAAATAATGATTAGACGTTTCTTGATTAACAATTTTCTCTCCTAGCTGAATGTTTTTCCATATACGCAGTGACGGAGCCAGGAATTTTTTTTTGGGTGGGCCACCAAAAAATTATAACATGTAAATTAAATACGAAAATTATATTATTTTTAATTAAAAATTGTTGTGTTTTTTTTTGTTTGTTGAGAAAATAGAAATTATACATTTTTAATTTTGCTATATTGATATATATACCCATGAAAATTAAATACTTTACAAAAATGGGGCTTAAATTTTTTTTTTAGAATAAGCTTAAGAAAGTAGGTTTAAACTCATTCTTGCCAAAAAAAAAGGTTTAAACCCCTTATGGTATAAGTTTATTTAAATAATAAAAAAAAAAACAGAATGCAAAAATTGATTTGTTGTGACCAAGAGTTGAACTGGAGACATTCAACCCTGGAAAAAAGATTAAAACACAGCTCCAGCCGCTAGGCTACACTCACAAAATTGTAATACTTCGCCCAAACTGATATATAATGTATTTAATATTTCCAAAATACTATGAGTATAATGGTAATTTCCTATATTTCGGGGTGAGCCGCGGCCCGGCCGGGCCACCCCTGGCTCCGCCTCTGCATATACGAGTCATGCAATCGATCTCCTAACCACATAATTAAGGGGACCAAAACTCTTACCGCTTGGACGAATTTATTTTTGATGTTTCTTATGTTACTTATTATTTAAATAGAGAATGATTCGTTTTAATTTTTTGGGTTAAATGCATTTTTACCCCCTCCTAAAACTGCATTTAAGCCTAATTTTTTTTTTATTAAGGGTCCATTTTTAATAATTAAACCGAGCCTCCAAAAAGTCCGGACCGATCCTAGAAAACTATTTAACATTTTTCATATTTAAAATAAAAAAAAATGAGTCACTAAAGTAAGCTAGAGGTCGTATGTTCGATCTTAGATCTATTTTTTTTAAAAAAAAGGAAAAAAATAGTTAATTTAATGGATTTTGCAAGCGTGTGTTTTGCTAGTTAAGACTTTATACCGACTCAGCTATGCTTTTTTTGGCTCACGTGCGACCGTCACACGTTTAACGTGGATAAATGGCTCTTTAACACGTTATTTCTTACTTCTTTCGTGCTTCACTCTAGTTTTCTTTTCGTGTTCAAAAATAGTCTCATAGTCTTTATCAAGGGTGTTGAAATCAAAAAAGATAAAAAGAAAATATTATATAAAAAGAGAAAGAAAATGTGATAACATCATATTTTGCTAAAAATTATCTCATCTTTGGGAAAATTTTGGACATTAATAATGCTATTTTTTTTCATTCTTTTTAATAAGAAATGTTAAAATTACAATTAGAAAAGCAAACCGGCCGACAAATCAATAACTTATTCTTTTTACTCAAAAACAACAATGTTCATTCATTCATTCAAATTCATAAGAAATACATCAATCATAATCATTAAAATTTCAATTTCGCTAAAAACTAATCAGGATGAATCTGCGAACAGACTCACAGCATCCGAGTTAATAGCATAAAACGGTCTAATGTCTATGACAAAGCCTACGGTTGATGTGACAAAAGTCAAATGTCTGGAATAGTCATGCATCCGGATCTGCAACGTTGACGGCGCTAAAGTCATTAAATCTGCACTGAATTTGGATCGAAGCACACCTGCAAATCAAAACAAACAAACACCGTACCAAGACGGACAAAGACAGGACAAAACCAAAACTCCACACTAAAACGGGACAAAACCAAAACTTCGCACTGAGACAGGACAAAACAACACCGAATGAGAAAAACCACGAAGAAAACCTAAAAATATGTGGGTATCACTTATTTGAATAAAAAAGAAATAAAAAACGATCAAGAGGGGTAATTCCGGATCAAAATTGATCATAAATCACTCATCTCTAATGGATGAAACAAGAAAAAAACAAAAATAAAAATTAGGGTTGGTAAGATGTGGCAGCAGAGAGGAGCAGCAGGCTAAAAAGTTGTATATGTGTGGGTTAATCTTTATTTTAATCAATATAAGAGGTGTGACATATTTAGTTTCTGTAAAAAAATAAATTTAAATTTTATTTTATAATATTAGATTTCTTCAAATTATATTTCTCATTTAGTTTTATCATTGGAATCTAATGACATGATAATGTGACTTGGATTATTCTATGAATTTTTTTTTGTAAGAAAGCTAAAATGACAAGATTTTTTCTGAAGCCGACTTCTTGACTCATAATTCTTTTATAGAAGACGTTCGTGATCTTCTTAAGAACGATACAATGAGAACTTTCTTTTTTTGTGATTACTTTTTCTTTTCAATTTTTTATCTTCCTTACCAAAAACAATAATAAAAAAAAGTAAAACTTATTACTATACTTGAGAAATAATTTATCTTTCTTACAATAATAAATAATTTTTAGTTTAATAGGTCTATTAACAATGAGTCATCGATCCAAATGAATGCTCTAAGGATATTAATTGGGTAAATAATCAATAAAAATATTGTTTTGAAATTTAAATTAAATTCTTGTGTTTTTTTCTTACTAAAGTGAAAGCCTCGTTAGTGTTTTAGATATCTGATTTATTAATTATGAAAAATTTATTTACTCAGTTAAAGAAATATCACATTTTATAAGGAGAAAATAGAATTTAAATTTTAAACACATTACTTATTTGTTTTAGGAAAATGCTAATCTTAAAGCGTGTTCTAAAAACACACATTAGCAAGACGTACTGTTATTTTAAAGGTAAAGTTCGAAAAGTTCTCTTCTCATCCTCCTTATATCTTTTTTATCCCGACACCCTTCAAAAAAATTCGAATAATACGATCCGAACTTTTTTCTAGTATAAAACTTACACTGAAAAATGTTCGGGTACTAAGCCCCGATTTTTTTGGGGGATTTGTGTGGGTCAAAAAGACGAGGGAGTTAGAAGAGAACCTTTCCTAAAATTCTAACTAGTACGTATAAAATTATTTGAAAAAGCAAAACAATATCTTTTTCTTTTCTTTTATTAAAAATTCAATGTATACTCCTAGATTCTTCTAGGTTGAATGGTTGACACATGGACTAGTTCCTTGTCATTTTGAATATGATAGCACTAGTTTTTTTAGAAGTTGGAGAAAGGGGTGGGGATTGATGACTCGTGGCTTGACGTGTACAGTGGAAAAAACATGGTGATGAATTATGTGATTTTTTTGGGGAGAAAGAGGGTGACACGAGGCAAAGAATCTTCCATGTAATTAATTAACCGAGAACCGTCCAATTCATTGTTGCCTTAGTACTAGATGCTAGCTAGAACATTCCCTTTGAATTTGATTGATGATTTAACAATAACATATTGGGTAAAATATTTCCCTACTATAGGAAATGTCTTTCATTCCATGCACCCCAATAGTACATAGTTTTTTATCTCAATCGTTGATATTATGTTAGATGGATAAGATTAAAAATTATATCTTTTGTATTAAAAAAGAAGAATTCAATTGTTTTTTTTTTTATAAGCAAATGATATATATTATAAGGGAGTACAAGGGGTACTCAATCCCTTACAATTCAAAGCATATTAAAAAATGCTTTTAAAACAAGTCATAGGATCAAAACACCATATAGAAAAAGAAATATATGATTTATGACCATAGCGGCCGCTAAACCAAATCCAAGAGATAGTTTTGATATCGGTCACCACAGAAGAGATACTCGGAATGACGACCCCATTGAAAATCATGTTGTTTCGAACTTTCCATAAGCTCCAAGGCGTTGCCAACCAAATCAAATGGCGCACCTTCTCAAACTTTTTGATTTTACCATATCACCAAACATAATAAAGTGTTGCAATCCTGCAGTTCCTGTGTAGTGTTTCTTACCGAACCAATTAGAAACCTCTTCCCATACACTTTTGACGAAGGAACAATGGAAAAAAATGTGAATACTATCCTCAAGCAACGAAGAACAAAAAACACAATATAATTCCTGCGGAATAAATAATATGCCTCTGTGATTAAGATCTATCTTAGTAGGTAACCTGTCTGATAATAATCGCCAACCAAAGACCAAGACTTTAGACGGTAAATCGTTTCTCTACAATTGTTTAATGGCAAGTAACACATTAGGATCCAAACTAACTATCTGACTATTTCTTAAAAGTATATTATAACAAGACTTGACGGAAAATAGTCCAGATGTTTCAGGTATCCATCGCCAAAAATCGTACTTACCTGGTTGTAATGAAAAGCCTATCAATAAATCTGTTAGTTCTGCCGCTTGTTGCTCTTCACTATCTGACAGCTGCTCTGTCCACTGCCATGATATCACGGAGGACTCCCCAAAATCACCTAACATGTCAGCAATCGAGGCATTATGCCTCATCTCTTTCACATAAAGATCAGGATATAATTCACTAAAGGATTGATTCTCGTACCAAGTAAAATTCCAGAAACCTATGTCGACACCATTACCAACACACAGTCGCACATTTGACTTAAAACAACCATCCGCTGTCCCTCTCCCCATTCCTATAATATCCTTCCACCATAGAGAAGTCCTAGCTCCAATCGGAAAAGAAATTTCTCCCAATAATTGCGTAGGAAGGTGACCATATCTAAATCGCAACAGTTCAGCCCATAAAGCTTCATTTTCAGTCAAAAAACGCCATTTCCATTTATTCAGCAGAGCAGCATTAAACAAATATAAGTTTTTTACTCCTAATCCACCGTCATCCTTTGGGAGGCAGATTTGGTCCCATTTGACCCAACTGATTTTCTTATCTACTGCCCCCCTCCCCACAAGAAATTTCTCTGAATCCTTTCTAGCGTTTTCAAAATACAACTTGGAGCCTTGAAAAAAGAGAAAAAATAAAGAGGAAGGCTAGATAATACCGAATTGATGAGTGTCACACGCCCGCCAATAGAAAGATGTCGACTGTTCCAAGTGCTAAGCCTTTTACTCATAGCATCCACAACAGGCTTCCACGTCTCTCTCCTTCGCGGATTAGCCCCCACCGGGATACCCAGGAATTTAAAAGGAATAGTGTCAGCTCTACATGACAAAAAAGCTGATCCTGCCTCCAAAAGTCTAGTATCGACATTAATACCGTATAGTTTACTCTTCACAAAGTTGATCTTAAGTCCAGAGACAAGTTCAAATCCTCTAAGCACAGTTTTAATAGTGTGAATATTGTCCCATGTGCCGTCACCCGTCAATATGGTGTCATCCGCGAATTGTAAGATCGGAAACTGGATGTTATTACCAATCTGGTATCCCTTGAATTTATCAATCGCCACCGCCCTGTTCATCAGTCCAGTTAATCCTTCCGCGACAATTAAAAATAGAAAAGGCGATAATGGATCTCCTTGCCGCAACCCTCTTTCCACCTTAAAATCAGCGGTTGGACTACCAATTAATAAGAATAGACATCGTGCTTTCAAATATACAAGCTCTCAACCATTTTAACCATCCTTCTGAAAAGCCCATTTTGATCATCATGAGTTCTAAAAAACTCCAACTGACAGTGTCATATGCGCGTTCGAAGTCTACTTTAAACAAGAGGCAAGCATCTTTCCTTCGTTTGGCTAATTCAATTGTTAATTTTAGATTCGATGATATTGATTATAGCGTTCTGTTGTAACGATAAGAAATTTGTTTCCTAGAATTATTAGCCTATATTATCGTTACATGGTATATATCACACGATAATTTGCAAAATAATCCGAGACTCATGTTGAAACTTGTGTCGTGAATCTCTTAATGGTTTTAATAGAATCACATTCATGAACCCTAATTTTCACTTATAAAACACATCCTAATTAAATGAAAACATTCTTTGTGGTAAACTCCTATCTATATGTGTATTCAATAACTTAAATGTTAAAGTGTTTAATTACAGATACATCACTGCATCTCCGTGAAGCTCAAATATCTCTTCTTCACCGCTTACAATTGTACTCCGACAACCTGGATTCAGATCGAATAATTAAATGTTTTTTTTTACATAGAAAGAAACACATCAAATGATATTAGTTTTATCGAAAAATTGTTGAATAACATGTGTTAGTCACTTTCAATTAGATTTTCTCGATACACAAGAGTCGAAGATTAAATATCACAATTTATTTAAGATGTCCAATCTCTATATTTAAAACCAAGCACATGTTGGTAACCTCCCTACATTGTATGTACTACACGATAGTATTTTCTTAAAAAAATATAAATAATATGTAATATTTATTTCATACTATATATATATATATATATATAGGGTTGCTAATTTACACCCACCTAGAAACATGAAGGTGTAAATTAGCAATGCGCACCTTTTACAATTGGACAATAAAACCATTACATTTAATTATTTAAAACTAGTTGTTGAGGGTTAATTTAGTAAGTTTCATTAAATTATATGTGCACTCATTTGCTAATTTACACCCACTTTATTATATTTGGAACATACAATAATAAACAAAATAAAACATCAACGACAATCTGGAAAAAGAAAAAGGCACTTGATCAACGTTTGAACTTTTGAAGCTCTCCTATAACAAATAGTAAAATATGTTAAACGAAAATTAAACTAACAATTACTCCATTAATTAGTAATATATTAAAAAGAAATTTAATAATACATATTTTTTAGGCATTTTTAATCTACTTCTATAAGCTAGCTAAAAAGGGTCGAAGTTAATCAAAGTCAAGAATGAACATTTGTAAGTAATTAAACATACTGACAGGAAATTCACGTTAAACCTAATTTGCAATTAAAATCAATTGAGACATAACGATTGCAGAAAAAAGCGGAGGACGAAAAGGTTTTTGGTTTTATTTTAATTAAAAATAAAATTAACGTAACTACCCTTCCATTTAAAATTAGTTTGAGTAAGTGTAAATGGGATTTTTTGTCCAACTGCAAAAGGTGCGCATTGTTAATTTACACCAACATGTTTTTAGTTGGGTGTAAATTAGCAACCCCATATATATATATATATTATTACCAATCATTAAAGATGCTTAAGGTCTTATATATGCAGGAGTCCGAGTTCGAATTCGAGACACTCCACTTATTCACTTAAGGTCTTCTCATAAAAAAATATGCATAAAGGTTTGATATGGTTTTGAATTGACAAATGAGAAGGAGAAAAAGTATGAATCTAACATGTGGGTCTAATTTGATTATTCGAAAAAAACAATAAAGATTATTAGATGAGGCTATATAATTAAGAGAATAAGGAAATGATGATTTTAACTATGGAAAATGTGTGTTTTACAAGGTTGGATCTCTCTTTGAATTGAGAGTGTTTTAAACACTACAAGAAAAGAGTAATTTGGCCACATTTAGCCCCCAAAAAATGGAAAAAACGGCCACTAAGTGAAAAACGTGGCGAATTTACAGACAACTGTTATTGGCCGCAAAAAACGTCACTGGTAAGACTTACTGCCGGCCTAGACGGACAAAGTGAGGGGACAAAGCTGACACGCTTTCAGCACACTTACCGGCGGCAAAAGCCGCCACTAACTTAAATATTGATTTAAAAAAAAATTCAGTCCCAAAATCATGTGTGGAAAGTCAAAACTCAAATCTAACAAAATCAAAATCAAGATCTAATAAGTCCAGATTCAAAATCAAAATCACAGATCTAACAAAATCAAAATCAGTCCACATCACAAACTCAGGGATGACAAACCATTATAGAAGGGATAGTGCCCCAGAAATTTTTAGAGTTTGGTTGAACATTATCGGTAGGTTATAGATAAAATTTATTCAAAATTTTATTTATTTTAATATAATTTAATATAAATATTGAACTTTATATATGATTTATTTGAAATTTGGGAAGAAAAAAAAACAACACATGTAAGCTGAATGTAATAAGAGTGGGGGCACCAACTGCAGGCAACAAAACCATGTTACAATTATATGACTTATGAAAATCCTAACTAAAAACTGTCCTTTGGGCTTAGGTTACATCATGTCAGATCACACATTTTTCCTCCCACTAATTAGCTAATATAATATCATGAGCCAAAAGTTATGAAAAGGATTCCCCACTTTACTTCAATAATAGAAATCAAACGGATAACATGCTAAATTAGGTCTAATGTTTCATTCGTGTGACTAAATCCCTCAATCATTCTAGCTATTGACATTAATTACATGTCATAATTAATTAGTATTATCTAAGTTGTAACTAACTTGACTTACAAACAAGTTGGTATAAATTCGATTTATAGTACTCTATAAAAGTGTGGGTTCTTGCAAAAGAAATTATGAATAAGATGTACTTAAGTTGGTCTATAATTTTTATTTTTATTTAGTTTTGAGTTTTTCTCAACTTGTGAATTCTACCAAACTCACTTAAAAATTTCATAGAAAAAATAACTTGACTTGTAATAAGAAATCGACATTGTTCCGATAATTTAAAATGTTTGTGTTGTTTTTGAGTATATTATAATTTTGTTATGACTTTAATTTTAATACACTTTCGTATGTTATACATTATCAAGTATCAACAAATCAAAACCAAGTTATTTATAGTTTTACATATCGGCCGTTTTAAAAATGTGATATGTAAAATTTTAAAATAACTAGTTATGATTAAAGTCAATAATTTTTAACATAACATGAATAGATTCCTTCTAGTAAAAATAAGAAGTAGATTGCAATTCTTGAATTAATAGTGCATGAATTGACTTAGGTTAAGGTATGAACAAGATCAAGCAAGCTGTGAAAATAGCCACATGCCAAACTTTCTTGTCTCATTACTCTTTTTAACATTTATGAGAACATTTTCACTTTATAGTATTTTGGAGTTTGGACTAATGTATATCTATATACCGTAACTTTCTTCCCTCAATCAAATGTATCACTAATAAAAATCCACGTCCACAAAAAACAGAGACAATTGTATCATAAACTAGACATTGATTGGGGCTAGTAAGAAAATGCAATCCCAAAATAAAAATGCAATCATGTTCCTCCTTTGTCGTTTTATTACCTAGTAAGAAAATGACCAATAGGTTTAGGCTCAATATGGTTTTAATTTATGAATTGTCACAAACTCATATTAGGAAGTTGTTCAAATCATGGGAACATGAGTTTACTTTGGATTTGGATTGGAAAGAGCTGGTGTATCTCATTTCACCAATCAAAATCAATTTTTGGTATACTTTGTCTCAAAATTAGTTAATCAGGTCACGCATGTTAATATATAACTTTGATCAATAATGTCTTTAGTTATTTATTATTAAAAATTATAAAAAAATTGATATTTTAAAAATATTAATCAAAGACAAATCAAACAATCCTTATATACTAATATTTATCTTTATATATTAGTCGATGAATATTAACAAAATAGACTATGTAAATAGTGCAGATAGTTATAGTAAATTTGTGATACGTATTTTGAAATAGATGAAATATGAATATGTTTATGAAGAGTAAGTAAAATTGATTTTGGTAGAAGGAATAATTTTTGTATTTGCTGTTGAGTACATAATTGATTTTAGGTGAGAATGAACAAAATTGTGTCTTGCCTATTTGATTTTAAGCTATAGTTTTAGATTTTTGGTTAAGAATAATTGATTTTAGATGAGAATCTACAAAATTATGTTGTTAACAAAACAAAAGCTATAACATTCAAACACAAATAACCCCAATCAACTAATTGGTTGAGCATACAATTGAGTTAAATCACAAGTGAACCCACCTCTCTTACCAACATCAAAAAAGAAATTCCATTAGATATCTCAAAATTGTTGTTTTGAACTATCTAATGGAATCAACCCACAATTGTTGTGCTTGAGCCACCACTTCATTTGACAAACAGCTTTCAAGACCCAAACCAACTCAAAATTGACATCCATACTTGGCAATAAAAACATTAAAAAACCAATTACTAAAAATGTTCTATCCTCCACCCACCAAGCCTCACTCCCAAAATTGACACCCACACTCCTTACAACTTAATTACAAGCTCTTCTATTCATTAAAAAAGTTCTATATCCTCCACCCCCAACGGTGTCAAAGGTCCCTTTCCCGATACCCTGATCCGTAGAAAATTTCTCTACGGGGCAACAATGTACTAACAATGACGTTGAAATTGTACTAACTAATTCCATAATCCGACGCCTCTATTTAACTGAAAAATTCATGTATGATATTATTACCACATCCAAGTAACCTCATACCACCAAATCATAGAATTTCTCAACCTTAAATAAGATCAATTATATTCCTACTTACTCTATTTGGTTGAATCTGCAATTTCAATGTCTATCACGTACATATCCAAAATTATCGTTGAAAGTCTATTCATTAGCACTTTCAATAACAACTTATACATATAACTTACAAAGTGAGATAGGTCGAAAAACTTTACGACCTATAATTTAGTAGCTTTTGAGGAATATTATCTTTTTTCGGTATCAAAGTAATAAAAGTATAATTAGAACCTATAATTAATCAATCATCCATTTGAATGACATTCAAACGAAAATTTCATAAAATTACACTTAGATATATATGCCCAAAAGATTTTACTTCCTGCTCTTCAAATAATCTAACCATTACTTTGTAACTATCACGTTCCAACCCAATATATTTTACATCCTCCTCTTCAAATAGTATTACACTTACACCTTATTCTACTTGACATCATGCCATAAAAAAAAAAGTTTAATTTGCATCACCTTTTTAAAAGCATTTATTTACATTATTTGACCATCTATAAGTGTTTAATTGATTGATAGAAATAGAATAAGCCCATATACTTTTTTCTTTACTTTATTTTGTTTGTTTTAGTTTTCTTTCATGGTGGCAGCCATGTAGGAGCACATTATAATAGATGGCGAAAGGAGTGAGTGGATTTATGTACATCTTTCTTAGTCACAACCTTCTCTTTTGCTTAGTGTAGATTAGTTTCTTTCTTTTGATGATAAGGCTTTCACCCAACCTTTTCTCCAGAAATGTTGCTCAACTTTACGTAACTTATTTATAACTATAATCCCCTATTATGTCAATTTCCTTTGTCTTTTGAGATTGTTTTAAATTTTTTAAAAAAAAAAATTGTACTTTCAAAAATGATTTTTACAATAGCTTAATCAAAAATAGTATAATTAGTTATTTCAAACTCACTTACTTAAATATTAAGAGTGACTTTGATATTTAGTAATTTAGATATTAATGTTAGAGATTTTGGGTCTGTTTGTTTGAACTTTAAAAAAATGGATTTTTTTTTTTGTATTTTTTAAAATAGATTTTATAAAATCGTTTTTTAAAATATTACAAGTTTTTTTATTCGTTTTTTCCTAAATTGAAGCACTAATTTTGACATCATATAACATAAATGTACATTATTGAAGTTTAAAACATAGTCAAAATTGCAATTTTTTCAAAAAGTTGTATTTCAAAAATGATTTTTGTGAAAAACTATTTTAAATAGCTTCAAAATTAAGTGATTTTTTGAAAAAATTTGATATCCAATTTTTTTTCAATAAAATGGTGAAATACCTAAAATAACCTTTTAAAAATAATTATTCAAAGAAAATTTTCGTTTGAAGCTTTTATAAAAAAATTCTTTGTAAATTTATTTTATACAAAATCTATTTTTAAAAAAATCCAAAACAAACGGGGTCTTTAACTTAATAAAAATCACATTTTTTTTAAAAAAAAATCTCTCAAAAATGATTTTTATGAAAAACTATTTAAACGAACTTTTTTTAATAAAATCTTTGTCAAAAAGTGATACATTTAGTAAAAGTTTATATATTTAGCAGTGCAACTAAATTAATAGGCTAGATTATTTTAATATAATTAATATAAAATTAAAAATATGACATAATATTAAATTTTATCTATAAAATACTTATATCCAACTAAATTAATTCAAGTACACTACGATGTTCATCTTCTTTGATATCTTTACCACAAATATTAATGTCATTCCCAAATTGCTAGATGTGTGTTTGTCCATAAGGTGAAACATTCTTTTGGAGTATTTGAAAAATCCATCCCCAAAACCATGGGTCTCAATCATCGTGGCTAGAATGCTGGATAATCAGATTAAGCAACCCATGATGAGTCTTTATCTAATATCTATTGTCTATTTTCCTTCATAATTATATTTCAGTTCAATGCACAGATTGTCTTCCCAAAGAAAAAATAGTCCAATGAATGGCAATAATTAAAAATGTACTAGTCAAGTTCTTGCATTAATGAATTCAGTACAAGAGTGTTTGAATCTCAACTAAGTGAAGTAGTATATGAATCCTGCCATGTATCTAAATGAGAGAGACTCGTATATATCGGCCGACAAGTCATATTTAGAAAACCTTTCATGATGCAGCACAAATGGATGAATAATATTATAATGAATACGAATTTTATAAAATTTATTGTTGAATTGATAATTTATATCATATAAATTATGAAAAATATATATTGTCAAAAAAAAAATGACCTACTTAAATAAATATTCTCGTTGATAATGATCTAAAATAAATAATCGCATGGGAATGAAATGGGCCAAAGAAACAAACGGGTGTTTAGTGTTGTTTTGTTCCACATACTTTGGACTTTGCTTGGTAGGGGCAACAAACAACAATGTATTGGAACTTGAAAATTAAAATGTAGGCAAATCATGCCAAGTAATTAGTGACTCATTCTGACATACACGGTGTGGGTGGGAACTCTCATGCTTGTTTGTCAGTAAAATATTGGTAGTGGTAATGTCGCACATTACATGTGAACATTGTCAAGTACTGCCACATTTGGTTATTATATCTTCAAATCTCAATATTTTTAGATTCAACAAATATTGGTGAATCTTTCAAGTCACGTTATATCGATACAATTATAATATATTGTCACTGTGATTCGTTAAACTCGCTATTAATTCAAACATGTATTTGGGTTATCTTTAATAGAGGATTTGGTGCTATATTAAGGTTAATCAAACATGTGAAACATGCTACAAGAGTTCTTTACGTGGGTTTGTACTAGATAGTACTACATATCGTAGGGCTTTTGAAATTGTAGCCCAACAATAATAGTGATTCCTGACACAACTTCACATTGTTCTCACTCGTGTTATTTTTATAGTCGTTTTGCAAATGATACACTGTATAAGGATTTAATGTAGCGATCAGAAAGTAACAATTTAGATCATAAAAAGTTGATTTTAATATTTTTTTAAGAAATACGGAGTAATTGATTTTATTAATATGTAATATAGACTATCTAATATCTAGCATCTAGCAAATTCAGTAAGCATAAAAAAAAACCTAACATTCAATGTGTTTGTGTAGACTTAACTGAAGTTTCTCCACTTATAACTTTATAAGACTGGAGATTGAGAATTTTCCTGTGGAACGAGCAACTCTCAAAACTACTACAAGTAAAATGGCTAAAAATGAAAAAAAAACTGCTCTGACAAACAACAAGTTTTTATACCATTTGTATTTGACATTTTTGGCTTCCTAACACCAAATGTTGTAAACCTTCTAAAAAGAGTTCAAAGGGTGAGTTTAACAATGTTGTGTCTCCTAGGTCTGTGGATGTAGTTTTTCAAAGGATTGATTTTACTAAACAAAAAGATTTAGTGGCACAATTTATTGTCTTCCTTTTTTTAAGTCAGTAACCTAGGAATTTAACCTTCAATGGATCATCTGGGTTCCTGTGAACTAGTGAAACCAATTATAGGATTGGCCATTGAAGCCCGTTATTGGGTTGATCATTGAAGCCCACATACGACCAAATATGGTTTTTTTTTTCCTTAATAGATCAATGGATCCACAAGGTCATTAAAAGGCCATTTAACTGCATGGGCTACATCGATCTCAGTTAAGTCTAATGTTTGATAGAAGAAGAAGAAATTTGCTTTTTTCGCCCCTCTCATTTACTCTTAAGCCCCCCAACGAGACAATTTTGCCCTTGAACTTGGTTCGGCAACTACGGGCCGAATATTAACTACTTCGGCACTCACCTGCCGAAACGTCTTAATATATCATTGGCTAGGCGTTGTGGGCAAAAGGGGGTTATTTTTCCTCCCATTCGGCCAGTGACTGCCGAAACTACGCAAAATTTAAAAATGACAACGTTTCGGCAGTTACGTGCCGAACACGCTTATATTCGGCACGTAACTGCCGAAGTCAGACTATATAGACTAGGCTGCAGAACTTGTACTTGCATAACCTCTTTTACACACAATCCGGAGATTTTGGATCTAGGGCGATTTTTTGAAGTTTCAGTGGCGTAAAAGCAGCGTTTTCTCACGCATAAAGGGTTCCCACACACATTTGAAGTCATATAACAGGTAAATTGCGCTTTAAACCGTTTATTTTTTAAATTTTCATAGTTTTGCTGTCAATGTGTGTTTCGGATTGTGTCTGCCGAAATAGGATGTAGTTTCGGCACGTAACTGCCGAACTGGGCAGTTTTGTTGACTTGCTGAATTGGTTGATATGTGTAGGTGTTAGTATGGTCGATCCTCCGCTTGAATTGAAACCAAACATTGATGAACCCGCCATTGAACAAGCGAATGTTGTGGAACCCGACGTCGAGCAACCTAATGTTGTGGTTAACACCGGCAATTATTTTTTTCAATGTGAAAAGTATAAGGTGCGAGATGAAATGATTGAGTTGTGAAAATCTTATATAATTTTATATAAAAACAAATTTCTAGAGGAATCATTCTTGGCGCGAAATTTATGATTCAAACTCTCTGATAAGTGCCAAATTATAGCTAAATTTCATGTTGAATGTGAGCACTTATTGAATAATTTTGATAACAAATCCATAGGAATGAATCCCTTTTTTTCTGTAAATATGGTGTGTACAAAGAATATGTCAAAATATATCAATTCAAACCATTTTGTTAGGTTTTGCCGAAACATAGAAAAAGAAACAAACTTTTGAAGCATTCGCTGCAGCGAAGCATCAGCGAAGATGCAGCGAACGAAGTCAGAGAGGAAAAGGCCATTAGCGAACTTATTCACTTAGCGAATGTGGATTCGCTTAGCGAACATGCTTATATCAGAAGACTATAAATAGCCTTTAGATCATTTTGTAAATTATAAATTTAGCTAGACTCAGAGCAGAAATTACGAAATTCATAGATCTAAGTTGTTAGGTGAGGTTTTGAAGGTGGATTCATCACAACTTCAGAAATCAAGTAACATGTTCTCTCGATCCTTCATCTCTTCACTTGTTTGTAAGTTTATCATGGCTATTCATAGCAAAATCTCTCTTTGTTGGGGTTGGATATAATTAAATTATGATCATGAATCTAGTTTAACTTTGCTATATGTGTTTTATTCATCAATCAATATTAGTGATATCCTTGTTTATATGCTTTTCTCAAAAGATTTGAATGATATAGATATATGTTATTTGAATCAAAGATTGAGGATAATCACTTGTTAAATCTCAAAGTTTAGACATAGATTCTGGATTTAATAGTCACTCAAAGTATTAAAGCTTAATGCTATTTTACCGATTAATAATTCGAGACATCGAAAAGTTAATAGATACAATAGATTTCACGATATATTCCGGACACGGATATGATCGACGAGTAATATGTGACGATATTGACTGGTAAATGAAACATATATATCAATAGTTGACTGATACATGTGAATGATTTAATGAAATCCGATCCCAACAAGTTTTTCTATCCAAAGTTTATTACGCACTTTTATATCGCACTTCGATATTACGAAACCAAAACTTAATCAAACACGCACTTAAAATCATGGAATTTGTGTATTTACAATTGATATCACACTAGTCCCTGTGGATACGATATATTGAAATATACTTGCTAAAAGTCTTTCAACACTCTCCAATCCAACAATGTTCATGCAAAATTTTATATGAAAACAAATTTCTAGAGGAATCACATTTTTATTTTCTAATGTAAATGTAAATCTAAGAAACGGCAACAAAATATTTTTCTAAACAATTTAAAAAAACTTACTTCTCCTCTCCACAACGCAGCGGCTACATGACCACCAAAAGACGGCAACAACGATAAATCACTTGGTCCGCCACCAAATTCTGTAACTTGTGGTTCTACTGGTTTTGGCGGGTTTCTTGACGATGTTGTTCTCCGATTCCTTTTTGTTTGTTTAGGTGCTGGTGGTGGTGCTGGATCAACCTCGTCATTTTGATCTTCTTCATCTTCACGATCATCATCCTCTTGAGCTTCAACATCATCTTAACCTTCCTCTTCAGCCATAGGTTGAGGTTCAGGATGTTCAGCTTCAGGCTCTTGAAGTTGAGCACCCGAAGTTGATGCAACAACTACTTTCCTCTTGGAAGGACCTAGTATAGCCTTTCGACATGCAGAGCTGTGTGCTCTACTTTCCCTTCCACCTCTTTGGCGCCCAACTTCATCTGTCATTCCTAAAAAAATAATAAAATAGCCATACATAAACAATAATTTCATTGAGAATACATAACCAGAAGACTAGCCAATGTTTTAGTCAAAAACCAAAGTTATTTTTAAGAATGAAAATATTTCAATCTGCATCAAACTCAAGGCTATGTTATACTAGAAATAAACCTGAATAGGCAGTAATTCAATTAGGACCCCTTTAAACTACCCCAGCCCGTACATATATTCTATGCTCCAAACAATTTCATCAATGCAATAAGAAAAGCATAGGCAACAGAATCAATGAGCTTATAAACAGTCGAAAATAACAAAAACTTACATAACCACTAACTTATAAACAGAACTAATGAACATAACATACAATGCATATATAATTTCAATAAACTCATCAAATAAAGCAAATGTAGGGTTTAAGAGTGAAATTGAAATTCAAATAATTGGCAAACAGTTTGTGTATTCCTAAATTGAAAATGAACAGATCAAATTCATAAACAAACATTCACTCAAGCATTTTGACAAACAGTTTGTCCACATTCAAAAAAATTGTGAAAACCTATACCATAAATTCAATCAAAACTCAAATTCATGTAAATTGAAACAACAATCTTTGTCAGCAACAACAACACAAACAAATACAACGTTCATTTCTTAATCATTAACATAAATTCATCAAAATTACAAATTACACAATTTACTTACTTGTTTGTGGTGGTACGGATTCACAGGTTCTGCTCCCAAATCGAAATTGCTTCTTGTAATATAATTGAAATCCAAAATAACTTTGCTTTACAAATCACTCGTGCCCTAAAAATCGCCCATGGAACTTTGAAAACTCAAATTGAAGAACAGAGTCTGGGTTTCATCGTTTTATTAGAATTTCAAACGGTTCGGCACGTTGTTGCCGAAGCTAAGCGTGTTCGGCACGTTGTTGCCGAAGCTAAGCGTCTTCGGCACGCTGTTGCCGAATCTATATAAATTTCAAATTTATGCCGTTTCGGCGTGATACTGCCGAAAACTCAGCTATTTCGGCGTGTATATTTCAAATTTATGCCGTTTTGGCGTGCTGCTGCCGAATATAGGTATTTCGGCGTGTAACTGCCATATCATCCTGGAACCAAATTTGGGGGTATTTTGGAATTTTTGGGGGGTTAAAGAGCATCATGGGGGGCGAAAAAAGCAAATTTCGAAGAAGAAAGGAACCAAAAATTAGAGAATTTATTTTGTCAATTTTCAAAAATTAGTGGATCTCAGAGCTAAGTCCAATTTTTTATAGAAAGAAGAAAGGAACGAAAAATTAGTGAATTTATTTTGTCAATTTTCAAAAATTAGTGGATCTCTCATCTAAGTCTCTCGTGTACCTCTTTAATTTTCAAAAATATTATGCTCGAGTCTATAATTTGACCTGTATTTTTGACATCCGAGTTCCATAATTCAAACACCTCTATTACATATAGAAAATTGTGTTTTACACGTTCAAGTTTTAGAACTCGAACAGTTTCTTTAATTAACACTACAACAAAATTACAATTTACAAACAAAATTAAAAAGCATTTATTGGGAATCCAGACCCTCTTGCTTGTGCCGGCATATTCAGAAAAAATTATGGTGTTAATCTTGGTTGTTTTGCTAATTAGATTGGTATAGCAAATGCTTGATGAGATTATGGGAATCATTCTAGCTATTGAGTGTGCTTTTGATAGGAGTTGGACTCAATTATGGATAGAAAGTGACTCTAAGCTTGTTATTTTAGCCTTCAAAAACTAATATCATCCCTTGACAATTAAACAATAGATGATTGAACTGTATGATTAAAGTTAGACTTATACAGGTTATTGTATCTCATGTTTATACGGAATGTAATTTTGTAGCTGACAAATTAGTTAATCATGCTATGTTTGTTAATGTGTTTACTTGGTGGAACTCAATCCCTCCAAGTATTAGAGTTGATCTTGCTAGGAATTGGGAGGGTCTTCCTTATTATACATAGGTTTTGCTAGTTTCCTTAACGGTTTGGTTTGACTATTGCTTTTTGTACTCCACACTTCTTTTTAATATATTTTGTTTTTGAAAAAATATTGTATTCAAACAAGTTAGATTATCACAATAAATAGACTCAAAGTAAATTCTATTTTTCTATAAAAACTTTAAAACTAATTTCTAAATTATTGAATATCAACAATATAGGTGAATGTAGAGAATTCAAATCTATCTACGGCATTTGTTTGTGACAAATAGATAACAATTCTCTACTTTAAAAATATGCCTCAATATCACGCAACAATGAATCTGAATCATTTATTTAAGGCAAATTCTTAACTACCCATTCTATAGAAATGGGTCAGGCTACCCATCCTAAGTGTCTAAAATACATTGGTCCACTAAAATATCATTTATAATATTTCTAAAATGTAGTTAATTTTTAATTTTGACAACATAATTTTTAACAATTGTAAATACACCCCATATTCATGTTTTCTAATTTTTCAACCATTCTCTTCCAAAAAAAATTACGGACCACAATCATACATCCATTCTCTTCCATCTTCTTGTTCTTATGCACCTTTACTATTCTCAAAAATCTCTTTTTTACTTCTTCTTTTCTTTAGAAAACATGAATTAGAATATGGGGTGTATTTACAATTGTTAAAAGTTGTGTTGTCAAAATTAAAAATCAACTATATTTTAGAAATATTATAAATGATATTTTAGTGGACCAATGTGTTTTAGACACTTAGGATGGGTAGCCTGACCCATTTCTATAGAATGGGTAGCCAAGTTGTCACCTTTATTTAAAATAGACCGATTCATTATATTTATATCTCAATAATATCACTACAACCAATTGATTTAAAATAGACCGATTCATTACATCTCAATAATATCACTACAACCAATCTCTACCATTAATTCAAAATCAGACGTTGGTAATTGATTGCGACGGCAGCAGGCAATTCATTTCCATAATAAATGGTGTTATATAGGAGTAGGATATGTTATTTTAAGTCCAATAAGTATTGTGAAAATGAATGGATGAAATTCACATTGAAGAGCCAAATTTCCCTCCAAAAATTAGAGAAAGGACAAACAAAACAAGAACCCCAAAAGTCCTCCATTGACTGTCTTTTTGTTAACTCTAGATTCGAGACACCAGCTTTCGGTGCCCTCCTCTAATCACGCTCAGCTCCTGTACTGTATCCTTTCCATCAAACTTTCAACACTTCCCATAAAAAACAACCATCTTATCTACTCATAAAAAGTTGAACACACACATTCATACATATAGAATTTTTTAACTTTTCTCCTAACCCACAACAAACTAATACACTAATTAAACTAAGCTTAATAAGTCCGGAGTGATTCTAACATATTCACCATGATATTAAATATACGCCGAACAAAATGACCCAATGTTCCCAAAATCTAACTCGATATTGAATGTTGATATTGTCAGATTGAACACGTTCACTTTGGTTCGAATCCGAAACATCGCAGGTGTTTGAGTTTCAGACGTTCGGTTAGTGATTGTTACTTTGTCTACCGACAAAAAAAAAACCAAATGTTCATCACCAAAGTTTTACATCACAATCATAATATTACTACTATTATTAAATCTTGTGATCATCAAGTATAGCCTTGTTTGTATTTGCGAAAGAGATCTTCAGTTTTTGCATTCCTAAAAGCAAAACACCCAATCAAATAAACCACAATTAAAACAATAACAGTGATGATCAAAATCACATTAGCTCTTTTCCATTCCTTTCTAAGATTTGCCAACAAACCAGCTTTGCATGAGTCACAATTGTAGCAAAGTTGTGTTTGGTCATTGCTCCATTGAAGACAGTCCATATCTGCTGCATTGTTTATTGGACTGATCCAATAAGTTGGGTTCACAAATGTGTATGCACATTGTGTTGGTGGTTTGCAGCACCCTGACTGAAAATAATCAAACCAAAAAAAATATGTAAGACATTTTCAATTTGTTCTTGAAAAATGCTGGTTTTCAATGTTATATATATACACACACACACAAAAACCACCCCTTTACCTTAGAAAGAAATGAAAAAACACATCTAGATCCGGCAGCCGAAGAAAAACGAAACCCAAAAAATCAACAGACGGAAACTACACAAAACCACCTCTTTATATTAGAAGATTTCAACTATATACTCATAGTTAAATTACAACTTGATGTTTTTTTATAACAAAAATTAAAATTTTATTCCAAAAAGCAAAATCATGTTAAAATAAACTCAAAAAATAAAAACTGAACATGAATATAACCACAAAAAATTAAAATCATGAAAAGAGATGAAATAAAATTATGATATTGATTTGTCTGAAATCAGATTTTCTGTCTTCACTTTAGTGTTTGAGAGCAAAAAAGATTATGGTAAACGGTATTTAGGTTTAGACATGCATTATATAAGGAGTGCATGTGAGTGTAAGAATCTCATAATATTGTGTTATTTAATCTGTAGTTGATTTATGAATTATAACTCATAAATCAACTCCAAATTAAATCAACACAAAAGCATATATACACAATATAATGAGACTCGCACACTCGCGTTACACTCGCTATACAATACATTCTTAAACTTAAATACCATTTATCATAACTTTCTTTGCTCTTAAAGATCAAAGTGGTGACTGAAACTCTCATTCCAAATAAATCAATTAATATCATGATTTCATTCTATCTTTTCTTATGATTATATTCATTGTCCATTTGTGATTTTTTTAGTTTATTTTGACATAATTTTAATTTTTAAAATAAAGTTTTAATTTTTGGAATAAAGAAAGGTCAATATGTTGTTTAACTATGAGTATATAGTTGAAATCTTTCTTCTAAGGTAAAGGAGTGGTTTTGTGTAGTTGCAACCTTAATTTGTGATTTTTTTTTGGGTTCTAGCTTTTCTTCTGGTGGATCTGGGTGTGTTTTTTCATTTATTTCTTCTAAGGTAAAGGGGTGGTTAAGGTTTTATGTGTGTATATATATGTGCTTGTTTATTGTTTTAAAAAATGCTAGTTTTTAATGAGTTGATCATATATAAGAGAAAATATTAATGTGTGAAAATGAAAATATTTATAAAAACAAATGGGTAAATATACCTGCATTGGTGTAAGATGAGCATTAAAGAAATCCTGAGCCATTCTGAAATTCTGATTCAACTCAGCACACATATTAGTTTCACTAAGACAACTCCTAATAGCATCCCATTTAAAAGAACTTCTAACTCTTCTTTTCAAAAACCCAGAAAAATCATCCAAACGGTATTCCAAATAAGCTCTATTAGGTTCAATCATACCATGACCACGAACAGTGACCATATAAACAAAAACAACCAAACAAACAAGAAGTATAATGAGAACAAGCATTGCAACTAGGTAGAATATGAGAAGACATGAGATTCTCCAAAAAGAACCAATGAGACCAGCTAGAGAGACTATTAAGAGAAGAACACCTAGGATTATTACTGGCCATTGGAGAAATTTGATACATGTGTCTGCTGGTTCGTTTGTTAGCCAGATTCCAGCACCAATGATTGGGATTGAAATTATTACAGCAAGTAGGTTTATGAATCCTATGATGTTGTTGCTCATTGCCATTTTTTCGGAGGAATTTATGAGGGGGTTTTGGGTTTGAGATGGGGGTGTGGATTTTTGTTGTTTACTTCAATGACGAACAAAAATGAAATGGTGTTGGGGTTTGCACATTTCATAAAAAAGTGTGAATGTCTTTATCAGTAATTTATAGTCAGATGCTTTACAATTTTATATTTTTTTGTCTTTTTTGCAACTAAATTTCAAACTACAAATAAAGTTTTGGATTTTGTACACGCTTTTTTTTTAGTCTTTGTATCTTTATGTTTTAAAAAGATTCTTAAATGTATAAATTTTGTTGATTTTCGTCTTCGCTTTTAAAAAACGACAGTGTTTGTAGTTAATTGGTAGCAAATTAGCTACAATCGCTAACATAAGGACGAAAATCAACACATTTTACACATTCTAAAAAGCGATACAGGGAGAGACATAGCGTAGTACTCCTACTCCCTCCGTCCCAAAATATTAGCAAAAATGAGTCGATGAACTTGATGTATTTCATTAAAGATTTATACTAAATACATTCATTTTTGTTGACCAATTTTTACTTATATTTTGAGATGGATGGAGTACGTTGCACATAAAGGGAAATAAGAGCGGGAAAGAAAATGGTTGCCAGCAAAGAAAAAAAGTAGGACTGTGGTCTATGGTGTAGGACAGGGAGGGACATTAATTGGACAATGTCATGATAAAGAATCCATATGTCATGACTCATCACGGGGCCTTCTCGGAATCTGCGTTGACTTTTTTCAACCTTTTGGAGAATTTCTTCACCTATGTTCACATTCTTTTTTACTAGTACTAGTATTGGCTAGAACAAGCAGCTCGTTCAATTCATAAATTGGTTTAGTGTTATATATCTAATCTAATTTGGATTAAAAGAAAGGGTTATGTATCTATTTATCGTGGGCTTGGGCTATGTCTTTGTGTGGGCTATATGTGTTCGTGTGGGCTATATGTGTTTGTGTCACTTCTAACCACTTATGACTTATTAAATGTAGAGTTTTATACCGTGATTTATTCTTTTCGCACCATCTGGATATTCTTGTTCGTCCTCTGAAAAATATCATCTACGCTACTTTAGTAGTGAACTCATGATGCGTAAAATTTGGGGAAATTTTTTTTTTATCCAACGATGCAAACCTTATAAAATAGGGGCGAAAAAAGGGTGAGAAATACAAAATGATTAGATTTTATAAGATTAACATTTTAGGATGTGAACTGAGTTCACATTTTAAGGTGTGAACTATTTTTTCGTAGATTTTTCTATTTACACACTTGTATCCTATGTTGTGAGGAGATATAATTAAAAAGTTGGAGACGCATGCAAGACTCAAAGGACACGAAAAGAAGAGGTCTTATACCGTGGAACTAGGAGCAAAGGGAAAAAAATGTTGGGAAAGTTATAACACTTACACTTGGACTCTAGGACTGTTATTCATTTTTTTTTTAGGTCCAAATACTCTTAAGGCATATAATAAGCTATCTAAATAAAGAAATGCAGTGTTAAATAATATAGAAATTTAATGTTAAAAATATTGATTATACAAGTGCCAAAAAAAATTAGAATTTAATTACTCCCTCCGTTCCAAATTATAGGTCACTTTGACATTTTAACACATATTAAGAAATGTAATCATTGTTGTATGGAAAAGAGAAATTATGAGTTGATTTACAAAATTGTCCTTCATTTATGGTATTGAAAAAATAAATTGAAGAATTGAAAGAAGATAGAGTAATAAATAGTTAAGGGTATAATAGAAAAACTTGCATTAAATGCTTTATTGGTAATGTAAAGTGAAATATAATTTGGTACAAATTTTTTCTTCAAAGTGACATATAATTTGGAACGGAGGGAGTAGTATACACTGTCAGTGTTTAATTATTATACATATACATTCAATGATGTGTTGTCACCTCGATTAATGAATATGGAAACACATGAATTGTGGAGTATTCATTAATTGTTGTGGCAACATATCATTGATGTATGTGTATATAATTGTACTCATATTAGTCATTTTCATATCAACTAGTTTAATAGCCTAATTATTACACTTCAAATGTATAGAATTCCATATTCATATGTTAAAAAGATCCTACAAATCAATTTTTTTGTTTTGAGTTAGAAATCGAACCACTAATTACTTGTTTAAGAGATCCAAATTTTAATAGTTGAACTTGAATCAACCATATTTTCTCAGCTCATTATTTTGGGCCAAAATAATGGTACGTAATTTTTCTCAGTTCATTATTTTAATAGGTGGAATTGCCAAATAGTATCTTGGTACATAGTTTTTATGACTTACGGTTATATGCAATGTAATTCTCGTATTTAATTTATATATTAAAAAAATTGTGGTCCCTCAAACTATTTTTTCTTGTTTTGCCTTTGATTTTTGGCTTCATAAACTCTTTCAAACTCTTCTTCTATTTAAGGATTGTCTCGAGCTTCTTCATCTTCATATTTTTCATTAGTTTCTCCTTTGATAACTGTCATTATTTCAGTTGAGATTGAGACAATCAGAGACTACATGTCACAAACTCTACTCCCTCCGTCCCAAATTTTTGGTCTTTTTAGCTTTTTAGTTTAGTCTCAAAACATTGGACATTTTAAGAAATCAAGGCACAATTAATGATACTTTATCATTTATACCGTTACAAAAACTAAAACATTTATTAAATAGAATTTCTCTTTATTAATCAAGTAAAGGTAAAAATGACTTGACTTATAAATCTAATTATTTTTTAATCCACATGCAAAACTCTAAAAGAACCAAAGTTTTGGGACGGGGGGAGTAATATTTTGTAACATTTGACAACCTTGGATTTGTGTTAAGTAGAGATTTTTTTTTTTTTGGTAAGGAAGCTAAAAGGGAAAACAAAACAGAAAGAAAACTATTCACGAAGAAAGAAAGTTTTCATTGCGTCGTTCCTAAGAAGATCACGAACGCCTTTCGGGGGAGAATCATGAGTCGAGAAGTCTGCATCTGAGGAGACTACAAGTTTAGCGAAGAAATCGGCACATTGATTCTCTTCTCTAAGTGTGTGGTGAAGAGAGACATTGGTTTGAGAGAGTAGCTCCTTTATATCTTGGATCAATACAAATGATACCTAACATGGGGACCTTTGATGAGGTTGACACGGTGTGAAGAATCGGTGTAGCAAGCAAGTTCATCAATATTCATGTCCTTGGCTAGCAAGAGGCCCTTGTAGATAGCATACAGTTCAGCGAACAAAATGTCAGATGATCCTGGAATGAAGCCTGCAAGATAGTGACCGTAGGTGTTTCTAATAATGCCGCCATATCCAGATCTATTTGGAGAATCGAGACAACTTTCATCCACATTAAGAATGACACATGAATAATTATAAGTGTTTCACTTAATATGTCTATCAACTAGCTCGTCTTTAGAAGCGGGTGAGAAACAGAGTCTGAATGTTTCGACCATGGCTCGAATATTAAAGGAGAGTCTACTTAATGACCAAGTCTCATTATTCAGGCACATTAGGTTGTGGTGCCTCCAAGACCACCAGACACCAGCCGAGAAAATGAAAGCTTGTGGATTTATGGCACCTAGCTTGAGCCAGTCGTACACATCCATGTTTGGGAAGAAATTTTGATTGTTAAAACCAATGTGGTTCCAAAGGCTACGAGAGAACTCGCAGACCCGAATGCAATGAAGGAATAATTCGTCTTGGAGGCCACAATGAGTGCAAGTGGCAGAAGGACTCATCTTGCAGTGATGAAGTAAAGAGAGGGTAGACACAAAATTATGACATGGTAACCAAAAGAAAATTTTGATATTTTTAGGGAGTTAGAGTTTCTATATCCAAGACCAAGAGTGTAAAAGATTATGAATTGTTCCCAGGTCCCTCAGGGAAAGTAACCAATTATAGCCACTTTTAGCTGCGTAAGTGTCATTTTTGTTGTTAGTCCAAATGAAAGTGTCTTCGATGGAATCATTGAACTTGAAGTTAGTGTTGTTGATGACATCAGAAACCAATGGAGGGAGCTGAGTGTAGAGATTCTGAGTATGAGGATTATCACACGTCTTTCACCGAATGGTGTAGATCATGAATATCAATGTAGTGGACGAGTTATCCAAGACGGCCAAGAGTGGTCCAAGGGGTGAACCAAAAGGAAGAAGATCATGAGCCTGCACACCAAGAAAACCAATCTTTGAGGATGTTTTTTACTCGAGTAATAGATGACCAAGTTGAGGAGCCACTAGAATGGTTGTTGGAGAGGAGGAAATATGTCCCAGCAACATATTTGGTAGAGGGGAGGTCAACCCAAAGCTTACTTGAACATTGTATCATATCCCAGACAAGTTTTCCCAAAAGAGAGATATTAGTTTCCCTTGTCGGTCGAATACCCAAACCACCATATTACTTGAAACGATTAATTTTATTCTATTCCACTAGGTGGATGCCTTTGTTGTTGTAGTCTCTACATATAAAGTAGAGAGTTTAGGTAAATGTTTATTTTGAAACGTAATTTATTTATTTTTATATGCAATTTTTTTTTGAGTTAAATAGTCTAATAATTACTAGAAACTCATGAATAAGTAAGAGATTTAGAGTTTGAACTAAAAAAACTAGCTCATCGGTCACCACCGGAATTTTATTAGAAGCAAACATAAATAAAAATGAAATAAAATTTGTACAAAAAATAAAAATAAAATAAAACAGGTATTATCACTGACCACCCCTTATCTACTTCTCCACCTCCTCGTGTATCGTATAACACCAATGCAATGGCAGCTTTAGAATCAGCCATAACTGTATTATTCACACCTCAACGTTTTTCAAATAACTACCATTTCCTACCTAAATCACCCGATTCCGTTAAACTCCATGCTTCCACTTCAATCCCTTATTCTTTTTCTACCATTTTCTCTCGCAATCACAAACTTCATTTTTCTTCTTCTTCCAAATCCCGAACATTCTGCTTTGCTTTACAAGAAGTAACAGAAGCAGCAATTGAAGAAGAAACAACAGAGCCATTAAACAACGTTAAGAAGAAGCTCTGTGTCTTTAACTTACCTTGGTCTCTGTCTGCACCAGACATCAAGGACCTCTTCGCCCAATGCGGAAATGTAATCAACGTCGAGGTTGTTTCCAAATCTCTCTCTTCACTTTGTTTTATTTTTCAATTTAGGGTTTTAATTTTTAATTATCTGTTGTTATTATTGGATAATTATATTTACGGAATAAACCACCAAATTCCTGCCTTAAATTTTAGTCATATTAGTCCTTTTCAACTCCAGAACCAAATTTGATGATATTGTTAGGACTACATTGATGAGTGATTACCAATCGTTAGTTGATCTAGTAGTGATTGACGCTAGACTTAGCACGGTTCGAGGAGGTGGCTGGAACCACTTATGTAAGAACTCACGCCGAACCAGATTAGGCAGTCTAGTGAGTCGGATACTGGTGGTGAAAACTAAAAGAAAATAAAAAATTGAAGAGTGATTAGTATAATTGTATAAGGACCAAATTGATAATAAGTGGTTAAGTATAGAAACTAAATTGACAGGTTAACGGAGTTTCAGGGATCTTTTTGAAATATTCATAATTTTAATGGCCTAATTAGGAGAGCCCTGCTAAGTCAGGGACTAATTTGGCGGTTTACTTTTTTATTCCATTTCATATAATTATTACAATGTCTATGATTGAGTGGATAAATTTGAGGTTGTATATTACATCATTGTGTAATTTGGAAAAATGGTTTTGTTGATTATAGTAGATTATAAAGAGCAAACAAGGGAAGGGAAAAGGTTATACATTTGTTACTATGGATACAGGAGAAGAGGCTCAAGCTGTTGTTGATAAATTTAATGGTCATGTAAGTTGCTTCAATTTTTATTCTACAAAATTTGAAATGAATTGAGGTTATGTATTTGTTCTATAATGTGTTAAGTGAATAACTCATATGATTATTTCCACAACAATGTTCTATAGTCCTCACAATGAAAAATAAACCAAGGAATCACATCATTTTGGAACTCTTTGCAGTCATGCAAATATAACCCAAAATGAAGTGCTCACAAAGCATAACACTTCTTCTTCTTGAAGTGTTAGAGTGTCAAACATGCTTTTGACATTGATACTTGTACAACATGTGTCAAATACTCATTATGTGTCTAATTAAATGTCAAGAATGGTCTTCAAAACACTTCATTTGGACCTCCAACTCCTTAATCCTTAGCTCAACTAGCTTAACCAGTTGAGCTACTCGTCCTTGTGCCTCCACACATGTAAGAACGGTTAAGATTAACACCATGTATTTCATGTGAATATCAAATTAGAGGAGATAATCTTGACCTTGCATACCACCATGTATGAACGGTTAAGATTAACACATCTTATGCTCGCGAGTCGCAACTATGACTATGATATGTGTCTTGTGTTTTAGATATCATCCATGTTAGTGTGCTTGTGCTAGTGTTTTCTTTGCTGTCCATTTTTGTCTCTGCATCATAGCATTACCGCCTAGACCTCTTACTTTCTACATTTGTTTGTTGCATGCACTGGTAATAACAAGAGACTATGAAGTTTAGTTATCTACGAGGTCCAATCGAGCATGATATGCCAAAAATATGTTAATTTGGTTGAGTTGAGACTATGAAATTATGTAAATTATTACTAGTAATCACATGTTTTTATGCACATACAAGAGAGTCTACCAAAATATTCATATTACCTAAAAAGGAAGTTATGTCATTTGGATCCCCTATAAAATGGCCATTTAAATTGTCTTTCTAAATATGTTTTACCTCTGGCAAAGTACTTCCAGTTCCAATGTCTTAAAACTAAGCTTGAGGAATAGAGATGATGCTTTGAATTATCTTTACCTGACCAGTGTCCAAAGTGAATGACAAATGAGCATAAAATATTGCTTGCCATATCTCATTCGACTTCTGTGTGGCTCTAATTTTATTGACATCTAATTGTATGGTACAGGAAATATCAGGCCGGATAATAAGGGTAGAGATCGCAAAGAGATTGAAGAAACCCTTTCCTCCAGCTCCTCCAGGTCCACCTCCTAATGACGCACGCCATCTAATTTATGCATCCAACCTTGCTTGGAAAGCAAGATCTACACATCTCAAAGACATCTTCACTGAGAATTTCAAAGAACCAGTTTCAGCCAGGGTTGTTTTTCAGACCGCTGACGGGAGATCTGCTGGGTATGGATTTGTTTCTTATCATACAAAGGAGGAAGCAGAGGCTGCCGTTTCTGCTTTGGAAGGGAAGGTAGTTATCATCTCATTGTTGATGGTCACTTACTTATGTTATTTATTTACAAATGTTGAATAATTTGCTATTTCATGACTGCTTGGGTTAGTTGTCTTTTACTTTTATGGTATTAGTGGCTCTGAAAAGTATAGTCATCCAATCTTGTCTTGCCATGCAGATATTTGATGAAGTAATAAAACTATGCGATATTATGAGATATGATTAAAAGACTCAAAAAATTTGTACACTGTCAATATATCATCTTTAAATTTGTACACTGTCAATATATCATCTTTAAATTCTTGAAATTATTTTGATTATCTTTAGGTAGAATTTTTATGTTCAAGATAATTATTCTAAATAATGCTTTCTTGAATATTAAATCACAAGCTACCTCAATTAGATTCAATAATTTTGTTTGGATTTCGATGGCCAAACGATATTTGAGTGCCTAGGTTATGGCTGTCTTGTTTCAGAAAAGTTTTGAATGACTAGATATATGTTTGGAAGAATATACACTGCATTAGTAGAAATGATTACTTCATATTACCACTTTGGAGATTAAAAAGCTAAATATGGTTGCTTCTACCAATGAAGTTGCTCAGTTTGGTTTTTACCACCAATGCAATTCTGTCACCTTCTGATTTTTCAGTTTGGTTTTTACCGCCTTTACGGATTTTGATTCTTGATATTTTACTTTGGAAGTTGAACTCATTATATGCCATATTCTTGTATATTCTATAAAGTGGGTGTAACCTTACTTAGCTTTCTTTCGATAGTTTAGATATCCTTAAGAAAATCAAATTTCAATGATAGCTTCCACATGCTACTTTTCATATTTTTGGGTTAGAGTAAATTGTCTCAGTTGCATCTACTAGTATTTTCTGCACCAATATGCTTTCACAATGATCAGGGTAATCTGTCTGATGGGAACTGGAATTAAAGAGAACAAGAAAATGTATTACAAGAGGACCTCTCTCTTGTAATCCCAGAGCAAAGATCATCAAATATGAGATAATTCTCACTCTGCCCAACCCAAATGTTTCTAACAGAAAATCTACTGAATGAATTCCTTCCCCCTTGCTACCATGTCCTTCATATAACTACCATTCCCCTCTAACAAATTGCTTGCATAAGCAGTTTTAACCAATTCTCTAGTCAGCCTATTTGTTGGATTTGCATATGCATAGACAAGTAATTAAGTTATTTAATTTTACAATTGTTCACAAGTTTTATAAAATAGATGCTGTAGAGTAGCCTGAATTTCATGTTCGAAGGAATAAGAAGAAACATCTTGGTTTTCCTATATGGTTTAGATCACTTGTTTGTTTTTCATTCTTTACTTGTTTCAGCTCTTCCTTCTAATGATTGGCTGACTCCTTACAACCTAATTAAGTCGTATGCATAATCCATAGTACTATATGACTGAGTTTCCTCTTGTTTGTTTGCTCTAAGGTCGTTGTCTTCAACTGTATGTATGAGATTGATTTCTTCTGAAAAAAGTTATTTATCCGTTACCTATCCCTATGCAGGAGTTAATGGGACGACCACTTCGCGTAAAAATAAGTGAAAAGAAGGTTAAAAAAGCTGAAAATGAAGAAGGTGAAGAGCAAATTGCTGCAAGTGAAGAAAGCGAAGAGCCAATTGCTGAAAGTGGTGAAGGTGATGAACAGCAAGTTGAGAATGCTCAACCGGAAGAGTCATAAATCCAAATTTTTCATTTACTGATATTTGGACGCGGTAAGTGGATTGAGATGAAACCTCTACAAGGATGATTTCTTGCATTCACAATCTCTTTTCAATTAGGTTGAGTGTGACATACCTCTAAAATGTAAGCGAAAATTTAAGAGTTCAATTTTTAGGGTATTCGTAAAGTGTGATAAAATTCAAATGTTGTATGTTAAGAGTTCAAACCATGTACATTTGAGACTAGCAATTTCATTTTCATTTTTGTAATGAAACCATGAATGTCCAACTTGTATGCAGTGGGGAGTATGTCTACTGCATTATCATACATGTAACATGTCATTAGTGTATGTTTGGATTTATGGTAAAATATGGCAAAAATCATGACAGACCATCACAACTTTAGCAAAACCTGCATCTTAGAACTTTAATGAAATCAGTGTCACTGATTTTGCCAAACTCACCGTCAATCCAATTGTGCACCTATGATTCAAATTTAAGAGGTAACATTTGAAGTCAAGATCATCATGAAATAATGTTTTGTAGTAGCTTTGTCCAGCATTTTATGCAATGAAGAGCTTTTATGGGAATATATAATGAAAAATTCATGTAGGGTCACCTGAATTCAAAACATAATTAAGATTGTCTATAGTTAACTTCCTTGATTTCACATCTGTTATTGCTATGACCTAAAACCGTAATTGGAGGAAGAAAGTTGTTTGTCTATATATGAACATGAAAATTGAACAATAATTACAATGTGCATATTATTTGATTATCATTATGTCCTCTGTATGTCTCCATGTTTAACATTTGAACTAATTATTCTGCAATCTGGTCTTAACTGAATTAAACACTCATTCTAATTTGCACTATTTGGTTTTAGTTATTAGTGAGAATCCAACTCGATACCCAGAATTTACAACACTCACTCACACTGCGCACCAGCCACTTGCACTATCACTTTAAAACTCACAGTTAGCTTGTTTCATTTATCATTTATGAATACTAGAAATACAAAACTACCAGTAGTACATAGAAAGAATGAACAAAAAGGAGACTCAATGACTTCAGAACCAAGTCCTAATAATACTATAAAAAGTGATTTGAAGGTATTAAAATGAAGGCTATCTTTAGTTCTGCTGTTGTTAAAAGACTCAAAAGGGATTGGATCAGGACTTATATGCTTTTGTGCATATGATTATGTCTCTGCATAAGATGAAAAATGGTCCTAGTCTAAGACATTATGCCAGCACATCATTCAAGTTAATGAACTCAGCACATTTTTTAGATAGAATCTTAGAGAACCAACTTTATTACTTATTGATATAGATATTCCTTAATTCTTTTAAATAATTTTTTTCTTAAAAGTAAGACCATGTAAATGGATTAAAGCATGTCAAACATGAAATATGCTCCCACTTTGGAGTCTCAAACTACTTGAAATATTTTATTTTGTTAATGAAGGACCACAAAATGGCTAGATACAAAGGTTCAATTATTCTAACCATATATAAAAAATGCAGGGTATCATTTGATTTGGAATTTCCTAGATAAACTTAAATCTAATAAAATTATATGGCTTCTGAGAGAAGAAAGTGAAGTTGAAAAGAATAGATTGCTCAAGGTGTGAGCAAATATTGGTTGATTAGGTGGTAAGTGACAACTATATTTTGACTATATTAACTTGCTTTAAAATGCATAATAGTATCTGTTATTTACTTCACCTTTATTCCCTCATGAACATATTCTCATAATCAGTTGACTACTTAAAGTTTAAAGTTTAATTATAGGAATACGCTAAGTCCTATACTTTTGGTCTAGAATATAAACATATTTTAAAAATTACTACTATTATAATGTGACAAATTTAATAAAATATTTAATTAGACATTTCTATATAGAGTTTGTATTGCAAAATAAGCAATAACATCGTAATGATTCACACTCCCTGATCTAGGTGATGCCTTGAAGTTGAAAGCAAAAAGCCTGAAATTTCCAACACATCCAATTCTTGTGTCAGATACAACTAACATGACAGGAAAATTGGCTCCACAACATAACTAGACACACATTAAATGTCATACTGAATATTGAGCAAACCTTTTTCTTTTAAACCTCTAGTTATCAAGAAGGACAATCTAGTCATTTGGAATCCAACCACAAAATAAGTTTGTTTTTTAGATTGTTTTAGTCAAAATTTGAACTCGGATTCTTCCGAATAATGTGAAGTTATGAGAAGTTAAAATAATAAAAAGATAAAGGCATTTTGATATTTTCTAAATTCTCAACCAACATAACCAATTGATCACCACCATCTCCTTAGTCAACAAATCCTTGTATCCAATAAAGAAAAAACTTGAGAGCAAATAAAGCTATGAATAGAAAAAGGAAAAAAGAAGTAAAAAAATAAAAAGAAGTTAAAGTATAGTCATCAGCATCCCATTTTCTCTACCCTTTATCTTGCTTTCCATCTAAGCCCTTTATCCCTTTTTTCATGCTCTCTTTTACCTTGTTAGAGACTTAAATTCTAACAAGTCTCAATCTTTCTTGTAAGCTACTAATTATCAATTTCTTTAGATAAAACCTCTTATTCTTAAGCCATAAATAGGTGATAATAACATAACTTATATATCTTCTATATGTTTGCCTACTTCACAAGTTCCTTCTATGTTTTCATAACTTCTCTAATGGCTTCTATGTTTGTCTTAAGATCCTATTCTTAAGCTTATTTTTATTCTATGAAATTCCACTGCCTAGAAGTAGAAAATAGAAACCGTGTTTATAAGATTCCTCTCGTATTAGTATATAATATATATACTTCACTACCAGGGTCTAGCGCAAGTGGTTGGTGCACAGTGTGTGTGTTTTGTAAACTCTGAGGTACCGAGTTCGATTTTTACTGATAAAAAGATATAATATATACTTCTCTTAAGCTTGGGTTATGGCTTCTCTTGGAAATCCAAAAGCTTGGGTTCCATATATGAACAACAAAGATTGTTCTCAAGGTTTTTGTAGCTTCTATTGTCCTCAATGGTGTTATGTAGTCTACCCTCCACCTCCTCCTTCACCCTTTGAATTCCCTGATGATGATTCAAGTACAAATTTCTCCCCACTTGTTATAGCAATCATTGGAATCTTAGCAAGTGCTTTTCTTCTTGTAACTTACTACACCTTAATATCGAAGTACTGTGGCCGTAGAATATCATCATCGCAAAGTGAATCGCGCGAAACAAACGATGAATTAGAAGACAATCATCATCATAACCCTTCAATCCATGAGCCATGGAATGCTTCAACAAATGGATTAGATGAAGCTTTGATTAAATCCATAACAGTTTGTAAGTACAAAAAGAATGATGGATTGGTCGATGTAACAGATTGTTCCGTTTGTCTCAACGAGTTTCAAGACGATGAAAGTATTCGACTTTTACCTAAATGTAGCCATGCTTTTCATCTACCTTGTATTGATACATGGCTCAAATCTCACTCAAATTGTCCTCTATGTCGCGCCACCATATTCGCCTTCAATGCTTCAAGTTCAAATGCAACACTTCATTTGCCAGCTCAAGTTATTGAACAATCTTCAAGGAATGAAGTTTCTTTAGAAAATCAACATTTGAATGAAATTTCAGCTGTTGAAAGAGACAATGAATTGGATGTGGTGGAAGAAGTTCCAATTCCGAAGACTGAATTCCGCGCTTTAAGTGATTTAGGAAATTTAAGAGGAAGGCATAATGTGATTGAGATTGGAGATAATGAAGGTTACCGTGAATCGATTCGAAGATCGGTTTCTATGGATCATTCATTTCAAAGTGGTCTTTCACTTGTTGAAGATGTTAATATTATGCATATAAATCAAGAACAAGATTCTCAAGTTGAAAGTTCATCATCAAAGAGATTAAGAGGTGAAAGTGAAAGTAGTAAATCTAGCTATAGTAGAAAGGTTTTGCATTGTGTTTTAAGTCCAATTGCAATGAAGAGATCATTTTCTAGTGGGAGATTTTTCCTTAGTAGAAGTGGCAGAGGAAGGCTTGGAGTTTTGCCTATCTAAGAAATTTTATTTTGTAATTTTTTTTCCCTTCATTTTTATGAAAGCATATGGTGATGTAGTAAAAAAGATTGAACAAATTTTTGTGTGAAGATCTATATTTAACATGATTGAATCTTTATATGATATAGGAGTATATAACTATTAATTAGTGTGACTGAAAATATAATTTCTTTTATAGATATATCTATTTTTGGTTTGTAGTTTTTGATCAGTGAAATAACATTTAATTAAGTAGTGAGCAAATTGTATGCCTTCCTTATTCAGAGCCAACTTAAGGTCAAGTGGTACAAGCAAAGATTTTAAAGCTTTAAATTTTTTGGTCAAAAATATGTCTTAAAAAATTCAATTTAGTTATAAATATATAATATGATATAGGAGTAATACTTATAGATATTGAACCACACATTTGGTTCAGATGAGAGTGTCATATATATATATTTTTTTTAAGCAAAGAGAGTTTCATATCTTATAAGACCCATGTTTAAATTCCATTCACTAACCAAAATTTAATTATTTTTTTTAAGCTTAGTATAATACTATATGAGTGTTGGATTATATGAACTATCAAAATGTATACTTCCCTAGTTCTAAATACCATGATAAATTTTTGTTTATGTATTAGCTACTTAATTTCCAAAAAGTAATAATCAAATTCAAATTTATCGTTACAATACACAATGAGTGAATGAATGAAATATGAAACCTAAGAAAGTAAATTATTTGTTACAATCAAAATATAATATTAAAAACAAATAGTACTAGTACTATGAACATTGACAATATTGTTATGAAAATGACGAATGTTGTATTCATTATCTGCTTTTGCTACCCAATCACCAGACAAAATATATCTGCGTGTCTGGCATTGATTTTAGATACACGTGTCAAATCACTGGTATCAGAATTGAAGTGTTGCTAAACCATTAGGTTTGGTCTGACGACAATGGATTTGAATAGTATACTAGAGGTCGTAGGTTCAATATTTTCATAAATCTATGTCAATCTTTTCATCCACAATTTCATGCATGAATTACTCTGGAGCCAAATACCTGCGCAGCCAAACATGGATGCATTCAATATTTAAGAAAACAGTTAAACGTCCTATTTGGATAAACAGTTTAATTAAGTGATTATTAAAGAAATGTTTATTTATAAGCTATTTCAATAGCAATAGATAACATAAAGTCGAACAATTTTCATATAAGCTTTTAAGTGATTTTTAGAAGTTGTCATGGAGTGGAGAGATTATGGAAACAAAAAGTCTCATAAAAAAGAAACAAAATATACAAGAGTCAAAGAAGCTGCAATACTAACCCAAATATACCTTCTATATAAGGAAAACAACGAAGTGTACCCAATTATGTGGAAGCCATTTTGCAGTCCAAAATCTGATATCTGAAGTAGAGGCCACAATTGATACCGAATCCAACAAGGCGTGTAGCGTTTGGGTGGTTTATGTGTGCAATTATTCCTAGCTCTGTCAAGAAATCACCAGTTCTATATGGGCAAAATCTTTATCATCATTCATTAGTCTCTTTACTGCTACAACTAATAACATAAACAGAAAACACTGTTATTGAGTGGCGTTGGACTTGATTGATTAGATGCAGCTAAATCAAATTGAAATTACCTCTTATCTTGAAATGTCATTGAGTGGCCCTTTATTTAAACAATCAAACTAATCAGAAAACACTGTTATCTGACTCTGTTTCTGAAACAGGGGTTTCTAGTATTGCTCTTTGTAATGATTCATCGTCGCTTGAAAACTCTTTTTTGTTATCACCATTTGATTTTCATTTTTGGGTTTTTTTCTCTTCCTTTTTCCCTCTCTTTTCAATCTCTGTGACAATCACCAAACACCACACTTTACAAAGAAAACAGGGGAAACCAGAGCAATGTTCATAATTGGTTAGGATATAGAAAGGGGAATACAATATAGGCTTGAGATCCCCAGGAAAAAATGTCATGCATAAAAGAAGGTTGTCATATTGTTGAAAAAAACAATGTTCTCACGTCCCATATACCATTAAAGGCACATCAGGTAAATCATTATGAATGTCATCAACCATGTTAAAGTAGACGAGGAAATGTTTCATCTAACCAAATCGTGGTTTAGGATCCTCCATTAAAGGGGTCCGTAGTGAACATCAAAGTTGCTATTTGCTAAAAACATGGTGAAACTTACGAAGGCCCGATACTTGTCTTTAATACACTGACTTCCTCTGAAGACTACTTATACCACTGTCACTAGTAGAGTTGACAGTGGTGTAAGTAGTATCCGGGGAAGTCTATGTGAGACAATATTGCTCAACTCATTAAATACAAGTCTTGGGCCTTCGTAACTTTCATCATGTTTTTGACAACTTTAATGTGCACGGTGACCCCTTTAATGGAGGATCACTAACCACAACTTGCTTATATGAAACATTTTCTCATCTTTGACATGATTGTTGACATCCACGGTGATTTACATGGCATGCCTTTGCTCCATATGAGATATGAGACAGGTGAGAACATTGTTTTTTCACCAATAAAAACCGTTTTTTCTACCTTTCTTATTGGGCGACCAACAAACTTTTGTGATTTTCTAGTTACTTTATGTTCACGTATGTAAACATAAGGTTAATACAAAGGGTGAGCTGGCCTAGAGAGTTCTAGAGGACTCAAGAAAATCACTATTACAATATACTATTTTTCACCTAGAATGAATCTCCTCTTTTCTCCCTAAGTGTCTCCTTTTATAGTCCAACATTATTTGACCTAATGGGCCTTTTCTTGGGTTGAGGTGTCTAGGCCCAATAAGTATGACAATGACATCCATAAGCAGCTCGTCCGTACAGGACGTGTGGAGTTAGAGCACATGTGACTCACGTCACTTGTCCGTGTAGATCACGTGGAGGTGGCACATGTGAAGATGGGAGCTCATGATGTAATTTAGATAGGCCTGTAGGAGTGGAGCTCATGATTTGGTTGAGCTAGGCTTGTAGATGAAGCTCATTGTGGAGATGAGCTAGGCTAAAGATGGAGCTCATGATGGAGATGAGCTAGGCTTGAAGAAGGAGTTCATGATAAAGATGAGCTAGCGTGAAGATGGAGCTCGTGATGGAGATGAACTAGGCTTGAAGATGGAGCTCATGGTGGAGATGAGCTAGGCCTGAAGATGGAGATGAGCTAGCGTGAAGATGAAGCTCATAGTGGAGATGAGCTAGTCTTGAAGATGGAGCTCGTAGTGGAGATGAGCTAGGCCTAAAGATAGAGCTCATGGTGGAGATGAGCTAGGTCTGAAGATGGAGATGAGCTAGCGTGAAGATGAAGCTCATGGTGTAGATGAGCTAGTCTTGAAGATGGAGCTTGTGGTGGAGATGAGCTAGGCCTGAAGACGGAGATGAGCTAGCGTGAAGATGAAGCTCATGGTGGAGATGCGCTAGTCTTGAACATGGAGCTCGTGGTGGAGATGAGCTAGGCCTGCAGATGAAGCTCATTTTGGAGATGAGCTAAGCTTGAAGGTAGAGTTCATGGTTGAGATGAGCTAGGCTTATGGTCAAACTATAACATAATTCACCTGATATAATCTCCATACCAGTCCACTTTACAATTTTTTTTTTTTTTTGTGATTTTCTAGTTAATTTACTAATTCTATTGAAATGATAAGGTATATGTTCTTACTATTAATTCCAATTTTTTGGATAGTACATGAAAAGGAGAATGTATTCTCTCAAGTGTAACTTTCACTTGAGAGAATGAAGTGTCATCTTTAACCATTAAAATTTACTACATTTAAATTTACATGTGTTTCTCTCATGTTAAATGGTGAGAGTTGACACTATATTCTCTTAAGTGAAAATTACACGTGAGAAAATCCATTCCCCATGAAAAGGAGTTGAGATCCTCTCCATTTTCCCTCTCCATTACTATAGTTTTGATGAATTTTAAATATATCTTAAAAAGTTGGACCCACAAAGTGTCACATTATTGCATTTATCTTCCCAATACATTAGTAATGGAAAGGATAAGAAATGGAGAGGATATTGACTCCATGAAAAGGCCACAAAACAGTTAATAATAAATTGAAGCAAGAGACAGAGACAAACCTTAGCTCCTGTACAAAAGCATCTAACTTTTAGATTCAGTTTTACCATCCCAACAATAGAGTACTCTTACCATCGCTGGGATCACCACCAACTAAATTCAACAAGCCTTCAAATTACACATCCTACATAAACAAAGTTAATCCAATTTGTGTTTAATACTTCATTCGATACTCATAATAAAAAAATACTCACTTTTAGATTTATTTAATAACTAATTTATCTGCTCTATAATATCAATTAAACACATCAATTATTCAATAAACTTTAAGGAAAAAATCTTCTTAAGATAACGACCGGAGATTATCATTCTAATGTCCGTAGCATGTTATGTAAATAGATTTTGTGTGTCTCAATTCTTTAGGGAAATAACTATAGTAATTTTAAATTCAATTGAGATAAGTTAGAGATTGAATTCATATATTATCGATAGTATGATTTGATAATACCTAAATATAAAAACAGTTTACTTTTTAGATTCATTGAAAATTTTATATACCTTGTTCATAATTTAGACAATATATATTAAATTTTTAATATATCTAAAAAATAAATAATTTTTTATATTTAGGATCGGAGGGAGTATGTTCATAAACTTATATATTATAAATAAACCCTATTATTTAAAGGAAAAGCTAACATGTACTCCCTTCGATTTCATATATAAGCAACTTTTCACTTTTTAGATTCATTCAATAATTGATGTATTTGGTCACTTTTTAGTCCAAATACATCAATTAGTGAATGAATCAAAAAAGTGATAAGTTGCTTATATATGAGACTAGAGGGAGTACCATTAAGGCACTTGTTACTTGTTAGTGTACAAATATAGTAATTTTATATCGAAAATCGTGCATTTTGTCATTTTAAAAGTCAAAGATTGTTTATCCAAAACTTAATTATTATTTCAAGTATCTTTAACACGCGCCATTAGGGCACATGTTAGGAATGACTTTTATTTAAATAATAATAATCCCTCCGTTCCAAAATATAAAAACTAGTTTGACTACTGCGCTTATGTCAACACACAATTTTGATCATTAATATATTTAATTTTCTATTAATAAAAATTATTAAAATTTGATATTTTGAAAATGCTAATCAAAACAAATCAAACAAGATTTTATATGTTAATATATATATATATATATATATATATATATATATATATATATATATATATATTATTAAAAAATATGGTCGAATCAAGATGAGTAAATAATGTCATTTAGTCAAACTAATCTATAATCTATAATAATATTATTTAGGAGCCTTTTTTCAAATGAATATGTACACGTGACAGTCTCTAAATCATTCTTCTCTCATATTGTTTTGGTCATAAATGAATTAAATGCTTTATAACAAAATGAATTCTCTCTCATATGCTTTAAAAAGGAAACAATTCAAATTCTTTTATATTTCCATATTATTATTATTATTATTATATTATTATTGGTTCAATTGTAAATATATTTTAAAGAAAATTATATTATAAATTTCGTGCATCATTTTTTTTTTTTAAAAATATTTTTAAGACTACAAAATTCATTAATTATATATATATATATATATATATATATATATATATATATATATATATATATGTAAAATGTAAATAAAAAAGAAATTTTTTTTTTATTTTATATGTATCTTTAAATTCAAGTGATTGATATTGAAAAAATAAAGAAAAGAATTAAAAACATATATATTCTAAAAATTGTAACCAGTTTATATATTTTAAATAAATAAAGTATTTGTAAAATAATTTTTATAATAAATAATTCACGAAATAATTTGAAAATCAATTAATAAATTTTTCAAAGTTTATTTTAGTATTGCATTATAAGCATTTAATTTTTATGATTTTTTTTGCTTCTTTCTAAAGTTTGTGTGTTAAATATTAAATTTCCTACAAAAAGTCATAATATGACATTCACCAAAAAAGGAATCAATATATTTGTTATAAATCGGTTTAATTGCATATTATGGATAAAATTACTTATATACCCATGTTTCTTCCCCTATATAAAATGGTCTTTTGTTGAACATTCAAATCACACATTTTCCACCTCAATTTTCTCTTATTTTATCTCTCTCAATACTCATTATTTTTTCGTTTACGGTCATTTTTTTTAATTTCTTTATTTTTTTTTCTTCTTTGTTCAACATTTCTTATGTGGTTATTTTGTGTGATTTCTTATGCTGTTTTTTTTACTATTCATATTATTTCCTTTTGATGTTTATATTTTTTTTATTTATTAATTCGGTTTATTATTCATGACAGAGAAGTCAATCAAAGCAAGAAGAAATGCATCATATTCACACCAAATGGATTGAATCAAGATCAAACTCAAAGTTTATTACTTGGTGAATATGTATCAATAAATTAATCAAATGATATATTTTTCCAATAGTGTTGAGTTCATTTTTATTGTATATTTTCTCTTGCAATTTTTATTTTATATGTAGTTTTTTCTATCAATGTGATTTTTATTTTTGTGGACTTTCTGTTTATATATGATTGTGTATTACATGTGCATATATCACATTAGAAACAATTTAGATTTGTAAAAAAAAAATTAAGAAATATATTAGTTTAACATAATTTACAAGAGAAATAAGTATGTTTTTTCAACAAAAAAAAAAAGTAAGTAAGTAAAATATGACAGGAATAAATCATTCTTTTGTTTTTTTTTGAAGAATAAATCATTCTTTTGTTCAGCTAATTCTATTGATCGAGCAATTTCTTTTGTTTCCCGTGCAAAGTTATTTTCCTAAATAAAAATTCTTATATTTTTTTTGGTAAAAAAATATTATAGTTAATAGACGTAAATAAAATCTTTTATCAATAAAATAGAAAGGTTAACATCCACAGACTATAATGTATGCTCATCACCATCATCTCTATTCATATTTATTAGACCAATCAAAAATATTTCCCAAAATAAAAAATAACAATGAATTAGCAGCAATTACTCCGTATTTGTGTATATAATAGAATTTAATTAATTTCTACAATTAATTTGTCTATCTTTGATTTCCATTTAAAAGGTTGACTAAAAATGCGTTAGAAAATTTAACATCACAGGCTAATGTTTACTCATGTAACAAAAAAAGACTAATGTATACTCATCACCATCATCTCTATTGATATTTATTTGACCAATAAAAAATGTTTTGTAAATAAAAAATCAACAAAGAATTAGTAGCAATTATTTATGTATATAATAAAATTTAATTTAATTTCTACAATGTCTACAATTAATTGGTCTATCTTTAATTTTCATTTAAAACTTGAGGTTGACAATAAATTTGTTTTTTATATTAGAGTTTTGAATCCGCACAAAATAACTAATATGTCTATACTACGAAGAATTATACAACTACACTCTTTTTAATACAATATACAAATTTAAAATGATTCCTTCACATGTTACTAACTTATCCATTTTAAATTTTGAATTATTATAGTAATATTTATAAGAGCAAAGAGACTTTTATAGTCTCATTATTTAAAATTCAGTTATCAAAAGTTATTTATTTATGAATCAAATATTTTTAGAGATTAATTTATTAAGCCGGCAAGTACAATAATGGGTGACAAAATTATCTATCAAGCAATTTAATAAAAAATTGGGTAGTCAAGAATGCACATATGCATTACCCTTCACCATTGTTCACCTCCAAATCCATCCTCTAGGTCCATTTTTATTTTTTTAAGTTATACAAGACATATATCGATACAAGACATATATGCCTATATTTTTAGCCATATATTAATACAAAATCTATTTTATTTTATTGTAATTTATATGAGACTTAAATCTATAGTCATATATTAATGTGTGGTTCTATTTATACCCACATAAATATGGAAGTCTATATTTATACCCATATATAAAAATAAAGCCTTCTTTTTTGTAATTTTCATGGGAATCTATATTTATATTTATATATTAATACATTAGTCTATTTTTATTTTATTTTTTGTAATTCATAGGAGACATATATTTATGCTCACATAATTTGGTTTTTTTTTTTTAATTTATATGAAACTTATATTTATACTCATATTTTAATATCGGGGCCTATTTCTTTTGTAATTGCTACATGGATCTATATTTACACTCATACGTTAATATAGGGGATCTATTTTTTTTCTTTTGTAATTCGTACAAGGCATACATTTATATTGATAAACAATTACGTGGCCTATTTATGTGTAGGGAACCTACATTTATACTCATATTGATAGAGGATCCTATTTGTTTTTCATAATTTATATGCGCCCTATATTTATACTTATATTTAATACACGGGTCTATCTCATCTATAATAATATTTTTTAGGAGCCTTTTTCTAACGCTACAAAATCTATTTTCAAAAAAATCCAAAACAAACAAGCCAATAGTTGCTCATGTATCTTTTAATTCATACACATGTATCAACCATACTATAATATTATTCATTACTTCATGTGTTTCATTTTTATTTTTTACATCAATATATCACGATCTAATGGTTAAGTTTCAATGATATATTATATTGTGTCTAAATTATAATCAATGGCGTCTGTGCCTTTAACAATATTTTCTCAACAAAGAAAATAAAATCAGATTGTTTTATATTCAATCTGACAGAAAACTATGACGTTAATTAATAGCCTGATTTTTATTGTTATTTTTACGGGAACATATATTCTTACTTATGCATTAATACAAAAGATTTTTTTTTTATTTATAATTTCTACTTAGATCTAGATATATATTTTTACTCATATGTTAATAAGAATACCTATTTATTTTATAGTAACTTTTATGGAATCTATATTTTTAGTCATATAAATAGGGAGACTATTCTTTTAAATTTCAACGGGAATCTGTATTTCTGCTTAAATATTAGTATGACAATCGATTTCTTTTGTTATTCATATCCACCTCAAAGCCTTTTTATGAAACCTCAAAATCTCTTCCATATATCCCATTGAGAAATTATTTTCCATCAACTTTATAATTATTTTGGTCGGGAATAATATAAACAACAACTATGATACATTTATAATTTGAAAAATACGAACTATACATGAATTATCTTAATTATTGACACTATACATGAATTTAACAGTTAGTTTTTATCACATAGTGTTATTTTAATTATTAAAATATATAAGATTGTAAATATTTACAATCTTATATAATTTAAATTTGAATTATCTTTCATTAGCAATTAAAATTTTAATTTTTTATAATAAAATTTTAATTTTTTAATTGAAAATAAAATATATTATTTATAAGTCACTTATAAAAAAAAATTATAACTCAATAAATCTAAAAATGCATTTTTACCCGTGCTTGGCACGAGTCTGGATACTAGTTCTTATAAAATGAAACGAGGGAGGAGGGAGTATTGTATTATTGTCCATGGTTGAAGTTAATTCGCATCTAGTGTGCTAGTTTATGAATGTATATGTAGCCTATGTATCAACGTCTAGAGCAAGTTGCTTGCACAATTCAATTTGAACAAGTACTTCCACAATTAATTTTTCTTAACTAATTAATTAATGGGGTGTGTTCACAAAGCCATTTTTTTCTTTTTCTTTATCATATTCACAAGACAAAAGCAGTTACAACTTACAAGTTATTATTTAATGTACTTCAGCCTCATGGTTTCTAATGTATTGAATATATGTAATGTAACCATAGGTTTAGCTTTCAAATTGCTTTATTTCTTTATTCCAAACTTAATTTATAGTCAACTCATAACGCTCTCATTGCGCTTCTCTCTTCCCACCTACTTAAATTTATAGTCCAGCTTACCTACTTTTATTTGGTCAATTCCAATTAGTAGTAATCAGGTTCAGTGCAGACAGAATAATAAGATTTACCTCAAAAATATATTAATTAGAAATAAAAAAAATTAGATTGAACTTACTCATTTTAATTGTTTAATGGACATACATGCACCATTAATATGATCTTGTTTTTGGTACACCTGTGTAAAAAAAATTATTTTACAAATGATTGTTAATCAATTAGAGGGTTTTTTTATAGACGACATGTGTAAAGCGTGTCTTTTTAAAGAAATATTTTGAGTATGAATTTCTAGACAATGGTATTGTGAGTTTGATGGGTTTTTTTTTAAGGTCGGTTTTGTAAGAAGTGAGCATTATAGTTGTTAAGAGGATACTTGGATTGGATATTGTGAGGAACCGGGACAAAAGTGAATTGTACTCGATATGAATACTTGAATGGTTTAGGATGTTTGATGCTAAAATCGATGGTACTCCTTTGGATCATTAATTACACAAAGTTATCGGTTATGTCATCATTTATATATGACAAGGTTGTTAGTAGATCAGGCTTATTATATGCAATTAGTATAGTAATTCAGTTTATGATAAATGTTTTGAACTGAGTTTTGAGGTATTTGAATGAGTCAATAAGAGGTTGTTTGAAATACACAGGAACTACACAAGGGAAAGACATTTTGGAGGAATATGTAGATGCCGACTATGTTGGATATCCATTGTTCAATATTGTAGTTGAGAGATTACGAGAAAATGGTAGAAAATAGATTGTGTTCATTGAGAACTTTTGAAACTAATTTCTTGTAATGTTTTTGTATTTATTGTAAAGACTCGTTGGTAATAGATCAGATATCCTCCATATATAGGTCAACCTTGGGCGAACCACTTAAACAATCTTAGTGTTTTTGTTTCTCGATCTACTTTATTTTGTTTTTGCTTGATTGAAAGTGTTTACACATAAATTGCTAATTATTATTGTTTGACTGTTATATAATTTGGGTGTCACATATTTTGTCCCATACATCTTTATTCTTGACGTGATTTGTTTGATTTCACAAATTCATTTTATGAAAAAGAAAACAACTAGAATTAAAACATCAAAAAATTATTTTGTATTTTCCTATTAGAATCAATAAATAATTTATTAATTGATTGATTGAAAGAACATTAATTTGTTGTATATAACATGTGGGCACAAATATACACAATTTTTGTAACATTGTACATATGAATGATTTACCCCAGAAGAACAACTAAGGTTATTGCTCTAATAACTGTCCAAAAAGACCACCAATTTAACCATTGAAGTTAAGCCTCAAAGTCCACCATCAATTTGTTCAACTTCTTGTTGCTTATTTTTTGTTCGATGAAAATCTTTCCATAGTCATCACTGCATAAGATAAAAAGAACTTCAATTAAATTATTTGTCCACCTAGTAAAATAAAATAAAATAAATATGCATTAGACAATACTTTGTAACCTAATTAATTGTTTTAATTATATTATTGATATGAAGTATCTTTCAACATTTTTTTTTTCCATATAGTATCTATCGACTTTGTCAATAATTAACTAATATTTGTCGAAAAACTTGGTTGACCATCTTAAGTGAAATTTTTCCCCTCAACTACACATTTTCTACCTGCAATGTCAAATTGAGAGTTTAATTAAAGAATTTGAGTTCAGTCAAATTAATGTAACATAGGTAATAATAAAAAATTACTAATATATAGAACGAGTCAAATTATAATTAATTATAAAAAATATTCTTGAATCATATTCATACCTTTGGGGTAAGGAAGAAGATGTGGTGGGAGCTAATTTCTGTGCAAGTTGAACGGCGTCGTGTTAAGTATTAATAGTATGATTGAAGCACAAATAAAGCCCGAACGATGAAACATCCTCATAGACACAAATGTGGGTATCCACCAAGAATCTTAAATCAACGGTCACAAAGACACCATCCTCGTACATTTCAGCAGCACCTCTCAAGTAAGGGTGTTTGATGGTAAGATCATGAGTCATCAATAGTTCTGCGTTTTCTCTGATAATGTCTTTGACATCTCATGCCATATCTATTTATTTGTACAGTTCAATCAATTATTCACTTTTTCTATTCAATTCAATTGTGTAATCATTTATTTTTCATAGATTAGAGTACTTGGTAGCATTCATGACCGCATGCAATCAACAAAATTTCAAGTGTCATGATCATTTAATCTGAAGTCCAAATTTAAAATTTTGAATGTTAAATTGAAAAAATTTAAATTTATTTGAAAATTTGGACAATTTGATCTTGATCATACAATTCAAATGTAATCACTGAACTAATGAATTATCTGCATATGGCACGCAACTTCCCCAGAATACAAGTGTAAGCTCTTGTTTTCAAAGAAAGCTTCGTGTAAAAGTTATTTAAATTCATGAACCGTTTTTCTCACACAGCCGATACACTCCCCTCTTCCATCTATTACTATCATTATTTATAATAATATAGTAGATCACAAGTTTAGGAAAAGTTGTTAATACATGGTGCACGTCAACAGAATAAAAGATGCTTAACAAAGTTAGCTATTACTTAGGTGCACCTTTCCTAAATATTTGGCAACATGATAAAATAGAGTTAGTACCAGGGGCATAAGAATTCTATGAAAATTAATTCTCAATCAAATTAACTAAACTAGAATCCAACCCGTGCGTTGCACGGGTTTTGTGAAGTGTCAGTTATATGATTTAAATTAGTCTAAGATTATAAAAAAATCACATATAGAAATCACATAAAATAGTCTAAGATTATAAAATAAAATAACAATCGAAAAAATGGGATATATTTAAGGCAACTTTTATATTTTATTTGTTATGATTTATTTTTGCGAGACAGAATATTTATTGTGACAAAGCGGGATATATTTAAAAACGAAAAGTAAATCGAAAAATAAAAAATGTTGCATAATTATCATATAAGCCATAACAACGGGTTCTATTTGTATTTGTAAGGCAAGATTTTTATTTTTGCCAAGACAAGATTTTATATTTTTAGTTGGACGTAATTTTGTTGAATAAAAGTAAAATATCAGAATTGATAACCAATATGTTCAGTTTTTTTATAAGAATAACCAATGTTCTATTTGTTGATCGAATATATTAATTTATTTGAAATTTGTTATCCTAAATATAAGAAAGCATAAGAACAATAAATATATTCAAGTCAACATAAGAAGACAATGGATTTAAAATGGCTGGAAACTTTTGCATTTCTTCAAAATCATATTTTTCATTATAATAATCAGATTAATTGATAAGGTTCCCAACTCAAAAGAACAACATTAACCATAAAGTTTAAGTATTAGGAATGAAGTATGGTTCCGTCATGTAAAAAGGAATATCTCTTTCATCTCCCAGGATTTACATCAGCACCTGAAAAACATTGATCAACTTCTATATACAAAAAAAAATTGGAACTTTTTACAAAAAAAAAAACAAATAAAATTAAACATCAGTATACAAAAAACATCAATATACAAATGATACCAACATGCCAGAAGTAACATCAGCAGCTAAAAAGCATCGATCAACTTCTCTCGATCCGTTGTAGGATTATGATTTAAAGGACCTATTATTGTATGAATAAAAAAAGTAAGGAAAAATATAAAAATGTAATTATAAAGATAAACAACTAACACTTATAAAAATATTTTCAAACCTCTCAATAAATTTAGAGAAAGATTAGTAAAAGGAATAAGATTAACCATTTTTATTGTAGCATTGAAGGAGAACCTGTCCACAGAACCAAAATAATTGATGTGAGTTTGAGGGATGAAAGAGATAATAGATGAAATTTGTGAGGAAACAACAAAGGAGCCGGTTAGACTGCAAACAACGACAATTGCAAACCTGTGAAATATACCGTTGAAAACCAGCATTGACATACATAAAAATACAAATATAAAAAAACTTTCAAACAAACATAGACACTTAAGAAACTTTATTTGTAAATAAACCAATTCATAGACACTTTCAAAGATAAAAAACTGAACTTTCTCTCAAACAAACATTGTTTGACTTCTAAAAAAAATCATCGTGAATCATCAACGTGAAATCAACGTGTATGTATATCAAATAAGTGATCATAAATTTTTTAGAGTTTGTTATGGTGTATATATAATATAATAATATGGGATATATTTCAAAAGAGTTGGTTATGTTGTGTATGTATATCAAATAAGTGATCATAAATTTTTGAGAGTTTGTTATGTTGTATATATAATATAATAATATGAGATATATTTCAAAAGAGTTGGTTATGTTGCGTATGTATATCAAATAAGTGATCGTAAATTTTTGAGAATTTGTTATGTTGTATATATATATAATATAATATATTAATAATAATATATGGGATATATTTAAAGTTTTTTTTTTCGGTAGACATTAGACATATTACCCGTATTCAAGTATTATATAATAATAATAATATATAATATAATATATATAATAATAATAATAATAGAAAGTTAATATAATAATAATAATAATAAATAAATATTTAACATGGTTAGAGATTCCATATTTATTAGATGTTGATTGCAAAATAATAACATAATAATAATAATAATATATAATATAATATATATAATAATATTAGTAGAAAGCTAATAATAATAATAATAATAATAATAAATAAATAAATAAATAAATAAATATTTAACATGGTGAGAGAATCCATATTTATTAGATGTTGATTGCAAAATAATAACAACTTGATTGATGTAGTGTAGTGGCAAAAAACACAAAATAGATCTTAAATGTTGCGGGTTCGATTCTTGGTGAGGCCTTTTTTTAAACATTTTATTTTAATATTTTAGGGTAAAATGAGAGGAAAAAAGAGCGGGAAAAAAATTAGGGTTAAGAATAGCAAAACGGAACAAACTTATAATATAAGAGATATAACCAAAATAAAATATATATATATATATATATATATATATATATATATATATATATATATATATATAGGGTTTTGCTATAACACACCCACTACTTTTTGTGAAGGTGTGTTTTAGCATTGTACACCTTTGAACTTTGTACCAAAAACCCCACTTTTTCTTTGCAAAGCTAATTTGGATAATTGTGTAATTTAAAATTTAATATTTTTTTATTAAATCATATTTTTTCCCTTGCATGTTTGGCATCTCTCCCAATTCTCGTTTATTATCCAGCTATGTTTTCTGGATTTTTCTCTTTCAATTTTTCTTCAACTCATGTGCAGCTCTTGTTCAACAAATAGGTGTTGATTATTAAATTTTTTTCCCAGATCATCTTAACCACATTTACATTTCAAGTACGGTTATGCTTATGCAATAAGTTAATTTTTACATCTATAAACTGATGTTCATAAAGTTAATTTATATTCACAAAAAAAGAGACGTATTACCGGTGGGACAAAAAAAAAATCAGTTAAAACATTAAATTACACAATTACCCATTATTGTAAATTAGCTTTGCAAAGAAAAAGTGGGGTTTTTGGTACAAAGTACAAAGGTGTACAATGCTAAAACACACCTTCACAAAAAGTAGTGGGTGTGTTATAGCAAAACCCATATATATATATATATATAGAATAAGAATTAACTTTTGAAATATCCAAAATGTCCAACACGCTCTACCACTGAACTAAAAGTCCTTTGTGTGGATCTCATATGTAGGGATCCACTACATCAAAAGCGAGAGAAATGATGTCCCTCTCTTTTCTCCTTTTTGTTTAATATCACTCCAAGGAGCGACACGAGACAAAAAATGTGAAGCTCTTACTACCTCTAATCTTTAATATAAAAAAACTTTTACTCTTTTAGATTCATGAAATGATTGATGAATTTAATTTATTTATTTTTTGAAAAGACAAATGAATATATATATATATATATATATATATATATATATATATATATAAGTAGAGTAGAGGTACAAGGGTGTCATTCAAAAAAAAAAAAAAAAAAGAGGTACAAGGTGAATACACCATAAAGGATAAGCACCAAAAAACTAGCAATCAAATCCCCTCACCACCTAACAGCCACGCATATCCAGGGACAAAAAAAAACAATAAGAGAACAAGGAAAAACAAGACACATGAAATCTAAAAAGTAAATTTTATGTGTTAAAAGACTGAAGAGAGTATTAACTTGTTCCGAAAGATTTTTAAAAAGACACATGAACTTATGATCCGTTTGAACTGACTTATTTTTAAATTTATGTGGAACAACTTATGCAAAAAAATATTCTATATGCTTCAAATGTCCTGGTTATCCAAACATGACCCAATTTGCATCACCAATTTAATCATTTGAAATTATTATAAGACTTAAAGTAGTATTGTATTATTATGTACCATGAATTTGCGACAGAAATTGACATCACTCCAATGAATTTCATCAATTTCAGGTTCAATGGTTTTACGATCCTCCCTCCAAACCACAGCAGTTGCTGAAGATGTGAAAACAACTTTATCAATAGTTAGTTTCTGTTTGAGCACAAGCTTCAAGCAAGTTGTGTGCTGCTCTAACTTCCACGTCAGCCATATATTCCTGCTCATTACCAAAAGACATGTCATCATCAATTAATTCATCACTACCACATAAATATGTTAAATTAAATTTCATACAAAAATTGTTTTCGATAAAGAAAAAAAACTTTTCTTTGGTCAACGTTTGTAACAGCAAATAGTAAGATGCGAATATCCTAGGAAATTATTTATACCTTTTATTATATCATAAATAAATCTACATACAAAAAAATTCTCACATGAGAATGCAAAATTTATTTTTTGGTCAAGAGAGAATACCAATTTTTATACAAAAAAGATTCTCACAAGATCAGAAAATCCAATTTTATAATTGAATTTTAATTGTTTATAAACAAAAAATTAATGCTAGCTAGAATAGTTGAAGAATGGTAAAGGTAGCCTATCTATCAACGTTTAGGGCAAGTTGCTTAATTAATTTCAATTTGAACAAGTACTTCCACAATTAAGTTTTCTTAATTAATTAATGGGTTCTGTTCACAAAGCCATTTCTTTCTTTATCATATTCATAAGACAAAAGCAGTTACAAGTCTTAAGACAAGTTATTATTTAATGTACGTAAGCCTCATGGTTTATAATGTATCTGTATTGAATATAAATGCATTTATGCGAATATGTAATGTAACCATAGGTTTAGCTTTCAAATTGCTTTATTTCTATTAGAATTTGAGAGGCCTATACTCAACCACAAAAGCTAGCTTGAGAGTTGAGGTTTGCACTACTTTATAAAGGTTATCTTTGCCATATCTCTAGCCAATGTGGGACTTCTAACACACCCCCTCACGCCCAGCACTATTGTGCTTGGTGCGTGGAATCAACAACAATGGGTGGCCCAAATATGGGAGGTCTCCACACAAACAACAAATAGATCTAGGATAGACTCTGATACCATATTAGAATTTGAGAGGCCTATACTCAACCACAAAAGCTAGCTTGAGAGTTGAGGTTTGCACTACTTTATAAAGGTTATCTTTGCCATATCTCTAGCCAATGTGGGACTTCTAACAATTTCTTTATTCCAAACTTAAATTTTTATAGTCAACTCGTAACGCTTTCATTGCTCTTCCCTCTTCCCACCTACTTAAATTTATAGTCCAGCTTACCTACTTTTATTTGGTCAATTCCAATTAGCACTTTTCAATTAGCAGTTACAAGTCTTAAGACAAGTTAGTATAATAGGGTACTTATGGACATTATTCCATAAGTGTACTTAGGGAGATGGTTAATCAATAAAATTTTAAGTTGAAACAAATGAATGTGAAGACTGCGTTATTATATGGAGATATTGAAGAGATAATGTACATAATAACTAGAGGTTTTTTTTGCAGACTACAAGTATACGGTGTGTCCTTTGAAAAAATAGTTTGAGTATGAATTTCTAGACAATGGTATTGTGAGTTTGATGAGTTTATTTTGAAGGCCGATTTTGTAATAAGTGAGCATGGTAGTTGTATATACTTATTAAAGAGGAACAAGAAATAGATCAACATGCTCAAAGAGAAACTAACGGTGAATTTGAGATGAAGGATCTTAGTGTTGTTAAGAGAATACTTATGATGGATATTGTGAGGAACCGGGATCAAATTGTGAATTGTAATCAATATGATTACTTGAATGGTTTAGGATGTTTGATGCTAAAATCGATGGCACTCCTTTGGATCATTAATTACACTAAGTTATCGGTTATGTCATCATGTATACATGACATGGTTTTTAGTAGATAGGACTTATTATATGCAATCAGTATAGTAGTAATTCAGTTTATGATAAATGTTTTGAAGTGAGTTTTGAGGTATTTGAATGAGTCAATAAGAGATTGTTTGAAATACATAGAAAATAGATTTTGTTCATGTGAGAACTTTTGAAACTAATTTCTTGTAACATTTTTGTATTTATTGTAAAGACTTGTTGGTAATAGATCGGATAGTTGCTATCTCCCCCATATATAGGTCAACCTTGGACGAATCACTTAAACAATCTTAGTGTTTTTGTTCCTCGATCTACTCTCTTTATTTTGTTTTTGCTTGATTGAAAGTGTTTACACATAAATTGCTAATTATTATTGTTTGACCGTTATATAATTTGGGTGTGTCATATATTTTGTCCCACACATCTTTATTCTTGACGTGATTTGTTTGAATTCACAAATACATTTTATGAAAAAGAAAACAACAACTAGAATTAAAACATCAAAAAATTATTTTGTATTTTCCTATTAGAATCAATAAATAATTTATTAATTGATTGATTGAAAGAACATTAATTTGTTGTATATAACATGTGGGCACACATATACACAATTTTTGTAACATTGTACATATGAATGATTTACCCCAGAAGAACAACTAAGGTTATTGCTCTAATAACTGTCCAAAAAGACCACCAATTTAACCATTGAAGTTAAGCCTCAAAGTCCACCATCAATTTGTTCAACTTCTTGTTGCTTATTTTCTGTTCGATGAAAATCTTTCCATAGTCATCACTGTATAAGATAAAAAGAACTCCAATTAAATTATTTGTCCACATAGTAAAATATAATAAAATAAACATCCATTAGACAATACTTTGTAACCTAATTAATTGTTTTAATTATAGTATTGATTGATATGAAGTATCTTTCAACATTTTTTTCCAGGTAGTATCTATCGACTTTGTCAATAATTAACTAATATTTGTCGAAAAAACTTGGTTGACCATTTTAAGTGAAATTTTTCCCCTCAATCACACATTTTCTATCTACAGGTGTCAAATTGAGAGTTTAATTAAAGAATTTCAGTTCAGTCAAATTAATGTAACATAGGTATTAATAAAAAAAATTACTAACATATAGAATGAGTCAAATTATAATTAATTATCAAAAATATTCTTGAATTATATTCGTACCTTTGGGGTAAGGAAGAAGATGCGGTAGGAGCTAATTTTTGTGCAAGTTGAACGGCGTCGTGTTGAGTATTAATAGTATGATTGAAGCACAAATAACGCCCGAACGATGAAACATCTTCGTAGACACAAATGTGGGTATCCACCAAGAATCCTAAATCAACTGTCACAAAGACACCATCCTCATACATTTCAGCAGCACCTTTCAAGTAAGGGTGTTTGATGGTAAGATCATGAGTCATCAATAGTCCTGCGTTTATTGACACCATATTCACACCTCTGTCCATTGCTAAAGCCCACGCTGTTTTCTCTGATAATGTCTTTGATATCCCATGCCATAGCTGTTTATTTGTACAGTTCAATCAATTATTCACTTTTTCTATTCAATTCAACTGTATAATCATTTATTTTTCATAGATCTAGAGTACTTGGCAATATTCATGACTGCATGCAATCAACAAAATTCCAAGTGTCATGTTGATCTGAAGTAAGTTTAAAATTTTGAATGTTAAATTGAAAAAAATTAAATTTATTTTAAAATTTGGACAATTTGACCTTGATCATACAATTTAAATGTATTTTGACTATATATTGCAGATAATTTAAATCCAATTTAAATGAATCATATGATTCTATCAAAATAATTTATATGTAAATGTTTATCATGATAGTAAATATTTGTGTTATACCAGGGGCACGCTCGGTTGTTGCCAATGGCTGAAAAACAAATAACCGGAGACGTGTTGTCAATGGAGTAAAGAATTATCGGCATATATTAAGACAACTTCCCCATAATACAACCAGTTCTTCTCGACGATAAACATACTGAGGCTATCGAGACACGAAAATTTACAACAAAGTAGGTGACTCTGACGTTATTCAGAAGAATTCATATACAAGTGTAAGCTTTTATTTTCAAAGAAAGCTGTGTAAAAGTTATTTAAGTTCATGGGCCGTTTTTCTCACACAGCCGATACACTCCCCTCTTCCATCTATTACTATCATTATTAATTATTAATTAATAATAATATAGTAGGTCACAAGTTTAGGAAAAGTTGTTAATACATGGTGCACGTCAACAGAATAAAGGGATGCTTAACAAAGTTAGCTATTACTTAGGTGCACTTTTCCTAAATATTTGGCAACATGATAAAATAGAGTTAGTACTCAGGTCATAAGAGTTATATGAAAATTAATTCTAAATTTATGCGGACCAACTTATGCAAATAAATTTTCTATAAGCCTCAAATGTGCTGATTATCCAAACATGACCCAAATTGCATCACCAATTTAATCATTGAAATTATTATAAGGCTTAAAGTAGTGTATTATTATGTACCTTGAATTTGCGACAGAAATTGACATCACTCCAATGAATTTCATCAATTTCAGGTTCAATGGTTTTACGATCCTCCCTCCAAACTACAGCAGTTGCTGAAGATGTGAAAACAACTTTATCAATAGTTTCTGTTTGAGCACAAGCTTCAAGCACGTTGTGTGCTGCTCTAACTTCCACGTCAGCCATATATTCCTGCTCATTACCAAAAGACATGTCATCATCAATTAATTTGTCACTATCACATAAATATTTTAAATTAAATTTCATACAAAAATTGTTTTCAATAAAGCAAAAAAGATTCTCACATGAGAATGCAAATTTTTATATTCCAAATTTTTATACAAAAAAATTCTCACAAGATTAGATAGTCTAAATTTTATAATTGAATTTTAATGGTTTATAAACAAAAATTTGAACTTAAATTTGGGATCGTCCGATCTCAATTTAATGGTGATTATTGAGCCGATTGCACTGCAACCACTATTGTCCGACTGCACACAACCTCATTTCTTATATGTGAGGAAAAAAAATTGAACCATTGCATGTGCTCCACATTGCGCGCAAATAGTATAAAAATTTCCATCATGATTGATTAATAGTACTAATATATTATCGATTAAATACTAATATACTATTATAGAGTACATAATGTGATATGATCATATACTTATATAATGATACCAGAAAATTAATAAGCACATGATTGGAAAATGAAACAGCTCAAATGACTATGACATATTTGGTCAAGGACTATGACATTAACAAATGAATCATAAACTCCAAACCAAAAAAAAAACTCCAAACCAAATTTGTGACAATTTGCTTAGTTGTCATAATCTTGGCGTACGAAAAAGGGTTTGAACTTCCAGCACACAGCCAGAAGTAGAAGAAATTAGAGTTAATAGGAAACAAGTAAGTGAAAATAAACTCAGGCAAATGGTGCCTACCACGTGCACCAATAAATAGAGTTTACTTTTTTTCTTAAAATACTAATACAATGGAACTCCACTTTTTCATCTTACTACCTAACAACTATCAACAACAGAAAACTCATGCATTAACTCTTCAACTATATTATAATTTTTTATTATTACATGGCATATTCAATAAGTTGAATATACTAGTAGTACTTCCAAATCTCATAAATTTGGTCATATATGCTATATACTTTTTTATGACATAACCATTGGTTTAATTTAATTCAAGGTAGACTTTTAGGACATGTTTGATAATATAAAAAAGTTTATCTAACTCAAATTTGTTGTTGAGAAATAGAGAGAAAAAAACAAACAAAAAGAACAAGAAATTAGGAAGGGGAAAAAAAAGGTGTTTTTGCTTACATCATAATTGGGTTGATCAAGAGGAGGTTCAAATGTGTAGAACAAACCAGAACAACCTCTAAGAGCATCAATTATGCTATGATAATCAAAAGGGTCTGATTCAAAAATCTTGAGTTTATTTGAATCAGCTGAAATTCCATTGAATAGATTTTCCTCTGCATATCAAAAACAGAACAATTTCAGCTGACTGAATTATAGATCAGATACATCGATTATTCTATTAAAAAACATAAACAGTTTCAACTGACTGAATTATAGACCAGATACATCAGTTATTCAGATACATACCGTATTTTTGAACGGAGGCATGAACAGTGTAACCTCTTTGAAGAAGTCTTTGGACAAGACTAAAGCCTAATTGACCAGAGGCATCCATGACACAAACAGTATGACTTGTTATGTCAAAAGAAGGTGCCATTAGATTGTGTTCCTAGTAATAGAAGATTTTGTTTGAGAAATGAGGATTGTGTCTTGTTGTTATGATGTTGTTTGTTTTGTATGTGTGATGTTGTTGTAGAGACAATATATATATAAGAGAGAAAAGAAAGGAAGGAAGGGTTGGGGCGGCTAAGGAGAGGAGAGCATTGAAAGAGTGTGCAGGGTAGATAGGTAGGAAGGAGGTAGTTGTAGTTTGATAGATGGACACGCGCATACCCCCAACTCCAAGTGCATAAAAAGACAGATAGATAGAAAAAGAATAATTAGATACACAAAGAGAAAGTGATGTCTCTTTATTTCTATCATTGACAAAACTTTTTTTTTTAATGAAAATGTTACTATGTAAGAAATTACTCGAGTCACAAATAACTAATGTAGAGATTATTTAATAAATTTGAAAAAAGAATTTTGACTTATATTTAACATGCAAGTTATGGTGGATAAGCTTTTTTGTATGCGTGATGGATAAACAATGAAAATTGTTTTCTTACCCTCATATTTCTCGCAGCCCTCGGTTTTTTCCCATCCCCCTGATTTCTAGCCAAAATTGTTTTGCTGTTAGAATGGTTTTAGAGAGTTGTACTACAAAATCATTAGGTGCATAAAATGGTTTTGGAGTACAACCATATAATTATGCAGTTAACAGTTTTTTTTTCTCCCTCCCCCCAGATTTCTAGCCAAAACCATTTTATGCACTTAATGATTTTGGAGTGCAAATTGCGGAAATCGTTCCCACAATAAAATGGTTTTGACATGATATAGTGGGTGCGCGCGAAAAATTTGGGAGGCGCGCTAAACAATTTTCTCTTATTTATGCATGGTGCATAAGCAAGACAAAACTTATGCACCATAAGTCCATAACCACTCCCTAAAAGGAGTACATACTCTCTCCATTTCACAATGAGTGACAGAGTTGACTGTTTTATGCATGTCAATGCATAATTTTAACGATTAATATTTTAAATTGTATCATAGTAAAAATTATAAAAAATTGATATTTAAAAAATACTCATTGAGACAAATCTAACATCTTATATGTTAATATTTATTTTTATTTAATAACAGAAAAATATCGTCAAAGGAAGATATTTGAAAATGCATATAGTCAAAGTGTGTCATTCATTATATAATGAAAGGAGTAATATACATAGCGGTTTAATAATAATTAATATCTATTTGAAAGAAATTTATTTGAACACAAGATAGATTTTTTATCTCAACTATTTATTATTTTCCATGCATAAGAGTTAATGATAATTTTTTTTAAAGAAGCTAAATTAGTCCACTTAAACTAACACCATAGAGAATCGAATATGAAACTTTAAAGAGGAGCACACCCTCAGGTCTCAAGTCAATATCATCATAGCAACCCAAACATTTGAGTTGGGTTGTATTGTATATGATAAAACTTATACTCCCTCCGTTTTTTTTAAGTGTCCAGTTTTGTCGGATTTATTTAACCGTCCATTTTGTGTTTTAAGGGTACGATTTGTCAATTGTACCCTTTTTTAATTACACTTATCTTTTTCAATAAATATTTTTTTTTATATATTTGAAAAACTAAAGGCTTTTTTTTAAAACAAAAAACAAAAAAGTTTGTTTTATTGTTATATTCTATTGATAACAATAATCTGAAAATATTTTTTTTGTATAACAATAAATCTATTTATGAGGGTATAATAAGAAGATAAGGTGCAAAAATCTAATTTTTTAATTTGGTGTTACTATTCTAAACGGACACTTAAAAAAAAACGGAGGGAGTATTTACTTGCGTGTCAACATCTCTTAAAATAGGGCATGAACCACTAAGATTTAGGATACTTTTTTTTTTTTGACGAATACTTTACTCCTTTTTTTTTGTCAAGAAGATTTAGGATACTTTAATACACTATATAAGGGAAATAGATATTGAAAAGTATTGATAAGGATATTAATTAATATACTTGCTCTATTTTCAAACCTATTGATTGATATATTTCTTCTAATTCTCTCTTTTTTTTCTTTTTTCTTTTATAATAATTCTCTCTTCTTCTTTTTTTGATGAAATTCTCTTTTTCTTTATTAAAAATCAATTTTACAATATTAAAAATAAAATAAGTACATGGTCAAAATATATGTTGAACGATATAGTACTCTCTTTTTTTGGTCAAAGATATATTACTTTTTTTACAAGACTAAATAAGTAATATTATATAAATTATATATAAATGTATGGTTAAATTAATATTTTTAAACATAAATTTTTTTTATATAAAAATACAGTTATAATTCTTTAAGTGATATTAAATTGGGTTCATTAAAAGTATAATTTGTTTATTACTATCATATGAATTATGGTCAAAAATATGCTATCTCCAGTCTTTTTTTTATAAGAAACAATTGACTTTTTAGGTTCATTAAATAATTGATGTATCTGATCTATATTATATATTAGATACATCAATTATTTAACGAATCCAAAAAGTGAGTCATTTCTTATAAAAAGGATAAGAGGAGTATTAAATAATATATCACTTTTTTTACAATAAGTAATATATCACTTATGTATGAGATTAAAATAATTAATACTATCATATGAATTATTAATATAATTTATTATTATTATCATATGAATTATTAATGTACTCCGTCCGTTTTTTTTTAAGTGTCTTTTTAGAATAGTAACACCAAATTAAAGAAGTAGAATTTTGCATCTTATCTTTCTATTATACCTATACTAATTCACCAATAATTTTTTTTTCACACACTTTCTCTTTCTAATAAATTTAATATATTATATACAAAACAAAACAAAATTTTAATATGTTATGTAAATAAAAAATAAAAAAAAACTTTAGTTTTTCAAATATATAGCAATAATTAATTTTATTGGAAAATATAAGAGTAATTGGCATTAGGTATAATTGACAAATCATTCTCTTAAAATATCAAAACGACAGTTAAATAGTAATGTTAAATCCAATAAAAAGTGATACTTAAAAAGAGACTAAGGGAGTACTTTATATAATTTTTCATTGTATAAACTTGTTTATGTTTATAAATATATATATATTTATATATACGTATAGATATTATGTACTAATAACTAATTAATTAGGCTAGAAATTTTAGTTACCAAAAATTTTATGTCAAACATGTTGACTGGAGTTTGAATTTTTGCTTCTTTATTTGTGTGTGTGAGTTTCAAATGACTATTTTCATTTCGTCTATCTAGAAAGAAAAATAACTAATCAATTATGAACATAATACAAAAAATAATTATGTGCATAATAGTATTATTGTGTTCTTTTGACATAATATTATTAGAGTTATATAATATAATATATGAAAATAAAAACCAAACATTGGTTAAAAATATGAGTTTAATTGTTGTGCACCGTCAGTGCAAAAGTTTTTTACACATGCATCCAATGATGTGTTGCCACATCATTTAATGAATGTGACACATCATTTGTGTTTAAACACAATACAGGATGTGTTAGTATATTATTGGATGTGTATGAAAAAGTATTACACCGACAGTACACAACAATTAAACTCTATAAATATTCTACTTTCTTATAGAATTTAAATAAGAAAATGCACAATGACAAAAAATACACAAAAAAAATCCCATTACCATAATAAAAAAATATTTTTTGAATTACCAAAAAATATCCTTTTTATCCCTGAAAATGACACTAGCTATCATAATAATTTTTGAATTACCAAAAAATATTTTAAAGTCCATGATTTGAACTTCTGTTGGTCAAAGTAGTCCCTGCCGTTACTTACTTATTCAAGCCAACGTCGGATTTTCCCTTTTCCTGTATTCTCAAAAGTAGGCTTAATAAAAAATGAGCCAATAAGTGACCAAAGTCCAAACTGGATTTTATTCCAAAGTTTCGTCTTTCAATTGTGATGGCGTTGCATTATAGTAGTATTAGTGGGCAAGGTCAACATTACAAGTTGACTAGTGACTTAGTCAGTGGCAAACCTCTTTTTTACACTGCAAAATTGAAACATAATGAAATCGTGAAGGATCAAATTGAAATTTAAAATAAACGCAAGAGATCAAATGTATAGTTAAACCTTGACAACATATTCACCAGAAAAATATATATATTTAGTTCTTTTATTTTGTTCTTTTTCATACCGAAATATAATCAAATGTTATTAAAAAGAGAGAAAAAACATTATTGATACATAAAACTCAAACCTCGAGTCATACTATTACGTAGATTTATCATAGATTTTACTTTTTTTTATTAATGCGGGCTATCTGATCCACTGTCGCACACGGGTTAAAAATAACTAAATTTTAGAATGTAGTAATAAGGTAGTTAAACGGATTAATCTACTGCTCGGAAATTTTAGACCTATCATTATATTATGAGTCCCTAAGCGGATTCAATTCTCTTTTGATTATAGAAACGATTAACAAGCGTATTTGATTTTGATGAATTATATTCCTTTTGTTAGATTACCGAATTAAGCAAACGGTTAAGAACAGCGTGAATTAACGAATAAGCTAGGTTAAAACACGACTTCCTTCAGGAATATAAATCAATCAAAATTAACAATCAAATTCTATGAAACTCGAATTAAGCAAACTAATAACAAAGAACATAATTGAAAAGAATTAAATAAAACTGAATAATATAATAACCTCAAGGTCTTTGTGAAATTCCCTTACAACAGATTAACCTTAGTGGTTTAGCCGGCCATAAAATCCTAAAGAATATAGTAATTCTTGTGGACACCGAATGAATAAAATATGACAGATTGAGACTCTATTTATAGTCTTTTTTCGACTTAAAAGTTACGCAGAATCTACTACTTAAATAATGAACGGGTTATTTTGATAATTTTATAAGGCACACGAGAAAATGAGTAAGGGGGAAAAGTATCAATCCTATAAAGAAGACTGAATGTGGGCTTTGATTGGGCATCTGATCAATATAAATGGGTATGGTCTAGGCCTCTCTTATATTTGCTTTTGTTTCTTTTTAAATCAAGACAAGATATAAAGAATATAAATCAAGAAAGAAAATGAAAAAACAATTAACAGCAAACATCTTTTATACACTAACTCGGGTACAACAACAAACAAGTGGGCCTTGTCAAAAGGAAAACAAAAATTTCTCTTCCGACCCCCTGCCATTCTTTTTTACTTCTAATATTCCAATTTTGCTCCTGTAAAAAATTTCGGTTCGAAAAAACCGAATTTTTTGGTAGTGCAAATTCAAAGAAATTTCGGTTTCTAAAAACCGAAAAAAAATTCAAGGCAAAAAAAACTTCGATTTTTAAAAACTGAAGTTTTTTGCAAGGGCAAAATTGGAAATTTATGGGGTAGAAAAGAAATAGGGGAGTCGCTTGAGAAATTTTAAACAAGTAAATGGGCCTTCTCAAATGATAACAAGCAAGTGGCCCGTGGAAACATGGTTTAAGGAAACATGCTGGCGGCAGCTGTAAGGTTTTTTTTTTTTAACCAATGGAAATTTCTACTCTATACCCCCTCATTATGATTCTACCTCCACAAATTATGTAAAATACAAATTTGTCTCTGACATTTTATAAGAAACAATTTTTTTCCATCTTACAGATTCTAACAAATTCAAAATTTGATTTTGCCGGTACAAATATATATTCAAAAAATTCTGAGTTGAAATTCATAACTCATTTTTATTTTGACAAAAACACACTCAACTTTATTGAATCCTATTCCTATTTCCAATAAACTAAAATTCAGTTTGCTAGAATCAATTTTTGTTCCACAATAATAGTTCCATTTAACTATTACACGGATTAAAAATATGATAAATAATATAAAGAGAATAGTGATAAGAGAAAAAGAATATACACTGACAGTGAAAAATAATTTTACACCGTTAACTAATCACAATCATGTTTTCCATCACGTCATCCCACTTAACTTCACTTTCTTGATATGATATGAAAAATTGAATCATTCTTACTAGTTGTCGATGTAAAATTAAATTACATTGATGATGTGTATCATTTAAACTCTTTTCCAAATTATATATCTCAACACTGTGTGTATACTTTAAACTCTTTACCAAATTATATATTTTAACTATTGATATATTTCAATTGTCATATATGTAAAATGGAAGTTAATAAATTGGGCTAAAATGTACAATTAAAAAAGAGCAATTTATGTTGCATTACTTAAATTGTTGATTTTTATAGATCAACTTTTTATAATGCGACAATCATTGTCCAATGGAGAAAGTATCTAAATATATTAGGATTAAAGCTAAATTACATTTTTGCCCCCTATGTTTCAGAAACTTGCGATTTTGGTCTCTTATATTTTAAAATAGCACTTTTAGCTTCCTATATTTACCCTATTTTGCAACAAGTCAACGTTGATGTGACAAATCACTTAATTGACTTAGCTACCACATCATCTTTTTTGTCACTTATAATTTAAAAAAAAACAAAAAAAAAAAAAACAAGAAAAGGAAGAAGTCACGTGAGGTGTGAGTATCTTCCCATCTATTTTTATTTACACAATACAATGAGCCAGAACAAATGAGAAAACAAAGATACAAAATTACACCATGCCCAAACAAGTAAACGAGCTCGACCACTAGCTATGGTAGTTAGAGACTAAACTGATATTTGTTGCTTTCAACCACCATTAAGAGTATAGCTTGACCTTGTCCATCAACTGAGATAAGGACTATTCTGAATTTCTGAATAATCGTTGATTTCTTTCGTTCCAAATAACCCAGACACATAAGAGCCAAATAAACTGTAGGAATGAGAGACGCACGCTGAGATGACCAGATGAACAAGTAAACTGAAGGAAATGATCAGCCATATTTTGAGGATCCACCGATGCTAAGTCAATCCATGCCCTAACCAACGACCAAGAGAGCCAAAAACGTTGCAAGAAATAAATAAGTGTTGAGTTGTCTCCATGTCTTCACATCCGGCTACACAAGACTGGGCCTCTGGATTGATGATACCACGAATCGCCAAATTTGGTTTAGTTGGCAACCTGTCTCTCAACAATCTCCAAGCAAAAATAGACACCTTCAAGGGAACCTGTTTATGCCAAATAAGATATGCTACGGCGTCCAAAGGATCAGACGGATGAGAAGTTAGAAGATGATAAGCGTCTCGAACTGAATAACCTCTGATAGGGTCAAGCCACCACTGCCACATGTCTGCGGACTATAGAAATTATTGTGCAGATATTGGCAAAAACATAACTTAAAGATTTGGGAAAACAAGCAGGAGACGACACAACAACTACTTGGTTGTGCATAAGGAAATTGCTTTAGGGACGAAGAATTTTACTCTCAAATGATAATGACTATGTAGTTGTTTTTATCATGTCAATAAAACGATAACACTCATGCTTTAGTAACGACAACTTTTTCTCACACTCTTCGTAACATTTTTTATGTTATTCCCAATTGTATTACCTATGTTTTATTGATTACATCAATAACAGAATAAGAGAAGATAAATTTAATATATCATTTTATATTTTTTAGTTTAAATATGTTTTTATCTTTCTAAATATATGAACTTTCATGTTTTGTACCTCTAAAAAGTTTCTTCAAACTTTGGTCCTTTAAATTTTCTATTTTCACTTGTAATTCAATATTTCTATAAATATTTATGTAGCGTGTTCCAAATGGCTTTTTGGTGACATGTCATTTGATACAAACTTAAAATTGTAATTATTTATTTTTTAATAATTAATCTATAACTTTAAATTAAATTGTTAGTTTAAATAGTTAAAAAATTATGAAACTAATAACATTTTAAGGTTTATATAATATTTATTTTTTTAAAATCAGAAAACTCAAATAAGAAATAAAAAAATGATTTCAAAAAATAATAAAAATTTATTTAAAAAAATAAATTTTTTTTGACATTTTTTTCTTTCAACTTTTTATTTTTTTAATTAAATTTTTATTATTTTTTGAAATCATATTTTGTATTTCTTATTTCAATTTTCTGATTTTACAAAAAGATGTCTATTTGTTTAAATCATTTTACTATTATTTTTTATATCAAAATGTCAAAAAAAAAAAAAAAATTTTTAAATAAATTTTTATTATTTTTTGAGATCAAATTTTTTATTTTTTATTTCAATTTTCTGATTTTTTAAATTATTTTTTGAAATATTTTTTATTTTTAAAAAACAAATAATTTTTTTTTACACGTGGCAATTTAAAAAAATAAAAGAATCGCCAAGTGTCATGCCACGTAAAGATTCTATCCACGTCACATGCCTAGTTGTGCAGGCAGGGGGCAAATTGATGGAATCTGCATTTTGCAAGTGGGTAATCCTAAATTTTTCTTTTGCAGGGGGTAATCCAAAACTCGCCAACTTTGCAGGGGTAAAACCCTATTAACCCTAAAAAAAATTATAAGAAAAAAAAAGTCATTTAGAAGGAAACATATCTTTAGAATGAAACGAAAAACATGCTTTTGCCGTGGAGATTAGTTATTGTTATTTTTCGGTTTAGAAAAATCATTTTAGAAAAAACAGCACTGAAGAAATTACTGGCCGAGTCGCGGTTTGATACATTCTCTTTAAGACCTTTCACGGCACTATCTAAATTTGTGCAAGGTAGACTAGCAACCGTGAAGTCCCCAGGATAAAACTGTCAATTCACTTACCGTTATCTACTGCACTGTAGAAAACGGTCAGAAAGACACTTTCGATGGTTTAATAAACTAGTCAAGAAATTGATAGCAATATCAATTTTCATAGTCGCAACAACCACTTCTCTGAAACAACAAGAAATAATTTTTTTCTGAGAAGAAGAGAGTTTTTGAGAGAGAGAGAGAGAGAGTGTGTGTGTGTGTGAAAGATTTTGAGAAATGCAAAATCTGAAGCAAAACAGATTTGACGGTTGAAGGCAAAATCGGATGCAAAATCTGTATATATAGAGGAAATAAAGAAACTGAAGTGGAGGAAATAATGGGAGCCTAATCAAGCCATCACACAAGAAAACGTGAGCTGTTTTTTAGCCACTCAGTTTTGACTGAGATGAGGTGGCAACAGATTTGAATCCATTTTTGACTTGGTTCAGCTGCACAAAAAACATGTGCGAATTTTATAACGGCTAGTAGAGCACACACGTAGCAAAAAATAATTATTAAATATTTTTCACTTCTGGGTATTAAAAAATAATTAATATATGCCCAAGCCCAGGCCCGAGACGGATGGCGGCGACACGCGCGTGTCTGATATTCGACATGGTGTGCGGTGTTCCCCGTTTACAAAACTGGGTACCCCTTGGGGCGTACCCCAAGTAGTGAGCTTTCACTATATAAACACTACTAAAGTGAGTGTCCTATCCAATGTGTGACTTAAACTTGAACTTTTTCAAATTCACACACTTTAGTTCTAGACTTGTGTTTATACTAAACCAAGTTCTTCTACAAGTTCCTACTTTGTGCACACTTGTTCCAACAATTCTTTTGAATTAACTTTTGGGCTTGTCAATTAGGTTCGTTATCATTTATATATATAAGAGCTTAACTTCTCACATCTCTTGGGATATATGTGCGCCCTTTGATAGATTAAATTTACTCCTCTTGCTATTTAGAAAGCGAGTGTGTAAATAACAAAAATTATAAGGAAAAAAAAGAGTTCGTTTTTTAGATAGTAAACTGCAAATTGAGTTTGTTTTCAAGATAGCAAATCACAAACTGAGTTTGCATTCTAGGATGCGAACCTAATAAAAATCAATTTTTTTGTCCTCTTCACCTTTTTCTCATCTCCCTTGAATGAAACACAGTTCGCAAGTTAAAGTGTGAATTATTCATTCACATAATTTTCAATTTTTTGTCAATCTTATAAACTTTTGTAGCCTTGATACATGTTTATTGCAAGTATAAATGTAAACTTAGTCATATCAAATAATGTAACAATTAAGTATATATAGCTATATTTACGATGTGTGTGATTGGTCGATAACGTCACAACCGCTCCAGTTGCAAATTAAAATATGGTATAAGATAGTGGCCACATTTTTATAAGCTACACTAGTAAAAGTGTAAACTGAGTTCGCAGTCTAAATAGCGAACTGAGTTTCAGTTAGCACTTTACATAGCGAGTGTCAATACTTTATACTCAAACTCAATGTCAGCACCCCCCATGAATGAAAAAAAATCATGAAAAAAAGAGTTCGCTTTCTAGATATCAAACTACAAACTGAGTTCGCTTTCTAGATAAAAAACTGCAAAATGAGTTTGCATTCTAGAATGTGAACTTCTTTCTTCATGATAGGGAATGCAGGCGTTGGATTTGAGTTAAAACTATTGTCACTCGCTACTTAGAATGCAAAAAGTGCTCGCATCATAGAAAGCGAGAGGATTAATTTAGTCGTTTTGGAAAGTAACTGAGGAATTTTAGGAGGAGCGAAAAATAGAATTGTTGTTACCGGAGTTAAAAAACTGTTAAAAAATAATTTTTCAGCCACCGAAGAGATTAGTGGGTTGAGTCGCGGACTAAGTCGCTCTCTTTAAGACGTTTCGCGGTATTGCCCAAAATTGTGCAAGCAGACTATCAACCACGAAGTCCCCATCATAAAATAGCTCTGTTACAACTGTATACCGATTTACTACTGCACGGTAGAAATCGGTCAAAGAATACACCTTCTTGAATGGTACTACGATACCACTCGAATTGATACTACGATATCAATCTATGACTCAGCGGTACTACGATACCATCCGTATCGATACTACAATATCAATCTATGAGTCATGGTACTACGATGCCACTCGTATTGATATTACAATATCAATCAATATAATGATACTGAGGTCATTCTAATATGGTACTAAGACCAATCTTAAATCAAAGGGATAGTGATACTATGATCATTCTTAATTTGAAGGAAGATCTGATTTTTTAATCACTCTTAAACCAAATTAATATTAAAAAGGTTTCTCATTAATTCAAAATTTCAACTTAAACTATTCTAACATGTCTATCTTTCTTTCTCTTTGAACTATAACATCTTCTGATTTCCAACAAATAGTTTTGTTAAAATTAAAAGTCTAACAAAACACTAACAAATTCAATATAGACATCAATGTTAAATTCTGTATATAGAAATGTCCATTGACCTTCATAGTAAATAACCCAAAAATTTGAGACAGCAACGATATTAGAATTTGATCCATAATATCCATCATATGTGAATTGCTTTATTTAAAACAAATATCCTATATGTACTTGCAAATTACACCGGAGAATACATAGAACTAGTGGCATGCTCTTAGCCTCATACTGGCACTAATTACTTGCCCACTATTTGTTTCAAATAAAGGAAAGATGTAACATACCTATATATATATATATATATATATATATATATATATATATATATACACAGTATAGGCTAGTGACACACATTTTTTTCTGATCTAACCTGTTGATCAAAAGAGGTGGATGGCCAGAGAACCGTCGTACTGTAGCTTCAAGCATCAATTCGTCCACCGAAAAAAGAGGTTGTACCTGCAGACACTCTGATGTCTAAGTCAGTTCAGAGAGTAGAATGAATTCAATACATAGCTCTCCTGTGAAGGAGAACTTATATAGTTGCCCTCAGCGCTGGGTCAAAGGTCCTCTCAATGGGCTGTGTTGAGCACACTAAGAGTGAGTGCTAAGATAACTCCCAGGATTATGGGAAAGTCGTTGCCAGCTGTTATCTTGGTTGAGCAGTTCCACGATCCTAGGAGGAGTGAATATGCTCTGCTAACCACGCATCCTTGGTAAAGGTGCACGTGGAGCATGTGGTGTGCTTAGTTGGCGAGCAGGAATGAGTCTTGTTGGGCCTGCCCCGTGACCCAAGCAAAACAGATTTGGGTCAGCTCTTGGCACAGTCCAGAACATTTTCTTTCGAGCATATTCACATTTTAATAAATAATAGGAGTATAATTAGTATTAATCCATCAATTGGAGCTGAAGTATATATGAAATTCCAAGCCATAATTTATGCATGGTAGATAACCATGGAAGAAAAGATTCTCTCTAAAGGGGTTATCCTCCTTTTTCCTTTTGTGAGTTAGCCGCCGCTAGTATATGTTATTGTTAACTAGGGTTAATTTTTTCTTTAGGGTTAGCACAATATATAGCCTTAAACATGGATAATAAATAAATAAATGAGTTGTTAAATCTCACTAATGCGGAACTTCATTACGCAAAGCAATACACACTGGTATGATACACACAATAATATTTTCTAGCACCCCAATATAGAATATAAGAAATTTTATTTTCAATTCACACACCAATATGAATTTGGGTCATGTTAATTGTGCCCTAAGGGCACATGTTAAGATAACTTAATATAGAAATTGTACATTTAATGATGCAAGAAATTTAATGATGGAGAGATAAAATGTACAACTAATTTCAATAAATACTTTCTAAATTTACTTCCTTAACATTCTCCTATGAACTTTGTTCCAACAAGAACTCTTTATATACAACTATTCTTACATATTGGGCCAAACTTTCCTATAAACAGAGCATTAGTCTGCCTTATACTCTATAAATTATAATTTACATTATTTATTTGATTATGAATTTAGTATTGTATTTTATTTATTAATAATTAAGCTCAACCACGGTTTATCTCTGATCTAATTTTAAAAATATTGACGTAAACTTTTGTAAAAAATAATATGGACTAAAATTGATAACAAAAACTTTTTTGAGGACCATAATTTAAAGAATATTTTAAAAAGAATTAAAAATAAAAATTGGTATATTTATAGAGTTTAAAAACATATTTAACTCATTATTTATAATAAGATGTAATTCTTATTTAAGAAATAGTTATAATTGTAAGACATACCCCAAATATCATATCATTATTGAAAATTACATGAGGTTCAATCAAGTTCCATAACTCTATTTTTCTCCAAATTTCTATAGCAACAGGGCGGACAACAAACTGATGCCAAACATTTTTACCATAATAAGAATCGCAACGAACACAATTTGAAAATATTGTACCTCTTTAGTGTGAGCTTGGTAAATTTGGTTAAAAAAGGTAAATGTGGTGTTTTTTTTAAGAAGCCGAAAAAAAAAATATTAAACACTTAGGCACAAGGAATGTCTAAAAAACAGTTTAAAATAAAGTATTGAACAAAACAATACATGTAGAAATAAAATTGATAGAAGAGAACTCAATTATAATTGGTGTTCTTAGTACAAAAGAAATATTAAGGAAAGATATAAGAAGATTAAGTCTAAGACTTAACCATTACTACTCTGCTAGAGAGTACTAAAGGGAGAGAGGAGAAACTTCATCAATTTTCCTCATACCTACTTTTGAGTCTCCTTTTTCACTATTTATTCACAACCTAAAGTTTCTTGATGTTAGGATCACTAGCTATGTGTCCATTTATCTCAACCAATTATATTATACCAAGTGTATTTTCGCATATACTATTTCGATCGAATCATAAGATAGATAATCCGGCTCAAGGCCTAAACAAACTTTAGGGTTTAATAACTAGTGATTTAAATCAAAACAGAAGCATTTTTTTCCGAGCCTTCAACCATCACCAAACATTGATTTTAATATTGTAAACCAACCTTTCGGTTGCATGTCCTTGTGGTTTAAAACTCTACTATTACACTGCTTCCAAATAGATCAAACAGTCACTAGCCATATCGTTTGAAAACAACTCCTAGTAGATTTGCGAAAAACATGTGCCCCACAAAATTGAGATGTCAAAGACATTATCTTGAAGTACGCATGATGAGACCCCTATCAAGATATAATATCATTCGAGACTGCACCAACAACTAGACATTTCAAGAATAAGCGGTGAATATCCTCCGCGGCTATACAACTAGCGTAAGCACAAAATAGAATCATTATGAAAACACCCACATTCAAATAAGTTATACTTCATAAGTAACATATCAAACATAAAATGCCATACAAATGTATAAACTTTCAACGAAATAAACTTATTCCAAACAAGCTCACAATGAAAATACACCTCTATCGGTTTTAGATGAATCAGAACTTAATAAGCTCTAACTGAGTAACCTGCGTCGGATTCCAATAGCAACTCCTATACAGTGTATTTGGTGTGTATTTGGACTTTGGAGTATTGGATTTTCATGGGGCGAAATATACACAGTGTAATGATAATATGATATTTCAATCTTTTGTCATATAATCACTGCACATCTTGTGGCTAGATTAGTTTAGTACTCATTAATTCATTATCTTATTTTTTTTAAACAAACGACGTAACTATATAATATTGTATAGTTTGATATTTTTACTGGATATATTACATAGTTTGTTATCCAGTGTACACCTCAAATTTAGAATAAAATCTAAATACCTATATTTTTTGTGATACTTTTATCCTCCTCCCTTATCTTATCCAATAACTGTCACTAATTCTTACCATCAACTTACTTAAATTTAGAAAACCTCAAATAAAAAAACTATAGTATTAATTACTTTGGGTCAAAATGAAATCGAGGAAAGCAAAAATTGGACGAAAGGTGATGAACCTTATCTTATCTCATACTACTTTATTTTTAAATAAATTGACCTTTTTCAGTGCAATTTGTCTTTATCTCACCGTCATATAAAACCATTTTCGCTATAAACCATTGGAGAACATGGAAATAACACATTACTATCTACGGGATTTTATTTCACAAAATTAAAACAGTGGTTTTCTTATACAAAATTCACAACCACAATAATACTTAATACCTTAATGATCATCTCGTACTTTATATAGCAAAAAAAATATTCTTCTTATATTACAAAAGAAATATGTTATAAATTCCCAGACATGCATATTTAGATGTATTTTTATTTGTTAGATCGTTTTATGGGACCAATATATTGTGTAACAGAATTAAGACTGTTTAAGTTAAATAAAAACAAAAAATCAATATTTCATGAGTACCATTTTATATCATCTATAAACCAGGAAACAATAACAACTAATTAGAAATTTCTTGATTTAATTTATTGACACAATTCAACCATCCTTCCCCAATTCTTATGACTGAAAAAGTTAATTAACGAAGATTGTAATACACATTTTGCTAAACGTATTGTATTAGCCTCTCAATTAATCACGCGACATTTTATCTACGTGGCCTAAGATCTACACTAAGCATTCTCCAATTTCACGTAATCACGTACATACCGTGACTGCATTTTTATAGCACCTCTTCTTGCAGAAAAGTCTATTCTATGAAACCTTAGTTTTAGTTAGCCTTTGCTTATGATATTAGTTAACTAGTCTCTATAATCTGTATTTTAATCATATATTTATATTGAATATTGATATAAAGAATTAGAACCACTAATTTTATTGAGAATTTACTATAAAATGTATCATTTACAAAATTCCACTTAAACTTAATAAAAATGTTAACTAGTGTTCCAGGATATTAGTTAAGAAATTAGTAAAGTTATTTTTAAACTTGTGTAGTAAATTTTTATTTTTTACGAAAAAGTGCTTATAGCATTTCATTAACTTGTATAGTAAACTTTTTTAAAATGTAAAATTTATTTATTTTTAATCTAAAATTTACTATTTTTAAGTTATTTAACTAGTGTTCCAAAATACTACTTACCATAACTCCAAACTTAAATAATGTCGAGAGACACACAAATTGAACTACACTACCAAAAATGTATAAACAAGTATGAGTTATATATTCTATAAAAAAAATAAAAAGAAGTATGAGTTATATATATCGACTACTATATAAAAACAATGGAAAATTTGTGTTAAAAGTAACCATTTTTTTTTATATATATAATAAAAGTAACCATTCTTAAATTGAATAAACAATTTTTGATACCATTTTTTCTTTTTTTGTCTAATAGTATAGCAGTTAGAAATTTCATACTTAATATGAATAACTAGAACGATGAAATTTAAATTCCGGTCTCATGTATATACAATGCAGGTGAATAAGTAGAGTGTCATGAGTTTGAACCCGAATTCTTTTACTCCCTCAGTCTCATATTATAAGCAAAAAAAAACTACTTTTTATTGTTCCAAATTATAAACAAAAAAAACTAATTTTTACCATTTTCAATGTTTACTTTCACTTATTCTTATAAAATTTACTCTCTCTCTCTCTTCTTTTCCTCATGATCAATAACCAATCGAAATTCTTTTTACAAATTCCAATGAAACTTATTTTAAGAAAAACACAAAAAGTTATACTCCAAACTATCACATTTTACTTTTCTTAATAAATGTAAATTTTTTTTTGTTTATATTATGGAACGGAGGGAGTATATAAAGTATAATATCCCTACTAATTGAGCTATTTTTTATTTTTTTATAAGTGCTACATTTTCTTTTTTGGCTTCTTTTGTTATCCTAAACTGAGAAAACGCCAAAAATAATTGTTAACGATGAAAAACTAAATTAAATAGTATAAATAGTAAAATAATTTAACTCCTGCAGTCCTACACTTCCTACTCCTCATGGGAGTGCACGTGCTTCTGCAACACTTGTCATAACATAACAAATTCTAAAGTCAACATCTCAGCACATCTAACGGCCATTATTCTTCTATAAATTACATAAAAGACACCTTCGTTGAACTTAAACTTTGAGCAAAAACAAACCTCTTCAATCTCACTTAAAAAAATTATGAGAGCTTCTCTCATGCGAACCGGTTCAATCCCGGTCCAAAACCCGATCCACACCGGTTCACCTCGAATCTCCCTCTCCCGCCAAGCTTCCTTCACCGCCGGCGAAAACAACCACCGCATCCAATCACCAAAACTTTCACTACATTTCCACTCTACCGACAACCATTCCAACGGGATCAACAGATCTTTATCAGAAACCGCGGCAATTTTTTCCCCGAGCGAGAATTTAGGCTTTTCAAAGAATCTAAATCGGATCGGATCGCAATATTTTCCGTTACAGGATACCGGATTCGGCGGCGGGAGTGATCACGGTGACACGACAGTTACCACCGGTGGAAACGGCGGGGATAGGATTAAAATCGGCGCGTATTATGAGGAAATGTTGAAGTCAAATCCAACGGACGCGCTTTTGCTTAGAAATTACGGGAAATTTCTTCACGAGGTTAGTCAAAAGTTTCTATAGTTGACTTAATTTATTTTCTGAAAATAGAAAGAAAGATGTGATTTGAATTTTGATTTTGATTTATGTAGGTAGAGAAGAATATTGTGAGAGCTGAGGAATATTATGGAAGAGCGATTCTGGCGAATCCTGAAGATGGTGAATTGCTTTCTTTGTATGGGAAGTTGATTTGGGAAACTAATAGAGATGAAGAAAGAGCTAAATGTTACTTTGATCAAGCAATTCATATTGCTCCTAATGATAGGTATTATAGGATCCAAATCCGGTATTATACATTCATCTTGAACTTAATACTCCCTCTGGTCCCATGTATATAAGAAACATTTGACTTTTTCAATTCATTGTAGAATTGACGTATCTAGACAATAAATCTAAAAAGTCAATTCTACAATAAATCTAAAAAGTCAAATGTTTCTTATATATAGAATTGGAAGGAGTAATAATTAAAGCGACATTAATTATCATTTTACAATTGTGTCTGATGGACTTGATCACTATGATGGACTTGATCACTATACTTTGATGTTACAAAACTAATATCCTACCCAGTGACACCTCAAATGCAATCATTCGATTTTTTTATAGAATAATTCTCAATCAGATTTTACTTACTTATTTGACATTATATTATCGAATCAATTAATAATCATTGTTTTTTTTAATGCAGTGCGGTGTTGGGATCCTATGCCCACTTCATGTGGGAAGCGGAAGAGGAGGAAGATGAGGTGGTGGAAGTAGAAGAATCAAAGTTGATCCATGCTTTTTAATGGAGATTTAGTGAATGTTTGGATTAACGAATGTGACTTCCTTTTAAAGTTGTGTAGGGATGTCCGGAATCAATCATACTCACTATTAATCCAAACATTAATCCAAACATGCACTTATGAGAATGTGACTTATATATTATATATAGTTATAATTAACCAGCGTGGAATGTGAAAGGTTATGCAACAACAATAATGGCCTAATTCTCTTTTGTTAGATGCGTCTAATTAACTAGAAGCTCCGAGAAACGCCCTACACTAGTAGAAGAGAGAGACTGAAAACAACCTTTGTGTATTGTTTTTTCCTACTTGTTTTGTTTCTGATCTAATGGCTGTAACATGTAATGTAACTTCTTTTTTGGAACACATGCAATGTAACTATATGTAAATGCACATTTAACTATTGATATTATAAGTATAACGGTATATGGGTTATAATTATAAGCTTTTTTTTTTAAACTTGTGTTAATACAACTACTTGTTAAAATAGGTATATTTCAAAGTTTCAAACTAATGTTGCTTATAGAATAAGACAGCTACATGCTTATCAAAATATCAATTTACTGTGATTGAATGAGGCCTACCTTTTCCAAAATTGAACAGAAAACAACTAATCTCAACTATTGTAGATCAGGTAATTACAAAATTGTGTTTTCTTTTAAAAATAAATAAATAAATCTGCCTTTAAGATGGATTAGAAGTTAAACTCTCCTATTATTCTATTGGTATTACAGACAAACATAAAGTGCCACATAACAAATAACTATGGTTGTTCCATCTTTCATGTGGGGGGAGAGGAGTGTCCTTTACCCAATTCAATGGATAAACACGCATATTGGTTTGATTTTATAATTAAGTGGGTAGCTTAGTTATATTATATGATGATATATAATAATTAAAAGAAAATATCCATGGATGTGGATCCCATTCAGTTGCAAAAAGAACAGTGTCCAAAATCTTATTTTACTTTGCATTCTTATCATGTAATCACATTTTAATCACAATCTTTAAACTATTAAAAAAGTTTTATAAGGAAACTTTACACATTTAAAATAGCTCTAATTAAAATCACAGTTGGTATGAGTTTAATTGACACTCGAGCTAAACTCATACTATTATACCAAATGAGTGTATCACAAGGTTGAGCGGCCGTCGATACCATATTCAATTTTTGAGCACATATTGATACCATATGGTCCTTGCTACGTAAAAATGTATGCGTCTGCACATTGCACTTCATTTCACCCATTGTTTGGCCTCATCCATCTAGCCATGTTGATGTTGTTTCGACATGCCTCTGTGCCAAAAGTTGTAGCGGCGTGTTGCTTGATTTTTCAGACATGCTGCCATTCTATGAGAGTTATCTCGCGCCAACCTAACAACATTGTTAGGATGTTTTTTAGTGTTGTTTCAGAGCATGTCATTTCTACGCTTTTATATACACCACAAAGTCATCGCAAACATAAAAAAGATTTTTTTTGGTAGACATATAAAAGTTTTATTGTGTCAAAGATTTAAGAAGTTGAAAGAATAGAGTAACAAAATCATTTGTTGTTTCCAATTTACCGGCTATGAAGTTTCACAAGCCCAATTCAGTCCACATCTCTTCAACCTCCGAAAAATATATGTCAATCATTCTCAAAAGATCTCTTACAATCAACAAAATGATTTAGACATTGAACACCTCAAGTATGTAATCTCACTTTAGTTGGGGAGCAACCTTTTCCCTTTTTTGCAAGAGGACAACTTTAACTCTTTGTCAAAATTTTAAACTCCACAATTTCTTCCAATTTAAAATTAATCTTTACTCTAATTGTAAAAAAACAAAATTACTCCATCTTTTCTAAAATAAATTATCAATAAAAATTTGTTCCAAAATATTTGTTGACCTATCAAATAAAATATTTTTTATTTTTTTTGTCAAGTAGCTTAGCGGCTAGAAGTTTCACCTTTAAGGTGGATAAGTGGAATGACGGGTTCCAACCCCGCCCCTGTATATATAATACAATGTCCAACTAATTGAACCAAGTTCATGGGACAATTTTTTTTTTTTTTTTTTACAAAACCAAATACTATTTTTAAAAGGGACAAGATTAATCTTTATTTTATAATAATAATAATTTTGTTTTGGCAAAGACATTTATTTTTGTCTTGCGTAAAAATAAAATTTTAAGTGGTAATAGCGTTACCTTTCTCTTCCCTCCTCCTTTCACCCTCAAAACGATTTTAGGGTTTCTGCCCTAATTTTAATTTTCCGATTCCTTCCGCGCAACTCAACAATGGCCAAAAAGAAACAGAAAGAGCCAAAACAAACCCCTCAGAACGACACCGTTTCAGCCCCTTCCAGCATTTTCGACACGCTTTTTGCCAACGCGCCGGAACAAATCACCCCCACCGCCGCCTCTCTATTTTCCGATGAAAATCCCTTTAAGAGAAAGGCTTCACAACCAGCTCCTATTTCCGACGTATCCGAAAAAAGCGTCGTTGAGGAAAAGAAGAGGAAGAAGAAGAAAGAGGAAAGTTCCGTGATTGATTCAAATTCTGCAATTGAAGTTTCAGAGAAGAAGAAAAAGAAGAAAAGTGGTTCGGGTGAAGGGGATGAGGAAGAAAAAGAGCTTAATTTGGATGTTGAAACAATTGGGAAGAAGGATAAGAAGAAGAGGAAAAGGGATGAGGTTGAGAAAGAGTGGGAGGAGAAGAAGTATGGGATTGTTGAGGGAGGAGACAAGGATGAAAAAGTTGGGAATAAGAGAAAATTGCGCGATAATCCGGCCGATATGTTGGTTTCAAAGGAAGGTTTTGATGATGAAGATAAGCTTTTGAGGACTATTTTTGTTGGGAATTTACCTCTTAAGGTGAAAAAGAAGACTTTGTTGAAGGAATTTAAGCAATTTGGGGAGGTTGAATCTGTTAGGATTCGTTGTGTTCCTTTACAAGATGTAGGTATTCCGTATTCGATTTGTTTTATTGTTTCGGTTTCAATGTTATTGTTTTTGTGAGGTGATGCTAACTTCATGTGTATTCGTTTTTCGATGGATCAGACCAAAAAGCCTAGAAAGGGAGCTATCCTTGCGAAGCAGATCGATGAATCAGCTGAAAGGTAAGTGTTAATCATTGACCTAGTAGCAGCTTGTTGAGAATATTGTTATAATTTATTGTAGAGAATGCAGTAGTTATTTTGTATATGTTGTATAGAAGGAAAAGCTTGCATTAGGCTTGGTGAAAGTGAAACCGTTCTCTTTGGCGACTTGTATATTGTCGGATATGAATACAAGCATTTTCATCTAAAGGAAACTTTTCATACGTTTCTAATTGAAATTTGGTATTTGCAGTGTCAATGCTTACGTTGTTTTCAAAACAGAGGAGTCTGCTCAGGCTTCTTTGGCCCACAACATGACTGTGGTATGTACTTGTTCCTCTAGGTTGGGTTGGATCAATTTTTGCCAGTAATGTGTATTTCTGTTGAAGGGTTGTGGCTGACAATCTTCTAATATTATTGTTTGATTATCTGAGTGTAGGTTGAAGGAAATCACATTCGTGTTGATAGGGCATGCCCACCCCGCAAGAAACTCAAAGGGGACAGTTCTTCGCTTTATGATAACAAGAGAACTGTTTTTGTAGGCAATCTCCCGTTTGATGTGAAGGTATGTTTCCAATCAGTTGTATTCTATTCATGGTCACAAAATTTCATCGTCCGTTGTGCACTTATATTGTCCAATGAATCTAACATGTGATCTTTTTGTGCAGGATGAAGAACTTTATCAGCTATTTAGTAGTATACCCAATCTAGAATCAAGTGTAGAAGCTGTTAGAGTTGTCCGAGATCCTCATGTTAATGTTGGAAAGGGAATTGCATATGTGCTATTTAAAACAAGGGTATGCTGTTTTGGTTCCTTATTTGCTATACATTTTGGTAAAAAGTTTATCAGTGTGTGTATTTTTTAGCTCAAATATGTCATAATTGATGTTATCACGTGCTTCCCTTTAGGTACTAAAACATGGTGGTTTTGTGATTGACTAGCTCATGAATACTTTCAATTTGTAATGAAGAATCCATCTTATTTGTTCCATTAATTTTAAGAATTGCATGCTATTATTACTAAAAAAACACATACTTTTTGTGATGTATTCTGGAATGCAAGGGTTGAAATGGACTGTTACCTGTGCTGTGGTTTTGTTAACTTTTGTTTCAATTGGCAATTTCTTATATTGTAATGTACCTTTTTTCTGTAACTAGCTAAGTGTCATTTTCAGAAGATATTTTTATTCAATGAGAATATAAGTAGTTAGAGACTGATATGTACGATAAAAGTAGAGTTAAAGGTGCAATTTACATTTTTAAAGTACACCTGATTTGAAAATCATGTTAAAGCCTGTGTACCAAATACCAATATCTGATTATTTCAATGCCCAATCTCGCCCTCTGATATTTCTGATACAGAATGGAAGAGGACTTGAGCTTTCGATTGATGAATGATGCCCCTTGTCCATTTTCTTAGGAAGAAACCCTTTTGGTACTGGAACATGGGGATGTTTGTGGTTGACAATCCACTGGAAACCTCATTTTGTCACGGAGAAGTTATCTTCTCTCAGTATATAAGTAGTTGGAGTTGATATTCATTGTACTGGACGCCGATGTGTCATAACAGTTGAATCAGGCTGCATTTTTCACTTTTTGAGTCCTTGTGAATTGAAAATCTGATTGTGATATAATCTGGACTTAAAAATGAAATGGCAGTTTCATGTGGTGTGGTTGTTTTTTGGTTGACTTCTGTTTGGATTGGATGCTGCTTATAGTATTACGTCTTTTAGTGTAACCAAGGACTTGCCATTCTTGGAAGTTTCCTTTGTTCAAGGAGAATACAATTAGGTATAGACTAATATAGTACTATTTGAAGTAATAATGACACATTTGAAGTTAGATAGCCGTGGTTAAGATTGCTGGCCTTCAAAGTGTTACCTGGATGATTAAATGTATATTTGTCGAAACTGTTTGAAGCTTGAACCTTTAATGTTCATACTTCTTTTCAGGTTTTATTACCTGGAACTGTCTACAGATATTAATTAGTTGCTTGTGATTTCAGGAAGCTACCATTTCCGTTATTAAGAAACGGTCCTTGAAGCTGCGAGATCGAGAATTGAGACTCAGTCATGCCAAAGCAGATGCTAGTGCTACACCATCTAAAAGGCCATACTCTCCAGCGGCACGAGTCAATCATGGCAAACCAGGTGCTACCCCATCTAAAAGACCATACTCTCCAGCAGCACAAGCTCATAGTACCCCTGCAAAGAAGTTTTCAGGGGATTCAAGGTCTCCTTCAAGCATTAAGAACAGGTCAAACAGCAAAGCTACTGCATCTTATCAGGGTCTGCGTGCAACCAAAACTGATGTCCACAAGAAAAGTCATGGTGCAGAAAAACCAAAAGAGCGCACAAAGAAAAGACCAACAGTAGCTGCCAGAAAGGCTAAAGCAAACATGCAGAAGGATGGTAGTACACCAAAGAGTGCTACACCAAAACAAGCAGGGTTCAAACGCAAGTTTGATAGTCGCACTCCTGATAGCTCCCGACGAGTTAACAAAACCCAAAAGAAGAGGTAGCATGTTTCTAATGGCATCAGAGATTCAATTTTGTTTTCCTCCAGTTAGAATTCGCTAGCTCTGAAGGCTGATGAACCTATGTATGCACATGGAGGGAAGAGTTTGACACTGATGTGTGCTATCGCTATCGGTGATCTCAGTTAAACTCCCATTGAAATTTAATTAAAGGTGTAACTGTGAACAGTAAAAAAAGCAGTAGACAGAGGGATAGAAATTAACTCTTATATCTTTTAAATTCTTTTTACATTATCGTCCAAAAAATTGTGCAAGTTTTATTATAGAACTTTGATAAGGTTTGTTGTGGCACTTCTGTCTTTTGGAAATTGGAATTGTCCATCATTTTTGCACCTAAACTTGTTTATTAGTGTTTTAGTGAAGCTGCTGTTGCCCATCATTTGATACTTAATAGTAAGAAATTTTTGTTATCTGTAGTATCATGAAACAGAGAGAAAATTAAACTCGAGAGAAGTAGATTTTATTTTTATAAACCAAATAGCATATGTATGGATTTGATTTTCCGATGAAGGTTAAATGATTTAAGTAATATAATACTACTGTGTATTAAATTTAAAGAAATTATTTTAATCTCTACCAAAAAAAAAAGAAATTATTTTAATTCTAAATCATTATTTTGGTTTTACATTTTAGGGGGTGTATTGAATTGAGATTTCAATGGACTTTAGAAGACTTTTTTATGTTCATGATATTTTCAGTTTTATGTCGTTTTTTCTAAACTTTGAGGTTAAATTTGTTAGGAGACAAGCGAATTCTGTTGCTCATACTCTTGCTAGGACGGTCAATTCTTGGACTAGCTTCCATAGATTTGAGAATATTTCCTTATGTATTGAACATTTAATAGTTAATGAAATGCAGTAGTTTTGTTTAGTTAAAATTGTATTCAATCAAGACTTTTATAAAATCAAATCTTGTGGTATTCAATTAAGACAATTAAGATTTTTTTTTTCAGGTCAATGAAATCTGTTGTTATTCGATTAGGATTTCTCAAGACTTATAAAATGTCACTTGGTATTCAAAAGTACACTTGAGAGACTATTCCAACAATCTCAATAAAAAGCTTGAGACTTTTTCAAACTCTCCAAGATTTTTTTGCTTTCAGAGTTCATCATCCTTGTACCAGAATTTTTCTTCTTCTTCTTTTCTTTCTTCACTTGCTTATCAATATGGTTTTTGCAAGTTTTCTTTTTGAACAAATTCTGCAACTTGGTTTAACAATAAAAAATTACATTTTTCTATATATACAATCGGTAATCGGTGATTCACTTGGTCCATCTACTTTTTTTTTTTACATTTTTCATTGTACGTTTTTTTTTTGTTGTTTTGGATTCCCAAAAAAATAATTATTTATTACTCTTATAATTTCTTTTATTAAAATTTATTGAGTATTTTGAAATTTTCCTAATATATAAAGTATTATGAAATCTTGATTGTAAAAAGTCTTTTTAAAAAAATCTCTCAAAATCCATTCAAATCATGTGTTAAAAATCTTGATTGTAAAAAGTCTTTTGAAAAAAATCTCTTAAAATTTCATAAAATCAATATAATCTCACGAAGTCATTTAAAATCTTCAAGACTTTTTTTGTCAAAATAATCTCTCGAAATCTCAATTCAATACACCCCCTAAATCTTTTTAATTTCTATTTTATATATATATATATATATATATATATATATATTAAATCTATTTAATTTTAAATATATCAAGCCCGTAAATCTAATGTTTTGGGTTGAAATTGTGGTATTTGTAACGAAATATCCTTTTTGTCAATCGTGTGATTAGACTTTCAATCTTTAAGTATGGAGAAGCGAGAAATTCTGAATTCAAACTTTAGACTCTTGCATATAATGTTGAAAAAAGTTATTTGATTAATCTTAAAAAAGAATATTTGCTTATATATGAGATCGGAATGAATAAGCTTTTGTTGGTAGAATTTCTTTCTTACATAACTTGTGTGGGTGAACGTCTAAACATCTCAATGATCTCATCTATCGACTATAATACTTAAAAGTCAGTTAAGTCATTTTCTTTAACCTTCCATTACCTCTTTTTAAAGCAATCCTTTTTCTGATACAAGCATGCAGAAATTTGTACAATGAAAATTGAATTATAAACTGATATCCATCCTAATTCCTAAAGATAGGAAAAATCAGGAAAACACTTTGAATGAACTACATTATTGTGAATGAAAAAACGCGTGATATTAAAGGAACTACTAGTCATCAAGCGTATGTTTTTATACATAACAGCGTATGAACAAAGAGCATAAACTGATTCTTTTGAACGTCGTTTCTTGCCACCGGCGTCAATAATATGATTGTCTTGAACTACTGCAGCACTTGGCAATGAAACCATTAGCGGAGAACCATGTTGCAATCGTTTTTTCCTGAAGATCTGTACACATACTGTAGTTGGTATTGACCTGTTATGAGACATGGCCTTCCAATAGACATGATTAGTGGCTTCTGAGCTGTTACGAATTGCTCTTGCCCATTAGTGTTGGTGTAACCGATATAATGCCTATCAAAAATAACGTGGCGATTGAGTTGAAATCATAGAGATCTCCCACAGATTGTAGCTCCCCAAGAGCTAACCCAGCCTGCATAAGAAAACAAGAAATTAAAACAAAAACACAATGCCATTTGAAATTGCTGTCATATGCTCCGAAGTCCTAATTTTAGGTTCATTTAGGAAGAAAGCTCAAACTTCTCTCAAAGTTTGCTTAAGGCCTCACTTTCTCTTAAGGCAGCCCTAATTAGAGTATTACTTTGGATGAAGCGGCACACAAGCTTTCAAGTGGTGTACCAATACAACCCATTGTTTTAAGTACTATTTGATGAGCATTTTTTTTATACAATCAAATGAACCCACAGTGCACCGTAAGTGTTGTCACTACTTTGTTAATGGACACAAATGAGTGTGGCTGACTCAGATATCCAGTATACTTAAATAACTCATGATTTGATAAAAGCTAAAGCACAAAATTATAGTTATTTTGAAACATACCCTGACAGTGACATAAGCAGCAGGTATGAGTCCAATGACAGTTCCTAGGAAGAAAATATGATATGGAACATCCACAATTGGTGACGCGAAATTTATAAACGTGTTAGGAAGAGTCGGAGTCAGTCTCAGAAAAAGCATGTAGTTCAACAAACTCTTTCTTCTTTTAGCCACCTGAAAAAATAGAAAGTAAAAAATTATTTCCATGTGTTGATTTAATTTAATTAAATCCAATGTGATGGAACTTGGAAGTTGAATTGAACCTGAGTTTGGAAGAACTTCAACTTGTCTGGCCAGAGAGAGAAGAGAAGGGGTCGACCAATAAGTTTTGACAGGAAAAAACACGAAGAAGCTCCCGCTGTGGCGGTGAATACAACCAGTGCCACACCTTTAAAGACACCGAAGAGTGCTCCAGCAAGTAATGACATAAACACAGTCCCTGGAATCATGAAAGTCTGCATGAATATATAAACCAAACAGTATCCCACCAAGACTTGTGCAGTGTAGTCACTTGTATAGCTCTCAAGGTTATCTCTACAAAAAGAAATAAAAGATAGATAAAGCAATGCATAATTTATAATCCACAACATTTCGGTTCTACAAAAGTACATTCATAAAAAAGAGAAGATAATGTATCAACAAATCGAAATGCAAAGCAAAGTCCATGAACTATCCAGAAACATGATAGATCCCATCATTTAATGCCTGTTTCAACAGTAGATTTAATTATTATGAAAATATATCCACATTTAGTTCTCTGGTAAGAATGTTAAAGCTTTGCATCCAATGTTGTCAATTGCGAATCATGGAAAATAGTGGTATGTTCAAATTCCGCTACACAACAGTGCTATACCGCTATAGCTTCTACAATGTTGAACATACATTGGTGGTTCTAAACTCTTTTTGGCAGACCTGTCTATGCCACATTAGATTTAAGAACTCTATCCACTTACGACTCAAATTTTGACCCCTGTTAAGAACTCAAAATGGTTATCACACGTTATCGCACACAAACTTTGATGTTGTTGGTTCTATTAACAAGAATAATTTTCAATGCTATAACAAAGTTCATATATATGAACAACTCTCATCAGGGTTTTAAACAGTGGACGTGGCAAAAATTGCAATCACGTCGCAGTCGTTGGTAATGTATAGAACAATGCTCAAATGTGGCCTAAGCGGCCTCAATCCTAGACACATTGCGGTTTCCAAACATCAAAAATTCCTATGTCACGACCCATATTGCAACCCCAAACCTTTATTTAAAACCTTGTTTCTCATTGTTGGACTACATACATCAGATTGCTCCAATTATGGATCTTGGTAATAACCCAAATTGGATATGCTCCATGTAATATATACTTGCAAATAAAGATCCCCTTTTATTATCATTATTGATTCAAACCATAATATTCAACTATGATAACAAATTAACTCCTAAAGATAATAACAAACAAACAAACAAAAAACTCTCATTCCACATATGGATCTCTTCCCAAACCAATATCCTTTCCAGATCTGCTATTACCAATCATCATAAGATTCATAATGGTTCAGATTCATTCAACAATTAATCAATTTTGCAACAAATTAACCATCCTTATAACAAAAACATGATAAAAATACAACATTTTTTTTTTTACAAAAATTGATGAAATTCTTTCTCCAAAACCAAGCACGTACGTAATAAGAATAGAAATTGGGGCATAATGGTAAAAAGGGGTACCTTAGAAGTTGAAGATCATGAAGTGTACGAGGTAGTTTAAGGAAACTATAATCAGAATCTGGCATGGTAAGATAAACACCAAGAAGACCAATGATAAATCCTAAAGCCACCGTAGAAGCAACTGTTGCTTCGAAAAAGCTTAACGGAAATTTAGAAGGCAAAGGAATAGGTTTGATTATTGTTGCGTCATTGGTGTCGCCGTGTTTTTCCATTGAAGAGGAAGGAAGCAACAATAATAAGGGTTATCGTTGTTGTTGTTGTTGTTTTGTTCTTCTCTCTTCTTCCCTTCTCTTCTTCCTTATCTATGAGAGAGAGGGAAAAGAGAACAATTCTGTTTTGGAAGAGAAAGAATATTCCTCAATTCTTTGGTTTGGTTGGATATTTATATATATATACGATGAAATATAGGTAACAGATTTTAAGGATGATGTTGTCTTTTGGTTTTGGAAATATAAATTGTTTTTTGTTTTTATTTTAGGCTAATTTGTTGAATTTAATACTTTTCCGATATTTGCTTTTATAGAAACAATTTACTTTTTAAATTTATCTGGTTTATACTTCATTCGGCTTTAATTTTAATTATAAGTAAATTTTCACTATTTAAATTTATTGAATAACAAATATATTTGGTCTTAATTATAGACCACATACATTAGTTATTCAATGTATATAAAAAGTGGAAATTTACTTATAATTAAGGCAGGAGAAAGTAATATAAATTAAATATAGAGTGAAGACCCATTTTGGTCCCTTACAAAAACTACAAAATCCAAATTAGTCCCCGACAAAAATAAAGGCCCTATTTAGTCCCTAACAAAATTAAACCGGGCCATGTTAGTCCTTCGTTATTATTTTTCTTAATATGATTTTTTTTTCTACTCTTGAACTGTGACTAGACTGCCATGTGTATTATTTTAATATTCTTAAGGAACAACTTAGTCTGTGATTTTCCGTCAAAAAAAAAAAACTTAGTCCCTGATTTGAAAAAAAAACAATACGTGTTTTTTCTCTTTCACAAAATAGAAAGAGAGAATACTTTTTCTAGTTTTAGGCTTTCAGTCTTTGGTTTTTCTCCTCCCACACGGCAACACTCTTTCTTTTCCAACAAGAACAATTTTTTATGGTGATATTCATGTCAGTTGATTCAACCGGAGAAGACGGCATACAACGTACCGGAGATTCGATGATTTGATCCCTTAAAATTTTAGAGATTAATTTTAGTTTTGTAGTTTTTGTTCGGGGCAAAAATAGGTGTCAATTCGATGATTTGATCCCTTAAAATTTTAAAAATATTGTCTATGAATATTGTCTAATTTTCGTATTTTTTTTAAAAAAAAAACATGGGGATCAAATTGTTCCAAAATAAAATAATGTAGGGACCTAAATGTCCCTTATGTTTGTAAATAATATACGTGGCATAAATAATACACACGACAGTCCAGTCACGGTTCAAACGAAGGACTAACATGTTCCGGTTTAATTTTGTTAGGGATTAAATAGGGACTTTTTTTTGTCGGGGACTAATTCGGGTTCTGTGGTTTTTGTGAGGGACCAAAATGGGTCTTCACTCTTAAATATACCGATTATTCAATAAATTTAGTTAAATTTTTTTATAAAAATGATCGAAGATGGTAATTGTAAAATAATGTTTTTTGTTGTTGACATGTTATTTTTTATGATTCTTAAGGTTTAAATTGGGTTATATGTCCTAATTTTTAATATAGGTCGTGTTTGACCCTACTTTTTTAAGACTTAAAAGTTATTTTAAGAATGAATTTGAAAATAAAAAATTTAAATTTAAAGTTTAAGTTGTTTGGTAATTATATTTTTTTTCAACTTAATTATCAATTTTAGGTTAAAATTAGTTTGGTAAAATATTTTTATGGACAAAACTTACATATATTTCCATACATGCTATTTATGCGGTTCCACTCACAAAAAATTGGTTTTTGAGTTTTTTCATTTTAAAAAAAAATAAAAGAAAACTGTTTTTTAATTAAAAAACTACCTCTTTGTGAGATGAAAAATAAGAACTGCTGTATGTAAATACATGTAAGTTTTGTTCTATTCTTATAACTAACTTATCATGAATTTACTATCATCTAAATTTAAAAATAATTATTCTAATAATAACAATCTTTAAAAAAAAGGTAAATTCACTAATAATAACAACTTATCATAGATTCACTATCATCTAAATTTAAAAGTTAAATGTTACTCCTCCATTCTTTTTTAGTTGTCAAGTTTCGTCAGATTTAGCGTTTCTAATTAACTGTCTATTTAGTGTTTTGAGGATACGATTTGTCAATTGTACCATTTGTCAATTACTTATCATTTTCAATAAAACTAATTAATCCTATATATTTGGAAAACTACATATTTTTCTTAAATTTTTTTTTGGTACATAACATATTAAATATATTTTTTTTGTACATAATATATTAAATTTATTGGAAAAAGAAAGTGTGTGCAAAAAAATAGGAATTAATTGGTGAATTAAAATTAGGGTATAATAAGAAAATAAGGTGCAAAAATACACTTTCTTAATTTGTTGTTACTATTCTAAATGGATACTTATAAAAAAACGGAGGGAGTAATAATAATTATCTTATCATAATTTCACTATCATCTAAATTTAAAAGATAATTATACATATAACAAACTTAATATAAGATAATAACAACAAATAATAACAACTTAAAAAAGATAATTATCATAAATTCTTTTTTTAAAATTCACTTATTTGTGTTTTCTCCCTTACAAAAAAATAACTTCTTATTTTAAGAATTTTATCAAAATTGTGTTTGATCTCACTTCTCCTTAAAAGAAGTAGAAAATAAGTAGAGCCAAACACAACCATACTCACTAAAGGCTCACTCTTAAACCCTAATTAGTCTTGAGTTTTTCTTCTTCTTGTTTATTCTTTGTTTATGCCTACGATAGAATTTCTCCTTGTTTATTAATTAGAGTGATTTAGGGTCAATTTGGATATGAAATCATAACTTTTGATTGTTTTTTATTTCTTTTATTATAATAATTGATTTTCACATTTTTTTTTATGTTTCGGTCGAGTTTGAATTTTCTTTTTCATGATTTCTTAGTCCGGTGTTGTTTGCTTTGATTTCTTCGTCTGGTGTTGTTTGTTTTTATTTTTCGTCTTGGTACGATGTTTGTTTTGATTTCCCGTCTTCGTACGGTGTTTGTTTTGTTCAGATTTACATATTTGTTTTGATGTAAACTCAGTTCAAAATCAATGAATTTAGTGTCTTCAACGTTGGAAATTTGGAGGCATGAGTATTCCCAGTGACAGAGCTAGTAGGGGGACCAGCAGAGACCACGATCCCCACTAAATTATTTTTAAAAAATTTTTATATACTAAAATATTATTATATTATTGATTTAATTTCACTTTGGTCCCTCTATTGTATTATTAAACTCGCAAAAATAGCCCCCATTTTTAATTCATATTTTTAAACTCTATTCATGCATTTGTTGTAAATTCATCGAGTTTGAATTTTGTTTTTCGTGATTTCTTAGTCCGGTGTTGTTTGCTTTGACTTCTTCGTCCAGTGTTGTTTGTTTTTATTTTTTGTCTTGGTACGATGTTTGTATTGATTTCCCGTCTTCGTATAGTGCTTGTTTTGTTCAGATTTGCATATTTGTTTTGATGTAAACTCAGTTCAGAATCAATGAATTTAGCGTCTTCAACGTTGCAAATTCGGAGGCATGACTATTCCCAGGGACGGAACTAGTAGGGGACTAGCAGAGGCCACGATCCCCCCTAAATTATTTTTAAAAAAAATTTATATACTAAAATATTATTATATTATTGATTTAATTTCACTTTGGTCTCTCTATTCTATTAAACTTGCAAAAATAGCTCCCATTTTTAATTCATATTTTTAAACTCTATTTATGCATTTGTTGTAAATTAGATCTTAGTCGATGATTTTCTCCTAAAAAATTGTATTTTTGTTACCAAAGGAACCATAATATTGAATTTAATTACAAAATATCTTTTTTAAGACTAAAATTCACCTATGTTTTTACGTAAAAGTCACAATTTTTATGAAAAAATGCATGAGTTGAGATCAAAATTTCAATAAATGTGAAAATAGAGAGGATAAAATATTTAAAATTCCAATAAATGTGAAAATAGAGAGATAAAATGCAGATACACAATATTAACATTGAATTGATCTCATAATTTCTTATATATCTTATGCTTTTAAAATTTATTTTTTATTTACTAAATTATACTTTTAATTTCGGTCCCCCTAACTTAATTTCTGGCTCCGTCGCTAACCATTCCAGACATTCGAATTTTGTCATATCAATTGTAGGCTTTGTAATTAGATTGTTCTATGGCTATTAACTCAGATGTTGTGAGCTCGTAGATTCATCATTTTTAATTTTTAGCGAACATGAATATTGTTATTTTTAGTAAATAAAAAGGTTCTATGTGTGAGCAATTGTACAAGTTAATATGTTGAAATGGATAAAATTTTGCTTAGACATCATCAAAGTTATTCATCCATACATTTTGATCCATTTTATATATTCTAAAATATTTTGATCATATAACATATCGCAGATAATATTTTTTTTATATTAATGCATGGTTTTATTTATTTTTCCCTAACATAGTTTCTAACATTGTTAATTTTATGATTTTCAAAAAAAAAAATTGTTAATTTTATGTTGTCATACAAACATGGTTATACTCTTGTAAAGGAGGTCAATTTTTTAGGTTAGTCTTGAGTTTATTCCTTTTTTGCTATTTGATTAATGATGTGAATAAAGTTGATTTTATTTAAAAAAAATGGTCATCCTAATATGTGCTTTTTTAGTATTATGTTAGAAAATTCAATTTTTGAACTTTTAAAAAATTAAATGTTCAATTTATAAGACACTATTTTCAATAGTATTTTCCAAAATTAAACAATTTAAAAGTATTTCAATTGAAAACTGGAAGCTTGGAAAAGAATACAAGTTTCCTAAATTTCATAAATTAATGAATGATACGTGACTCTATTATAAAAAACTAAAATAATACGTAACTTTATACAAAATGAAACAACCAAATGGTTGTCTGGTTTCTCCAATGGAGCACGTTTTTATAATGTGTAGTTTTCATTGGCGTGTTGTCTTTATCTAGTCCAGTTCATAAAACTAAAAGAAAAGGTTTTTGATAATTTTTAAATTGACGTAGACATCTTATTTAAATATATATTAGAGTAATATATTTAAAAATTAAAATCTCATAACCAATTTCGTATAAAGAATATTATATTATACATACATATATAATTGGACAAAATTATGGTTTTTTAGGGCATATCATAATCAAACTCATGCAAAGTATCACGTTTCACAAATGGCGAAATTAGATGAGTGTGAACAGAAGGAACAAAAGACGCATGGATATCGATGCACGTTAATGACCGAGAGTTTTACGGTATCTAAACTGACACTTAAAACAATCACCTAAATCCAAACCCAAAGACGGTATAGGTGACAAATCAAAACCCACACCCATTGGGTTCAAGTTTTTCCACCCAAACCCAAATCCACAACAAAAATACGCATAATTAATTATCTGTCCAAACTCGACCCGAATTCTTTTTGATAAAATGCAAAATGTAGCATTGTAATTAAATTGCATAGTTCAACATAAGTAATTAACATAGTTTGGTGACATTAGTAATTAAATTACATAGTTCAACATAAATTACATAGTGAGTGAAGTGACTAATAGTGAGTGAAAGAGGTGTTCAAGCAGCTAGATGAGTAATTCGTGTGAACTGTGAAGGAAAATGTGAACCATAATTTTGACACTTATATATACCTAGGGTTAATTAGGTAATCTTATATATATGGGTGGGTGTGTGAGTTTCGGGTGTGAGTTTGAATGATCCCAAACCCACACCCATAGTTTCGGGTGTCACCCAATCCCACACCCAAACCCAGTCAACTCGGATTTCGTCCGTTGACTTGAGTTTGAGTTCGGATGGGTCTCCTGTGATTGAGTTTTCCTGCCATCCCTAAAGAGACGTCATCGTACTGCAAACACAAAAAGTTCAGTAGAATAATTATAATTAATTAAGAATGTTATTAAGTGTTCATAGCATATACGGAGTATTTAATAAGGAAAACAAACATGTTAATAAGAATGTTATAATTAATTATAGTTTTTCTATAAATTTACCCAACAAAAACAGGTTTAAGATTAAAACCCCGTAAATTTGAAATTATTATATATTTGGAAAAAAAACCACCATCATTTATTAGTCTTGTTCCCATGATATTTGTTGCACTGTCTTTTTGTGGTATATAGTCCCATAGCCTTGTATGATCTCATGAGTAAAGAAAATTATAATTACCAGGTGTACTAGAGTCTAGAGGCACCGTTTTTGACACCAAAATCTGAGTGTGAGACTAAAATAGTTAAAAGTTAAAACAACATAGCATGATTTGTTTGATCAAGAATTTCAGGGATGAGGCCACTTACAAAGTTATATCTTTTATCTTATTGTAGCATTATGTAAATACAAGATATGATTCAATTATTGTTTGATCTAAATGTGTAATATCTAGCAGCTGTCAAGTGCATGATTTTCATTTGTTGGAATTTGCATTCGTTTTTCTGCAAGTGAAGCTTCATGTGTCATCCAGCAGAATCAAACAATCACATCCCTATACAATGGCTGATTATTCACATTAACAAACAAATAATGTTTCAAAATATGTGTGGCTTTCTGTTTACAATGTTACATTATTGATTTTATTCAATTCTATGTGCATCACTCTTAAATTTATTATGCTACACTTTGTAAAATTATCACAGTATTTCATTTATTTACAACTTTTTTTATCTATTTAAAAAATCAACATAGGGACACTAGTGATTGAGATATTGTATCTACAAATAAAGAGAAATTATTTCCATCAGACAATGCGTGTCACCAAAGTAGATAGCAAAGCGGGTTGGTCCGTCCCGCTTTTAACTCGTCGAAAATGCAGTGAAACATGTCCACTTAGATAACTGAGTTCAAAAAGTCCCTCCGCTCTGCCACTTGATGCTGCAAGTTGGTGGGTTAGTCCGTTAAAACAAATTTCAATAATTGTTTTTCATTAATAACAACTTATTGTTTTCTATAGTTCACATAATTTTTCGTTAAAAATAATAAAATAATATGGCAATATTTTTAAAAAGTAGCTCGCAGCCCGCCCCATAACCTCCCGCTTTTTTATTGAGTTAAACGAGACATGTCAACTTAAAATGTCGAGTTTAAAACCTCAACTCAGTCCATCTAAAATAGCAAGTTAAACGGATCGGCCCTACAGATTCGTCCTTTTTACCATGACCAGAACAAACCTCAAAAAGAGGTGTACAAAATATAATCACATTATACAAATGAAAGTTTTTTTTTTAATTCATAATAATGAATAGGTCAGAACAATAAATAGGTGGTAAAAAATAATTTGAATCTCAAAAGTTATCATTTTTTGAATACATAATTTGTTGTGTATGAAAAAGATTATGAGAATTGTCACAAAAGAAATTCAATTATCCTTTCTTTTTATTCATTAAAATATACATTCACCATTCTTTCCTTGTGGTACAAGAATTCCATTATGAATTTGCTTAAAACAGCATTTCCTAAAAGCAACCATTTTTTGGAAAAAAATGCTTCATTCATGTTAGTTTAGCTTCAACCCCATCAGAGTTTCACAGTAAAGATTTAAGCTTTTTGAAGAATAGTGTCAAACCTATTATGAATGAACAACTATTGGAAGATACTATCATGAGTACTATATGTCATATAGTGAGAAATCAAGACTTGCTATATGGGGTTGTAAGACAAATACATTTGTGTTTCCATTTGGTGAGGCAACAATTACTTTGGAGGATGTTATGGTTTTAGGGGGTTATCCTATCACTGGACATCCTATTTTCACCGAAATTAAAGACCGAGAAATGAGAGAAGTAGAAGAGAAACAGTTGAAGAAAAAGGAAGTAAAGCAAGTGATCATGAAGTTGTGGTTTTGTTAAAGGAGCAATACTTGAAGAATCAAGAGGAACTCGGGCGTTTAGCAAGACAATGTGAAGAGGGATGAAGACAATAGGGCGTTTCGTGAAAGCTATTTCACTAGCATCATTCTCATTCCAATTTCAAATTTCCGTTAAAAGAATACATATTTTTAGCTAGAGTCTTCTCTTTCAATTCTTAGGTCAATATGGTTTAATTTCTGGTTTAATTCTTGATTTACACCAGAGAAGAAAGCTTTTAACTATAAGGATGAACTTCATGTATTTATGGCAATATGAGAAGCATTAGGTAAAGATGATTCTTTAAGAAGTCTTTGATATCAAAACCTAAGCTTTCATTTGGAACTGCAGCCATATTTGGCCTGAACTTGTGTCCCCACAGAAGCTACTATTTGCTGCTTCACAATTTTCACGTCTCCAAAGTGCGCGGGGACGAGAGATATTGCCTCCAAACGCTGTTCCAAAACACGCTGAGGCTAAAATAATTAAACAACATAGCATTATTTGTTTGATCTTCGTAAAAAGAAACGAAGGGAGTATTTAATGTAAAATTACGGATTTGAACCCGAGTCACCATAATTTATCCTCCTAGCATGTATTTATTTGAGTATATTGAAGTTGATCTGTGTAATACAATATTTAATTATAGTTTATAGGGATGAAAACAAAACATTAAAGATCAAAATAAAAAGATTAAGATTATATATTTGTAGTCTTGCAGAGACTAAAAAAAAGGAAAATGTTAACGAGGACTTACGGACTCTTTAGGAAATTTAAATGTTTATGAAAATTTTATGATATGTGATAAGATTAAATTTGGGATTTAGATCACTTAATGTAGCAGGAACACGCAATTTACCGTTGTAGTAGATCTCAGCCGTTGATCACAGATCAGACAGTTCAAATTAAATATAATAAAATTAAGTATGATCATTTTCAACCGTTGATTGTTGATCGGATGGTTCCAATCTATTACAGCAGGATGGTGTAACAGCGGGAAATTCAAACCCATAAATTTGGTAGATAAATGTCGTAAGTGCCCGTTTTCACCGAGAAATACTTAGGTGGTCACAATGATTTGATCCATCTATTTGGTAACACACACATGTTTATAAAAGATAGAAAGAGAAAATAATTAACTACTGTATATCTTTGAAATAATGAATTCATGGGTCATGTTAACATGTCCCTTTAAGGACACATGTTAACATTCTCCTTAATTTTTCTTCAAAAACAAAAAACATTCTCCTTAATTCATATATATTTTTATGTGAGTGTGATCAATGAAGAGACCAAATACTTGTGACGATATAAGTATTTTTTGTTTTCACCTTAAAAATTCTAGTAAATGGACAAAAGTACCAAGAAATGACAAAAATACCCTGTACAGTGCACATAATTGAAATGAGTTTGGGTTCACTCCATTTACCACTACTCCATTTAGGAGAGAGATGGGTCCCACAAATCTTCTATTGTGTCTATCTCTCTCCTAAATGGATGAGTAGTAAATGGAGTGAACCGAAACTCAATTGAAATGGGCACCTTGAGCAAAAAGGTCATTTGGGTTTTCCTCACTGTCACATTCCCCATTCTGTTTTTTCTTCATCTGCAAGAATGTTTCTGTCAAAGCAACCATTTTTTCATCCTTGTTTGTTAGTTAGTGTGATTTCAACCTCATCTATCACTCTCACATTCTGATTCTGTACCTGTTCTTTTCTCCATGAATATACAACCATTGAAAACCCTCATGGAAGTGAGGGAAGATTTCATGCTTTCACCAGCTGGTGATAGTGAACCAACACTCAGAATAGCCCATTTTCTAAAACCTATTGCAAACTCCATTCATGAATCAACTTTTAAGGTTAACCCATTTTCATCTTCTTCTGTTTCTGGACTAAAGGAGAGACCTTTGACAACTCATTTTCATGGTTGGCGATACCACCAAGAGAAATGGTTTTCTTGGCTTCATAAACTTAAACCAAAGTATGAATCTGTTTGGAGGAAAATTGGAATATTTCAAGCTATTATGAGTACTAAATGTTACATACATAAAGATCTAAACTTGCTATATGGGGTTGTTGAGAAATGGTGTTGTGAGACAAATACATTTGTGTTTTCATTTGGTGAATCAACAATCACTTTGGAGGATGTTATGGTTTTAGGGGGTTACCCTATTCTTGGTGATCCTATTTTCATTTCACTTGAAGACCAAGAAATGAGAGAGGCGGAGAAGAAATTGATGCTTGCAAGACAGCAGCTTACTACTAACAAGAAAACAGGAGGTCAGGCGATAGCATCAATGTGGATGGATATTTTCATCGATAAAGCCGGTAGTGAAATTGAACATGAAGCATTTCTTGCTACTTGGTTGTCAATTTTTGTTTTTCCTTATAAAGATAATAAAGTGAAAACTTGGTTGTTTCCTATTGCTGTTCATCTTGCTAGAGGAAATCCTATTGCTTTAGGACCAGCTCTTTTGGCTAGCTTATACAAGGATTTAAGTTTATTTAAGAAAATAATTGTTGGTGCTAATAGTTTTCCTTTAGATGTTTTTATTCAATCACCCTTTTATTTGGTTCAAATTTGGGTATGGGAGAGATTCAAAAATTTACAACCACAACCCAGGTTGATCAACCATGGAGACCCTTTATTGCTTAGGTGGCATAAGGTTAGGTCCTTGCACATGAAAATAGACAGTGTTAAGTTGGCATTAGACTCTGCTACCAATGAGTTTGTTTGGCGTCCATATGTTAGATATTCTGATAATTGTGGAATGTTTTATCCGAATGATGAAATTTGGATACCATTTGAGAAAGATTTGGTGGACGACCAAATGCTCTCGTTTGTTATATCCTTGAGAGTTTCTGAGCTTGTTGGATTTGACTCCATAGAGCAGTATCTGCCACATAGAGTTGCTATGCAATTTGGTATTGATCAGGATGTTCCAAGTTATGTGCCCAGGTTCAACGAGAATGAAGCGATTGCTTGGAAAAACTACTGCAGGCCCATATCGGATAAAAATTTGTATTTTCCAGCAAGACTTTTTGAGGCAGATGTTACCACACACTATGCAAAGTGGTGGAAGCAAGTGATATTGGGTCGTGGTGATTTTGTTCAGAATATTGTGCGGAAGAAGAGAACTCCAGGTTCAAGAAAACATAGACCTTTTGTAGGAAAAGGTAACGGAAGTGGTAATGATGTTAGTGTTCCACCTGGATTTTCTCCCAATCTTGTTGACTCTCTTACTTTTACAAAATTCTGTGATGATGGTTCAAAGCCTAAAACTAGGAAGGTTGATGAATTTTATGCTGATGTTCATCGTGAAAATCCTGTTACTGATTGTTCACAAATGACAAAACATAGCACTGTTATTCCTTCCATATATGTTGAGGATTCTAACCATGTTTCAAAAGATAACATTGAACTTTCAGTAGGGAGTTTGGAGGAAGGTTTTAAAGATGCAAATGGGAGCAAAGAAGCTAAGATGTCTAGTGACAGAGTATGTTTATCTGAGACTCAAGGTAAAAGCTGTAGCTATGGCATCAGAAACAAAGTCTCTTCATCCAACAAAGTAACCGCAGCTCAGCATGATGTTCAGTTTCTCTCTGATAATGTTGCTCAAGTAAAAGCTAAAGAAACGGCTGAAGAAAAAGAAATGGAAGAAAATGATCATGAAGTTGTGGTTTTGTTAAAAGAGCAGTACTTGAAGAATCAGGAGGAACTCGAGCGTCTGGCAAGACAACAAGAAGAGATATTGCGGTTAATAGATTTGAGGGAGAATAGGGAAAAAGAGTGGAAGCAACTACTCACTAATGTTCTAAGGAATCAACAACCACCATCATCACCTTGAAACTCGATTATGCTTTTATTAACTCTCTTTATCAAAATCATGACAGTGATTGTTTTTTCATGAAGGATAAAAGTAATACTAGTTTGAGTTATGTAATATTGCAGTTTTTCTTCTATAACCTGTTCTGTCATGTTTATCTCCAAAACATAACTTTCTGTCTCCTTTCATACCAGTTGAAGAATGTAAGTAACTGTGGTGGCATAAGTCCATGATGAATGCAAGTAACTGTTCAACCAATTTTCTTTAGTTAGCATATTATGAAGATTTTAAACAAATATTACCACAGAAAAGGCCAGTTTCAGAAGAGTTTAAAGACGGAAATGAAACTTATGAGAGCAAAGAAGCGAGATTGTCAAGTGACAGAATCTGCCAATCCGGGAGTCAAGGTGAAAGCTATATCTATTTATCTGAAGTAAGCATAGCAGAATTGAACAGAGAATTAGCCAACTTAAAAGAGTACATACAGAACTGAAGATGGCAAGGTTTGGTCACAGTTGAAAACATGATTATACTAGTTATGCTATATGACAATAATGTTAAAAAAGTAGACCAAATGAAACATAAACTTTTAGAATATTAATGTTGGTACATTGTTTCATTGATAGTAACTAGTAGTATCACTGTCACTTGTTCTCAATACTTTTAATCCTTAAAATATGGAAACTATCAATTCTTTAGATAGACCAAAAGAATCCTTTCTACATTGAATTGAAAAATAATAATCAATTCTCAAAGGAAATCTACTAAGTAAATCTTAAAGGAAATTCTCAAAATCAAATTATAGTACCAATAGCAAAATAAAACCTATGTTACACTGCTTTCAAGTAGTGATAATTATTCTCATATATGCCACACTGGTTTCACAAAATAGTGCATGCATTCAGATTTGTTTTCCCAAGAATTTACTTCAAAAACTCTTAGAAGATAAATGAACAGTATTCAGAGTTTTACTCAGTCTACAGGGATCAACTTGAAGTTTAAACATTTTAGAGGACTGGAAATGACATATGCACCATTCTTAATATTTGTCATATATGGCATGAAAACTTATTTCCTAAATCTTCAGTATTCTTCCTAATTTTTCTATTCCTTGTTTCTTCTCCTAACTGTACCAAGTACTTCCTAAATATCATCCTTTATATTAATAGACTCATTTATAATTGTGTTAAAATAATGATTCCAGAAACATCTTTCCCTCTGATTTCAAGGCAGGGACTGGATTACAAAACTACTTCCCCCATGCATTAAAACTATTCCATGTAAGAATTATATTAAAACTGAAAATCAATGAAGGGAACAAAATTTGAAGCACATAAGAAATATGTCACAAACACCATATGCGATACAACCCCCACCGCAACCAATAAACTAAATGGCAAGAGTTTATCTCTACCAAGGGAAGCAAGGGGCATAAGAACAACCGAGACTGAGTACATTTTGTAAGTAAAGCTCTGATTTCTATCTTCTGATTCTGACAAATTCACTTCCTTCAATACAAAGATCAACTTATACCGTAAGTAAACCAAGCCTGATCTAAGACTCCTAAACACTTTTGGCATGCTAGCACAAACGGTTGTGAATCTTTTGAAAAAAGATCAAAGTGCTGCACATAATAATATTGTGTCTCTTCGGTCTATGAATATAATTTTTTTGACGTTTTCCATCCAAAAAGAACTGTGTAATAATTATTTAAATACACACAAATATATCCAAAAAATTTATAACAATGGAATATCTGAAAAAAATTCCAATTTTGTTTGCACAAATAAATAATTTGAAAAAGGACATATTGATCTCTCAAGTTTAATATCAGTATCCACAAATTGGTTATCAGGTAGGTGTTACACGAACTTGTACTTTGAAGGTAGCAGCATTTTTTTTAGGTTAAACAGTTGAGCTATTCTCACAATTCATCATTGGAGCTATTACCTGTTACAAACCGCAATGTGCTAAGATGCCCAAAAAATGCATCTAAAATTCTCAGTTGTTCCGCATTCAAGTAGTAGTACCAGCACTGGCTGCACTGCTATTAGATTATTTTATCAACTCATTAATTCTTTTTGAATTTCACACTATTAACTTTCCTCAATTTACTTGATCTCGTTGCTACCAAAAGTAAATACGGTTTGAAAATAGTGTATATGAAGTGAAACAGCTCAGTTTGCAGATCAATTTTACAAGTACAACTATACTAATAAAATAATATAATATGGTATCTATTTAAATCACCCACCATACTAGTTCAATCAGAACAATTTAAAGCAATTGGACCATGATTTAGAGGTCTCATCAGTTCAATGTTTGGTTCAATTTCTTAAACATTGATTAACATGTGGTAGCATCTCTTTGATGTATTCTCCTTTCCTGCCATTGTTATTAGGTTTTGAGCTTCAGCCTCCAAAGGAAAATTCAGTATAGCTTTTTGTCCCCTCCTCATTCTAGCAGCACCAATCTCACTGTCAAATGTTTCTAACTATCATTTCCTTCAAGGGTTACAAATCTCTGCAACAAACCAAGGCTTTCAAGAAAACTGTTGTTCTAAAAAATAAGAAAACTGTTTAATAGAATTGAGATTTGTGAAAAAAGAGACTGATATATCCTCTAAGAGATGTTGGCTCAACAATTTCAAACTTGAAGGTTCTTCTGATGCTGTCATGTTTATGAAATAATATGGAAGTAATCGAATCAAAAGACTCAAATAAGATATCAGATTACAATTAAGAACCAGATTCATATAATAAGACTGCAATTAGAAAAATATATTGAAAGAACAAAATTCTTAAACAGTTGTATCCTTTCAAAGAACTAACATTGCACGGTTCCTTCAAATGCACCTAATCAATTTCCTCGACCTCCTCTTTACTTGGTGTTCAGTGACTTATGGGAATCAACCCTTTTCAATTTCTTTTTGGAATATGTTCAAATTACATTTCCATTTTTGATCTGTTTATCTAATATACATCCATATATTGTTTAGGTACTCATTGTTTTTATCCTAAAATTTAGCACAATGAATGCCAAATATTAGGCCAAAGACGGAACAAGCTGCACACAAACAGATACCTCAGAGAAACGGTAATCCACTAAACAAAACAAATTGCACGTATAAATTGAGGGGTGCAAAAAAACAATATACATACAAATGCATCAAACCAGACCAACAAGACTACTGAGTTGAACCAAACAACATACCATGACAGCAACCTCTAGCAGCATATCCATCTCCAACACCACAAACAACAACCAACAAAATCTGCAAGGAGCTGTCAGACAATAATTCCATCCCACACATGCCTATGAATTTAGACAATGCTCGAGTAACTTGTCAGATTAATAAACCATGATGAAACATGATATCTGAACCAGACAGTCCTTGCACTTAACCAACTCCAGACTTTCAATTTAACTACCTCAAAAATAGTCACAACTTGCAAAGTTGCAAAGGGACATGTTTAAACACCTTTTGGATGCGAGATCGCCCAATAGTTGGGATAACAGCAAACCATTTAGATTGCCAAGCATCCCGATACTCATTCCCAAAGTGCAAAAGCCCATGAAACTAAAGAAAGTGACTCCTACAATCATTAATTCATTATACAAGACTGGGTATTGACTCAATCAATGAAATGGATAGCTGATTTGGGAGACACGTCTGCCATCCATTTAGATACCAGTGAGGAATTTCTAACAACCAGATTGTCCTTTGTAGGCACTTAACTTTGTTCAACATCAACAAGTTGGTTCACAATTTTAGAGAGCATGGTAGACCGATTGATACCCCCATTTGGAATTACCTCATATGTTGATTTCATTGAATAAGCGCCTCCCAGATAAGCTAACCATTTCAATCTGTCAATACCCCCAAACCTCCAAAACTACATTAGCCAACAACACATCGATTAAGTCATACGATGATACACCTACTGAATTAATTCCCTCGGCTACTTCCACACCAAAAGCCATTGCCCCTCATTCCATTCATCCAAATCTTCCACCATTGCATTTGGATTAGTAGCAATCCCATATTGAATCTTTTGCAATAATTTAGTCATTTGTTGAACTGCAGTTAAACAAAAAATAAATAAAAGCCTCGAACAAATTAGGGGTGAATTTAGGTTTTTTCTTAAAATATTTGGCTAACATTAGGATAATGCATTAGCCTATTTTCCATCACACTCATAACATAAACGGCCTTAAGCGTGAACAAATACATATTGTTGATGTTTAGCCTCTATTAACTAAGTCTCCCTCAATCAAATAAGAATTTTGTTCAGTTTACTATGTTATTTGATCATACACTAAACTATTCTTCCGTAAGAGTTTACATCAGAAGAATGCACCCTTTAAATATTCAATCCTTCTGCAAGCTAAGAGTCTTCTCTTGCTAGTCAGATTCCATATCACCTACCCACTAGAACTTCCCCTTCTTCTCGAGTCTTTTTCTCCTTTATACCTTCACACTATCTTTAGGTCAATTTACCCTATGCAAACCAGTCTAAATATGGAAAAGTTAAGCCATGTCTCAATCAAACAATTATGTTTACTACCTCGGAACCCACATAGGTTAGGCAAGCTCTGAATAGAAAGATTTTATGCACATTCAGAAAACAAGTCAGCTCACCATCAAAAAAAAAAAAGAAAACAAGTCAGCAACTATTGAAGTGAAAGAGCCATCTATAATAGTTTTTGTCGACTAAATACTCAATCAAACAATTATGTTTACTACCTCGGAACCCACATAGGTTAGGCAAGCTCTGAATAGAAAGATTTTATGCACATTCAGAAAACAAGTCAGCTCACCACCAAAAAAAAAAAAGAAAACAAGTCAGCAACTATTGAAGTGAAAGAGCCATCTATAATAGTTTTTGTCGACTAAATAGGAACACATCCGGTGGTATTGACGATAGCATGAGCAATATTTCCTACTATTTTTTATATGTTACGACCTTCGTCAAGCAAATAGCAACTGATTTCTGCTATATTTGAACAACAAATAAGACTCCATACGTAATAGACATAATCAACTTTCTCAATTTCTTAGAAGAGTTGGTACAATAACATTTATACCTTGTGCAGAAAAGGCTCCTAACATTATGCCTTTTGAACATCATAATCCAGTGCTTTCTTCCACAAATTAGAGTATGCAGAAACCCTACGTACTCAAAAAGCATAATATTACCAAGGCACACACACTAGTACACTACCATACATATTGCATTTAAGCCACCAATTCAGGGTATGAAGACTCAAATATCAAATTTTGCATTCAAAATCATCAAAGACTTGTATTAAATTTTTACATCCAAGATTACCAAGGCACACACTAGCACTACCATCATCCAATTTATGAAAAATGCATGGTATATTGAATCAAGGATCATTTAAGAATGCATTTCAAATTATGAATACATCAATAATAAAATTGCATTTAGGTCAACAATTGGTTATGAAAGCTCAAATATAGAATTTTGAATCCAAGTTATCAAGGGACATATAATCAATTTTGCATAAAAGCTTATCATTATTAAAAAAGCACCATTCATTGTATCAAGGGTCATCTCGACATGCATTTCAAGTTAAGAATAAGAATCCATAATTAAAATGCATTTAGGCCAACAAATTAGGGTCATCGAGGCTCGAATATCGAATTTTGCATTCTTCCATCAAGGGACATATATTCAATTTTGCATCTTTGGTCACCAAAGGCATACTACCGTCTCTTCCCATTTATCACTGCAATTGACTGAGCTCTTGAAACTTCAGCAGGGCATGCCAACCAAGCTTGTCTGAGCAGAAAAAGTGCATCCAAGGCAGCTTCCTGACAAGTCTCTGAACCTGTCTTTAAGAATGTTACCAGATGGGGAGTACTAAGTGTCGCAGGTTCGGTTTCTCTCAGTCGTGGGAAGTTGCTCAATAGAGAATTTAATGCTTTCAGATATTCCTCATTCACAGTTCCACTGGCCCATAAATCTTTTTCAACAGTGGCTACATGAACAAAATACTTTGTTAGACCATGCTTAGACACATCAAAATCTGAAGAGACAGTATTAATTTATAGTGGAATATTTTGATATTGTATTAGTGCCATATATGTCACATGGATAACTTTGGTATATTCTAACAATAAGCAAGATAAAACTCACCAGTAATTGCTCTGACTGTTTCAATAGAAGCATACTCTAGAATTGTATTATTTGAGAACAGAAGTTTAATAAACATCGCAGCCTGTACAGAAGCTTCAGGATTACTTGAACCTATCAGATCCAGTACAACCTGAACACCACCGGCCTCTGCAACTGCTCTTCTATTTGGTCGACTGTACATCACAAGATTTTGCAAAGCACATATGGCCACAACTTTCATTTCTTCGATCGGTGTGTCTTCTAGCACATTCACTAAAGCATGACACGCAGAAACTGCATCACCTGTTCGAGTAAGAGCCTCATTCTGGAAAAGATCCCCAAGAGTCAAAGTTGCCGATAACCTTGCGTGATGTACTTGGGTTTGTGGGTCCAATAGATATATTGTGATAACGGTAAGATGGCTGATTTAGTAACTTTCATTTCTCTGATCTATCTTTACGTTGTTCAGCAATACTTCTAAGAGTCGCGCAGCGACTTCCTCACACTGATGAGATCTTAGGAGCTCCAAGAGAGCCTCTATTGCACCACTTTCAGCCATAGATTCTGCACTAGTTCCATCATCACTTTCCAAAACTAGAAGAGTGTTTAATGCACCGATAACTGTGTTCTCTGAGCCTGATCGAAGCAACCTTACCAACACAGCAACAGGCACTTCCAAGTAGAACTCAGAGCTAAATTGCAAAATACTTGACAGGACAGATGCAGCAGATTCCCATAAAGCATGAGAAGGGAAGGATCAGCTTGCAATATCACTTTGGAAATCTCAACAACACCACCCTCTTTGGCAATTTCGTTCGGCCATGTTAGCGAAATACTAACTAGGGCCTTTAGAGCTTGCTGCTGCAACAAAGGTATACCAGAACTGAGAACTCTTATAAGAGGGGCAATTACTTTTGGTGTCAGTGGATTGAAGATGTTCTTCTAGGAGCAGATGTGAAAGAAGCTCAGCAGTAAACTGCTGCACTACTGATATCGGTGAATCAAACAAAGGGATAAGTGGTTCAATAACTTTGTGAGAAGTCAATGAATAATCAGCACGACACTTGGATGTTCTAATATATTAACCAAAACCTGCATTGCACTGTGCTGTCCGTCGGGCCCAAAATCATATCTTGTCAACAACAAAAACATAGGTTCAACAACTTTAGCGGCCGATGGTCCTTGAGTTATGGTTGCATTAATGGTTAATATACGCAACAGTTCTGCAAAAGCTGCGCACAAAAAATCAGGTGCTTCATGTAAGATGTCCAGTATTCTTTCAATGACTCCAGCTTTTACCATTTCCATTTTACAAGGTCTGTCTTTTCCTAATTTGACCAGAGCTCCGGAAATGGCCTCGTGAAGTACATAGTTTCTACTAGACAGCAGACTAACAAGAGGAACAACTGCACCATTTGCAGCAACTAATTCAGCCAGTTGCTCGTTGTCAACAAGCCTATCCAATGCCCCAAACAACTAATTCAAGTTATGAATAAAAATTCATAATAAAATTGAATTTAGGCCAACAATTTAGGGTCATCAAGGGACATATGTTCAATTTTCGCATCTACGGTCACTCAGCGTCTATGTTGCATAGATACGGGTACGGTACCCGATACGGGTGTGGGTACTGGTACGGAATACGGCATATTTGGTAAAAAAAATCATCTCATTAGGTAATCCAAACACAACATCCCATGACTCGTCTTACGAACTCTTTTAGCAACTACACAATTTCGTAGGCCAAATTAACCTTCTTAGGTATGAAAAATCAAAGATTCTCCGATTTAGCACACTCTTGCATAATCAATGCATACAAAAAACTACCCAAACCAAGATTTGTGTCAAACAATAGTTAGGAGAAGAATCTGTGTTACTTCATGAAAGAAAAAATTGAGTCAAATCAATTAGAAAAAATTCAGAAAGATATAGAATAAAAAATTGAAACAAAGATGTAGAAGTGATACAAATCACAAGAAATCAAAGTGATACAAGTGACACTGCTAAACCTGAAAGGATTTGCAGAGTCACTGAAGGTCCAATCAAGAAGCTTGAAATTATTTTCTATTTCTACATTAATAGCCAACAATTAGGGGTTATAAGGCTCAAATATTCAATTTTGTATTCAAATTCATCAAGTGACATAAACTCAATTTCACATATAAGATAACCAGAACCACACTACCATCGTGCCAATTTATCATTATTAAAAAAGCATCTTAAAGTCACTGTATCAAAGGTCGTCTCTACATGCATATCAAGTTATGAATAAAAATTCATAATAAAATTAAATTTAGGCCAACAATTTGGAGTCATCAATGGACAAATATTCAATTTTTGCAACTAAGGTCGCTCAGGACATAATCATCATCCCAATTTGCCATTACTAAAAAGCATAGTATAGTCATTGCGTCAATGGTCATCTCCACTCACATTTCAAGTTACGACTAAGCATTCACATTGAAATTGCATCCATTCAAACCATCAATTTGGGAACATCGAGGGACATATACTAACTTTGGGGACACTAAGGGACATATATTCAATATAGGAACATCGAGGGACATGTATTCAATTTTGGGACATCAATATGCATATATATTATATACCATTTCGCATCTATGGTGCCACAAGTCCACTTACATTTGAAGTTATGAATAAGCATTCACATTGAAATTTAATTCAGGCCATCCATTTAGGGATATATATATATATATATATCGAGGGGCCTGTATACTATTTCACATCTATAAGGGGTACCATCTCCACTTACATTTAAAGTTATGAATAATCATTCACATTGAAGTTCCATTCAGACCATCAATTTAGAGACATCGATGGACATACACCCAATTTCGCACCAAAGGCACCATGCGACACAACTCTCTTCACAATATACCGTAATAAGAAATACAGTATCAAGTCTCGACTTGCATTTTGAATAAACATTTATATTTCAAATTGCATTTAGACCATCAAAATTTTCATGTATTCCATTGTGATTCCATATGAATAAAGAATTCATATTCATCTCATTATGCCATCCAAACATCCCAAGACTTGTCTTAAGAATTCTTTTAGCAACTACACAATTTAGGGACATCGATGGACATATATACTATTTCGCATCTATGGCGCCACGAGTCATCTCCACTAAAATTTGAAGTTATGAATAAGCATTCTGATAGGACTCGATCTCGATTACGACTGAACATTGATCAAATAGGACAAATATAGAGCAGAATAGCAACTATTATATGATAATAATCCGATAGAATCAAGGTGATTGTATGGCAGAATTACAGTTTATGATTGAATGATAAAATGCTGAAAATGTAAAGATAGGCTAGGTAGTTCGAGACATCTACGTGTTCTCTTGTATACTTTACCATAACTATCACATTCACATTGAAATCCATTCAGGCCATCAATTCAGAGACATCGAGGGACATATACTCAATTTAGGGACATTGTGGGACATATACTTGATTTAGGGACATCGAGGGACATATACTCAATTTCGCATCAAAGGCACCAAGGCACACAACCATCATTATCATGTTTCGACTTGCATTTCGAATAAACAATCATATTTCAAATTAAATTTAGACCATCAAAATTTCCATGTATCATGATTCCATATGAATGTTTTGTCATAGAAATATTTTAAACATAAGCACCAACATGATAAGTTTTTATAGCATAAACTCTTAATTAAATTGTTTATCCAAACAGGGCCCATAAAAAATAAAAACAACATTATAAATGAAAATTCATAAATCAATTACATGTGAAGTTATAGCAACTTACTATCAGTCTCAAGGGTAGAATGGAACTCAAGTGAAGATAAAATATCTTCCAGCATCTGGTTACTTCAATAGTGGATGAGAACTCAGATTAAGAAGTTCCTAGGAATTCCACATCAGGATAGTAATAAGGACATAACAACAACACACAATTAAACATGGATTAAGCAAAAACAATAAAATAATAATCTTGACAATTAGAATTGAGAGTGAATTGAATCCAGTCTCCACACTCCTTAGCAACGTCGTCGTTTAATGGCTGATCACAAGTTGCAAGGGACATATATTCAAGTTAGGGACATCGAGAGATATATGTTCAATCAAGAAGCTAAAAAATTCTTTTCTATTTCTACATTAATTAATAGCCAACAATTTGGAGGGTGTAAGACTCAAATATTGAATTTTGCATTCAAAGTCATCAAGTAACATATACTCAATTTCACATAAGGTAACCAAAAGCGTCATAGAGTAACTGTATCACGGGTCGTCTCGATATGCATATCAAGTTATGAATAAAAATTAATAATGAAAATGAACTTAGGCCAACAATTTACAGTCATCAAGGGACATATATCATCTAAGATCCCTCGGCACAAAATCACCATCCCAATTTACCATTACCAAAAGCATAGTATAGACATTGCGTCAAGGGTCGTCTCCACTTACATTACAAGTTATGACTAAGCATTCACATTGAAATTGCATTCATTCAGAATTTCAATTTAGGGACATCGAGGGACATATATTCAAGTTAGGGACATCGAGGGACATATGTTCAATTTAGGAACATCAAGGGACATATATTCAATTTAGGAACAACGAGGGACATATATTCAATTTAGGAACATCGAGGGACATATATTTCGCACCTATAACACCAAGTGTCATTTCAACTAAAGTTATGAATAAGCATTCACATTCAAGTTCCATTCAGGCCATCAATTTAGGGACATCGAGGGACATATACTTAATTTAGGGTCATTGAGGGACATATACTCAATTTCACATCAAAGGTACCAAAGCACACAACCTTCTTCACAATAAACCATAATAAGAAATTCGTTATCAAGTTTCAACTTGCATTTAGACCATGAAAATTTTCATGTATACCATCATGATATATGAATATAGAATTCATATTGTAAGCCGCATATTTGGTAAAAAACTTCATCTTATTGGGTCATCTCCCAACACAGCATCCCAAGACTTGTCTCAAGAATTCTTTAAGCAACTACACAATTTCTTACGGCCCAAATTAACCTTCTTAGGCATGAGAAAAAATTAAGATGATTTAGCACACTCTTGGATAATCAGTGCATACAAAAACTACCCAAACAATTTTTGTGTCAAACAATATTTCGGAGAATTTGTGTTACTCCACGAAAGACAAAATTGAGTCAAATCAATTAGAAAACATTCCAAAAAATAAAGGATAAAAAATTGAAAACAAAGATGTAGAAGTGATAAAAACCACAAGAAATCAAATTGATACAAACAACATTACTAAATCTGAAAGGATTTGCAGAGTCATAGAAGGTCCAATCAAGAATCTTAAAATTCTTTTCCATTTCTACATTAATAGCCAACAATTTAAAGGTTGTAAGACTCAAATATTGAATTTTGCATTCAAAGTTAGCAAGTAACATATACTCAATTTCACATCTAAGGTAACCAAAAGCACACTACGATCATGCCAACTTACCATCATTAAAAAAGCATCATAGAGCCACTGTATCATGGGTCATCTCGATATGCATATCAAGCTATGAATAAAACTTCATAATGAAATTGAATTTAGGCCAACAATTTACGGTCATGTGGGACATATATTCAATTTTTGCATCTGAGATCACTCAGCACAAAATCATCATCCCAATTTACCATTACCAAAATCATAGTATAGTCATTGCATCAAGGGTCATCTCCACTTATATTTCAAGTTATGACTAAGCATTCACATTGATATTGCATTCATTCTGACCATCAATTCAGGGACATCAAGGGACATATATTTAATTTAGGGACATCGAGCAACATATATTCAGTTTAGGGACATCAATGGACATATATACTATTTCGCATCTATGGAGCCACATGTCATATCAACTTACATTTGAAGTTAAGAATAAATATTCACATTGAAGTTCCATTCAGACCATCAATTTAGGGTCACCGAGGGACATATAATCAATTTAGGGACATCGAGGGACATAATTCAATTTTAGCATCTAAGGTCACACAGGCACAAAACCATCACCCCAATTTACCATTATAAAAAAGCATTGTACAGTCATTGCATCAAGGTTCATCTCGACTTATATTTCAAGTTATGACTAAGCATTCACAATGAAATTGCATTCATTCAGACCATCAATTCAGGGACATCGAGGGACATATATTCGAGTTAGGGACGTCGAGGGACATATGAATAAGCATTCACATTTAAATTCCATTAAAGCCATCAATGTAGGGACATTGAGGGACATATGAATAAGCATTCACATTTAAATTCCATTAAAGCCATCAATTTAGGGACATTGAGGGACATATTCTCAATTTAGGGACATCGAGGGACATTTACTCAATATATAGGGACATAGAGGGACATAAACTCAATTTCACATCAAAGGCACCAAGGCACAAAGCCATTTTCCCAGTTTACTGTAATAAATAAATCTTTATCATGTTTCGACTTGCATTTGGAATAAACATTCACATTTCAAATTGCATTTAGACTATCAAAATTTCCATGTATACCATCTTGATTCCATATGAATGTTTTGTTATAGAAATAGTTTAAACTCTTAATTAAATTGTTTGTCCAAACAGACCCAAATAAAATAAAAACATTACAAAGGAAAAATACACAAACATTGATTTAAACAAAAAGCAATAAAATAATAACCTTGACAATTCGAATTGAGAATGAAGTGAATCCACACTCCTTAGCAACGTCGTCGTTCCATGGTTGATCAAAGGTTGCAAGGGCTTAGATTTTTTTCCATTTCTACATTTATCTTTCAAATCGAATCAAGAATTTAGGGTTCAGAAACATGAAACCCTAAAATGACGATGTTGAATCGTTCAAAATAAATTTTTTAGGGTTCGGGTAATCAAGATTAACGCAAGAAGGAATCAGTTTTGCAAACAGAGAAGAAATTGGGTCGAACAAAAGATTGGCGGCAATGAAATATTGTGGGTTTCTTGTTAGGGTTGAATCGATTCGATGATGAATTAGAAGGAAATTGAATTTGGAGATAGGAAGATTGAAAACGGTAACAAAGCAACCTGATCGTGTGCGTGTGTTCTACACTTCTACGTCTAATCGTATTTATATTGTCAAATGAAAAAAAAAAAAAAAAAAAGAAATACTAATACGAGTATATATAAGTAATTTACTTGTGCACCATAGTTTTGTGAAAAATAAAAGAGTTTTTTTTTTTAGAATTTAATTGTTGTGCACTGTCGGTGTAATACTTTTTTACACATGCATTTAATAATATACCAACACATCATGTATTGTGTTTTAAAAACAAATGATGTATCACATTCATTAAAGGATGTGGCAACGCATCATTGGTTGCATGTGTAAAAAACATTTACACTGACGGTGTACAACAATTAAACTCTTTTTTTTATATAGAATAAAAGTAATTTACCCAAAAAAAGTAATTTATTTCTGGACCATAGTACTCTAGTAGTTAGCTTTTTTTTTTTTTATAAATATTTTTACATTCATTTGTATTTTTTTTTTATAAACAAATATTATTTCGAATTATAGGGTTCTATTTTATTAAAATATAAAAATCTTAATTTTTATGAATTACTGTATTGGCATAAAACTCTGTAATATTGTCGCACATCACAATTAATTTATTATAATAATGAAGTAAAGTGAGAGTTATAAGGATGATTTGGTGACTGAAGTGAATGAGTTAAGGTGTGATGTAATATAAGGATATATGTGATTTAATTCTCACCAACACCAAAAACTAACAATACTAATTACTAGCACTAATATTGGATGTTAAAGAAGTTACGAAGCAAGGTTCTACAATTTTGAACAACCATAATTCTCAAAATAATTTATTTGAACTTTGTTAACATCACCCACAATCAATTTGCACTCCATCTCAAATACTACTTTTCGATAGCCCTTATTAACAATCCCCCACAAACTTTGATGCAAGCTCAAGACTTCTGTTTTTTAAGTTAGATTAAATGTCAACTAAAAATTATTGAATTAACTAATTAAAAAAAAAATACAATTTATTGAAAATTATTATTTAAAAATATCTCATTTTATTATTAAAGATTCTCATTTTGGGCCTATAAAGATGGTGGCTCGCTGGCTCAACCCTAGGGTATAGTCTCAACTAACTATATGAAGGTGTAAATATAGGAGGTTATCCTCTTCTCCTCACCTTAGATTGAACCTAATTGTATATACTTGTATGCGCCTAACTGAGTTTCATCATAGAATATAATAAAGCAAGATGAGTTTTTTGGCAAGTCTGTCATTATTTGTCATCTTATTAGAGTGTTTGCTATTTTAGAAGTTGTTATCAGTAGTAATATTTCTTTAATTAGTAATAATATATTTTTAATTATAAATTAATATGATAGTACTTTTTCTTAATTACTATTGGTAGTAATATATTTGCCAGGCAACAGGCAATTCGGTGATTCATAGTATTATTTGTGTTACCTATGTTAATTGAACCGTGCATTTATATTCTCCAAAGCACTCAATATTTGTTCCATACCGAGGCAGACACAATACATAGAGTTCATCATGGTTTGTTCATCTTCCTTTCCTCATTATCAACCATTTCAAAATGCAAATTCACCATTGAAAGAAATTCATTTATTCATCTCTCTTCCTCTGCACATATTAAAGATAAGACAATATTTGTCTCATTTTCTAACACCTATATGATCATCATTTCCTTATTGTTACGTATCTGTATTCTGCAATGGATAAATACACAGGCTCCTGCATATTAGGCATAATTCATCAAGCATAGTCCAATGTTTGTTTGTTTTGACTGTGTAGGTTTTAACCAACTTCATGTGTAGATTCAACATTTTTACAGGGTAGCCAATCGATATTCTGAAGTGCTATCTAACATGTGGATCGCAATGACACATACTCAACCACAACATGAAGTGGTTCAGATCCTAGCTGATGATTTTAGGGGAAAATAGAAGAGGATAAGTCTTAAAAACTTAAAATTCAGAAGTGAATTTTATTTTATTTTTGACAAAAAAGAATTGTTTATTTCCGTGTTGTATTTGCCCTGTACTAAAGTTAATGAAAAATAACTTATACAAATAAATAACTTTCTTTTTGGTACATAGACGAGAAAGTGTAGTATATTTAGAATTGAATTATTTTTGAGTTTATGAAAAATAACTTATACAAATAAATAATTTTTTATGTTATTCTATGGGTGTGGTTATGGTGCATAAGCCCTTGCTTATGCACCATACATAAGTTTGTTATGTACACCTCTATCCATTGCTATGTACACCCCATCTGGTTGCTTAAGCCCAACCTAATTGCTTAGCATACCCCCTACCACTGTGCCATATACCCTCATGTCATACATAATTGCTTCGTACACCCCCTCCATTTCTTCATACACCCCCATGCCCAACATAATTGCTTCGTACACCACCCATTTCGTCATACACCCCCCAGTCCAACATAATTGCTTCGAACACCCCTCCAATTTAGTCATACACCCCCAAGCCCAACATAATTGCTTAGCGCACCCCCTAGTTTTTTTTTCTTTTTCTCCCTAGATTTCTTGCGAGCCCCCAATTTTTTTTTTCTCCCCCAAATTTCTAGCGCACCTCCAATTTTTTTTCTCCTCCAAACTTCTAGCGCACCCCGCCCAAATTTCTAGCGCATCCTCCGTTTCCAATTAAATAATAATTTTTGTTCCTTTTGAAGTATATATTATAAGAATCCATTTTTAATTAATTGTGTTGGATGATTATATAGTCATATCTTAATTTAAAATTACATACTAAAACATGTACTGTAATTATGGTTTTATTTATTACAATTAACATAAACCATCGGACGAAATCATTGGTCTTTTGTTTTATTACAAAATCATTAGACAATTATTTTACAATAAAAATGCTCCACATTGTCTAGAATAATGGTTTCAGTGTTTAATATCTTGAAACCAAATAACAAGACTAATGATTTCAGTGTATAACAGTATGAAACCATTTAACTAGACAAATGGTTTCAGTGTATAACATCTTGAAACCAAATAACAAGACTAATGGTTTCAGTGTATAACGCTATGAAACCATTTAACTAGACTAATGGTTTCAGTGTATAACATCTTGAAACCAATTAACAAGACTAATGGTTTCAGTGTATAACATTTTGGTACTAATGCTCAAATAAAACCATTTAACTATAATAATGGTTTCAGTGTATAACATCATGAAACCATTTAACTAGACTAATGGTTTCAGTGTATAACGGTATGAAACCATTTTTGCTGTGGAATGGTTTCAAAGAATTGTACTCCAAAATCATTCGATGTACTTAATAGTTTTAGATGTACTCCAACACTAAATTAGTCATTCACTCTCTCAAAACAAAAGCCTACTACTCCTCTTATTAGTATCTCAACCCAATTAACTTGATTTTAATTTACCGACGAAAGTACATATTTTAAATCAACTTAATTAATAAAAATTGTGAAATAAATTTAAATTCTTAAGAGGATATAAAACCTGAGAGAGTGAGTTATCCACAACTGTTCCAAATAATTCAAAATATCCTAAATAAAATTTTGGGAAAATTTTATTAATATCTGATATTTATAAAAGCATATTTACCTTATTTAATTAACTAAAAATAGTTTCAGGTCTCAGAAAAATACCTAACTGGTCCCAAAATTCCCAGAAAATTATTTACTATTTTTCGGTAAAAAAAATAAAAAAATTTCAAGTCTCCTTGGTCTCGCACGCGCCCCCACGCGCTTCCAGTGAGAGTGGGCGTGACCGGCGCGTCACTGTTCATCATCACTCTCACCCGTTTTCTGCAAAAAACGGGTCGCGCGACCCGGTTCGTCGACCTGGTTCGTTCTCCCTCAATACTCAACGAAACTCGACGTTCTTTATACCGTTTTGATCGTCGTTCGATATTAGGAAGGTTATCGGTATTAGTTTTCGAAATCGGCGATCGAATCGCATAAAAAATATGGCCGAAATTGAGCAAGGAAAAATGTGTTATGATTATTACACGTGTATAATCAATCTCATGGCTATAAATGACTTATGCACCATACATAATAATAGGCTTATGCATATTAACTTATGCCTTATTCTATAAGTTCTTACTAACTAAAATTGTATTTTTATAAGCTATTTTTTTGTAAATTATATTGACAAACTTATAATAATACATAAAAATTTATTTATTTGCATGAACTATTTTACATGACCTCAATAATAAGCTAATCCAAAAAGTTAATTAATTAAATTATTATATTCATGTGATGCATTTTTCTTGAATAATAGTGGAGTTAACTAAATTATTTAACATGGGAGGTATTCAACATATTTTTTTTTATAAGCAAAGATTGTATTTTAAAGGGGTACTCAAACCCTTACAAGATCAAAACAGTATTAAGCTCCTCATATACTCTGAAAACAGTATAGAGGATTATTACACCAATTATAGTACACATAATCTGCGTAACGACCTGCCCTACCACTGAACCACAACCACGAGATGAATTTAATAGAGTCAACCAACGCTAAGTAGTCGGCTGTCTCTCCTCTAAAAATAATGTTATTCCTCAACCGCCATATGCACCAAGTTGTGGCCAACCAAATCAAATGTCTAACTTTCATTCCCTTTTTCGATTTAATTAAAGAACCAAAACTCAAGAAATGTTTCCACCCCCCTCTTGTTGGTTATAGTCGAAACCCATCCACGAAAAAACTAACTTCCAGACTTCAGAAATTTTAATGCAACTAAAGAAAACATGGTTGCAATCTTCTACTATTTGATGACAGAAAACACAAGATAACTCAAGAGAATTTGATAAAATACCTTTAGAAGCTAAGGTGGCACGAGTGGGAAGTTTCTCAAGAAGCAAGCGCCAACCAAATACTCCCACTTTGGACGGAATATCATTCTTCCACAATTTCTTTAAGGCATAAATTAATTCTGGTGCTAAATTATTTGAATCCAACCGCAACTGCAGAAAGATATAGACAGATTTGACACTAAATATACCTGTATTGTTTAGCGCCCAACGTCGTCTATCTTCCCTATCCATATGCAAGTTCAGCCCAACCAATAAATTCTCAAGAGCAGTCCTCTCATTCACTTCCTCTTGTGATAAAGTTTCCAGCCAATCTGAGTTCCAATGCAACACAGAGCTGCCATTTGAAAACATATATGAGACCACGCAATCTTTAATTAACACCTTATCAAATAAAAGAGGGAATAAATTCCTTAACGGAGCAGCACCAATCCACTTTTCCTTCCAAAAGCCGATAGAATCACCGTTACCCAAAATGCTACTAACATTTAAAGAGAACCAACAATCATCAGTCTTCCCTCCCACGCCCACCACATCTCTCCATCAAAGTGAATCATTGGTACAAGTTGCTATGACTTCCCAACTTAGAAATTTAGGGAGTGGGAGGGAAGACCGATGATTGTTGGTTCTTTAAGACGTTTCGCGGTATTGCCCAAAATTGTGCAAGCAGACTATCAACCACGAAGTCCCCAGGATAAAACAGCCCAGTTACAACTGTATACCGATTTACTACTGCACGGTAGAAATCGGCAAAGAATACACCTTCTTGAATGGTACTACGATACCACTCGAATTGATACTACGATATCAATCTATGACTCAGCGGTACTACGATACCTCCCGTATTGATACTACAATATCAATCTATGAGTCAACAGTACTACGATACCATCAGGGGTACTACGATACCCCCGTATTGATACTACAATATCAATCAATATAATGACACTAGGGTCATTATAATATGGTACTAAGACCAATCAGAGATTATGGTACTAAGACCATTCTTTATTTAAAGAAACTAGTGATATTATGATCACTCTTAACCGAATTAATACTAATAATAAAATTAGTACACACATCACATAATATAATATGATGATTGGAAATTGAATTATTATGAGCATTATAGATTATAGATTAGACCATCGATCAAAATCAGATAACGATAATAGTGTGATATGAATTTTACAAAGAAAACTACTGGAGTGATGCTATAGAGTTGCATCACGCCATGAAATGACCATATGAACCCACGTCCTATTTAACTGATAATATAAAATCATCACAACAATTTTATAAATTGGTGAAGACTATTTGTTAAGGTCAACAGTACTAAAGAGAAGAATTAGTTCAAAACTATCACCAATTTGAGTTTACAATATACACATTCATATCCCTGACCATATTAATAGATTAAAAAAGATTCAACAAAAGGACATGATCATCTACCAATGGCCAGCATATGTAATACTAATCATATAAGCATAATCCTTATAATAACAACATGTGTTACCTGATCATATTCCAAAGCAAAAAGGCACTGGATGCCTAGTCAACTGAATTGAATGTGATAACACCAAATTCTATGAATTTACTAAATCGTTCCAGTAAGGGAAATCAGATCGATTTAGTAATGCAAAGCTATATTGGCGGCTTAGCAACTTTTTTCTTTTGTGGCAGCTGAGTTATATGAGAAATCAAGCTGTTTTTTGCTTTTCAATCTCTCTTCACATTGAGTGGTGGCTGAGTTGTCTATAATTAACTAAGGTTTATTGTCCCATAAACTTAAACGGTTACAAATTGATGATAATAAATCACCATAAAATAAAGAAATAAATAAATATGAGGCTTAATAAATATGCTACAACACACTGGTATGCTTAGTATCCGATGTGAGACTCAAAATTTTATTTTCAATTCACACACCAATGTGAACTTTGTTCCAACATTAACCATTCCAGTTAATCCTTCAGCCGCAATCAGAAACAAAAACGGAGATAATGGATCACCTTGTCGAAGTCCTTTTTCAACTTTAAAATCCTCTGTTGGACTTCCATTTACCAGGACCGACATTGAACTGTTGAAGATGCGCGCTCTCATCCAACGCATCCATTTTCCGGCAAACCCCATTTTCACCATCATACGTTCCAGATAATTCCAACTAACGGTATCGTAGGCTCGCTCAAAATCCACTTTAAACAACAAACAAGTATCTTTTCTCCGTTTAGCTAAGTCAATAACTTCATTCAGAACCACAACGCCATCGAGTATTTGTCTTCCAGGAAGGAAAGCCGACTGACACGAGGATATAAGCTTTTCCATGACACCCTTCAGCCTACTAGCCAACAGTTTGGATCGAATTTTGTACAACAAACCAATTAGGCAGATTGACCGATAATCTGAAATTTGGGAGGTATTCAACATGATTTAATTGTCTTGGTTGGGTAGTAGAGTTAATCTAAAAATTTTAAACTGACATATCTTAGTGTAATTTATTTTAGATATAATATGACGAAGATTAAAACATTTCTTATTATTGTATTTTGTGTTTTCGTGTGTATATTTTTAATTTAATTTTAAGAAAAATTTTCCCGTGCGTGCACGGGTATACACACTAGTATCCTAATATAGTTTATTGTCAGTGTTAAAAATTCTTTTTTAATAAAATGCATATAATATCATATCTAAGTAATATTTACACACATCATCATCAATCTCAGTACGATTACAATACATAATTAGCGAATATTTTTTTGTTGTTGTCAAATAATTGTTAGAAACTCACTTCCTAAAGTTAACAAGTGAAAGATTCTACGTTCGAATTTCGATTCCTGCATATAAAATGTCATAAAAATTTCGACAAATTATATTCACTAGAAGGAAATTGTCATTTACCAACGGAGGTTTCTAGTGACAGCCACATATGTCATAGGTATAGTAGGCCTATACCCACGAAAAAATTATTAATTGTGGGTATAGATATGTTTTATTAAAAAAATTGAAAATTAGAAAGGAATAAGTTTATACTTTTATGCATAGATTCATTTTTTTTTTCATATACTTTTATGCATGGACTCATACATATCCCTCACTACAAGATCAAACCAAGTGTCTTCGGTAGTAATCAATCTTATTACTTTTTTTTTTAATAAAATCAATATTATTATTTTTTTAGTAATATTATTACTTGTATTGTACAACTACAGTATTATTATTATTTTTTTGACGGAATGCTATATATATATATAACCAAAAATTAAGGGACTTATGGAGAAAGAAACGGACACAAACTTTTTTTTTTGGTGATTTAAAAGAACACTCACTTTATTCAAAACAAAAAATACTTTATATAACAAATAAAAAAAATCAAGGTAGGGTTTCTATTCCAAGCTCTACGTAGGATTTAAAAAACTCACTTTATTCTAAGCTCTACGTTTGATTTTGGGTAGGGTTTCTATTCCACACTTTTCTTCTTCAATTTTGTTGGGGGTAGTGTTCTCTGCCATGTGTGTGCTTCTATTGTTTGATGGTAATGTGATTTCATGAAATCAGAATGAGTGTGGGATTGATTTTAGTGATAAGTCAAGATGTTATGAAGACGATATTGTAAAGTGTTTCAATTTTATGAGTGGTGATAATTCAAGGAAGGTATCTATTGAGCTTTTATGACTTGAATGCAATTCAATACCGCGAGATAAAATATGAGCCTAAATTTTGAGACTATCGGCTGCCTCGGATCACACGAAAGTAATCGATAAATATTATTTGCTATATAAATTGTTGCTAGTATTTGGAAGCTTCATTGACCGTATAAAACATTATGAAATCTTTACTCATGATGTAAAAGTTTCTTGATGCCTTCGATGCGATATCGATATGAATTAAATTTTATCCATTCATAATATATGGAGATGGATTATTGGATGTCTCGATGACCCGAAAGGAATCAAATAATATTATTTTTTATATAAATTGTTGCTAGTATTTGGATGCTTCTTTGATCGTAAAAAAACATTATGAACACTTTACTCATAATGTAAATGTTGTCCGATGCCTTCGATGTGATATTGATATGAATTGAATTTGATTCGTTCATAATATAAGGGATGTATTATTTGATGCCTCAATGACCCGAAATGAATCAATGAATATTATTTGTTATATAAATTGTTGATAGTATTTGGATGTCTCATTGACTGTCAAAAACATTATGAACTCTACTCATAATGTAAAATTTGCTTGATGACTTTGATGTGATATTGATATGAATTGAATTTGATTCGTTCATAATATAAGAGATGTATTATTGTATGCCTCGATGACCCGAAATTAATCAATGACTATTGTTTATATATAAATTGTTGCTAGTATTTGGATGTCTCGTTGACCATAAAAAAAAAATTATGAACACTTTACTCATAATGTAAAAGTTGCTTGATGTCTTTGATGTGATATTGATATGAATTGAATTTGATTCTTTCATAATATAAGAGATGAATTATTGGATGTCTCATTGACCGTCAAAAAACATTATCATAGTTGTTAATCAAGAGTTGCACGATGTTGGCAAATTTGTTGTCATTAATGATTTGTTGGAGAAGATGTGAATGACATTTTACGAGCTGCAAGACAGGTATATTTTATTTTAATCTCTGTGTTCATATTTCGAATATTATGAAAACATCAATTAAATTAAGTTTGTAATTTGATCTCTTTTATCTTCTATAGGTTACAGATGTTTCTAGTGCCTCGACCAAACAGATTTTCAAAATCCATACACTGACGGAAATTGAAGAGAGAGATTAGAAGTAAACAATGTCAACATTGTTGTTTATTGCTTGGTAGGAATGTCATGTATACTTGTTGCGGGTTGTAAGTCGTTGGAGTCTATTGCTTGGTAGGGATGCCATACATATGCATGTGTTTTGTGGTTGATAGTTTTTTAGAGTTGTAATTTTGGGATGGATATGATTAGAAGTAACTAGTAGTTCTCTTAATTTATTTGGTGCAATTTCAATTTTGGCAGATATAGTCAGATGACATCGTTTTGGTGTTTTAATGTGCTTCGTTAGTTTGTAAGACTTATTAGATTTTTTAATCAATATAATGGAAATTCTCTTTTATAATTATAGTTGACTTGATGTGTAGAAAACATGCATATTGGCAAATTACACTAGTAGAAATATATTACATAATGTTTTTACATCTGTCTAAGATATGTCAGATGTGAAAAGTTATATGGAGTGGTGTTTACATCTGGTTTCAATAGCCACAGAAGTGGAAAATATATGGACAACACTTTTTACATCTGATATCAATATACTAGATACAGAACTGAACGCGGTGGCAGTCTTGTAATTACGACGAAAAGTATCTAAATTAAATTTACATCTGTGCATATATATAATCAGATGTAATAAGGCAGTTTGAATAAAAAAAAAATTAGTTTTTTGGAATCAATATAATATTAATAAAGTCATAAAAAAAACTAGTTTTTGGAATCAAAGAATCAAATTGAACAGAACGCGTTTTGCTCTCTCTCACTCGTGACTACCACCGTCGTCCTCTCACCGACGTTCAATCTCACTCTCACCGTCGTCCTCTCTCATTCTCACCGTACGTCGTCCTCTCTCTCACTCTCTCGAAGCTTCTCTTGAACCCTAGCTATTCCCAAATTGCAAAATCAGGTACTGTTCTTGAACCCTAATCCCAAATCGCAAAATCGAAGCTTTTTATGTATATTTTTCATCTGATTTCTTTGTTTTTGTGGTTTGTTACTTGGTTTTAGCTCTTAGAACTGTTTCTACTGCAATTGATTTAGGTTTTTTATTTGGTTTGTTTTTCTGCTGTTTCTAAATTTTACAGGTTCATAGAACTTTGTTTTTCCTGCTGTTTTCTACTTGTTAATTTGTTATTAGACATTAATGTTACAGGTTCATACAATGTTATAATTATAAGATGACTTTCTGATAAGGAAATATGCTTTGTATCATAATGGGATAGCTTACATCTTCCACTATGTCAGTCTCAATCTCTAAATTTTGCAGGGGTTTTGTGTCACGTTCAGAATCATCTTATTGCAGCAACTGATGGTTTCACTTCAAGCAATTGTGTATATGATTTTAGCCAAGTTATGTTGGCACTCAGTGGTACAAATTATATTGCAATATGTTTAGATAAATAAACACCAATTTAGTTGTAGATTGTGTGTAAGTTATCCAACTGAGTTACTTAATGGCATGAGTGGTTTTAATTTACAAAAGTGTTAATTTACAGTTTACATGGATGACTATTAAGTGATGGTACTAATTCCTTGTGTTTGTAATCTTAGGTTATAATCTTCCTTGTGTTTGTTATGCAAAAATAATCGTGGCAACTTCTAGCTGCATTTTCTGCAAAAATAATCGTGGCAATTTTACCTAACAGAGTTTTGCCGGTGAGAAAGAAAAACCAGAACTTCAAAATAGCCATTCTTTAAAGGACCAAAGCTTTGATTTTGTACAGGTAATTGTCCTTGTTTTCAACACATTTATGCTCTAGGTATATGAAATTGTTTGGTAATTTGTTTTGAAGGTAGTGAAATTTGAGTTTTGTTTCCGAAACTGAACTAGAAAGTAGAATAAAATTAGCAGTAGGATTAGCAACTTTTAGGTTGCATTTTAGGCTGATTTTAGGCTTTGGTTATTTTGAATCTTCTGCATTTTCTTATGGAGAAATAAAATCATGTACCTTGTGGTAGTGAATCTTAATTTTCTTCTTTAGATATTGCAAATTTAGCTGCATCCATGTTTGAATATCTTATGTTTGCCATTTATTCTAATTTGGTTTTTATCTTACAATTTGGTGTTTAATCTTTCTTTTGTCTTGCTTCTACAATGATTTGATAGGACAGTCATGAAATACATATATAATATAGGGACGGTCATGAAATACATATTCGAAACAAAGATTTTGAAAATTGCCAATTACTTTGAATGTTGAGTTGACTGTTTCCAAACTATTGATGTAAAACTATTGCTGTTATTTTTATTTGATAGAAGCTTGTGGTTTGAACAAAATGATTTTCAATGTGGTGGTGAATCATTTCTTGATGCAGCTTCTACAACACCCTCAACTAAGTTTTAGTGAGTTTATAGATCCATCAGCTTCTACATTCACTTAGTGCAGAATGCATTGTTTGGAATGGTTCTTAAATCTGCAGTAGTTTTACATCAAAGAGAAACAGAGAGCAACGTTGCAAGAAGGAAGAGTACTCTGTTGTTGCAGGTATTTGATTTAAAATATTACTATAGGAATTTAAAGTATCAATATAACCAAGAAGAGTTATGAGATAGTATTAATTTTATAGTGCATTGTTTGTGCTAGTGTTAATGCTTCATGGATTTAGTTTGTTTGGATTGTCAATTAAACTTGAGTTTATCTCCTATTGTTGATTTTCCTCTTTTTGTGGCTGCAATTCTGCAGATAGTTGTATATATAGATAAATTTTGTTTGACTTACACAACTCTTAGACTTCAATTAATTGGCAAACAGTTGAGCCATAGTGAAAATGCAAATGATTCACTGCATACTAATTATTTTGCAGGTCTTAACTTATGCTCGGAAATCAAGAGAAAGGTCCAATTATGAGCAATCAGCATGGCAATGGATCTACGGCATGTCAATGGATCTAGTGTGTGCATCCTCTATGGACGTCATAATTCAATGGTTAGTCTGTGCACAGTGCAAGATTTGGTTGATGTCTAATTTAAGGTTTTATATGAACTAGTTATACTTCCTGTACAAACTGTGCCTTCTGCCTCCACACATAAAAACCAAAATCATATATTCCACTCTTGCAGTTTCAACAAGTCACGAAATGGTTCTAATAGTTTCATTCAACTTGAAAAGGTTAGATGGTTCTTGGTATGGATACCGTGAAGTGGAAAAGCTGGCATCTCTTTTAGTAATTCAGCTAAGAAATATTCATTTGTACCTTTTCTATGCTTTTGCATTAGTTATTGATTGAATGTTGTTTATATAAATTCACTTACCATCTGCAACCCAGGTGCATGTGCTAAATACCTTGGCTTGTCTCATATGGATCTCATTTATGTATGTATACTTATCTGTTGTGGCGTGTGTTGTGTTTTAGGTGTATGCCGACTTTGAAGTTCCGTGTACGATCATATTCAGAGAGGAAATAATGACCTGGGCTACCTAAAGTTTCGTGTGCTTGATGATGTTGAACTCATTCTAGGTATTTGGTTTGTTTCACATGTATTATGCTTGTTTATCTGGTCTAATAAATAATGATGAGGTGGGTGTTGGTTTTTAGATTTTGACCATGATTTCTAGATCACATTAAATTAAATGTCTTTGGAGAATTTTTGTATAATTGTTCTGCTATATCTTTTTTAAAATTCTAATCGGGATTCTTCTCCCAAATTGACAGGCGATTCACGAGACTCATACTGGAGAAATAGTTGCTTTACATGATGTCAATATTGCATCAGGTTCTATTTATTTTCTCTTCTCTCAAAGCATATGTTGCATTACTTGAATTCTGCATTGCAAGTAAGATATACAAAGGCGATACTTGTGTTTCTTGTTAGTGCTCTCTCATAACAAATAGCACCTCTCATTATTTAAATAGGCGATACTTTTATGGATGGGTTAGTAAGATATACAAAGGCTTCTATTGATGTTTCTGAGTTGGTTTCAAGAGATTCCGAAGTGCAAGTAAGTCATTTCCTTTGTAGGCATTAATTTCTCTACCTTGGCTTTAGCGGGAATTTATAGCACATAATTGTCTTGTTTTGTGTATTGCCTTTAGGTTTCAAAAGTTTTGAAGGACTTCCCCTGCCAAGCATAAGGCGTGCTTTATGCCTCCAAAAGGGACACATTTTTTCAAGACCTATAGGCATCTAAACAATTCACTTTCTTTTACTAATGATTCAATTGAATTTATTTACAAGACTTATTGTTCAGGTTGTAGTAAACAAATTTTGTTGTCTTGTGTTGGTTGTTGATCATATGATCTTTGTATTAGCATAAATTATGTACTCAACTTTTGGTTGAATGTTGAATTGTAATGACATTTATATGTTGTAATGATAATTTGGTTGAATGTTGAATTGTAGTGGTATTTTGAGATTTTTAAAATTAAAAAAAAAAAGGATTTAAAAAAAAAAACGCAAGATTTAAAAACAAAAATTTAAATAAAGTAAATATTTCACATCTGATGGACTTGGTCAGATGTAAAATGTCCAATTTAATTAAAAAAAAATTCAAATGTGTATACTTACTACATCAGGTGGACATAAGTCAGAAGTAAAAGGTGTTGTTTTTACATCTGACGTGAGTCAGATGTAAAACGTGTATACTTTCTATATCTCGTGCGTCTACATCTGTTTTACCGTCAGATGTAAAAAGTATTTTTGGGCAGATGTAAAAAGTGTTTTTTCTACTAGTGTTATTATTATTTTACAAAAATGTACAATCTGTAAAAAAAATACAAATATCGAAACCTATACCAACGGACAAATGTGTGGGTAAATCGATTTACAATAGTTTGTAATATCCGTGGGTATAGCTCTCAGGTTTTTCCAACGCCAAAAAATGCCGTAGGTATATGCTACAGCGACGGCAAATCGCCGTTGGTACAACGAAATAAAGTAGACGGAACAAAACAACTGTGGGTACAGGTTTTACAGCCTATACCCACGGGTTTTTGACCTTTACCAACAGATTTTTGCCGTCGCTATATGTCAAGTTTCTTGTAGTGATTTCTAACTTGGCCATTTTTAAAAATATTTAAAGATGGACCATTGAGGTTAACGATTACTATTCTTGGGTAGTACTATATAATTTTTATTTACTATTATGAAAATTTCATATTATTGCAAAGTGGTACCATGATAAATGAAACATGTGACTAGATCATTCACAAGGTCCACAATTTGATAAAAACTATAGTAGATGCTCTCACCGTTTGTATATTATTTGATCTTAAGGTGGATATCCACCGACAATGGGAGCTTCTCGACAGAGGTCGGGGTGGTGTAGTACTCAAATGCTCAAATCAGTGAAGGGTTCAGGCGAACAAAGGCTAATTAGAATAAAGTATACATAAGGTGGTCTAGTGATTTTTGTCGTTTATGATTGGTAGATTGCCTTCTAATACTGTATCATAAGTTGATCCTCCATATAAGATGTGATACACACATGCTAGTTGATTTTGGGACCAGAATTAGCTGCAGCATGCAGTTCCATGTAGTTTCACAGATACAGTAGCAGTACAATATCTACCTTGTGTGAAAATTCCTTATAACAACAGATAGTTCGCCGCAATACGGTAAATTTTCTCAACAGATTTTGGGACCAGAATAAGCTGCAGCATGCAGTTTCAAATCTCAATCATTGATTTTAAATCGAATGGTTCAAATTACACAATATTAAAATCAACTATAAACGATCTTAGATGTCGATTGTACATAGATCAGACAGTTAGGAACAATGTTAGAGGATATATCATCTTAGATTTTTATATTGGATTAACTTATCCCTACAAAATTCGATTTGTAAGGTGAGAATTACTACTTAGTTGTAAACTATGTTCATGCCAACTCACTTCTGATATGAGACTTCTCAACAAACAAACGGTGACTGCGATTGTGTGATCCAAATCCCTTTTGGATGGGCTTTAATGGCGCAGCCCGTGACACTGTATATCTTTGCTTTGTGAATTTTACAGGAATCAATAAAAAAAAAATCAATTAACTAGATATGTATAAAGTCACGATTGTTCTAGAACCTAAATTATATGTTTAAGAAAGGAGGTAAGGTAACATGTGTTGTGTCCATGATTAATCACAATCAATTGCATCATCTCTCCTACCTAAACCATTATCTCAATGAGGCAGGTTGTTATTGAACTTGAAAACAAATGGGGTAGTTGCATTAGCTATGGCCTTAAGCATCTTTTACTCTCTCTTTTTTAACTTGTTCCAAACGTAAACTATCTGACCTAATTAACGTGAGGTCCGGAATCTGGACACACATAGCAATTCCAATAAAAAATTATCTTAAGTTCATAACGGATTAGCTATAGCTTATACTTAATTTATGCTTCTAAGTACGTTAATACTATGTTAATTCATCATTTGATGTGATAGTTACATATATTAGTGCAAAATTTCTTTAGCCGGTAAGAAATTTTAGGGACATCGTTGACTTTATACGTTATAGCATAAGTCAAATATTTAACTATAGGGATTCATTAACGATTTTAGATTTGTCACATTTTAACACGGCAATGAAAATTATATATTATTATAATCTATAGTACGTACATCAAGTATATCATAAAATCAAAAGAGATATTGAGAGAAATATTTAGAATAATATATATTGAATTGTAACTATAAAAATTTATTTGATAAAAGAACATAATAAACTACAAATTACAGTGAAGTACAAGGTATATATATGTATTAAAGAACATAAACTACATAATGATTTGTAACTTTCCATACAAATATGCACGTACATGTAATTGTTTTGTACACCGTAAACTTAAACTAAGTAATTATTACACCTCCCATGTATAAATTTATAAATGAATCTAAAATATATAAGCCATGAATTGAATCAAACTATACGAATTTTGTTGAGTATGTGTTGATGGGTTCTCAAAGATAATCAAGGTCCTCTACCATGAAATTTGTGACGCAGAAGTGGAAGTCAAGCTGCAAAAATGAAAAGGAATAAAAATAAGCCAAGGTATATAAAAATAAAACAAGATTCAATGGAAGATATCAACACATAAAATAAGCCAAAGAGAAAAACTTATGCAACTTAAAATCATAGTTTTAAAATCTTTTATATTGTAACAATTTAAAACCATGCTAAAAACTATTAGAAATAATTAAATTAGTGACAAAACCTTATAAAAAAACCCTATTAAATTAGTGATTTATAAAAAAAAATTAAAAGAAGGAAAAATAGTGAGAATGGGGTCTTACTCTAAAAGCTCTTTCCAATATGAGCCGTTTGATTCATCATCAAGGAACTTCTCCCAATCATCAAAGGTTGTGTTTGAAGGTGACTCATCAATGGACATTTGAGCTTTGTTACAACTTTCCATTTGCTTGAAAGTACTTATTCTAGGAGAGGATGCAACCAATGAAGGAAGTAGATTTTCTTCTTGATTTTCACAAGAAATGTTTCTCATTTTGCTATAATCAATACTTTCTAAACTTGATCCACCTTTTGAAATATCCTCACTTTGTCCTTGAGAATATAGATTAGGGATCATAGCATATTCTTCACCACCATTCAATACTAATGGATCCTTAGTTTGAATTGTGTTTGTTCCATTCAAAAATAAATTGAATGGATTAAGGCTAGGATTAATATTTCCTAAAGGGTTATAAGGATAATTACCTATATTACCAAATGAATTATTGGTGTTCATAATTTGTAACATATTTTGCAACAATTGCATTTTGGCTAAGTGAGTGATATCTGGTTGGAAACCAAGAGGATTGTTGCTAAAAGTATTGCCTATATTTGATATACCAAGTAAGTTGGAAAGATTCATGAGGTGATTGTAATCAGTCCTTGGTTTGTGAGTTTCAGGGTCTATTCCCATCTTGAGAAGCTTTTTTCTTATATTTGTGTTCCAAAAATTCTTTATTTCGTTGTCGGTTCTACCCGGAAGATGAGCTGCAATCTTAGACCACCTATAAAAAAATAAAAGAAAAATCACATTATTTTTTAGCTTGAATGAAATAATAAGCTAACTATATAGAAAAATTTAATTAATGATAGAAATTAAAGACAAAATTTTTAAACCGACTCTAATTTTGTTTATAAAATGTTAAAGACGGAAAAATTAGAGACCAATTTCATATTTAAAGATCGAACTATTTCAATCTTCATAGCAACGAATTTAGAGATTGAATTTTGAAATTGATCTTATGGTATCACTTGTTAAATTAGATAGTTTGTGACTGATTTAGAAACTAATTTGCAAAATGTTACTAAATACTCTAATTGCTTATGATAGTGATCAATTTAGTGACCGAATTAACATTTTCAGTCTCTAAATTGCTCACTAAAAAGAATCAATGTTACTAAACATACATACATAATAGTAAAAGAAAAAAGTGATTTTCAATCCTTTTCTACATAAAAAGCAAATTAAGAAACATACTTATTTCCAAGTACTGAATGAAGATTGATGATAACTCTCTCCTCTTCATCAGTGAACTTCCCTCTCTTAATATCAGGCCTCAAATAATTTGTCCACCTTAACCTACAACTCTTACCACACCTATTCAAATCAGCACGTTTTGAAAGTGTTCCCCAATTTCCATGACCATGTTTGTTGATATAATCAATAAGCTTTTCATCTTCTTCTTGTGTCCATGGCCCTTTCTTGACACCAATCTCATCACAACATGGTGACCTACCCATAATAATATTGCACAAAATGTCAATTAATGTTCCAAGACAAATTAAAACTATAGGTTATAAAATAGGAACTTAGCATAGGTTCATATTATTATGTATGCTTTTATAGGTGTAAATTGGTTATGTAAAATCAAAGTATGCCATCATTTTTATTAATTAATTTTAATTTTTCATTGAACACGTATTAGATGACAATTGAGGAAGCAGTGTCAAAGAAGCAACCTAGCTAGTTAGAGACTATTTTGGCATTTTTCAGCTATGGTAAGAATATATTTTTTGGCACATAAATATTACACTATGAATATTAGGTAGTGTATGTGTCGTTTAATTAAACATAAAGGTAAGTTCATTGAAATTGTTGAAGGTGGCAACATATGTGGTTTAAAAGATTAAAGTACTAGTTTGAATTTCATTATAGTTAATTAATACTATATTATGACTTTGACCAATAATGTAAACTCAACTTTTATTTGAAGATTTTCGATATAATCGAGATATGATATTTGAAAGTAGCAAAACCAGAACTGCATGTGTTCATGAACAACGTACGTAGGATGCTGTTGGGTGTGAGGCATAATTGAATTAGGAAAGATAAATTAATTTCTAGCATCATATATACATGTGATAGAATTTACTAATGCTAGCTTAACCACCAGTATCCAACTCACAGGACTGTCTAATCGTATTCGGGGGTCAGTTCTGACATCAAGTGGTTTCAGCTCCCTTCTAATTAGAGTTGCAAATGATCGAATTGTGATCCTCTCTACCAAGTCCTACGTCAATTACCACGGAATGTTACTTAGCTAATTACTATATCTATTGTTATTATGGTTCTAAATTGCGGTTACCAATATGACTATGCTGCGAATCCTTAATTATATGAGGCACAATAAGAGAAATATAGCCGAAATTGAGGTTTAATGTTGTTGCGAAGACTTCAATTTTTTATATTGCGGTTGCAGACCATGATTTAAAACATATCTACGGTTATGTAGTTACTTGCATTATTAGAAGATTGCTTTTTGTGGAAGTGAAATGAATTTTAGTTGTTCAAATAATTAATTTGTTCTTAAATTTTAAATAAATATCTGCAACAACGATCTAAATTAAAATATCAAAAAATTTGACGTTCTCCGATTATGGTCTTAAGTTGCATTAACCACATTGAATAATGATTTTTTATTGTTTATGACCGGACCAAAGGCCTAATCTGTCAAGAACTCGAAGATCCAATACATTGAGAATCCTACCAAAAGCCCGCATCTCTACACATTGTGGAACAATAATGTTCCATCCAATTCATTGTCCCAACGAACAAAAGTAGACAAGAGATCACAAATAATCGGACACGAGATCATCCCAGAGAGATGGTAGGTTGCACTCTCCTTATGTCCTTCCTCCGCCTATAAATAGACCGACTCAAAATTGAGTTAAAGTTTACCTATACTTTCACTCATTCTCGTACCGACTTGAACATCTAAGCACCTGCAGGAATCACTCCCACTCCCACCTCCACGGAAACGAAATGATGTCCAACTCGTTCACCTATTCAGCCAACCTCTTCGGTCCAATCCAGACATCAATAATATCATTGATTGTGTATGACCACAATTGTTATCGTGATTTAAAACCTTACTTTTTGTAATAAATTAAAAAAGATTGATTACCAAGTCATACGCACCTTCTGCATCAGGTTCTTCTGTTTTAGTTAAATGAATAAACCTGCAAGCAACATTAATAACTGCACAAGTTGATTATTTGTTAACAGAATTATTCACTCTACTTTCTGGTATAGATTTTTCTGTCTAAACATAATAAATTCAAAGATTTGGTAAATAAAGCTTTAAAAAAAAATAGATGGAAATTCTAAGTTGCTTATATTTTCTCATCAATGTAGTCATCAACTTTGTCATTTTCTCTTTATATATTTGCTTCATATACATTGTTATTACCAACCAACCTCTGAATCATTAATAATTCTCAAACATTAAGCAGTCTCCACCTGCTACAAATCTATCTATGTTGTCTTCATTGTAGGGTTTAATGTTATAATCACTTTTTACATTCAAATTTCTTGGGCGACAGTGTTTCCTGTCATGTTACATCTTACAGAAAAGTAAACTTTTTGGCTGCTATTCAGAGTCAAAGATATAATATTATGGCAATATTATAATGAAGAACAGAGATTCTCACGCCATGTAGGGGTGTTATAGTTGAGTGGTAGGAAAGATAGAGACAAAAAATGAAAGAAAGGAGAAGCTAGTTTAATAGGTCATGTGATGAGTACTTTACCATTCAATAATGTATCAAAATTTAAATTATTTCACTATTTTAAATTTTATGTATATGTAATGACTGCATTGGTGCAGCCCCTCCAATTTCAAGGGAAAAGTGTGTATAATGGAAATAATTTACAAGATTTAGAGATTTAATTTGAAATGAGTATATAAAGATTGAGATGCTACTAATTAATTTGTTTCACAATTATGAATTATACCCAATATAAAAATTAATATGGTATTAGAGTTTATTAGTATGTGTATGTGTGTAATCCACTAAATTATTCATGCACCAAGGCCAATGGTATCATGGGTTGTGTGGATAGCGGTAGGCAAAACAAACTAAAAGAATGAATTAAATTGTCGAATCAAATTGAACTGAACTAATTTTTTTTTAACCGAATTGAAACTTTCTGTCAATGGTGGTCAGACGACGTATCCCATTAATGCAGCGACAACAACATTGCAAATATATGTGAATGAAAAAAGAAGAGCATAACAAACGACGCATGTCCAAAAGTAAACCAACCCCTTAGACAAAACTAAACATCCACTTAAGAATTAAATTGTCAAGAGAAAGCAATTATCTTGATAAAACAATATTTTCGCATACAATTAAATTTATCACCTAAAAAAATAGAATGCATGTTTGCTTTGTGCTAGAATAAAATTTACACCCTCAAGACGTCTGATAAGTCTATGATCTATAATTAATTAGCTAGGCATTAACTCAATTGAAACCAAATTCAACATTATTGCACGTGGATGTTCATGAATCATGTATTGATGCCTGCAAAACATGTATACAAGAAGGCACATTACACACAAGGTAGGAAAAAAGAGAAAAAAATAAATAACAGTTGAAGGATTTTAGAATTTTAGGTTGGATGAACATATTTTTAGTTATTTTTCAACTAACGAGAGACTCTTTAATACACCCTCTAATTTATAAACATTTTCTTAATCAATCTTGAAATTTTGAGTTTATGTCTAACCTCGTCATACAAAACTGACTTATCTAATTAAGGTGAAAAAGAATTACCCATACTTATAAACATATATTCTAGTAACCTTTTAATCAATACGAAACTCATATGCTAACTTTTGACATTTTGATCACAATTAGATAATTTTGACCTCTGAAAAGTAAACACAACTCAAGGTTTTATATGATCATTAAAGAGAACGTGATATCATAGCTAGGACATTTCTCAATCGGTAACTATGAATTGGTGAGATGTGTCGGCAAATTTTCCACCTCTTACCTCATTTGATTTTCAATAAGTTTTTTACACCTTTTTGGATAACCAACCTGATCTTATATATTACTCAACAGAACATAAGTCAAAAGGCATCATGGTAATATTGAAAACAACCTATAGAGTGTAGACTCTCCCAAAACTCAATGTTAAGATCGTATCTTTTGGGTAAAAACCAATAAATTAATGTCTCACTATTGTATCAATATGTTATATTACATCTCATTTTATTTAATAATGAGACTTTTGATCCAATAGTGAAAATACTCTTATGTATGATGAAAAACTTGTGTCACTAAAGATTTGGCCTATAAAACATGGTATTGGTATTTCACACAAATTAAGAAATATAATTAACTTTATATGAAAACGAGAAATTATGAGTTATTTTGTAAAATTATTCTTCATTAATGGTATGAAAAATAGAGAAGGTTAAATTAAAGAATTTGAAAGAAAATAAAGTGATAAGTACTTAAGGGTAGAATAGAAAAAATAATATTAATGTTTCATTAGTATTGTAAAGCGGATTATAATTTAAAATAATTTTTGCTCAAAACCATTTAAAATTTGGAACATGAGGAGTATTGTGAACCATTACACTTTATTTCCTATTTATATCAAGAGTTTAATTATGATGTAAGTGTCAATGACTATTAATGATAATTTAATAAAAACCCAATTTTCTTTGGGACAATCTTATATTTTTAATATGGGTGAAATATTGAAATACGACATTTATGGTAAAAAGGAATGAGTATCTTTGGTGATGTACTCTCTCATATGAATGTAATGATACGGAAAAGGGAACCAATGCTTAACAAAGCCGCCAAAGGACACTATTGAAAATAAGATGTCTGACGGCGGTGCTCTGCTAGGGCACAAAACAACAAACCCTAATGATGATCCCGAGAAGTCCAAAGATGAAAAAGATTTGCATGAAAGAAGCACAAAGAAGAAGAAGAAGGACGGCGGACATATTTTCTCAAACTACTCATCGCGTCCAATAGACTATTCGGATGTGGTAAGCATGTAGACGAATGAGAAAGAAGGGGGCTCGTATAGAGACAAAGTATTGGGAAGGACACCGGAGGTGGAACCTGGTAGTGAGGTGGGGAAGGAGGATCAAAGGGAAGGGGAGGAAGTAGAAGGAGAAAGCATGAGGGTGGAAGAATTAATGTCTGGTTGGAGGTTATGAATGTCCAAATTTCGTTTTCTCAAAACAAGAACATCGATAAAGTTGAGAATAAAGATCCGACTTTTGAAGGTCAAGAAATGGTTGATGTAGGCTCAACTACCATTGCTCCTACCCCTATCACTTTCGAAGATGCTCCATTGAAAATCAAGGTATGGATTTAAATGTTGATAATATTTTAAATCCTAATGATATTGTTGATGTAGGTGCTACAAATGATGTTGTTGAAAATGAGGTAGTTCAAGAAGTTGCCTCTAATGAGTTGAGGCAGTCTACTCGTGATGAAAGGCCTTCCGTTTGATACCCCTCGAACGAGTATGTTTTTCTTACCGATGGTGGAGAACCTGAAAGCTTTAAAGAAGTTTTAGAGGATGAGAACAAAAAGGAGTGGATGGATGCCATGGAGGATGAAATGCAATCACTTCGTGAGAATAATACTTTTGAGTTAGTGAAGTTGCCAAAGGGTAAGAGGGCATTGAAGAATAGATGGGTTTATTGGATTAAGCAAGATGAGTCAACTTCTCAAAGAAGATATAAGGCTCGCTTGGTGGTAAAAGGTTTTAAACAACGAGAAGGTATTGACTTTGGTGAGATTTTTGCTCCGGTTGTGAAGATGCAATCTATTCGAATGGTTCTTGGACTAGCCGCTAGTCTTGATTTGAAAGTAGAGAAAATGGACGTGAAGACGGCTTTCCTTCACGGTAATCTACATGAAGAAATTTACATGGAGCAACCGGATGGATTCCGAGAGAATGGCAAGGAAGACTATGTTTGCAAATTGGTAAAGAGTCTTTATGGCTTGAAACAAGCACCTCGCCAATGGTATAAAAAATTCAACTCGGTGATGATTGAACATGGGTACAAGATGACCAAGGCCGATCATTGTGTGTTTTTCCGAAATTTATCCGAATGTGATTTTATCATTCTCTTACTTTATGTAGATGATATGCTAATTGTTGGAAATGATATTTCAAGAATTAAAGAGTTGAATAAAACTTTGAGTGAATCTTTTGCTATGAAGGATTTAGGAGCGGCTCGGAAAATTCTTGGTATTGAAATTGTTCGAGATCGAAATGAGAAGAAGAAAAGTATGTGGAGAAAGTCCTCCGACGTTTTAGTATGGATAAGGCTAAAGCGGTGAGCATTCCACTTGCTTCTCATTTCAAGCTTAGTCATAAAATATGTCCAATCTACAAACGAAGAAAAGTTGAGTATGAAGAACATTCCATACTCGTCGGCCGTTGGTAGTTTGATGTATGTTATGGTTTGTACAAGACCCGATATTGCTCATGCCGTGGGAATGGTGAGTCGTTATCTCTCAAATCCGGGAAAAGATCATTGGGAGGCCGCGAAGTGGGTGATGAGATATTTGCGTGACTCGTCGAATTTGAAGCTAACTTTGGGATGCAAGAAGCCTATGTTGGTTGGTTATACGGATTCGGATCTAGCCGGAAGCTTAGATGATCGAAAATCTACTTCGGAGTATATGGTGACTTTTGCCGGGGGAGCCGTGGCTTGGCAATCAAAGTTGCAAAAGTGTGTTGCACTCTCTACTACGGAAGCCGAGTTTATAGCCGTGGTGGAAGCGTCAAAAGAGTTGCTATGGTTGAGAAAAATTGCAATGGAACTTGGTGTGAAACAAGAAAAATATGTCTTGTTTTGTGATAATCAAAGTGTCATTCATTTATCGAAGAATTCTTCTTTTCACTCGAGGTCGAAGCATATCGACGTTCGCTATCATTGGATTCGTGATGCATTAGATTCCAAGTTGATGGAGCTTGAAAAAATTCACACCGATGACAATGGTTCGGATATGTTGACGAAAGTGTTGCCTAGGGGAAAGTTTGAGTTTTGTCGTATGGAAGCCGGATTGGTGTTGCCCTCCAACTAGTAGGTCGGGGGAGTTTGTTGGGTTATCCCTCCTATTTGGAGTGACCCATATGTGTTTACCTTTGTTATTATCTAATAAAGAGGAATAGAGTTATTATATAAAAAGGGGGTGTTGGCATTTGGGCTTTATTGGTTTGTTTGTTTTGGCCCACATGTGCAAGTGTCATGTGACAAGTTACTTGTCACGTGAGAAAAAGAAAGGGGATTCAATCCCTGGATTGAATCATTGAATAGTAACATGCAGAACACAACAACTTACAACAGTAGCAGCGGCGGCACTAGTTTGTTTTTGAGGAGAAGAGATTTTGGTCCTAATTGATAATGAGTGTGTAGCAAAGTTGCTTGTTTTGAGCTACAACTTGAATATGTGTTTTCTATCACTTTGTTAGTTTTTTTTAGTGTTACTAAAAGAATATTTGTGTACTCATTATTAATTTATATAGTGGAAGATTTATCTGACTTGGCCCATGGTTTTTTATTCTCTCATATTGAGAGGATTTTCCACATTAAATTTTGATGTCTTGCTTGGAATTTTCTGGTTGTCCATTTAATTGCACAGATGATTGGGAAAATTAATTCCGCAATTTTAAAGAGACTATTTAGTAGTTTTCCCAACACATGTTTCCGCAATTCAATCAACTACAACAAAATCAATGGTACTAGTTTCATGTGGACAGCATACTACATGAAATTGATGAGCTATGAAGCACAGATACCATATACAACACAAATTCTAAAAAGTCGACACTAATAATATTTTTAAAAAAATGACAATTCAATATAATTATCAGTATCAGACACCAACATGTATATTACACTAAAACACAACATAATCTAAATAGTGTTTGTGCTTCAGAATTGTTGAGCGCTGTATTTCTACAAAGTACTAGTACACAACACAACAATTGGGTAAATGAAATATGGGTACACACAGTCCATTAAAATGCAAAATATTATTTCAATTCCACCAAAACTGAGCTCTAATTAGACTCTTCAATATCTTAGAAAAGTAATTTCCAATTTTGATTCAAAGTTAAACAAACAAAGGCAAAAAACCCAATCAAAGATATGCATGACTATAATATTAAGAACAATATTAATAACTGCAGATCAGAGCATTGTTACGTAAGAATAAGTGAACCTTCAAAACAGAATATAAAAACAACATCCAAATTAGACATCAAACCCTGATTATTTTGACAGAAAACTAAACCTAGACCAAAATAAGAAACACATTTTGGTCCAATGAAATCTCAACCCTTTATTTTTTAGGGTTAAATATGTTTATGGTCTCTATAGTTTCGCAGAATTTCATTTTTAGTCCTGAAGTTTTGTCAGTCAGTGTTTTTAATCACTACTTTTAATCAAACTCTTGAATACTTTCGCATTTTTTAACGGTTCTTTGTATTCATGTTCATAATATTATAAGAACATCTCCGATAAAAATTTAAAATTTTTTAACATAAAATGAATTATTTATGAATTTTTATGTGCAAAAAACTAAAAAATTCATATTTAATTCATCTCTTGTTAAAAAAAATTTAAACTTTTGTAAGGAATTCATATAATGTAGTAATCATGACTGCAAAAAAAAAATTAAAATTTCGAATGATATGCACGAGTTGATTGAAAAGTAGGAACTAAAAACACTGACTGACAAAACTTCAGGGACTAAAAAGTGTGAAAAAAATCTCCAGGGACTAAAAACGAAATTCTGCGAAATTATAAAGACCAGAAACATATGTAACCCTATTTTTTATTACCAACTGCAATTTTAGTCTAAAATAAAATGAATGGTAGATCAGTTCACTGGGCTCCCTCCTGCAGCAATTTCCCGGGAGAGGAGCCAAGTCATATAAATACATCTAATAGGCCTATCAGTTTTTCAGTTTTGTTCTGCAAAATCAAACAATAATTTGTTCTGCATTCATTAATCTATCCAACCTATAATTGTTCTATCAACATCTTATGTGAATAGCCTATAATTGTTCTATCATACATTAATCTGGCCAACCTGTGGTCACCTATTTAGTGGTCATTTGGTTTGGCAGTAGGATTGTGAAATTGCAGTCAAAACACAGCAAGGTTGAAGCTCCAAATTATAGCTTGACAATTTCTACAGCAAAATTGCACAGAGAAGTCTTATTTTGGACACACCATGGTATCAACATGAAACCAAACACTCACTTAGTGGAATAGGCCTCTGGAAGAACATTTGCAAATTTAGATCCTTCAATCACACTTCTGAAGGCAATTTCCTTCCCCTGAAGAACATTTTCATAAATTGATTTTCAATCACACAAGACCAATATGATTCCACAATTCAAGCAGCCACGTCAACATCAATGATATACTGTAGTTTCAGATGGAACTGTGCAAACTAGTGAATGGACATTAGATAAAATCGTTCAGCTTAATCAATAACAAGTAGACAATTGAGTAAATGAAAGTATGGGTGCACAATTATGACTATCAAAGTACCGTCGCCAACACCAGATACAATACAAACACTACATCAACATCAATAATAATTTAAGAAAAAAATAATATAATTCAATGGAATCATAAGTGTCATGTCATGTTGGACACCAACAAATGTCCAACACCAAGACACGCCTAATCAAATATGTGTCTGTGCTTCGGAGGCTGCACACAATCAATTAAAATGCAGAGAGTGCAAAATTGTTTCAATTCAACTTAAACTGCTCCAATTAGACTCTTGAATATCTTAGAAAAGTTTTATGTAATTTAGATTCAAAGTTATCCAAACAAAAGCAAGATACAAAATCAAACATATGCATAACTATAATATTAAGAAACATTAGATCAGAGAGCATTGTTACATAAGAATAAGTGAACCTTCAAAACAGAATGTAAAAACAACATCAAAATCAGACATCAAACCCTAATTCTTTTGACAGAAAAGTAAACCTAACCCTAACTAAGAATCACAATAGATGCCAATAACTCTAAGCCCTCTCGCCTCTGATTCTGCGAGCAAGTTGAATATCCTTAGGCATAATAGTAACTCTCTTAGCATGAATAGCACAAAGGTTAGTATCTTCAAACAAACCAACAAGGTAAGCTTCAGCAGCTTCTTGAAGAGCAGAAACAGCACTGCTTTGAAATCGGAGATCAGTTTTGAAATCTTGAGCGATTTCCCTAACAAGCCTCTGGAACGGAAGCTTCCTGATCAGAAGCTCAGTGCTCTTCTGGTACTTTCTGATTTCTCTCAAAGCAACAGTTCCTGGCCTGAATCTGTGTGGTTTCTTGACTCCTCCGGTTGCCGGAGCAGATTTCCTAGCGGCTTTAGTGGCGAGCTGTTTCCTCGGTGCTTTGCCGCCAGTGGATTTGCGAGCGGTTTGCTTGGTACGAGCCATGGCGATTGACGATTGGATTGAAATTAGAGTGAGAAATTAGGGATTTGTTTTGTGTTTGGGGAAAATTGGGATCGGTGTGATGATATAAAAAGGGTGGAAATTTTGAGAGCGGAAAGGGAAAACGCGGGAATTGTGAAAATTTGGGAAATTTAAGAATGGTTGGAAGGAGAATATGGTGACCGTTGATGAGAGGGTTTATCAACGGCTGTTCTTCTCTCCAAGTAAAAGGCACGCGGATAGTCAATTCCAAACGAGTTAGTTAGTAGTAGTAGTACTATCTTCTAAATTTAATTTCTATTTAATATTTATTGTTTTTTACTCTCTACAAATATTTTCCACTCACGTTTTTAGTTTCTAAAATAATAATTTAATTTCATGTTAATCACTTCATAATCACAAAAATCATATTAAAAATTCTCGGGACACTTTTTAAGCCTTCTTTTTTGCACGAAACAAACTTAATGCATTTTATTACTCACAAATGTTCAATACATGAAGAAATAAGTTCAAATCTATAGAAACTAGTCCAGGAATTGGCCGCCCTAGCTAGCGTATGAGCAACCGAATTCACTTCTCTTAATAAACTTAACTTCAATGTTTGCACAAGATAACATAAGAAGAAGAATATCACTAACAATTGGAAGAAACTCTGAGTTGTCTCTCCTCTTGGTACGAATTGCTTCAATCAGCACTTGAGAGTCACTTTCGAATTGGACTCGTTCAAAGCCTCCCTGTTTGGCTTGCAATAATGCCCAAGCTTCACCCTCATCTGTTGATAAAACCATATGCTGCCACTGTGTGAATCCAGCAGTAAACTCCTCAGAGTTGTTGCGAAAACAAGCACTCAATGTTGTCCTTCCCGAGTCAACAAAAAAAGTTGCATCGACATTGCATTTTAACAATTAATGTAGCCGAGGTTTTTCCGATCGATCTTTGCTTAAAGGCGAGACATAATGATCATCAGTACTTCGCATCTTATGAACAACAAATCACTCACTCCAATGGTCAAAAGCAGCCCGACGTCCAACTTGACTTGGACTTTTAACATTATCATTCTTAAATAGTAAGTTATTGTGAAATTTTTATAAAAATATGTAAAGTCAACAAGTTGAAAATTGAAATGTTTCATTTTTTAAATAAATTATTTATTTAAATTGAATGCTTAAAGAGTATTCCTCAGACACTTGTTAACAAGACCATTAACATAAAAACTTATTTGTTTTTAGAGACTATATTTTATAAACTCAAAAATAAACTATTCAAACGGATGTAAGTAACTTTTCATGGTTGAACTTGAATAATTTGGTGAAAAAAGTCGGGGAAGAATGCACCTATATTGAATTGGGGGTTCAAGTCCCCACAAGAAAAAAAATGAAGAATTGAAACTGAAGACGCTCTTTAGCATTTAAAAAATAAGAAAAAGTAAACTACTAAATTGATTTATGTCTTTGTAATTCGTTCTTAAATAGATTTCCGACTTTTTTAATATTTCAAATTAGTTTCTATCAATTGTTTATCAATTTTTTGCCCCTATGGGAACATCTTTTTTCACTTATTGTCAAGTATATTTTTATCTTAATCCACTTTTTATCAAAATAGTCGCAGATATTTTCAACATACCATCAAATTAGTCTTTGTCTTTATCAATTTTTTACCAAAGACAATTACCAATTTGAGATGTTGAAAGATTCATAGACATATCTGAGAGCGAGTTGACAACACAAGTTTCAATATACTTTCATTATATTTAGTTTTCTTAACCAGTGTCACACGGGCGCTTCCTAAAAAGCAATCATATGTTTTGTCATGGACTGGACCTAAGCCGAACTCGATGTCAAGCTCGCCCAATATCACGCTAGTCCAAGGCCACACATTCATGTTCAACAACCACAGAAGCTGACACTTCTATAACAACCAACATCAGAATAATTAGTATTTATTGTCAATCATGGTTTTTCAGCCGTTATTCTGAAACCATCAATGTCCCTCACATTGATGGTTTTGGGTCCGCGTTCGGGCTATATATATTGTCTCATACAAAAGAGTCATATATCTTGTTTCTTATTCTCTAAAAAACTCTCACTTTAGTCCCATGAGCTTGACTCAATTGGTTGGACATTGCATTATATATGCAGGGGGTCGAGGTTCGAACCCCGGTCATCCCACTTATCCACCTTATGGGTGAAATTTCTAGCCACTAGACTACTTGACAAAAAAAAAAAACTCTCACCAAATACTGACTTGACTAGGAGTGTCTTGATAATACACTTCTCTCATATCCACCGTGCAAAGAGGGGTTCGCCTCTCATAATACTTCTGGCAAGATCATCATATATTAGGTACGTATTAAGCAGGGCATGACTAAACTGATAATGGGTAATGAATGACTAGCATGTGGATGAGACATTATTTTCCACCCAAAACACACGATTTTCAAGTTGGAAATCAATTAATGTCTGTATGTTCAATCAATTGACTTGACTTTGGCATATAATCTATTTTTTGTGTGTATGAAGTTAATAAAAATTTGGCTTTAATGCAGTTTTGATCCCCTATTTTATTTTAAAAGCCAATTTTTTTATCCTCATATTTTGAAAAACTTGAAGTTTTGATCCCCCAATTCATTTTTGTCAAATTTGTGATGATGTGTCAACCTTACTGATGACGTGAAAATGTCTGTGTCAACCTCATATTTCATGTCATTATTTTTTTTAAATAAAATATTATATATATATTTTTTAAAATCAGTTTTTTTTTATCAAATCTTTAAATTAAATATTAAAACAATATATTTAAATCAAATATTTTTTTTGATCAAATCTTTAAATCAAATATTAAAACAATATATTTAAATCAAATATTTTTCTATCAAATCTTTAAATCAAATATTAAAACAATTAAATAATTAACAATAATTAAAAAACACATATGATCAAAAGGGACGAATTGTAGAAGAATCATATACGCACAAATAGTAATCCAGTTCCCAAATCATGGAACCCTAACGCCACCCATCTTCGACGATCTTCGTCTCAGTCTTTCATCTTTTTTGATTCATTATCACGCTCGTGTTCACCATTCATCCGAGTATTATCATTCCTCTGTTTGATTCATCATCCGCACGTATTTTGGTCAATTTATGTGTAATTTAGTGATTTTTAATTATATATTTGGTAATTTATTGATTTTTAATTATATATTATTATTTGGATAATTTAGTGATTTTTAATTATATATTTGGATAATTTATTGACTTTCAATTATATATTTGGTAATTTAGTGATTCTTAATTATATATTTAGGTAATTTATTGGATTTTAATTATATATTTGGGCAATTTAGTGATTTTTAATTATATATTTAGATAATTTACTGTTTTTTAATCATATATATGTATAGAGGTTAATTTTACTATTTTTTAATTATTATTAATTAATTATTTTATTTTTTTAATACTTTTAAAACATAATATTTTATTTATAAAAAAAAATAATGACATGGAATATGAGGTACACATAGACATTGTCACGTCATCAATGGAGTTGACACATCATCATAAATTTGACCAAAATGAGTTGGGGGATCAAAACTTCAAGTTTTTCAAAACAGGGGGATCAAAACTACATTAAAGCCTAAAAATTTAAATTTGTATTAGCACTATCTCTTGCCACCAGTATTTAAATGCATATGCTTCTTATGTATTGCTACATAATTATCAAACACACACAAAACTATATATCATAATCCTCTTTCTCCTTAATCAAATGAAGTCTTTTTCTTTCTTGTCACCTATACTTTTATACCTTCATCTGTTTGCCTTAAATTTAATGTGGTTTGGTCCAAACAACATCATGGCAGTGACTGCAATATTAGGAAACCAAACAGATAATTTCGCATTGCTCAAATTCAAAGAATCCATATCCAATGATCCATATAAAACTCTTGAATCGTGGAATACTTCCATCCGTGTATGCAAATGGAAGGGAGTCGAATGCAGTACCATGCATGAAAGAGTTACAGAGTTGAACCTAGAAGGATATCAGTTACATGGAACTTTATCTCCCTATGTTGGCAATCTCACTTTTCTGATAAATCTCAATCTTAGAAACAACAGTTTCTTTAGAGAAATCCCACCAGAACTTGGTCAGTTGTTACAATTGCAACAACTTCGTCTCGACCAAAATTTGTTTTCAGGTAAAATTCCAACAAACTTGACATATTGCTCCAATCTCAAACACTTGAATTTGGGATATAACATTATAGTTGGCAAAATACCAATTGAAATTGGCTCTTTGAAAAAGCTTCAATCATTAGCCGTTGATAGAAACAAGTTAACCGGACGAATCCCTTCTGTCATAGGAAATCTTTCATGCTTAACAAGTTTTTTCTTTACTGATAACAAATTAAAAGGAGATATCCCACAAGAAATATGTCACCTCAAAAACATCACAACTTTAATGGTTGGTGTCAACAATTTGTCTGGTATAATTCCTTCTTGTCTTTACAATATCTCATCACTAATTAAGCTCTCAGTACCATTGAATAACTTTCATGGCTCTCTACCCCCCAACATGTTCCACACCCTCCCAAATCTCCAAACTTTTGAATTTGGAGGAAATCGATTTTCAGGCACAATCCCCACTTCCATAATAAATGCATCTTCTACCTTGACATATTTTGATATCAGTCAAAACTATTTTGTCGGACAAGTTCCAATTCTAGGAAGGCTAAAAGATTTAAAATATCTGAATTTGGAAAAGAACAATTTAGGTAACAATTCATCTAAGGATTTAGAATTTTTAAAGTATTTGACAAATTGTAGTAAACTAGAAGTGCTTTCGATATTTAGTAATAATTTTGGTGGTAATTTACCAAACTCTATAGGTAATATTTCTGTTGAACTTAAAAAACTATATCTTGGGGTTAATCAGATATCAGGAAAAATTCCAACAGGAATAGGACATTTAGTTGGCTTAATTATCTTGACCATGGATTTTAACAACTTTGAAGGAATTATTCCAACTACTTTTGAGAAGTTCCAAAAGATGCAAGTGTTAGATTTGGAAGTAAACAAGTTGTCAGGATATATACCACCCTTTATAGGAAATCTCAGTCAATTGTTTGAATTGGATTTGCATCTTAATATGTTTGTAGGAAATATTCCCCCAAGCATAGGAAACTCTCAAAAGTTACAATATCTTGATCTTTCTCAGAATATGCTTAGTGGAAGCATACCCTTAGAGATTTTTAATCTTTTTTCTTTGTCAAGCTCATTGAACTTGTCACACAACTCTTTAAGTGGTAGCTTACCAAGTGAAGTGGGTATGCTAAAAAATATTGATATGCTAGATGTCTCTGAGAATAATCTATCCGGTGATATTCCTAGAGCAATTGGTGAATGTGTAAGTTTAGAATACCTTCTTTTGCAAGGTAACTCCTTTAATGGAACAATACCTTCCTCTTTGGCTTCTCTCAAAGGTCTTCAATATTTAGACATTTCAAGAAATCAATTGTCTGGATTAATTCCTGATGTAATGCAAAATATATCTGATTTACAATATTTGAATGTTTCTTTTAACATGTTGGAAGGCGAGGTACCAACACACGGTGTCTTTGGAAATGTAACCCAAGTAGATGTTTTTGAAAACAATAAGCTTTGTGGAGGTATTTCACAACTGCATCTACCACCATGCCCTATCAAGGGTAGGAAACACAGTAAACACCATAAATTCAGGTTGATAGCAGTGATAGTTAGTGTGATTTCTTTTCTTCTCATACTCTCATTTATTATAACTATCTACTTGATGAGGAAAAGAAACAAGAAACGATCTTTTGATTCACCAACAATTGATCAGCTAGCTACAGTTTCATACCAAGACTTACATCGAGGAACGGATGGGTTCTCGACTAGAAACTTGATCGGATCAGGAAGTTTTGGTTCTGTGTACAGAGGAAATCTTTTGTTAGAAGATAATGTTGTTGCTGTGAAGGTCATGAACCTCCAAAAGAAGGGAGCTCACAAAAGTTTCATTGTTGAATGTAATGCACTCAAGAATATTAGACATCGAAATTTAGTTAAGATTTTAACATGTTGTTCTAGTATAGATTACAAAGGTCAGGAGTTTAAAGCTTTAGTTTTTGATTACATGAAAAATGGAAGCTTAGAACAATGGTTGCATCCCGATATTTTAAATTCAGAACATCCAACAACATTGAACCTTGGTCAGAGATTAAACATCATTATCGATGTTGCTTCTGCGTTACATTACCTTCATGAAGAATGCGAGCAATTAGTCCTTCATTGCGATCTAAAGCCAAGTAATGTCCTTCTTGATGAGGACATGGTTGCTCATGTGAGTGATTTTGGTATTGCAAGACTCATCTCGGCCATTGGTGGTACCTCACATAAGAATACTAGTACAATTGGAATAAAAGGAACCGTTGGCTATGCTCCTCCAGGTATGTTCTAAATTCTTCAATTTCCTTTGTTTCTTTGAATCGTCCTATTATGGCGTAAACATAATATTATACTAAGGACATATAGTATTAATAACTTTTGTTACATATTTTAGAGTATGGAGTGGGTTCCGAAGTGTCCAGATGTGGTGATATGTATAGCTTTGGAATCCTTGTGTTGGAAATGCTTACTGGTAGAAGACCCACTGATGAACTTTTTGAAGATGGTCAAAATCTGCATAACTTTGTTGTAAATTCATTTCCTGATGATCTTATAAAGATTTTGGACCCACATCTTGTACCAAGAGATGCAGAAGTAGCAATACAAGATGGAAACAGTGAGAATCTTATCCCAAGTGTAACGGAGTGCTTAGTTTCACTTTTTAGGATTGGACTTATTTGCTCAATGGAATCACTAAAAGAAAGAATGAATATTGTGGATGTCACTAGAGAGCTTAGTATAATCAGGAAGACCTTTCTTGCAGGTGAAACAAACTGATACCGTTATATGCTTATTTGAATCATAGCTAACTCATTATTTGCTTATGTATTTATAATTTGAATGTTATCATCATATTGTGCATTTTTAAATTCCTAAACTACAAAATACAATGGTAATAATGGGCTTCTTCTTGATTTGAATTTCAGGTGTCTGCACTCATAATTAGCAATTCAACTCAATGCGTTGTTGTTAAGAAAACTGAATGTTCTCGCAGGAAGCACATTTAGCAATGGTTGGTTTACTGATTTGTTATTCATTGAATTTAGTTACCACTTGCCAGTATTTGATTATGTTTTAATGTGTTCAGTTCACTATAGATTTCCCTGCAACCTACTAGTTGCTATATATAAGTAATGTTGTATTGCTTTCTCTTTCAGTGAAGTGAGAATTGATACTTCTGCCATATTTATCTTTATTCATTTGTCTTGTATTTTCATTTTGCTATATATATAAGAAAAGAGTTTGTTTGTTTGATGTGTTGTGCAGAATCATGGATAACGTTTTATTGATGTTAATAATTTTTGTTTTGTTTGCTTGGTGCATAAAATTAAGTTTTTCTATTACGATTAACGGTTTGGAGTAATCCAAATCTATAAATATGCCGTTTTGCATTTGTACCAATATCGTTTTGCATTTGCATTTTTATCTCGAACTTATGGTTTATCGTTCAAATTATATGAAAGGTATCATCAATTCACACCCTATTATATCATGCATATGATCAAGGTCATTGTTGACACTTGAAATTATGAAAACACCTTCTATTGGAATATGTTGTTGCATAGTGATATAAGCACAAACATGGAAATTCCATGACATTTTTTTATCATATAGTATTGAGCAATGGACAGCAAGAAAGTTAAGGAACTCTTCATGTGGAGGGTGAAAAAAGTCAATGACAAGAACTTACCTAAGTATTCTGAAAATGAGATACTACCAACAGTTGGCAGAAAGACAGGATTGACCTATCCAGTCCATACTTAGCCAAACACTTCTCTGCCGTCTCCCCAAACTTTTTAAGCGAGACAGGATTGAACTTCCCAACCAAATGTTGATCCATGATTTGATCAAGCATTCTTTGTCTTCCAGTTTGTTGCTCACTAGGCTATATTCACTTGTTCCTAGGAAAGACAGGGTTCAAAGCCGGTCCTGCGCATAACACTGCCATTAAAACTACTTCGAATGAATAAACATCTGATTTCCAAGTTGTTTCCTACTGTATTCTGGATCAAGTAACCAAAACTATCTCTTACTGTTGTGGTCATATAAGTCTGATCGAGCACAAGGCCAGTTTTAGAGAGGCTAAAGTCAGCAAAGTGGATATTTGTCGTCTTTGCATCTCGGTGAATTATGCTTTGGAATGCACCGGAGTGGAGATAATGAGGGCTTCTTGCTACTCTAGTACATATTTTGAATCACTGTTTTCACAATAGAGGTGTTAGTATTGTTCCATACAAATGACTCTTTCAATCACTTCTAAACCTGTAGAACCTTCCTTCCCATAAAAAATATCTTCATGAACTGATGTTGCAATAAGGCCATGTCCTTTTTGCACAAGGAAAATATGTTTCCGCCTACAAAGCATTGTCAAAATCCCAACGCCGACACATAAACACTTCATAATTTTAAATAGTAAAAAAAGTGTTTTAATGTAGAAACGCATTATAATGTCAATATGATACAGGCACATACATAACTTAAAGTATCAATTATGAAAGTATCATATTACATTGACTTCCACAAGATCACAACTCAGCTCAGCAACAACGCAGTCAACAATAATTGTACCAGGAATTGTGAACAAAATGAATGAACATTGAATAAAATTGTCCGGGCTTTGATATCTATAATGTACCAATACACAACAACTCGATACCTGAAATGTGTTTACATAGTCAATTAAAAGCAAGGAATGCACAAATTGAATTTCAATGGAACAGACAATGTCATTGAGCCCCAATTAGATTTTTCAAAACCTAAAGTTTCAATTTATTGTTCATTAAAAGGAGTAACAAAAGAAATATATACATAAAACAAAAAAAGCAAGATAAACAATCAAAGATAATTGTAATATTAGATAATTGCATATAGAAGCATTGTTACAAGATGATAACAAGTTATCCTTCAACACAGAATATAAAAGTAACATCAAAGTTCTAACCCTAATCAAGAAACACTTAACCCTAACTAAGAAACACAATTAACACCAATAGAACATTGGAACCAAATCTAAGCCCTCTCGCCTCTGATTCTGCGAGCAAGTTGAATATCCTTAGGCATAATAGTAACTCTCTTAGCATGAATAGCACAAAGGTTAGTATCTTCAAACAAACCAACAAGGTAAGCTTCAGCAGCTTCTTGGAGAGCAGAAACAGCACTGCTTTGAAATCGGAGATCAGTTTTGAAATCTTGAGCGATTTCCCTAACAAGCCTCTGGAACGGAAGCTTCCTGATCAGAAGCTCAGTGCTCTTCTGGTACTTTCTGATTTCTCTCAGAGCAACAGTTCCTGGCCTGAATCTGTGTGGTTTCTTAACTCCTCCGGTCGCCGGAGCAGATTTACGAGCAGCTTTGGTGGCGAGCTGTTTCCTTGGCGCTTTGCCACCGGTGGATTTGCGAGCGGTTTGCTTGGTACGAGCCATGGCGATCGACGATTGGATTGAAATTAGAGAGAGAAATTTGGGATTTGTTTTGTGTTTGGAGAAAATAGGGATTTGGTGTGATGATATAAAAAGGGTGTAAATTTTGAGAGCGGAAAGGGAAAACGCGGGAATTGTGAAAAATTTGGGAAATTTAAGAATGGTTGGAAGGGGAAGATGGTGACCGTTGATGAGAAGGTTTATCGACGGTTGTTCTTCTCTCCAATGAAAAGGCACGCGGATAGCCAATTCCAAACTAGGAGTAGTTCTGGTCATTACTCATTAGGCTGCTACATGGACTCTCTTTAGTAAAAAATAGCGGATAGCTGATAAGTTAATTTATGGTGGATTAGCTTATAGTTGATAGCTGATAAGCTAGCTTTTAGCTTATAGCGAATAAAATAGATGATTGAATTTGTAGTGTTTGGTAAAATTAGCGGTGGAACTAACTTATAAGTGTGAAATGACATCCGTAAAAAAAAAGTGTGAAATGACATAAAAAAATATGTTTAATTAATATTTAATTTTTTCAAGGAAGATGATTGGGGTAAAATTGGAAGAAAAAATTATAAGATATAAGCTCATAAGCTACTTGAAATAGCAATTGAAAAATAAGCTATAAACTAATAAAATAAGTTATATGCTCTTTTTTTAAAAACTTCTACCAAACAGAGCTTTTAACTTATAAGCTAAGTTAGCTTTTTGGCCTTCCCAAACAGAGCTTTGATACCTGCATAAAAGATAAGGGACCAACCTAAAACTTTTAAAAGATAAAGGACCAATTTAAAACCTAAAATAAAGATAAGGGAAAAAACGTAATTAAGCCTATATTTAATGTGATGATCCAACCCCAAATTCCACTCATGACACATACATTTTTTTATGAAATGGAAAATAAAACAAACAAAAACAAGAAACTAAGCTTGAGGACGAGCAACACCCACAATATTAACAATGAACATGAGACTAAGTTGATGAAGACAAGTATTCCAAATCTTCAACGTATCGTTGAAGGAAAATCCAGTCCTCACAAGTCAATTGACACATTTATTATCCTCTTAAAAGTAATAAAAAAAGAGACATTTCAATCTCTCTAATGGAAATGATGAAATTGTTGAATAAGTGACGCGTAAGATGAAGTTGAGAAGTTTCATGAGAAATAGTGACACATACCCTTTGAAAATGAACCAACAGAATCAATTATCTTATGTACACAGATTCCTAAATTATGATTCTAAATGTGATTAATAAATAGCCTAATGAAGTTTAGTAGTGAAATAAATAAAAACTAGCAACAAGTTTCATTAAAAACAGTGACACATATCCATTTGAGAGATGACTGCGTCCATGCTTTCCAGCCTGAACATACTTGGCATAGCAACAGACGTGCATTGGTTAGAACTTCACTAGTTGCGTCATTGACCCAAGCGCAAAAATCCTTTTTATCTTAGACCAAGTTGTATTTTATATAACTTCATGTTCATCTCATTCCTCTTTGCCTTGAAGATGAAATGTATTTGATCTTCTCATGTATTCAATATCAAACCAAGTTAGATTTTTTTTAACCGCTTTCTTCCAATTAATACAGTGTTCAAAGTTTATTCTAGGCACTGTAAGCATACTTCATAATGTTTGCTATAATACATTGTAATATTGTAGTATGTACTGTGCACTCTGTAGAGACTGGTAAAATTGCTTAAAAAATTAGTGTTCAAACTCTGCACATATCCAACATGTCTTTGTAAAGGAGAAGACTCAAACTGTTACACCGTAATCTTGGTTTATGCGTTGATATAATAATGATATAACAAAATTGTAGTTTTTCTTTTCTTTTGTAGAGACCAAATAAGAACAAAGGCTACTGAACTAGAACTAGTTAACTCCAAATAAAATATTTACAAAACTATAACTTTATGAACTAAAACATTACGAGCACCGTATATATTTACGGATATCCTACATAGATTATAGATTATGATTCTGAATCACAGGTTATTGCAGACAAAAACCTATGTTTTGCTATATATAAGTGTGATACTCCCCCACTAGCTGGACTATGGACATCTAATAGGCCAAGCTTGGAAACAAGTCAAAGAAAGGGTTACTTATGCAAATGTTTTGTAAATAGTACTACCAATCAGAAGATAGTCTATGAGCCCTATAATATCTAATAGATCAATCAGTTCCTTGGTTTTGTTCTGCGGGCTAGTTGAATATCCTTAGGCATAATAGTAACTTTCTTAGCATGAATAGCACAAAGGTTAGTATCTTCAAACAAAATATAAAAGCAACATTAAAGTTCTAACCCTAATCAAGAAACACAGTTAACATCAGTAGAACTTGGAACCTTGTAATCAAATCTAACCTGCAAATCTTGGATAAATAAAATTAAAATCATTATCCGACTGTAATCTTGGATCAAAATAAACGATCCGCTCCCGTGGTGGTGTTGGTGGTGAAACATTAATGCCAAATTGGTAGGAGAGCTTGTAGGAACCCTTGGAAATCAAATATCCTGAAGTAGTTTTTCTCTTCAAAACCTCGCCACTGTATTGGCCGAAAGATCCGTCAACAGGATTGTTATCAAGAAGTTGCTTGAGAGGGACTTCAATGCTGCTGATCAAGCTATGGCGGCAGATGAAAGATAGGTTGAAGTGTTCGACAACGAAACGGGGTTTATTCACAATGATCAGAGATACATTCATAGGGAAATTCCAACAATGCTTTAGAGGCAAAACTATTTACGCTAAACTATGGTATCCTTCTTGCTTGTGAGCTATCCTTAAAGCATGTTAGTTTTAAAGAAGACTCCTCTATAGAGATAAACTCTCTTCACAAGGGGCATATCACCATTTCCCTTCTCCAAACTATTCTTCACGACTCCCTGCGCTTGCTTCGACTTCCTAATTGACACACTTCAGTTCATCTTATTAATCATAACCTCAAGGGACGGAGTTCAAATCCCGTTCAAGGGCGATTGTACAATGGTCATTACACAGAAAATATTGAATATTTAATATGCATATTATATAATTCAAGTAAATCTCTACATTGAGGGCATAGAATATTTATTTATGACTGTGTGTATAGTTCAGTGCTTGTTAAACAAAATAAGAATCAAGAACTAAATAAAAAATCACATTTTACATTTTTATAAATACTTACCAACACACATATATATATATGGAATTATTTTGATCAGACACCATTCCCCAGTGCAAACCATTCTCTAAAAATATGAGATGGAAAAAAAAATACAAAATACAAAATTACAGTATAAAAAATTCAGGATTTTTTTGGTTTGTTTTGTAACGTTTTTATGACTGATGATGTTGTTGTTGTTGAAGGTTGACTAATTTATAATATGGTCCATTTTTATTCTCTATAAGACTTGAATGAGTTCCTTGCTCAATAATCTTTCCATCTTGCAAAACTGAGATTTGATCTGCATTCCTTATTGTGGACAATCTATGTGCCACCATAACTGTTGTTCTATTCTGCATTAATCTGTCAAGAGCTTGCTGGACTATACGCTCCGATTCGACATCAAGTGCACTAGTTGCTTCATCTAGAAGTAATATTTCAGGATTCTTTAAAACAGCTCTAGCAATGGCTACCCTTTGTCTTTGTCCACCAGAAAGTTGAACACCTCTTTCACCTACTTTGGTTGAGTAACCTTCTGGAAGACCACTTATGAAGTTATGAGCATTTGCTAACTTAGCTGCTTCAATTACTTCTGAATCAGTTGCACCTTCTTTTCCATAAAGAATGTTTTCGTAAATTGATGTGGCGAAAAGGGCCGGTTCTTGTTGCACTAGACCAATGTGTTTTCTGAGAGATTTCATGTTTATTCTTGTGATGTCTTTTCCTGTAAGAATTTGATTCATCGTTGTGAGAAGAATGAATAGCATTTATGATTAAAAATAATGTATTAATGTTTGATGGTATGTAAGCGTGGAAATAGGTTGGACCGAAATAGACTTTGCATAAATAGATCCGACCTATTCAAAAAATTAAAAGTTCAAGTTTGACATGTTAACTGTCATAGGCTTTTTTTTAAGCCTATTCTAACCTTTTTTTAATGTCTGATACAGTATGTTAGCCTCATTGAATAAGTTTTATAAAGTCTAATTTTGATTTATTTGTATGGTGTAGATCTTTTTTGAGGCCTAACACGATATTTTCGAGAATCTGACCTCATAGAATAGCTTATTTAAACTTTGTTTTACTATAAGACCTGGTCCAACCTGTCGTAGGCTAGGCCGTAGGCACCTGTCAAACGGTCTGAACTATTTTCACCTCTATTGGTATGTTCGCACATATTCGATAAACTTATAGAATGATTAATTTGTGCATGAAGTATTGGCAGTTCAAATATCTTACCATCAATTAACACCTTTCCTGATGTTGGATCATAAAATCTGAGTATAAGTGAAATCACAGAGCTTTTACCAGAACCACTTTGTCCTACTAAGGCAACACTCTTGCCTGAAGGAACTCTTAGATTAAAATCCTTGAAAATAATCACATCTGGCCTTGAAGGGTAGCTGAAATTGATTCTTTTGAGCTCAATTGTTCCTTCCACTGTCCTCAATTCTTCTCCGGTATCACCTGATATTGCTGATTTTCTATCCATTACTTCAAAAACTGATGCAACCATTTGGTTCCCTTTCAAAAGATCTGGTGCTAGAGCCAATGTTTCCCCCATAGCAAGCGCCGTTACAATCAAAACCATAAATGACTTCATAACTGATTTAAAACTAGCAAGCTCCTTTCCCATCAAAACAGATCCATACCTGCAAAATGTGAAAATATTAGTTGTTATGTCGATATTTTCTCGTTCATCGCAGAGTTTGAACCACTAGTCCTTAACCCTTAGCCCGAACCAGAGAAAAAGATTGAAGTTAAAGCATATTAAGGAAAGAAAGAAGTTAAAGTATATACCATAAGGCAAGGCCATAAGATGAGAAAATAAAGAACTGTGAAACGCCGTAGAATATGCCAGCAATTTGACCACGCCGAAATGAATGTTTGGAAGGACCAACGAGTTCATTAGCGTAAAGATCAAGGATCTTTTCTTCAGAACAAAATGCGGCAACAGTACGCATGTTGCTCACGGCCTCGCCAGCAAGCATGTTGGCTTTTAGATATGCTTTGCTCAAGTTGCCACCATAGCCTTTCATGAAAAGTTTCTGAAATGATAGAAGGAAAAGTATTTAAACGCCTATTTGACTTGACGTATTTGAGCTTATCTACTGACATAAACACTGGTAAGACTATAGCTTATGGAAACTTCTTATGATATGTCCATAAGCTGTTTTCAGCTTATTTCCATTAGTTCTTCAAGATAGCTTATAAAAACAACTTATAGCGTAAATAAAAACAGTTTGATTTTATCCAAACAGGGTTTAAGACTTAAACAAATGTGCTAGTTTCTTAATGTTAAAGTGTAGAAAGAATGAACCTCACCTCACTAATGTGACCGCTAATTATCAAAGGATATGTAGCCAAGACAACAAGTGTTATTCTCCAATTCAAAAGGAAGGCAATAATAAATGAAGCAGCAACGTTGCCAAGATTCTGTAACAGAATTGTCGTGCGATCAACAACTATTGACCGCATTAAAGTTGCGTCGGACTCTAAACGCGATGAAAGCATAGAACTTGTGTTGGTTGTTTCATCAAACCATCCAATTTCATTCTTCAAAATAGCTGCACCCAAAGAAGTAACAGTAGTAAGAAAAAGATAATGTATTAACATCAACATGATATGTAAAATCAATAGACTAAGAATATTGAAAGGAAACACTTCATAGAAAGGTATTAATCAGTTCATTAGAAGTACCGGTAAACATCTTTTCTCGCACACGAAGGGTAAGTCGCTCGCCCATGATTCCGAAAAAAAGATGTTCAATAGCATGGACTGTGACAGTTATAACTGCACCTCCACAGAAGAGGAAAACAATTTTTTTAACTTCCCGTTGCGTTGTTTCCCAATCCATATAATATGATACAAGAGCATGAGAGATTCCAAGTGCAAAAAGTGGCATTTGTGCTCCAGCAACAAATGCACATAAGGTTCCAATAACTCCATAAGGCCAATCAGGACCAATCATAGAATATAGTCTTTTTGCTGAAACATGAGTTGACTTGTTTCCATCCTCACCACCAACACGGCCAATCGAGTCTTTGTCCGATCGAAAACTACCACCAATGCTTGTTCCCGTACGCGATAATTCTACTGAGTAGCTTATGCTGCAAGTAGAAATTATCTTAATTAAATTATTTAACCAAACACGTCAAATGTATTAATCATTTCATTTAACTGCAATTGATTAACAGAAATTTCGTATGTACCTTGATTGGTGCCCTAAGCTAGGACCAACCGAGGGAAGGCGTTGCAAAGAAGAAGCGCCTTGGAGTTGAACAAGAGATGCGTAAACACTAGTTGGATTGGCCATGAGTTCTTCATGGTTACCTGTCTCTACAATCTTCCCACCTTGAACAACAGCTATCACATCTGCATTCCTAATCGTAGAAAGTCTATGTGCAACTACAATCGTTGTTCTTCCTACCATGACACGATCGAGAGCCTCTTGTACACTTTTCTCAGACTCAGCATCAAGAGCACTGGTTGCTTCATCTAATAAAAGGATCGATGGATTCTTCACAATCGCACGAGATATTGCAATCCTTTGCTTCTGTCCACCTGATAGTTGTATCCCTCTCTCACCAACCTATAAAAAATAATGATGAAAACATAATCAAAAATACTAAAGGTGCATAGATTAACTTTGCAATTAAGACATGTTTTAGAATAAAAAGGTAGATATGGATAGATCAAATATCTTTACCTGAGTGTCTAATCTTTCAGGAAGATTGTTGATAAAAGATTGTGCATCTGAAAGCTTTACGGCGCGTTTTAGTTCTTCGAGAGTAGCATCATCTTTTCCATACAAAATATTCTCCTTGATGCTTGTAGCAAAAAGTGCAGGTTCTTGATTCACTAGTCCAATTTGTTGCCTAAGCCATTTGAGATCAAGTTCCCTGATATCATTTTTGTCTAAAAGTATATGACCAGAAAGAGGTTCATAAAAACGTTCGATCAACGATACAACAGTACTCTTGCCAGAACCACTTCCTCCCACAAGTGCTACAATTTTCCCTGCAGGAATATCAAGATTGAGGTTGTTGAAGATTGCTACGTCCGGACGAGACGGATAACTGAAACATACATCCTTAAACTGGATATGACCATCCAATTTGCTTAATTTTCGACCAATTTTTGCGCTCTTTTTGCTCACCGTATCCCTTTCTATCATCTCAAAAATCGGATAAGCTGCCGCCTTTGCTCGGATAAACGCTGAGATATCCGGTGCCGCCTGCCCAAGTGACCTGATAAACAAAAACATCACCATACATAATTTAGAATTGTAAACTATAAATTACAGACACAGACACCATACACAATACTAAAACTAACGCGTAGACAGTATATTACATGTAAAACTAGTTAGTTAGTTAGTTAGTTAGATAGTTAGTTAGTTAGTAGTTACACTAGTTAGTTATTCTTCTCATTGGCTATATGAAAAATAGTACTAATAATTTGGAACAATGTAAGAATGCAACGATGAGATGGACTTACAAGCCGGATATTACGACATTGAGCATAGTAGTGAAAGACTCGCCACCATTGGCGATGTTCTTGTGAACAACAATACTAGTGAACCAAACAAGCAAAGACCATGATAGAAACAGAACACAATGCATTGAGCCAAGTCCAAGACCTTTTGCTAAACCTGCTTTTCTACCGTTTATGTAAGTCTTCATAAGAGCTGTTTTGTATGATTTTACTGCTCTTTCTTCTCCTGCAAATGCATGTACTGTTCTAACATTGCCTATCACCTGAAACACACAAAGACAACAACATAATCATTGAATGACGAGTCCAAGAAGACTAGTAATATTCACTTCGGTTATGTCAAACAAGGACTAAATTTGTTTCATAATAACGGTCACATGTGCAACATTACCCTATTTTCTTATCTTAATTGTCACATGTTAACATGTGACTTTAAGACACATGTTATAGAGTCTAATATATGTATTTTTTGGTACTTGTATAATCAATATTTTTAACATTAAATTTCTTGGATTATTTAATTGTGCGGAACATTTACCTCTTCAGCGATTTCACCAGCCTTGACATATTCTTTTCTAATTTTTGCAATGAGACCAATTGTGACATATGCATAAACACCACCAGCAAGGGCAATCAAAGGAACAATTGAAAGTGTGACTAAACTAATTTGCCACACTCTCACAAAACCAATTGTAAACCCAGCTATAAATCGACTTATGTAGTGCATGAAGTTCCCTACCTGAAAATTTCAATCTTCAAAGTTAAGCATTTATGAAGATAGAAAGAGCAATGTAAAGTACACATCACAATAAATTCAACCACATGAGTCTAGAGCATTTTGATGGGAGTTTAAGTTTTACACATGTTTTTACACCGTCAACATATCATAATCATTCATGTTTATAAATTAACAGTGTAAATATTGATTTACACGAATAATGTATGAGTTAAATTCTTTTAATTGTAGGAAAGTTTGTTCATATATAATAAAAAAAATGGTCACAAAGTTTGCATAATGAATTTTTTTACCACGAGTACCCTATAAAATGAATTTTTTTAATCTATGTAAAATGGTCAAACATGTCACTTATTTGAGACGAAGAAAGTGTTATGATGATTTATTTTTTGAAATAGCCAAAATTAATAATTAGTTGTTAATATTAGTTCTTTTATTGTATTGTCAAAAAAAAAAATTAGTCCTGTTATTTTTTTTTCAACGGTCGGATTCGTTTACACCCTTAACCATTAGCTCAAACCGGTTAAGTCACGCCACCCCAAATATTATGATCATCTAAGTCACCTAAATTCTCTATAAACAAATTCCACTATTGGCATACTCCCTTTGTCACAGTTTATAAGTAAAATTGCACTTTTAAGTTCATTGTACTTAAAATGTGCAATTTTACTTAAACAATGTCATGAAAGGAATTAATATATTTTGAATGAGCGACGAATTTAACAAAATTACAATACTAATTTCGATCATTATTATAAGTAAATTTGACTTTTTTGTGATGCATTGGAAAAGTGGTATATGTAGTTCAGATTATGAACTAAATACATTACGAGTACTTTTTTAATGTATCAGAAAAGTCAAATTTACTTATAATAGTGACCGGATATAGTACTACCACTTAAATTTCATTCAAATTTTAAAGTGTAGTGTTTATTAAACTCACGGTAGCTGAAAGTGATTATATCACGGTCACAAAATCAACCGACCCAAAATTTGAAAAGAATTGAATGAAAAAATAAGCGGTAAACAACTTAATGAAATTAAATGACATTGCAACCGATGTTAATTTTAGCAGCTAGTGTACAGTTTATTCATTGATTGCAACTATGAATCAAATGGAGTAGTTTTATCGAGGCACATGCATGCAGTTGAGTTCAATAGCAAAAAGAAGAAAAAAAGTTGAAAAACCTTAAAAATAAGACAACTACTATCTCAACTAAATGTATAAATGCTCTCACGAATGCATTAAAGACACACTGTTCTCCACTTCCATATAGTAAGACGGATATAATTATATGGTGTCAGAAATATTAAACCGTGCTTTTTCAACGCAAATGTAAAACAAGAACACAACCAACCATAAAGAAACGGTCAACAGGTATAGTAGACATTAAATATTTTTAGAGTAAAAATACTTCAAGTATCCTCAATTCACAGGCTTTAATTACTGTAATTAAAATTGAAAAATAGCCAATAATTTACAACTTCTTTCTATGTCCACTAATTTTACAAATTTTTAAGTATATTAATTACATTTTTTTTCAAATACCGTACTCAACATTTATAAGCAAATTAAAAAACACTTAAAATTTTGATAACTATTATAAATAAAAGTTAATGTAACTATTTTTAAACTAATTAATATTGTTATTCGTGCTCGCGAGCATAGCTCAATTGGTAGGGACATAACACTATATGTGTAGGAGTCCGAATTTGAACGCGGGATACTCCATTTATTCACCTTTAAGGTGGATTTTCCAGTCACTCGGCTACTTAACAAAATATATACACACACACACACACACACATATATATATATATAGTTATTCCTAATATACCCTTATTCCTAGTAACCCTTATTACCCTTCCAAGAAAAATATGGATTATTTCTATAAATTTATTCATGTTTTATATTAAATTAAGAAAATCAAATACACTCAACTAAATTCTTTAAACACCGCGCAAATATTTTTTTTCTTATAAATGTGACCTGAGGGAGTACTATCTTTGGAAATACATTGAAATATAAAAATTTAATAGTAATTACTTTTAAAAAGGGTAATTTAGTAATAACCAACCAATACATTTTAGATAAATTTATTACTTTGACAATTTTTTTTTAATACTTGCAATTTTTTGTCAAAGATTCTTATAAAAATAGTGACATGGAGACAATTTTTTTTTTTTAAGAAACAATATCAATAAAATTTCACACAACTGTGAGATTCTGAAGTTAAACTCATATATTGAAGACGTTTAATCTAGTAATATTTGTTATTGTCAAAAAAAATTCTAGTGTAATCGGTATTTGTCAACTGTGTAATAAATACGAATTTTGTCACTTACAATTTTGATCTTATTTTAAAAAATGAAAAAGAGAGAAATTTTTATTAATTTTTTTTTTTGGTAAGGCGAGAAATTTTTATTAATTGAAATGTCACTAATAATTTACAACCTTATCATTTATATTATAAGGACAATTTAGATAACACATCAATTGTACTACAATTTTGCTAGATTTCTTAAAAGAAAATACCAAGTAACCTTAGTGTATTGTGTAAGAAAGAGGTACCCTTAGTGTATTGTTTAAGAAACAAAAAGAGGTAATTTCTACACAAAAATTATTACTTTGACATATCTTTCTCTTATATTTTCAAGATAATTTTTTTTTATATATTTTCAACAACGTCTTTTAGAACACTTGTTATCATAATTTTAAAAAATAAAATAAAAGGCTTAAAACTATAATATTAACAAAAATTTAAATAAATTACAATTTTCTCCAATGGGTCGGTTTCATCATAAATTTGAAATGATAGTAAATTGTTACCGAATAGTTGGTTTGAGATTGACCTAAACTAGAAAAAACAAAATTCAAACTAAAAAACTCTAGTATGTCGATGAACATTAAATTTCGATGACATGTCAACTAACTTATTTTGAAAGTGAAATTTCAATAAGGTCATAACTGAAAATTAAGAGGAAAGTTCAAAACAAGGACATGCTTGTAATTTTATCGGTGGCATTTATGTCAAAAAGAAAAAATACATACACCATAATGAAGCGTGTATTATTTTTAATAAAATAAAAATAACTTTGCATACATTTGTTTAAAAAAATTAAAAATAACATTAATTACTCCAAATGATAAAGAGATGATAAATCAAAGAAACAAATGAAAAAATAATTTAAATCCCCACCATGAATTCATTGTTTATATATAATTCTTAATCTACACATATTATTTTTTTTATTTTTATTTTTAAAAAGGAGAATTTTATGTACCTTCTCAGATAGAGCATCTTGAACAATGATAATGTCACTTGTAATTGCAGAAATTACTTCTCCAGTTGATGCTTCAGTATCAAATAAACTTATATCTTGATTCAACATAGATTTTAAATAAGCCATTCTCATCTTTGCTGCTTGTCTTTCTCCAGTATGCATCCAACAAGCCACCTCTAGATTCAATCCAACAGTATATCATTAATTAGATTCACATTTTCATCATTTATAGAATTATTTTACTAGTATTAAAAACATATATAAATAATTTTCATACCTGTCCAAGATGAAAATAATATTGCTACACTTAGATACACAAAATCTAATGAGTACTGCAAAATTGCAAACAACAACTAAATTAGATTTACATTCAATACAATTAAAAAACTCACAATTTCAGACGAAAATTTAATTATTTTAAATTTTTAATAAACTAATATCTAAATATTTCGTTCTAAATCTGTCTCTACTTAATAGGATAATAACATATAAATTATAATGAGATTCATTTGTAATTAACTAAATTGTATTTTTATCAGTCATATTAAATTAAAATATTTTAAAATAAAAAATTGACGACAGAGACTAAAATGACTAGTTATAAAAAGATGTCACATAATCAAATAAATAAAGAATTTCATACCTTGGCAACTTGGTGAGAGGCTTCTTTAGGGAAAAGATAAGCCAAACCAATAACATTGATCAACTTTCCAAAGAAGATAAAGAAAACAGGAACAGAAGCACCATGAATACATGCTCCAATAGATCCAATAAACATTAAGATATAATCATAAGAATCAGCAAAAGAAAACAACTTTAACATAGGAACTTTTCTTTCTTTTTTTCTCTCATCACCTTCCTTAGAATCCATTTGGCTTGAAAAATGAGACAATAGAAGAAAAAAAAAAGGAAGGATAGAACAAAACAAAGTGTTTGTAATGTACTATGAAAAGAGAAAGTGGAGAAAAGTAAGAGGTGGGTAAGTTGTGATTATGATTGTGATTGAATTGAAGAGACTAACATGGGGAAGATAAGAATGGGGCTAAGGGTAGGAGGTGGTGGTGGATGAGTCATAATATAAGTTGGAAAAGAAGATGGAAAATTTATTACTAGCTATATATCAATTGATGATTTAGATAGAATGCAAGGTTGAGGTTGAAGGTTCAAGTTAATTAAGCTAGCAATAAGTAGTACTAAACTTGATTAAAATGGAGGTTTATTTTCTTTGGGTGGTTAAGAGTTATTATGGATTAATTTCTCTTTAGCTACTTGTGAATGTGAGTGATCACAACTTCATATACTTAAGAGTTAGCTGACTTTTGAACTTAGAATAGAGGAAACTATCACACAAGTCTCTCTCTTTGCCTTCTACATTAAATTGCATTGAGAGAGAGTTGTTGGACTTTGCTGCTTAAGTGTGTAGGCCAAATAAGTTGAATTTTTTTAGGTGTATAGAATAATTTAGTTAAGAAAATAGCACTATCAATACACTCTATACAGTACATACCGGTCCTACCATGAGTGGCTCATTTGATAATTTTACATAGAAAAAATATCGAATTATTATTCATTGTTAAATTTTTTGGGGAGAGTTTGTTATCCATTTTTTGAGTCTCGCAAGACTTGAGTCTTGACATTGAGAGTTGGGTCTAACTCAACCTTATAAAACTGATTTATAAGGTGAGGATTATCTTATCTTATAAACACATATTCAGGTCATCTCGATTGCAACAGATGTGAGACTTCTTAACACACACCCTCGCGCCCAGTATTGTTGGGTTTGGGGTGCGAATATGAATGGTGGATGACTCGTTCAAAAACCTGATAGCAGACGGCCAAACAAATCATGGAGGGGGTTTTGATACCATCTTAGAATCGAGAGTTGATCATAACTCAACCCTACAAAATTGGACTGTAAGGTGATGATTGCTCTCACTTATAAACAAATATTTAGGTCATTTCGCAACCGATATTAGATTTCTTAACATTGAGGAATTAGTCTATGCAGTTGCGCGCGAAGGGTGTCCAATTTACGTCAAAAAAATAAATAAATAATTATATAGTAGAATATACGATCTCTGTTCCAAGTTAAAAGAAAATATTGATTAACGCTTATTAAGAAAACCAAAACATATGTCCTTCCTCCCACAATGAATGACATATTTGATCAATTTACACATTAAGAAAGTGCATAAATGAAAGAAAGAGAAAAATACTTAATTGCATATTTGATCTTTTTTATATTTATTTTAGGTTTTAATTTGATTGTTTGCGTTTAAAAAGTTTTAAGTTAGTCTTTTATGTTATTGATTTCAACATAAACTCGTCCTTTTTGTTAAATTTTGAGTTAATTTCTTTTAAATTTAAATTTCTCTAAAATTTTGAGTTGATTTCGTCTAAAACTTCTACGTGACACCTTTATAAGTTGTCCACGTATGCAAATTTGTTTGTCAGGTGGACGATTTAAATAGAAATTTGACTAAAATGATTAATACGAAACATTTTAAACGTAAGAGACCAAATTAAAACTTAAAATAAACATAAGGGGTCAAATATGCAATTAAGCAAAGAGAAAAATACTCTTACTAAAGTGCTTTTATCAAGTATTGGTGGATCACAATTAACGTAAATACAAAGTAGGCATGGCAATGGGGGTAGAGACGAAGTTTGCTCTCCCCAAACCTAAACCTATAAGTTTGGGTATCTCCATCCGTTCCCTAATTCGAGCAGTGGAGTTCGAGTATACCCGATGGGCTAAATTCATCTTACGGTCTTTTAAGTTATACATTTTGGACAAGTCAATTTCTTAAGTTTTTTTTCACAAATTAATCCTTCAAGTTATAAAATATCGTCATCATTTTCCTTTTTTCATCTAACTCTACTAAAAGATGTTTATGAGTTTGTTTAATGCTAAAATGAAGGCTCGCCGCTCTAAAAAATGAGATTCATAGGTGTATTATTCAGTCCTGGTTTGAAATAAAATCAATCAACTACTTGATTTATGATATTATTGATGAGATTTGTATTTGTCAAATTAAGTTTAAATTTTGAAAGAACAAGAAGAAGAAAACACGTGTAAATAATCTTGTTGTATTATAAACACTTTTTGAACTATCTATCTCAATATTTTACGACCACATAAACTCTTTTCAATTAATCGAAATTAAAAAATAATGCAATGTATTTTAAATTAAAAGATTAATTTGTTACAAAGATTAAAATAATGTTGTGCTGTTTTTCTCAGGGTTGCTGGTACGTGAATCGGTTTGTATTGGCGATCGACTTATTTGCCGTTTCAAGATGCGAAGGTTTACACAACACTTTTCCTTTTGTTATTTGGTTCCCCACTAGTAAGTGAGTTCGTTGGATAGTGCTTGTGATGTGTGTGCATTTGCTTCAGTTTTTTAAACCACTTTTATTGTAATTGCACGATCTGTATGCCTGTTTGGGATTTTACGTGGTTTGACTGAGTTTGTTTTATAACAACCAGTATTTTGTATTTCTCTTTATTTTACTTTGATATATATGGATGTTGAAGTGGGTTACCGCACCTTTTGCCTTGAAAAAAAAATACTACCATTTGAACCAATAAAATGATTATTAAAGGAAAAACAACCCAAACACACTCACGTTTTAATGTCCTATCATATGCTCTGTTTAGATCTTATATGCAAACTAAAGACCAAAAAAGAGAGAAGAAAAAAAAAAGGAGCACTTTTAAATTTTTTTTAATTAGTTTTATCGACAAAAAAATAAATTCAATTAATTTAGACGACGAGCAAGCAAGTATAACACATGCATAACTACTTAAAAAAGAGTATAACACGTGCACAAAGAAGACAAAACATCCTTTTTTTTACGAAATATAAAACATCCCATTGTCATACATATTTTTAGTAGTATATATATCTTAATATCTTTTTTTAGAGTAAATTTAATATCTTAATATTTGCATATATGCAACAGCATGCCATGTCATGTCACATTGTCACGCATTAAAAATATAAGGTCACCGAATAATTGGATATAGTACTTAAAATATTATTTACATTTACGACTGCATCATTAACTTTAACAATAAAAAATAAATAAAAATATATCCAGCTGCATATTACACTGATAATTGTCTATATACACTAAAAAACATGACTCCTTTCGTTTTGTCCTCTGTTCTTCAATTTGTTTGTCGATTCAGAAGCGGAAACTTCCACAAAAAAATTCATTTTGGTTAAGCTAGCTAGCTAGAGTGAAGTGATCAAAAAGCAATTCAATTTACATGTATTTTTTTTTAATAAGTAGTTCAATGACTAATTTTTTTTTTTCTTGAGAAGAATAAATAGATTCCGAATTTGAACTCTGACCCTACATATAAAATACAATATTTTTATCAATTAAGTTATTATTGACGGTACAATTTTACCTGTATTTTTGTTTTCACCATCGGTATCTGGTACATTGTACCGTCTAATCTGATTAGGAGGTCATTTATGACAAGAAGTGGTTTCAATCTCTTCCCAATCGCAGTTGCGGGGATCGGATACTGATCTTCCCTGCCAATTCCAGCGTCAATTACCACTAGACCAATATAATTTTACCTATTTTTTTTGTCAAGTAGCCTAGTGACAAGAAAACTCACCTTAAAGGTGAATAAGTGGAGTGTCTCGGGTTCGAACCCGGGCTGCTGCACATATAATGCGATATCCCTACCAATTGAGTTAAGCTCATGAGGATTAATTTTACCTATTTCTTTTTTTTTGTTTTCACCACCAGTTTAATCTGGTTCGGGAGTCAGTTCTGGCATCAAGTGGTTCCAGCCCCCTCCCGATCGCAGTTGCTAGGGATCGAACCGTAGTCCCCCCTACTAAGTTCAGCGCCAATCATCACTGAACCAACTAACGATCGATAATTTTACCTATTTCTATTCCCAAGTATTTTAACTATATTTTGTTTGCATTAATTAACTTGATTTATTTTGTCCTTTTGTTGCAATAAACTACTACACATGACGTCCAACTCTACACATGACGTCCAACTCACTGATTTTTTATGAAATAAATTTTGTTCAATTCATACTAACATGTTAAGTAGAGGTGGAAATAGACTAAACTGACCTACATAAGCCTACGGCCTAGCCTACATAAGCTCAGGTCAAGTCAGTCTATTTCTTTAAATAGAGTAGGTCAAAAGTTTTTTATAGGCCTATTTAGCTAAAAAGACCAGACTTCAGGCCAATAAAAAAGCCTATTAAGCCTATTAGGCCGACCTATTTAAGTAAATATGAATAATATTTTTACATCTATTGTTATTATATATTAAAATTTGTACTTTGATTAAATTTTAAATCTATTAACTTTTTCATTAATTCAAGTTTATTAATCCACATTAATTTTTCACATATATAAATGTTTTATTATAAACTAAAATCGAAATATGATGTCCTATATAGTCAATTTCTCCAAAATATCATGTTAAATATCAAAAGGAAGTTTAATCTCATTGATTTGATTTATTTGTTCATTAGTATATTTAAAATTAAATATAATTATTTATTTAAATATGTTTATGTTAAATAAGCTTTTAAACAGACTAATAGGCTATGTCAGACTTTCAAAATGCCAGACTCAGACCTAAAAATAAGCCTATGATAGGCCACATGCCCGACTCAGATCTTTAATTTTTTGACAGGTCAGACTCAGACTTGGCAAAGCCTAGCTCGGTCTAACCTATTTCCACCTCTAATGCTAAGTATGTACGTTTGGGTACCACATCAATTACTTGAGCAACATTAATCACTTTTCCCTCTGAATTTTTGGAAACGTAATAGTAGTATACTGGAGTACTAACTAACTAATGAGGGACGTGGAAAAATGTTAGCAAGTAATTAGTTAACAGAAGACTTGTACAATTTTATTTGCTCTATCAGATTCAGATGCCTTTTGCAGTGAGTTTATGATTTTAAATATCATATATTGAACATTTTTATCTAGTCAATGTAGGACTTCTCTAAATTATTGTCCATTTAAGAACTGGCGTTTATGACAACTTTCACTCTATAAGTACTGGTTAATATAGTCATTTTTCTCTTCAGTAGCTTGCCGAACAAGTTCGTATCTTCTGTTTTAGTTCAAGCAAGTTTTGTTGTATGAGATAGGGTCTTATAGTTAGGCTGGTGATGCTGCTCATCCCTAGGTTTCCGGTTAGCTTTTCACAAGAAATGACGTTTTTGCGCTTCGGTCCACCTGGGTGATTCTTGTCCAAGAGTGAACGTTAGGTCTTTGTGTTACGCTATGAGTTTTTTGCCATAATGTGGTTAGATGAGGACTTCTTCGTTGTTGACGTGGTGAAAACTAATACAATCTTAATCACGCTTTAACCTTACTCTCATAACAACTCTGTCCGTTGCTCAAATGCAAAATATCTATTTCTAAATATAAGTTTCTCTCATAGCAAAATATATACTATATAAAATGAATTTGAAAGTGAACTTTTGTTTATAATTATGTTTGAAGAGAATAGGTAGTAATATTTAGAGATGGAGGAAGAATTATGGGATTTTTCTAACATGAACAAGTGATGCATGTGGTGCATGGTGCACAAGTCTCGAATAATATTATAACGAATACGAATTTTACAAAATCGAACGTTGGATGAAAAGATTATATCATATAGATCATTCATAGAAATTTTAGAAAAATTGAAAATCATTTGATATGTTATTGAGACTCATCAAAATTAACGGTGTACAATAAAAACTCATAAACCGTTAATTTGGACGGGTCTCAATAACATATCAAATGATTTTCAATTTTTTCTAATTTTTTTTTATAAATGATCTATATGATATAATTTTTCAATCCAACAATCGTTTTGTAAATTAAATTTCTATTCTTATAATATTTTTCGAGACTTGTGCATCATGTTAGACTTAGCCAGTATTCATGTTAGACTTACCCAGTATTATGTAGTTAAATCGTGATTAATTAAGTACTGAAAAGAAATAAGGCACAAATTATCAATATGAAACAAAAGATTTGATATACTTGGCCTCAAATTGAATGCTAATAAGACTAGAAACAGAGTTTAAATGGTTGAGGGAACGAAAGTTGGGCTAACATTAGTGGTTGGAAAATCTTTAATAAGTTGAAATTAAAGGCAACCAAGAAATTGACACTAATCAATGCAATTTGGACTCAGATTGGGGCGACCTACTATGTACTACTCTTTAGTGGCATTCCTTATGCTTTTTTATTAATATATATTTTGCTTTTGGCCTCTTCACAAAAAATGTACTACTATGCCTCTGCTTAAAAATAAATATCTTTCAGTTCATAATTTGACTTATAGCCGATGAATTAATAACTACAGTAATAGTTTTAAGGTAGTTTATATTTATATTTATAAAGGCGTATACTCCGATTAAGGATCACTAAAATAGCAAATATTTATCGTAAATAGTTAATATTTACATTTTTGTATTAGAATTTGGGAGGTATATATTAAACCACAAAAACTAACTTGAGAGTTGAGGTTTGCACTACTCTTATAAAAACTATCTATGTCATATCTTTAGCCAATGTAAGACTTCTAACACCTCACGTTCAGGACTGAACAAGCTCGAACATGGAATTAACAACAACGGGTGACCCAAATACGGGAGATCTCCACAACAAATAACAAATGAATTTATGATAAACTCTGATACCATATTATAATTTGGTAAGCTTATATTCAACCAAAAAAGCTAGTTTGGGAGTTGATGTTTGCCTTTTGTATGACATATGTTAAAAAATTGAGTCAAAAAAAAAAAATGTTACAAATTTTGTTATTTTTATTAAATTACCTTTTACAATATATTAAATTTTCATTGTGATTATGCAGTCATGTCAAAACGTAGAATAACTAATTAGAGGTGCTTTTGAAAGAATAACATTAAATAAAGTTGTTTTTTATTATATTTGGGGTTAAAAAAATTTGTTGATTTTTGCTTATAAATAAGACCGAAGAGAGTAGTTTATAGGAGATAAATTTTTATACACTAGTTAATTCAATTGTAGCATTAGATAAAATTAGTGTGGTTGAATTATTTATATTCAATTATAGTGTTCAATAAAACTTTTTTCCAGAAAGAGGTTGAGGAGAATATAAAATAAAGATTTATGTTATTTGGAAGTGTATTTGAGTGAAAATTGATTTTGATTTAAGGAAAAAAAATGATGAGGAAGAAGAAGATATGAAGGTGATATTGAATATCTTCATACATTTTTCCAGATTTTTTTTTAATTTCAATAAAACAATATTTTAAAAAAAGATTATTTACGTGGAATGTCATCTCAGTATTTTTTTAATAAAAAATGAAAAAAAGATGTATATGTGCGCTTTACAAAAGATAAAGATAAAAATGTTACAAAAAAAGATAAAGGACTAAAATGTTACAAATAAATAAGATAAATGACCTCAAGTGTAATTTGACCTTACTATTTCATTTTTTTAAGTAAGATTGCATGCATAAACTTAAAGAAAATCAGGGATGGCAGGAAAACCCAAACTCAGAAGACCCACCCGAACTCAAACCCAAGTCAACGGACGAAACCTGATCGTTGACTGGGTTTGGGTGTGGGTTTGGGTGACACCCGAAACTATGGGCGTGAGTTTGGGATCACTCAAACCCACACCCGAAACTCATACATCCACCCGAATATATGTGAAATTATCTAATTAACCCTAAGTATATATATTATGTTGAACTTTGATATTATTGTATTGTATTTTGTCATTTGCAAACTATGTTAAACTATGTTATTTTGTCATTTGCTTGTTTTTGTACTTTGTCATTTTATCAAAAAGAGTTTGGGCCAAGTTTTGGTAGATAATTAATTAATTATGCGTGTTAGCTATGGGTTTTGGGTGAAAAAAACTCGAACTCAATGGGCGTGGGCGTGAGTTTTGATTTGTCACCCAAACAACCTTTGGGTTTGAGTGTTTGTTTTGGGTGTGGGTTTGGGTATTGCAAAACCCTCACCCATGGGCACCCATTGTCGTCCCTAAAGAAAATGCTAATTAGTGTCTCAATACAATAGTTAAGGAAACAAGCGCAGGAATGAGTTGGAAAATTTTTAATTATGAAAAGCTCTTTTTATTTATTTATTTAAAAGTTATAATTATTTAATTGTCTCTCGTTTTTATAGGGATGAAAATCATGTTGTATACAAGTTAGCTGGTTTAAGCCAACCAAGTTATTGATCAGCTCAAGTGGTTAATAATTCTTTGGCTAGACTTTACTTACCTCGCGGCCGAACTCTAGATTAGTAAGGCCCCATTCCCCTAGGAACCAGAAGGTTATAAACCAAACAAAAAAAAGTTAGCTGGTTTAGCCTTGCCATTAATGATAGTTTATGGCTGCCCTATTCTTTTTAAGAGTTACTCTACCTTGTTAATAATAATAAGTTTGGTTTACCTAATTTTTTATTTTCTTAACCTTAAGGAAGGTTTGTTTCGGATTTGGATTCCCTAAAGTTACATTTTTCTACTTTTCTTACATTTAGGCAAAATTTAAGGGTATTATTGTTTTTACAATAAACATAAATACACTTGGAAATACAATATTTTCTCTTTCCTAGTTACTTTTTGTTTGAATGTAAGTAAATTTAGGAAGAACATAAATGTACTTGGCCACATATGTATATCAGTAGATAGTTTTTTTGGTTTTTCTTGTGAGTAGAAATGGAACCTCTGATCTTCTTATCACTCAGCTCTCTATTTCATCCATCATAGTCATCAAATCATCCTTCCAACTTCTTATTTATTTTAGATAAATTTATTGTTTCAGCAATCTATTTAATACTCATAATTTTTTTCCTATGTTATTACAAGAGATATAAAGGAGTAATATAGCCATTTTGGGGAACTCACACACATATGTTGGCATCACTATTGATGAGTATTATTAAAAAAATATATATTGATGAGTATTATTAAAAAAATGTGTTTGTTTGTAATTATTAATGATAAATATATGTCTCCTTTGTTTGTAAAAACTCTGGCATTAAATGGGACCTCCGCTAGTGGACGGCGAGATTGGTCTCCTTGGATTAGTCGGTCTTAAGGCCGGATACCGAGTTTTCAAAAAAAAAATTAATGATAAATATAAGTCTCTAAATAATTTTATATAGGATTTGGATCCTCTCATGCTCTTTTGGTAGTGCTATTTTTCTTTTTCCTCATCTAAGGTTGATGATGCATGCATAAAGAATGAAAAAAAATTAGTTTAGAAGAGAGGGGAAAAAAATGAATGGATCTTTGAGATCGAAGCTGAATGGAAGCGTGAGTGACAAAACATGAGAATATCCAGATTCTTTTATGTATTAATGATGAAAAAAAATAGATGATAAAAGAATATTTACTTCATCTGTTCTATATTAATTGACCAACGTTTTTTAAAACAAAAAATTGTCTCAAAATATTTGACCTACTCTATTTTCAATACAATTTTTTACAATATTACCATATAATTATTTCCACTTTCACAACTCTAAATTCAACATCTTTCGCTTAGTATTTGGAATAAAAGGATAAAATTACCCATAATTTAATGATGTGTTAAAAAAAGAGAAATGACATAAAAGAGATTTAAAAGTAGAAATCAAAAGTTGTGATAGGAAATATTTAAGGGACGAAAACATTAAAAAAAAAAACCCTTTTGCAAGCAAGGATTTTTTATAATATAAACATAACCGCGGAAAAAATTGTGATGGAAAATATTTGAGTGACTGAAACTTGCTGAAATATTTTATAGGGAGTAAAAATAAAATTGGAGATATTTATAGAGACAATTTTTTTATTTAAATACCAACAATGAATTGGTTCAAGTGGTAAGGGTCTTTGGTTCCCTTACGCATGTGGTCAGAGATTTGATTCATGCTTCATGTGTATGGAGAAAATTCAGTTGGAAGGGGAGAATCCACCTTATGTGTCCCACAGGTTCCCCGAGGGATATTAGTTATCGCTAACGGTGGTGGAAACTTCGTACAAAAAAAGAGTGAATCTTTGAGATCGATGCTGAATGGAAGCGTGAGTGACAAAACATGAGAAGATCCAAATTCTTTTATATATTAATGATGAAAAAAATAGATGATAAAAGAATATTTACTTCATCTGTTCCATTTTAATTGACCTACTTTTTTTATAAAAAAAAAATTGTCTCAAAATATTTGACCTACTCTATTTTCAATACAATTTTTTACAATATTACCATATAATTATTTCCACTTTCACAACTCTAAATTCAACATCTTTCGCTTAGTATTTATGCAATTTAAAAATAAAATAATAAGCAGAATTTGGAATAAAGGGATAAAATTACCCATAATTTAATGATGTGTTAAAAAAAGAGAAATGACATAAAAGAGATTTAAAAGTAGAAATCAAAAGTTGTGACAGGAAATATTTAAGGGACGGAAACATTAAAAAAAAAAACCCTTTTGCAAGAGAGGATTTTTTATAATATACTAAACATAACCGCAGAAAAAATTTTGATGAAAAATATTTGAGTGACTGAAACTTGCTGAAATATTTTATAGGGAGTAAAAATAAAATTTGAGATATTTATAGAGACAAATTTTTTATTTAAATACCAACAATGAATTGGTTCAAGTGGTAAGGGTCTTTGGTTCCCTTACGCATGTGGTCAGGATTCGATTCATGGTTCATGTATATGGAGAAAATTCGGTTGGAAGGGGAGAATCCACCTTATGTTCCCCACAGGTTCCCCGAGGGATATTAGTCATCGGTAACAGTGGTGGAAACCTCGTACCAATATCATGGTAATCCAAAATAAATTATTTAAATATAATAATAGTAATATATATATATATATATATATATATATATATATATATATATATATATATATATATATATATATATATTAATTTGTATTTACAATTAAATAGATTGGTTATAATAGTGTTTCATGAATTAGTTACAATAATTTTATTAAAAAAAATTAGTTCCAATAATAAAATGACAAGTGGATGATTATGGTGCTAGGAGGGGTAAAGAAGTAACTTTCATTAGTATCTCCTTTTAATATGTTTATATGATTGGATATTGGGCTTACTTTGAGGAGTTTAATTAATATACTTTAATTACACCATGCATAATAAGATGGATAAAACTTAAGGGCAAAAAGTAATCTAACTAGTTTTTGAAAAATATAACAAAATATTTTGATAGTTAAATAAAGGGTTAAATATGTTTTTAGTCCCTAATTTTTGTGAAATTATCAAGAATGGTCCCTACTTTTCAAAAATGGTCTAAAAAAACTCCAGAAAATATTCTGTTATCCAAAATAGTCCCTACCGTCTATTTTATCCTAGTCAGCAAACAGATTGATGACGTGGCATGTGGTGGGACCCACTATTTTATTTGAGTCGTCACCTACATGGCAATTGTTATTAAAAGTAAGGACTATTCTTGACAATTTCGTAAAAAGTAAGGACTATTCTTGACAATTTCGTACAAACTAAGGACTATTCTTGACTATTTCGTAAAAAGTAGGGACTAAAAATTTATTTATCCCAAAATTAAATCAAACCAAACAAAACTTAAGTTTTGTAAAAATAAAATAAGAATAAACTGAGTTACTTCATCCGTCCCATAATATAAGCAAAAAAAAAAAATTCACACTTATTAAGAAAAGTAATATGTGATAGTTTGAAGTATGACTTTTTGTGTTTTTCTTGAAATAAATTTCATTGGAAGATGTAAAAAGAATTTTGATTGGTTATTGATTATGGGGAAAAGAAGAGAGAGTAAATTTTATGAGAATAAGTAAAAGTAAATCTTGAAAATGGTCAAAGTTGATTTTTTTGCTTATAATTTGGTACAAGAAAAAGTAGTTTTTTTTCTTATAATATGGGACAAGAAATTTTTATTTTTTTTCCTTATAAGATGGGACGGAGGGAGTACATGCAGTATATTTACTTTATAAATTTCGTTGAATATATTATACATGCAGTATATGTTCTATCTTTTGGCACATACTTAATACAACAATTATACACTGCAGTATAGTTTGACTTATAAATTTAAGTTCTCATTAGTGTATAATTGTTGTATTAAGTATGTGCCAAAAGATAGAACATATACTGCATGTATAATATAATCAACGAAATTTATAAAGTAACTCAGTTTATTCTTATTTAATTTTTATTTTTACAAAACTTAAGTTTGTTTGATTTGATTTAATTTTGGGATAAATATGTTTTTAGTCCACACTTTTTACGAAATTGTCAAGCATAGTCCCTACTTTTTACGAAATTGTCAAGAATAATCCCTACTTTTTACGAAATTGTCAAGAATAGTCCATACTTTTTATAACAATTGCCATGTAGGTGACAACTCAAATAAAATAGTGGGTCCCACCATATGTCACGTCATCAATCCGTTTGCTGACTAGGATAAAATAGACGGCAGGGACTATTTTGGATAACAGAATATTTTCTGGGGTTTTTTTTTACTATTTTGAAAAAGTAGGGACCATTCTTGACAATTTCGCAAAAAGTAGGGACTAAAAACATATTTAACCCTTAAATAAAATGTTCCAATTTTTGTTTAAAGAAAACTCATAATTAAATAAAAAGTAAAAACTAATTTATTCTAATGGTAGTTTCTTTCTCTTTTATTTTTTTCTAAATTTCTTATATTGACATTCCTATACTAAAATGATGTTTTTTTATAATGGCTTAAATTAAAATGATGTTGATAAAGTAAACATATCACACCATATTGTTTCCAATTTTAGTATTACAGAAACATTACATATGCTATTGTCAACATTATTCTAGTTGGCCTTAATTAATTATGCTATTGTTAAACTCTGAGTAGTTAAAGTCAAATCATAAAGAGAATGGAGATGGATAGAACTTTGAAGAAAAAGAAGAGGATATTCCAAATGATCAAATCCATTTAAGAGTATAAATAAGTCAAAATCTAATTGTAGATACACGTGATGTCCAAATCTACAACAACTAACTAAGTCTACTGTGTGATTAATTATTAGACTTATAGCGGTGAGAATATTTATAGTGATATGCTTAGTGGGTCAAACATATTTAAAGTTCCATTATATTGATCGTACAATACCATAGATACATCTATCATAAATTTCAATTGTAAAACACAAGTAAAATTTATCAAAGCTTGATGTTTAATTTAATATAAAATTTTATGTAAATTCTAGTTTAACCGACAAATGCTGAAATTGTTGTCAGATATATTTGGTGTTGGGGTTCGAACTCAGACCTATCTACTTAATTTTATTTTCTAAGATCATGGAAAATCACCCAAGAAAGAAACAGTATTGTTGAATTTGTCTTCTCCAAAATCATGACATCAATGGTGCTATATATTGATAGAAGTATATATAGAGTCAATTACTTTTACGAGGGTATTGACTTGGGATCCGAGAGAGTGTGCTTCTTCTTAAGGTCTTAAGTTTGATTTTCTATTATGTCAATTTGAGTGGGACAATTTAGTTTTTTCAAAACAAAAAAATTACTTTTATTTTCTTTTGGTAAATGGTATATATGAAGGTGATAAAACCATAGAAGCTTAAAGAGGGAGAATGACAAAATCAGAGATCCTAAATTAAGCATTATTTTATTGGGGAAGATCACAATCAGCAATTACTTTATTGGTAAAACTCAAGTTGAATTTATGTGACTCATTAAAAGGCATAAATGTGAGTTTTTAGATTAAACGTAATTAATGGTTATAATGGTGTCAATCTAACTTTGACACATCGGTGTCATTTCATTTGATTATAACCTTATATACTTGGCAGAGAATTAAATATTACAAGGGATGCCAACATAATTAAAATATCTTAGGTTCTCTTTGATGTCAATATGCTTTTAGTTAAAAAAAAATTCACAATTATTGTAAATGCAAAGCATCTTGAAAATAATATAAAGAATCAGATGAAAAAATATAAAATAAAATATTTAATGTTAATGAAAATAAAATAATACTCCATTTACTACATCATTACTTTGGAGCAGTAAAAGCTAGCAGGACAAGTTTTCACCTCTGACAAACTAATGGTACGTGTTTCAACCAACACTATACGAATAAGCTCAATCACATCTTCCTTTATCTTCTTGGAGAAGATAGAATAACATTCATTAACTGATCTACAATAAGAAAGCATAGGACAAAGCAGTAAGCACTGAATATCATTCATTTAATGTTATGGTCTGTTGCTATGAACTAACAAGTCTCAGTTCAGTTGGTAGCTCATAGCTACAGGTACATTAATATGTAGGTCTGAGTTTGGGGTCCGAGTTCGAATACAAGATTTCTCATTTCTTCACACCTAAGGTGTATGAATCTAGCCACTAGACTATTTAACCAAAAAAATTGAAAATAAAAAACGACTAAAAAAAGTTGACTTACCAATGCAATAAAACAAAGCATTGACTAGCTTGCTTTATAGCAATATCATAAGCAAAATTTGAAGTTCTTTGATGGCAGAATACAAATTTATCTTAACTCATATCAAAACTCAAAGGAATCAATTGATTACATGAGTCTACCAACATAGGTAGCTCGGGGATATTGTTGTTTCAACTGTGGCCATTGAACAAAAAGTTGATCAGCCATCCACAGCTTGTATAGGAGCAAGCCACTCAAGGAAAGCCGTCTCACTCTCGCTATACTTTCAACGTAGAAAATTGATGACCATCTGATTCCAAGCACCTATGCAAAAGTTACACATTTCACATCACAGATTATCGAAAGAATTGGATATAAATTGAATTATGCAAAAGAAAACGGAAAATGAACCTTAAATATAAATGCAATAACACAAAGGGGAATGCAAGTTCCAGGTCCGTTGCAAAGTATCTGATATTAGCAAAAGAATATCACTGAAATTGTAACAAATCAGCATCAATTGATGATGTAACGAAATAAGGATAGGCATGGTACCACTTCAGGTCTAATTTTAATCATCAGCCATAGTGCATGCATGGTTGCAATTAAAGTAGTCCAAACTGAGGTTATATATGATTGACCAACTTCCCTACTTCGATAAATCTTCATGAACTGTGCAGTATTGGCAACGTCTGTTCCGCTCTGCATTACAATGTATTTCCGATTAGAATCTGTAAGCCAGTGTTGCCAAGCACACGAAAAATACAGAACACATTATAAACTATTCACAAAAATTCACGTTTTGCACCTATGCCAATGTATAAAAAGACAGAGACAATAGAGTAGGTAAAATTTCATAGAATATACAATTTTATTTCTAATCTCCCAGTCTACAATTAGAAAAGCTTCAAGATTTGCAATTGGACAAGTTCTGAGATTTTCAAACCAGAATGGAAGAAATATAAACTATTGGTATGATACAGAAAACACCGACTTCGATGAAAATTTATCATTTGATTATTATTTCAACCATGATTGATATCAACCGATCAATGAATACAAACTGCTCCCGACAAATAGACACATAGATTCCTAGATACACTCCTGCAAGAAACCTTTGGGACCAGGAAGCATTTCCTTTAATCAAGTTATTCAAGCATCAATTGGTGAATCATTAATAGTCGTGTATATAATCATCAGTTAATTCTTCTAACATCCAATCTAATATTATTATACTTGAACAAAAAGAGTTCCGTGGCTAATCCTTCTCAGATACTAACACACACCGACACTATTATAATAAAGTTTAGACCATTAAATAATAATTGATCCATATATTGCAACAAAAGTGCACCAACCAAGTAACCAATTATCCAATCTAATATTGCAGAAACCCTCCTCCGCCCTATAAATAAAAACAATAATGATAACAGGAGGGGAAAAACAGAACTCGTTAGATAAAAGGTACTTGTAGAGACAATTTTGCAAAACAGTACCTCAGATGCCAGGGAGTTCTCCAACAACAAAGCTTTTTGAAGACTCATATTATCAGTAGCAGCAGCAATGTAGAATCTTGGATAAAACCTATCTTTCTGTAACACTGCCAATAGATTAAGCATCTCGGCAGTATGACCACCTACAGTATAATAAAACTTATAATTACGTAATTTCCATAAAATGTTTTGATATGGATGGAAAAGATGAAAAGGTAATCTCGAACCTGATCCTAAAATAATAAGGGTACTAACAGGTTTTGATGCTCGTTTGTTCAAGGGCCTTCCGCTACAATATATGACATGAAGGACGCGAACAAAGATTAAGATGATAACAAAAGCGACACTTGAAAGAATAGCAGATGAAGATACACTAGAGAAGCAGCAGCCATTGCCTTTTTCCATCAGAGACAATTTCAAGATATTCAGTTGGAGCTACACGTACATCATGTCCACAAAATTCTAGAGAAAATCAATGAGCAGAAATGATTAGTTTTATACGCATGTATTTATATTTATACTGACGGGAAAATAACTAATTATTTGCAAAAGAGAGATGTGTTGTTAGAATGAATATGCTGCATCAAAGACTAGATTTTACATAAGGAGACTCGCCTGAGGGAAGAAAGAGAAATATAAACAATTGTACATGATGCTATCAGGCTTCTTTTGATCTTAAGTTAAAACGTGATGCACAGTCCTACCATATCAGATTACCCACCCCCCTGCTGGAACATCAATTAAAACTTCAATACAAAAAATAGAAAAGATGGAGAGACATTTTGGGGGCAATTTTGATGATATCCAAGGCATAGGAGACTGGGCATCTAATGAACGTTCAATAAGATAGCACTGGAAAATAATCTTTACCAATCCAATTTTAAATTTTTCATTAAAAAATGAAGGTTTTTTTGAACAGATAAAAAACCGAAGGTTATTGGTGGAATGATCTAAAGCTAAGTACATACTAAACGATCAGGGATCTTGGTAATCTATAAATAGGATCCCTTTGAGAGTTCATGGCATCCACAAGTTCAAGTGAGCAAATTCGCAAAAAAAGTGAAAGTGACCTAACTAGTTAGAATGCTTTTCGTGATTTTAACTCTTGTGTTTGTACTTAGATTTGCAGGATGGTATGTGTCTTGGGGTGGTTTTCAAGCTTTTATTTTTGCAAAACTGACGATCTTATTTTGAGATAGTTGAAATTTTTGTTGAAGTATTTTTGCAAATGTAGAAAAACACTGTTTAACCAGATAAATCTCGTGTTCAGTTATCTTACTTGTTTGTTTTCGTATGTAATCCCATCATTTTTTTTGAAAACTCGGTATCCGGCCTTAAGACCGACTAATCCGAGGAGACCAATCCCACCGTCCACTACCGTAATCCCATCATTGACCCTTGGTGTGTATTTTTTCCAACATCTCTTATAAATCCCTCTATATTTAAGATGAAAAAACACAAATACACACTAAGAAGTCCTTTATCTTAATAATATTTTACTTATGATAATTTGTCAGGATATTTGTCTCCAACTAAACGATGCAACAACTGAGCTTACAAAGGGCAACCTCATCCTATAAAGCTCCTGGGGTGCGGGGTTTACGGAAGAGTCAAATCTGTTACGGATATATTGCAGGCAGCCTAACCGTGCATTTGCAAGAGGCTGATTCAAGGACTCAAACTAGTGACCAACTAGTCACATGACAACAATTTCAACCATTCTGACAAATCTCCCCAGTTGCATATATAAATGAAGAAGTGATAACATTGCATCATGTTTCAAGTTGATACTTAAATGGAAACTAAAGGCGGAAATCAAGGTGGTGTTGTTTAAGAAAGATACACAAAATTTAGACCAAAAGCCTAACACACTATGTGACTCTATATGCCACCTTTTTTTGTTACAGTGGAGCCGATGAGGATCGAACCTAGGTCCTCGTGCATACTACTCAAACCCCTCACCACTAGACCAAACCTGATGGCATGACTCTATATGCCACTTGATAACACAAACCCACCTAAACTCACACAAATCTAATGTTGAGATCGCGAATATTTTTCTTCAATGTCAAGTTTCCACAAACATAGGAAGACAATGTTGAACTACCACTTTTTTATTCAAGCAGTCTACCGACCAGAATTTCACCCTACCAATTGACCTATGCTCACATAGATTTGAACTACCACTTAAATCACATTTGTGCCATTACTTCTTTGTGAGTTTTGTATTTTTTTTTCCAATACTCAAACTCCATACAAATTCCCACTATTTTTTTTAGTACATCAACAAATTCCCACTATTGAAAGAAGAAACACACAAACAAAAATTGACAAGTCCTTTATATGTTATGGTTATGATCATTTATCAAGATAATTTCTTTACAACTTAACTAACCAATGCAACACTTGAGTTGAATGCATAAACTTAATTAATTTATTCAATATGATTTGTTAGGAAAATCTAGTATTGCATCAAATTTCAGGATTAACTAACCAATGCGAAATTGAGCTTATTCATACACATAAAAATATAGTGTTGCATATGTTATCCATTATATGGCGATTTAGCGTGCAATCGCAGTGCGGAGTGAAGCTCTGCTGCGACGCAATTCTCTGTCGCTGCCGCAAATCGCATAGTTAGACGAAAATTGAAAGAAAAATCAAATGAAAAAGGTAAAAACCTGGAACTCCACAGCGTTTACCGGCCAGCTTTGTCGTTTTCCGGCGGGATGAGTTCAGCGCGACTCAGCTTGTTTCTGATGCAACGGCAGATCGGAAGTGGGTGATGGGCCTCAATTGGATTGGGCTTGAATTAGAATCTCATCTCTTATTTTATTTTGTTTTAAAAATTTGAAAATTTCTCTACCCGACCCCCCTCCCTCCCTTTCTTTTATACCCACCTAAAATTCCATTTTGCCCCTCAGAATTTGAAAAGAAAATTTAGTTAATACTAACCGTAGGACCCAAAACTTCGGTTTGTATTAACCGCTCGGTAAAACCTTCGGTTTTTAATAACCGTAGATGTCTTTATATATACCAAACACCAGTCACTTCTTATACTTCCCCAGAACACAATCAACATTCCATCCCCAATCAAATCCATTTTCACACGCATTCAAGTTTTGGATTCAACATCAGAGGTTGTTCTAAAGGTGTCTACACGCATTGAAGCTCAATCTTAAGGTAAACATTGTTTTAAATTGGTTTATTGTAGCTGTCATAGGGGCTAAGTTCGTCGGTTTTCAGACACACGATCGTTCAGTTAATCGTAACCGAAGTTTGGTTCGGTTAATTCGAACTGAAGTTTCCTGGCACTTTCAATTTTCCTGCGCAGCTACTACCTTTGCTTGGTTTGGGTTGGAATTGCTTACTAATGGCTTATAAATTGTTGTACAAATTGCATATTAGTATTGTAGGTGTCTAGTTAGTATTCTATTAGGATTGTAACTATTATAGGTTGCTAATTTAATTATTTTTGTTTGCTTTGTTTGTAGTAATGGAAGACGAGTGTGAACCGCCACGACAACTTGTGCTAGGCCTTCGTGCAACGGCCCTTTTTCCACTTGAAGCTCAACCACCACTAATATCAATCGACACCGGAATGCATTTTGCGATTGAGAAAGAAGACAAGTCTAAAGAAGATTTGATCAAATGGGTTCACGGCGTAGCAAAAAGTTCGCGCTTATAATTAGGAGATCCGACAATGGCGGCGATAAAAACAGAAAGCCTTTTTTTTTGCGAATGGAGTGGGCAATACGTGCCACCCAAGAAGAAGTTGAAATCTGATCGAACGAGAACAAGGAAATGCGGATGTCATTTCCGACTTCGTGGTTATTACAAGAAAGAAACAAAGCTATGACATTTAATGTTGTAAACGGCCTACACAACCACGAGTTGGACACAGAGGTTGAAGAATATCTAGTGGTGGGTCGTTTGAAACCGGAAGAGAAGGATCTTTTGGACGAAATGACAAGGAATTTGGTCGCACCAAGAAATATCATCTCCACATTGAAAGATAAAGATCCATAGAACAAGACTTCATCAAAGCAAATCTACAATGCCCGTTATAGGTACAAAATTTGTGAACTATGTTCAAGAAACTGTTTTGGACACGGATAAAGAGAAGGTTGTCCATGCTTGGATAGACAAACATATGCACATGGGCAACTATACCACAAATAGAGTTGAATGTGCCCATGGTGTATTGAAAAAAAAACTTAACGAACAGTTCTGGTGATTTGGTGAAGGGTTGGAAATCGATACATCAAATGTTGGGAAATCAGTTCACTGATATTCAAGCTGCGTTTGGTCAGAGCATGTCTGTTGAGGAACATAGATACTGAGATGATAATCTTTACTCGTTGTTAGTTTTCAAAGTTTCTAGAGCGGCATTGGATTACATCTACAATGAAGCAAAAAGAGTCGAGCATGTTGGTACGAATAGTGTAACGACACATTTCTCTTTTTTTTATTATTGCTTTGAGTTATTAATTGTCATGTGTGTTTTATTTAATTAGCATATGTGGCATAAGGGGGTGGGTGTGACTAGTAGAGTAGAGATTATATGAGGTGTTGTTATGAGGAATAGTAGTAAATAAACTATTGAGCTTTTAGTGATTTGGGCTTAGGTGGAATTAAGCCTAGGTATTTAAACCTAAGTTAGAAAGAGAGAGCCCATTTTCTCATGAGTTTTGGTGGAGGAAGAAAGAGAAAAAGAAGAGAAAGCTTGAGAGAGTATAAGATCAATAGAAGAAGATTATAGCTTGGATTTTCTTGAAGATTTGAGGTAAGAGTGTAGATAAATATAACTCTTGAGTGATCTTAGAGGGGGGAAGTCTACTTCCCCTTACCCAAACCCTCTCACTCAATTTCTTTTTGAATGAGTGTTTATATGAATCAAAATGAAACCTTTTATGTTGATAATGATTCATGAGTATTAAGTAGCTAAAAGTACAAATTGATGATTTTGCTAGGATTTAGATGTTTGTGAAATTTTTATGAAAAAGCATGATAAATCCTTTGATTCTTGGTGTTGAGGTGTTAGTATGTGTTATAAATTGTACTTTTAAGTGTATAATTATGATTATAACTTAAATGAATCATCTTTTTATAACTGGAACATGTTTTGATGGATTTTGGGGTGTTTTTCGTGAAACCCCGAAAGCAGAGCAACCCATTATGAGCATACTCGCTAGGTCTCGCATTAAGTCTGAGAGTTTCTGACTTCCGTTCGCTAGGCGAGAGTTGACGACCAGTGCTCGCCAGATGCTCGCTAGGCAAGCTTCTGACTTGTGCTCGCTAGATGCTCGCTAGGCGAAGGTTGGCGAGAACAGTCAGATGTGGTTTATTTTGATTATGATTAGTGATGATGTTGTCGAAGTTGTATATATGTACATGTGTGTTATATATGTATATGGTTGATTGTTGATGATGATAGATGATACTAATAATGATGGCGATGTTGTTGATTTATATATGTATATATGTGTTATATGTATACGATTGGTGAGTGTAATGATGATATTATTTGCATATATGTTATGTACTTATGAAATGGTGAAGTTATCTATACGTGATGTTACATAAAGTTGGTGAATAATCAGGATAAGGGAAATATCATGTGTCGATGTACGAATTGTGCATCCATGCATTCATATTACATGTTGAGCATATACTTCGACTGCGGTTTGAAGTATAGGTGAAGATTCTTTAATGACTATCACTGTTATCAATGATGAGCCAGATCTCACAGAGTTATTCAACCAGAATGCCTCTGTCACTGCATGAAAGAATGTACAATCATGCTTGACACTTTTAGCTAGCAGGATTGTAGTGTGGTGTCTAAATTACTAGAGTCACTGTAACAACAATTTCTCCGGCCCCGCATAGCGCGGTTACTTAATTTAAAGACCGTTGATTAACAGGTATCTTAAATTCTTATTTCCCGATAGTTATTGATTTGATCTTTCTTTGAATTTTTACCCATTCACTACTAGTTAGTTTTGGGATCAGTTGGTCATAATTTTATGTTCAATTCCAATTTAAACCGATCACATTCAATGATAAAAATTTAAAGGCAGTTAGAAACATATTTTAATACAAACAATTATATATATATGAGAACTTTCAAGTGAGAGGAGCTTTTATTGTGAGAGATGAAAGGAGCTAATATAAGCCATGTGATGTAAATGGACGGTTAGGATTAAATTAATAGTGTGCTCTACAGCCACACCCAATTAATTGCATCACACATACCCACGCCCAGTAGATAGAAAGCAAGAGCAAGTGAAAATCTTTGGAATTTGTTTCAAACTTGCCGTCATTAATCATTCACTCCACTCCTCACTCATTGTTCATTTCATCATCGATCTCCACCGCTTCAGCAGATTTTGGGGGTTTCATTCAACCCCATAAATTCATATTTTTTTTTCACTTCAAGTAAAGCTATGATTTTTATCTTGGTTTATATGCTCCATAATCAATGATTCATTCTCCTATGGCATGATCTTTTATGGTTCCGTGTTTTTTTATCTTCTTCTCGGATTTGATTATCTTACCCCCAAAGTTTTTTTCCGGTGAAATTTACCCCATAGTTATTCCACCATAAAAAGAAATTCATGCATTGTTCTTAAACTAATATTCCTTTCTGAATATTCACAGATCTAAAACTTATGTTGAATTTCATAGTTTTTAAGAATGAACTTCATAGTTAAAATAATTTAATTATTTAGCTGATTCGAAGACATTGCCTTTTGCAAGAAGGGGAGAAGTCGGTTAAAGAAAGAAGCAGTAAAAGGGACAGGTGACGCAGAGACAGAGAGGGATAAATACAATTAAGAGACTAATTGTGTGTGGTTGATTGGAAAAATTAAATATCATTTACTTTCATCCAAGAGTTTGATTCACTCCTCTCATCTCTCACAATAAAAGCTCCTCTCACTTGAAAGTTTCCCTATATATATATATATATGGGTATGGGTCATGATCAAATGACACCAACTTGTTTGACACCAAATGTTACACCTCTCAATAACGTTTTAACCGATATAAATTTTATAAAATCAACTGTTGGATTGGAAGTTTATATCATATATATCATCTATGTGAAGTTTTACCAAAATCTAAAATCATTTCACATGTTATTGAGATACATCAAAATTAATGGCGTTTAAAAAAATATGCAAACCGTTAATTTTGATTGTCATTTTCACCGGAACTTTAGTCACTTGATAGTCTACCCATGGTATATTCACCGGGTAATCAAGTTTCTTCCAGAGATATTCCATTCAAATTTCCAACGATAATGTTACAAAAAAAATATTTATAATTGTATTTAGTATTAAATTGAACATAGATGTAAATTTGTTTATTAAATATAAACATTAAATTGTTTACATTGTCGTTGGTGATGAGCAATTCAAATGGATAGTGAAGTTGGTTCAATTCAAATTTGCATCCTAATTTCAACAGGTACTTGCTAGAACCGTTGAAGCTAATGTCTCTAGTATGAACATCCAATGTAGCTTTCAAATCAAAGTTTGGGTATGTATTTTCCTCTAATAATTGTTGTATTTTTAACACTACACATCTAACGAACATATTAAATAAATAAATTAGTTAAATGATTCATTCAATTTGGTTTAATCTATAACAATAATAATAAGCAAATTTTAAAACTAAACATACCTCTATCAAGGCAGGTGTCGATGCATGTGTTAATGATTCTTTTCCCCATGATAATTCAACCACATTTTCAAATTTAAGTTTCTTCATCAATTTATTCATCACCATTGAAGCCAGTTTTTCTCCACTTGGATATATTGCACCATATAAGATGTGCTTCTTCCTTAAATAGCTATTGATTAGTGTTTTTGCAAGAAATGATTATAGGATTGGTGTCATTTCTTGTCTTGTCTTGGTTACCGTGAGAAGTTGATAAGAAACCCTAAGAACATGGACTAAGGGATATGGATTACGACAGATTTCTCATAACTCATAAGAACAGTGGAACATTTTTTTTCCCTACCTATGGTATATTCACCGGGTAATCAAGTTTCTTCTAGTGATATTTCATTCAAATTTCCAACAATAATCTTACAAAAAAAAAATACGTATAATTATATTTAATATTAAATTGAACATTGATGTAAATTTGTTTATTAAATATAAACATTAAATGTTTACATTGTCGTTGGTGATGAACAATTCAAATGTATAGTGAAGTTGGTTCAATTCAAATTTAAATACTAACTACAACAGGTACTTGCTAGAACCGTTGAAGCTAATGTCTCTAGTATGAACATTCAATGTAGCTTTCAAATCAAAGTTTGGGTATTTATTTTCCTCTACTAATTATTGTATTTTTAACACTACATCTAACAAACATATTGAATAAATAAATTAGTTAAATGATTCTTTCAATTTGCTTTAATCTATAACAATAATAATAAGCAAATTTTAAAACTAAACATAGCTCTACCAAGGTAGGTGTCGATGCATGTGTTAATGATCTTTTTCCCCCATGATGATTCAACCACATCTTCAAATTTAAGTTTCTTCATCAATTTATTCATCACCATTGAAGCCAATTTTTCTCCAATTGGATATATTGCACCGCATAAGATGTGTTTCTTCCTTAAATAACTATGGATTATTGTTTTTGCAAGGAATGATTCTAGGATTGGTGCCATTTCTTGTCTTGTCTTTGTTACACTGAGAAGTTGATAAGAAACCCTAAGAACAGGGACTAACGGATATGGGTTACGACAGATTTCTTATACCTCATCAGAACAATGGAACATTTTTTTTCTACCCCAACAATTGTCTTGCTATCCCAACACATTTTAAAATATTCTAGTTATACCCTTATGTTACTCTTGTATATTTTATGTTTTTTACTTTGTCGTTTTATTACTTTGTCGGTAAATGTCGTTCACCTGAAGCAACATCTTGGATGTCAAACTTAACTAACCGCTTACAATATTGGCGACTTCTAGATCATTCAGTTAAACCTTCAATTGGTGTTGTTGCTGTTGATTAATTTTTACGTCACACAATTTTATGTGAAACATTTTACGTCACACAATTGGTGTTGTTGCTGTTGATTAATTTTTACGTCACACAATAATAAAACTTCTACATTACACCCACTTTATTTTAAAAAGGGACACATGGTTTAACATGGAACACTTGATTTATCGTACAGAGGAAGTTGTTTGAAAGGCACATGACTTTCTCACTTCAATTACTTATTTTCTTTAATTAATTAAATGACATCATAACTACCATTCTATTTATAACATGTTTGAATAGTGGTAATTGATTTTTTTGTCTAAAGTGAAAATGTGCACCTTGCTAACTTAGACCTTCATGGTTTTTAGGTGGGTCTAAGTTAGCAAACCTCATATTTATATATAGTACTTGTTAATAAATTCAAAATACATCATACATTCATAAAATCTCAATAGCTAATCAAATTCAAAATATCTTTTTATAAAACTACCTTAGTAACTGATAAGTTCAAAATAAGATTTAACTCATAAAAAGTCTCGTGTAGTTAATAAGATTTAACTCATCCTCTTTAATTGGTTAATGCAAACTTCAATCCAATCTTCGGTTTTTTAATGTCATACCCCACCTCCCACATCAAATCTAGAGATTCTTGCAACTCCATTTTTCCTCCTAGGGTTAGAATTCCTCTAGTATTCACCGAAATTCTTCTTGTACCATCGGATTGGCCAAAGCTTGTGGTTCCTTTTATCACACTTTCATGATGCTTGTTGTCATGCTTCATTGTAACATGAAACCCAATTTCAGGTTATACATTGAAGTTCCCATTGAATTTCATTGTTTGTGGTTTCCTATATAAAAAATTTTCAAAGAATAAATCACAAAATAACTGATTGTTGTATCATACATTTTACTTATTTAACTTGTCTTACATTATCAATGCAGCATCGATCCAGCCTAAGTTTAATATGACTGAAGCACCAAATGTTGGCGAGGAAGGCAAGGTTAATCCTAGAGTTGCACAACATCCAAACAATTTCCCACCATTCACAATCGTTGAAACAAAGATGTTTCTATTTGCACAATCAAGAACCGACTCAATTGTCATTTTCACCGGAACTTTAGTCACTTGATAGTCTACCCATGGTATATTCACCGGGTAATCAAGTTTCTTCCGGAGATATTCCATTCAAATTTCCAACGATAATCTTACAAAAAAATACGTATAATTGTATTTAGTATTAAATTGAACATAGATGTAAATTTGTTTATTAAATATAAACATTAAATTGTTTACATTGTCGTTGGTGATGAGCAATTCAAATGGATAGTGAAGTTGGTTCGATTCAAAGTTGCATCCTAACTTCAACAGTTATTTGCTAGAACCGTTGAAGCTAATGTCTCTAGTATGAACATCCAATGTAGCTTTCAAATCAAAGTTTGGGTATGTCTTTTCCTTTAATAATTGTTGTATTTTTAACATTACATCTAACAAACATATTAAATAAATAAATTAGTTAAATGATTCATTCAATTTGGTTTAATCTATAACAATAATAATAAGCAAATTTTAACACTAAACATACATCTACCAAGGTAGGTGTCGATGCATGTGTTAATGATCTTTTTCCCCCATGATGATTCAACCACATCTTCAAATTTAAGTTTCTTCATCAATTTATTCATCCCCATTGAAGCCAGTTGTTCTCCACTTAGATATATTGCACCGCATAAGATGTGCTTCTTAGGATCGGTGCCATTTCTTGTCTTGTCTTGGTTACAATAAGAAGTTGATAAGAAACCCTAAGAACATGGACTAAGGGATATAGGTTACGACAGATTTCTCATAACTCATAAGAATAGTGGAACATTTTTTTTCTACCCCAACGATTGTCTCTATATCCCAACACATTTTAAAATATTTCAGTTATACCCTTATGTTACTCTTGTATATTTTATGTTTTTTACTTTGTCATTTTATCACTTTGCCGGTAAAATTCGTTCACCCCTTCAAAAGTGTATCGGTCAGATCATTTCTTTTTACCGGTATGTTAAAATTATCGGTACACTTTTCATAAGTGTACCGATATGCATATTTTTTTAAAATAGATTTCGGTACACTTTTATTATAGTGTACCGGTTTTGATGTCTTTCTGGAAAAAAAATACATATTGGTACACCATTGTAAAGGGTACCGGTATGAAAAAATTTCATGGGTACCGGTACACTTTTGAAAAGTGTATCGGAATGTTAACGTCCAACTTGTTAAATTTTCCTGTTTTTTAATTTTTAAACAGATATGGCGCAAACCAGTGATACAGGTCAAAACTCGATAGATACTACAAATGTTTTTACTACAAATGATAAATTTGATACACGAGAAGCTGCTCTCAAATGGGCTCAAGATGTTGGAATTGCCAACAAAGTCAGTATTATTATTACAAGGTCAGATAAAAAGAACGACTTAAGAGGAAGAAATGACAAGTTGATTTTGGGTTGTGATAAAGGTGAAAAATATGACACTTCACAAAGTTCGACGTCAACTGCATCAAAAAAATGTAACTGTCCATTCAAACTTAGAGCCACACCTTTGACATATGGTTCAGGATGGAAAGTTCAGGTTAAATGCAGAGTTCACAACTACGGACTACCTGACCAATATGCAGGTCATCCTCGTAAGGTGCGTTTAACTGCAGATGAAAACAAACATGTTGAAGAATTGACAAAGCGTCATGTAGCACCAAGGCACATCGTTTTTTCTTTGAAAGAACAAAATTCAGAGTCTATTGTTGATGCCACCCAAATATACAAGAAGAGAAGCAGACTACAAAAAGAGGAAAGTGGTTCTAGGACAGAGACGCAACACTTGCTGCAGTGATTAGATGATGCAAATTATGTCACCTGGAATAGAAGAAGAGATGATGACTCTGATGTTTTGAGTGATATTTTTTGGGCACATCCAGATTCAATAAAGTTGTTGAGCTTGTTTCCCATTGTTTTGGTGATGGATTGCACATACAATGTCAACTGATCGACTTGACATTTGCTGTTGGATTTGCTTACATGGAATCTGAGAAGACGGACAATTATCGTTGGGCAGTAGAGAAGTTGAAGAGTTTGTTTACTAAGCAAGATATATTGCCACAAGTAATTGTGACCGACATAGAGCTTACTTTAATGAATGCAATTGAAATTGTATTTCTGCATACTGTTAATATGATTTGTACGTGGCACATAAACAAAAATGTGTTTGCGAGATGCTCAGTGCTTGTACCTAAGGATATGCGAGAGTTGGTAAAAGATTTGTGGAGAAATGTTGTATTCAGTTCAAATGAGGTTGAGTATCAGTAGTTGAATGAGTTTGAGCAAGCATGTGTTAATTCAAGCAAGCTTGTTGACTATGTCAAGAAATCCATGCTGAACCCTTACAAAGAAATATTTGTTGCAGCATGGACCAATCAAGTGATGCATTTAGGAAACACAACGACTAATAGGTATGATTATGTTTGTTTCAAAATCGTAATTATTTTTTATTTAATTTTTTTGCATTTTATTGACTTTTGTGTGCAATTTAATATTTAGAGTTGAGTCTGCACATTGGAAACTAAAGCAGATGTTGGAACATAGCAAATGTGACCTATGCAATGATTTGGATGACATGAATAAAAATATAATTCTACAAGTTGACAAAATTAAGGCATCATTTCAAAAAAAAAAATTACTATACAGAGCACCTGCATAGTGGTCCATTTTTTCAAAATTTAAGAAGTTTTGTCTCCAGGATCGCTATGAAACTAACTTCTGATGAGTTTGAGAGGGTAGGCACTGCTGAAACTAATAAGAACCTATGTGGTTGTGCACTTAGGTCAACACATGAACTGCCTTGTGCGTGTGAATTGAGTGGGTATACACTAAACGGTGTACCGATACCGTTAGATTCAATTCATGGTCATTGAAAGAAATTAACTATGGAAGCTCCACTAGAGGATGACTATGGGTTGGACATGAGTCATGCATTTGATGCAATACGGAGTCGATATCAGTCACTTGATATTGTTGGTAAAAGAGCGTTGAAGAGTAAATTGTTTGAATTTGCTTATCCAGCTACAAGTTCATTGTGTCCACCATCTGAACAAATAAAAACTAGAGGAAGAGTGAAGAACAAAGACAAAGGTAAAGCACCAAAAGGTTATGATGTGTATCGTGACCCGTCATACTTTGAGCATGTTGAAAGAGAAGTTATGATGTGTATCGTGACCCGTCATACTTTGTGCGTGTGAATTGAGTGGGTATACACTAAACGGTGTACCGATACAGTTAGATTTAATTCATGGTCATTGGAAGAAATTAACTATGGAAGCTCCACTAGGGGATGACTATGGGTTGGACATGAGTCATGCATTTGATGCAATACGGAGTCGATATCAGTCGCTTGATATTGTTGGTAAAAGAGCGTTGAAGAGTAAAGTGTTTGAATTTGCTTATCCAGCTACAAGTTTATTGTGTCCACCATCTGAACAAATAAAAACTAGAGGAGGAGTGAAGAACAAAGACAAAGGTAAAGCACCAAAAGGTTATGATGTGTATCGTGACCCGTCATACTTTGAGCATGTTGAAAGAGAAGTTAATGATTCACAAGGAACATCGAAGAAGTTGTGTACACAAATATCTCAGTCATCTCAGAAGCAACTATCCCAGCCATCTTAGAAGCAACTATCCCAGGCATTTAAAAAGCTGAGATCTAATAAGTATTTGATACAATTTCCTAAGCATATTCATCCACATATTATTGACATTATTGAAGTAAATCCAGATGGAAATTGTGGTTTTAGAGCATATTCATCCATATATTATTGACATTATTGAAGTAAACCTAGCAAGACTTTCTTTCCTATGATGACTTCATATTCATCGTCAGCAAGGTTTTTTTGCATCGGTTTTGTGGGTGGAAATCATTGGGTTTCGGTAAAAATTAACTTAAACTTAAACCTATTTTATTTTCAAAATATTTACATAAGTATATTATAGAAACATGAACCTATTATTTTTTTTCCTTCAGGTTAACATGAGACCAGGGTTTCTGTTGCCCGATGTGACGCTCGATCGGAAGAAATGTCGTTCACCTGAAGCAACATCTTGGAGGTCAAACTTAACCAACCGCTTACAATATTGGCGACTTCTAGATCATTCAGTTAAACATTCAATTGGTGTTGTTGTTGTTGATTAATTTTTACGTCACATAATTTTATGTGAAACATTTTATGTTAAACAATTTTATGTGAAACATTTTATGTCACACAATTGGTGTTGTTGCTGTTGATTAATTTTTACGTCACACAATAATAAAACTTCTACATTACTTCAAATGCAATAACATCGAAACTCCAAGTACATAATCAACAATATCCAAACTCCAAGTACATAAGCAAGAATAAAAGTACATAATCTAAAATAATAAAACAGGAAATAAAAGTGCCATAAAAGATCCATGTGCCACATCCACTAGTCTATATCTCTATCACCACGGGCTACATCCAGTGCCAAAAAAATATCCTCAAAGGTATCATCATCTCTATCAGCGTCCACCTGTGCGACATATCTCTTCAGCACGGAAACAACCACATGTCTCCATCTCCATTCACCTTGTTGTGATGATTTTGGTGGTGCATCTTCTGCTATCGGATCATCTTGTTGTGCTGACACATACTGTGGAACTGGTGGTGCTCCATGCGGTCCATCATGAGGGCGACACACTCTAGGATGTGATACTGTATAGTACCACGACAAGTAATCAGTTATAGTCTTAGAATCACATGTCACTGGACGTGTGAACTGAAGAATCCGATCAACAAAAGCGTGATAACCAGACCACAGACTATCAATATCATCATATGATGGAGCTGCATGTGGTGGTGATGGTGGTATATACTGTACGAATCCAAACTGTCTAAGACGCCTCTCAGGCAAGTAAGGAACTACCGTGCACCCACGCAAATAACCACTAAAGCAAGTAACCAGATCAAATGGAACGCTACCTCTATGACCTTCAAACGGACGCCAAATCACATCAAACGGGGTCGGTGCATCCATAATCACATGAATGTAGAGAGCAACGTGGTCGGAACAAAACATGGCAGGAAAATCATGATACCATTGTGGTCGACATCTTATTGTGATCTTACGAGTCTTTGCTTCTCTACCCACCCCTCGACTAATCATATCGTACCCAAATATTTGGACACAAAAGTCTCCCGTTGAATACCATATCACACCCAATCATTGTTAATAAACAACATCGATATGGATGCAGTATGAATAGTCGACGGAGGACTATGCGGTCACTTACCCATGAAATGATAAAAAAACTAAACACTAAAAAACTAAAAAAAAAAAAACATAAGAAGAGGAATGAGAGAAGAGAAGAGAGGAGGTGTAGTTTTTTCTATACTGATAGGGTCAATTTATATGCCCTCTGGCCGCACCCGTGGCCAATTAAAATTGACCACGAAACTGAACAACAACAACAACCGATGAATTAGAGTTTGATATGTTTACGGGACAAAATAGTAAGTTGGAGAAAAAAAATCAGCAGGCATATGCAATCTTGCACGGGTTAGAAAAATCCTTATACCTATAAGTGTTATTTCTTCAGTAGTTACTTTTTCCATTTGATTGTACATTTATTGCAGGACATTGTTAAAACAACTAAATGTGATGCAATTGACTGGAGTGGTCAACTGAATGTGTGGCTTAAACACAAATTGATGAATTTGTAACTGATCTTCCTACAACAAAGGAAACAACCAATACTTCTGCAAGTGAGTGTATTGAAAGCCGTCCCGTAGTCAATAATGTAAAACGAAATATATCATATGCAGTTGATTCTCTTCTCAAGCCAAGATTGTTCTCAAGTGACAATTGTGCCTGGCCTTTGCTAGTACCATGTATAAGGATCCTGTTTGTGTTTTTATATTTTGTGATGTTGTTACCTATTATTGTCATTACAAGTCCTCAATTTAGTTTAAGCCCAGCATATGATAAATAAAATGTTGTTTGTTAGTTTTACTTTTGATGATTCCTGGTTTGTAAATTGTATATGTTTACCATAAAAATAAGTAGTAGTGTAATTGTATCTTAACTCATTCCTTTTAATTTAATCAGTTACAAATCCAATAAGTATTGTATTTTTTTTGTTAAGTAGCCTAGTGGCTAGAAAATCCACTTTAAAAATAAATAAGTGTATTTTTATTTAATTATTTTAAACTAAATTGAATTTTAAATTATTTTTCCAGAATAAAAACATGACTTTTTAATTTTAAAAAATGGTAGTACAAGTGTTGCACAAGACATTAGATGGTTCAGTGGTGATTGACGTTGAACTTAATAGAGAAAATCACTGTTCGAAAAGGAAATGAAATCACTTTATATCAGACCTGAATCTGAAACAGATTAAACTGATGGTGAAAGACAAAACAAAAATGAAGAGGGTGATGGTTCTATTCAAAGCCACACACAAAGATGACACGGGAAAAGAAAGAAAAGTCTCAAAATATTACAAAATAATTACAACAATGTTGTATTAATGAAAACAATGTGTTATCCGTGTGTTTTCTTTTGTTAATTAAAGTTGCTTGAAAGTGAAAAGCAAAATTGGGAATCAAAACACCTTCTAGCTGTTTTCGTTTTTTAGTTTCAAAAACTAAGAAATTGAAAATTGTTTTTAAAAACAAGTCATCCAATCAATTGCTAGTTGGTTTAGTGATGATTGACGCTAGACTTAGTACGAAGAACCACGGTTCGATCCACCGCAACTGCGACCAAAATAGGCTTAGAAGGACGAATACGGGTGGTTAAAAAAAACCATCCAATCAAGTTTTTTCTTTTCAAATTGTTAAAAACTAAAAAACTATTTTAAAGAACTAAATCAAACAAGCCCTTAATCACCAAAGAACTAAAATTGAGCTAATTCATACCTCAACAACAGCCTTAGAATTTGCTCGGGTTTATCCATATCATTTGATATGATTGAATCGGTAGCTAACTTGTCTAAAAATTATGTGGGGTTTTTGAATGAGAAATGTGACGCTTTTAAGACCCTGAAGTTGAAAACAATATCATTTAACATGTGATGACGGCGAAACTTGTTAATGGTAGAAAAAAATAAAAAATAGAAAGTATGAGATAGAAAAATACCGTTGGAGTGCGATCATTTAATTTCAATCTCTTCAACTGAATATTTATAAATTAAATAACATCAGACCATTATCTAATAATAAGAAAGAATGAGAAAACAATAGTTTTGACAATTCTACATTATGGAAACAGCCAGTTTATTACCTTAGGAGGAGGAGTTTCAATGAACTAGGACCAAAACAAAGATAATAGCACCGTTAGTTAAGGAAAAAAGAAAATCGTAACATAATAATATTATTGATAATGATAATAACAATAATAACCATACCTTGCCTATAATCTTGTTTTCTGGATCAACATAGTCTAAGATTATTAATATTAGAAGGATGACACCTGCGGCAATGATGTCTATAGAGAAAGCAATGAGATGAGCGATAACATAATTTAGCTTTTTTTAAAATAAAATAAAATGTCATTTTTTTTTGTTTGATATTGCGAAATTTGGTGGATATATATTTTATGGAGAAAGAAGAAAATATGTTGTTACACTGTCAACTAATACCAACCATGTTTTCTGTCATATTACTACACTACACCCCACTTATTTGATATGACATGACGAAAAGATAGTTGTTTATTGGATGATCGTGTAAAACTATTCTACACCGTCGTTGCATCTCCATTAAAAACAAATCATATCTTTTAAATAAAAAACTAATCCTAAAAATTATAAATGATCTTTAAATAGGAAAAGGTACAAACCCCAGCTAAATATGTCCTTGAAAAATTTGATTTCTTTATGGAAAGAACAACCATTTTGTTTGAGATTTTTTTTTATAAAAAAATAAATATATTTTATTTTATTTTATTTTAGTGGTGTTTGTTTCAGATTTTTTCAAAAATCATTTTAGTAAAAAAATCTATTTTTTCTTCAAAATGAAAATCTATTTTCAACAGCTTTCTTCAAAATCTATTTTTTTTGAAAACCATTTTCTAAAAAAATAGATTTTTATGATTGTAAACAAACAGAAAATAACTTTAGATTTTCTTCAAAATCTCTACAAACAGGCCCGTAGTCTCACCTCGAAAAATCTAATTGATAGTGTTTCTTGAATCTGTGTTTCTTGAATCTGCTCTAGCGGATGAAGGGGAATGAATTATGGAACATTAGTCATTAAAAAAACCAATGTTAGGTGTTTCTTGAATCTAATTGATTCACAAGACAATTCACTAATCATTAAAAACTATATTGGATTAAGTTTTCACTAAGTTTACACTAACTAGCTAAGCTCACTAGGGTTTTAGTATCTATCTCACCCATTTCCCACTCCATCTATCTCAAGTCCTCACTAGGTTTTCACTATTTCACCGATCACCACTCATACAAGTGTTATTCTATGGTAATTATATCTAAAAACATTTCTAAAATTTTGATTTAGTTTCTCAAAGAGAAGTGTGACGGTACAAAATCGAGAACACATACACTGCTGAAGAGTACTATTGTTCCAAATCACGGATGATCGACCACTACCAGGTTCATTTCCCGATACGTCATCACCACCAGATCCATCTCCTGATCACTCACCACTACCATTGTTACCAAGTTTCCTGTTCTGCGTGTATTTTTGTTGTCTTTTTACATTTGGCTTAGTGGTCGTACGTCTTCTTCTTCTTCTTGTTTAATCTGTACACTGATTTGTTTTCACGTTTAAAACTCACATACGTGCGTTTTTTTTATCTTTCAACGTGATTTCCCATTTTGAAGTATGTTTAGTTGTCTCTTTCAACACAAATCAATTACATTCAACCCACCTTTGATCATAACCAATTCTAGCCTAGTCACTGCCAAACCAAACACATACCTTTCTTTCTTTGTTTCTATCAATTATTTATTTCTCTACATAAATATAAATACAAATGTAAATATAAATAAATTAATTGATAAATAATGATTTTTTTGTTGACAAAACTAGATTATTGATTTATGTATTGAGTTCTGGAATAGTACTGTAACACTTTAGCAAATGTCATTTAGTTTGTTGATGTATATGTCCCTAATTCGTTGTGTTTTATCACCCAAAAAAAAATTGTTGTATTTTTATGAGTAAACTTGACATTTTCATTTAGCACAATATGCAGGAAGTTTTTATTTCATTTGTTGAGGTATGTCCTAATTTGTATGTTTCTACTCAACAGTACTAATCAGTGTGATAATTGTTGAGATATGTCAATCTAATTGAGAAGTGTTAATATATTCTTGCAGTGTGATTTAGTGTACAAGAGGTACTCATGTGCACAAGACCGAGAACAACAATAAAACGCAACAAAACATAGCTAAAGTCTTGTAACCGAACTAAAGATTGTTGAGATTAATAGTCTTCTTTTGACATCCTAACTACTTTACTGAGATTAACGATCTTCTTTTGAGATGTTGATTAAAACAAAATGAGATCACAACCCATTGAGTAAGAAATTTACTATGGCATATATTAATAGTTTTCTTTTGAGATTTTGACTACAGTTAAACAAAGATTACTTCTCATTGAGTGAGATCTTTACTAGTTTACAATACGATTTTCTTGAGATATTGACTATAGTGTTTTTTTTTTTTAAAGCGAAAATGAATACTAGTATATTAACAACACTACTCATTGCACAAGAAGTGTCATGGATAAACAAAAAGTATCAAAGTCAATGATATCAAATTTATAACCCCATTGATCAAGAAAAATATGACTCAAACCTCAAATATTAACAATGCCCAAACAATTGTCAAAAATAAAAATAAAAATACCCAAACAAAATAGAGGGTGAATGTTTAAGGGTGTGTTTGGTTGTGAGAAGAAAATGAGAAGAGAGAAATATGTGAAAAAGAGATACCTATTTCTTCATTGCAATATCTTTTTCTTCATTTACAGAGTCATTGGATCCACCAAGACACCTATTTAAAATGACAAATCTGAGTTTGAGTGTGATAAGAAACTATAGACAAAGGATATAGTGGTAATAACATGCAAAAGGGCTTCTCTCCTCTCTTTCTTCACAAATCAGCGAAGAAGAAAACAGACGTGGAACCCATGTATTTTTTTATGTCACAGTCTCACCTTTTTCTTTGCTTTGCCACACAGGGGAAATCCTACTTTTCTCTTCTATTTCTCTCGTCTTAATTTCTCTCTTCTCTAATTCACCTATATCAAACAAGCCATAAGTGATTTTAGATAAAAAATAAATAAATAAAAAATGCGCGCTCTAAACATGTATGTTTGTCTAGCTAATGAAATGATATGAGTTTCTTATTGTCAAAAAAAAAAAAAAACATGTATGTTTGTCGTCATGTATCCTAGTGTGTTTGGTAAGTCTAATAAGTTAGCTTATAATTTATAGGACTAATTTATAAGCTTGTTTTAAAAAATAAATAAATGTGTTTGGTAAAAAGTTCTACTCATTAGCTTATAGTTTTTATTGAGATGTTATTTCAAGTAGCGTTTGAACTTATAGCTTATAATTTTTTTACAATTTTTCCATTTCTAACCTTTAATTTAATTTTATTATTCTTTTATAAAATAAAAAAACTACCCACTAAATAGAAAAACTACCCACTAGAGAATCCAAATCCTCTAATTTTACAATAGACACTAATCTCTGTTAAAGTCTCTCAAAATACATAAAAAAAAAAAAAACTCCTTACCAAATTTACACGGTTTATTATTTTGAAAAAACCTTTGAATTTAACGTTTTCTGCCGAAATGCATTTGAAATATAGAGTCGAAAAAAAAATAGTTTCATAAATATTAAAATCTGATGTCTAATTGTGTCAATTTTTTCAATTTTACCCATAATCAAGAGAAGTCCACAAATTCTAGCTCAAATGGCAGAAATACCGAAATTGCTAGTGTCGGACGTCATGAGCCATGATCGGGGTTCGATCACTGGTCACTCCACTTTGTGTGTGTGAGTTTTCAATTACTTTGTCATTTCGTCTACCAACAAAAAAAATAAAAATTAAAACAAGAGAAGGTTTAATTACAGTTTTAGTCCCCCTATTTTCACTATTTTGCAGTTTTGGTCCCCCTATTTTAAAATTCGTCAGTTTTGGTCCCTCCAACACATGTATTGTCAAATATTGTATAAGCAGTTTTATTTCAATCATCAAATCACTTTCTTTAATTTTTTTAGTTACATTGTTTCATTTTGATTTCTCTTTTTTAATTTGTAATTATTGTATTCTCTTCTAATTTATAGGAGATTATAATCTCAACCCTAGATGAAGATCTTAACATATCACTATAAAATTTAAAAGGTCAATGGCTAAAACCTCCACCTATATCAGTCCAATAATTTTGAAGATTGTTATTTGTTGTTAGGATTTAATTGATATGCATCGACGGTGTAAAATAATTTTACACCGTCAACCAATACCAACCATGTTTTCCGCCACATCACCCCACTTTACCCCACTTTCTTGACATGACATGGCAAAATGATGGTTATTTATTGGACGATGGTGTAAAACTATTTTACACCGTCGGTGCATATCAATTAAACTCTTGTTGTTATATAATTATCACTATACAAATTTTAAAGTATATATTTTCATCATCTTTTGATTTAAGGTTTTAATTTTATAGTTTGATGTGTTACATTGTGAAGTTGTACAGTAGAACTAAATGATTAGTCTATGAAAGAAGGCTATGTTGATTGACTAGGACATAATCTCTTTAAATATGTCAAGCCATTATAATTTGGTTTATACCATATTAAGCCAACACCCATTTTCACAAAAGACTCATTTTTGTGAATATGACTGTGCAAATTTGTAGGCATTAGCAAATTCAAATTAACACATCCCATCAAAATTTTCAAAAGCAATAGCAGTTGTAAAGTTACAAAGATTCTCACACTTCTCTCTTATCTTCCCCATACCTACCTATTCATTTCCGAATCAAAGAGAGGAAGTGTTATGTATCATATTTGTACTTGACCTTTTTTGTATTATGTATTTATGTTCTTGAAGAAACTTCTTTTATACTTGGCCTTATGTGTTGCTCTGTTATGTACAAATTGTACAACAAATCAATTGCAGAATTGTTTAAGACTCACGGAAGAGCAAGTGGAACAACTGAAAAAGAAGGCCATTGCAAGTTATACTCAAAATAGGTAAGGACTTTATACCCAATACCAAGTTATACAAGCAGAAAAGCTCGACACATGCTTGATATTGTACCAGTTCTCCAACTACAAGGAAACTCCTGAGTTTGTGGAAGATTAGCTAAAGCCTGGGTGCAACTAGGATAGACACAATTTCTATTGTACGCTCTTGATATAGTATCTCAATTTCTATTGTATTGTGAACTATTAACAGTATGTACACTGCATTTTTTATTTGTATTTTGTCTCAACTTATATATATTAATTACAGAGATTAAGCACATTCTATTGGTGCTGCCTTATTTTTCACCCTTTCCTTTATAGTGCACGATTCACAAACACTCAATAAAGTTTAATCATTGGAGAGCTCTATGAGGCGACTGATATATAATTTCAAAAAACATTTATGCGAGTGGTTTTTGTACTACATTTATCTTTTTAAGGTGCTCCTAATGATCTACTATCACGATAGACTAAATTCATTCATAAATATAAGATATAATTTATGATTTATTATTTGTTCAAGTGAATATTCAAGTGCTTATGCGTTTAATTAAAGAACCAAACTAAGTGTTATTAATGCTTGCCCATGACATTTTATGTGGATGTTAGGTTGCTACATGATTATGCAGAAACAATTCATCAAGTTGTTATCGATGTAGAGACATGCAGACTCAAATTTTGTACTTTGATATTAGTAAAATAAAATAAGAATACTAGGGGGCTGGAGAGAAGAATGACGACTAGCTTGCTTCGATATTTTGTAATTTGATTGAATATAGTTATTTGTACTAAAAAACATGTCATCTAAATTGACGGGGAACAAAAAAACATTTTGTTATTTGATTGAATATAGTTATTTGTACTACATACTTCTGGTATGGCCGTAAGTTGAAAATACATATGTTCTTTGTAGTTCTTATTTCCTTATTGGATTTCTCATTTTCTATAATGATATCAATCGATTGATGGTTTATCCACCAAAAAAATTGGTTGATTGTTCCAAATTGGTTTTGTTATTTTCCCTACTGTTTTTTTTTTGTTTGGTTGGTAGACGAAATGGTAAAGCCATTGGAAACTCACACACACAAAGTAGAGTAGTCGCCATTGGAAACTCACACACAAAGTGGAGTGACGAGGGATTGAACCCCAGTCATGGCGTCCGACACTAGCAATTTCGATATTTCTACCATTTGAGTTATGATTTGTGGACCAGTTTATTTTCTTATTATCAATATGTCTGATACGATGATTAGCCATTTGTGAACATATAGTTACTGTTAAATTCTTATTGATATTATACCGAGTATAATAGATTATTGATATTATATAAATAAGTCATGTAATTAAGCAATTTGTTAATCTATTCCGTGTCATTTCATTGTATAGTCAATTTTTGTCACACGGGAGGCTATAATATAGACTATTGATATTATATATAAATAAATCATAAAGTTAGTAATTTGTTCATCTATTCTGTAGCATTTCATTGTATAGTTAATAGTTAAATTTTGTCATTCTTTATTGTTCAATTCTTATAACACGGGAGGCTATAGTATAAAATATTGTTCAATTTTTGTTACTCTTTATTGTCCAATTCTTATAACATGAGAGACTATAATATAGACTATTGATATTATATATATATATATATATATATATATAAATAAATCATATAAATAATTTATTCCCGTGCGTTGCACGGGTACTCCAACTCGTAATTGATAAACAACAATAAGAAAATGAGGAGAAAATAAATTAAACGAATTAAAGAAAATATTCTAAGCTTGCAATCAATATGATTCATCATTAAAATTGATTTCAAAGTATAGCGGGAACAAAAAATATAAATAATTAATATAGAGGGGACAAAAATTATTTTAAACATTATTTTGCATTATAAATTACATGAGAATTCTTCATCATTACATATTACAATAAACCCTAATACTTAGGATTATAAAAAAAAACCTTAATACTTAAGCCGGAGGCGCCGCCGGCTGCATCTCGATGTTGGGCTGGGGGGCTACGGCTGCTGACTGTTGTCGTGTATGTAAAGCTCGAAAGAGGAGCCACATCACTATCACCAGTGCAATGATGATAGCGATAGCCCATGCCCATGATGGCACGCGATGAATGGCTCTGGAGATATGGTCCTCGTACTCTGTAGTCGGAAAAATATTTTCTGCCGGATTCCTCATATTTAACTACATAATTTTACATATGTTAAATTGAAACTCAAAACGGTAATAAAAGAAATAACTACACGATGACTAAAATAAAAGGCTCAGTTTAGGGTAGGAGAGCTTGATAGGTCTCCCACAGTGGGTGAGTATTATTCATCCACGGTCAATAACCTTAATTAAATAACAAAATTAATAATATAATCTACACAAGTTTTATTACTAAGCAAGAAAGAGAATCAAATTTTCTTATGTGAAATAGTCGGATAAATCATTTGAAAATAAAATTTTACTCATAGTATTATTATTTCATATGCAATCATGCATGTTTCATAAAAATATATCAAAGTAACATCATATTGGCTCGATTAATCTGTTCAATTCTATAATTTTCAGTCATCTTTTGTGATGTGTGTGTTGTGTATGTGGGTGAGCATGTATGCGTGCGTGCATGCGTGCAAGCACATGTTAAAAGTAGATATTATATTAAGGTATACAATTTAATTTTTTAATGACCATATTTTTTTTACACAAATAAACTTATGTTATTTCATCTTGAATAATCAACTTTATACTTATTATAACTTCAATTATTATATATAATATAATTTTTGTATTTAATTTATATATTATAATTTTTTCACCGGCCCATCCAATTTTTATTTTGTGGCTCCGCCGCTGTATAAACCTAATTATTTTTTTTACATTAGTAGTAATAATAAGTCATATTCATCATTAAGTTTTTTTTTCAAAACTTTTCTAAAATATATTAAGTCTCATTCATATAGTAATCATTTTGCAAAACTTTTCTAATACACCAAAACATCTTGTTAAATATGTGGCAAATGATTTTCAATCAAAGAAGGGGATAATGTGATACAAACAAATATTTTTTGGTTATTATTCTATAAACCCACATAAAAACATGTGAGAGTTTTGACTAAAAAAACCATTCCATTGTGAAGTTATTGAAAAAAAATGTACTACTAGTATTTCCATTCATCGATTAAAAATGTACTACTTACTAGTATTTCCATTTATCGATTAAAAGTGGGTGGAATTATTAAAAGTGGACATTTCTTAAAAAAAAAAAAATTAAACTTTATTTATTAAACTTTAATTTATCTAAGTAACTATGTAGTATACCATGAACCACTTTATGAATGAGTTTCACATTATGAAGCAACAACTTGTCGGTCACATTTATTATCCAAATAAAACTTTCATATTGTCAAAATCACTTTTACCAAAACTCTCATCTGAACTAAAGAAATCAAAACTGAGTTTTGTTAATTGATTCTATTGGATTTGTTCATGAATCATACTTTTAATATTGTCTCATGATCCCTGATTCTCAATTTTGTGTATATGTATGCCTTTATGATGTGTTGTATATTCATTTCTTAGAAGTTAGAACTCTATATGTAGTTTGTGATGTTTAATTCTTTGTCTTAGGCTCTTCCTGAAACACTTGATGGCAAGTCTTTTGACTAATCAGTGCTGTACACAGTGCGTTTCTGAGTTTTTGGAAGTCATATGCAAAAATATAAAAGTGGTCCTTTAATAAGAAACATAAATCTTTTTATAAAAAAAAATCATCGATTTAAATTGCAAATAACATAAAAAATATAATCATTCTTGTAATTAACATAAAAAATATTTGTTGTCTAACAATAGCAACAAAATACAATATAGCTACTTAATTAGTTTCTTTTTTTATCATACGTGCTTTGTTACTCTGTTACTGTTTTTTTTTTCTTTACAAAAACTGAACTTGAACCTAACAGTATTGTAATATAACTATTTTTTACACCCCTAATTTACTAATACTGTTACCTTATAATTTTTTTTTAAACCCTTATTTTTAAGGGGCCCTATGCCATTGCCCATGGTATAGGGCCGCCCCTATATGGTGATTATTTTATGTTTTTACGAAATTCGTTGTTTGTTGGAAAATAATCGGTATAGAGAAAATAAAAAAACACAATCACAACACAAGAATATAACGTGGAAACTCCAAACCGGAGAAAAAACCACGGTCGTTGTCTAAACCGACAACCAGAGAATATCACTATGTGAAAATTGTTACAACACATAGACTACCCTCAACCTTTCCACGGCCCCCTGTACACCCACACTCTCCCAAGAAAATACCTAAATACATCTCACCACACTCTAAAACAAGAGTATAAGAGAAAAACAAAAAAAGTCAGATATAAGCTTAAAGTGCTTCCAACTGGTGCATCTAAAAGCAAAGAACTTAGGTCCAATATATAGCCTTGGTCTCACCCTTGCTTCACCAAACTAAGCGATGTAGGACTTCTCCAATAGCTAATTTTTAACCTCCTTTATTTAAGAATCTGGGTGATGTGAGACTTGACAATCAACCCAACATTGTTAACTATAGTTTTATGTTTGTTAAATAAAAATTAGCATACAGTTTAAGGCTCTAACTTTGAGTTTTCATGTATTTGGAAAGCAAGGAATCAAAGAACTTTTCAAGCACAAAACATTGTGATTTCTACAATTTTTTAAATTAAATTAACTCTCAAATTGGTTGAGAGCAAACACGACTGGTTTTACGTACTTGATTTCAGAGTGGTTGTTTTGCTCTTTAATGTGTGTGATTTTGGATATTTTTCTACAATGTGTCTTCAATTGGAGTTGTTTGTATCTTTCTCCTTGCTCTAATATTATACATCTTACATGGTTTAAAGTTATTAAAAAAAACTGTAGTAGCATGGATCTTTTGTAATATGGGTTTTTGATGATGCTCTTTTACCCTGGTTTCGGATTCTGTTTTTCTTATGTTTTAGAGAGATAGGATTGGTTCTATACTGCAAATATATCTCTGATATATTTTACATTTATCGGACGTCCTAGAGTTAAACGTATTATCGCCCTTAAGTAAGATTCATTAATCACTTGAGTTAAAAGTAACACTGCCGCCAATAGTAGTATGATTCTAAATAGAACAAATCTTGTTCAAGTAAGGTTGTAAGTTATTCATGCTTATGATTCTTCTCCTTTGATTTAAAATATAATTAATAACTAGTACATTCTTTTGCCTTTTCAAAATAATGAGTACATTGAGTTCTTTCCACTGTCACGACCCAACCCGCATCGTGATCGGCGCACAGACTAATATTAGTCCGGCAAGCCTAATTACCAAACCTGGCAATAATAAACATGAAATTCCAATATGACACTTTAGTTCAAAATAATATTTACTGAAATTTCGACAGAGTATATTTGTATTTTCAGCCTTTCCAAAATCAGAATAAAACCTGTTTTACAGCATACAACATCAGCCAAGATTTCAAGAATTACATATTTAAATTTATACATCCCAAAATAAAGATATTCCTAGACTCAAAATAGCTGCAGATACACTGACTCAACATACACATAAACAAAAGAGTGTCTCATCAAAGGAAACCTACCAAAGAGCTACAATCTGGAACTTTGAATCTATGAGAAGCTTGCTACTCTTCCGAATCTGAAAAAAAATAGAATATGAAGGGATGAGTCACGAGGACTTGGTGAGGAGATGTTAAAGTACAAAAGTAAGTATGTTTTTATATATCGTCTCCACAGGGACTGGTGCGATATTAGTGCCGTTCAACAATTTATATTGTTTCAAGTATTGAAAAAGAGATTTTGTTTATAAACATCCAAACTTACAACACAAATAAATTTAGGAAGAAATACCAAGGAGACAAAGTTACTGGGATTAGATATAGTTAACTATTCTCCTAATGCAACCTCTTAATCGATTATATATTTTCCAAATTTCAATTATATTTTCACCTATCGCTCATCGTACGTTTCCGTCCCCAGATAACGACGAGAGATCTAGTGTACCTATCAACCCTCGATCCCTCGAGCTGTTAATCAATACATTAGCATTAAGATCCAATAGTATACGTGAATGTGAACCTAACACTATCCCTAGCAATTAGCATTCACAGATGAATTTATTTCAATTCCTTTAAACAAAAAGTCTATGTCTAGAGCTTTATGAATCAAATAATCAATTTCGGAGTTTTACGTCGGAAAAGCATTAAGCACGGAAATAAACCATCAACATAAGAAAAATAGAGATTATATATAACCAGCCAGATCGAGAGTTTACATGAGAATTATAATTAACTGAACCTAATCCCAATAACAGAGAGAATTAGTTATACATGATAACCTTACAATACATAGCTAGAAGAGATGGAAAGAATTATGCAGTTGAATTCACAGCTCTTCTTTGGTCGCTCTCAGTCTCCACTATTTTCTCCTCCACCGTGAGTCTTTTCCTTTGTTCCTATGAAGTTCTGGTGTTGCAAGAATGAATGGAATGAATGAATTGAATGGCTATTGCATGCTTGGAAGCAAACCTTAATGAAAGGGTTTGTCACATGTGCACCGCCTACTTTTGTTTCTAATTCATCCAATCAAAGGCAAAGAGTTTGTTCCACTTGACCACTTGTGCCTCTGCTTGTTTGAACCATGCTGGAAAACGTGAATTGATTTGAGCATCAGATTCTTGTGGATTTATCCCTTCAGATGTTAAAAATAACATATGAGATAAAAGAATATATTGTTAATTATATGCGGGCTTAGATTACAAATAATTAATTATTTATTTATTAAAAATACTCACTGTAAATAGGGATGGACTTCAGTGCAGTTAATCAGCAAGTGAACATGCGCTGAATTCAAAGCTTTGTCACCAGGATAAATCACTTTCTCTTGACCACTGTTACGTCCAGGCAAGTTGAATATAGACAAGTTTAAAGGGTGAGTTCTCCTTGGACGAGATGTTTCAGTTTCATTTCGGCGACTATTGCTTGAAGACAACGTGTCTCTGAAATAATGAGAACAAAATTGAATTGTCTCACGGTGTAAGTATGATGCACAAATTGAGCCTTCAACCCTAGCTTTATTTTTCACAGAACGTTTTGAATCGCCCATGAATCTTTCAAACGGGTACATCCATCTATATTGAACCGGCCCACCGAGTCTAGCCTCATGTGCAAGATGCACCACAACGTGCTCCATTGAATCAAACAAAGCAGGAGGAAATATTCTCTCCAACTTACACAATATCAGTGGAATGTCATTTTCCATCTTGATTAGATCAGCCTCTCTTAGCGTTGTTGAACACAAATTCTTAAAAAATTGACTGAGTTCAATAAGTGGATTCAATACATGTTGTGGTAAAGAACTAAATGCAATCGGAAGTAAAGTTTGCATAAAAACACGACAATCATGACTTTTCATCCCACGCATCCTTCCATGGTCAACATCAGCACATCTCGCCAAATTCGACGAATAACCATCTGGCATCTTCACTTCTTTTACCCATCGACAAACAGATTTTGCTTCATCAGGAGATAGAGTATAGTTCGCACGAGGTTTTAGAAATCTGCCATTCAATGTCTCCACCAACAACAGGTCATTACGTTTGCAATACAACCCTATGTATTTCCTAGCTTTATCATTATCTTTAGTTTTTCCTTTGACATTCATTACAGTGTTGAATATGTTTTCAAACACATTCTTTTCAACATGCATAACATCAAGATTGTGTCGTAAAAGATTGTGTTTCCAATACGACAGATCCCAAAAGATACTTTTTTTTGTCCAATTGTGCGTTTGTCCGTAACCACACGGTTTAGAAGCAACACCACATACAACCTCTACCTTTGGAATATCTTTCGCTTTGTCCCAAACTTGTTCTGATGTCAAATATTGAGGTGGAGGCCGGGTTTCAATCACACCCTTAACAAATGCAACTTTACTTCTTCGAAATGGATGATCAAGCGGAAGGAATCTTCTATGGCAGTCAAACCAAGTAGCCTTCCCACCTTTTTCTAACAATAAAGATTTTGTGTCCATCATGCAAATAGGACATCCTAGTTTACCATGTGTCCCCCATCCAGACAACATCCCATACGCAGGAAAATCATTGATGGTCCACATTAAAGCTCCTTTCATGTTGAAATTTCGTTTTTGACTGATATCATATGTCGGAACACCGTTCCACAACCTCTTCAAATCATCAATCAAAGGTTGTAAATAGATATCAATACCGGCAGTTGGACTAGATGGGCCTGGTATTACAGCGGCTAAAAACATGTAAGGTTTTGACATGCACATGTCAGGTGGAAGATTGTACGGGGTCACTAGAACAGGCCAACATGAATATGGAGTGGCTGATACTTGAGTATATGGTGTAAATCCATCTGAGCATAACCCAAGTCGAACATTTCGTGGCTCCGAAGCAAATTCAGGATAAACTTGATCAAAATGCTTCCAAGCCATTCCATCAGAAGGATGTCGCAACTCACCTGACATTTTTCTCCTTTCATAATTTTCAGAATGCCATGTCATTTTAGTGGCAGTTTGCATTGGTGCATACAACCTTTGTAACCTTGGTATTATGGGTAAATAGAACATCGACTTTCTTGGGATTTGCTTCCTTCCGCTTGACCGAGAATTTTTTGTTGCACGATATCTTGGTTCTTGACAAAACTTACATTCAAGTAATGCACCGTCACTTACACCAAATTCGTTGTTATAATACAACATGCACCCGTTAACACAACAATCAATTCTCTTCACATCGAGTCCTAACTTTGCCACTAACTGCTTTGCTTCATAATAATCTTTTGGCAAATCTTTTGGGTGGTCTAGTGTTACATCCAACATCAATTTCGTGATCAAATCCATGGTGTCTTCTGGAACTTGTCGGCACTTCATACCAATAAGTCTAATACACACTGTTAACTTCGAGTCTAGAGAGCCTTCAAACAACGGTTTATTTGTCTCTTGCAAAAGATCATAAAACCTCTGGGCTTCCTCGTTTGGTCGTTCAACCTGAACATCACCATCATAATCATCTTCCTCCGGCTCGTGGACGTCATTCGGCACATAAATCGGCACATTATACCCAAGGGCATTCGTGTTGGAACAAAATGAGTTTTAGTTATAAAACACCCTAAGTTTTGATGATAACAAAGTATTAAATGGACAATTGATATTACTAATGAATGATCTAGTGTGCAGGAACAAAGTAAAAATCTTATTCACTCAGATCATCATTTGAGCCTCTGAAGGACACAGTCTGAAGCGCTTAGACTCTGAGAAGCAAGAAGCTTCAGAGCCTCTGAAGAAGTCCTCAGATGCCAAAGAGAGAAACACAGTCTGAAGCTTGCGTACATCATTCAGAAGATCAAAGAAATGTTATTACCAGATTCTGAATGACACTCTCTGAAGAAAGACAACTCATAACTAATGGAATAGTACAACGATCTTATCAGCAAAAAGAAGATTGTACTACCAACGGTCCTTTCTCAACGTCTTGATACCTAGAGTATAAATAGAAGACATTCTGATTAAGAGAAGACCACTGGAAGATTCATACGGGTACATTGACAAACAACACACGGACATCTAATTCCCCCATCACGTATGACAATGGGATTTTGTTTTACGGTAGTGATAAATAGTTCAACCCCTAGTTTAAAAAACTCTTTAACTTGTCCTGATCTCTTTCCATGATCATGCCTATCGTACATCCAACTACGATCCGTAAAATTCATTTCTGCGCAAGTTAATTTAATTTTAAATAATTAGATAGATCGTATTTGCTTTACAAAAGGAATTTGGGCATTTTGGATATTCGACTTTATTAGTACATATACTACGTACGTATGTACATTATAAAGTAAAATTTATATAATAATTCACAAACATACTTAATCCAAATTTATATTTTATATATATTGACTAAAATACTAACTTTTTTTATATTGACTAAAAATACTAACTTTATATTTATTTTGACTAAAAATCCTAACTTTATATTTATTTTGACTAAAAATCCTAACTTTTTTTTTTATTTTGACTAAAAATACTAACTTTTTTTTTATTTTAACTAAAAATACTAACTTTTTTATTGACTAAAAATATTAACTTTTTTTTATATTGACTAAAAATACTAACTTTTTTTTATATTGACTAAAAATACTAACTTTTTTATTGACTAAAAATACTAACATTTTTTTATATTGACTAAAAATACTAACTTTATATTTATTTTGACTAAAAATCCAAACTTTTTTTTATTTTGACTAAAACTCCTAACTTTTTTTTATTTTGTCTACAAACACTAACTTTGTTTTTATTTTGCCTAAAAATACTAATTTTATTTTATATTGACTAAAAATACTAACTTTATCAAGCGGAAGGAATATTCTATGGCAGTCAAACCAAGTAGCCTTCCCACCTTTTTCTAACCAAAAAGATTTTGTGTCCATCATGCAAATAGGACATCCTAGTTTACCATGTGTCCCCCATCCAGACAACATCCCATACGCAGGAAAATCATTGATGGTCCACATTAAAGCTCCTTTCATGTTGAAATTTCGTTTTTGACTGATATCATATGTCGGAACACCGTTCCACAACCTCTTCAAATCATCAATCAAAGGTTGTAAATAGATATCAATACCGGCAGTTGGACTAGATGGGCCTGGTATTACAGCGGCTAAAAACATGTAAGGTTTTGACATGCACATGTCAGGTGGAAGATTGTACGGGGTCACTAGAACAGGCCAACATGAATATGGAGTGGCTGATACTTGAGTATATGGTGTAAATCCATCTGAGCATAACCCAAGTCGAACATTTCGTGGCTCCGAAGCAAATTCAGGATAAACTTGATCAAAATGCTTCCAAGCCATTCCATCAGAAGGATGTCGCAACTCACCTGACATTTTTCTCCTTTCATAATTTTCAGAATGCCATGTCATTTTAGTGGCAGTTTGCATTGGTGCATACAACCTTTGTAACCTTGGTATTATGGGTAAATAGAACATCGACTTTCTTGGGATTTGCTTCCTTCCGCTTGACCGAGAATTTTTTGTTGCACGATATCTTGGTTCTTGACAAAACTTACATTCAAGTAATGCACCGTCACTTACACCAAATTCGTTGTTATAATACAACATGCACCCGTTAACACAACAATCAATTCTCTTCACATCGAGTCCTAACTTTGCCACTAACTGCTTTGCTTCATAATAATCTTTTGGCAAATCTTTTGGGTGGTCTAGTGTTACATCCAACATCAATTTCGTGATCAAATCCATGGTGTCTTCTGGAACTTGTCGGCACTTCATACCAATAAGTCTAATACACACTGTTAACTTCGAGTCTAGAGAGCCTTCAAACAACGGTTTATTTGTCTCTTGCAAAAGATCATAAAACCTCTGGGCTTCCTCGTTTGGTCGTTCAACCTGAACATCACCATCATAATCATCTTCCTCCGGCTCGTGGACGTCATTCGGCACATAAATCGGCACATTATACCCAAGGGCATTCGTGTTGGAACAAAATGAGTTTTAGTTATAAAACACCCTAAGTTTTGATGATAACAAAGTATTAAATGGACAATTGATATTACTAATGAATGATCTAGTGTGCAGGAACAAAGTAAAAATCTTATTCACTCAGATCATCATTTGAGCCTCTGAAGGACACAGTCTGAAGCGCTTAGACTCTGAGAAGCAAGAAGCTTCAGAGCCTCTGAAGAAGTCCTCAGATGCCAAAGAGAGAAACACAGTCTGAAGCTTGCGTACATCATTCAGAAGATCAAAGAAATGTTATTACCAGATTCTGAATGACACTCTCTGAAGAAAGACAACTCATAACTAATGGAATAGTACAACGATCTTATCAGCAAAAAGAAGATTGTACTACCAACGGTCCTTTCTCAACGTCTTGATACCTAGAGTATAAATAGAAGACATTCTGATTAAGAGAAGACCACTGGAAGATCCATACGGGTACATTGACAAACAACACACGGACATCTAATTCCCCCATCACGTATGACAATGGGATTTTGTTTTACGGTAGTGATAAATAGTTCAACCCCTAGTTTAAAAAACTCTTTAACTTGTCCTGATCTCTTTCCATGATCATGCTGTCATACCCCAATTTTTGACCTAAGATCCCGCCTCATGTCCATGTGTCATGCATTTTTATCCGGGATTTACTTCGCTTTTTCAAACGAAATTTCGGCAGAGAGGTATTTTAAAATACCTCATTTTGTGTTCATTTATTATTTATATATTTATATTATTATTATTATTTTGTTTTTTTTCAATCTTTATTATTTTTATTCTATTATTCAGTTTTATTATTATTATTTATTTATTTATTTTTATTTATTTATTTATTTATGTGTTTATTCCTTTTTCTGTTTTTTTAATTAATTAAAAAAGAGTCAAAAAAAAAGTCAAGGTCACGTTTTGGGGTCACGGTTACAGCAGCCATTGTGTCTTCTTCCCCAAAAGGGAACATGCCTTCAGCCATGGAAAAGTAATCCATGCCCTTTTCCTCAATCATCCAAAACCCTAAAAAAATTTGGGTTATAAAACAGATGAAAAAATCAGAGAAGGGGGGATTTTTTTTTGGGCCAGCCGCAGCAAAAAAAAACAGATTCATCTGTTCATCTTCATCACCAGAATCATTCAAACCAGAAAATCCAAAAAAAAACAGAGAACTCAAATTATCATCACCACCTTCGTTCATCAAATCGCAAACACCAAAACAAACTCAGATCATCATCAACTTCTTTTCCAAACCAGAACCAGAAATCAGAAATCCAAATCAAAACCACGAAAACCCACGATCTTCATCGCAACCGAATCCAAACCCGATCCTCCATCATCATAAAATCTGATTCAACCATCAGAACCCATCATACACGAACCAAAAAAACGAAAAGGGAAATCGAAATCAAAACCAAAACATAAACAGAATCAAAAAACGAAGAAGGAGAAGAAAGCAAAACGAAGTCTTTCTTTAGATGATGAGGGCGCCAAGAAGAATAAGGGACCCATGGCGTCATTAAAGGATGCACAAGAAATAGTTCAGAATGGTTCATCGACCGGTTGGGGGCAAGTTCTGACACTACCGGAAAACAAGTTTCGAGAAGGGTTGGGTTTCTCTCTACCATCTGCAAAAGCTGCCAACCCAAGTGCTGCCACCAAACCAATTGAAGACATCTTCTATAGTGCTGGGTTCATCCACCTTCCATCTCCAGAAGTCGATGCCATTACCGAAGACGGTACCGAGGAAGATTTGCCAAGCTTCGTCACAAGAGGGGTGGTTTGCCACAATTGGATAGCTGTCGACGTCCCCTCCGTTACTCATTTGTCTAAGTAATGTGTTTGTTTGTCTCCTTTCAAAAAATCCTTTCGTTCTGCCCAAGACGAAAGTGAACTTGTGTTATGGCACTTTTTAAATAATTCCTCTTGTTCTGCCCAAGGCAAGAGTGAACCATGTGTAGGGCGTTCCTGTTTCAAATATTATCAATCAATAAAAATGTCGTTTTGACTTCCATTCCATCTGTCTTTTTTTTTACTTTTGTGCTTTTTCTGGAAAATGGTAAAAAAAAAACACTAAAAAGAAAAAAAGAAACACTCCTTCTAAAAAATTTCTTTACACGTCTTTACCATATGCATTATAAAATCAAGCATAAATCACATGTGCAGATTAACCATCAATGACCCCATTGAACAAAATAACCCTATGCCCTCCCCCAACTTTGAGTTTCCTGTGTTTGAAGCCGAAGAAGAGGGTGACGAAGGAATTCCAGATGAAATTTCTCGCTTACTTGAGCATGAAGGAAAAGTCATTCAGCCTCACAAAGAGCCATTGGAAACGATCAATTTGGGCTCTGAAGAAGATAAAAAGGAAGTCAGGATTGGGGCACTACTAGATGAGGACGTCAAGAGCAGATTGACGGAGCTTCTCAAAGAATATGTCGACGTGTTTGCTTGGTCATATCAAGACATGCCAGGATTGGATACTGACATCGTGGAACATCACTTACCACTGAAGCCTGAATGCCTACCAGTCAAACAGAAGTTGAGAAGGACCCATCCCGACTTAGCGGTCAAGATCAAGGAGGAAGTCCAGAAGCAGATTGATGCAGGTTTTCTTGTTACAGCTGAATACCCTCAATGGTTGGCCAACATAGTACCAGTTCCAAAGAAGGATGGTAAGGTTAGGATGTGTGTCGATTACCGAGACCTAAACAAGGCCAGTCCGAAAGATGATTTCCCATTGCCGCATATTGATATGTTGGTCGACAATACGGCAAAGTTCAATGTTTTCTCCTTCATGGACGGATTCTCCGGATATAATCAAATCAAGATGGCACCCGAGGATAGAGAAAAGACGTCTTTCATCACACCATGGGGGACCTTTTGCTATAAGGTGATGCCGTTTGGATTGAAGAATGCGGGAGCTACTTATCAAAGAGCCATGACTACTCTCTTTCATGATATGATGCATAAAGAGATTGAGGTTTATGTGGATGATATGATCGCTAAGTCTAGAACTGAAGAAGAGCATGTCGGGCATCTCTTGAAATTGTTCTTGCGGTTGAGAAAGTATCGGCTTCGTTTGAACCCCAATAAGTGCACCTTTGGTGTCCGATCAGGAAAACTTTTAGGCTTCATTATCAGCCAAAAAGGCATTGAAGTAGACCCAGACAAAGTTAGAGCTATTCGAGAGATGCCTGCTCCGAGGACTGAAAAGCAAGTAAGAGGCTTTCTTGGACGATTAAATTATATCTCCAGATTTATCTCTCATATGACTGCTACTTGCGGGCCCATATTCAAACTTCTCCGCAAAGATCAAGGGATTACTTGGACCGAGGATTGTCAGAAAGCGTTTGATAACATCAAAGAATATTTGCTAGAGCCTCCAATCTTGGTCCCTCCAGTCGAAGGCAGACCACTAATCATGTACCTAACAGTGTTAGATGATTCAATGGGTTGTGTACTTGGTCAGCAAGATGAAACCGGAAGAAAGGAGCATGCCATTTACTATTTGAGTAAGAAATTCACGGATTGTGAGTCTCGATACTCTATGCTTGAAAAGACCTGTTGTGCTTTAGCATGGGCTGCCAAACGCCTTCGCCAGTATATGATTAATCATACCACCTGGTTGATATCAAGGATGGATCCGATCAAATATATCTTCGAGAAGCCTGCTCTAACCGGAAGGATTGCCCGTTGGCAGATGTTGTTGTCCGAGTATGACATTGAGTACCGTACCCGAAAGGCAATCAAAGGAAGCATTATCGCTGATCATTTGGCTCACCAGCCCATTGACGACTATCAATCTATCAAGTTTGACTTTCCTGACGAAGAGATCATGTATTTAAAGATGAAAGACTGTGAGGAACCTTTACCTGAAGAGGGTCCGGATCCTGAATCCAGATGGGGTTTGATATTCGATGGAGCTGTTAACGCATATGGTAATGGAATAGGGGCAGTCATCATTACTCCCAAAGGCACCCACATCCCTTTTTCTGCTAGATTGCTATTCGATTGTACAAACAACGTCGCAGAATATGAAGCTTGTATCATGGGGATTGAAGAAGCCATTGACCTAAGGATCAAAGTCCTCGACATATATGGAGATTCAGCCCTCGTGATTAATCAGATCAAAGGAGAATGGGAAACTCGTCATCAAGGCCTGGCCCCCTACAAAGACTATGCGAGGCGCCTCCTCACTTTCTTCAACAAGGTGGAACTGCATCATATCCCCCGGGAGGAAAACCAAATGGCAGATGCCTTAGCCACCCTATCTTCCATGTTTGAAGTGAGTCGTTGGAATGACATGCCCCGGATCAGCATTAGGCGTCTCGAAAGACCTGCTCATGTGTTTGCCATTGAAGAGGTCGCAGACAACAAGCCGTGGTTTCACGACATTAAACAGTTCCTTCAAAGTCAGGAGTATCCACTTGGGGCATCCAACAAAGATAAGAAGACCTTGAGAAGGTTGTCTGGCAATTTCTTCCTGAATGAGGGCATATTGTACAAAAGAAACTTTGACATGGTCCTTCTCAGATGTGTGGATAAACTCGAAGCAGAAATGTTAATGAATGAAGTGCATGAAGGGTCTTTTGGCACTCATTCTAATGGACATGCAATGGCTAAGAAAATGTTAAGGGCCGGCTACTATTGGATGACAATGGAATCTGATTGCTGCAAACATGTAAGGGTATGCCACAAATGCCAGATTTACGCTGACAAGATACATGTGCCACCAACTCTGCTCAATGTTCTTTCTTCTCCATGGCCCTTCTCTATGTGGGGTATCGACATGATTGGTATGATTGAGCCAAAAGCTTCAAACGGACACCGCTTCATCCTAGTGGCCATCGACTATTTCACCAAGTGGGTCGAAGCGGCATCATACGTGAATGTAACAAGACAAGTGGTAGTCAAGTTTATCAAGAATCAACTCATTTGCCGGTACGGCGTCCCAAGCAGGATCATCACGGACAATGGGTCAAACCTGAATAATAAAATGATGAAAGAATTGTGTGATGACTTCAAGATTGAACATCATAACTCTTCTCCATACAGACCCAAAATGAATGGCGCTGTTGAGGCTGCAAATAAGAATATCAAGAAGATCGTTCAGAAAATGGTTGTTACTTATAAGGATTGGCATGAGATGTTACCATTTGCCTTGCATGGATATCGCACCTCGGTCCGCACTTCAACAGGGGCAACCCCTTTCTCTCTCGTATATGGCATGGAAGCAGTGTTACCCGTAGAGGTCGAGATCCCGTCAATGAGAGTTCTGATGGAAGCCAAATTGTCTGAGGCTGAATGGTGTCAAAGTAGATATGACCAGTTGAATCTAATCGAGGAGAAACGCATGACCGCCTTGTCCCATGGTCAGTTATATCAAAAAAGGATGAAACAAGCTTTTGATAGGAAGGTTCGACCCCGTGAGTTCAAAGAAGGGGACCTCGTACTCAAAAAGATTCTATCTTTTCAACCAGATTCTAGGGGCAAGTGGACCCCTAACTATGAAGGCCCATACGTTGTTAAGAGAGCTTTCTCCGGTGGCGCTATGACACTTGCAACTATGGATGGTGATGAGCTCCCACGCCCTGTGAACGCCGATGCAGTCAAGAAATATTTTGTCTAATAATAAAGAAAAGCTCGGTAAGTCGAAAACCCGAAAGGGCGGCTTAAGCAAAAATGAGCGTCTCGGTGGACTGAAAACCCGAAAGGGCGGCCCAGGCAAAAATTAGAGACATAAAAAAGAGAAGATTATCCTGTTAGATTGAAAACCTGAAAAGGCAATCTAGGCAAAAATTAAGGATTCCGACAAAATAGCTGCATCAGTTTAAACTTGTTTGCTTGGGGCATTCGATATAGCTACTAAAGAGTCAGCAATCTTCAATCTAAAAAGCTCAAAACACAGTTGGAACCCAAAGTTGCTAGAGAGAATAGTGGTTATCGTGTAACAATGTAGCCTTTTCCATGTATTTACCATTTTCCAACTTTTTGTAATGATCCATGGGGCATACTTTTTGCAAGCTACCATTCAATTAATGAAATTTGAGCCTTTCTTATTCATTTAGAATTCTTGTTTATTTTGCATAACTTCTTTTTATAATGATAATGTTTGGAACAAAAGTCTTAAAAAAAAATGTACACAATATTTTCACTCTTTTAAAAAAGGGGGGGGGGGGGGGGAGAGGGGAAATTACAAACACATTTTTCTTCAAATGATGAAAACAAAAGGGGATATGTACAGTTAAAAGGAATTTCCTCACCTAGTTCCAAATGGTGACTTCAGACCAATATCGGGTCTTTCCCCTGTAAGACTTGTCCTCCCTAGAAAGGTTTGAGTTTCATAATCAGACTTCTTCAATCAGTGTTTCTGGTCCATCTCAAGTGATGTATACACCTTGTTAAGTCTGGCCGAGTATTTGAACGTACTGCGATGTTGGTTTACCCTCAGTCGTGTTTGTCCAATTAGTCTTGTCAGCACACACATACATAACATGCATACAAACATAACACATATATATTTCCATAATACATGCATGGCTACTACTCATATCAGTTGTCTCTTCATTCGTCACTCGTCTTTCATTAAGCTATCCAGGCGATAGTAGACAGTGTCTCTTCATTCGTCACTTGTCTTTTTTAAGCTATCCAGGCGATGGTAGACAGTGCCTCATTATTCGTCACTCGTCTTTTATTAAGCTATCTAGGCGGTAGTAGACAGTGTCTCTTCATTCGTCACTTGTCTTTTTTAAGCTATCCAGGCGATAGTAGACAGTGCCTCATTATTCGTCACTCGTCTTTTATTAAGCTATCCAGGCGATAGTAGACAGTGTCTCTTCATTCGTCACTTGTCTTTTTTAAGCTATCCAGGCGATAGTAGACAGTGCTGCATTATTCGTCACTCGTCTTTCATTAAGCTATCCGGGCGATAGTAGACAGTGTCTCTTCATTCGTCACTTGTCTTTTTTTAAGCTATCCAGGCGATAGTAGACAGTGCTTCATCATTCGTCACTCGTCTTTTTTAAGCTATCCCTGCGATAGTAGACGGTGTCTCATCTTTTTCCATCTACCTTTGTTAAACTATCCATATGATAGAAGGTGACTTATCCCAGTAAAACTACATTGTTTCACAAGCGGAGTTGGATCATTTTTCCTCTCCCTATCATTGTTTTCCTCCCTCAGTCGGGTCATTTTTTTGTTGCTCACCTGTAAATGTCTCTGTTCCCCAGTAATAAAAACTTGTCTCTTGTGATTCCACTTTCTCAAAAGATTCAAAATCTTGCATTTGCATCATAAGCATTCTCGGCATCTTAGGTCCAAAATTGTATATTTTGTATTTAAGCTTCTTCCTCCAATCGAGATGAAAATTTCAACTTCATCTCTCCGGATGAAGAAACTTAAATAGGGGCATCTGTCATACCCCAATTTTTGACCTAAGATCCCGCCTCATGTCCATGTGTCATGCATTTTTATCCGGGATTTACTTCGCTTTTTCAAACGAAATTTCGGCAGAGAGGTATTTTAAAATACCTCATTTTGTGTTCATTTATTATTTATATATTTATATTATTATTATTATTTTGTTTTTTTTCAATCTTTATTATTTTTATTCTATTATTCAGTTTTATTATTATTATTATTATTTATTTATTTATTTATTTTTATTTATTTATTTATTTATGTGTTTATTCCTTTTTCTGTTTTTTTTAATTAACTAAAAAAGAGTCAAAAAAAAAGTCAAGGTCACATTTTGGGGTCACGGTTACAGCAGCCATTGTGTCTTCTTCCACAAAAGGGAAGATGCCTTCAGCCATGGAAAAGTAATCCCTGCCCTTTTCCTCAATCATCCAAAACCCTAAAAAATTTTGGGTTATAAAACAGATGAAAAAATCAGAGAAGGGGGGATTTTTTTTTGGGCCAGCCGCAGCACAAAAAAACAGATTCATCTGTTCATCTTCATCACCAGAATCATTCAAACCAGAAAATCCAAAAAAAAACAGAGAACTCAAATTATCATCACCACCTTCGTTCATCAAATCGCAAACACCAAAACAAACTCAAATCATCATCAACTTCTTTTCCAAACCAGAACCAGAAATCAGAAATCCAAATCAAAACCACGAAAACCCACGATCTTCATCGCAACCGAATCCAAACCCGATCCTCCATCATCATAAAATCTGATTCAACCATCAGAACCCATCATACACGAACCAAAAAAACGAAAAGGGAAATCGAAATCAAAACCAAAACATAAACAGAATCAAAAAACGAAGAAGGAGAAGAAAGCAAAACGAAATCAAGAACCCAAAGCGGCGAAGGTTGAAATTTTCTTGCAATTCCTATTCTGTTTTTTTTATTTGATTTGGTTTAAGAGACAAATTTGTGTATACTTGAGTTATTTGTGTTGAAAAAAATGGAGTTATGAGGTTTAGAAGAAAAAAACAGAGGGAGAGAGGAGGAAGAAAGGTTTCCGGCGGCGGTGGGGAAAGAGGAAGAGAAAATGAAAAATGAAAATTTAAGGGTTTCCTGGGTATATATACCCTGACCCGATCCGGTGTGCGCGTGTCTATCGCAGCACACCGTGTACCCTCGCTTATCAGCCACTGATCTCTATCAGATGGCTCAGATTATTTCCTTTTAATTTCAGATCTGAGCCGTCTGATCTATCAGACGGCCAGGATTTGGCCCTGTTTTTTTGTTTGTTGGTTTACACGCAGTGGGCCTTGTGGACTGGGCCCAATCCAGTTTTTGCTATCCACACCCCCCATATCTTGCTGTTTACACCCCCTGCTTTATTTATTTATTTTATTTATTTATTTTTATTATTTTATTTGTGTGTTCTATCATATCCAAATGTCATTTAATTTATTTATTTTTGTACATTATTTATGTGTTATATGCCATGTTTAAATATCAAAATGTCAAAAATATGCCATGTTATTTGTTTCGTTTATTACTGCTTAAATATCAAAAATGCAAAAAATATTATTGTATGTTTTATTTGTTCAAGTCCAAGGGAAAGGGGAAATTTTTCGTTAACCTCGTGTTGCGATTATTTTTTGCGCATTTGCTTGTTCACTATTTTTTGACCTTGAAATAAGAATCATTTTTATTTAAATAAAAAAAGAATGAAAAAAGGAGTGGTTTGGCGGATGACTTTTCACTCTCCGGTGACTTCGGATTTCCTGCCGGATGGCTTACGGTCCGAATAACCGACGTTCTAAAAAATATAATTGTTCTTAAAATAATAAAAAGCAAAAACATTCAAATATTTTCAAAAAATAAATCCTTTTATAATAAACTTCGACTTTCGTCGAGAAACCTTTTTTTCAAACTTTTTTTAATAAATGCTCTAACACATTTAAGCATATTTAAATATTTTCAAAAGACTAAAATATAGAAAACAATTCAAATCTTTTGCCGCTTGGCTTTTTCAAATTCAAACTTTTTCTCAATAGAGTTTAGACGTGAGTCATCTCTAGTTGAAATTCATTTTCCCACGACATATGGCAGGAAAAGATATAAACTTTTCAGTATGTTCGTGGCGGATTTAAAAGGAGTTTAAACTTAAGATGACGACTCGTCTTTTCTCCTAAAATCAATCAAACAAATCACTTTACAAATTTTACCCCGAACTACGAGATTTTGATCCTTTACGGGTAAGTAGTGCAAAAGACCTTGTGTCTTCCCAATTCAAAATTAATAAAACATTTTTTTTCCTTCTTTTCTTTAAATATCCAAAATTAATAAAAATATGGTCTTTCATCATTACCCAATCATTTATAAGCAAGTTTTACAAGCAAAATATTTTAGCACAAAAAATACATATTTTACAAGAGGTTCCCGTAGAGTACTACGGATACATAGGATGCTAATACCTTCCCTTTGTATAACTAACCCCCGAACCTTAAATCTCTAAAAAATTAATTATGGGTTTATTCGATCTTTTCCCCTTCCCTTGGATAAATTAAAGCTCGGTGGTGAATCATAATTTTTGAGAACCAAAGCTAACCAATAGCTTGGCGTCCGAAAATCACCGCGACAGAAATGGCGACTTCACTGGGGACTCCCCAAGAGGGTTGAGCCTAACTTGTATCTATGTTATATTTTGTGCTTTTATTTTTCTCGTAATATTTTATATTGCTTTATTATGCTTATATGTTTGGGTTTGATATTTATGAGAGAAAAGTCCTCTACCCGGATTTGAGCAAAAACTTAGGATAAGTTAGTGGTCGAGTGTTGGCCTTCTTGGTGGATACCTTGTAGGGTTAACATGAAAACCACGCCTAGAGTAGACCCTCTTGAGAATATTGTTGTCTTGCGAGGATTTGCAATGGCGGTAATATTTTCTCGTTGGATCCATGACTCTAGGGACCTTTTAAACCAGTCTAGAACCTCGAAACATGTTATTAGGGACCTCTGTTTAGAACCCTAATTGGTGGTTAAGTGTTGATCTTCTTGGTGGATACCTCGTAGGGTTGACGCGAAAGCCACACCTAAAAGAGATCCCTTGGAAGTGTTACAGTCTTGTGAGGATTTGCAATGGCTGTGATACTTTCAAGTAAGATCAATGATTTTAGGAACCATTACGAAGCCTAGAATCTACATGTGAGGGGCGGTAGTTTGGAAAACTTTTAAAATAGTACCATGTAACTAGTATTCAAAATATTCCGGATCATATCCTTCCATACCATAACATTTGCATTCATGAAAATAATTTTTGCATGTACATTTTGCTTTATAGGGGACTTGAGTGAACAGTTGATTAAAAAGCTCAAAAAAAAAAAAGAGGAATAAATATGGCTTCAACAAGAAGACACACGCCCACACTCAAAGTCAAGAAACCACAAGTGGAGAGCCTCAAAGGGTTGAGTGAGGGGATGACGTCGATCGCCAAGAAAAATTTTGAGTTAGATTATGGGTTGATACTCAATTTGCTACATGTAGAGATAGACGATATGGCGCTAACCACCCTAGCTCATTTCTATGATCCACCACTCCGATGTTTCACTTTTCAAGACTTCCAGTTGGCCCCCACACTAGAAGAATTCGCCAAGATCCTGGGTTGTAATCTAGAAGACCATGGGCCTTATGTGGGTTTGGGAGAGGAACCTCCTATGAAGGAAATTGCCAAAGCTCTTCATCTTACAAGCGCCGAGGTATCATCATGGCTAGAAGACAAGAAGAATGATAGGAAGGGAGTTTCCAAAGGATTCTCGAGAGGTGTGTTAGAAACGAAGGCTCAAGCTCTGTTGGAAAAGAAGGATTGGAAACCATTCAATGCGGTGCTAGCTCTCTTGGTATACGGATTAGTGCTGTTTCCCGACGTTGAGAATTTTGTGGACTTTTCCGCCATCGGAGTATTCATAGTCGGGAACCCTGTCTCCGCCTTACTAGCCGATCTTTATTATTCCCTCCACATCAAATATGAAGGGCGAAGGAAGGATATGTTATTCTGTTGTGTTCCCTTACTACAAGAGTGGCTAACGTCTCATCTACCAAGGAAAGATTCTTTTGTGTCAAATCCCGCCGGTTTAAAATGGCATCAAAGGATGATGGCTCTCACTGAAAAAGATATTTTTTGGTATTCTCGAGAGTTAGATGGTACAGAAATCATCCTCAGTTGCGGCGACTTTCCCAACGTACCTCTTGTGGGAACTCGAGGGTGCATTAACTATAATCCTGTCCTCGCGTTTCGACAACTAGGGTACCCAATGGAGGATAAACCAGACAATAATTTGTTGGATGAATTTATCTTGAAAGAGGGAGAGGAAAACCCCGCATTGCTAAGGAAAATCCGAAGAGCTTGGGGGCAAATACACAAGAAACCTTGGACCAAAAAGAATTGCATAGCCAAGCCACTCTACACTCAATGGGTGCGGGACAGAGTTGAAGCTAATCGATTACCTTTCGATATGGTAGTTAGACCTTTGTCACCCGAACCAATCACTATGGTTCCTATTGAGGAAGCTGAAGAGTTGAAAGCCCAGATTTCAGAACTTCAAAAGAAAAATGAAGATTGGGAATCGAAGTATTTGCAAGTCGAGGGAAAAAGAGCAAGGTTAGAAAGAGATCTAAAGTACCAAGAAGGGGTCTTGCAAGAAAGTCAGAAAAGTCTAAAAGAGTCTGAGGATAAAAGAGAGAAGATCGGGGATGGTATGCTCAGCGCAAGAGAAAATCTCATTGCCAAGGATGAGGAGATAGAAAGGCTCAAACAGTCCTATGGAAAAATAAAAGAATTCGGACAGTTGGCCACTGCTTCTCAAAAGAAATGGAGATTAAGATACCTAGAGCAAGTTGAAGAGACCAAAAAGATTAAGAAACAATGGCGTCACGAAGGTAACCAAAGTCAAGAGTTTGAAGGACTATACACCCAAGAAAAGGCAAGGCGAGAGTACCTCCAAGCTAACATGGAAAGAGTCCTCGCCCAGAAAAACCAAGAGTTCGAAGAACAGCTGCATTTAGAAGTTGGTCGAAAACAAGAGTTTGAAAACCTTTACTTCCAAGAAAGAGAAAGGTGTGAACATATCCAAGCTGAAATCGAACACATTCTTAGGGTGTATGAAGAACGGGTTGCACGTTTGAATGAAGAACTCGAAGAGATAAATACCAAGATGGCTCAACGTGGATTGGTACTTGAGTTGGTGTGGGGTGATTCAGATAGGTGGAGAGATGAATTTGCAAAGTTGGCCGCTTTCTCAAACATGGTCATCGAAAATCTTCCAAAAAAGCTAGCAAAGGCCGAGATAGCCATGTCTTACTACGAAGTTCCTTCAGACATCAAAAAGTTCATGGAGTATAGCAAGGAAATGGTGGAGTATTACAAGGAAGAATTGGCCGAGGCTAAAAAAGCATTTAATGTTGATTCATGATTTGTAATGATTAAACTTTATGTTGAAAACTTGTAACGCATGTTTTGAATATTTTGTTGTAATTCCATGAGAGGAAATTGTGATTTGTATTTCTAAGTATTTTGCAATCAAAGTGAAGGAATTTGTGCTTTGTATTTTGAGTATTATGAAATCAATGTTGAACCTTATCGGTGGATCTTATATTTTTGTTGCTTTATTTCTTTCAAAAGCCTTTAATAATTGTTCGCTTATGTGTTCCCCTCAAAGTAAAATACGAATAAAACTTTACTTTTATCATGCATACATATATTCATATTTACATGCATACATGCATAAAGTTCAAAAAACTAATTCCTGTCTTTCTCAAAAGGGAGTTTGTCGACCGGTCTCTTCCCAAAGTGGCCCGACTACCGCGTCCGAAACCAACTCGCGCGCACAATACTCGGCTAAGAAGAAAGAGGATGGACGCTTTGGAACAAGAGAACGCACAGCTTCACGAGCAAGTAACAACATTCAGGGCAGAATTGGATAGGGTGAATGCCTTGGTAGAAGCACTAGTGGCAGCGCAGAATAGACCACCGACTCCCTAAGCACCGGTGATCTCAGAAATTGTCTCAACCCCAATCCCAGCGACACATGGTAGCACGCCTCAACAGAATATGCCTGAAGGATACCCTTGGGGCATGCCTTTGAACTTCAATGGAGGAGGTCACCCGGGCGCTACCGAAATTCCGACTCCCACTATTCAACATGCAATTCCGGTGCCTCAATCAGGAACCCCACTTCCTCAAATTCATGTCCCTGTCTCACAACCTACGACGGTTGTTACAAACCCGTTGATTCATGTTACCCCGCACGACAACGAACCCATCTACCATGCGGAGAACGTGAGGGGATATAGTCAAATGGACGAGATCTTGGAGAAATTTGACGATATGCAGCGGGAAATCAAAGCTCTCCGGGGGAAGGACCTGTTTGGGAAAAATGCTCATGATTTGTGCTTAGTGCCAAATGTCCAAATCCCAGCTAAGTTCAAGGTTCCTGATTTCGAGAAGTACAAAGGGAATACTTGTCCCCAAAGCCACCTTGTGATGTACGCTCGGAAAATGTCTACTCAGACCGACAACGATCAACTGTTGATTCACTACTTTCAGGACAGTTTGACGGGTGCCGCCCTGAAATGGTATATGAGCCTAGACGGTGTGAAGATTCGGACATTCAATGATTTGGGTGCGGCCTTTGTTCGGCAATACAAGTATAACCTGGATATGGCCCCGAATAGAGACCAACTCCAAGCCATGTCACAAAAAGATAAGGAAACCTTTAAGGAGTATGCACAAAGATGGAGGGAAGTTGCTGCTCAAGTTAACTCACTCAAAGACGAGGATGAAATGGCCAGGATTTTTCTGAATACACTCGGCCCTTTTTATTATGAAAGAATGATTTCTAGCCCTACCAATGATTTCACCGAGTTGGTAAACATAGGCGTGCGCCTCGAAGAAGGAGTCCGACAAGGACGATTGGTTAAGGAGAGTGTCTCAAATAATACCGTGAAGAAGTTTGGGAATAACTTTCAAAGGAAAAAGGAACAGGAAGTCAGTATGGTGGCCCATGGGCGACCTCAGTAACGGTATGCAGGTTACCAACATGTCGCCACTGTTTCCCAGAGTCCCGGTTTTCGGCCCCAGTTTCAGCAAAAACCTCAGCAACAATATCAACAACCATATCAGCAGCAATATCAACAACAAATTCCGCCACAGTATGCCCAGCAGAATCGTGCTCAGAGGCCACCACAACAATTTGATCCAATTCCTATGAAGTATGCAGAGTTACTTCCTGCCCTACTCGGGAAGAATTTGGTTCAAACTAGACCTCCTCCTCCAGTTCCTGAAAGTTTGCCGCGGTGGTATAGAGCTGATCTCTCGTGTGCCTTTCACCAAGGAGCACCGGGTCACGACATTGAGCATTGCTTTGCTTTGAAATCTGAAGTCCAAAGGCTGATCCGAGCCAATGTCTTGTCCTTCAAGGACGTAAATCCGAATGTTCAAGCCAACCCATTACCAAATCATGGAGCATCTGTCAACATGGTGTTTGGGTGTCCGGGGAAATTTCAGGTTTTTGATATTCGGCATATCCGAGAACCATTGGTCCAGACTCACAAGAATTTGTGTAAGTTGTTCTTCTTTAAACATGATCATGAGGCTTGTCCGATCTGCCCCAACAATCCGCGAGGTTGTCAACAGGTGAGGACTGATATACAAGGTATGCTAGATAGAAGAGAGCTTCAAATCACTTATAAAAGGAATGAGGATGAAAATCCCAATGATGGCAATGATGAAGTGTTTGTTATAATACCTGAGTTCGACATTCCCGAGCATATAGAAGTGGCCTACAACAGTCAACAATCTATCGTCACTCCATTAGTGATTTCCTTACCGGGACCGATGCCTTACATTTCTGAAAAGGCTATACCTTACAAATACAACGCCACAATGATAGAAAATGGGCACGAGGTTCCCATTCCTGCTTTGCCACCTTCGGTCAACATCGCCGAAGTGAGTAGAGTCACAAGAAGTGGACGAGTATTTCCCTCAATGGTCCAAAAGAAGTCTGAAGATCTAGTGAGTAAGGAGGTGTGGGAAGAAGTTCGTGTTTCGAGTCCAGATTTGAATAAAGGCAAAGGTCAGTCCAGTGGGACTAGACCCGATTCAGATTTCAATGAGATCTTAGAGCTGATAAAAAAGAGCGAGTACAAGGTGGTTGACCAATTGATGCAAACCCCTTCGAAAATATCTGTGTTATCTTTGCTGTTGAACTCTGATGCCCATAGGGAAGCTTTAATGAAGGTGTTGGACCAAGCTTTTGTGGACCATGATGTGTCAGTTGGCCAGTTCGGTGGGATAGTGGGAAATATCACTGCTTGCAATAACTTGAGTTTCAGTGACGAAGAACTGCCAGAAGAAGGGAAGAATCACAACCTTGCCTTGCACATATCCATGAATTGTAATTCGGATGCATTGTCAAATGTGCTTGTAGACACTGGCTCGTCCCTGAATGTGATGCCTAAAGCAACTCTTGCTCGACTCTCTTACCAAGGGGCCCCGATGAGGCACAGTGGAGTAGTGGTCAAAGCTTTTGATGGCTCAAAGAAGCCTGTCATTGGAGAGGTCGACTTACCCATGATGATCGGGCCACACTTGTTCCAGATTACTTTTCAAGTGATGGATATCCAGGCCGCGTACAGTTGTTTGTTGGGCCGACCATGGATTCATGATGCGGGAGCAGTAACGTCTACGCTTCACCAAAAGCTGAAATTTGTGAAGAATGGAAAGTTGGTAATTGTAGGTGGTGAGCAAGCTTTGTTGGTGAGCCATTTGTTGTCTTTCTCTTTCATCAGTGCTAGTGATGTTGATGGAACGCAATTCCAAGGTCTCTCATTAGATGATAAGAACACCAAGAAGAATGTGACATCCATTTCTTCCTTTAGGGATGCACAAGAGGTGGTTCAAAATGGGTTGTCTGCAGGTTGGGGACAAGTCGTGACTTTGCCAGAGAACAAGTATCGTGAAGGGGTGGGCTTCTCTCCTTCATCTACAAGGGCTCCCAAGCGGAATGTTGTCAACGGACCAATTGAAGATACTTTCTACAGTGCTGGTTTCATTCACCCTTCCTTACCGGAAGTTAATGTCATTATTGAAGATGATTCTAATGTCGGTGGAATGCATTTCCAAAGTCTCTCCTTAAATGATAAGCATGCCAAGAAGAATATGGCGTCAATTTCCTCTTTGAGAGACGCACAAGAAGTGGTTCGTAATAGGTCGTCTGCAGGTTGGGGACAAGTTGTGACTTTGCCAGAAAATAAGCATCGTGAAGGGTTGGGTTTCTCTCTTTCATCTGCTAGGCCGAATGTCGTCATCAAACCGATTGAAGATACCTTCCACAGCGCAGGGTCCATTCACCCAGAAGCTAGTGTCATTATTGAAGATGATCTCGATGTTGTTGAGACCCAATTTCAAAGTCTTTCTTTAGATGATGAGGGCGCCAAGAAGAATAAGGGACCCATGGCGTCATTAAAGGATGCACAAGAAATAGTTCAGAATGGTTCATCGACCGGTTGGGGGCAAGTTCTGACACTACCGGAAAACAAGTTTCGAGAAGGGTTGGGTTTCTCTCTACCATCTGCAAAAGCTGCCAACCCAAGTGCTGCCACCAAACCAATTGAAGACATCTTCTATAGTGCTGGGTTCATCCACCTTCCATCTCCAGAAGTCGATGCCATTACCGAAGACGGTACCGAGGAAGATTTGCCAAGCTTCGTCACAAGAGGGGTGGTTTGCCACAATTGGATAGCTGTCGACGTCCCCTCCGTTACTCATTTGTCTAAGTAATGTGTTTGTTTGTCTCCTTTCAAAAAATCCTTTCGTTCTGCCCAAGACGAAAGTGAACTTGTGTTATGGCACTTTTTAAATAATTCCTCTTGTTCTGCCCAAGGCAAGAGTGAACCATGTGTAGGGCGTTCCTGTTTCAAATATTATCAATCAATAAAAATGTCGTTTTGACTTCCATTCCATCTGTCTTTTTTTTTACTTTTGTGCTTTTTCTGGAAAATGGTAAAAAAAAAACACTAAAAAGAAAAAAAGAAACACTCCTTCTAAAAAATTTCTTTACACGTCTTTACCATATGCATTATAAAATCAAGCATAAATCACATGTGCAGATTAACCATCAATGACCCCATTGAACAAAATAACCCTATGCCCTCCCCCAACTTTGAGTTTCCTGTGTTTGAAGCCGAAGAAGAGGGTGACGAAGGAATTCCAGATGAAATTTCTCGCTTACTTGAGCATGAAGGAAAAGTCATTCAGCCTCACAAAGAGCCATTGGAAACGATCAATTTGGGCTCTGAAGAAGATAAAAAGGAAGTCAGGATTGGGGCACTACTAGATGAGGACGTCAAGAGCAGATTGACGGAGCTTCTCAAAGAATATGTCGACGTGTTTGCTTGGTCATATCAAGACATGCCAGGATTGGATACTGACATCGTGGAACATCACTTACCACTGAAGCCTGAATGCCTACCAGTCAAACAGAAGTTGAGAAGGACCCATCCCGACTTAGCGGTCAAGATCAAGGAGGAAGTCCAGAAGCAGATTGATGCAGGTTTTCTTGTTACAGCTGAATACCCTCAATGGTTGGCCAACATAGTACCAGTTCCAAAGAAGGATGGTAAGGTTAGGATGTGTGTCGATTACCGAGACCTAAACAAGGCCAGTCCGAAAGATGATTTCCCATTGCCGCATATTGATATGTTGGTCGACAATACGGCAAAGTTCAATGTTTTCTCCTTCATGGACGGATTCTCCGGATATAATCAAATCAAGATGGCACCCGAGGATAGAGAAAAGACGTCTTTCATCACACCATGGGGGACCTTTTGCTATAAGGTGATGCCGTTTGGATTGAAGAATGCGGGAGCTACTTATCAAAGAGCCATGACTACTCTCTTTCATGATATGATGCATAAAGAGATTGAGGTTTATGTGGATGATATGATCGCTAAGTCTAGAACTGAAGAAGAGCATGTCGGGCATCTCTTGAAATTGTTCTTGCGGTTGAGAAAGTATCGGCTTCGTTTGAACCCCAATAAGTGCACCTTTGGTGTCCGATCAGGAAAACTTTTAGGCTTCATTATCAGCCAAAAAGGCATTGAAGTAGACCCAGACAAAGTTAGAGCTATTCGAGAGATGCCTGCTCCGAGGACTGAAAAGCAAGTAAGAGGCTTTCTTGGACGATTAAATTATATCTCCAGATTTATCTCTCATATGACTGCTACTTGCGGGCCCATATTCAAACTTCTCCGCAAAGATCAAGGGATTACTTGGACCGAGGATTGTCAGAAAGCGTTTGATAACATCAAAGAATATTTGCTAGAGCCTCCAATCTTGGTCCCTCCAGTCGAAGGCAGACCACTAATCATGTACCTAACAGTGTTAGATGATTCAATGGGTTGTGTACTTGGTCAGCAAGATGAAACCGGAAGAAAGGAGCATGCCATTTACTATTTGAGTAAGAAATTCACGGATTGTGAGTCTCGATACTCTATGCTTGAAAAGACCTGTTGTGCTTTAGCATGGGCTGCCAAACGCCTTCGCCAGTATATGATTAATCATACCACCTGGTTGATATCAAGGATGGATCCGATCAAATATATCTTCGAGAAGCCTGCTCTAACCGGAAGGATTGCCCGTTGGCAGATGTTGTTGTCCGAGTATGACATTGAGTACCGTACCCGAAAGGCAATCAAAGGAAGCATTATCGCTGATCATTTGGCTCACCAGCCCATTGACGACTATCAATCTATCAAGTTTGACTTTCCTGACGAAGAGATCATGTATTTAAAGATGAAAGACTGTGAGGAACCTTTACCTGAAGAGGGTCCGGATCCTGAATCCAGATGGGGTTTGATATTCGATGGAGCTGTTAACGCATATGGTAATGGAATAGGGGCAGTCATCATTACTCCCAAAGGCACCCACATCCCTTTTTCTGCTAGATTGCTATTCGATTGTACAAACAACGTCGCAGAATATGAAGCTTGTATCATGGGGATTGAAGAAGCCATTGACCTAAGGATCAAAGTCCTCGACATATATGGAGATTCAGCCCTCGTGATTAATCAGATCAAAGGAGAATGGGAAACTCGTCATCAAGGCCTGGCCCCCTACAAAGACTATGCGAGGCGCCTCCTCACTTTCTTCAACAAGGTGGAACTGCATCATATCCCCCGGGAGGAAAACCAAATGGCAGATGCCTTAGCCACCCTATCTTCCATGTTTGAAGTGAGTCGTTGGAATGACATGCCCCGGATCAGCATTAGGCGTCTCGAAAGACCTGCTCATGTGTTTGCCATTGAAGAGGTCGCAGACAACAAGCCGTGGTTTCACGACATTAAACAGTTCCTTCAAAGTCAGGAGTATCCACTTGGGGCATCCAACAAAGATAAGAAGACCTTGAGAAGGTTGTCTGGCAATTTCTTCCTGAATGAGGGCATATTGTACAAAAGAAACTTTGACATGGTCCTTCTCAGATGTGTGGATAAACTCGAAGCAGAAATGTTAATGAATGAAGTGCATGAAGGGTCTTTTGGCACTCATTCTAATGGACATGCAATGGCTAAGAAAATGTTAAGGGCCGGCTACTATTGGATGACAATGGAATCTGATTGCTGCAAACATGTAAGGGTATGCCACAAATGCCAGATTTACGCTGACAAGATACATGTGCCACCAACTCTGCTCAATGTTCTTTCTTCTCCATGGCCCTTCTCTATGTGGGGTATCGACATGATTGGTATGATTGAGCCAAAAGCTTCAAACGGACACCGCTTCATCCTAGTGGCCATCGACTATTTCACCAAGTGGGTCGAAGCGGCATCATACGTGAATGTAACAAGACAAGTGGTAGTCAAGTTTATCAAGAATCAACTCATTTGCCGGTACGGCGTCCCAAGCAGGATCATCACGGACAATGGGTCAAACCTGAATAATAAAATGATGAAAGAATTGTGTGATGACTTCAAGATTGAACATCATAACTCTTCTCCATACAGACCCAAAATGAATGGCGCTGTTGAGGCTGCAAATAAGAATATCAAGAAGATCGTTCAGAAAATGGTTGTTACTTATAAGGATTGGCATGAGATGTTACCATTTGCCTTGCATGGATATCGCACCTCGGTCCGCACTTCAACAGGGGCAACCCCTTTCTCTCTCGTATATGGCATGGAAGCAGTGTTACCCGTAGAGGTCGAGATCCCGTCAATGAGAGTTCTGATGGAAGCCAAATTGTCTGAGGCTGAATGGTGTCAAAGTAGATATGACCAGTTGAATCTAATCGAGGAGAAACGCATGACCGCCTTGTCCCATGGTCAGTTATATCAAAAAAGGATGAAACAAGCTTTTGATAGGAAGGTTCGACCCCGTGAGTTCAAAGAAGGGGACCTCGTACTCAAAAAGATTCTATCTTTTCAACCAGATTCTAGGGGCAAGTGGACCCCTAACTATGAAGGCCCATACGTTGTTAAGAGAGCTTTCTCCGGTGGCGCTATGACACTTGCAACTATGGATGGTGATGAGCTCCCACGCCCTGTGAACGCCGATGCAGTCAAGAAATATTTTGTCTAATAATAAAGAAAAGCTCGGTAAGTCGAAAACCCGAAAGGGCGGCTTAAGCAAAAATGAGCGTCTCGGTGGACTGAAAACCCGAAAGGGCGGCCCAGGCAAAAATTAGAGACATAAAAAAGAGAAGATTATCCTGTTAGATTGAAAACCTGAAAAGGCAATCTAGGCAAAAATTAAGGATTCCGACAAAATAGCTGCATCAGTTTAAACTTGTTTGCTTGGGGCATTCGATATAGCTACTAAAGAGTCAGCAATCTTCAATCTAAAAAGCTCAAAACACAGTTGGAACCCAAAGTTGCTAGAGAGAATAGTGGTTATCGTGTAACAATGTAGCCTTTTCCATGTATTTACCATTTTCCAACTTTTTGTAATGATCCATGGGGCATACTTTTTGCAAGCTACCATTCAATTAATGAAATTTGAGCCTTTCTTATTCATTTAGAATTCTTGTTTATTTTGCATAACTTCTTTTTATAATGATAATGTTTGGAACAAAAGTCTTAAAAAAAAATGTACACAATATTTTCACTCTTTTAAAAAAGGGGGGGGGGGGGGGAGAGGGGAAATTACAAACACATTTTTCTTCAAATGATGAAAACAAAAGGGGATATGTACAGTTAAAAGGAATTTCCTCACCTAGTTCCAAATGGTGACTTCAGACCAATATCGGGTCTTTCCCCTGTAAGACTTGTCCTCCCTAGAAAGGTTTGAGTTTCATAATCAGACTTCTTCAATCAGTGTTTCTGGTCCATCTCAAGTGATGTATACACCTTGTTAAGTCTGGCCGAGTATTTGAACGTACTGCGATGTTGGTTTACCCTCAGTCGTGTTTGTCCAATTAGTCTTGTCAGCACACACATACATAACATGCATACAAACATAACACATATATATTTCCATAATACATGCATGGCTACTACTCATATCAGTTGTCTCTTCATTCGTCACTCGTCTTTCATTAAGCTATCCAGGCGATAGTAGACAGTGTCTCTTCATTCGTCACTTGTCTTTTTTAAGCTATCCAGGCGATGGTAGACAGTGCCTCATTATTCGTCACTCGTCTTTTATTAAGCTATCTAGGCGGTAGTAGACAGTGTCTCTTCATTCGTCACTTGTCTTTTTTAAGCTATCCAGGCGATAGTAGACAGTGCCTCATTATTCGTCACTCGTCTTTTATTAAGCTATCCAGGCGATAGTAGACAGTGTCTCTTCATTCGTCACTTGTCTTTTTTAAGCTATCCAGGCGATAGTAGACAGTGCTGCATTATTCGTCACTCGTCTTTCATTAAGCTATCCGGGCGATAGTAGACAGTGTCTCTTCATTCGTCACTTGTCTTTTTTTAAGCTATCCAGGCGATAGTAGACAGTGCTTCATCATTCGTCACTCGTCTTTTTTAAGCTATCCCTGCGATAGTAGACGGTGTCTCATCTTTTTCCATCTACCTTTGTTAAACTATCCATATGATAGAAGGTGACTTATCCCAGTAAAACTACATTGTTTCACAAGCGGAGTTGGATCATTTTTCCTCTCCCTATCATTGTTTTCCTCCCTCAGTCGGGTCATTTTTTTGTTGCTCACCTGTAAATGTCTCTGTTCCCCAGTAATAAAAACTTGTCTCTTGTGATTCCACTTTCTCAAAAGATTCAAAATCTTGCATTTGCATCATAAGCATTCTCGGCATCTTAGGTCCAAAATTGTATATTTTGTATTTAAGCTTCTTCCTCCAATCGAGATGAAAATTTCAACTTCATCTCTCCGGATGAAGAAACTTAAATAGGGGCATCTGTCATACCCCAATTTTTGACCTAAGATCCCGCCTCATGTCCATGTGTCATGCATTTTTATCCGGGATTTACTTCGCTTTTTCAAACGAAATTTCGGCAGAGAGGTATTTTAAAATACCTCATTTTGTGTTCATTTATTATTTATATATTTATATTATTATTATTATTTTGTTTTTTTTCAATCTTTATTATTTTTATTCTATTATTCAGTTTTATTATTATTATTATTATTTATTTATTTATTTATTTTTATTTATTTATTTATTTATGTGTTTATTCCTTTTTCTGTTTTTTTTAATTAACTAAAAAAGAGTCAAAAAAAAAGTCAAGGTCACATTTTGGGGTCACGGTTACAGCAGCCATTGTGTCTTCTTCCACAAAAGGGAAGATGCCTTCAGCCATGGAAAAGTAATCCCTGCCCTTTTCCTCAATCATCCAAAACCCTAAAAAATTTTGGGTTATAAAACAGATGAAAAAATCAGAGAAGGGGGGATTTTTTTTTGGGCCAGCCGCAGCACAAAAAAACAGATTCATCTGTTCATCTTCATCACCAGAATCATTCAAACCAGAAAATCCAAAAAAAAACAGAGAACTCAAATTATCATCACCACCTTCGTTCATCAAATCGCAAACACCAAAACAAACTCAAATCATCATCAACTTCTTTTCCAAACCAGAACCAGAAATCAGAAATCCAAATCAAAACCACGAAAACCCACGATCTTCATCGCAACCGAATCCAAACCCGATCCTCCATCATCATAAAATCTGATTCAACCATCAGAACCCATCATACACGAACCAAAAAAACGAAAAGGGAAATCGAAATCAAAACCAAAACATAAACAGAATCAAAAAACGAAGAAGGAGAAGAAAGCAAAACGAAATCAAGAACCCAAAGCGGCGAAGGTTGAAATTTTCTTGCAATTCCTATTCTGTTTTTTTTATTTGATTTGGTTTAAGAGACAAATTTGTGTATACTTGAGTTATTTGTGTTGAAAAAAATGGAGTTATGAGGTTTAGAAGAAAAAAACAGAGGGAGAGAGGAGGAAGAAAGGTTTCCGGCGGCGGTGGGGAAAGAGGAAGAGAAAATGAAAAATGAAAATTTAAGGGTTTCCTGGGTATATATACCCTGACCCGATCCGGTGTGCGCGTGTCTATCGCAGCACACCGTGTACCCTCGCTTATCAGCCACTGATCTCTATCAGATGGCTCAGATTATTTCCTTTTAATTTCAGATCTGAGCCGTCTGATCTATCAGACGGCCAGGATTTGGCCCTGTTTTTTTGTTTGTTGGTTTACACGCAGTGGGCCTTGTGGACTGGGCCCAATCCAGTTTTTGCTATCCACACCCCCCATATCTTGCTGTTTACACCCCCTGCTTTATTTATTTATTTTATTTATTTATTTTTATTATTTTATTTGTGTGTTCTATCATATCCAAATGTCATTTAATTTATTTATTTTTGTACATTATTTATGTGTTATATGCCATGTTTAAATATCAAAATGTCAAAAATATGCCATGTTATTTGTTTCGTTTATTACTGCTTAAATATCAAAAATGCAAAAAATATTATTGTATGTTTTATTTGTTCAAGTCCAAGGGAAAGGGGAAATTTTTCGTTAACCTCGTGTTGCGATTATTTTTTGCGCATTTGCTTGTTCACTATTTTTTGACCTTGAAATAAGAATCATTTTTATTTAAATAAAAAAAGAATGAAAAAAGGAGTGGTTTGGCGGATGACTTTTCACTCTCCGGTGACTTCGGATTTCCTGCCGGATGGCTTACGGTCCGAATAACCGACGTTCTAAAAAATATAATTGTTCTTAAAATAATAAAAAGCAAAAACATTCAAATATTTTCAAAAAATAAATCCTTTTATAATAAACTTCGACTTTCGTCGAGAAACCTTTTTTTCAAACTTTTTTTAATAAATGCTCTAACACATTTAAGCATATTTAAATATTTTCAAAAGACTAAAATATAGAAAACAATTCAAATCTTTTGCCGCTTGGCTTTTTCAAATTCAAACTTTTTCTCAATAGAGTTTAGACGTGAGTCATCTCTAGTTGAAATTCATTTTCCCACGACATATGGCAGGAAAAGATATAAACTTTTCAGTATGTTCGTGGCGGATTTAAAAGGAGTTTAAACTTAAGATGACGACTCGTCTTTTCTCCTAAAATCAATCAAACAAATCACTTTACAAATTTTACCCCGAACTACGAGATTTTGATCCTTTACGGGTAAGTAGTGCAAAAGACCTTGTGTCTTCCCAATTCAAAATTAATAAAACATTTTTTTTCCTTCTTTTCTTTAAATATCCAAAATTAATAAAAATATGGTCTTTCATCATTACCCAATCATTTATAAGCAAGTTTTACAAGCAAAATATTTTAGCACAAAAAATACATATTTTACAAGAGGTTCCCGTAGAGTACTACGGATACATAGGATGCTAATACCTTCCCTTTGTATAACTAACCCCCGAACCTTAAATCTCTAAAAAATTAATTATGGGTTTATTCGATCTTTTCCCCTTCCCTTGGATAAATTAAAGCTCGGTGGTGAATCATAATTTTTGAGAACCAAAGCTAACCAATAGCTTGGCGTCCGAAAATCACCGCGACAGAAATGGCGACTTCACTGGGGACTCCCCAAGAGGGTTGAGCCTAACTTGTATCTATGTTATATTTTGTGCTTTTATTTTTCTCGTAATATTTTATATTGCTTTATTATGCTTATATGTTTGGGTTTGATATTTATGAGAGAAAAGTCCTCTACCCGGATTTGAGCAAAAACTTAGGATAAGTTAGTGGTCGAGTGTTGGCCTTCTTGGTGGATACCTTGTAGGGTTAACATGAAAACCACGCCTAGAGTAGACCCTCTTGAGAATATTGTTGTCTTGCGAGGATTTGCAATGGCGGTAATATTTTCTCGTTGGATCCATGACTCTAGGGACCTTTTAAACCAGTCTAGAACCTCGAAACATGTTATTAGGGACCTCTGTTTAGAACCCTAATTGGTGGTTAAGTGTTGATCTTCTTGGTGGATACCTCGTAGGGTTGACGCGAAAGCCACACCTAAAAGAGATCCCTTGGAAGTGTTACAGTCTTGTGAGGATTTGCAATGGCTGTGATACTTTCAAGTAAGATCAATGATTTTAGGAACCATTACGAAGCCTAGAATCTACATGTGAGGGGCGGTAGTTTGGAAAACTTTTAAAATAGTACCATGTAACTAGTATTCAAAATATTCCGGATCATATCCTTCCATACCATAACATTTGCATTCATGAAAATAATTTTTGCATGTACATTTTGCTTTATAGGGGACTTGAGTGAACAGTTGATTAAAAAGCTCAAAAAAAAAAAAGAGGAATAAATATGGCTTCAACAAGAAGACACACGCCCACACTCAAAGTCAAGAAACCACAAGTGGAGAGCCTCAAAGGGTTGAGTGAGGGGATGACGTCGATCGCCAAGAAAAATTTTGAGTTAGATTATGGGTTGATACTCAATTTGCTACATGTAGAGATAGACGATATGGCGCTAACCACCCTAGCTCATTTCTATGATCCACCACTCCGATGTTTCACTTTTCAAGACTTCCAGTTGGCCCCCACACTAGAAGAATTCGCCAAGATCCTGGGTTGTAATCTAGAAGACCATGGGCCTTATGTGGGTTTGGGAGAGGAACCTCCTATGAAGGAAATTGCCAAAGCTCTTCATCTTACAAGCGCCGAGGTATCATCATGGCTAGAAGACAAGAAGAATGATAGGAAGGGAGTTTCCAAAGGATTCTCGAGAGGTGTGTTAGAAACGAAGGCTCAAGCTCTGTTGGAAAAGAAGGATTGGAAACCATTCAATGCGGTGCTAGCTCTCTTGGTATACGGATTAGTGCTGTTTCCCGACGTTGAGAATTTTGTGGACTTTTCCGCCATCGGAGTATTCATAGTCGGGAACCCTGTCTCCGCCTTACTAGCCGATCTTTATTATTCCCTCCACATCAAATATGAAGGGCGAAGGAAGGATATGTTATTCTGTTGTGTTCCCTTACTACAAGAGTGGCTAACGTCTCATCTACCAAGGAAAGATTCTTTTGTGTCAAATCCCGCCGGTTTAAAATGGCATCAAAGGATGATGGCTCTCACTGAAAAAGATATTTTTTGGTATTCTCGAGAGTTAGATGGTACAGAAATCATCCTCAGTTGCGGCGACTTTCCCAACGTACCTCTTGTGGGAACTCGAGGGTGCATTAACTATAATCCTGTCCTCGCGTTTCGACAACTAGGGTACCCAATGGAGGATAAACCAGACAATAATTTGTTGGATGAATTTATCTTGAAAGAGGGAGAGGAAAACCCCGCATTGCTAAGGAAAATCCGAAGAGCTTGGGGGCAAATACACAAGAAACCTTGGACCAAAAAGAATTGCATAGCCAAGCCACTCTACACTCAATGGGTGCGGGACAGAGTTGAAGCTAATCGATTACCTTTCGATATGGTAGTTAGACCTTTGTCACCCGAACCAATCACTATGGTTCCTATTGAGGAAGCTGAAGAGTTGAAAGCCCAGATTTCAGAACTTCAAAAGAAAAATGAAGATTGGGAATCGAAGTATTTGCAAGTCGAGGGAAAAAGAGCAAGGTTAGAAAGAGATCTAAAGTACCAAGAAGGGGTCTTGCAAGAAAGTCAGAAAAGTCTAAAAGAGTCTGAGGATAAAAGAGAGAAGATCGGGGATGGTATGCTCAGCGCAAGAGAAAATCTCATTGCCAAGGATGAGGAGATAGAAAGGCTCAAACAGTCCTATGGAAAAATAAAAGAATTCGGACAGTTGGCCACTGCTTCTCAAAAGAAATGGAGATTAAGATACCTAGAGCAAGTTGAAGAGACCAAAAAGATTAAGAAACAATGGCGTCACGAAGGTAACCAAAGTCAAGAGTTTGAAGGACTATACACCCAAGAAAAGGCAAGGCGAGAGTACCTCCAAGCTAACATGGAAAGAGTCCTCGCCCAGAAAAACCAAGAGTTCGAAGAACAGCTGCATTTAGAAGTTGGTCGAAAACAAGAGTTTGAAAACCTTTACTTCCAAGAAAGAGAAAGGTGTGAACATATCCAAGCTGAAATCGAACACATTCTTAGGGTGTATGAAGAACGGGTTGCACGTTTGAATGAAGAACTCGAAGAGATAAATACCAAGATGGCTCAACGTGGATTGGTACTTGAGTTGGTGTGGGGTGATTCAGATAGGTGGAGAGATGAATTTGCAAAGTTGGCCGCTTTCTCAAACATGGTCATCGAAAATCTTCCAAAAAAGCTAGCAAAGGCCGAGATAGCCATGTCTTACTACGAAGTTCCTTCAGACATCAAAAAGTTCATGGAGTATAGCAAGGAAATGGTGGAGTATTACAAGGAAGAATTGGCCGAGGCTAAAAAAGCATTTAATGTTGATTCATGATTTGTAATGATTAAACTTTATGTTGAAAACTTGTAACGCATGTTTTGAATATTTTGTTGTAATTCCATGAGAGGAAATTGTGATTTGTATTTCTAAGTATTTTGCAATCAAAGTGAAGGAATTTGTGCTTTGTATTTTGAGTATTATGAAATCAATGTTGAACCTTATCGGTGGATCTTATATTTTTGTTGCTTTATTTCTTTCAAAAGCCTTTAATAATTGTTCGCTTATGTGTTCCCCTCAAAGTAAAATACGAATAAAACTTTACTTTTATCATGCATACATATATTCATATTTACATGCATACATGCATAAAGTTCAAAAAACTAATTCCTGTCTTTCTCAAAAGGGAGTTTGTCGACCGGTCTCTTCCCAAAGTGGCCCGACTACCGCGTCCGAAACCAACTCGCGCGCACAATACTCGGCTAAGAAGAAAGAGGATGGACGCTTTGGAACAAGAGAACGCACAGCTTCACGAGCAAGTAACAACATTCAGGGCAGAATTGGATAGGGTGAATGCCTTGGTAGAAGCACTAGTGGCAGCGCAGAATAGACCACCGACTCCCTAAGCACCGGTGATCTCAGAAATTGTCTCAACCCCAATCCCAGCGACACATGGTAGCACGCCTCAACAGAATATGCCTGAAGGATACCCTTGGGGCATGCCTTTGAACTTCAATGGAGGAGGTCACCCGGGCGCTACCGAAATTCCGACTCCCACTATTCAACATGCAATTCCGGTGCCTCAATCAGGAACCCCACTTCCTCAAATTCATGTCCCTGTCTCACAACCTACGACGGTTGTTACAAACCCGTTGATTCATGTTACCCCGCACGACAACGAACCCATCTACCATGCGGAGAACGTGAGGGGATATAGTCAAATGGACGAGATCTTGGAGAAATTTGACGATATGCAGCGGGAAATCAAAGCTCTCCGGGGGAAGGACCTGTTTGGGAAAAATGCTCATGATTTGTGCTTAGTGCCAAATGTCCAAATCCCAGCTAAGTTCAAGGTTCCTGATTTCGAGAAGTACAAAGGGAATACTTGTCCCCAAAGCCACCTTGTGATGTACGCTCGGAAAATGTCTACTCAGACCGACAACGATCAACTGTTGATTCACTACTTTCAGGACAGTTTGACGGGTGCCGCCCTGAAATGGTATATGAGCCTAGACGGTGTGAAGATTCGGACATTCAATGATTTGGGTGCGGCCTTTGTTCGGCAATACAAGTATAACCTGGATATGGCCCCGAATAGAGACCAACTCCAAGCCATGTCACAAAAAGATAAGGAAACCTTTAAGGAGTATGCACAAAGATGGAGGGAAGTTGCTGCTCAAGTTAACTCACTCAAAGACGAGGATGAAATGGCCAGGATTTTTCTGAATACACTCGGCCCTTTTTATTATGAAAGAATGATTTCTAGCCCTACCAATGATTTCACCGAGTTGGTAAACATAGGCGTGCGCCTCGAAGAAGGAGTCCGACAAGGACGATTGGTTAAGGAGAGTGTCTCAAATAATACCGTGAAGAAGTTTGGGAATAACTTTCAAAGGAAAAAGGAACAGGAAGTCAGTATGGTGGCCCATGGGCGACCTCAGTAACGGTATGCAGGTTACCAACATGTCGCCACTGTTTCCCAGAGTCCCGGTTTTCGGCCCCAGTTTCAGCAAAAACCTCAGCAACAATATCAACAACCATATCAGCAGCAATATCAACAACAAATTCCGCCACAGTATGCCCAGCAGAATCGTGCTCAGAGGCCACCACAACAATTTGATCCAATTCCTATGAAGTATGCAGAGTTACTTCCTGCCCTACTCGGGAAGAATTTGGTTCAAACTAGACCTCCTCCTCCAGTTCCTGAAAGTTTGCCGCGGTGGTATAGAGCTGATCTCTCGTGTGCCTTTCACCAAGGAGCACCGGGTCACGACATTGAGCATTGCTTTGCTTTGAAATCTGAAGTCCAAAGGCTGATCCGAGCCAATGTCTTGTCCTTCAAGGACGTAAATCCGAATGTTCAAGCCAACCCATTACCAAATCATGGAGCATCTGTCAACATGGTGTTTGGGTGTCCGGGGAAATTTCAGGTTTTTGATATTCGGCATATCCGAGAACCATTGGTCCAGACTCACAAGAATTTGTGTAAGTTGTTCTTCTTTAAACATGATCATGAGGCTTGTCCGATCTGCCCCAACAATCCGCGAGGTTGTCAACAGGTGAGGACTGATATACAAGGTATGCTAGATAGAAGAGAGCTTCAAATCACTTATAAAAGGAATGAGGATGAAAATCCCAATGATGGCAATGATGAAGTGTTTGTTATAATACCTGAGTTCGACATTCCCGAGCATATAGAAGTGGCCTACAACAGTCAACAATCTATCGTCACTCCATTAGTGATTTCCTTACCGGGACCGATGCCTTACATTTCTGAAAAGGCTATACCTTACAAATACAACGCCACAATGATAGAAAATGGGCACGAGGTTCCCATTCCTGCTTTGCCACCTTCGGTCAACATCGCCGAAGTGAGTAGAGTCACAAGAAGTGGACGAGTATTTCCCTCAATGGTCCAAAAGAAGTCTGAAGATCTAGTGAGTAAGGAGGTGTGGGAAGAAGTTCGTGTTTCGAGTCCAGATTTGAATAAAGGCAAAGGTCAGTCCAGTGGGACTAGACCCGATTCAGATTTCAATGAGATCTTAGAGCTGATAAAAAAGAGCGAGTACAAGGTGGTTGACCAATTGATGCAAACCCCTTCGAAAATATCTGTGTTATCTTTGCTGTTGAACTCTGATGCCCATAGGGAAGCTTTAATGAAGGTGTTGGACCAAGCTTTTGTGGACCATGATGTGTCAGTTGGCCAGTTCGGTGGGATAGTGGGAAATATCACTGCTTGCAATAACTTGAGTTTCAGTGACGAAGAACTGCCAGAAGAAGGGAAGAATCACAACCTTGCCTTGCACATATCCATGAATTGTAATTCGGATGCATTGTCAAATGTGCTTGTAGACACTGGCTCGTCCCTGAATGTGATGCCTAAAGCAACTCTTGCTCGACTCTCTTACCAAGGGGCCCCGATGAGGCACAGTGGAGTAGTGGTCAAAGCTTTTGATGGCTCAAAGAAGCCTGTCATTGGAGAGGTCGACTTACCCATGATGATCGGGCCACACTTGTTCCAGATTACTTTTCAAGTGATGGATATCCAGGCCGCGTACAGTTGTTTGTTGGGCCGACCATGGATTCATGATGCGGGAGCAGTAACGTCTACGCTTCACCAAAAGCTGAAATTTGTGAAGAATGGAAAGTTGGTAATTGTAGGTGGTGAGCAAGCTTTGTTGGTGAGCCATTTGTTGTCTTTCTCTTTCATCAGTGCTAGTGATGTTGATGGAACGCAATTCCAAGGTCTCTCATTAGATGATAAGAACACCAAGAAGAATGTGACATCCATTTCTTCCTTTAGGGATGCACAAGAGGTGGTTCAAAATGGGTTGTCTGCAGGTTGGGGACAAGTCGTGACTTTGCCAGAGAACAAGTATCGTGAAGGGGTGGGCTTCTCTCCTTCATCTACAAGGGCTCCCAAGCGGAATGTTGTCAACGGACCAATTGAAGATACTTTCTACAGTGCTGGTTTCATTCACCCTTCCTTACCGGAAGTTAATGTCATTATTGAAGATGATTCTAATGTCGGTGGAATGCATTTCCAAAGTCTCTCCTTAAATGATAAGCATGCCAAGAAGAATATGGCGTCAATTTCCTCTTTGAGAGACGCACAAGAAGTGGTTCGTAATAGGTCGTCTGCAGGTTGGGGACAAGTTGTGACTTTGCCAGAAAATAAGCATCGTGAAGGGTTGGGTTTCTCTCTTTCATCTGCTAGGCCGAATGTCGTCATCAAACCGATTGAAGATACCTTCCACAGCGCAGGGTCCATTCACCCAGAAGCTAGTGTCATTATTGAAGATGATCTCGATGTTGTTGAGACCCAATTTCAAAGTCTTTCTTTAGATGATGAGGGCGCCAAGAAGAATAAGGGACCCATGGCGTCATTAAAGGATGCACAAGAAATAGTTCAGAATGGTTCATCGACCGGTTGGGGGCAAGTTCTGACACTACCGGAAAACAAGTTTCGAGAAGGGTTGGGTTTCTCTCTACCATCTGCAAAAGCTGCCAACCCAAGTGCTGCCACCAAACCAATTGAAGACATCTTCTATAGTGCTGGGTTCATCCACCTTCCATCTCCAGAAGTCGATGCCATTACCGAAGACGGTACCGAGGAAGATTTGCCAAGCTTCGTCACAAGAGGGGTGGTTTGCCACAATTGGATAGCTGTCGACGTCCCCTCCGTTACTCATTTGTCTAAGTAATGTGTTTGTTTGTCTCCTTTCAAAAAATCCTTTCGTTCTGCCCAAGACGAAAGTGAACTTGTGTTATGGCACTTTTTAAATAATTCCTCTTGTTCTGCCCAAGGCAAGAGTGAACCATGTGTAGGGCGTTCCTGTTTCAAATATTATCAATCAATAAAAATGTCGTTTTGACTTCCATTCCATCTGTCTTTTTTTTTACTTTTGTGCTTTTTCTGGAAAATGGTAAAAAAAAAACACTAAAAAGAAAAAAAGAAACACTCCTTCTAAAAAATTTCTTTACACGTCTTTACCATATGCATTATAAAATCAAGCATAAATCACATGTGCAGATTAACCATCAATGACCCCATTGAACAAAATAACCCTATGCCCTCCCCCAACTTTGAGTTTCCTGTGTTTGAAGCCGAAGAAGAGGGTGACGAAGGAATTCCAGATGAAATTTCTCGCTTACTTGAGCATGAAGGAAAAGTCATTCAGCCTCACAAAGAGCCATTGGAAACGATCAATTTGGGCTCTGAAGAAGATAAAAAGGAAGTCAGGATTGGGGCACTACTAGATGAGGACGTCAAGAGCAGATTGACGGAGCTTCTCAAAGAATATGTCGACGTGTTTGCTTGGTCATATCAAGACATGCCAGGATTGGATACTGACATCGTGGAACATCACTTACCACTGAAGCCTGAATGCCTACCAGTCAAACAGAAGTTGAGAAGGACCCATCCCGACTTAGCGGTCAAGATCAAGGAGGAAGTCCAGAAGCAGATTGATGCAGGTTTTCTTGTTACAGCTGAATACCCTCAATGGTTGGCCAACATAGTACCAGTTCCAAAGAAGGATGGTAAGGTTAGGATGTGTGTCGATTACCGAGACCTAAACAAGGCCAGTCCGAAAGATGATTTCCCATTGCCGCATATTGATATGTTGGTCGACAATACGGCAAAGTTCAATGTTTTCTCCTTCATGGACGGATTCTCCGGATATAATCAAATCAAGATGGCACCCGAGGATAGAGAAAAGACGTCTTTCATCACACCATGGGGGACCTTTTGCTATAAGGTGATGCCGTTTGGATTGAAGAATGCGGGAGCTACTTATCAAAGAGCCATGACTACTCTCTTTCATGATATGATGCATAAAGAGATTGAGGTTTATGTGGATGATATGATCGCTAAGTCTAGAACTGAAGAAGAGCATGTCGGGCATCTCTTGAAATTGTTCTTGCGGTTGAGAAAGTATCGGCTTCGTTTGAACCCCAATAAGTGCACCTTTGGTGTCCGATCAGGAAAACTTTTAGGCTTCATTATCAGCCAAAAAGGCATTGAAGTAGACCCAGACAAAGTTAGAGCTATTCGAGAGATGCCTGCTCCGAGGACTGAAAAGCAAGTAAGAGGCTTTCTTGGACGATTAAATTATATCTCCAGATTTATCTCTCATATGACTGCTACTTGCGGGCCCATATTCAAACTTCTCCGCAAAGATCAAGGGATTACTTGGACCGAGGATTGTCAGAAAGCGTTTGATAACATCAAAGAATATTTGCTAGAGCCTCCAATCTTGGTCCCTCCAGTCGAAGGCAGACCACTAATCATGTACCTAACAGTGTTAGATGATTCAATGGGTTGTGTACTTGGTCAGCAAGATGAAACCGGAAGAAAGGAGCATGCCATTTACTATTTGAGTAAGAAATTCACGGATTGTGAGTCTCGATACTCTATGCTTGAAAAGACCTGTTGTGCTTTAGCATGGGCTGCCAAACGCCTTCGCCAGTATATGATTAATCATACCACCTGGTTGATATCAAGGATGGATCCGATCAAATATATCTTCGAGAAGCCTGCTCTAACCGGAAGGATTGCCCGTTGGCAGATGTTGTTGTCCGAGTATGACATTGAGTACCGTACCCGAAAGGCAATCAAAGGAAGCATTATCGCTGATCATTTGGCTCACCAGCCCATTGACGACTATCAATCTATCAAGTTTGACTTTCCTGACGAAGAGATCATGTATTTAAAGATGAAAGACTGTGAGGAACCTTTACCTGAAGAGGGTCCGGATCCTGAATCCAGATGGGGTTTGATATTCGATGGAGCTGTTAACGCATATGGTAATGGAATAGGGGCAGTCATCATTACTCCCAAAGGCACCCACATCCCTTTTTCTGCTAGATTGCTATTCGATTGTACAAACAACGTCGCAGAATATGAAGCTTGTATCATGGGGATTGAAGAAGCCATTGACCTAAGGATCAAAGTCCTCGACATATATGGAGATTCAGCCCTCGTGATTAATCAGATCAAAGGAGAATGGGAAACTCGTCATCAAGGCCTGGCCCCCTACAAAGACTATGCGAGGCGCCTCCTCACTTTCTTCAACAAGGTGGAACTGCATCATATCCCCCGGGAGGAAAACCAAATGGCAGATGCCTTAGCCACCCTATCTTCCATGTTTGAAGTGAGTCGTTGGAATGACATGCCCCGGATCAGCATTAGGCGTCTCGAAAGACCTGCTCATGTGTTTGCCATTGAAGAGGTCGCAGACAACAAGCCGTGGTTTCACGACATTAAACAGTTCCTTCAAAGTCAGGAGTATCCACTTGGGGCATCCAACAAAGATAAGAAGACCTTGAGAAGGTTGTCTGGCAATTTCTTCCTGAATGAGGGCATATTGTACAAAAGAAACTTTGACATGGTCCTTCTCAGATGTGTGGATAAACTCGAAGCAGAAATGTTAATGAATGAAGTGCATGAAGGGTCTTTTGGCACTCATTCTAATGGACATGCAATGGCTAAGAAAATGTTAAGGGCCGGCTACTATTGGATGACAATGGAATCTGATTGCTGCAAACATGTAAGGGTATGCCACAAATGCCAGATTTACGCTGACAAGATACATGTGCCACCAACTCTGCTCAATGTTCTTTCTTCTCCATGGCCCTTCTCTATGTGGGGTATCGACATGATTGGTATGATTGAGCCAAAAGCTTCAAACGGACACCGCTTCATCCTAGTGGCCATCGACTATTTCACCAAGTGGGTCGAAGCGGCATCATACGTGAATGTAACAAGACAAGTGGTAGTCAAGTTTATCAAGAATCAACTCATTTGCCGGTACGGCGTCCCAAGCAGGATCATCACGGACAATGGGTCAAACCTGAATAATAAAATGATGAAAGAATTGTGTGATGACTTCAAGATTGAACATCATAACTCTTCTCCATACAGACCCAAAATGAATGGCGCTGTTGAGGCTGCAAATAAGAATATCAAGAAGATCGTTCAGAAAATGGTTGTTACTTATAAGGATTGGCATGAGATGTTACCATTTGCCTTGCATGGATATCGCACCTCGGTCCGCACTTCAACAGGGGCAACCCCTTTCTCTCTCGTATATGGCATGGAAGCAGTGTTACCCGTAGAGGTCGAGATCCCGTCAATGAGAGTTCTGATGGAAGCCAAATTGTCTGAGGCTGAATGGTGTCAAAGTAGATATGACCAGTTGAATCTAATCGAGGAGAAACGCATGACCGCCTTGTCCCATGGTCAGTTATATCAAAAAAGGATGAAACAAGCTTTTGATAGGAAGGTTCGACCCCGTGAGTTCAAAGAAGGGGACCTCGTACTCAAAAAGATTCTATCTTTTCAACCAGATTCTAGGGGCAAGTGGACCCCTAACTATGAAGGCCCATACGTTGTTAAGAGAGCTTTCTCCGGTGGCGCTATGACACTTGCAACTATGGATGGTGATGAGCTCCCACGCCCTGTGAACGCCGATGCAGTCAAGAAATATTTTGTCTAATAATAAAGAAAAGCTCGGTAAGTCGAAAACCCGAAAGGGCGGCTTAAGCAAAAATGAGCGTCTCGGTGGACTGAAAACCCGAAAGGGCGGCCCAGGCAAAAATTAGAGACATAAAAAAGAGAAGATTATCCTGTTAGATTGAAAACCTGAAAAGGCAATCTAGGCAAAAATTAAGGATTCCGACAAAATAGCTGCATCAGTTTAAACTTGTTTGCTTGGGGCATTCGATATAGCTACTAAAGAGTCAGCAATCTTCAATCTAAAAAGCTCAAAACACAGTTGGAACCCAAAGTTGCTAGAGAGAATAGTGGTTATCGTGTAACAATGTAGCCTTTTCCATGTATTTACCATTTTCCAACTTTTTGTAATGATCCATGGGGCATACTTTTTGCAAGCTACCATTCAATTAATGAAATTTGAGCCTTTCTTATTCATTTAGAATTCTTGTTTATTTTGCATAACTTCTTTTTATAATGATAATGTTTGGAACAAAAGTCTTAAAAAAAAATGTACACAATATTTTCACTCTTTTAAAAAAGGGGGGGGGGGAGAGGGGAAATTACAAACACATTTTTCTTCAAATGATGAAAACAAAAGGGGATATGTACAGTTAAAAGGAATTTCCTCACCTAGTTCCAAATGGTGACTTCAGACCAATATCGGGTCTTTCCCCTGTAAGACTTGTCCTCCCTAGAAAGGTTTGAGTTTCATAATCAGACTTCTTCAATCAGTGTTTCTGGTCCATCTCAAGTGATGTATACACCTTGTTAAGTCTGGCCGAGTATTTGAACGTACTGCGATGTTGGTTTACCCTCAGTCGTGTTTGTCCAATTAGTCTTGTCAGCACACACATACATAACATGCATACAAACATAACACATATATATTTCCATAATACATGCATGGCTACTACTCATATCAGTTGTCTCTTCATTCGTCACTCGTCTTTCATTAAGCTATCCAGGCGATAGTAGACAGTGTCTCTTCATTCGTCACTTGTCTTTTTTAAGCTATCCAGGCGATAGTAGACAGTGTCTCTTCATTCGTCACTTGTCTTTTTTAAGCTATCCAGGCGATGGTAGACAGTGCCTCATTATTCGTCACTCGTCTTTTATTAAGCTATCTAGGCGGTAGTAGACAGTGTCTCTTCATTCGTCACTTGTCTTTTTTAAGCTATCCAGGCGATAGTAGACAGTGTCTCTTCATTCGTCACTTGTCTTTTTTAAGCTATCCAGGCGATAGTAGACAGTGCCTCATTATTCGTCACTCGTCTTTTATTAAGCTATCCAGGCGATAGCAGACAGTGTCTCTTCATTCGTCACTTGTCTTTTTTAAGCTATCCAGGCGATAGTAGACAGTGCTGCATTATTCGTCACTCGTCTTTCATTAAGCTATCCGGGCGATAGTAGACAGTGTCTCTTCATTCGTCACTTGTCTTTTTTTAAGCTATCCAGGCGATAGTAGACAGTGCTTCATCATTCGTCACTCGTCTTTTTTAAGCTATCCCTGCGATAGTAGACGGTGTCTCATCTTTTTCCATCTACCTTTGTTAAACTATCCATATGATAGAAGGTGACTTATCCCAGTAAAACTACATTGTTTCACAAGCGGAGTTGGATCATTTTTCCTCTCCCTATCATTGTTTTCCTCCCTCAGTCGGGTCATTTTTTTGTTGCTCACCTGTAAATGTCTCTGTTCCCCAGTAATAAAAACTTGTCGCTTGGCTTTTTGTTGCTCTAACACATTTAAGCATATTTAAATATTTTCAAAAGACTAAAAAATAGAAAACAATTCAAATCTTTTGCCGCTTGGCTTTTTCAAATTCAAACTTTTTCTCAATAGAGTTTAGACGTGAGTCATCTCTAGTTGAAATTCATTTTCCCACGACATATGGCAGGAAAAGATATAAACTTTTCAGTATGTTCGTGGCGGATTTAAAAGGAGTTTAAACTTAAGATGACGACTCGTCTTTTCTCCTAAAATCAATCAAACAAATCACTTTACAAATTTTACCCCGAACTACGAGATTTTGATCCTTTACGGGTACGTAGTGCAAAAGACCTTGTGTCTTCCCAATTCAAAATTAATAAAACATTTTTTTCCTTCTTTTCTTTAAATATCCAAAATTAATAAAAATATGGTCTTTCATCATTACCCAATCATTTATAAGCAAGTTTTACAAGCAAAATATTTTAGCACAAAAAATACATATTTTACATGAGGTTCCCGTAGAGTACTACGGATACATAGGATGCTAATACCTTCCCTTTGTATAACTAACCCCCGAACCTTAAATCTCTAAAAAATTAATTATGGGTTTATTCGATCTTTTCCCCTTCCCTTGGATAAATTAAAGCTCGGTGGTGAATCATAATTTTTGAGAACCAAAGCTAACCAATAGCTTGGCGTCCGAAAATCACCGCGACACATGCCTATCGTACATCCAACTACGATCCGTAAAATTCATTTCTGCGCAAGTTAATTTAATTTTAAATAATTAGATAGATCGTATTTGCTTTACAAAAGGAATTTGGGCATTTTGGATATTCGACTTTATTAGTACATATACTACGTACGTGTCGCGGTGATTTTTGGATATCGAGTTATTAATTAACTTCGAATCGCAAATTAATATTCCACCACCGATCTTTAATTTATCCGAGGGAAAGGGAAAAAGTTCGAAAAAAAAAAAAAAACCAATTTTTTAGAGAACAAGGTTCGGGGGTTAGTTATACGAAGGGAAGGTATTAGCACCCTAAGTATCTATAGTACTCTATAGGAACCTCTTGTTTTTATTTCTAACTTTGCGCTTTATTTTAATTGCTTATAAAAAATGTATAAGTGGGAAATTAAAGTAGTGATAAAAAAAGTTTGAAGTGATGAAAAAGAAGAAAAATGTTTTTGTTGATTTTATTGATTGGCGAGACAAGTCTCATGCCTACGTACCCGAGGGATCAAACCACCGTAGTTCGGGGTAAAAAGACGAGTAAATTTGTTTGTTTGATTTTAAGGTTTTGAAAATGGTTTTAAAATACCAAAAGCCAAAAATGGCAAAATGTGAATTTGATTGATGTTAGTTTATGAAGAAAGTCTATATGATTAAATTGATTGATGTTTGATTGTGAAATAAGACGCGGACACTTGGTTTAAAATCCAAGGTTTGTTGAGAAAATGTTTTGAGTGATAAAAGACACTTGGTTTAAAATCCAAGGTTTTCGCATGATTAAAAATGTATGAATGAGACAACTGCACTTGGTTTAAAATCCAAGGTTTTAGGCGAGAAAAAAGGACACTTGGGTTAAAATCCAAGGTTTTAGCGATAACGAAAGCCATTGGTTTAAAGTCCAAGGCACTTGGTTTAAAATCCAAGTTTGGTGATAAAAAAGACTCTTGGGTTAAAATCCAAGGTTTTCACGATAAAAGACGCCGTTGGTTTAAAATCCAAGGCACTTGGTTTAAAATCCAAGTTTCGCGATAAAAAGACTCTTGGGTTAAAATCCAAGGTTTTCACGATAAAAAACGCCGTTGGTTTAAATTCCAAGGCACTTGGTTTAAAATCCAAGTTCGCGGTAAAAAGAAACGTTTGGTTTAAAGTCCAAAGTTTTGAAAAGTGTATGATGACAAAATATTTTGATGCTTGATGATGTTGAAAAGAGATTGTGTTGATATTTTTTGAAAGAGGTTTTGACCTCATTTTTTAGAACAAAGTGTTTAATTATTTCCATTGAAATGTTGGGTTCCAAATTAATAAAAAGGTAGCGCGAAAAATAATAACATCGCAATGAGCAAATTAAGCGCGAAGACGATCCGTAATGATATTTTGATCAAAACGGTGTCTTTTCCCTCGGAATTTAAAATTACGCATATGGACGGAATGCGATAAAAAAATAAATATGCATGAGATGCAATTTTTCATTTATGAGTACATTGGCCTAATCACACTCTAAAATTTTGCAAGAAAAAATAAATATGAAATGATGCAAGAGAGGGGGTATGCTATGCACTTTTATTTAGAATTTACACTTGGCCTATTTACATCCTAAATTCAAGAACAAAAAATAAACGGTAATTAATAAGTGATAGATACTCAATATTGTGATAATAACGATATTACAAAAATAAAGGTAAAAAATGATAAATAAATGGATATAATGAAATAAATATGATATGCATGGATAAATAGCATAAATAAATAAATACGAAACTAAAAGATGAAAGTAAGCCTCGACATCATGCTTTACAAGGCAAAAAAATAGCTAAAATAGCTTATGCCAAAAACACTTATCTCATAAGCTTAAAAATAAAATTAATTAACAAAATAAGCAAAGACATTAGATAATATTAACAAATCTAAATATCAAATAAATAGAAAAATAAATAAGCCTCAACATCATGCTCGATTGGCTGAAATAATAGCTAAAATAGCTTATGCCAAAAGCACTTATCTCATAAGCTAAAAAAAATAAAATAAAATAAAAACAGGGGGGTGTGAACATTAAAACGAAAATAAAAAGGGGTGTGAACAGCAGGAAAATAGTAAAACCCAGCCCAACAAGGGCCCAACTGTGTAAAAAAACAAACAAAAAAACCAGGATCCAATCTGGCCGTCTGATGGATCAGACGGCCCTGATCTAAATTTAAAAGGAAAAGATCTAGGCCATCTGATAGAGATCAGTGGCTGATAAGCGAGGGTGCACGGTGTGCTGCGATAGACACGTGCACACCGGATCGGGTTGGAGTATAAATACCCCTAACCCTAAAAAAATTCATTTTTCTCTTCTTCCTTTCTCTCACCCGCCGTAGCCTCTCTCCTTCTCTCCCTCTCACCCGCCGCCGCTGGTGGCTTCTTCCTTTCTCTCTCACGATTTTTCTCTCAAATCTCTCAAATATTCTCAAATCTAAAGCTCAAATCCCTTTCAAAAAAGGGAAAAAACGAAATCAAAACATGAAAAGAAGACAACCTTGTTCTAAAAACGGATCGTGATCCTTTCTTCTTCTTCTCGTCTTTGATTCTGTGTTTTTCGAGGTTGATGATTCGTGGGTTTTGTTCTTTGAAGGTTTTGGCCGTACCGCACTGTTGTTTCTATTTTTGAATTTGAAAGTTCTGATCTGGGTTTGCTTATGGTGATGAGCAGATGAGGTTCTGGGTTTAATTATGAGTTCTGGGTTTGTTTTGGAAGATGATGATGATGAAGATTTTCGTTTTTTTTCTATGATTTTTCTGTTCTGTTTTTTCTGGTTTTTTTTTTTTGGATTTGGTTGGATTTTCTGATTCAGAAAAGGATGAATTTTTTGTGGCTGATGAATTTCTCTGTCTTTTGTTCATTAACTTCATCTGTTCACTATATACCCAAAGCTAGGGTTTGACAACACTCAAAAGAGGGAACAAAGATCTGAATTGGGACAAAAAAGTACATCCCTTTTGCAGAAAAATGTCCCTGCGCGTGAAGAGGACTTTGGACAAAATTCAATTTTTTTAATTAATTAAAAAACAGAAAAAGAAATAAAGAAATAAATAAAAAACAAAATAAATAAATAATAATAGTAATAAAACTGAATAATAAAAATAATAAAAGTTGGAAAAACAAAATAATAATAATAATAATGTAAATATAAATAATAAATGAACACAAAAATGAGGTATTTTAAAATACCTCTCTGCCGAAATTTCGTCAGAAACGAACAAAGAAAAATCCGTCGTAAAAAGACGCATAAAAGCGATTGGTCAAAAAATGGGGTATGACAGTACGTGTGTACATTATAAAGTAAAATTTATATAATAATTCACAAACATACTTAATCCAAATTTATATTTTATATATATTCACTAAAATACTAACTTTTTTTATATTGACTAAAAATACTAACTTTATATTTATTTTGACTAAAAATCCTAACTTTATATTTATTTTGACTAAAAATCCTAACTTTTTTTTTTATTTTGACTAAAAATACTAACTTTTTTTTTATTTTAACTAAAAATACTAACTTTTTTATTGACTAAAAATATTAACTTTTTTTAATATTGACTAAAAATACTAACTTTTTTTTATATTGACTAAAAATACTAACTTTTTTATTGACTAAAAATACTAAAATTTTTTTATATTGACTAAAAATACTAACTTTATATTTATTTTGACTAAAAATCCAAACTTTTTTTTATTTTGACTAAAACTCCTAACTTTTTTTTATTTTGTCTACAAACACTAACTTTGTTTTTATTTTGCCTAAAAATACTAATTTTATTTTATATTGACTAAAAATACTAACTTTATCAAGCGGAAGGAATCTTCTATGGCAGTCAAACCAAGTAGTCTTCCCACCTTTTTCTAACCAAAAAGATTTTGTGTCCATCATGCAAATAGGACATCCTAGTTTACCATGTGTCCCCCATCCAGACAACATCCCATACTGTCATACCCCAATTTTTGACCTAAGATCCCGCCTCATGTCCATGTGTCATGCATTTTTGTCCGGGATTTACTTCGCTTTTTTTAAATGAAATTTCGGCAGAGAGGTATTTTAAAATACCTCATTTTGTGTTCATTTATTATTTATATATTTATATTATTATTATTATTATTCTTATTTTGCTTCCTTTCAATTTTTATTATTTCTATTTTATAATTCAGTTTTATTATTATTATTATTTATTTATTTGTTTTTATTTATTTATTCTTTATTCCTTTTCTGTTTTTTTTAAAATTATTTAAAAATAAAAAAAAAAGGGTCACGTTTTTTGAATCCTTAAGGTCACGGTTTACAGCAGGAACAATGTGTCTTCTTCCCCAAAAGGGGAGATTCCTCTCACCCATGGAAAGGATGTCTTGACCTTTCCTCATTGAACCAAAACCCTAATTTTTCTTGGGTTATATAAAGCAGATGAAAAAATTCAGAAAAGGGGATTTTTTTTTTTAAGAAAACAGCCGCAGAAAGGGAAGAAAAGAAACCCTAGATTTTTTAACAGAACAAGAAATCAAAAAACCCAGAAACCTCCATCATTCATCAATCTCAAACTCATTCATCACCAAATCCAGTAATTCATCATCAACCTTCATCATCCTCATCGTTCATCAAACATCACAAACATCAAACCCTCATTCTTTTCCAAATCAAAAACCAAAAAAATATAAACATCACAACACAAAATTATGAACACAGAAAATCAATTCAACACTTAAATCACCAAAACCAAATCATCAAAATCATCCACCATCATCAGAACCCATAAACCGTCTCAGATTTAAAACAAAACCCAGAACTCATAAACGAAACGAAATCCAGAACGGAACCACTTTCGTTCATCAAACGTCAAACCGGCTTCAAAATCAAAACCAAAAACAGAGAACCGAGAAAATAGAAGGAGGAGAAGAAGACGAATCGGTTTAACAAAAAAACCAAAAGGTGGATTTTCTTTTTTTCCGTTTTTTTTTTTTTTTTTTTCCTTTTCTCGATCTAGAACTGTTGAGTAGGATTTAGGTGTTTTAGGGTTTGTATTTGGGTTTAGAATTAGAAATAGGAGGTTTTGGTAAAAAAAAATTGTTTTTTTTTTGAAATTTCTGAGTTGGGGCCGGCGGAGCCGCCGCCGGAATCGCTCCGGCACGGCGAGCTCTCGCCGGAAACGATGAACATTCATCGTGTTCTTCAAGGATGAAGAACAGGAGAGAGAGAAGAGAGAAGAGAGAAGAGAGGAGCGGCCGAGAAGAGAGAGAGAAAGGATTGGGAAAAATGATTTTTTTTTTTTAGGTTTTAGGGTATATATAGCATGACCCAATCCTGTGCGTGCCGGTCCTTGGCCGTACCATACACCTGCGCACCTAGAACCATCCGATCTGATCAAACGTCCCAAATCTCTCCATCACATTTTCTTCTTGATCAAATCTGGGACGTCTGATTAATCAGACGGCCCAGATCTCGTTCCCTTTTTTTTGGACAGAAAACGCAGGGCCCTTGGGCCTTATGGGACTGGGCCTAGTCCAGTTTTGCTATCCACACCCACCCTGTCTTGCTGTTTACACCCCCTGCTCTACTTTTTTTTTATTTATTTATTTAGTCTATTATATTCGAATGTCATTTAATTTATTTATTTTTGTACATTATTTACATGTTATATGTTATACTTAAATATCAAAACGCCAAAAATATGCATTGTTATTTATTTTGTTTATTATTGCTTCAATGTAAAATTGCAAAAAAATATATTGTGTGATTTATTTTGTGTAAGTCCAAAAGGAAAAGGGAAATGTTTCATTAACCCCGCATTACGATGTTTTTTTTGCGCTTTTGCTTGTTCGCTATTTTTGACCTTGAAATAAAAATTATTTTTATTTAAATGAAAAAGGAATGAAAAAAGGAGTGGTTTGGCGGATGAATTTTCACTCTCCGGTGACTTCGGATTTCCTGCCGGATGGCTTGCGGTCCGAATAACCGACGTTCTAAAAAATACATTTTTTTCTTAAAATAATAAAAAGCAAAAACCTTCAAATATCTTCGAAAAGAAATCATTTTATAATAAACTTCGACTTTCGTCGAGAAACGTTTTTCAAACTTTTTTTAATAAATGCACTAACACACTTAAGCATATTTAAATATTTTCAAAAGACTAAAAAATACAAAACAATCCAAATTTTTTGCCGCTTGGCTTTTCAAATTCAAACTTTTTCTCAAGAGAGTTTAGACGTGAGTCATCTCTAGTTGAAATTCATTTTCCCACGACATATGGCAAGAAAAGATATAAACTTTTCAGTATGTTCGTGGTGGATTTAAAAGGAGTTTAAACTTAAGATGACGACTCGTCTTTTCTCCTAAAATCAATCAAACAAATCACTTTACAAATTTTACCCCGAACTACGAGATTTTGATCCCTCGCGGGTACGTAGTGCAAAAGACCTTGTGTCTTCCCAATTCAAAATTAATAAAACATTTTTTTCTTTTTTTCTTTAAATATCCAAAATTAATAAAAATATGGTCTTTCTTTGTTACCCAATCATTTATAAGCAAATTTTACAAGCAAAACATTCTAGCACAAAAATACATATTTTACAAGAGGTTCCCGTAGAGTACTACGGATACATAGGATGTTAATACCTTCCCTTTGTATAACTAACCCCCGAACCTTAAATCTCTAAATTTTATTATGGGTTTATTCGATCTTTTCCCCTTCCCTTGGATAAATTAAAGCTCGGTGGTGAATCATAATTTTTGAGAACCAAAGCTAACCAATAGCTTGGCGTCCGAAAATCACCGCGACACATACGCAGGAAAATCATTGATGGTCCACATTAAAGCTCCTTTCATGTTGAAATTTCGTTTTTGACTGATATCATATGTCGGAACACCGTTCCACAACCTCTTCAAATCATCAATCAAAGGTTGTAAATAGATATCAATACCGGCAGTTGGATTAGATGGGCCTGGTATTACAGCGGCTAAAAACATGTAAGGTTTTGACATGCACATGTCAGGTGGAAGATTGTACGGGGTCACTAGAACAGGCCAACATGAATATGGAGTGGCTGATACTTGAGTATATGGTGTAAATCCATCTGAGCATAACCCAAGTCGAACATTTCGTGGCTCCGAAGCAAATTCAAGATAAACTTGATCAAAATGCTTCCAAGCCATTCCATCAGAAGGATGTCGCAACTCACCTGACATTTTTCTCCTTTCATAATTTTCAGAATGCCATGTCATTTTACTGGCAGTTTGCATTGATGCATACAACCTTTGTAACCTTGGTATTATGGGTAAATAGAACATCGACTTTCTTGGGATTTGCTTCCTTCCGCTTGACCGAGAATTTTTTGTTGCACGATATCTTGGTTCTTGACAAAACTTACATTCAAGTAATGCACCGTCACTTACACCAAATTCGTTGTTATAATACAACATGCACCCGTTAACACAACAATCAATTCTCTTCACATCGAGTCCTAACTTTGCCACTAACTGCTTTGCTTCATAATAATCTTTTGGCAAATCTTTTGGGTGGTCTAGTGTTACATCCAACATCAATTTCGTGATCAAATCCATGGTGTCTTCTGGAACTTGTCGGCACTTCATACCAATAAGTCTAATACACACTGTTAACTTCGAGTCTAGAGAGCCTTCAAACAACGGTTTATTTGTCTCTTGCAAAAGATCATAAAACCTCTGGGCTTCCTCGTTTGGTCGTTCAACCTGAACATCACCATCATAATCATCTTCCTCCGGCTCGTGGACGTCATTCGGCACATAAATCGGCACATTATACCCAAGGGCATTCGTGTTGGAACAAAATGAGTTTTAGTTATAAAACACCCTAAGTTTTGATGATAACAAAGTATTAAATGGACAATTGATATTACTAATGAATGATCTAGTGTGCAGGAACAAAGTAAAAATCTTATTCACTCAGATCATCATTTGAGCCTCTGAAGGACACAGTCTGAAGCGCTTAGACTCTGAGAAGCAAGAAGCTTCAGAGCCTCTGAAGAAGTCCTCAGATGCCAAAGAGAGAAACACAGTCTGAAGCTTGCGTACATCATTCAGAAGATCAAAGAAATGTTATTACCAGATTCTGAATGACACTCTCTGAAAAAAGACAGCTCATAACTAATGGAATAGTACAACGGTCTTATCAGCAAAAAGAAGATTGTACTACCAACGGTCCTTTCTCAACGTCTTTATACCTAGAGTATAAATAGAAGACATTCTGATTAAGAGAAGACCACTGGAAGATTATCTAAACTCAGAGAAAGATTCAAATTGTATTCAAGCTATGAACTGTTGTTATTCTTTCTTGTGTATTTTTCTAAGTCAAATATATTTTGATATTGTAGGCTCTGAACTGAGTGTTTAGAAAGTCTAGCTTAGAACTTTCAGTCCTACTTAATCTGTGTATTAAGTTAGTTTGTGAAGTCTCTTGTCTTGTGTGACTTAAGCAAGGAAGTCTCTTGTCTTGTGTGACTTTAGCAAGGAAGTCTCTTATCTTGTGTGATTTGAGCAAGGAAGTCTCTTTGTCTTGTGTGACTTAGAGCAAAGAAGTCTCTTGCTTGTGTGCTTGAGCATTAGGTTTGTAATCTTTGAGATTATAGTGAAATCCCTTGGAAGTGCAAGGGGACTGTACTACTCTCGTTTTGTGAGAGGAACCAGTATAAAATTCTGTGTGTGCACTCTCTTCTCTCTCTCTCTCTCTCTCATTGTCTTATTTGTGTTTTGTGGTTTGTCTAGCTTCTTTCATCCGCTGCGTTTCAATCTGCGTTTCAACCCCCCTTCTTGTGTTTTTCACCTTCAATTCGTTATCATATTGTTCATCTCATTGAAGGGATCATAATGCTGATAATTTTGTGGAACAGCTACCGGCTCATTAATACGACTGGTCGAAGCACGTCCAAAACTCACAGGTGCGCTCGTGGAACCCTCCCCATGACTTGACCAAACCCAGTAATCCTTGACTAAAAATACTAACTTTTTTTTATATTGACTAAAAATACTAACTTAATCTTTATTTTAACTAAAAATCCAAACTTTTTTTTATTTTGACTAAAAATCCTAACTTTTTTTTATTTTGTCTACAAACACTAACTTTGTTTTTATTTTGCCTAAAAATACTAACTTTTTTTTATATTGATTAAAAATACTAACTTTTTTTTATATTGACTAAAAATACTAACTTTATTATTGACTAAAAATACTAATTTTTTTTATACAGAATTAATTTTTTTTAAATATAGTTTTTTTTATACAGAATTAATTTCGTTTTTTAAATACAGAATAATACTAACTTTAAAAAAAATTCGTTTTTTTTATACAGAATTAATTTCATTTTTAACACAATTTTCAGAAATAAATAAATAAATTGTTTATAAAATAAAATTACATTACTTACTTGTAGCGCTGAGTAGTGTCTGACTTGAAGCGCTTCCAACCACCGACTCCGATGACCACGAAAATTATCACCACTTGATAAATAAAAATTGTAAACAAAAAAATATTAGAACATATACATTTAAGTTAATAAAGCAAAAAAATCAAACTTTTTAAAATTAAAAGACAAACACTTACCACTTTTTGGATAGAAATGTGAAGTTTTTTCTACCAAAAAAAAAGAAATGTGAAGTTTATTTTGAGATAAGTATGAAAAAGAAAATGAAAGTTAGAAGTATGAGATTTTAGAGAGAAGTTAGAGAAATTTAGAGAGAGTTTGGAAGTGTAAAATAAAAGTTAGAAGTATGAGATTTTAGAGAGAAGTTAGAGAAATTTTAGAGAGCAGTTTTTATTTTTTAAATTTTTCTTTAGCACCCTCATATCCTCACAACAAGCCCCTCAAATTCTTAAATTGCCATTTATCTTATGATTGGAGATGGAGTACTCCCTCCATCTCATATTATAAGCAAAAAAAACTATTTTTTTCCGTACCAGATTATAAGCAAGAAAAATTAACTTTTATCATTTTCAAGGTTTACTTTTACTTATTCTCATAAAATTTACTCTCTCTATTCTTTTCCTCATAATCAATAACCAATCAAAATTCTTTTTAAATCTTTCAATGAAACTTATTTCAAGAAAAACACAAAAAGTCATATTTCAAATTATCACAATTTACTTTTCTTAATAAATGTAATTTTTTTTTCCTTATATTATGGGACGGATGGAGTATATTTTAAACCGATTGAAAGATATCTTCCTCTTGAAACTACGGAAGTCAATATAATGCTTTTGTACTATCACTTCTTATCTTATCTATGAAGTACAAACTCTAACACGGACACTTTATGCGACACGGACACATCGATGCTACTAATATACTCCCTCCGTCCCAAAATATAAATAAAAATGAGTAAAAGAAACTTGATGTATTTGGTTCAAAATTTTTGGACCAAATACATTCACTTTTGTTGACCAACTTTTGCTTATATTTTAGGATGAGAGAGTATAAAATATAGAACACCGACACAATTACACATTTATAAAAGATTTAGGTTGAGAATCAAAATATATACATGTAAATCTAAGATATTTCATTAAAAAGATAAATAAATTATATACTATAATATTAAACCTTATTTTATTCTTCTATTATTGAAAAAACTAAAAATATTTTAATGGAAATGTAATGTCTTTATTTTATCGTTGACCAACATTGTTGTTTCGGCACATCTTTAATTAACTCGTGTAGATATGTCTGATATGCGTCTAACGAGATTACAAGCAAAGAGAAAAATAATTTTTTTAGGACTCTTGGCCGACATGGGTCGTATAAGTGTCTCACGTGTATCAAACACCGATCCAACGAATGTTAGAGTAAACAAAAAATTATTTTTATTTGGACACCTATTTGAATTATCCGACACGTGTCGTATGATTGTCATACGAGCATCAAACACCGACACATATTAAACATCGCGACACGCCTAATTATAGAGGTATCGCAGTTCCTAACTTCATATTCTACACTCAACCTCCTATTCTCTTCAAAGTTCAATATTTTTTTTAGATCTCAAAACACTATTCTTTCATTCATAAAGACTTTTTCTACACTCATTCAGTATAAAAGGAGAAAAATAATGCCTTTTGAATTGATCATTTTTCATGTTATGTTTTTTGTAATAAACTGTACTTTCTTGATTTGAAAATTACAAGCTAATAGGGGTGTTCGCGGTGCAGTTTGGTTCGGTTATGATCCAAAAAGTCATCCTAACCGCGAGATAAAAAAGCATGCGGTTCGGTTTGGTTCGGTTGATTTTTAAAAAGTCATCCAAACCAATGCGGTTAGGATCGGTTCGGTGGCGGCGGTTTACCGCGTTATAAAAAATATTACAATATTACTAACTTGTTACAAAATAAACATAGAAAATTTTAATTTATTTTATTGTTTATATGATATAATATGCATATATAGAAATTGTATATATATAAGAACTTATTTTTAATACCAACAATATAGTTTTGTATCGCATGAAATTATATGTTTGTACATCTTACTGTTTTATGGACTCAGTTTAGGTTGAGTTTGCTAAGTTGGACTAGATAATAGGTTGATTGCTACTAGTTGATTGAGTTAAGTTAAGTATTACGGTTTGGTTCGGTTTTATGAAATGAAAACCGCAAACCAAACCAAACTGTGCGATTTAAAAGAAACATGATCCGTGCGGTTTATACTAAATGCGGTTTTTTACGGTTTCGGTTTGGATTGGTTCGGTTTTACGGTTTTACTTTTGGTTCGATTCGGATACGATCACCCCTACAAGCTAATTGGAACTAACTTCCGATCCATTCATTAATGTGAAACGTACACATTCCCTATTATGCGTAGGTATTGTTGTTTTAATTTATTGGTTTTAGTAAAAAAAAAAATTGTTTTTGTTTTACCTTTATGATAAACATTTGTGGTTATTGCTTAAAAAAAAACATTTGTGGTTTTAAAATTTAAATTTATTGTTAATTTATCCGTCGGAAAAATAACTTTTTTTTTTTACAAAGGAGAAATAAACCTTTTAAAAGTTAAATATATTTTCGGTTCTACAAAATTACTTATTCGTTGTTTAGTCAAAAAGACATTTTTATTAGCTTTTTAAATATCAAGTGATTTCAAAATTTGCCAAATATTGTCCTTAAATTTTAAAATAGGGCCCATGAAATTGTACAAGGGAGTATTTGACATTTCATCATTCAATAATAATGAAGCCTAGATACGTGACACGATACCGATATGGTGATACGTGAAAATTTTCAAAATTCGCGATACGATACTGCCGCGATATGTTATTTAAAAATTAAATTTAAAATTAAATATATGAATGCACCATATATAAAAATAACAAAAATCGATAATGATAATAAACATTCAAAAAGGACAAGTGACAATTATATATCTTAAGTTAAATAAGTACTACCCAAAAAGTATATAACTAGTACTATCCAAACAAAAAAAATCATAAGTACCACACAAAAAACATCATAACTAACATTCGTTGATGTCGTATAATTCTATCATCATAGAACATTAATTGTCCGGTACTTCTCTATACGAGTATCGAAGAAGTATCCGACACGTATCAGTAATTTATTTATAAAAAAAACAAATAAATAGTATTAACTGTGTGATACTCATTGATACGAGTATCAGAGAGTATTGAATAACATCAATATTAAACACGATTCTTCGCCATTTTTAAAGTATCGGGCTTCATAGTTCAAGTCCAAGTGCCGTGCGAGGGTTTTGTCATAGATTTGGTTAACGAACGTTTGTTTTTAACCGTGACCGTGTGTGTATGTATATACATCTCCGTTAAAAAGTGTTTTGAAAAATCCATTTAAACGGCGTAAAAATTGCGAAGAAATTCAGCTACGAGGAAGCGAAATTGAATTTCATCAAACATGAACGGTAGACACCATCGCCACCACCAAAATCACCGGGACAAATCCAAACTCCGCTACATCAAAAAATCTGAACTCGTTGTTTCTTCACCTAACTCTGTTGCAGATGTTGAAAAACGAGTTTCCCCTGAAGAAGATGTTGATGTCAAATGTAACAACAACAACCACAACGTTGATGATGTGGCTAGTTCAAGCAAGACGAAGGAAGAAGATGATTATGATGATGGTATTGATATTATGGATGATAGGCTTGATAAGTTGTTAAGTGATATTCAACAACCTGAATTGTCTCATGAACAGATCATAATCAATGATCAATTGCAGCAAGATGAGGTATTTATCTAATTTGATTTTTTAATGCTTTTTATTTAGTTCTAGTAGTAGAAGTAACATGTATTGCAATCGATGAAGCAGTGACACAAACAGGCTGATACGCAGACACCGATAATAATTTAAGAAAATAGAATAATTGAGTGCCGGTTTCTTACTGGTTGTAAAAAAAGTGATTTTGATACTAAATAATTTACAGATTTTCAAAAAAAGCAGGAGTTGTTCTGTGATTGTGTACCAATATGAAAATCACTTTTTTTATAACCCAATTATGTTAAAAATGATTATTTGACAATCTACTGAAAGCAACTTCTTATTTGAAGCAGTTTTTAGATTTTTTAAAACTGATTCTTTTGTTTAAAAAAAGTGATTTTTTTTGGTATGAAATAAGTTGCAACAAACGGGCTAACTATATGTGTCAGTACCAACGCATGTTGGACACTAGACACGTCTTCAATTTGAAGTTCTGAAGTGACATTTGTTTCTTGATATGTTGGGAGTACAAGGAGTGTTTTCAAGAAAATGAAGGTAATATCTTGTTGATGGTGCGGAGGAGGTGAAAATTTTAGTATGGAGATAGTTAAAAAGAAAGGTAAAATGTTTTGACTACAGAGTTGATCAATGGTGTAGTAAACTGTTAGCTTGTTTTGGGGTTCAAGATTAATTGCGGCATTTTCTATATGATGCTGCTCTTGCATAAGGAGAAAGGGATGGAGGTTAAAATGGTTTTGGTAACGGAACAAATGGCTATTGTCATGGTTTTGATAGTTTCTCAATCCGTTCCTCTATATGCTCAAATCTGTCAAAATACACTACCGGAAATCCCACATGTTTTTGTGGGTCAGATTGAGAAATTGTTCATGGTTTTTTTATGAACAATGTCTTAAATGTTTTTAAGATGGTTGGTTCAATGGTGATTGCATTACTGCTTTGTTCATTTATGCTGAATGACTTAAAAGAAGAATCTGTGTTGAGGAGGAGAATAATGTTATTGATGGCACTACTGTTTTGGTTTTGAAATGTGCATTTTATTTCCTATCTATGGTCAATTCTATCATGTATTGGCATATGTAGTGTTGGAAAAATGACAGTCAATGACTATATCTATTGTTTTCTTGGGGTCCATTTGAAGCATAACTTATGCTTTCTTGTGGTAGTATATTATAATATATTTTGTTTTTTGAAAGAAAAGAAAATGTTGCAACACCTATTGAAAAACCGGTGCAGCTTTGCATTAGGAAAACCGGTGTCACATGTTACTTAAATTAAGGGGGTTATGACATGTTCTATTGTAACTCACAGCAGAAATCTAAGTAGAGTAAAAAGTATAAGCAAATAGCAACACAATGACTTGTTAACGAGGTTCTACAATGTAATTGTGTCCCTGGGTGTCCTGCGAGCAGAGCGGCTAGGTTTTCTGTTATTTCAGATTTAAGGTTTTCTGTTATTTCAGATTTAAGAGTTACATTTACAACTCATATTAATACAACAGTACAGATTACATCATTAAACCATGTACCGCTGTGCTCTAGCATCTGTCTGCTTTTCCCAAATAAGAGTCATACACAACACATTTGGTGGAGCAAAACACAATTTTCTGATTATTAGTAATAGAAAGCTGAAAAACACTATTACATTTGTGGTGACTGTATTAACTGAATTTTATTTTATGTTTTGCAGTTGCTTGTGGTGGAGTCAATTTATGGAGAAAATGTTTTCAACCTTGATTCATGGAAAGGCCTGCGCTGTTTTCAGGTCTTGCTCTAAAACAATAAGATAGTTTTGTCAAACTTTTTTTTCTAATCACAATGCAATTTATCTGAAACCCATTCATGACTCTCTTTTTTGGGATCCTTTCCTCAGATACACATAAACATTGATGTTTTGGGTGAAATAGGCATTACTACTAAGGTGAATTCTGTCAATGAAGTTGAAACTATAAGCGGCAATTCAGATGATTTCTTATACTCTTTCAAAGTTCAATACCTTCCACCGATTATTTTGACATGTTTATTACCTATGTCGTATCCGAGTCACCAACCACCTATATTTACAATCTCTGTTAAGTGGTTGGAATCTGCGAAGATTTTGAGTTTATGTTCCATGTTGGATTCAATATGGACAGAACAGCAAGGGCAAGAAGTAATTTACCATTGGGTAGAATGGTTACATAGTTCTTCACTTTCTCATCTGGGATTTGATGAGGAGATTAGACTAGGTCCTTACGGTACGAATCGTGTTGCGGATGCGCGTGTGGTTTCAGGAATTAGATGCATTGATGCTGATATTCCTTTTTTACAAAGCTACAACAATGAGAAACACCATCAGAATTTCCTTAAAGAATTGCATGAATGTTGCATTTGCTATTGTGAATATCCAGGTAATTTTCAATTTATGCAGACTTGGTTTATTTAGTCTCGCTATCTATGATAATTGGTGATTTGTATTACTTTTGTTTTGGTGATTTCACAACCAAAAGTAATCTTTCTTATAGCCCATCTAAACAAAACTCATTCTTCCAATAGGTTTTTTTATTCATTGTATAATTTTTTATTTGCAAGTTACATTCTACTTAGAAATTATAAACTGATTATTCAAGAATGCACATATGACTAACCATAGGTTACTTATGTTGTACTGTTGTGATGCATGATTTACTTCATTTGCATTTTTTGTTTGTAGAGATGTTCTCTTTTCAACATGCTTTACCGTTTTTATGAAGACATGATTATGCTTTGTTCCGTGCTTGCTCAAATCAAATTAATATTGACCATTATGTCAGCCATTTTATACCAATTTGTTTTGAATTAATAACTTTCTTTGTCATCCAACAGGTACCGAGTTCGTCCAGTTACCATGCAAACATTTCTTTTGCCGCAAATGCTTGCAGACCTTTACTCAGATTCACGTAAAAGAAGGAAATGTTAGTAATCTTCAATGTCTTGATGCAAAATGCAAGGACATGATTCCACCTGGCCTTTTAAAACACTTTCTTGGTGACGAAGATTATGAACGTTGGGAATCGATGATGTTAGAGAAAACACTTGCATCAATGTCTGACGTTGTTTATTGCCCAAGATGTGAAACACCTTGTATAGAGGATGAAGACCAACATGCTCAATGCACTCAATGCTTTTTTAGCTTTTGCACCCTTTGCAGAGAACGACGCCATGTTGGCATAGCATGCATGACGCTAGAAATGAAGCTTCAGCTTCTACAGGTATGGTATATATGTCCAGAGATCCAATATTGGAATTATCAGCTCAAACTTTATTCTTTTATTGCTTTATTACTTTTAAGAATTGTAAAAAATATTCTTAACCAGTGATGTCAAATAGTGGCGCTATAGCATAGTGGAATTTTGATTAACTCACTATTAAAAGCGCGATATTATCCTAATTTTGCTGTTAGGGCAATAGAGGACACTATTCCAGTTTCTACTAGCTGATGTAGTGGCAATAAAAGAAAATAGAGAGTTTTAGTGTTTTAAAAAATAATAAAATTGAAGAATTTGCATTGTGCTTAACATGGCCTATTTTTATAGAAGAAAAACTGAAGAGTCATTCAGTATTACTCCTATTCACCGTAATATGTAAAATTGCAATATGTAAGCTACGCTCTGTCTCCATTCCCTTTTTTTATTTGATGTAGTGTGGCGTTTTTTATATATAGTTGACTTATTTCAACTGCTATGCAGCTTCCACTATTTGCCCACAACGCTATCTGGTATTTCATCACATAGCAGATTTTCGGCATTCCTCTATTTTCCACTGTTAGAAATAATATAAAACCATTGATTTAGCCTTTCCTAATAGCTTAAGCTTTTGGGATAATCGGTTATTTGACATGGTATCAGAGCCTCTATGACTAAGTGGTCTAAAGTTCGATCCCCGCTCCCCTCACTTTCTAATTAAAAAAGTGGAATTTAAGCATATGGTAGGTGGGCCTATGCATTATCCACGTTTCAAGCCCAAGTGGGCTCTTGCGTGAGGGGGCGTGTTAGAAATAATATAAAACCATTGATTTAGCCTTTCCTAATAGCTTAAGCTTTTGGGATAATCGGTTATTTGACATCCACAATCTGCTATTGATGACACCGCTCTTATTGGTAGAAGTTTCTAGGTTTCCTTACATCAACCACATAACTGTTTGGATCTTAATGCAATTAGAATTTAAGATGATCCACTAGCTGTACCCGTCGGATTTTGTCATTAATTTTTATCAAACAATGTGATAATAATTTAAATGCTTTTATGAACTATGTCATAATTTATTGGCCCTTTTTTGTTTTGATGCTTGTTTGTTCGGTTTCCAGATGCTTTTGTACACAAGCATGTACTTTCAGTGACCTGTTTTTTTTTCTTCTGAATTTTGTCCTTGTCACAGGATCGTCAAAATTCATCTACATTAAAGGGAAATCAACGGCAAATTGAACTTGCAAAGATCAATGAAATGCTCAGTGAGAGAGAAGTTCGCCGCGATTCCAAGTTGTGCCCGTATTGTGACATGGCGATTTCTCGAACTGAAGGTTGTAATAAAATGAAGTGCGGTAATTGTGGAGAGTACTTCTGTTACCGATGTAACAAACCTCTTGATGCATCAGATCCATATGGACATTTCAGGTATGGTTTTAGAAATTCTTTTGTGTGGTTTTTATATACCAAACATTCCAACTTTAAGAAATGTCCTTTTCTCATTCAAGGGACGAAGGGTCGTGTGAATTGTTCCCACGAGAAATGGTTGAGAACTGGCAAAGGCAAACACACATAAATCCTCGCCAGGAAATACAACAAATACATGCTGAAGTCTTTCACGCCGGTGGTTCAGCATGTCCTAGTTGTCGTCAATTTAATGTAAAGGTATGTAAAACTTTCTTTGTTTCATAAAAAGAAATAGACATGAAATTACTAGTATCTGTTTTTTGCTCTAAAATGAATGGTTTAATGATTGCCGAGTTACTGGCCTGACAATAATGCGTAGCATGTTGAGACTTGTGGTTCTAGTTTTAGGTTAGCCTGTGATATATAGCTCTTGTAAACTAAAATATAGTTCAGCGTCCACAAGAGAAGTGACCTTCTGGTTTTTGTTGAGTTTAATTTGTATACAACAACAATGTACAATAGTTTTACACAAATCTCACAATTTATAGTTTTACACAAATCTCACAATTTAGATATTTGTGTGTATTTTTGGAAATAATATCATTACATGTCCAAATAGTGAGATCTAATTGGACGTCTGTGTAAAATTACTAAACGCTGTGTAAAACTATTTTACATTTGGATCTCTAAAACTTGTCCAAATAGTTTTACACAAATCTCACAATTTAGATGCTTGTTTTCTATGTCTTGATCACTAAGAACTTTCTCTTTTACCATTTTGAATTCATCAACAGATGGGAAACAATAACCACATGTTATGTTGGGCATGCCAAAGCCATTACTGCTACTTATGCAACAAGATTGTGATGCGCGGCAGTAAGCATTATGGACCAAAAGGTTGCAAACAGCACAGTGAGGGATAGCATAAGCACAATGCCATGGATAATTGTTACCATGACATTGTTAAATATAACAGTTTTATTAAATTATTTCATCTCCAGTGAGTTATGCAATAAGATGAATAATAAATAGGGTGTGTTGCAGTTACATTCAAATTTTTGAAGAGGAAGAGAGTCATCAGGGTTCTAATTTAGAACCCTGATCGGATGGATTAAATATGTACGTGTATGTGTTGTGTGTATTCTTGAGATCATTCATGACCTTTTTTATGTGAGATTATTCTTTACCTACAATATCAAAATGCTTTTTTGTTGCTGTGGAAAACTAGAACGAAATCAGTAAAAGTTTAATATTTTTAATTCTCCTACCGATGTGAAGCCGGACATTACGTAGCTAAAATTGTGCATCCTCTTGCTAATGGAATTGTTGTAATGTCTAGCTTCGATCGAGGATCTTCAATTTTAGATATAATGTCTGACTTCGCATCAACATGAGAATTATGAGGAGCATCCATATATGAAACAATGTAAACAACTTAAGGAAATGTTAATTGTCCTCAATAAAAACATGTTTTAGATTCTATAATCCATATCAAGTTTCAGATTATAGAACATGTGTAAAATTCTAAAATTTCAAGAGATTTCGGGGTGCATTGAATCATGATTTCAATGGATTTTAAAAGACTTTTTTTTTTATAAAACAATCTTGTGGTATTCAATCAAGACTTTTATAAAATTGAAATAAATCTTATGGTATTCAATTAAAGACAATCAAGATTTTTTTTCCAATGCAATGAAATCCGGTGGTATTCAATTGAGATTTCTTAGGACTTATAAAATATCTTCTGTATTCAAAAATCTATAGATTTTAAGGGATTCTTTCATGGAATGGATTTTGTGAGACTTTTTAGTTAAAAATATAAAGAAAATACTCATTCAATGAGATTTAATGAGACTTTCATATACTCCTATTTCTTTTTATTATTCTTTCAAAACACATTGTTTCCACTACGCGTCAATACCTTTTCTTTTTTTCTTTCTTCAGAACATCGTTATAATCCATGACTTTTTCGTCTGCGCTATGTAAGCACAATTTTGTATTTCAATCATGTATGCAACACCATGACAAATTGTATGCACAATTTTGCAATTTACGAATAATTGAGTTCTCTCAAGAGATATTCGACCATGTGGATAAACATTTATCACTAAATTCAAATAGAAACATCACAAATTGGAAAAAACACTCTGAGAGAATCCCTCAAAGATTGAGATTTTCAACCATTTGTTATTGAACTCTAATGATTCTATATGTTTGTCTTCTTAAAATTGAGATTTCTCAATCATTAGTTATTGAATTCGATTTGTTTTACATTCATCGTATTTTCTTGACATTTTGATTCATGGTTATATTGATTTTTTATTTTTTCACTCTAGAACTTTTTTTCATCTGCTGTTACATTTTTTTATAAATTATACAATGAGTGGTTCCATGATTATTACTATCTCCGTACCACAGTATATGTCAGTTTGACACTTTTACACATATTAAGAAATGTAATCATTGTTGTATGGAAAAGAGAAATTATGAGTTAATTTACAAAATTGTCCTTCATTTATGGTATTGAAAAAATAAATTGAAAAATTGAAAGAAGAGAGAGTAATAAATAGTTAAGGGTATAATAGGAAAAGTTGCATTAAATGCTTCCTTGGTAATGTAAAGTGACATATAATCTGGTACAAAATTTTTCCTTAAAGTGACATATAATTTGGTACGGAGGGAGTACGTTTTTTGTTTTGTTTTGATTCATTCATTTTACATGTTTGTGATTTGTTAATTTTCTTAAGAAATAATTCATTTTCATTAATTATTAATTGATTCATTATATTTTTAGAAGAAATTTGTATGAAATTTATTGAGTCATTTAATTTTAAAAATCCATAAAGTACATTGAAATCCCAAAAGTCTATGTTATAAAATCTCACAAAGTCTTGGGTTAAGGATCTTGATTGTAAAAAGTCTTTCAAAATCTCACAAAATCAATATAATCTTTTAAAATCTTCAAGATTTTTTTTTTTCAAAAAAATCATTTGAAATCTCAATTCAATACACCCCATTCGAACCATGTATAGAATCGGAGCATAATATTTTAGGGGCAACAAATTTGTATCTTTCCATTTATACTCTCTTCTCTACAAGACTCATCCACTCCATTTTGTTTTTGGCACATGGGGCACTAGTCAAGGGCTTAAGAAAGGCGAATTATGTATTAAAAATAAATTTTTTATATTTAAAATGTATGGCAACACAAGTTATAAGAAAATTATACTATTTTTGGTTTCCTTAACTAGTGTCATTTCCTTATTGTGAAATAAATAACGAAGGGTATAAATCGGACGAGACTTCCTCCGATGCGAGGATCCATTTCCCTTCTCTACCTCTCTCTAGTACCAAATAGAAGACAAATGAATAAACCACTAATTAATCTTTGATTTTGTAAGACACTCAAATAAGTTATTGACTTTATGAATATTTGAAGTTAGTCTTTATATTTATATTTAGTCATTTAATATCAATTAAATTCTTATATTTTAATAACTTATTTTAAGATTTTCATAAAAATTAGACTTATTTAATAACGTCTTTAAAAAGTCATTAACCAGAGAAGTGAGAAAACAAACAAACCCTCTAAACTAAACCTTCGACAATCCTATGATGTCTTCCCCTCAACCAAAACATTCTGGTTGCAACAAACTCCAATAAAACAAAATCACCATCAAGCGTTCTCTCTGTTTACTTCATTTTCTACGGCAACACTGTGATTAATGTCTAAACCTTCATGGTGCTGAAATGCTTATTCCGTAACAGACTTCACTTCCAACAACAACAACGTTTCTTCAGGTTTTATTCTCAAACTTCTTCCACATTCATGATGTTAGAACATGAAACTCCAAATTTCAATGACCCACTTCCCAAAACCACATCAAAATTGTCTCTTTTGGTTGTTAGAGTCTTAAAGTCTTTAAATTGGAGGAATGCAAGTGAAATAAAGTTCAAGGGTTGGGTTCAAACTCATGGTTTTTCTCATTCAATCAATTCCTTTAGAATAATGATTCATACTTTTGCTTTAGCTGGTATGCGTTTAGAAGTGTTTGCTTTGCTTAGAGATATTGTTGGATATTATAAAGAAGAAAATCGCGACGCGTTTCAATTGTTTTCGGCTTTGCTTGATTCGCCACATCATGTGGAAAGGTCTGTTGTGTTTGATATGCTTATGAAAGTTTTTGCTTCGAACGCTATGCTTGAACATGCTTATTATGTGTTTGTTAGTGCTAGGGATGTTGGGATTGAATTGAATATAATGTGTTGCAATTTCTTGTTGAAATGTTTGGTAGAAGCAAATAGAGTGGATGGTATGAGATGTTTGTTTGAGGATTTGAAAAACTTTGGTCCTACGCCGAATATCCATACTTATACTATCATGATGAACTTTTATTGTAGAGATCTTGGGTGCAGTGTTGATATTAGACGGGCTTCTGAGATTTTAGGGAAGATATATAGGAGTGCGGAAATCCCGAATGTTGTCACGTATAGTACTTATATTAAGGGACTTTGTAAAATTGGTTCCTTTAAGGTTGCTTGGAAGTTAATTAGTAACTTGCACCGTAAAAACCAGCCTCTCAATAGCCATTGTTTTAATGCTGTCATATATGGACTTTGTCAAAGAGGTTCCGTAGATGAAGCTTCGGGTGTTTTGGAAGAAATGAAAAACTTTGGAGTATTGCCTGATTTTTATAGTTATAGCATTTTAATTGATGGATTTTGTAGTGAAGGTGGTATGGATTCAGCCGTCAAGATTTTGAAGGAGACGAGTAGCAATAATATAGCTCCTTCTGCTTTTAGTTGTTGCAGTCTAATTAGGGAATTCTACAAATTGAGACGATTCACGAAAGCATTGGAAGTTTTTAGTATCATGCAAAAACATGGTATATGGCCAGATACAATCGCTTGCAACCATATTCTTAGTATTTACTGCAGGGAAAGCGACTTCATTGAAGCCTTGGTATTGTCAGAGGAATTCCAACAACATGGTGTTAACCTCAACCCATATTCATATAATGAATTCATCCACAGGCTTTGCAGAGAAAATTTTCCAAAAAAGGCACTGCAGCTTCTGCCAATAATGCTTAAAAGGAATGTACTTCCCGGAGTTGTTAATTATAGTACTCTTATATCTGGCATTGCCAAACGGTCAAATCCTAAAAATGCTGTGATGTTATTCACAAGAATGACAAAAGTCGGAATCACTTTCAACGTCAAAACGTATACAATTCTTATTGACCTATGTACCCGTTATTGCGGAATGCTTAGAGCATATTACTTATTTGAGGAGATGCAAGAAAGGGGTGTATATCCAGATCAGATCTCGTATACAACTCTAATCAGTGCCTTTTGTAATACCGGAGAAATGATTAAGGCGCGGGCGTTATTTGATGAAATGTTGCGGGAAGGCTGTTCACCAAATGTAATTACTTATACTTGTATGATTAGTGGATATTGGAAGTTAAACATGATGGATCAGGTTAAGAAGTTGTATAGTGAAATGAAAGAAAAGGGTGTATATCCAGATGAGATCGCATATACAACTCTAATATCTGCCTTCTGTAGTACTGGAGAAATGATTTTGGCGCGTGCATTATTTGATGAAATGTTACGGGAAGGCTATTCACCAAATGTAATTCTTTATACTTGTAGGATTAAGGGATATTGGAAGTTAAACATGATAGACCGGGCTAAGAAGTTGTTTGACGAAATGAAAGAAAATGGTGTATATCCAGATCGGATCGCATATACAACTCTAATAGCTGCCTTTTGTAATGCTAGAGAAATGATTATGGCGCGGACATTATTTGATGAAATGTTGCAGAAAGGCTATCCACCAAATGTAAGTACTTATACTCGTATGATTAATGGATATCGGAAGTTAAATATGATAGATGAGGCTCAGAAGGCTGCAACTGGTTTGTCTCATAAGGTTCTGCGTCTGAAATCCAGTGCAATTAGGTAGCTCTGTCAAGGCTTCCATTAGATCCAGCTGGTATGTTTTTGAATTTGACATAATTTCTTTCTTCTTGTGTTTTGTACACAATTACATTTTGGGTTTATGCAACTTGCATATTAGCTTCACTAATCTTTATGACAAATAGGATTATGTTTTGAATAAAATCGTGACAAGCGCTTCCAGGTAAAGTACACATTGTTAGTTAGATGAAAGCCTGCAACAGTGAAACCACATTTGTTCACATGTCAAGTCATAAAAACTGTCCTAAAAGCTTAATCTGCTTGGTAAAGACACCTGAATGCTTTTGATATTCTGTAACATTTTAGGGTTGAAGTGTTACACTTAGTGTAATCAATGCACAAACTCATTATACCTTGTGCTGAAACTTAACCTTTTAATTAGAAAAAATAGATGTTGTAAGGACTGAACTCCTAAATAGTAACCACTTGTCGATTAGGCTCTGATATTATATAAGGGATAATACTTCTAGAAGTTTGAACTCTCAGACGAAAGACAATACTGGATTTATTGTATTTCTGTAACCGAAACTATTAATTTTGCCAGATTAAACTTGTTGACTAGTTTATGTGGTAGAATTTCACTTGGAAGAAGCAAAGATACACAAAATAGGAGTTATGCTTTAAAAAAATTGCCATCTGATTACATCTTTCAGAGCAAATAACTATAGTTGAGTCATCTGTTTAGTAAAAAAAAACTATAGTTGAATCATCCATTAAAAAAACAATAATTTTAGAATTTTAGAATGGAAATAATTTTCATTTTCCGGATCCTTCTTGTATGATACTTCTAGTTTTACCATCTGTGGACATTATAACTACCTTCACAGAACACAGCTGATATGGTAGAGGTGTTAATATTTTGAATTGAGGGGATATTTCTTCCTATGAAAAATATTAAATCAAACTTAAGTAATTGTGTTAAAGCCATTTGTCTCCTTTAGATTGTAAATCAATTTGAACAAAGGTTATGATGCGATGACCGGAACTTTAGAATTATTTTGAATGAAGCTTTCACATTTGGTTTTGGCTATCATTTTTCCAGACATTTTCGTCATTCTGTATTCTAATACCTATTTTCCTAATTATCATATCAAATCACTTGTATGATTTGTTAACTGACATGTGGAGCAGATAATTTGTTATGTTGGCGGTTCATTACATCAACGGATCAACCAAAAAATATATACATTTGTGAGTTGTGTATAGTCTATGTATTTATCAGACCATATTTTTTGCAGGTCATTCTCCCTTTGGTGGGTAAGATTCTGAATATTGAAAGGAGGGATGAAACAGCAATTTACAAAAATGAAGAGATCCAACATTCAATCATTGGTCTTGGTCTCAGAGTGAAGGTTAAAATCACGTTCCTTTATCATTGATTTGCTACTATTAAGGAAGGAGTAAAAGAAAAGAAATGGATAGATATATGAATCAGAGATCTGAAAAGCAAACCACTATCAAGTATCAAGTATTACATACATAAGGCTCTTAAATAATGCACTTGCAAGTTTTCTTTGCATTGGTAGATTTTCTCTTTTATTTAATTATTTAACTCAATGTGTTTTTTTTCTTTCTAGGGAGAAGATATTTAAAAGGGTACACTCCAATATCATAAGATTATTATTGACTGATGCCGATGCAAATGGTGCCCACATCCGAACTCTGTACCAACATTTTCGATACATATCAGGTAAAGTATACAGAAATTGCCTGCAAAATATGCTCTGTCATGGAAGAAGGCAAACAAGTAGGTTCCCTTAAGAACAATAAATCAAAAAATGATCAAATTGATTCAGTAGTTTTTACTTGCAGAGTGCTTTGTGAATGGATTGATGGAAGCATAGAGTTGCACTCTGGCACAACAGCATAATTCTGGGCAGAGGTCGTTCTTGTTCAATATTCTGTATAACATTTACCGAAATTGAGCATATAGTCTACCACTTTAAAAGTTCACTTATATCATACTCATCATCCTTAAACTTTATTGATTGAAAATTTCGAGAGTAATCATATACTATTACTTTACATACATGACATATTAATTCATTCATTTGTATTTAATATTTCTCACACTGACCTCTAAACATTTTATTTTTGGTCCAATTCTATGCTAACCAACTTTATATCATTGAGATAAACCGCAGATGTTGGTTTCTATGAAATGACGAGTCTTATCTTATGTATTTGATGTTAAGTGGCATTTTTTATGATTGCTATAAGAAACAATTTAGGATATTTGAATATTCTTTCTGTCAAAAAAAAGATATTTGAATATTCTTGAAGTATACCAAAGTTTGCATTTTCTTGTGCAGTAAAGTTTCAAATTTTGCTAGGCAACTTAGAACACAATTTCTTATAGATATTAATACTTTCGTTACATGATTGTGGTTGTTGAATATTCACTTTGCACATGCATGATTGCGGTTGTTGTCTCATTTGGGTTCTTTACAGTATTATATTCTGATATTTTCAATATAAATTTATTAATCTAGGTTCATTATTAGATGTGTCTGCGTCATTTGGTATGGACAGAGTTGCTATGTTGGAGCACTGCTTTATGTGGTGGACCTTACAAATTGATAAAGATGGGTCCTTACTTTCTTCGAAGGAAGGTATATTGTTAATCTCTCAGAGAAAATATGTTATCGATCTTATTAAGGAGACATGTTAATTGGGTTGCAAACCCCTCGAGCCCCCATAGAGCAAAATCACAAGATTGTATATGCAGTCAGTGTACTGAGTCAATTCATGCATGATCCACGAGAAAGACATTTACGCGCAGTCAATAGAATCTTTCTATATTCGATAACAAGTCCAGGAAGAGGACTATTGTTCAAGAAAGACAGATAGCTTTCCATGGCTATGTATACAGGTTCTGACTATGCAGGGTCGATTGTGGATAGGAAATTTACTTTTAAGACATTGTATGTTCCAGGGAGAAGATTTGGTTTCACGAGAAGCAAGAAGAAGAATGTAGTTGCAAGGAAAACACACATGCATATATACAACCTTCTCCCCCTTTTGACATTATCAAAAAGAAGGGAAAGATGGGTAAAAAGTAGAAACTAATGATAAACCATACAGCATACACAATATGAGCATGTCGGCATACATAAAGTAGAGATGAAATTTCCAAACATACATAAAGTAGAGAATATAGTTTCTGACACAAGATTAGATGATTACACAAATACGGAAGAGAAAACATAAGTTAAACATAATGATAACAACAAAAACAAATAAGCATAAACAAATATCAGTCAGGCTTGGTTCATATCATCATGTCCTTCTTCCCTTTGAAAAACTTCAAATCGATCCATCCTCGATGACATCCCAGCCATATTTTGTCTTAAGTTACCAAATTCTGCATGGAGGCTACCAAACTGAAGGTTCATTTGGTTAAAACGTTGAGTCATAAAGTCCATAAGCATTTGATTGTTTGGTTCAGCAGGTGGAGGTTGTTGAGGAGGAGGAGGAGATTTGTCATCATCCATATATGAAATAGTGTGGCCGACGGAATCATAAATCACTCCCATTTTGCGATATATAACAGCAGAGGAAATTTCACACTCATTGATGGTCATCGAATAGCAAAGCTCATTATTAAGATTAACCTTAAATTTATTGAAAACCTTAGTAAGAAATCGAGCATATGGAAGAGCGGAAAATTTCTCATTATGGCTACCCATGTGATGCATTATAACATATGCCCAATTTACCATCTCTTGATTCTTAACAGCATACAACAATTGCATTTTCATATCATTGATAGAAGCATGGTTAGAGGACTTTGGAACCAAAACATAGGTCAGAAAATAGTGAATCATTCTCTCATTAATTGGTAAGTTACCGGCGGACCAAAAAATTTTCTCAGGGAGTCTACCACTAGTTCTACGCCTCTTTGCGGTGACAACAGATTCAGAAAACCTAGAGAGACTATAGTAAAAATCCTTTTTAACATAGTCTGTTAACTGAGCATCTACTCCTGATTTAATTTCAACACCTTCATAAGGGAATTCCAATTTCTCTAACTGTGAAAAAATTAGGAGAAATTCTCAAAATCCCTTATGAAGGTGTTGAAATTAAATTAGGAGTAGATGCTCAGTTAACAGACTATGTTAAAAAGGATTTTTACTATAGTCTCTCTAGGTTTTCTGAATTTGTTGTCACCGCAAAGAGGCGTAGAACTAGCGGTAAACTCCCTGAGAAATATTTTTGATCCGCCGGTAACTTACCAATTAATGAGAGAATGATTCACTATTTTCTGACCTATGTTTTGGTTCCAAAGTCCTCTAACCATGCTTCTATCAATGACATGAAAATGCAATTGTTGTATGCTGTTAAGAATCAAGAGATGGTAAATTGGGCATATGTTATAATGCATCACATGGGTAGCCATAATGAGAAATCTGCCGCTTTTCCATATGCTCGATTTTTTGCTAAGGTTTTCAAGAAATTTAAGGTTAATCTTAATAATGAGCTTTGCTATTTGATGACCATCAATGAGTGTGAAATTTCCTCTGCTGTTATAAATCGCAAAATGGGAGTGATTTATGATTATGTTGGCCATACTATTTCATACATGAATGATGACGAATCTCCTCCTCCTCAACAACCTCCACCTGCTGAACCAACCAATCAAATGCTTATGGACTTTATGACTCAAGGTTTTAACCAAATGAACCTTCAGTTTGGTAGCCTCCATGCAGGATTTGGTAACTTAAGACAAGATATGGCTGGGATGTCATCGAGGATGGATCGGTTTGAAGTTTTTCAAAGGGTAGAAGGACATGATGATATGAACCAAGACTGACTGATATTTGTTTATACTTATTTGTTTTTGTTGTTATCATTATGTTTAGCTTATGTTTTCTCTACTTTATGTATGTTTGGAAATTTCATCTCTATTTATGTATGCCGACATGCTCATATTGTGTATGGTTTATCATTAGTTTTGTTTCTACTTTTTACCCATCTTTCCCTTCTTTTTGATAATGTCAAAAGGGGGAGAAAGATGTATATATGCATGTGTGTTTTCCTTGTCTCCTTGATATCCAGGAACTTCACGAATTTTCAAGTAAATACAAGTCTTGGATTAAGGGGGAGATATTCATCCTAGGGGGAGCATTTAGGAAAACTCACAAACATCAAGTATGCATTTGTCATCATAAAAAAAAGGGGAGAATGTGAAGCCAAGCTTCTAAAGTGAAGTTATTTTGATGACGACAAACATGCGAAAAGAAGAAAAAGATTGGTCATGTTCAAGATTAAAGATGGTGATCAAGTTCTTGAAGAATTTTCATAGGTACAATATATATAATTCATTGTTATAAGCTATAAGTGCTCGTAAACTTTAATCTGAATAAGTTAAAAGTTGTTATAACAATGATACATCTTTTCAATCTTAAGTATTTTTTAACTTAGAAAATTTTCAAGTTTTTAAGAAGGTAAATCGATTTACTTGGTTATGGAAATCGATTTACATACACTCTGTCGTTTCTGATTTTTCTGAAAAACAACAGGGTAAATCGATTTACCCATATATGGAAATCGATTTACCTAAGTGTAAATTGGAAAAAATTTAATCGTTATAACAGGGGAAATCGATTTCCCTCTTTTGGTAAATCGATTTACCTCTGTTCATTTGAAAAATTCTGATTTCTAAAAACCCACATCTTCATAATTATATCCTTTCAAAACATTGTCATATTATTTTCTAAGAGGTGTCTTTACTCTATATAAATCTTATTCAGAATTTTCTTCAATATTACTTATCATTTTCATTATCATTATTATAACAATTCTTTGATCAAAAACTTTCAAAAAACTCTTTAAAAAGTTTCTGAGCACTTAGAGTTTACTAATACTGAATTGTTATATTGTTAGAATTTTGTTTTATCAAAATTCTCTTATACTCAAACTTGTAATCAAATTCTGTAACTTTGTACTGTTGCTTGTTTTCCTGGTTTGTGGAAACAAGTGTGTTTGAGAGAAAGTGGGTGTTTTCTCTTTGTGTTGTTTTGTGGGATATTGTTAGGGAAGGGATTAAACTGTCTTGTAACAAGGATTTTGACATAGTGAATTCCTTCACAGGGTGTGAAGGGAGTGAATGTACCGATAGGGGAACCACTATAAATTTTCTGTGTCTTTCTTCTCTTCCCTGCACTCTTTATTTTTCTGCACTTTATTCATACTTTTCATCTAAACCTTCTAGAATAATAATTTTACCATAACATCTCAAAAATAATCCCCCCTAGGTTACAAATTAAACTTACAAAAGGCAGGAGTAGAATTTTGAACCATTGGTCAGGTAGAATTTCTTTGTAGAATTGCTCAGGTTGATATTGATGCTTAAGAACATAGAGAATTAATTTGCATGTAAATTAACTTGAAAGCATTTCATGTTGCCTTCATGAAGCTTTTACAAGGATTTTGTAACCACTCTTGCTCCATATTGCATGTATGTTTTGAGGCGGCTAAAGTACATTATTGGAAAAAGGTCAAATCTATTATAGGGTGGGAATAAACCAAACTGAATGACAGAGACCAAGAGCCTACTTTCACACGCAGAGAAACTCCCGTCAAATTCACACAAGCATATTTACCTCCTACGTTCTACCCATCCATGCACACAAAAAAAAAAATAGACCTTTAAATATGTTTATGAGTTATGCCAAAGACTTAAAAAAAAAACAATCATCAGACCAAAATAAGTTTATGATAGACCTAAATATTAATTTATTTTTTTTTACCAAACCAAACTTGATTCTTACAAGTATATCTCAACTCATTTTTATTTGTTTTTGATAATCATAACCCGACTTAGTATTAGAATAGTGAATTCAGGGCCGACCCATGGGCTAAGGCCATGAGTGCCACTTCATAGGAAAAATTTCCTTTTTTGCCTTTGAAAAAAACTTCATAACATGTGTTTCCGAATTTGAATTAGAAACATTTCAGAAAACACGTTCCGAATTTGAATTAGAAACATTTCAGGAAACACGTTCTGAGGTTCTTTTCCAATAGCAAAATTGGATTTTTTTTTTGGGGCTGGGGAGTCATAGAGGGCCTAAAAAGAAATTTTCCTTCATAGGACCCAAGATTTTAGGGGTCAATTTTTTTTGCATATTCACCTATATTTTTATAAGAATCGTGTTTTTCAATTGAATGGTTTAACAAATTTGTCAATTAAGAATAATACAGGAAGAACATTATTGTTGATATGATAATTTTTTCAACAATGTTAGAAATAAAACATTTATAAATTAGTGTAAAAAAAGTTATAAATTATTTTTGTCTACAATTTGTTTTGACATAGGTCTACTATTGTTTTTTTTTTTTTAATATTCCTATAATTTCAACATGCCTTACATTACCATTTAAAATTTAAAAGAGAAATATCAATATCATTGAGCAGTAAGTTATAACTAGTTTTTAAAGAGAGAAGAAAATGAAAAGGAAAAGGAAAAGAGAGATGAAAGAACGAGAAAAACGCATATAATCCAAATTTCCTTTATAATCTATTAACTTTTCTTCCGATGATCGAATGGTCCAACACAAATCCTCACCATTCAAACGAGCTTTACCATATACGGTAATACAAATGAGTGGTTGAGATTAGCATATGGCAACATGACATAAAAAACAAGAGAAGATCCTATTTAAAAATATCTAAAATATCTTAGGGTGATTAAACTTTTAAAATATCCGAATACTCATTAAAAATTCTTTTCCAAGAAAGAATGATTAAAAAATTTGAGCTTGACTAGTGATACCATTCTCTCCTTAAATTTTATTTTTGTCAGAGTCAAGTCACTAGAAATTCTATATTTAAGTTGAACAAGTGAGAAGTCTGCGATTCGAACCCCGACCCTTATATATAAAATGTAATGTCTCTGCCAGTCGTTAGTTTTTTTTTTTTCTTTCATAAAAAAAATAATTATATATATAAGAAATAATTTCAGATGAACCAAAGGTAGACGGACAATAAGCTGCACCGCTAAACCTTTCTGTATAGCAAAACTTAATCTTTGGAAGACTACATTCATAGACATAGGCACACAACATTACTATGCATGACCTTTTGGACTCTTTTCAAACGGTTTACCATCTCTAGTGCGAGAAAGCCAAAAATGTCAAATGTAAACGGTATAAAAACCACGGTTCGATACCCTGCAACTGCGATCGAGATGAGCTGAATTCACTTGATTTAAGAATTGACTCTCGAATTAGATTAAACTGATGATGAAAACCCAAAGCAAAATACAATATCTATATCAACTAAGCTAGGATAAAAAGACCTCTCTCCCTAAATTATTTTTCTATAAAAAATAAATAAATTGGTAATTTACATCACTGAAATTAATTAAAGAGCAAAAAGCTCCAAAAAGGAAAATTAAAGGGTAGTGTCCATAACCCCTCCCCCACTCCACTCACATTAAATTAAATCCATCATATCTCATGTCCCCTCTTCTCCCATCCATCTTCCAATTTCTTTCTCTTCACACCAATCTTAAAAATAAATAATAATAATCCCCAATTTCATTTTTCAACATTAAAAAAAAATCACTCTTTTAGGGTTTTCAATTTCTCAACAACACTCTCTCTCTTCAATATCATTCAAAAATCAAAATTCTCCGACATGGATGGAACCAGCAGCGTCACTGGCGGCGGAGACGGTTCAGCTCAGTTACCGGCACCGACACCGATGCAAAACTCAAACGCGCCGCCACCGTTTTTGAGCAAAACCTATGATATGGTGGATGATTCTTCTACGGATGCGATAGTTTCTTGGAGCGCAACGAACAACAGTTTCGTTGTTTGGGACCCACCGGAATTCGCTAGGGACCTTTTGCCGAAGTATTTCAAGCATAATAACTTCTCAAGCTTCGTTAGACAGTTGAATACTTATGTGTGTTCTCTTTCTTCTTTATCACTCTTTTAACATTTATTGCATTTTTTTTTTGCTTAATTGAAGTGATTATTACTGATTATGCTAGTCGAGTAACCTTTTTGATGATTTTAATTAGTTTTTACTTTGTTGGATTTTGTTTTGAATATTTTTATGTTTTGATCTGTGATTATGATGTGGCTGTTTTTTTTGAACAAATTATGATGTGGCTGTTGATTTGATTTACTGGGTTGTTTGCAAAATTCGATCTTTTTAATTCTTTGTTTCGGTGAAATTAAATGAGAGGAGTGAGTGGTCAGATGGTTATTTTTCGAGTGAAATAGACGGTGATGGCGTTGAGTAGCTCATTTGATAGGGAGGGATGTGATCCGAATAGTGGTTATAGGTAGGAGGCGAGATAAGACAATCTTTGCCGGACAAATTGGTTTTGTAGGGTTGAATTAGGTCTGATTCAAGTCATAGGAGTGACCTTAACTGAACCGATAAAATAGGAAAATTTACTTTAGTACTTAAATTAAAATGAAAGAGAGCTAGGGTGAGATTTGTTATTTTTGTTTCCAAAGAATGGATAGACTGTAAAATTTAAATTTAATATTTTACCCTCCTGCATTGTGTCAGCAACTAGATGGAGCAGAAGAGGGAAATTTGACAAAGAAAGCTATTCTCAGGTTAATTATTTACTTGATTACGGTTTATTGATGCGTGCGTTGTATATTCAATGTCAAAGGTGCGTGTATATATTATATTATTTAAGATATAAACCTAATTTAAGTAAAGCAGAGTAGCAGATAGTGAATTGTTATGGAGAGGATTTTTAGATTTTAGGGTTCTTAGATTATGAGGAATGTGTTTGTCTTCTGCACAGCAACTCAATTAAATTCTATGAAGCAGAAATTTTTGAGGTACTGCAATCAGTATAATGAATATATTATCTACATTTTTTCAATTTTTGTAAGAAGAATGATGGTCACTTATGATGCACAGATTTGATACGATACAAGTATTGGATGTGATATGTATTCAATTCAGTGATACGTCGTTTCTGAAAAATATAGTTTATGATACATCATGATGTGTATATGACAACATTGACAGCTCTTTATAATTAACTGCCATGTTGTTGTTGAAATGATCAGTTGCCATAGCTTCACAGAAATGCATGTTTTTATGTAGTATAAGGCCGTTGCATTCTTTACTTTTAAGCTAGTATTTTTCTTATAAACAGCGGATAATAGGAATGTTATGTATCCTCTTGCTATGAATTAATTGTAATTGACTGCGTCAAAACACTACGACAGTTATAAGTTCTGTTCTGTTTTCCTTGTGAACCGAAGCCCAGTTTATTTTGTTATTGGCATTCATTATGGATTCTAATCTCCTACTAATTTTATAGCTTTTGTTTTCCTTGTGAACTGAGTATTTTATTTTTCAGTATAGTTCCTTTTCTGCAGATCAGTTTAACACATTATAGCTTTTGTTATGCAAAATAAACTGTTAGGGTTCAGCTTCTGGAAAACTACTTGAAACACTTGGCTTGGTGATATGAACAATGAACTCCATTACTTGATGTTTCATTAACATCTGAACCTTAAATAAGTTGACAATAAACAGTAAGTGGGGTAGCTGAATCTGTCCCCAGACTCAATTTGTGGACATGGGCTTTTTTGAATGACGTCTTCCTGAGTAAAAAAAAAATCAGCACTCTTTTTGGATGTGAAGCTGGTGGTACATCCTTTATGGGTTTGGTAAAACATCTGTATCCTAGACTCTTCCCACTATAAACCTGGTGGGAACTTGAGTCTGTCATTTTTCAGCTTTCATTCAAAAGTTGCTTCCACTTGGTCTTGTGGTTTTCACCCAGTTGATATTGATTTGATTTTCTTGCATCATTTTGTCATATTGTTGCACATCCTTAGATACCTGTATATTTGTTTTAGTTTGACTATGAGTATTTTAGTGTTTTATATAACTCAAAAGTTGTGTGTTTTTTTTACAGTGTGTTTGACCTAATTCCTGACTATTTTTTCGTTCTAATACCAAACAGGGTTTCAGGAAGGTCGACCCAGATCGCTGGGAATTTGCAAATGAGGGCTTTTTGAGGGGTCAAAAGCACTTACTTAAGAGTATAACTCGACGAAAGCCTGCTCATGGTCCTAATAATCAACAGGCTCAGCAACCTCATGGACAGAGTTCATCAGTAGGGGCATGTGTAGAAGTCGGGAAATTTGGGCTTGAGGAAGAGGTTGAGAGGCTTAAAAGAGACAAGAATGTTCTGATGCAAGAGCTTGTGAGGTTGAGACAGCAGCAACAAACCACTGATGGCCAGCTACAAACAATGGCTCAGCGCCTTCAGGGAATGGAGCAACGACAACAGCAAATGATGTCATTCCTTGCCAAAGCTGTCCAGAGCCCTGGATTCTTTGCTCAGTTTGTGCAACAGCAAAATGACAGCAATAGGCGCATAACTGAAGCCAATAAAAAGCGGCGGCTCAAGCAGGATGGTATTGCCGAAACAACAGAGCGAGCTGCCCCTTCTGATGGACAAATTGTTAAGTATCAACCTCTGATGAATGAAACAGCAAAAGCAATGCTAAGGAAGATCATGAAATGGGATACTCCTCGTGTAGAATCTTTTAGTAAAAACCCTGATAATTACTTGATTGGAGACGGTACATCACCGTCAAGTGCAATGGACAGTAGTAGCTCATCGAGCTGGAATTCCGGAGTAACTCTTCAAGAGGTTCCTCCATCTTCAGTGCAGTCTTCTCAATTTCCAGCTGCAACGGGGACTCAAGGACACATACCCTCGGCAGAAAATCCTGAAATTCTATCTGTACCTCAAGCTGCAGCAGCATCGGAAAATGTTATGAAAGATGGAGCACGTGCAGCACCAACTATTCCGACTTCTCAAGCTGATGTTGTCATGCCTGATATACGTTCAATACCAGAGATTGTGCCAAGAAGTATTCTTGATATTCCTGAAGACAATTATATGGCTCCCGGGACAGATGATGGATTTATGGATCCGACTTCACTTGGGTCTTTTCCCCTTGATTTTGAAGATCTTTCACCCGGCGCAGACATTGATGATTTGTTAAACAATCCTATTTGGGATGATTTTTTGCAATCTTCAGTTCCGGAGGATCTTGAGACCAATGTTGATGAAATATCCAGAGGGAATGAGGTGCAGCCAACAGAAAATGGATGGGACAATAACAATACTCAACACCTGGATCAACTAACAGAACAGATGGGTCTTCTTTCTTCTGATGTCAAAAGAATTTAACCGTCTATGTACTTTGTATTAATCTTTCATACTGTCCAAGGTAATCCCTGACCCTGAAAAGAATTACACCTTCATTTTCTCACTGAGAATCTTTTCATTTGGTCTTTTGTATGCTTAGTTTGTTCATACTCTCACCTAAATGTAATTGATGATTCCTTGTGGAGTGTTTTATCAGTTACCTTCCTGATCAATTCTTTCAATGTTGTAGGAAATCTTTGGAGTTGAACATATGTGAAATATATAGATAGTGCAGTTTTGTCCCCAACTTGATGTTTCCTTGGTAAGGAGGGAAATGGGAAAAAGAGAAGATATTTGTAATGATTACTCAAGGTGTCTGTCTGAGAAGTGAACACTGGTTCTTGCTTTGAAGATTTACTTTATGAACAGGGACAGGAACAATGGATGGCAGTGACTCTTGTTTCGAACATTACTCGCCATTTAACTTCGGGCTGTTTGTTCTTATGTAACTGATTTTATCCTTGGGCTATGTTTCAATTGATAACAGAGAATGAAATAGAATTGAATGTTATTAGTTATCATTGATTAAAATAGAATAGATGGAATGGAACCTAGTGATGATTAATTCAACCCCCCCTAATTACTTCTATTTTTTTTTTTTTTGAAAAATGAAAACTAATTTGATGGTATGAAATGGAACCAAATTATTGTTTTGATGTTTTCTAATCATCGTATCATTTTGATCCCCTTTGAAACCATGGAATGAACATTTTCTTTCATCATGTGGTTCTGTTATAAAATATAAATATTCAAAGAATTTTTATTTCATCTCCTTTCTTTTCATATTTAATCATACATTCATTTAGATATTTCTAAAGATAATTTTTTAGACATGATATACTAGAATACATAACATGAGGTCTTATTCAACCGGTAGTTACCAGGAATATTATTGGAGTAGTCGGGGGTTCGAATCCTGGATTTGACATTTCTCAAAATTTAAATGTTAGTCTAGCCATTGGGCTACTTGAAAAAAAAATACATAACATGTGTTAGAGTAGAATAAATTTAGAGTAAATATCTAGTTTCCCACAATTATTTGACGGTCCAATTGAGTTCCCTCATAAATTTAATACAAATTAGTTCTTGATATTGTTATATTGAGGACAAATTAGTCCCTCTATTATAATGAACATTTTTTTTTTGTTGATAAAAAAGGCTAGTGCAGTGCAAATGCATCATTTGTAGAAACTTGACATCCCAACTATGTTGGCACCCCAAACACTACCTCTATTATAATGAACTATTTGGTATTAAATTAGGAATAAAAAAAGTGAGAGATTAAAATGAATTTTCACTCTTAAATCTAATACTTAAATATGTTCTCATTTTTGCCCATTGCTTTCCATGTGACGGACGGATTGCTTCCACTTTAATATTCTCTTCACAATTAATGCATATTTTCTGACTTACATTATCTAAGATGACAATGAAAACGGTAAAAAAGTGAGGATGTCTTGGATCATATATACATTTTATTATATTACTGGTTCAATTCAATGCACGTATCATCTTTTTTTACCGTTTAATATATTAAATTATGTAAGAATGAATATAGATTGTGCACTGAAATATTTTGAATTGTTAGATCAATAAATCATTTTTTTTTATATAATCGTTTGTATTGTTATTCGAAATGTGTCTCCTCATGCAAAGGGATGGAGTCGCACCTTATGATTAGATATGACTGTATGAGATTGCGGTTCTATTTTTCACTCCCATCGAAAATTGGATAGGATATGAAGATACCTTAAACTTATCGGGTTTGGATATGGCGAAAACAAAAATTATCCCTCTTCCGGTGTCATGCCTAGTTTCTATACATAATATATATGTTCCGTTTTTAACCAAAATCTTTTAAAATATTGTTTGACCTATCTTATAGGATGAGTAGAAAACCCCATTCATTATATATGTGTGAATACTAGGTTAATTGAATAATAGATATATTTAGTCTTTATTATACACAAAATCCATCAATTTGTTAATGAATTTAAAAAATGTGTTGTTTCTTATAAAAAAGATCGAAGGGGTATAATATAACTTTCAGTATACACTTGAAACTTGATAGAGCAACATCCACAAGATTGGTGGCTAGTCATAGATAAAGTCTATGGAGGTCAAAAGAAATCAGAATACCACAAGAGGAGAAAAAGAAAATAAAGAAAGAAAAGAGAGACTAGTAAAAGTTTATAGATTGACATGTAATCACAATTAGAGCTTTTTAGTTTGATTTTTGATTCAGTTGGAATTGTAAAAAAAAAAAAAAAACAACTTGATTAAGTTGGTGAAGTAAGAAAATATATCGGTACTTTTTTCTTCTCAAATTGGTCGTTCAAATCGATTAAGATTCAAACTTAATAATAATGTAACAGTTAATAAAAGTAAAAATAGGTGTTTATAAAAAAGAATGGATAGAGTATCATCATATAATAATAATAATAATAATAATAATAATAATAATAATAACACCAATTTAAATATAATCAAAGTTAAAAGCAATTAATGAAAAGTATTGACATTATTCAATCTAGCTTAATGCTATATCTATGTAACAAAATAAAAAACCAATGTTATATCTCCTGAAAAAATTCTAACTAAGGCTTTATCCTCCTTTTGTCACAAGATTGAAAATCTGAATCCTTTTATCATATCAAGATTTGAAGTTGCCTTAGGTTTATACCCTTCCATCAATCGATTTGACTTGTATCTTAATCCACAAGGATTGCATAAAGTATTTTTCCCTAAAGGACCAGACCTCCATTGAGTAGTGTCTTTAGTTTTACAATGGCTACAAATTCTATCTTTATATTTATCTTTGCTCTTTGCTTTGAGACTCTTATCTCTACTCTTCTTAGTAGAACAAGACTTCACATTATTCTTTGGTTGATTCTCATGATTCATGATATGAATATTAGGCAAACTTGTATCAATATTTCTCTCTTGATTTATTTGAACATTTGACACATTCTCTTGTATTATTCCTTCACCCAATTGATTGAATTTGGGAGTGTCTTCGCCCGTAGATCCGCATCCGGTAGGTTCTGGCGACGGAAGTGAATCAACTACAACCACTTGATTAATCTTAATAGAACAAGACTTATCATTATTCTTTGGTAGATTCTCATGATTCATGATCTGAACATTAGGCAAACTTGTATCAATATTTCTCTCTTGATTTATTTGAACATTTGACACATTCTCTTGTGTTATTCCATCACCCGATTGATTGAACTTGAGAGTTTCTTTCTCATGAGTGTCACAAAAGAGCCAATAATTCAAATCCTCTTGCAAACTTTTCTCCATAATTTCTGAAAAAGTGGGGTACCATTCCAAATTTTGTAGTGCATCATGTGGGATATAACTAAGCTGTTCTCCATTGTCTTTCTCATTGTGGTGGTGAATAGCCATAGTGAGTGTGTCACACAAACTATTGAAATTCAATATATATATATACCACAATATAGGGAATAATGATCCATTTTTCTTAGGGAATTTGTTACAAGTTCACTAAATGAAGATAAAATAGTAGAAATAAAATTCTCCGTAAGTTTGTTACAAGTTTATTAAATCTTATTTTTTCAATATAAAATCTTTAGGGGAAAAGAAAAACTTTTCCAAAAAACAAAGGGTGAAAATAAATATTCCTATATGAAGATGGAAATAAACACATATAGAACCACTCTCCCACGTACCTAGGCATACTAGGGCTCGTTTGGTGCATCGGATTGGAAGACAAGATAGCATAAAATTAACCTATCATGTTGTTATTCGTTGTTTGGTGCACCAATAGGAAATAATAAAGTTAACCTATTACTAATCCTATCATGTTGGTTATTTGTTATTCTTTTCCTTAGTTTTTGGTGGGTTAGCAACCGGATAACAACAATAAAACTTTTTTTTTTTTACGATTACTGGTTGTTGTTTTCTTTTTTTTTTTTGTTAGGTTTTTATTTTATTTTTATAATAGTTAGGTTTGTTGTTTTCTAAAATCATTGTTTTTAATGTCAAATAAAAATATGAAGAATTTTTTTAAAAAAATTATACATTTGTTTTGGTTAATTTTGTCATTTAAACATAATATATATATATTATCATGTTGATATCCCGTGCGCACCAAACACATGACAAGATATGTGTTTATCTTGTCACTATCTATCATTTCTTTATCCAGCTTCTTAGACTATCATGTCTCTATTCTATCCTGCGCACCAAACGAGCCCTTAATATGTTATGTACCAAAAAAAAAAATAGTTTTCCAAATATATAGCATTAATCAATTTTATTGAAAAAGATAAGGGTAATTGACAAATGGTACAATTGACAAATCATATCCTTAAAACACTAAATGAACAGTTAATTAGAAACGCTAAATTTGACAAAACTGAACGATTAAAAAAAAATGGAGGGAGTATCACAAAGACATCTAAACCCTAGATTAAGAGGATTTCTGGCTAGGTATGTGTAGCAATAATCTTCGCAAGTAAAAGTTCATATTTAACTTTAGAGTGAATTATATTTTCTCCTTTGAGAATGTTTAAATTACACTTTTATCTTATTTTATGTTAAAATATACACTCTCTCTTCTCTTTGACAAAATATATTAATGAAAATTGCACTATCCTCCCATAAAGAGAAACTTGAATTTCATTCCACCCCCTCTTATATTAAAATCTAAATTTATCTCATTTAATAAACACTCCATTTTAATTTAATCAAATTTATGATGCACATATTTCATTATTTTTTTTTTGACAGAAAGACGCTTAAAGCATTTCATTAATAATGATATTGTGAATACAAATAGGTGTATCAGTAAAAATGTGGAAACTAGCTAAGGATGGAGCTACCCGTGCTAAAACATGGGCGGCCACATTGGCTTGTCTCCGAATAAACTCGACCTTTGAGTTTTGAAAAAAGGTATTGTGCAACTGCTGACAATCTCTGATGACATCTCCTAACTCTGATATGTCATCATTTTTACTATGGAATTTTGTAACAACAGTTTTTGCATCAAGTTCAAAATCAATATCTTCCAACTGTAAGTCACGGACCCATCTAAAAGCGTGCAATAGTCCTTGAGCTTCGCCCATCTCCACATCACAAGTAGGGGAAAACCACTCTGTTTTGGCGAGTACAAATCTACCTTGATCATCTCTGATGCACATACCTATTCCAACTTTATTGAGGTCTGAAGAAAAGGAGGCATCAATATTACATTTGTAGCGCCCTAAGCGTGGTTTGGTCCATTTTATATTTGCTGGTTGTAATTGTCGGTTGATGCTTTCTGCCTGTTGTGTTTGAGCCGACTGCCACTCCGTGAGAACCGTGCAAGCCCTCTCATATACTGCAGATGCTGTCTCAGTTTGGTTTCGCCACAATTTGTTGTTGCGTGATTGCCACATGCTCCAGAGTACTGTTACAAATATGGACCTTTGCTCCGATGCCAACACCTGTAAAATAGAAAACACCAGCTCTGCTATATTATTATAACCTGTCAAGCGCTGCTGAATGATAGGCCAAAGACCGGTATTGTACCATGCCTGCTTTACAGTATCACAAAACATAAAGACATGCAAGCTGTCTTCTATCTCATCATCACATAGTACACAATTGCACGGGCAGGTAACACCTTTTTGAAGGAGACGGATTCTGGTAGGGATACAATTCCTGCACAATCTCCAAATGAAATTTTTAATTTTTGGAGGCACTTGAATTTGCCAAATCAGATTCCAGTTGCCTTGAACTTGAAGATGGGATATATCAAGAGTATCCTCAATACAGTAGCAGTAAGCACGTTTAACTGAGTATTTTCCATTCTTTTCAAATCTCCAAATAATTTTATCTTGGAAAACCGAGTCATAGAGAGGAGTTTGGAGGATTTTAGATCCTTCCTGATCTCCCAAGATATTTGAAATTAAGGAGGAATTCCATTGTTTCACAGTGGAGTCTAGTATATCAACAACTCTCATATCACTAAGGTTCACATCTGCATTATTTGGTATTGTTAAAATAGACCCATCAGTGATCCATCTGCTACCCCAAAGAGGGATGTTGTGACCAGTTCCTATGCTCCATTTGTAGCCATTCCTAACAACGAATTTTGCACTCCAAATACTTCTCCACACGTAACTTGGATTATGACCAATGCTTGAACTCAAGAAATCACTATTAGGGAAATATTTAGCTTTGAAAAGTTTAGTGATTAGACTACCCGGACTAGTGAGAAGCTTCCAGGCTTGCTTCCCAAGCATTGCATAATTAAAAGCTGTGATGCTTTTAAATCCCAAGCCCCCCGCGCTTTTGTGCATAGCTAATCGTTCCCAAGAAAGCCAATGGATGCCTTTTGAATTTTCTTTGTTATGACCCCACCAAAACGAATTCATCATCTTTTCAATTTCATCACTTAAAGAATGTGGAATTAAAAAGATACTCATTATATAGGACGGAATGGTTTGAAGAACTGACTTGATCATAACTTCTCTTCCTGCTTGAGAGAGACATCTGCTGCTCCAAGAATTTATTTTTTTCCAAATCCTGTCTTTAATAAATCTGAAAGTAGTTTTTCTGTTCCTGCCTACCATGGAGGGAAGGCCAAGATATTTACCAGTCCCAAGCACTTGTTGAACCCCTAGGATATTTGCAATGGAGTTTTTAACCGGATCCAATACATTTCTGCTGCAGAAGATCTCAGATTTTTGGAGATTTATTGATTGACCTGAAGCCTCTTCATAGATAGAAAATATATTTTTCAATTCCAGCGCTTCCTTTTCCGTGGCCCGAAAGAACAAAAAGCAATCATCTGCAAAAAGAAGATGCGAGATGATAGGAGCATTTTTGCAGATTTTGACACCATGGATATCGCCTTTGCTCTCAGCTTTATTAATGAGGGCTGATAAGCCTTCGGCACATAAAATGAAGAGGTAAGGTGAAAGAGGATCACCTTGTCTTAGACCTCTCCCAGGGACAATAGGACCAACTAGTTTACCATTAAAGTTAATAGAATAGTCCACCGTTTCCACACAAAGCATAATCCAAGAAATCCACTTTTGAGAGAAACCCATAGTGATAAGAACATCTTTTAGGTACTCCCAGTCAATTCTATCATACGCCTTGCTGATATCTAATTTCAAAGCTACCTCTCCTTTCTTGCCTCGAGTCTTTGATTTCATAAAATGCACTATTTCAATAGCCGCCATAGCATTATCAAGAATTGATCTTCCGGGGACAAACGCTGATTGATTTTCAGATATGCAACTGTTAAGTACAACCTTTAATCTATTAGCGAGGACTTTTGCCACCACTTTGTAAAGAACATTACATAGTGCTATAGGACGCCAATCCTTCATGGATGTCTGAGTATCACCTTTTGGAATTAAAGCAATGTTGGTTGAATTTAAATTGGGTGGAAATGCGCCTGTTTCCAACCACGAGCAACCTGCAGTGAACATTTCATTACCACACATATCCCAGAAATGTTGATAAAATCCTGGGTTAAAACCATCAGGACCATGACATTTGTCAGATTGCATGGAAAATACAGCATCCTTGAACTCCTCGATAGTAAAAGGTGCTGTCAATTTTTGATTGTCACCACTAGTAACTGATTGTGATAAAGCACTAAGAACTGCAGTGCGGGGGCTGTGCTTCTTTTCAAAGAGATTGATAAAATAGTCTCTTGCAATAACACTCATAACCTCTTGATCACGACATTCAACGCCATTTTCATCAAGGAGCATATTAACACGATTAGTTTTCCTTCTTGCAGTAGCAGCTGCATGGAAAAATTTAGTGTTTAAGTCTCCATCTTTGTACCAAAAAGTCTTAGCCCTCTGCCTCCAAAACAGATCATCCTGAAGAAGAAGAGAGGATAATCTTTTTTTGAGAGCATTAAAATAATTGATGTTAGAATTGTCAACATGATCCCTCAATTGTTCCAACTTCTTATGATATTTGTCGATATCCTTGCGTAGAGATTGAAACTTTTCTTTGCTCCATTGAAGCAAATCTGAAGCACACCCTTCAAGTTTATTGGTAATACCATGCGACGAAAGAGCTTGCCAACTATTTTTGACAAACTGATCACAATCCGGGTCTACCAACCAAGCATTTTCAAATTTGAAAGGCTTGTTATTATAAGGAGTAGTACTAACCGGATCACATAGCAATAAGAGAGGATAGTGGTCAGATGATGTTGCAGTCAAGCATTGAAGTCTTGCATTAGGGAAAATTTGATTCCAATCATTATTAGAGAGAGCTCGGTCAAGTTTCTCTTCAACGGCACGAACTGTACCTAAGCTCTTAAACCAAGTGAATTGATAATTCTCCATAACCAGCTCAATCAGTCCCGCATCAGAAACAGCTTCCCTAAAACCATGTATCAGCCAATTGGCTCTGTCAGTTCGCCCTTTCTTTTCATCGGAAGACAATATATCATTAAAATCTCCTATAATACACCATGGTAGATTGGATATATGAGATAACTGTCTAAGAAAATTCCAAGAATCCCTTCTACGACTCCCCTCTGGGTAACCATAAAAACCAGTTAACCGCCAATGACCCCTTAGCGGATCAGTAACTTCAATGTCAATGTGATTAAGAGAATAATTGGTGATGACACACCCAATACAGTTCATCCAAAATAAAGCGACACCTCCACCTCTTCCCTCACGATCAGCAGCCATACAATTATCAAAACCCAAAGCATAACGCAAATCATTTATTTTATTAGAATGACACAAGGTCTCATACAATATCATTACATCCGGCTTATACTTGCGGATGAGGTATTTTAAATGACGAACTGCACTCGGGTTACCTAAACCCCGACAGTTCCAGCTAATGACATTCATTTATTCTGGCAGGCCTGGTTACCAGTGCCCACCATTACAATATCGACATCAAATAAAGGATTAGTGTGCAAAGCTATGTCATCTCCTGCACCCTTGTTAGTAACAGTACCTATAGCAGTCTCTTTCAAATACGGTGTTGCAGTTTTAATAGTATAGGCAGCCATCTCTTTAACATTGTCATTCACTTTATCTTCTATGTCATTTCCACCTTGTGCAATTCTCATTCGTTTCTTTTTAACAGACCCATTCTTAGTGCTTGAGTCCGTAGCAACGAGGTTCACAGCCGGTGATTTTACCACAACAGCAGTAGGAGAAAGTACCACAATAGATTTTTGTTTCGAACCAGTAGTGATCATCTCAGTAACAGCACCATTTGTTGTTTTACCGACAATTAGAGCAGAATTTTTTGGTGTACCTGCAGCAGTTGGCACAACAGAAGTGTTGTTGATGCTTTCAAGTAGAGCTCTGTGACCCATAGCAGAGTTGATAAGAGGTCTAGCCAGAGTTTCAGAATTTATCACAAACGGCACCCATTGTACTTCTCCATTATATGCAGCAACCTGTTGCATTGGGTTAGCAATAGCTGTTTGAAAAATGAAACCTCTTCCTCGTACATCACGGATAACCTTCACCCTACCAAACCGAGCATGCTGGACTGGCTGCCCAACATTGATTCCAAAAGCTTCTGTTCCCGTCATAGTGCTTCCGGCAGTTGTACCATTATTAGCAGTAGTACTACCAGCTCTTCCACTACGAGGCTGCCCCTTACCATCACGCAACCACTTGTTTATGGTAGCTCCACCTCCAATTGAACTGTTACTAGATTTCAGAAAAGTACCCCATCCCTTCTCTCCTTCCACGAATCCAGGTTCAAGTCTTTTACGACAAAAGCTCTCAGTGTGGCCAAGAACACCACAGACATAACAGAAAACACCTAGCTTCTCATATTTAAAATAGACATGAACAATACCTCCATCTTCCTTTTCCAAGGTCAGACTTTTCTTTAGCGGTTCATCAACCTTCACAGCAACGCGGACACGCATATACATCCTCCATGATCCAGAATTGTTGTACTCATCATATTTGATGTAGCGTCCAAGGTGGCTGCCAATCAGCAATCCCATTGACTCATTGGTATAGCCAAAAGGTAAATTGAAAATCTGCACCCACATCTCCATCTCATCTAGTTGAACTGTCATAGGGTCATCACCAATTGTCAGTTTCTTAAACACCAACATATGGTTATCAAACAGCCATGGTCCTCCTTGAAATACCCTTTCCATATCCCACAGGTGATAGAATTGGAACAGAAACTTGTTCTCTTCCACAGGTGAAATAGTGACTTGTTGACCTGGGCGCCAAAGGTTTGCTAGACAGAGCTTCATCTGTTTGAATTTGACAGGTTTGTCGGTCAAGAAAGACCCAACAAGGCATAATTCTAGCAGTTCATCTGAGGACATGGTAGTTGGATCAACATGATTCCTGCCACCAGTAGTAGTGTCATTGATGTTGAGGTTTTCCATAGTGACAGAGAAAAAGCTGGACAAAATTGATAGAGCAAGAATAATAGTTTTCACTGATAACATGAATTGAGAAGGTATGTTTGAAACACTCAAACAGCTCTGAATATAAAGGGGTAAAGGAACAAAACAGCATCCCTTCATATCTGCTAAAATGATCAAATTCCATACCAAAATCGTGGGAATAATTGACCTTGATATCAATATTTGATTTCCAGCACCTATGTACTTAAACATAATTTCAAACTCCCTAGTTCTGACATATAGAGAAGAATCATTTGAGATATGCACAATTAAAGAACAATCCTTTGTTGCAGATATTTGCAGGCAGCAGGACCGTAATCTTCTCTCAAGCAATGGTATACCTTGTCTTAAAATGGAAATAATCAAGTCCCTAATCCCTTCACTTAACACCCAGATTAAAGACTTAATCATAACCATAAAGCCAAGATTATCCCACAAAATAAATATTTAAATTTAAAAATCTGGTCAGGATGAATATTAAATTGTAGAGATATCATGCTTTAGGAATGGAATCATCACTATGAAGTAGAAAATCCAACGGGATTACATTGCCCAACCCAACACCAATCAAGGATCAAATGGGGATTTTACAGGCATGTAATTAGGGATTTTAATACACTTCAAATCAAAATTACAACTCACCACACAAAAGAAAGAAGTCCGGATTCCAGATTTGAAAGAATCACAAACACATCATATTCAAATCTGAGAAAATCAGGGGATCTGGTGGAAGATTAATTCACTTGATTCTGGGATGAAAACAGGGCGATTAGAGTGGAAAACCAAACAATCGACGACAAAACTCTCACTGAAGATGAGCCTGAGAAGAAACGGCGAGTCTTAGGAGAGACTAATGACGGCTATGGCCATTACCAAGCGTTTCCGGCGAGGGCGTTACCGGCGAGAAGCGTTACAAAGCGTTACAAAACTTTTTAAAATGCAAACTCAAATTTTTTATTCACATCATTAATATGTAAATTTAAACACCATCATAAACTTTGAAACAATACAAAATAAATTAAAATGTATAGATAAATAATTGGTGCCGATTAAAAAACTATTTTAAATTGATTTTTATATTCTAAAATCGTAATATTCATAATAAATTTTCGAAGAAAAGAAAATTAATTTCTTAAATGATGACTTGAAGTTTTTTACATAAAGTAGTGGCTTCAAGTTATATTTTTTTATGCTAAAATGAATTAAAGTGTATATTTTAACAAAAATTAAGATTGAGTGTGATTCAAGTTCTCTCAAGGAAGAAAAATGTAATTTACTCCTTTTTTTTTTACTAAATAAACAATATTTATTCATTCAAATAGAGTACATTAATGCAATAAAAAGTTAAAATCGCTAAAAATAAGATTTTTTTTAGTAACATAAAATGGCAAATTGCATAAGTCTACATATTTTTTTTGAATAAGTTGTTTTGCATAAACTTAAAAATAAGTTAATCCAAACAAACAATTGAATATGTTGTTATTTTTGCCATTGCATTCTATGAGACGGATTGCTTCCGATTTAATATTCCATTTACAATTAATTCATATTTTCTAACCTAGGGATGACAATGAATATGGTAAAAAAGCATTGAAGTTTTCTTGGACATTATATACATTTTAGGTTTAAAAGCATATTTGATCCCCCTATTTTATTTTATTTTTATTTTTAAAAATGATATATTAGTGCCCCTATTTTAAAAATAAGATTTTTACTTTTTAGTCCCTCAATTTTGTTTTTGGAGTTTTGATCCCCATCCAATAAATAATAGTATGAATTTTAAAAAATAATTCTTGGTGGAAAAAATTATTATCCATATCAATATATTAATTTATTTTATTCAAGAATTATTATTTTAAAAATATTTTAATTATTTGTCAAAAAATAAAATTTAATTATAAAAATGATTTTGGGTATTGCTGGGTTTAAGGTTGCTTCCAGATTACTATATCGATCGCAGTGGGAAACAGCAAGCAGCATCAATAATCTCATTGACTAACTGGCATGTCTCACTTCCACTCTAATGGAATGAATTGTACTATCCAAGCTCCTGATGTGAGATTGTCTTTGTTGATGGAATGAATTGCCTGTTTGTTTTGTGTCCAATATTAACCTCAAAATTTCTACATATGTCAATTATTGTGTTTAATTGTGAACATGGCAATATATAATATCATGGTTTTTTAAATTGGTTTGTTCAAACCGATAAAGATTCAAAAAAATTTAAAGTATAATCATTAATAAAAGTAAAAATATTTGCACTGCTAAATAGGTAAAGATCTTGTATACATACTAAGTGTGTGTTTGGATACGCGTTTGAACCACCAAACGTGCGTCTAAGAGAGCCTAATGTGAGTTTTCATTTTTAACATATGTTTGGATTGTTAGATAATAGTATTAGTGGGCTTTTGGACTTATGTTTGTAAGTTAGTAGTTTAGTCAGTTTAAGTTTTCTATATATATTCTTTATGTAATCCTTATTTTGTTAAGCAATGATATTCTTGATGTTACTGAAACCGTAGCCGTTTTCTATTTCTCTTAATTTGTATCTCTTAATCTAACATAGATTTCATTTCAAAAAATTGATTTCAATGAGTAAATGCGATTCTACTTGAAGCTACCTTTTCTAGCTTCTGCGTCTCGCCGAACTCGATTTTACCACAAATCAACTTGATATATCAATTTTACCCCTTTCAACAACATCACCATGTCTTCTTTATTTTTCGTTTATCGCCTGCTGTGTTTAATTTCCTACAGTGTCAAATTCTTTATGTTAGAGATGAAGTAGAAATTGGGCTTTCCTTTGCACAACCCGGCTCATTAATAATGATAAACCAGATTATTTAGTTTTTATATGAAAAAGAAATTGTTGGTATGGGTTTTGTTTTGTTTTTTTACGGTAAGGGTCAATGTAGTCAGGTTCGCGATCCTACGTAGGGTCGGTAGGCTGTTGGAGAGTTGTAAGATCGGGATCGTAGCTCGATTCGTAAGAACATACTCAAGGATAAAATGATAAGTTCACATATATACATAATACACAATAATAATAATAATAATAATAATAATAATAATAATACATGAACAAAATAAACTTAATTAATATTTCATAGACATCATTCCAAATGTTCATAATCAACCAAGTACTAAGTTCATTAAATAAGTAACTAAAGGTCTATGCATCATTCACAATTAAAGGCCTATGCAATGCATCATTCACAAAAAAAGACCTATCATTCACAACTAAAGGCCTATGAGTCATTCACAAAAAAAGACCTATCATAGTATCATTCACAAAAGACATGATCTAGATATTTAAAATAGCATCAAATCCAAAATCTTGATAGTCATCAAGATCACCACTACAAGAAGAAAAAAAAAACAATTTAATGGCCACATTTAGCCCCCACAAAGTGGGAAAAACGGCCACTAAATGAAAAAGTGACGAATTTATCGACCAACCCCAAAATTGCTCGCTGGTAAGGCTTACCGGCGGCCTAGATGGCCGCAAAGTGAGGAACAACACTGACACAGTGTCACAAAAGAGTAAATAATTTAAATCCTCTTGCAAACTTTTCTCCCTGGTTTCTGAAAAAGTGGGATACCACTCCAAATTTTGTTGTGCATCATATGGGGGATTTGGATTCAACGCAGTCGACTGCATGCAGTCACTGCATCTGGACCGTTTGATTAAGATCAGACGGTTCAAAATTTATCATGAATTTTAATTGTTTATAAATTGAAAATTTATGCTTTATTTTTTGATCGTACGATCTTGATCTGATGGTTATTACTGATGCGACTGCACTGCAGTCACTATTTACCCGACTGCACACAACCCCAGTCCCCAGTAGTGGTGGTACGTAGCCATAGTGATTAGTGAGTGTGTCACACAATAAGAAACGATTGAAATTCAATTATCATAGTTAATAATATATATACCGCCAAATTATAACTAAAATACCACAATACAAGGAACAATCCGTTTTTTCTTAGGGTTGTTTGTTATAAGCCTACTAAATTTATGCTTGGAATTGCAAGAATATAGGGTGTTTTGTTTCGATTTATTTTTGTAGATTTGTGAGAATAAAATAATAGAAATAACAATTTTCATATGTTTGTCAAGTTTATTAAATTATATTTCCGAATATAAAATTTTTATGGAAAAAGAAAAGGGAGAATAAAAATTCCTATGAAGATGAGAATAAATTCATATGTAACTACGTACATAATGTAGAATGGTCAATTGAAACCTCTCCGTACTATCCTTCACTTTGGTGGAAAGATATTTGTGACCTTGAAGTTTGTATTGATTCTAGGAGTTGGCTTGCGGAGGTAATCGTCCGAAGGCTTGGTAATGGGATGCAAACTCGGTTTTGGATAGATAAATGGCTTGGGGATATTCCGTTATGTATAAAGTTTCCTCGGTTGTTTTCTCTCTCATTACAAAAGTATGTGTGTTAGTGAGATGGTGGTGGAGACGGTGGGGGAACTCGCGTTTGGAACTTCCAATGGAGACGCACTCTTTTTCAATGGGAGGAGGATAGTGCTTCTCAACTTTTGGCCTCACTTGATCATGTGACTCTTTCTAATGAGGTTGATAGGTATCGGTGGTCGTTAGATCTAGAAGGGTGTTTCTCAGTAAAATCCGCCTTTGATTCGATTTCAAGGGAGATTGTTGAATGTACGAATCTTACTACTTTTGAGTCCAAAATATTTAACAATATTTGGAAGAGTCCGGCACCCTCTAAGGTGGTTGTGTTCTCTTGGCAACTTCTCTATGACCGTGTCCCGACAAAGCATAATCTTCTCTTGAGAGGGGTTATTCAACAAGGAAGTGGTGTTAATTGTGTGTGGTGCAGCAACTCGCGTGAATCATCTAGTCATTTGTTTCTCCATTGTAAGGTGGCTTTGATGTGTGGTATGAGATTTTCAAGTGGCTTGGGTGGTGATTGTGATGCCGCCAAATCTTTTCTATCTTTTTTACTGTCTTAGTGAGGCGACTAGAAAAGGATTTTTGTTGGTATGACATTCGGTTCTTTGGTCTATTTGGGGAGCTCGTAACAATAACATTTTTAATAATATAGCTAAGGAGCCCATGGAAATTGTAGAGGATGGGAAAGTTCTTTCTTGGAAATGGAGTGTGGATATATAGACTTAAAATTGCCCCCTGTCTTTTTTATGAGTGGATTTGGGATTTGGAATTTGTTTCAACAGGTAGCAGTTCTTGGGAGTTGGTTGTTGTCCCTGGTCTTGGGTGCTGCTGTTTGATGTGAAGCTGATTTAGTTTGTAGTATTTGTTTTGTGTGTGTTGTAGTTTTTTTCATTAGTGGCAGACGATTTTTGCTTGTTTGGTTTTTTAGGTGCTGGTGGACTTTTTTCCAATGCCTTCTTGTCGTTGTATCTTTGTTTCCCTTCCTTGGTATACCTTATGCCTTGCTTTGTGGCTTAATAAAAGTTTGATGTTTCAAAAAAAAACTAGACTCCAACCCGTGCAACGCACGGGTTTTGTGGATTGTCAGTTATATGATTTAAATTAGTCTAAGATTATAAAAAAATCACATATAGAAATCACATAAAATAGTCTAAGATTATAAAATAAAATAACAATCGAAAAAATGGGATATATTTAAGGCAATTTTTATATTTTATTTGTTATGATTTATTTTTGCGAGACAGAATATTTGTTGTGACAAAGCGGGATATATTTAAAAACGAAAAGTAAATCGAAAAATAAAAAATGTTGCTTAATTATCATATAAGCCATAACAACGGGTTCTATTTGTATTTGTAAGGCAAGATTTTTATTTTTGCCAAGGCAAGATTTTATATTTTTAGTTTGACGTAATTTTGTTGAATAAAAGTAAAATATCAGAATTGATAACCAATATGTTCAGTTTTTTTATAAGAATAACCAATGTTCTATTTGTTGATCGAATATATTAATTTATTTGAAATTTGTTATCCTAAATATAAGAAAGCATAAGAACAATAAATATATTCAAGTCAACATAAGAAGACAATGGATTTCAAATGGCTGGAAACTTTTGCATTTCTTCAAAATCATATTTTTCATTATAATAATCAGATTAATTGAAAAGTTAAAATACAAAAACTAAAAAAATAAAAAAAAAATTGATAAGGTTCCCAACTCAAAAGAACAACATTAACCATAAAGTTTAAGTATTAGGAATGAAGTATGGTTCCGTCATGTAAAAAGGAATATCTCTTTCATCTTTTCCATCTCCCAGGATTTACATCAGCACCTGAAAAACATTGATCCTTCTGTATACAAAAAAATTGGAACTTTTTACAAAAAAAAAAACAAATAAAATTAAACATCAGTATACAAAAAACATCAATATATAAATGATACCAACATGCCAGAAGTAACATCAGCAGCTAAAAAGCATCGATCAACTTCTCTCGATCCGTTGCAGGATTATGATTTAAAGGACCTATTATTGTATGAATAAAAAAAAGTAAAGAAAAATATAAAAATGTAATTATAAAGATAAACAACTAACACTTATAAAAATATTTTCAAACCTCTCAATAAATTTAGAGAAAGATTAGTAAAAGGATTAAGATTAACCATTTTTATTGTAGCATTGAAGGAGAACCTGTCCACAGAACCAAAATAATAGATGTGAGTTTGAGGGATGAAGGAGATAATAGATGAAATTTGTGAGGAAATAACAAAGGAGCCGGTTAGACTGCAAACAACGACAATTGCAAACCTGTGAAATATACCGTTAAAAACCAGCATTGACATACATAAAAATACAAATATAAAAAAACTTTCAAACAAACATAGACACTTAAGAAACTTTATTTGTAAATAAACCAATTCATAGACATTTTCAAAGATAAAAAACTGAACTTTCTCTCAAACAAACATTGTTTGACTTCTAAAAAAAAATCAACGTGAATCATCAACGTGAAATCAACGTGTATGTATATCAAATAAGTGATCATAAATTTTTGAGAATTTGTTATGGTGTATATATAATATAATAATATGGGATATATTTCAAAAGAGTTGGTTATGTTGTGTATGTATATCAAATAAGTGATCATAAATTTTTGAGAGTTTGTTATGTTGTATATATAATATAATAATATGGGATATATTTCAAAAGAGTTGGTTATGTTGTGTATGTATATCAAATAAGTGATCATAAATTTTTGAGAGTTTGTTATGTTGTATATATAATATAATAATATGAGATATATTTCAAAAGAGTTGGTTATTTTGCGTATGTATATCAAATAAGTGATCGTAAATTTTTGAGAATTTGTTATGTTGTATATATATATAATATAATAATATAATATATTAATAATAATATATGGGATATATTTAAAGTTTTTTTTTTCCGTAGACATTAGACATATTGCCCGTATTCAAGTATTATATAATAATAATATATTATAATAATAATAATATATAATATAATATATAATAATAATAGTAGAAAGTTAATATAATAATAATAACAATAAATAAATATTTAACATGGTGAGAGATTCCATATTTATTAGATGTTGATTGCAAAATAATAACATAATAATAATAATAATAATAATAATATATAATATAATATATATAATAATATTAGTAGAAAGCTAATAATAATAATAATAATAATAATAATAATAAATAAATATTTAACATGGTGAGATATTCCATATTTATTAGATGTTGATTGCAAAATAATAACAACTTGATTGATGTAGTGTAGTGGCAAAAAACACAAAATAGATCTTAAATGTTACGGATTCGATTCTCGGTGAGGCCTTTTTTAAACATTTTATTTTAATATTTTAGGGTAAAATGAGAGGAAAAAAGTGCGGGAAAAAAATTAGGGTTAAGAATAGCAAAACGGAACAAGCTTATAATATAAGAGATATTAACTTCTCAGGTTTGTCTAAAAAAGAAAAAAAAACTTCTCAGGTTTTGGACCAACATAACAAATTTAGAGAGATTATCTGATAGCCACTCTCCCACATAGAAAAATTTCTCAAGCGACCCCTATCTCTTTCCTACTCCATGAATTTCTAATTTTGCCCTTGCAAAACACTTCGGTTTCTAGAAACAGAAGTTTTTTTTTTGCCTTGAATTTTTTTTTCGGTTTATACTAAAAAAATTGGAATATTGGGGATAGAAAAGAGATAGGGGTCACTTGAGAAATTTTCTCCACATAGTATACTAGGTATCTCTTATATTATAAGCTTGTTCCGCTTTGCCATTCTTAACCCTAATTTTTTCCCTCTCATTTTACCCTAACATTAATTCAAATAAAATGTTAAAAAATAACCTCACAAAGAGTCAAACTCACAACCTTGAACTCACCATGTTAAATATTTATTATTATTATTAATTCAGATAAAATGTTAAAAAATGTCTCACTAAGAATCGAACCCACAACCTTTAACTCAAATATTTATTATTATTATTATATCTCTTAGATTCTAAACTTGCTCCGAAATGCTAACCCTAAACCTATTTTTTTCCTCTCTTTCTCATGTGGTCCATTATATTAAAAAAATACAAATTTGTCTAGCATGGGAATCGAACCTCATCCCTTCAATTTTTTCTTTTGCAACGACTATATTAATAAGAGTCAGGGACAATCTCTTAAGCATGTTGGGATATATCTTTTGTCAACGGTGTTTTTACATGGTCAGTTGTATGTTGCAACTTCAAGAGTTATTTAAAGATAATGATTAAAAATATTGATTATCGACAAAGACACGGTGAAAATACGAATAAAACTTCCAATGTAGTCTATAAAGAAGTATTTCGTAATATACCATAATTTCTGTTGTATGAACATTTATCCAAATTTATTGTCGAACTAATATTTAATGTTACTTGACATTTTTATATACGTTTTAGTGTTAAAAAAATTATATCTTACTTTTTTATATTACGGCTAATTAGACTCGTGCACAGCACGAGTCAAAGTTCTAGTTAGGGTTGAAATTTGGATTGATTATTCACATATCACAGACATCTAAACCCTAGCTTCAGATCATTTTTGGCTAGGTATTTGTAGCAATAAACTTCAAAAGAAAAACTTCGTATATAAATTTAGAGTAAATTACACTTTCTTCCTTTGAGAATGCTTAAATTACACTTTCCACTCCTCTTATGTTAAAATATACACTCCCCTCTCCTCTTCGAAAAAGTATATTACACTCTCCTCTCTTGAGAGAAGCTTTAATTTCATTCCATTCCCCTCGTATATTAAAATCTAAATTTATCTCATTTAATAAACACTCCATTTTAATTTAATAACATTTATAATGCACATATTTTCATTATTTTTTATTCGCATCGTTAATATGTAATTTTAAACACCGTCATAAACTTCAATACAAAAAAAATTCAAACGTTTAGATAAACCTACATAATTGACTATATTTATGTCTCCGTATATGTAGCGTTGATGAAACCAAAGTTATTGATTGGATCTGAACTAAATCGATCTTAATCCTTTAACTTAAAACAAATAAACACCGCGCTAAGACGGTAAAACAAAATATACCACACAATGATGGAAAATTGAAACAATGTAACTCTACAAGAGGACAAAATCGCAAAAGACAAGAAAAGAAACACTCAAGATGTGTGGAAACCTAAAAAAATAAATTGTGATGGCTAGAGTTTAGAAGAGGAGAGGTTGCACTCCTTTTAATTTTTAATAACTCTAAGTGGCCTCAGCATTTGTTTCCTTTAATTCTGCAAACAAAACTTACCCATTTTTCATTTGTTAGGTAAAAAACCACATTTTTTTTATAAAAGGTAAAAAAAGTTAAATAAGCCACATTGTTATATGGTTTTACCTTCACTTTCCGATGCCGCTAAATATTCCCATAAGTCCTAGTTCAACTGGCAAAAATGCCAAAATTGTTAGGCCGGACGTCGTGACCCGGGTTCGAACCCGGGATCTCACAATTATTTGTGAGTTTAATTTCAGTGGATTACCACTTCTTGTAAGACCAAAAAAAATAAAATATGATGCTGCAATAACTATAAACTCTTTTATTTCGGTTTATGTCACTACTTTACACTTGCTTTTAGGCATTTCTCTATCATTCCTTTTTCATAATAATTAATATCTCTAACTTATATACACTATAGTTCTTAGTTTCTCAACATATGATCCTGCTTGATTGGTGCTATAACAAACTAACAAGGTTGTAGATCCACTTGTTTAGTAACAACCATAAAATTTAATGTTTTATTTAATTTCACCTAAAGTTAGAAACTAACTTCAATAAAAATAAATAACAAATGGCAGTACAAAAACACATCTAAATCTTAGCATAACTGCTTAACTACTATTGGATTTCAAATTTCAATATGCTACATTCACCAATCCAAACATACTCGTAGCCAGGAACATCGACGTTTGTTAGATTAAAATCAAACAGTTTATAATTTAAGTTTAAAATTTAAATTTTAAAAAAATTAAAATATGGGCCGTTCGATCTTAACTAGACGACATTCAATATTTCCAATTGCGTGAATGCATGAATGAGTGATTGCGGTAAATCCAAATCCTATTATGAAAACAACCTATGATATCACCACCAAAACCTCACCTGTCCAATGAATTCGGAGCAATTACAAAACACTTGTCACCACTCTCAAACACTAACAAACTAAACTTTCTCATTATCACATTCTTTAAACCCCATTTCAAAGTTTTGTTTTGTGTTTCTTCTAGTGAAAAACAAGGTAAATGATTATGACATTGGTTATTAGAGAAAGAAGACACAGGCAAGCTCTAAGGCTTTCCTTACCAAAACCTCAAATTACATCTTCTTCTCATAATTTCCTTAACCAAACACAAAGGCCATCATTGATTACATCACCATCCTCTCATGGAATTAGAAGCCTCTTAGACCTTGAAAAAGTAGCAGTACTTGGCCATGGAAATGGTGGAATAGTCTATAAAGTTCATCACAAGAAAAACAATTCTTTTTATGCATTGAAAGTTTTAAACTTTGATCGAAATGGTATTGGATTTCGACAACCACCAACATTAGAAGCTGAGATTCTCAAAAGGGTCGTTGATTCACCTTATATTGTAAGGTGTCATGCAGTTTTTTACGATCATGCAAATGTAACACCGACACTTCAGACTAAAGGTGTATTTGGTGACCTTAGTTTTGTTATGGAATATATGGAAGGAGGGTCATTGCATGATATCTTGCAACAACATCATAGGCTTCCTGAGGAAGTGATTTGTGTTTTGGCTAAGAGTGTTTTGGAAGGGTTAAATTATTTGCATGGTATGAACATTGTTCATAGAGATATTAAACCTTCAAATTTGCTTGTGAATGAAAAAGGGGAGGTGAAAATAGCAGATTTTGGTGTTAGTCATGTAGTGGAAGGTAGATTTGAAGCAAATGATATGAATGCAGGTACATGTGCATATATGAGTCCAGAAAGATTTGATCTTGAAAGATGGGGTGGTGAAAATGTTGATGAATTTGTTGGTGATGTTTGGTCATTAGGTGTTGTAATGTTGGAATGTCTTTTAGGGCATTTTCCTTTGATTGGTCCTCAACAGAGACCTGACTGGGCTACTTTGATGTGTGCAATTTGTTTTGGTGAGAGGCTTGAGATGCCAGAGAAAGCTTCAGAAGAGTTTCGAAGTTTTGTTAGAAGGTGTCTTGAGAAGGATTGGAGGAAGAGAGGTACTGTTTTGGAGCTTCTGAAACACCCTTTTGTGAAAAGAAACTCTTGCTGTTCTAACAAAGTGATGAGGGATTATGTCCTTTGTAGGTGAAGTTCACTAGATTTCGATATTGAGTTTCTTTTTGTTCTTGTTTTCCAAATTTTGATTTGAGGTTTTTAAGTTAGAACACTTCGGCTTTTATTATTTCAGACTGTTGTGAAAGAAATTTTGAGTTGGATTTTGAATAAGTAAGAGATGATTTTACTTGTCTTAGTGTTAGAGTTGGAATAAGCGCGATTAGTTTTTGGCTCTGAGTAGGAGGATAGTTGAGTTCACCCAAATTAAGATAGCAAAGAATGTTCAAATTTTCAATGGAGGATTCTATATTTGCATTGGCCTGTGGATGTATGTATAGATAGATGACATTATAATTGCTTTTAAAGTTTTCTCCCAGATTTTTTTTATACACAGAAATTGCTTTTAAAGATTGTTGGAATAACTCCTTAGTCATATCAAATAAATATACCATGCAGTATTCAAATATTTATAAACAGGTTAAATATATAAATTAAAATACATAAATTTTGAAATAATCAATTACAATTAACCATTAATCCCTCAAACCTGAAGCAATGATACTACATATACATTAAATAACACCAACTTCTCTACCCAGACTAGAAAGACTAATGGAAAATGCATGAAAGGCACATATGCAATCATCAACTCATCATGTTCTTCCAGAACTATATATCGCCAGAAGTTGTAGTAGCATAACCATAATGTTTTCTATCAATGCGGCATGATATAACTCTTATCTGCAGAACACAACCACAAGCACTTGATAATTGAACAGCGGTATGGTGCTTCGAGGTGATTGAGTTTCATTCAAACTATTTTGGAGGACTAAAATTCCAATTCTTTGAAATTTCTGTGGGCCTATGGAGATGACCACCTGCATCAAAATATTCAGAAGAAACAAAGCTAAAGTGTCTTAGGCCTCCTAGGTCAATGTAAAGAAGGGATATGCTTGTCTATTATCTAAAACATGTAAAGGAAACCGATGCAAACAAGATAGCCGTGATGCTATCATTCTACTTCAAAAGAGCAATATTCTACTTCCTATGATACTATCATTCTGCTTATTTCAGAGACATCAGCAAATGAGGAGGTTATGGGGTGGGGCCGGTCTAAAACATTAGTATAAACATGCAAACAGCACTTGAAGGTCTTTATCGCGTGGAAGTTTTATAGGAAAATATAAAATCTAACTAAATATTACAGTATAGATACACAATCATCCTTAATCCAATACCATGAGGGACTAAAAGTATGCATTTTTTGTAAAAAGTTTACAAAATATGGACTATTCTTACAAACTACAATATTATGGAGGACTAAAATTACCATTAAAATTTAATATGGACTAAACTTGAAAGAACTTGATTTCTTAGGGACTAAAAACATATTTAACCTTTAGATAATATAACAATTATATTGGCCAAGCTAAAGGCACCGAGTTGAGCTCTGTTTGTTAATAGGTTAATAGTGCAGTGAAGAAATAAGCGGCAACATAGAAACTTATGCCAAAACAAGAAGGTTTATGATTTGTGAAAGATGCCAGAGTTGATAGTTATCGAATTTGATTTAGGATTTACAGAATATATATTTAGTTTGATTGTCATGTCTATGAAAAAGTCCACACCTGAGTACTACTATATACATGTTTTTTTTCAACCACATTTAGAATGAGTTCATTTAGTTTCAACGTGATTAAATGTACAATTATGAGGAAGGAATGAAATAAGTAGCATCAATTAGCATAATGCAAGAATTAAATATGAATTAGGATTTCTCATGTTTAAATCAGTGGAAACAAACTGCATCAAAATAATGCTGTAAAATACTCTAAGGAACCCAGAAGATATTTAAGATACATCAATAAGGCGATTAACCCGTTGACATACTAACCACCTCGACGTGATGCAAGGTGAATCCGAGAGCGAGGTTTTTCAAACTTCCAGTTATCTTCATCCAAGGATTTTACCTCCTTGTCAAGTGCAGCCATAAGATCCGCTTTTAGCACTGCAAAAATAGAAAATCAGAATATCAAAACACGTGTGTTATGTGCAAATACAAGAAGACCAAACAAAAGAATGCATTATAATCTGGTTCCAAAACCACATAGATGCTACCGAAACCAAAAATTCATTTCGGCCCTATATTGTGTTGCTAACCATGATTATGACATAGAGTATTCATTACACAACTACAAAAAGGCCTTACTGATATGATATGAATCCTAACCAGAACAAAATTTAAGGCTACATAGTACTAGTTCAAACCTGAGAAATCCAAACCACGAGCATCAAGAAACAATTGATTTACATTGAACGTTAAAATCAAGTAGCTCTAAACAATAATTTTTCAGAAAACTCGGCAAGTTTGAAGTCTCCCTTTGTCCTTTGGCCCCCTAAACCCTTGCTTCCCCTTTCCATCCGAACTCTCAAACAAAACCTAAATAAATAAATAAAAAATGGCCCGAAAGAGAGCCATATGAGTTTCACTGTAACATATTGATACGGTTGGAGGAAACATGGATGATTCAAATCACACACACCAACATTTTTTTTGGTTTCGCATAGGTTCTCTCCACCTACACCGAAGATAGTCTTATTTAAGGCATTGTCGAACAACGGACACTAGATGTGGACACTTCTCCCAACATACGTCCGCCACATTGTAAAAGACTAGCCTCTTCCGCCAGACCCAACCTCCATCAGTATCTCACCCACTAACATTACTAACAACTAACTAAACACTCACATTTGTGATTAAGAAAAATAAATATTCAATTTAATCTCTCAAATATCACTCTCTCTCTCTCTCCCTCCTACCAAATTGGATCCTCTACCGCTGCTGCACCATAAACCCGATTGTAGAGAATCCAGCTTCCTCTACTACTTACTAGTAGCTCATGAAATATATAAACATATATTTTCATTTACTTTGAAACTACTCATGAATCATGGGGAAACAAACACTATAAAATTCATACCCATTTAGAAATTACTGTAAAGTTTCAATTTTTAATTTAAATCAAAACAAATAAACAAGAAAGAAAGTGAATTGAATAAAGCCCACAAAAAAATAACGTTAAAGATGTAAAATTGGGGGAGAGAGAGAGAATAGAGAGGTAACCTAGCATGGCTTCATCTTTTCGCTCTTCCGTTGAGATATGATCATAAAAATGGAGATCGTCAACAGAAACGGCAGCGGTGCTTATACCTCCGACTCCGCCGCCGATGACCGCCGTGGTTGAAATTGATGAATGAGCCGGTGATGAACTATTCATAGTTCGTTCTCTAGTCTCCACCGAACCCCAGAATCACTTTTCGTATATTGAATCTGAATAGCTTATACTGACTGTGATAAAAGTAGAATCGAACACGACAACGATGAATGAGTGCTGGATAACAGAAGTGTACCAGTTTTGCAAATATACAAAACCAACGGTTAAATTATCAAAATAAACTTCAAATTTAATTTAATTTTTTTATAATATTTTAATTTAATTTTGAAGTAAATATTTATATAAACATGTATTTCTTTTTGTTGATAATATATAAAGTATAAACATGTATTTATTAAATTTGTTGAAAAAAAAGTTATTTATTAAATCAGGAATATTAAGCTATTAAGTTTGGTCTAGTTGTGAGGAATTTGGGTAGTATACATAGGTCTATGAAGCCTGGATACGTGACACGATACCGATACAATACGATACCGATACGGCGATACGGGAAAATTTTCAAAATCCTCGATACGATACTGCCGCGATACGTTATTTAAAAATTAAATTTAAAATTAAATATATAAATGCACAATATATAAACCTAACAAAAATTGATAACTATATTAAATTAACATTCAAATTATTCAAACTGAGCAAACAAGTGACGATTACATATCTTAACTTAAATAAGTATTACCCAAAAATAACTTAATTAGTACTCCCTCCGGTCTCATATATAAGAAACAAAAAAAAAATTTACAAAGTCTTAAATATAAGAAAAAGTTACTACAATCATTACATTTATTTTGAATATTCCAATTTTACCCTTTGTTTTACTTTTCCCCATAATAAATAATAATTTAATTTAAACAAAAAGTAAGGGTAAAAATGAAAATGACATGTTTTTCCTAATCATTTACTCCACTTTCTTAAAGAGTGTGCCTTTTTTTTGTTTCTTATATATGAGACCGGAGGGAGTACTATCCAAAAAAAACATCATAAGTACCACCCTAACATTCACTATTTAAGAGAAAACACAGATTGTATCATTATGATGTACTTCAATTCTATCATCATAGAACATTAGTTGTCCGATACTACTCTGATACGCATATCGGAAAAGTATCCAACACATATCGGTAATTTTTTCATTAAAAAAATAAAATTAATTTGTCATTTCTAGAATATCGGAGCTTCATAGCATGAGGTCAAAGGTTGATCCTCATTGCCAACATGTAAACAAAAAAAAAAATCAGGAATATTATTGGATAGACCAGGACAGAAACCACACATTTTCCACTAAGGGTCCATTTATGCTAATTCATAAGTTTGTTTTTTTATTAAAAAAATTTAAAATTCATAAATTCTTACTAAAGACAATTAATCTTCGTAAGTTGCTTTTTTACGAACTACTTCGACAAACTTATAAATAATACATAAAAAAACTTATTTATATTTATTTGTATAAGCTCAAAAATAAATCAATCCAAGTATATCTTTATTTATGTGAGTCCTTCCACTAAACTATTTCATTAAAAAAAAATGTAAAATATATCATCATATCATCGATCAATAGCAGATAATCTTTGTATAACTTTCAAAAAAATATTTATTAGGTTTAGGTTTAATTGCACGCCCTTATTTTACATGTTACATGGTTTTGGTCCACCCATTTAAAAATCAAACAGTTTTGCCCCTGACTCCATTTTGTCACATGTGGCAATACACACATGGTAATAAATAACCATGAGAGCAAATCATCTTCATTATTCCTCCTATAACATAAACATAAGCAGGACACTTCCTCCTATAACATTCTAATAATAAGTAGTAACAATTGCAAAATCAGATTTAAGCTTTAACGGCTAATCTTTTAAAACCTCTTCTCCAAGCAATGTTAATATCCAAGACAATCATCCATAATTAGGTTTCTACAACAAATGACATTATTTGGTTATCTCAAAGCACTTTTCTTTTTATTTACTCTCAAAGCACTTCTCCATAAGAAGCCCTTTTGGAATCAGAAATTACAACACCAACACAATTAAGCCAGCATGGGATAGAAAGGTGACAAAAAGCCTTAACACTACCTGTGCGCATCAGGGCATTTGTAGAAAAACTGATCACAACAACAATTTGAGCTGTTTATTTGAGAATTGGTTTGAAACAATTTTTTCAATCAGAACTTTAAAAAAAGAAATATACCTCCAAAGTCCGATTGTGTCGAGTGTTTGCTTTTAATAGCCGTCTAATTAGGTATTGTAAATTTAATATATCACTCTTAGAATTATGATTTCTTTCAAATAAAGTGATAGACTCATTATACATTAGAGGTTGTAACCACAACTAGAACCAACATTCATCAGGTTGGAAGGTGCCAGGATACACAACAACAATTAGATTTTAACACAAGAAAACATCAAAAGAAAGCAGAAGTAAATCCATACTTAGTTCAAAGAATTGTTTCCATGTTTTCGCCAAGTCAATAACATTATTGACTTGCTGAACAAATGCATTTCATGGTCTACTTCAAGTCTTCCATGATATAGGAAGTTATGTTAATATAGCTGTCTTTGCAGCTTGTTTAAGTTAGAAATCCATTTTTTCCAGCATCTACATATCTATTTCAAGAAAACTATTCCTCTCATGACATATGATGAAATTCTACATCTGTTTTCTACCATTTCCCCCCCTTATATCCATGCAAACTTGCAGGGGGCCTTTACTAGTTAGAGCTAGACAAGCAGACTTTAATTCAGTTTTTGGAAAAGATCATAAATTCAAGAGGAGGAAAAATTATTTTCCTGAATCGAGATACTCCGGTCATAAATAAAAGTAAAAAGTCAAATGTATTTGGTCCAAATGCATTTGGTTGCATTTGACTTTTTGGTTTTATTTAAGAGGGAAGGGAGTATTGCTAAGAGTTAGAAATGCCACTTTTTGAATTGTGTATACAGATAAAGAATGAATTAACTATTTCTTTTATTATATATAAACAAGAATACGACTTACACAACAAGCAGGTTGTGAGTTGTGACACATCCTTAAAATTCCAAACAACCAACATAAAGAGGAGAACATACCCCCCCTAAACAACAAAGACAGGATAGAGTAAGTGATTTCCCGCGCCATGTACTGAAACCAAACCAGACGAGACAGAGTGACAAAACCCGGTCATTCATGAGATAGATAAAACACCATTCAGTGGAAGTATCAGCAAGAGATTCTTTTTCTTTTCTTTTTTTGTTACACCAGCAAGAGAGAGTCTGCAGCTCAGTAAACACTGCATTTGATTCATAATGGACTAGCAACAATAATGATGATGATGAGAAGCACAATTCCAAATATCACCAGAAGCAAGCACGCCTAGATAGAGGGGGGAAACAACAAACAGACAAGAACATTTGAGATTGACAAAGAAAAATTACATTAAACTTTAAAAGATAAAAGAAAAAGGCACAATGAGAAAATATCAAGATCATAAATAGTCTACCTCAACTCTCATAAATCATAATTAGAAAATTTAGCTGAAATCAATTGTAACAGAATTCAACCATCACAACCTCACGCCCTTGCCCCCCAAAACAAATCCCTTTCTTAATAGAAATAAAAATGACATGCACTATATGCAAACTCAAAATCAGATGCAGCCAATGCCAGCATACTATTAAATTATGCTGAGTGTGATAGGGCCTTTTTCATTCCTAAAGTTATGAACATATACTCTGTAGGCTGTAGCTTTATTTAAGTTCAGTACAATATGCGAGGAAGGTTTCAAATCACTAAGACATGGCATCTATATCTACTCAGAAGAATTCCCACATCTAAATTAATATGGTGGGAAGAAGAGATACTTAAAACCAGCAGTCCAATCATAAAAAGAAAATTTATCATATATACCAAAGATGAATTTGATCTTTGTGTCTTTGAAGCTTGAACAAGTTGCGATTTTGCTTGGACAGTAGCTTCATGAGAATTCTCAATGTTGGTCCCAATATCATCTACAAAATGAAATTCTTAATGACAATTAACTACCGTAGAAAAACATCAATTAACATAAATTAGTCGAGACCAGTAAAATTAGAGTTGATAGAGGATGCATAATTAGCAAAAGTAAATAAAGGGTGGGAGGGGACTAATTACCAATCATTGCTCCTTGCTCATGAACAAGCACAGCAAGATCTTTGAAGATCTCATTTACTTCACCTATCTGCTGCTGGATTTCTTGAATGCCTTGTTCTCTTTCCTCAATGATAGCCTCATTGAAAGAAATCTCATTATCTAAGGATATTACCTCCTGTCTGCAGCATGAATAATGCAAGAGCTAAGGAACTAAAATAATGCAAATGGTTAAATTTGAAAAATAGCCTTCTGATAATACAAATGTAAGTTCAGTTTTTCATCAAATTTAATTTCATGTGGCAGAGTTCTGCCATTGATCATGACACTGCATTCTCAGCCTAATATAACTTACATATATAAATAATACAATAGGTCCGTCGAATTTAAGTCGCGACTTTTTGACATATAATTGATGTTGAGGTTTTCATATCAAATTTATCATGTTGCTTTACTACCAATCCAATCCAAAGAAAAAAGAAAGGAAGTGCATCAATTATATCCTCGCCTCATAAATTTGCAAATGCTGAAATGCACATCACTCTAACATTTGATCTAAAATTACATTCAAAATATTGTTTTAACTAACTCATCATACATTATATTGTAAACTATTATTATCTGAAGTTTATGAGGTAGAGATTTCAAAATATAACTCATCATACATTATATTGTAAGCTATTATTATCTGAAGTTTATGAAATAGAGATTTCAAAATATTTTAAATAAATAATAAATGATATCGTGAAAATGGATGTGCAAATAACTTCATTCGCTGGGAAGTAAGGTAATAAAAATACCTTCTGGATTCCACAAGAAGGGCCTGCTGTTCTTGACTTTTATCGGAACCAACACCTGCCTCGTTGACTGTATAGCTGCAGGGCAGAAAGAAAAGCCCACGCTATAAGTATTGCACATTTGTATGCATAGGTAATAGAAACTAGTAACAACAGCACATTAGCAATCTTGTCCCTTCCACTATTAAACTGCAATAACATTTGGTCAGTCACCTGGATGGCTGAACTGCTTGTGGAACAAAAGGAGTGTAAGCTGTCTCCCTCTCAGCTGCAAGACGCTGTGCCTTCTGAAATTCTTTCAACACTGCCTGAAAATCTTTCGCCAATTTAGCATCTGCTATCTTCTTGGTTGCCTGCAGATACAATAAAGACATTGAAGATCTCTTTACATTTTATTTTCAAGTAAAAAGGATTCACGATCACGTCAAAAGTACATCAACAAATAACTACAACAAACCATGGTTGTCAGTACCTTACGATACATACGAGCCGTGTCTCAATTCCATACAAAACTTTTACCCAATTGATACAAAGCTCTAGTGTGCATCTATTTTGGACATGAATCTGATCTTGAATCCCGGTTAATTATCATCAATTAGATTCACTAAGATAGATCATGACCTATTCTAATGAATCATTGCCTAAACTTAGTATAGCCGGACGCTCTTTTTTGTCAACTTTGTATAACGAGCCATTGTTTTTTGTCATTTTGAATTATTGAGTTTCATATAGAATATATCATCTTATAATTTTGCTATGTACCTTGTTTTAGTTAAAAATGCCATATTTTTATGGTAATATATCTTACGATTCATAGTAAGATTAAATTACAATTCAAAAAAATACATTTTCAATTCACGATTTAAATCTCAATTTGATAGCCATGCAACAAACATATGTATAGCACAAGCATAATTTTATTGCAGTTTACAACTGCAATTGTAGTCGCAGCTTAAAAACAGCTCGATTCATAAGATTCATCCAAAAACTAATAACAATTTTCAACTAAATAATCAGTCAGTTATCAAAGAAACTCGTGCATTCGACAAATTAAACATGATAAGATACCATTAAACTAATTTATTTGCACATGCAATTAAAATAGAAATAGTTAATATAATTGAAAACTTGAAACTCACATTAATATCAGCATGATGATCAATTTCACTAGCTTGCTTAAGTTTATCAGAAGTATCCTTCACCAATTGTCCAATATGAAGTCTCGTCTTGTGCCTGCAAACAGAGAACCGATCAATCCAATCGGTATCTTAAAATTGAAGTAACCAACAAAATTTCCAATTTAAGCGATCGATAAATTTAGGAAATTATGTAGCGAGTGTGATGCAGTGATCTCTTACAGTTTCTCGCGAAGCTCTGGCGTGTCTTTAGGGGTACCGAGAGTGTTAACGAGTCTCTGAAAAGTGGAGACGGCGGTGTTGATCTGGAATACGCCGGAAGCCACCGCTTGCGTCGGGTCTTGTTTGCCGTTGATTAGGTTTCGGCGGCCGGATTGTATGTCCTGAAAACTCATTGTGATGAGTGCGTAGCCCTGAGTTTGTTGAGAAAATCGGTGAAATTGGAATCGGAATTTGGTGAAATTTGAATGCGTGGATTAGAGTAGAAGCGTGGAAATGGAATTGAATGTGTTGTTGTTGTTGAAGATGATTGATTGAAGTGAGGGTGGTGGTGGTGTTGGTGCATGCGTACCGTATCGGGGAAGAATGAAACAAACACTATGCCTTCATAGTTCATTCTCACTCCTTGCCACGTGGACCCAGAACACACGTGTTTAGCTCCTATATCAAACCCTCAATTCATAATCTAAAATTCGGCACAAGATAAATAAAGTCCTACAAAAAATTATTTTCATTACAAATTAAATTTAGACCTTTTGGAATAAATGATTCATCTTATAGGAAACTCATTAACCACTTAAGTTTAGTAACAACACCTTAAACTATCTATCTCTAACCAATTTAATCTCTAAACTATTACAATCAAACAAGAGTTTCTAGAGTATGTTATAATCCAATTATTTAGTCCTAAACTATTAAAATCAAAGCTAAATTGGACAATTAGTGGCTACACTTATTTATTTGTTTCATATTCATCTATTAACTAATTAATGTTATAAATTAATCCCTAAATCATGCTATCTACACATTGATGAATATAGAACAAGACCTATGCACATATGTAGGATTTGCTGGTAACGCACTCCATTGTTCACCACATCAAGCACTTCTTGGACTCCAAAAATTACCTTCATTTGGCAAAACCAATCCTCTTGTACAACAAAAACTTATTTTTTTATTAGGTAATTTAATGGCAAAAAATTTCACCTATTAAAATGAATAAGTAGATTGCTTGAAATTTGAAAATTTGATTATACATATAAAATGTTGATGTCAATAGAATTGAGTTAAGTTCACCGAGACTGCGACAAAACTTATTTATCTCTTTCTTTTCTTTTCATGGATATTTTTGTTTTAGACAAAAGTAGAAAAGGTTGTATCGGGACAATTCACGTGATTTCGTGCTTAGTATTTGAAATCCGTGCTCGCACGCGCGATTCTTTCTCACACACGTGCGATCAATCCCTCTTAAATCTTACAGAAACAGTTTCTTCTATTCTACTCTGTCTGTCACCGCTAATCACACAACGACGTGCTCGCTCCACCGAAAACCCTTCAATTTATATCTAAACCGTTTCCGATCACCGGAAAACTCTTCCGATGTCGGTGAGTTTTCTTTCTCTCAATTCCAATCCGTATTCTACGCATTTTTTCTTTAGGTTAACAGCTTTCTGATGATCTTGTTGCATGCGATAAGGGGATTTTTTATCTTTATACATCAATATTATCATTGTTTTTTCGTTTTTAATTTACAATATGGTTGATTCTTTTTCATTTTTCATTTTATTTTAGCCTTTGTATATTGATTGCTGATTTTCATGTAGCGTTTGGTATCTTAGGTTTAGATAGGTATAATTAATTGTATACATGATTGCTGAAATTACATTGTTTTGTGTTTAATTATTATTACTCTAAAGTTTGCTATCAAGTATTAAAACAGAACAATCCTTGCTTTTAAGGTTTCAAGAGAATTGAATTGGGAACTATTTAAAATTGATAATTTTTTCTTGTTTATGGTTATAGTTTTACATGTTTGAGTATTTTTATTTTCTTTTGGTGTTTCCTTTGTTACTTTACGGGATAATGGAAGTATCGATAGGTTGTTTTTGAAATCAGGATGTGATACTGATATGAATTGCTTGACCATCTGAAAACAATAAAGATTGTGTGGTTCGGTTCCTGAATTGATTTGCATGTTGCATCTACCATACGGGCTACACATACTACTCTAGAACTTTAGTGGGATGGAATTGTGCTCACATCACTCGGTAATTGATGAATATTAAAGCATTAGGGGAAATTTAATCTAAAAGATAGTATCTATCAAAAGGAAAAAATCAAGCCACTTAAATACGTCACCATGCATATTACACTACTCGGTGTGGGACTTGGGAGACCCGTAATACTGAAGTCCCTATCCGAATGATAGGACATGTTGTCAAATATTGAATGGTAATAAGCTGGAAATGATAGATGACTTATCTTGACATTAGAATGAGAAAAAGAGAGAAATTAGACTTTTACATCTTGATAATACGTTTTCTTTGTAATTGTTATAACCATTTTGTCAAAAAAATAAAAAAAAATTTATAACCGATAAAATAAGGGAAAATGATAGAAAGGGAGATGGAGCAATGAACTGATATTCTAAATTCTACTGTGTTTAGGTTACAATTGGTTACATGTTTTGGAAGGTTATAAACCGGTTTGGGTTTATAAAAATCTGGTTTTGGAAAAAAAAATCTGGTTTGGTTATTAAATCCGGTCCATTTAAGTGGTTTATTTTTGGACACCCCTATTCATGAGCACCCCTAGTCATACTAATACCTGACACTTAATTAAATATGGAGTGATATCATGAAATATAATCAAATATGAAAATAATTCCAAAGATATTATAAGGAGGAGTACACAAAAATATTGTAGGACACTATGTTAAAGATATTATGGGATATTTTCTACATATTCTAGCAACTTTAAAATACTAGGTGTCTGTTTGTGGAATATTTTTATGTCTACGATATTATATGATATCAATAATACCTTAACAGTAAAATTGTGTATAAGGCAAGACATAGACATTTATGACTCATACTCTTAATGGTCATTCTTTTCCTGGCCCTGTTTACCTGTGAATTTATAAATTTATAAGTATTTTATAAATTTTTAAGTAGTAGCTATGAGAAGCAATTCTAGATGCCACTATAGAGCACTGACAAGAAATACCATAAGGTGATTTTGCTTTGATAGTCTGTATAGATGAGTAATATGCTTTGAATTCTTCACACAGAGTGAGGCTTCAAAAATTTAATGCATATCCAGAGGTAGGTACTCATGGTTTTAGACTTTTAATTCTTGCATTCTTCTTTTTTCAGATAAAAACTGTTAAAGTCAGTAATGTTTCCTTGGGAGCAACCGAGCGGGACATTCAGGAGTTCTTTTCTTTTTCTGGTGACATTCATTATGTTGAACTAAGGAGGTCAGTTACTGCACTTGGTATTGTACAGCCACTTGAGTGCTCTTGTTTTTGTTATACAATTCTTAATTTCGAAATATTGATACAGTTATGATGAACGATCTCAAATTGCTTATGTTACTTTCAAGGATTCACAGGGAGCTGAGACTGCAGTATTGCTATCGGTAATCCACTTACCATTACTTAATACATCATCCTCCCCAAATTAAGTGACATTTAAGGTTTTCACAAGAAATTTTTAAAGTAAATAAGAATACGTTAATGATTATAACAATTTTACTAAAATTGTCTTTATTTTTTTTTTTTTGGTAAGCCATAGGTATCCTAAAAATTATCTTTGTAATGAAAAAAAATTAAATGTCACTTACTATTGAATTTTTAGCTTTTGTTAAAATGTAACGTAATTTGAGACGGGAGGAGTATATATTACTTGTATTATACTCAATTCATTTTAAATCAATTTGTCCTCAAAAACCGTTATTGATAGTTCAAGCTAGAACTATTGAAGTTTTCTTTATTGTTCTCATAAATCATTATATAGAGTTCAAGTTAGAACTATAGGATTGTTTTTGTCCATAGTGGATTAGTTGAGCTGAAATATTCAGTCTTTTGGAAACGTGATACAGTATTATTGAGTTACATAAAAACATCATATTTTCTAATCATCAAGTCCCTCGTGACTGAAACACGTATTAAAAAGTCTTCCAGTCTCTCTTTTTGTGGAGACTTGTTGGAAATGCATGTTGTATTGACTGCTGGGTTTCATATTGCTGGAATGTTTTCCTTTTTCTGCTTTGGATAGAAACATCTTCTATCAAGGGAACTACCTAGAATTTCAACCTTCCTTCAATACAAGATTGAATATAAATGGAGGAGCGTGACAGTTTATTGTGGAGACTTGTTGGAAATGCATGTTGTATTGACTGCTGGGTTTCATATTGCTGGAATGTTTTCCTTTTTCTGCTTTGGATAGAAACATCTTCTATCAAGGGAACTACCTAGAATTTCAACCTTTCTTCAATACAAAATTGAATATAAATGGAGGAGTGTGCCAGTTTATTTTACAATCTTACTGTTGCTAATTTGATTTTTGGTGCATGATTTACTAGCCCACTAGCTATTTCCTTCTGGGTGGAGTTATTTTTTGTGGTAATTGGAAAAAATAGCTTGCACCTATAGTATGTGATTCAAGCCATGTATCTGATTGTATTATTGTAATGTAATTGTATGTAGTTATGAGTTTACAATGTGTTCTTTTTCGTGAATAAGTTTGTCTCGGTTGCAATGTATATAACCAAATATAATGCATTTTCACATATTTCAGGGAGCAACAATAGTTGACCTGTCGGTTACAATAACTTTGGATCCAGATTACAAACTTCCACCTGGTGTCGTGGTTCCATCTGTGAGCCTGGCTTAGACCCTCTATATTTTTTCTTGTATAATAACTAGGCTCTTCCGGGATTACAACTATGCCAAATTTTGCAGGGAAATGAAACGCAAACTCCTGGTGGGGCTGAATCTGCTTTGCGAAAGGCAGAAGATGTAGTCTCCAGCATGGTAGCCAAAGGCTTTATCTTAGGGAAAGATGCTGTCAACAAAGCAAAGACTTTTGATGAGAAGCTCCAGTTATCATCAACAGCATCAGCAACAGTTGCATCTTTTGACCAAAAACTTGGGCTTAGTGAGAAAATAGGTGCTGGTGCTTCAGTTGTGAGTGATAAAGTTCGAGAAGTGGATCAAAAGTTTCTTGTTTCAGAAAAGACAAAAACAGCATTTGCAGCCGCAGAACAGACAGTCAGCAGTGCTGGTTCTGCCATAATGAAGAATCGCTATATACTTACTGGGGCAACTTGGGTAACAGGTGCTTTTAGTCGGGTTTCTAAGGCAGCTGTGGAAGTAGGTCAGAAAACAAAAGAGAAGGTGGAGAATGCAGAACAGCAAGAGAAGCGAGAGGTTGAAGATCAGCATGCAAAGGTCCATTCCGAGTCCCCAAAACCAGCAGCGGCAAGTGACCAGCAGTCTCCCAGGCGTGGTCCTGCTCCTGCTCAGGGTTTGATCCTTTGATTTTCTTTTTGCGTATATATATATATATATATATATATTATCTTTGAAACTCTTGCAAACTGTTTCCAAATCAAATCATCACAGATTGGATGTGAGTGTTGATAGGTTTTACCAATTACTTGAACCAATTTGCTATTTAATTTTCTTTGTAAGATAAACTGCATTTCCTAGGTGTTAAATTATATATTTCTCGTATTCTCTTTGGGGGTAGTTATTACCGGATAATAGTTTACCTAATAGTCAGTTCATTACTTGGCTCAGTTCTCATAGGGTTTGGTATGGTAGCTACTGCATGTATAGCTTATGCAAGCATACTTGATGCTTCTACCAGTGTTCAATCAACTCTTGCATTACTCATTAATGAGAATTTCCTCACTTCTTTGCCCATTTCAAAAATTGTGGTATCTAAGTTCTAATATACTAGTATAGCTTTGGTTGCCATCCAGTTTCTTCTTGAACATGCTTCTTCTCCAATCAACCTCTAAACCGCTAACCAAAACTCTGGTTACTTCATGCACAAACTTGGTCCAGATGCAACATTATGATGTCATTGATCTAGCGTTAAATGTCAAAATCTATTATGAAAACAATTATATCAATAAACCTTGACTAAGGGCATATTTGTTAATATGAGGTTCGGCAAATTGTGCCACTTTGTATTATTCCAGAATACAGATTAGGGCCTCTCTCAACATTTTTCCACTTCGTAGATAAGAGTCCCTACACAACAGTCCTGCATCAAATGTGTGGAAAGATTCTCAAGAATAGTTATCCTCCCAAGGTGATATTTTTCTAGTGGCTGAAATTCAAGATCCCCTATTGATAACAACAGGGAATCTTTAGAGTATTATAGTATTTAATCTAATTGATAATTGAAGGCCATATGGGATTAAAACTTTTGACCTCTTCACAAATTAAATGTTCATTAGTTGTTCTTGTGATACGATTTATTCCTGGAGATAATAAGCTTATGGTATTATATTTTAATGAGCAATTTTTATGTGGTCTTAAATTGTGTTAATTGACCCACTATTGAGAATTGTTAGGAATTATATTATCTAGTTAGTGATTCAAGAATATAGACAGGTGAACCCTTCAATTGTTGGTGGTAAATATAATTTTGCTGCCCGCGCCTCGGATTCCATTTTGGGAATCAATGGAGGATAACATGACAAAATAGGAGGACAAATGGTGGATAGAATTCAAGACATGCTAAGATATGTTCTCAATTTGGAAGAGGACTAACTATACCAGTAATAGATTCGGTTATATAAAAATAAAAATACTGTAAATAAAAAAAAATCAAATTGGAGTGACATTTTTTGTTGCATGAATCAAAATGAGAGTGAGATTTTTTGTTGCATGAATAAAAATAACCATGAAAATACCATAAATAACTCTACATCTCTCTGATTAAGATCAAAATGAGTGACATTTTTTGTTGCATGAATCTTTGACTTCATCATAGAGAATTGTGTAATTTGAGCTTCCAATTTTCCTAAAGTAACAATATTCATTACTTGTATATTTGTAATCCTGATGTGTTTCACCCACTGCACTCACAACCATATCCTTTTTAACAACCATTCTACCTTGGCCACCCTGCAAGTTGTTTAGAATGCTATTTGAAAATCCATAATCTTGGCTGTTAGACATTTTCTCATCAATGCCTAATGTAAAATTTGAAATTGATAAATAAGAAGTATCATCATTATCCTGCTCAAGAACCTCTGAATCCAAGTAAAGGGAAAATTTTCTATTTGTGTCATCAACCAAATCTCGAAAGGGCGATGGAAGCTTAGCTAGAACACTGTCGTTGAAAACTATTATTTGATTTACCGTTTGTTTACCCCCATTCTTCGCCATAACCATTGAGTTGTAGTAATCGAAATCTTGAACAAAACTGGTTGTGATGTTACCAAAGGAGGAATTAACCCATCCAGTCGACAAAAAAGATTTCTTTGCATTAGTTAAGAATGTTCCATTTAAACCATTAAAGTCACACACTAGAGATTCAACCAAAGGTTTGTCAATGTAATTCAGGAGTTTTCCTTCTGTTCTACTGCTCTTTCCATCCAACCAAAGATGTAAATTTGCATCTATAAACCAAACATTCAACGCATCCGTCACGCTGAACCGAAACAAATGAGTCTTTCCATCCAATATTGTCCCTAAAAAAGGTGTAATTTCAATATCATAAGATGGAAGATCAAATGAACCAATCCCAGTAATAGGTCTCCACAAGAGAGGATTAACCCCTCCAGTGTAGATCACAGTAAAAGGCCAAACTGAACCAACAACAATTTCATCAAGAGTAATCACAACTTCCCTAAAGGGCCCATTACCAGGGGTATCAGTAAGGTTATTTGCAACAAGATATTCATTTGGAGGATTACTATACCAAGTCTCATCATTCTCATGAAATGAAATATAAACCTCTAATATAGCTCTATATGCATTTTGTGGAATTATGAATTCCTTCAAACTCACATCAGTTGAATTCTGAATTTGGAACCATAATCCATCATTCAATGGGAGATTTCTTGAAATGGGCAAGATCAGATCTGCATGAAAACCACTTCCAAATGGTAAAGATTTGAACTTTTTTCTCTCCTGATGATTAAGAGTGTTCAAATGAAAAGGGTAAAAGTGCATAGTGATATCAACATGGTAAACACCAGTATATGTTTTATCAACAATATTGCCTAAATATACAACAAGTGTTTGATTTTGTTGATTCAATAACAAAGAATGGTACCTTGTGATGTCTTTTTCAACAGTCCAAACAATCCCAGTAGATCTTGGTTCTGCTGTGCAGCTTCTGAGTAACTCAACACCGCCAAGCCACACGCCGAAAATGCGATCGAATTGTTTTCCTTTAGATGTTGCCTTCCATTCAAGGACAATTTTTGAGAAGTTTTGAGATTGACAAATAGAGGGAGGGGTGTAATTAGCAAGAATTGGAGGTTTGTGATAAGTGTTGCCAAAGTGGTGGTGGAGAATGTTGTATGAGCATAGTTTTGTTTCTGGGAGTTCAATGGGTTTGGTTACCTCAAAGTATTTGGTTGGTGATGGTGTGTCATGTGAGGATGTTGGTTCAGAAACAAGATTTAATGTTAGTTGCTTGGTTTTGTGAAGATTTGATGCAAAAATGGGGTGGCAAAGAAAAAATATGGAAAGGAACAGAAATAGGAAGAAATTCATCAAGATTTGAAGGGACGTTGACTGAGTTGCTTGTTAGAGATGGTTATAAAAATAATCATTAGTGTCACTTAAATTAATAATCTTGTAGAAACAAAGAAAAGTCATTTCACTATGCAACAGTGACGCTTATTGAATTAATAAGTTTCATCTTCAGATCAAATGATATATTGATGCAATGGTAATACTTAAAACAAACTTATAGTACATCATAAAAGAGTACTTGTCTACTAGGAGTTGTGATCTTCACATTGCACACCCTGAATTTAAGAAAATAAGCCTACACCCTAATTCTTTCTCTCTTCTCTCACTGCCGCCTCTCTTTCTCTTCTCCCTTCTTTGGTTTTTCTTTTTTTTTTTTGTTTATCAATTAGAGGGGTGGTTTAGGATCAATTTTGATCTTGAATCACCCCTCTTGATCGTTTTTTATTCTTTTTATTAAAATAAGTGATACCCACATATTTTTAGGTTTTGTTCGAGTCTTCTTTTTCATGTTCTTTTATCTGGTGTTGTTTAATCTCGTCTTAGTGCGGAGTTTTGGTTTTGTTCCGTCGTCTTAGTGCGGAGTTTTGGTTTGTCTCGTCTTGGTACGGTGTTGTTTTTGTTCATTTTTGCGGGTTTCCTTCGATCCAAATTCAATGCAGATTCAATGATTTTAGCGCCGTCAACGTTGCGGATCTGGATGTATGACTATTTCAAACATTTGCATTTTGTCAAATCAATTGTAGGCTTTGTCATAGACATTAGGCTGTTTTATGCTATTAACTCGGGTACTGTGAGCATGTTCGCAGATTCATCCTTATTAGTTTTTAGCGAAATTGAACATGTAATGATTTTGATTGATGCATTCCCAATGAATTTGAATGAATGAATGCCGTTGTTTTTGAGTAAAAAAAAAAAAAGAGTACTTGTCTCATTTATGTAAGCTCAAATACAAATGCTCATTTATGCAGGTTTAAATACTAATGCAATGTTAATTTAGTGTTGCAAACTTGAAGGGAAATATATTAGATACAATTGTTTTTTCCTGTGCAGTTATACAATCATCACGTTTTTATATGACGATCTAAAAAATAAAATGATCTCATTTATATTTAATAATTCTAAAAATATTATCGTTAAATTAGAACTGTCTGATCTTGATATGATCAATAATGTTTGACTGCTTCTGTCAAAAAAAAGATAATGTTTGACTGCAATGACATTTTAAAATCTTAATGAATTCTTTTAAGCAAAACTTAATGAAATTCTAGGTGGAACATTTAGTCGGATTTTATTTAACCCAGTCAAATTTTAAATTATTAAAATTTAATCGCCCAAATCAAGAGAGGTTAACACAAAAAAAATATAAATGCAACCTCAGGCTCTCATTTTCTTCACTCATATAGTTTTGTAAATTAGGGATGATAAAACGGGTCAAGTCCGTCAAGTCGATCCGTTTAATTAGGGCTGAATATAAAAAATGTAGTCATTCTTGTAATAAACAAATAAAATATTCATATTCTAATTAGTGGGAGAAAGAAGGAGAAAATACACGAGTTTCTGTTTATATTTTTTTTTGTTTACAATGTTGTCAATGAGTATCGAACCTAATACCTCATGCATATTATCCAAGCCACTCACCACTAGACCAAACCTAGTGGTTTTTTTTCTGTTTATGTTTAAGACAAGACAAACATTTTTTATCATTTTATTTTTTTGAAACATGCACCTAACAACTTTAAATTGGGACAATAAAAATAGATTAAAAAAATATTAAGATAATTTTTTTATATATTTTTTGAATCATCATTTTTTAAGAGACCTGCTGCCATATAATTTTTTTTTTTTGAGGCCCTTAAATTGGAGGCCCGACGCGCTAGGGCACCCTGCACTCCCTTAGGGCCGCCCCTGTGTTTAACCAGCCATTTTCAATCGGCAAAAGTAGTGGGCCCCATCCCGCCTAACCCGCAAAAACACGGGACAATGGCGGATCTAACTAATTTTTATTTTAAAAAAAATTATCAACTCATTATAAATTAATCTTCTAGTTTTTACCCTATTAAAAAATAGAAAGTCAACTCAATTAACCTAATAGGGTTAATATATATTTCACTTTTTTGCCTCCTCATTTTTGTGGATTTAAATAGAATCCAAGTTTTATTTGTTTTGGATATAAATTGAGTATTTTCTTAAGATTTTATTATGATTTCTTTGGTTTTATAAAACATGGATGTTTGAAGTTTTGATTGATAATTTTATTTTGATTTCATTGGATGATTTTTAATTTAATTTACAAATTTTTATGATATTTTTGTAAATTTATCAATTTATTTTTTTAAATTTTATTGACGGGCACTCCCGTCAACCCGTCATCCGCCAAGAAAAATGACGGGGGTGAGATTTTCAACCCACCACCATTAGTTAGCCCGCCCCACACTGCATCTTTTTAGACGGGTTAATGACGAAGTGGGGTGGCACGGGTTGACCCTTTTTGCCATCCTATAATAAAATAAAATAAATAATAATGCTAGGAACACACTCTTTAACACACATCTCAATACATTCTTTTTTATTGGCTAAAATTTACGTGGGCCCCATAAAGTTTATGTAGGGTCCACAATTTTTTATGAGACTCATATAAATTTCAACTAATAAAAGAGAGTGTGTTGGTATGTGTGTGTTAGAGAGTGTGTTGTTAACCCTCATCGTAAAAAAAAGGCTTAATTGCACTTTTGGTCCCCCTATTTTACAAGATCGGCGATTTTGGTCCCCCTATTTTAAAATCAAACATTTTAACCCCCTATTTTGATTTGTTTTGCACTTCTGGTCTCTCATCCCATTTTTTAACTAGTTGGCAAGAAAAATGTTTCTGTGGCAATATCATGTGACAAACTAAGTACTACACATCAACATATGTATTTTTTTAAATAATTATATTCTTATAAAAACATTTAAGTAAATAAAAAAGTTATAAATTGAAGTAGCAGGAGAAGATTCATATAGAACATGAGTATTTTTTTTATTCATTCCATGAATATGTTGCTTAAATCTTGCAATTGAAATTCTGTGTTAGATTTTGCAATTCATAATACATATAATGGATAGACAGAAACTCTTGTGATGAACCGATTAACTTTAGCACCAATATTTCTTACTAAAGTCAAGAGAATCGTGAATTTGTGTAATTTCAAATCTATTCAGTATTATGGCTGTAGCAAAGAAGAAAAGCAGATCGTGTTTTGTTTTAGGATTTCTCAATTAGACTTGTTCAAAAAAAGGATTTCTCAATTAGGTTCCAATTTAGCCCCAATTGAATCTATAATTTATTTTATTTTTATTTACTTAAATGTTTTTTTTATAGGAATATAATTATTTAAAAAATACATATGCTGATGTGTACTCCTTAATTTGCTACATGATATTACCACATAAGCATTTTTCTTGCCAACTAGTTAAAAAATATGACAGGGGACCAAAAGTGCAAAACAAATCAAAATAGGGGGACAAAATGTTTGATTTTAAAATTGGGGGACCAAAGTCGCTGATCTTGTAAAATAGGGGACCAAAAGTGCAATTAAATCTAAAAAAAAACATCATCAACATATAGGATAAGGATCCAAATCTTGTTTGAACAAATACTCTATGTATTCCTCTTCATCATCCAAAAGAAAACGGTGAGGTCTATTCTACTACCCCTTTATAATTTGAGGGTATTTGTTCATCAACAAATGAAAACAAACATATAATTGAATTTATATGGGGTACCCACAAGTAACTTATAACAAACTTTAGTATTTGCCTATGTGGACTTGCATATAACTTGTTCTCATTTGTTGATGGGTAAACTACACTCAATTTATGAGAGGGTAGTTTACAATAAAACCTATATATATTATTTTCACCCTAGTATATGGCCCACTGGACCGTCTAATCTAGTTTGAGGGTCAGTTCTGGTATCAAGTGGTTTCAGCCCCACCCGATCACAGTTACGAGGGATCGAACCGTGATCCTTCCTACCAAGTCCAACGTGAATTACCACTGAACCATGTATTTTCTTTTTGTTTTAAAAGAAAAGAATAAGATACGTTTATTTTGCAAACCCTAGTATTTTTTTTTTTTTTTGGTATACAACCCTAGTATATCTTTTGATACAAATCATATATATCCTAGTTTAACTTGATTTAGGTTAATGCCGCAGCAGTTTTTCCTATAAATATAATGCATAGCCAAGCCACAACTAGGGCTGGAAATGAGTCGAGTCGAGTCGAATTCGCTTAAGTTCGGCTCGACTCATTTATTTAACGAGCTTAATTTTCAACTCAAGTTCGACTCATTTGGTTCATGAACCAAGTTCAACGAGTTAATTATCGAATCGAATCGAGTCTCGAACTATTTTCGAGTTGGTTCGATTCATTGTCAGCCGTATTTGAGAGTATTATCACACTTAGGAAAATGTGAAACAATAACAAACCCACCATAAGCATTTTGTTGTGCTTCCAATACATGTAGTACACCACCTATTTATAACAAAATTTTCTCTCAATGCTAGATAAGTTAACTGATATGAGACTTAGTGTTAATGCATAAATTGCGAAGTATCAAAGAAACAAGTATCACTTGTGCCTCAAAAGAGAAATAATGCTAGTGTCTTTTATTTTGTAAAATTTAATTTTGAAGATATATATAATCGAGCCAGCTCGTGAACCAAACGAGCCGAACTATATATAGCTCAAGTTCAGCTCATTTAATTAACGAACTTAATATTTAGCTCAAGTTCGGCTCATTTGATTCATGAACCAAGTTCAACGAATCAATTGTCGAATCGAGTCTCGAACTTTGTTCGAGTTGGTTCGGTTCATTTCCACCCCTAGCCACAACTACACACAAGAGGCGAAGAAAAAAGAGTCTCTATCTAACCTTCTTGGTTAATTACTATGCCAGAAGAAAGAGTTGAGTATGTTGTTAGACTTGATTCAAGTAATTCAAGTTATAAACAAAGACAACAAATTGTGAAGCCACAAACCATGGCAGATTGCTTCAAGTTTAAGGTCACTGCTGTCCATCGAGATTTTACTACAATTCATGGAACTTCGATCCCAACATGTTTGTTTAGAACCTCAATAGTTATAAATTGCAATGAATTCTTCACACAAAACCAAGATTTTCTTTGGTCAAACTTACAAGGATTCTACTTATCTCCATATTTCAATTATGAAGACCTTGCCCTAATATCAAGGAGTCTTATACCTAGGGTCAAAGAGATGTTCGGTTTCTCCGATTCTTTTCGTCTTACTATTCCAACTACCGGTGTTCGCACGGTAGATATCCCTTTGATTTTAAATATTATATCAAAAGTGCAACAGCATGAAGAAAGAGTAATTCAAGAAGTGGTGGAAGAGCCTAGCCGGCCGATCGCAATCTAAAAGAATGATTCCGGTCTAATGAAGTTGTTTCATCTCTTAAAGCTTATTCACTTCATAGGAATTGTAGCATATGCATGGAAAGATTTCATAATGATTTAGAAGAAGATGGTGCTAGTGATGAAGTGAAGGTATCAACAATGGCATGTGGTCATATATTTCATTATGATTGTATTGTAAAGTGGCTACGTACAAGTCATGTATGCCCCCTATGTCGTTATGCTATGCCCGTTTGAATATTGGGTATTTTTTTTATTTTATTTTTGTGTGACAAAAATATTGAGTATTTTACTTATTTTGGTTAATATATTTTATGTATTTTATTTTTGTATCTTACTTATGCTTAGCTTCAAAGCTTGTTTGAAATCAAGATGAGGATATAACTTATGGTTTGGTATTTCAAGTGTGAGTTAAGTCCCACATCGGATGAAACAATGAATGTTGAACGGTTTATAAGTGAGATGACCCATAAACCTAACGCCTTAAGGTTTTGGGTAAAAGTGTGGTGTCCAACTCACTTGGGTAGTTGTCCAAGGCTCAATGTAATGATCCCCAGACCCCACCCAACAATGGTACCGGAGTCGATCCGACTCTTTGTGTCGAAAGTTGTGGATGAAAAAGCTTCCATTTGAGGGGAAGCATGGCCATAAAGAATGGATGGACTCACACTCGATGGAAATGGTTGATATCTCAAGTGAGAGTTTGGTCTCACATTAGATGATATAATTGTTATTGAACTGTGTATAATGAGAGACTCATAAACCTACCACCTTAAGGTTAGGTAAAAGTATAGTGTGTAACTCACTTGTATAATTGTTCAAGGTCCGATGTGATCTCTAACTTAATTAATTAAACTATTTGACAAAATATATGTGTGGTACGATCGTCCGGAGTAGTTATCTGCTCTATCTGGGTCAGGCTGGTATTGTTGTTGTGGCTAAGTTTGTGCCTTATACATTTCAGCATCCTCTTGCTCAAAGCTTAGGACGTTGTTTATGAGGATGAGAGGAAATGCATTGGCTGAATTGAATTGGCCCAATCACCCAATTGCATATTTCAAATGGCATGGCACCGTTAAGAATTAATCTAGTGATGCCATTGTTTAAAATTCAACATTTGAAAAATTACCCAAATCTAGATTGGGGATGACAAACCAAATTATCTTTACTTTTTGTGTGAATATTGAACTACTACTGCTTTCTTTTTATTCCCCAAAGTATTTTTTTTCTTTTGTGATTGTTGATTTTCTGCGGGGAGTATATATAGATTTTATTCACCAAAACAGTATAGATTTTCAAAACAATTACCAAACAAGTACAATTTCAAAAAAATAACCAAAATGGTGTATGTCGTAACTTCCACCTACGACTTATGTCTTTAACAAAATTCGTCGATCTATGACTCTGCTATTTTCAAAAATACATAACTTTTAGTGACAAATATAATCCATCACTAGAATCCATTCGTCCGTAGGTATAAAGAGTAATATTGAGATTATAATTATGAATTATACCAACAGCCGGTTACTGTTGGTAAATCTCAAACTTAAACTTTGAAATTCACTTTTACCTACGCACACATTACATATAGTGATAGATTTGTCTGTCACATCAACATAATTTAATTTTCTCATATTATTTACACATCATAACTCAATAACTCAATTGACATAAATGTTGAAATTGTTAGGTCGGTTCATGATTGATATTCAAAATTCGATATTTCTATTCTCAATTGATATAAATGTTGAAATTGTTAGGTCGGGTCATGATTGATATTCAAACTTCGATCTTTATATTTTATGTGTGCGGTTTTCCAATAGGTTACCAATATATAGCAACAAAAAAATAATTCGCTCATACAACATTGAAGATTATTGGGTGAGATGAGTAGCTCAACTGGTTAAACTAGTTGAACTAAGGGTTCGAGTCCTGACAAGAAAAAAAAGTAAAAATAGAAAACAAGCATGAATAGAAAGTAAAAATGAAAAAAGGAAATATCGACTTCATAAAAATGAAAAACAAGCATGAATAGTAATAATCACTTGCATTGCATGCCACTCTGATGGAGGAATCGGTAGGTGAGTTTAGGGGTGAGAGTGATGCTTATTAATTCAATTTTGTCTTCTACTCCGGTCATCTTTCTCTCTATTATAAAAATGCTTTCAAAGATAAGAAAAGGGGTCGTATCCCAAAGGAAATTCTTGTGGGGTAATGCGTCAAGGGAGACAAGGAGAACATACCATGGGTAAGTTGGAAAGGTGTGTGTAGGATAAAAAGTGAAAGGGGTCTTGGGGTGAAGGACCTTATAAACGGTTCAATGATTTTTTACTAGCAAAATGGTGTTGAGGTTGTGTTAGGCATAAATTTGGTGTATGTTTGTTTTAATATAATTGGTAGTCCAATTAAAATATATATGCCAAAATATTAAAGATAATAATTACTTGATTAAATGTCACTAATGCTGATATTCAAATGCATCGAAACGGTTCATAATTGAGTGATATTTGCAGCTTCGAAGGATTCTATCGAAGGAAAGAATTCTTGAGTTCGAGACTTAAAGACATCAAAGCGAAGGGAAAAGCTGCAGAAGTGGGCTTTTGAGATTCGGCCCAATACACAAGCCCAAAGTTTCAATTCGAAGCTAGCGCGCAAAAGAAGCGAAGATATGGAGATCGTGGGCAAACGAAGGAGCTTCCTGAGGCGTTCAGATGATCAAGAGCAGTTACCTTAGTGTAGGAGTATAAATAGTTTTTTCATTGAGAAAACAAAGGTCGCAACATTTCTATACAAATTCTTTCTTAAAAATTCCAAGTACTCGCACTTAGAACGAAAGGAATTCGACGGAAGAATGTATGTGTTGTGAACTACTTTTACTGTAATTGCTATTTACATTCAATGCAATTTATTGTTTTTGCAAGTCTTTATGTTTCTGTTTTTATGTTCTTTGCGTTAAACCCTGCTGTCTGAGACGATTTTCAAACAGTTGGTTAATTTCATCTTTTTCACTAGTTAAAAACTCCAAAATGTTTGTCATTTCTTGATAAACATCAAAACGTTTTCTGAAATAATAAACACAAAATTGTTCTGAGATTTCTAGTTGGTCTCGCGAGTGTAAAATACTCAAACTAGCGGTTGTTTACCACTTTTCCACGTAAACAGGTTGTTAGTGGATGATGAGACTTATTGGAAGAAGGTGTTGGAGCCAAAATATGGTGATGTTGGGTATCTAAAACAAACAATTGGGAGTGGAAAAAAAATACTCGCTATGGTGGAAAAACTTGGTTGGATTGGGGGTGGTGAGAGGTGTGGTGGGAGATTGGACTCAAGAGATTTTTACTAAAAAATTGGGTAGTGGTGGGAATACTAAATTTTGGCCTCACAAATGGGTTGGATCGGCTCCTCTTTGTCACATTTTTTCACGATTGTTTTAAGTATCTCTTCAACCGAGATTAACAATTAACGAATTGAGAGCTTGGGAAGGCGATAATTGGTATTGGCTGCTTACCTGGAGAAGAGGATTCTTTTACTACAAAAAAAAACCTCAATTTGTTAACAAAACTTATTGGGGGACATTAAGCCCTCAATAAGTAACCAAATAACTCAACAAATATGTTGGAACCAAAAATAATATAATATAATATTTATTGGCGAGAAGTGATCCCGTTTTAAAAAAAAATGACTACCATTTATTGGTGGTCGGGGGCCGCCAAGAAGTGAAAAAAAAAGGTTGACGGAAGTTTGCAAAGGCCTCGGGCTGTCAAAAACTGACGTTATCGTTTAAAACTATTGGCGGTCAGGCCGTCAATAAGTTTGTTATCCAAAAAATTGCAAAAAAAAGGAAATTAATTTAAATTTTATATAACAAATTAAATATAATTCTCTTGCATATTGGTAGTTCTATTATTTAGATATAAGATATATCAAATGTTTATTTAGCTTATCTAACATATAAATATTATATATATCTTATCATTATATTATATTATGAGCGAAATATGTATTAAAAACATGATATCATATCATGGGTGTGAGATGAGGATGTGGTGCATGAATGTCTCATGTTCTATCTGAGAGGTATCTCTTAGGGTGTTCTCCCTTAGTTGGTTTTTCCTCCCCCGTTCTTTTTGTGGTTGCTCTGGGTGGTTGTGGTGGTTACTAACTTTTGGGAGTCTTTTATGCTTTCTTAGCTAATTATTTTGTTTTTTAGTACCGCTAGTACTCTTGTTTTGTACAATTACTTCTCTTTTATCCGTTATATTTATTATATTTATTTGCCATTCAAAAAAAAGTTATCATGTTTGTTATCATGTGTGCACCAAACACATGCTAGGATAACTGGGGATAATTGTTATCCTACTTAGATTTTATCCTATCCATTTCTTATTTTATCATGTCACTATCATATCTTGATCACCCAATGGGTCCATAACAAACACACCCTATATTTTTGGCTTATTGATAGCAACTAGCAAAACCTAAGAAGATATATATATTTTCTTTTTGTTACAAAGAAAGAAAAAAAAAAGATATACGTATTTATTTTGCAAACCCTAGTTTATCTTTTTTATACAAATTATATATATCCGAGTTTCTCTTATAAATAGGTTAATGCCGCATCAGTTTCTCCTATAAATATAATTCATAGCCAAAGCCAAAGCCAAAGCCACAACTACACACAAGAGAAGAAGAAAAAAAAGTCTCTAACCTTCTTGGTTAATTTTACTATGGCAGAAGAAAGAGTTGAGTATGTTGTTAGACTTGATTCAAGTAATTCAAGTTATAAACAAAGACAACAAATTGTGAAGCCACAAACCATGGCAGATTGCTTCAAGTTTAAGGTCACTGCTGTCCATCGAGATTTTACTACAATTCATGGAACTTCGATCCCAACATGTTTGTTTAGAACCTCAATAGTTATAAATTGCAATGAATTCTTCACACAAAACCAAGATTTTCTTTGGTCAAAGTTACAAGGATTCTACTTATCTCCATATTTCAATTATGAAGACCTTGCCGTAGTATCAAGGAGTCTTATACCTAGGGTTAAAGAGATGTTTGGTTTCTCCGATTCTTTTCGTCTTACGATTCCAACCACCTGTGTTCGTACGGTAGACATCCCTTTGATTTTAAATATTATATCAAAAGTGCAACAGAATGGAGAAAGAATAATTCAAGAAGTGGTGGAAGAGCCTAGCCGATCGCAATCGGAAAGCATGATTCCGGCATCTAATGAAGTTGTTTCATCTCTTAAAGCTTACTCACTTCATAGGAATTGTAGCATATGCATGGAAAGATTTCATAATGATTTAGAAGAAGATGGTGCTAGTGATGAAGTGAAGGTATCAACAATGGCATGTGGTCATATATTTCATTATGATTGTATTGTAAAGTGGCTACGTACAAGTCATGTATGCCCCCTATGTCGTTATGCTATGCCCGTTTGAATATTTGGGTATTTTTGTTTTATTTTTTGACAAAGAATATTTTGAGTACTTCACTTCAATTCTTTTGGCTAATTTGGTTAATATATTTTCATGTATTTTATTTTTATATCCTATTTATGTTTAGCTTAAAAAGCTTGTTTGGAGTGCTCGTGAGCATAGCCTAGAATATTGCATTTTAAATATGTTTAATTATAATTAGACTATTTCACAAAAACAAAAAAAAACATCGGTTGCTCGAGCTTAGGTTGTTGTTTATGATCAAGATGAGATACAATGATTGAATTGAATTGGTCCTGTTGGAACAAAGAACACATTTATGTGTGAATTGAAAATAAAATATTGAGTCCCGTTTTGGGTAGTAGAACATATTAATTAGTATGTCATGTGTGGATTGAAAATAAAATATTGAGTCCCGCTTTGGGTAGTAGAACATATTAGTATGTCTTATATACTAATGTGTATTTTGAGATAAAAATAATAAAAGGTAAACTCTACATATTATTATTATTATTAGCACATTCTATAGGTTGTTGTGAACTCACTTGAGTTACTAAATAATAGGAAGAATAGTAGAAAAAGTCATAACATGTGTTCCTAAATATTCGGCCACATCACCTTCTACTAAGTCATGAGTATGATGTCAATTTGATAGGAATTAAGTGAGTGGCATCTTTACTTCCTATAATTAAGGACATGTTATTTTCCTTATGAGATTAGAGAACTACCCTAATTAAAAAATACAACACGATCAGTCTTGTAAAAGAGGCTTGGCTACAAGCTCCATTTGCTGTGATTAGGATACAGATAGTCCAAAAATTATTTGAGTTCATATGTATATCGTCCAACATGAAACTGCCAGTGCTGAGTGCTGACTTCTAAATCCTGGCACTTAATGTGCGGCAAAGAGTGTTGGATCTAATGGGTGATATGTGGTTGATATGTGATAGCTTCCATGTTCACTTCTTGCAATTACCATATGTTTCATTCTGCAATTACAATTTCTTGTGGATGCTTGCTAAGAGGTAATTGAAATAATCTTTTGATATTATTATACATGTTGTATATAATAATATATTAATTATTTACAGTTTCGTATAACTAGTGCACCGACTGTGGAATGATGCTAAGATATTAGAAATTTTATTTGTCTGTCGACAACTAAGGAAAGAGAATTAGTCTTTTATATTTAATCATATACATTTATTTTGTAACAAAGAGAGTATATACAATTTTTCACAATGAGAGAGAGTATATGCATTATCTATTTATATTTGTGTTATAAGTATTCAAACCACAATGTTGCTGCTAATCTACGGCTATAAGCAATAATACTAGTACTTGTATTAGTATTAGTTAATTTAAGAGTGATTAAAGTATCACAGTTCCTTCAAATTTATAAGAATGGTCATAATACCATATTCCCTTTGTCTTAAGAATGGTCCAAGTACCATATAAGAATGGTCTCAGTACCATATTATAGTGGTCATCGCACCATATTAGAATGGAGTTAAAATCATAGCGCACTGATTTTAGTACCATATTGAGGGTGTAATTCTTGTCCGATATCTACAGTGCAGTATTTATCGGTATCAGTTGAACTGGGCTGTTTTATCCTGGGGACTTCGTGGTTGATCGTCTGCCTTGCACAATTTTGGGCAGTGCCGCGAAACGTCTTAAAGAAAGCGACCTAGTACGCGACTCAATCCAGTAATATCTTTGGTAGCTGAAAATTATTTTAGACAATTTTTGACCTCGGGGTGAACAATTTTAAGACGTTTCATTTCTGCCATGTCTACCGAAGAAATTACTGGCTCATATTATGATGTTGCTGACGAGAACAAGCCATTTCGGTTTGAAGGGAATCACTTCAAATATTAGCAACAAAATTATGTTTTTATAATAACGAAAGAGTTGTTATTGTTTTGAAGAAAGATATTTCAATTTACTTTAGAAAATTGAACAAGCTAATAAGGATAAATAGCTAAACAATATTCCCTCGATTTTTCTGATAATGTGTCTTCACATTGATGAAGAAACTAGAAAGCAAGATCAGAAAAAAGAAGTGTTTGTTGTCTTGAACAACAACACTAGAAAGAAATTCACAGGTCTGAAGCAAACTGAAAAATTATTCAAACATCAGATACACACCGTGAATTAAAAAAGTATATGCGAGCTTGATGGTACATTGACTAGAAACTTAAAAATCATCACTTTTATTGATGACTGTTTAAGTTATATTTTCATATATCTTATGAAAAAAATAAAAGTGAAAAATGATAGTTTCGACATGTATTAAATATTTGGGCTGAACTTGAAAAATAAATCAATAAGAAAGTCAAGTATCATCACAGTTATAGAGGCACACAATATGATTTTCACACATTTAATGAGTTTGAAATTAGTCATGAAATAACTGCACTTACTATTTTGAAATGAACGGTAAAGTGAAAATAAAAAATAGAACCTTTACCGAGGTAGTTGTTGCAATCATGTTTAATTTTAGCGTTTCATCTTATTAGTGGGGGAATTTTCATTAACTGGTTGTTTTGTGCTAAATAGAGTGCCTAAGCACAAGAACAAAATTTCTATTCATGAAAGTTTGTAGAAAAGACAATATAATTTGTCTTCATTTTGAACTTGGAGTATTTTGACGTATGTTCAAATTCCCGACTCCAAGAGAGTTAAACTCACTAGAGCCTATGAATGTGTATTCATTGGATACATAATTAACAATAAAGCTTATAGGTTATATCCCTAAGCTTATAGGTTATATCCATAGAATAAAAAAAATAAAAATAAAAAGGGATTGATTTCTATGAAATTTGAATTTCTCTTTAAATTGAGAAATAGTGGGGGCACTAGTAGAGACAGTGTATATGATCAAATTCCAATGATCAAAATAATAATGAGAACATCGAAAAAGATGTAACAGAACCTCATTGAGGTAAGAAAGCAATATTTGCTAGAGTATGAACCTGATTACGTGTTTTATACATTAGAAGAAAATCTAATTAGCCTTCAAGAAGCGATGTCTCTCTTGGATGGTGATTTATGGCAAGAAGCCATAAAAGTTGACATAGACTCTCTAGAATTTAATTAGACATGATATTTAGTAGACTTGCCTTATGACTGCAAACTGAATGGTTGTAAATAAATTTTTAGAAAGAAAGAAAATATAGAAATTTCAACATTTTTTCTCCAATCACAAGATTAATATCCATAAGGTCAAATGGATGTTAAAACTGCTTTTCTAAATAGTGAACTGGAAGAAGAAATTTTTATGGAACAACCTACAGATTTTGTAACTCGTGGGCAAGAAAATTAAAGTCTATAAGTCATATAGTACTTTGTACGGTCATAAATAAGCCATAAGAAATGTCATGAAAAGTTTGACAATTTGATTATATCAAATGAATTAAAAGTGAATGAAAGTGACAAATGTATTTACTATAAACCGGTAAATATCTTTTTCATTATCATATGTCTCTATGTAAATGATTTACATGTTTAGAGCAAACATTCATGTTGTGAATGGAGTGAAATCATTGTTTGTCTAACAACTTTGATATGAAAGAGTTCGAAAAGGTAGATGTAATCTTACGTATTAAGATTACCAATGAGAATTCCTTTAAAATAGTCTCATCATGTTGAGAAGGTTTTAAAGAAATATATTTACTTTGACTGCAAACTTGTTTGCATACCATATGATCCAAGTGTAAAAACTATGGAAGAACACCGATAAAAGTGTAAGACAATCAGAATATGAAAGTACTATTAGCCGTATTCGGTATGTCACTGATTGTAATAGAGCCAACATTGCAAATGTTGTGGGATTGTTGTTCATGTTTACCTGTAAACTTGATAATGAGCATTTATATGTTATTGAGAGGTTCATGAGACACCTTAAAAGGACCTTGAATCTTATATTACAATAGCAGATATTTCCTATTGTAATTGAAGGATACAGTGATGTAGATTGGAATATATTATCATATGATTCCAAAAATAACTAGTAACTATATATTTAATATAGTAGAGAAACTGTATCTTAGAATCAAAGAAACAGACCATATTGGCTCAGTCCACTATGTAGTCTGAAATGATAGCATTATTGACTGCTAATGAAAGAGCAAGATGGTTAAAATACTTGCTTTCTAGGATTCCTTTATGCAATAATTTATGCCAGATGTGTTGATCCATTGCGATAGTACCGCGGCTATTGCATAAATTGAGAACCGTTATTATAATGGTAAAAGACTTCAAATAAGAAGTAAGCACATCGTAGTGTGAGAATTACTCTCTAAATGAGCTGTAAGAATGGGTCATGTACACACTGATGAAAATTTAGCAGATCCTTTGACGAAAGGAATAGTTAAAAAGGAAGTCTATAATACATCTGTTAAGATGGGACTAATGCCTACTGTGAATTACTTATGATGGTAACCCAACCTAAAAGACTGGAGATCCCAAGAATTAGGTTTCAATGGGTAAACAACAAGTCGTGAGTAATAGGGAAATGATCATGCAAGTATAAGAAGCATGAATCCTGAAGCGAAAAGGATGAGGTAATAGAAACTCTTAATGAGATCTATACTCTGTATCAGAGGAGTATCTGGCTTCAGGGGTACTTGAGATAGACTCACCTATATGAATGTGGAACTGAGGCCGGTTCCAATGGAGTTTTGGGGCGAACTCCTAGAGCGTTCATGAAACTGGGATACACGTGCAGGGCCATTAAAGCACGGGCTTTTAAGATACACCTTAGGAAAGGTTGTGTGCTGGTTTGAGAAAAATCTGAGATAGAGTTCCAAGACTAAAGGTCACTCTTGCTTAATCAGGCTCTTACTGGCTACGTGAAGGTTCCAAGACATAGCTCACCTTTGCTTATGTACAATCTTATAGAAGCGTCCTACGCTATTTTGGAATTTTCTTTTAAATTCAAGTGGGGGATTGTTGGAACAAAGAACACATTTATGTGTGAATTGAAAATAAAATATTGAGTCCCGTTTTGGGTAGTAGAACATATTAGTATGTCTTATATACTAATGTGTATTTTGAGATAAAAATAATAAAAGGTAAACTCTACATATTATTATTATTATTATTAGCACATTCTATAGGTTGTTGTGAACTCACTTGAGTTACTAAATAATAGGAAGAATAGTAGAAAAAGTCATAACATGTGTTCCTAAATATTCGGCCACATCACCTTCTACTAAGTCATGAGTATGATGTCAATTTGATAGGAATTAAGTGAGTGACATCTTTACTTCCTATAATTAAGGACATGTTATTTTCCTTATGAGATTAGAGAACTACCCTAATTAAAAAATACAACACGATCAGTCTTGTAAAAGAGGCTTAGCTACAAGCTCCATTGCTGTGATTAGGATACAGATAGTCCAAAAATTATTTGAGTTCATATGTATATCGTCCAACATGAAACTGCCAGTGCTGAGTGCTGACTTCTAAATCCTGGCACTTAATGTGCGGCAAAGAGTGTTGGATCTAATGGGTGATATGTGGTTGATATGTGATAGCTTCCATGTTCACTTCTTGCAATTACCATATGTTTCATTCTGCAATTACAATTTCTTGTGGATGCTTGCTAAGAGGTAATTGAAATAATCTTTTGATATTATTATACATGTTGTATATAATAATATATTAATTATTTACAGTTTCGTATAACTAGTGCACCGACTGTGGAATGATGCTAAGATATTAGAAATTTTATTTGTCTGTCGACAACTAAGGAAAGAGAATTAGTCTTTTATATTTAATCATATACATTTATTTTGTAACAAAGAGAGTATATACAATTTTTCACAATGAGAGAGAGTATATGCATTATCTATTTATATTTGTGTTATAAGTATTCAAACCACAATGTTGCTGCTAATCTACGGCTATAAGCAATAATACTAGTACTTGTATTAGTATTAGTTAATTTAAGAGTGATTAAAGTATCACAGTTCCTTCAAATTTATAAGAATGGTCATAATACCATATTCCCTTTGTCTTAAGAATGGTCCAAGTACCATATAAGAATGGTCTCAGTACCATATTATAGTGGTCATCGCACCATATTAGAATGGAGTTAAAATCATAGCGCACTGATTTTAGTACCATATTGAGGGTGTAATTCTTGTCCGATATCTACAGTGCAGTATTTATCGGTATCAGTTGAACTGGGCTGTTTTATCCTGGGGACTTCGTGGTTGATCGTCTGCCTTGCACAATTTTGGGCAGTGCCGCGAAACGTCTTAAAGAAAGCGACCTAGTACGCGACTCAATCCAGTAATATCTTTGGTAGCTGAAAATTATTTTAGACAATTTTTGACCTCGGGGTGAACAATTTTAAGACGTTTCATTTCTGCCATGTCTACCGAAGAAATTACTGGCTCATATTATGATGTTGCTGACGAGAACAAGCCATTTCGGTTTGAAGGGAATCACTTCAAATATTAGCAACAAAATTATGTTTTTATAATAACGAAAGAGTTGTTATTGTTTTGAAGAAAGATATTTCAATTTACTTTAGAAAATTGAACAAGCTAATAAGGATAAATAGCTAAACAATATTCCCTCGATTTTTCTGATAATGTGTCTTCACATTGATGAAGAAACTAGAAAGCAAGATCAGAAAAAAGAAGTGTTTGTTGTCTTGAACAACAACACTAGAAAGAAATTCACAGGTCTGAAGCAAACTGAAAAATTATTCAAACATCAGATACACACCGTGAATTAAAAAAGTATATGCGAGCTTGATGGTACATTGACTAGAAACTTAAAAATCATCACTTTTATTGATGACTGTTTAAGTTATATTTTCATATATCTTATGAAAAAAATAAAAGTGAAAAATGATAGTTTCGACATGTATTAAATATTTGGGCTGAACTTGAAAAATAAATCAATAAGAAAGTCAAGTATCATCACAGTTATAGAGGCACACAATATGATTTTCACACATTTAATGAGTTTGAAATTAGTCATGAAATAACTGCACTTACTATTTTGAAATGAACGGTAAAGTGAAAATAAAAAATAGAACCTTTACCGAGGTAGTTGTTGCAATCATGTTTAATTTTAGCGTTTCATCTTATTAGTGGGGGAATTTTCATTAACTGGTTGTTTTGTGCTAAATAGAGTGCCTAAGCACAAGAACAAAATTTCTATTCATGAAAGTTTGTAGAAAAGACAATATAATTTGTCTTCATTTTGAACTTGGAGTATTTTGACGTATGTTCAAATTCCCGACTCCAAGAGAGTTAAACTCACTAGAGCCTATGAATGTGTATTCATTGGATACATAATTAACAATAAAGCTTATAGGTTATATCCCTAAGCTTATAGGTTATATCCATAGAATAAAAAAAATAAAAATAAAAAGGGATTGATTTCTATGAAATTTGAATTTCTCTTTAAATTGAGAAATAGTGGGGGCACTAGTAGAGACAGTGTATATGATCAAATTCCAATGATCAAAATAATAATGAGAACATCGAAAAAGATGTAACAGAACCTCATTGAGGTAAGAAAGCAATATTTGCTAGAGTATGAACCTGATTACGTGTTTTATACATTAGAAGAAAATCTAATTAGCCTTCAAGAAGCGATGTCTCTCTTGGATGGTGATTTATGGCAAGAAGCCATAAAAGTTGACATAGACTCTCTAGAATTTAATTAGACATGATATTTAGTAGACTTGCCTTATGACTGCAAACTGAATGGTTGTAAATAAATTTTTAGAAAGAAAGAAAATATAGAAATTTCAACATTTTTTCTCCAATCACAAGATTAATATCCATAAGGTCAAATGGATGTTAAAACTGCTTTTCTAAATAGTGAACTGGAAGAAGAAATTTTTATGGAACAACCTACAGATTTTGTAACTCGTGGGCAAGAAAATTAAAGTCTATAAGTCATATAGTACTTTGTACGGTCATAAATAAGCCATAAGAAATGTCATGAAAAGTTTGACAATTTGATTATATCAAATGAATTAAAAGTGAATGAAAGTGACAAATGTATTTACTATAAACCGGTAAATATCTTTTTCATTATCATATGTCTCTATGTAAATGATTTACATGTTTAGAGCAAACATTCATGTTGTGAATGGAGTGAAATCATTGTTTGTCTAACAACTTTGATATGAAAGAGTTCGAAAAGGTAGATGTAATCTTACGTATTAAGATTACCAATGAGAATTCCTTTAAAATAGTCTCATCATGTTGAGAAGGTTTTAAAGAAATATATTTACTTTGACTGCAAACTTGTTTGCATACCATATGATCCAAGTGTAAAAACTATGGAAGAACACCGATAAAAGTGTAAGACAATCAGAATATGAAAGTACTATTAGCCGTATTCGGTATGTCACTGATTGTAATAGACCCAACATTGCAAATGTTGTGGGATTGTTGTTCATGTTTACCTGTAAACTTGATAATGAGCATTTATATGTTATTGAGAGGTTCATGAGACACCTTAAAAGGACCTTGAATCTTATATTACAATAGCAGATATTTCCTATTGTAATTGAAGGATACAGTGATGTAGATTGGAATATATTATCATATGATTCCAAAAATAACTAGTAACTATATATTTAATATAGTAGAGAAACTGTATCTTAGAATCAAAGAAACAGACCATATTGGCTCAGTCCACTATGTAGTCTGAAATGATAGCATTATTGACTGCTAATGAAAGAGCAAGATGGTTAAAATACTTGCTTTCTAGGATTCCTTTATGCAATAATTTATGCCAGATGTGTTGATCCATTGCGATAGTACCGCGGCTATTGCATAAATTGAGAACCGTTATTATAATGGTAAAAGACTTCAAATAAGAAGTAAGCACATCGTAGTGTGAGAATTACTCTCTAAATGAGCTGTAAGAATGGGTCATGTACACACTGATGAAAATTTAGCAGATCCTTTGACGAAAGGAATAGTTAAAAAGGAAGTCTATAATACATCTGTTAAGATGGGACTAATGCCTACTGTGAATTACTTATGATGGTAACCCAACCTAAAAGACTGGAGATCCCAAGAATTAGGTTTCAATGGGTAAACAACAAGTCGTGAGTAATAGGGAAATGATCATGCAAGTATAAGAAGCATGAATCCTGAAGCGAAAAGGATGAGGTAATAGAAACTCTTAATGAGATCTATACTCTGTATCAGAGGAGTATCTGGCTTCAGGGGTACTTGAGATAGACTCACCTATATGAATGTGGAACTGAGGCCGGTTCCAATGGAGTTTTGGGGCGAACTCCTAGAGCGTTCATGAAACTGGGATACACGTGCAGGGCCATTAAAGCACGGGCTTTTAAGATACACCTTAGGAAAGGTTGTGTGCTGGTTTGAGAAAAATCTGAGATAGAGTTCCAAGACTAAAGGTCACTCTTGCTTAATCAGGCTCTTACTGGCTACGTGAAGGTTCCAAGACATAGCTCACCTTTGCTTATGTACAATCTTATAGAAGCGTCCTACGCTATTTTGGAATTTTCTTTTAAATTCAAGTGGGGGATTGTTGGAACAAAGAACACATTTATGTGTGAATTGAAAATAAAATATTGAGTCCCGTTTTGGGTAGTAGAACATATTAGTATGTCTTATATACTAATGTGTATTTTGAGATAAAAATAATAAAAGGTAAACTCTACATATTATTATTATTATTATTAGCACATTCTATAGGTTGTTGTGAACTCACTTGAGTTACTAAATAATAGGAAGAATAGTAGAAAAAGTCATAACATGTGTTCCTAAATATTCGGCCACATCACCTTCTACTAAGTCATGAGTATGATGTCAATTTGATAGGAATTAAGTGAGTGACATCTTTACTTCCTATAATTAAGGACATGTTATTTTCCTTATGAGATTAGAGAACTACCCTAATTAAAAAATACAACACGATCAGTCTTGTAAAAGAGGCTTAGCTACAAGCTCCATTGCTGTGATTAGGATACAGATAGTCCAAAAATTATTTGAGTTCATATGTATATCGTCCAACATGAAACTGCCAGTGCTGAGTGCTGACTTCTAAATCCTGGCACTTAATGTGCGGCAAAGAGTGTTGGATCTAATGGGTGATATGTGGTTGATATGTGATAGCTTCCATGTTCACTTCTTGCAATTACCATATGTTTCATTCTGCAATTACAATTTCTTGTGGATGCTTGCTAAGAGGTAATTGAAATAATCTTTTGATATTATTATACATGTTGTATATAATAATATATTAATTATTTACAGTTTCATATAACTAGTGCACCGACTGTGGAATGATGCTAAGATATTAGAAATTTTATTTGTCTGTCGACAACTAAGGAAAGAGAATTAGTCTTTTATATTTAATCATATACATTTATTTTGTAACAAAGAGAGTATATGCAATTTTTCACAATGAGAGAGAGTATATGCATTATCTATTTATATTTGTGTTATAAGTATTCAAACCACAATGTTGCTGCTAATCTACGGCTATAAGCAATAATACTAGTACTTGTATTAGTATTAGTTAATTTAAGAGTGATTAAAGTATCACAGTTCCTTCAAATTTATAAGAATGGTCATAATACCATATTCCCTTTGTCTTAAGAATGGTCCAAGTACCATATAAGAATGGTCTCAGTACCATATTATAGTGGTCATCGCACCATATTAGAATGGAGTTAAAATCATAGCGCACTGATTTTAGTACCATATTGAGGGTGTAATTCTTGCCCGATATCTACAGTGCAGTATTTATCGGTATCAGTTGAACTGGGCTGTTTTATCCTGGGGACTTCGTGGTTGATCGTCTGCCTTGCACAATTTTGGGCAGTGCCGCGAAACGTCTTAAAGAAAGCGACCTAGTACGCGACTCAATCCAGTAATATCTTTGGTAGCTGAAAATTATTTTAGACAATTTTTGACCTCGGGGTGAACAATTTTAAGACGTTTCATTTCTGCCATGTCTACCGAAGAAATTACTGGCTCATATTATGATGTTGCTGACGAGAACAAGCCATTTCGGTTTGAAGGGAATCACTTCAAATATTAGCAACAAAATTATGTTTTTATAATAACGAAAGAGTTGTTATTGTTTTGAAGAAAGATATTTCAATTTACTTTAGAAAATTGAACAAGCTAATAAGGATAAATAGCTAAACAATATTCCCTCGATTTTTCTGATAATGTGTCTTCACATTGATGAAGAAACTAGAAAGCAAGATCAGAAAAAAGAAGTGTTTGTTGTCTTGAACAACAACACTAGAAAGAAATTCACAGGTCTGAAGCAAACTGAAAAATTATTCAAACATCAGATACACACCGTGAATTAAAAAAGTATATGCGAGCTTGATGGTACATTGACTAGAAACTTAAAAATCATCACTTTTATTGATGACTGTTTAAGTTATATTTTCATATATCTTATGAAAAAAATAAAAGTGAAAAATGATAGTTTCGACATGTATTAAATATTTGGGCTGAACTTGAAAAATAAATCAATAAGAAAGTCAAGTATCATCACAGTTATAGAGGCACACAATATGATTTTCACACATTTAATGAGTTTGAAATTAGTCATGAAATAACTGCACTTACTATTTTGAAATGAACGGTAAAGTGAAAATAAAAAATAGAACCTTTACCGAGGTAGTTGTTGCAATCATGTTTAATTTTAGCGTTTCATCTTATTAGTGGGGGAATTTTCATTAACTGGTTGTTTTGTGCTAAATAGAGTGCCTAAGCACAAGAACAAAATTTCTATTCATGAAAGTTTGTAGAAAAGACAATATAATTTGTCTTCATTTTGAACTTGGAGTATTTTGACGTATGTTCAAATTCCCGACTCCAAGAGAGTTAAACTCACTAGAGCCTATGAATGTGTATTCATTGGATACATAATTAACAATAAAGCTTATAGGTTATATCCCTAAGCTTATAGGTTATATCCATAGAATAAAAAAAATAAAAATAAAAAGGGATTGATTTCTATGAAATTTGAATTTCTCTTTAAATTGAGAAATAGTGGGGGCACTAGTAGAGACAGTGTATATGATCAAATTCCAATGATCAAAATAATAATGAGAACATCGAAAAAGATGTAACAGAACCTCATTGAGGTAAGAAAGCAATATTTGCTAGAGTATGAACCTGATTACGTGTTTTATACATTAGAAGAAAATCTAATTAGCCTTCAAGAAGCGATGTCTCTCTTGGATGGTGATTTATGGCAAGAAGCCATAAAAGTTGACATAGACTCTCTAGAATTTAATTAGACATGATATTTAGTAGACTTGCCTTATGACTGCAAACTGAATGGTTGTAAATAAATTTTTAGAAAGAAAGAAAATATAGAAATTTCAACATTTTTTCTCCAATCACAAGATTAATATCCATAAGGTCAAATGGATGTTAAAACTGCTTTTCTAAATAGTGAACTGGAAGAAGAAATTTTTATGGAACAACCTACAGATTTTGTAACTCGTGGGCAAGAAAATTAAAGTCTATAAGTCATATAGTACTTTGTACGGTCATAAATAAGCCATAAGAAATGTCATGAAAAGTTTGACAATTTGATTATATCAAATGAATTAAAAGTGAATGAAAGTGACAAATGTATTTACTATAAACCGGTAAATATCTTTTTCATTATCATATGTCTCTATGTAAATGATTTACATGTTTAGAGCAAACATTCATGTTGTGAATGGAGTGAAATCATTGTTTGTCTAACAACTTTGATATGAAAGAGTTCGAAAAGGTAGATGTAATCTTACGTATTAAGATTACCAATGAGAATTCCTTTAAAATAGTCTCATCATGTTGAGAAGGTTTTAAAGAAATATATTTACTTTGACTGCAAACTTGTTTGCATACCATATGATCCAAGTGTAAAAACTATGGAAGAACACCGATAAAAGTGTAAGACAATCAGAATATGAAAGTACTATTAGCCGTATTCGGTATGTCACTGATTGTAATAGAGCCAACATTGCAAATGTTGTGGGATTGTTGTTCATGTTTACCTGTAAACTTGATAATGAGCATTTATATGTTATTGAGAGGTTCATGAGACACCTTAAAAGGACCTTGAATCTTATATTACAATAGCAGATATTTCCTATTGTAATTGAAGGATACAGTGATGTAGATTGGAATATATTATCATATGATTCCAAAAATAACTAGTAACTATATATTTAATATAGTAGAGAAACTGTATCTTAGAATCAAAGAAACAGACCATATTGGCTCAGTCCACTATGTAGTCTGAAATGATAGCATTATTGACTGCTAATGAAAGAGCAAGATGGTTAAAATACTTGCTTTCTAGGATTCCTTTATGCAATAATTTATGCCAGATGTGTTGATCCATTGCGATAGTACCGCGGCTATTGCATAAATTGAGAACCGTTATTATAATGGTAAAAGACTTCAAATAAGAAGTAAGCACATCGTAGTGTGAGAATTACTCTCTAAATGAGCTGTAAGAATGGGTCATGTACACACTGATGAAAATTTAGCAGATCCTTTGACGAAAGGAATAGTTAAAAAGGAAGTCTATAATACATCTGTTAAGATGGGACTAATGCCTACTGTGAATTACTTATGATGGTAACCCAACCTAAAAGACTGGAGATCCCAAGAATTAGGTTTCAATGGGTAAACAACAAGTCGTGAGTAATAGGGAAATGATCATGCAAGTATAAGAAGCATGAATCCTGAAGCGAAAAGGATGAGGTAATAGAAACTCTTAATGAGATCTATACTCTGTATCAGAGGAGTATCTGGCTTCAGGGGTACTTGAGATAGACTCACCTATATGAATGTGGAACTGAGGCCGGTTCCAATGGAGTTTTGGGGCGAACTCCTAGAGCGTTCATGAAACTGGGATACACGTGCAGGGCCATTAAAGCACGGGCTTTTAAGATACACCTTAGGAAAGGTTGTGTGCTGGTTTGAGAAAAATCTGAGATAGAGTTCCAAGACTAAAGGTCACTCTTGCTTAATCAGGCTCTTACTGGCTACGTGAAGGTTCCAAGACATAGCTCACCTTTGCTTATGTACAATCTTATAGAAGCGTCCTACGCTATTTTGGAATTTTCTTTTAAATTCAAGTGGGGGATTGTTGGAACAAAGAACACATTTATGTGTGAATTGAAAATAAAATATTGAGTCCCGTTTTGGGTAGTAGAACATATTAGTATGTCTTATATACTAATGTGTATTTTGAGATAAAAATAATAAAAGGTAAACTCTACATATTATTATTATTATTATTAGCACATTCTATAGGTTGTTGTGAACTCACTTGAGTTACTAAATAATAGGAAGAATAGTAGAAAAAGTCATAACATGTGTTCCTAAATATTCGGCCACATCACCTTCTACTAAGTCATGAGTATGATGTCAATTTGATAGGAATTAAGTGAGTGACATCTTTACTTCCTATAATTAAGGACATGTTATTTTCCTTATGAGATTAGAGAACTACCCTAATTAAAAAATACAACACGATCAGTCTTGTAAAAGAGGCTTAGCTACAAGCTCCATTGCTGTGATTAGGATACAGATAGTCCAAAAATTATTTGAGTTCATATGTATATCGTCCAACATGAAACTGCCAGTGCTGAGTGCTGACTTCTAAATCCTGGCACTTAATGTGCGGCAAAGAGTGTTGGATCTAATGGGTGATATGTGGTTGATATGTGATAGCTTCCATGTTCACTTCTTGCAATTACCATATGTTTCATTCTGCAATTACAATTTCTTGTGGATGCTTGCTAAGAGGTAATTGAAATAATCTTTTGATATTATTATACATGTTGTATATAATAATATATTAATTATTTACAGTTTCATATAACTAGTGCACCGACTGTGGAATGATGCTAAGATATTAGAAATTTTATTTGTCTGTCGACAACTAAGGAAAGAGAATTAGTCTTTTATATTTAATCATATACATTTATTTTGTAACAAAGAGAGTATATGCAATTTTTCACAATGAGAGAGAGTATATGCATTATCTATTTATATTTGTGTTATAAGTATTCAAACCACAATGTTGCTGCTAATCTACGGCTATAAGCAATAATACTAGTACTTGTATTAGTATTAGTTAATTTAAGAGTGATTAAAGTATCACAGTTCCTTCAAATTTATAAGAATGGTCATAATACCATATTCCCTTTGTCTTAAGAATGGTCCAAGTACCATATAAGAATGGTCTCAGTACCATATTATAGTGGTCATCGCACCATATTAGAATGGAGTTAAAATCATAGCGCACTGATTTTAGTACCATATTGAGGGTGTAATTCTTGCCCGATATCTACAGTGCAGTATTTATCGGTATCAGTTGAACTGGGCTGTTTTATCCTGGGGACTTCGTGGTTGATCGTCTGCCTTGCACAATTTTGGGCAGTGCCGCGAAACGTCTTAAAGAAAGCGACCTAGTACGCGACTCAATCCAGTAATATCTTTGGTAGCTGAAAATTATTTTAGACAATTTTTGACCTCGGGGTGAACAATTTTAAGACGTTTCATTTCTGCCATGTCTACCGAAGAAATTACTGGCTCATATTATGATGTTGCTGACGAGAACAAGCCATTTCGGTTTGAAGGGAATCACTTCAAATATTAGCAACAAAATTATGTTTTTATAATAACGAAAGAGTTGTTATTGTTTTGAAGAAAGATATTTCAATTTACTTTAGAAAATTGAACAAGCTAATAAGGATAAATAGCTAAACAATATTCCCTCGATTTTTCTGATAATGTGTCTTCACATTGATGAAGAAACTAGAAAGCAAGATCAGAAAAAAGAAGTGTTTGTTGTCTTGAACAACAACACTAGAAAGAAATTCACAGGTCTGAAGCAAACTGAAAAATTATTCAAACATCAGATACACACCGTGAATTAAAAAAGTATATGCGAGCTTGATGGTACATTGACTAGAAACTTAAAAATCATCACTTTTATTGATGACTGTTTAAGTTATATTTTCATATATCTTATGAAAAAAATAAAAGTGAAAAATGATAGTTTCGACATGTATTAAATATTTGGGCTGAACTTGAAAAATAAATCAATAAGAAAGTCAAGTATCATCACAGTTATAGAGGCACACAATATGATTTTCACACATTTAATGAGTTTGAAATTAGTCATGAAATAACTGCACTTACTATTTTGAAATGAACGGTAAAGTGAAAATAAAAAATAGAACCTTTACCGAGGTAGTTGTTGCAATCATGTTTAATTTTAGCGTTTCATCTTATTAGTGGGGGAATTTTCATTAACTGGTTGTTTTGTGCTAAATAGAGTGCCTAAGCACAAGAACAAAATTTCTATTCATGAAAGTTTGTAGAAAAGACAATATAATTTGTCTTCATTTTGAACTTGGAGTATTTTGACGTATGTTCAAATTCCCGACTCCAAGAGAGTTAAACTCACTAGAGCCTATGAATGTGTATTCATTGGATACATAATTAACAATAAAGCTTATAGGTTATATCCCTAAGCTTATAGGTTATATCCATAGAATAAAAAAAATAAAAATAAAAAGGGATTGATTTCTATGAAATTTGAATTTCTCTTTAAATTGAGAAATAGTGGGGGCACTAGTAGAGACAGTGTATATGATCAAATTCCAATGATCAAAATAATAATGAGAACATCGAAAAAGATGTAACAGAACCTCATTGAGGTAAGAAAGCAATATTTGCTAGAGTATGAACCTGATTACGTGTTTTATACATTAGAAGAAAATCTAATTAGCCTTCAAGAAGCGATGTCTCTCTTGGATGGTGATTTATGGCAAGAAGCCATAAAAGTTGACATAGACTCTCTAGAATTTAATTAGACATGATATTTAGTAGACTTGCCTTATGACTGCAAACTGAATGGTTGTAAATAAATTTTTAGAAAGAAAGAAAATATAGAAATTTCAACATTTTTTCTCCAATCACAAGATTAATATCCATAAGGTCAAATGGATGTTAAAACTGCTTTTCTAAATAGTGAACTGGAAGAAGAAATTTTTATGGAACAACCTACAGATTTTGTAACTCGTGGGCAAGAAAATTAAAGTCTATAAGTCATATAGTACTTTGTACGGTCATAAATAAGCCATAAGAAATGTCATGAAAAGTTTGACAATTTGATTATATCAAATGAATTAAAAGTGAATGAAAGTGACAAATGTATTTACTATAAACCGGTAAATATCTTTTTCATTATCATATGTCTCTATGTAAATGATTTACATGTTTAGAGCAAACATTCATGTTGTGAATGGAGTGAAATCATTGTTTGTCTAACAACTTTGATATGAAAGAGTTCGAAAAGGTAGATGTAATCTTACGTATTAAGATTACCAATGAGAATTCCTTTAAAATAGTCTCATCATGTTGAGAAGGTTTTAAAGAAATATATTTACTTTGACTGCAAACTTGTTTGCATACCATATGATCCAAGTGTAAAAACTATGGAAGAACACCGATAAAAGTGTAAGACAATCAGAATATGAAAGTACTATTAGCCGTATTCGGTATGTCACTGATTGTAATAGACCCAACATTGCAAATGTTGTGGGATTGTTGTTCATGTTTACCTGTAAACTTGATAATGAGCATTTATATGTTATTGAGAGGTTCAT